>OX101803.1:8912465-10179710 GCA_944452935.1 Rhogogaster chlorosoma | reverse complement strand
TATTGAAAAAAAAGAAAAAGGTCGCGATTTAACCGCCCGCTACCTGGCGTTTCGTATAATAAAAATCTTGTATAATAAATAATGACTCTACACTCTACTCTAAATATTAAATAACAAATCTTAAACTACTCAAAAATAATAATAATCTGAACTCTACAATTAAATAACAAAGAAAATGACTCGACAGGAGTGACGAGGCGGCTTTAGGCTCTCCTCGAGTCACTCCTACAAAACGCTTCGCGACCAGCTGTCAAACTTCGCAAGACCAAGCGTCTTCCTCGGTCTCTTAAAGTCGACTGTGCTGGGCGATCGCTCAGCTGTCGCGCGGAAGGGGTGGGGAAAGCGAGACTGGGGTACCTCGGATTCTCTAACTCGCAGCAGCGCGGCGCTGTGACGCGTGACGTCAGAAGAATCGCGACGGTGGCGCTGGAGGACGGAACTAGATGAACTAAAAGATTACTAGGCACTATTTTAAAGCTAACGGTTCGCGGGGAATCGGCACGTGGCCGCGGGTCGGGTTTTCGGGGTATCTGCGAGACTCGTAGGATCCTGGAATTGACAAACGCGACTGGGGAATGACAAAAGGGCAAATGGGAACAATCCTACCTTTAGGA
This sequence comes from Rhogogaster chlorosoma, assembly GCA_944452935.1. NCBI lineage: Eukaryota > Metazoa > Arthropoda > Insecta > Hymenoptera > Tenthredinidae > Rhogogaster > Rhogogaster chlorosoma. The sequence goes on along the minus strand of OX101803.1, from coordinate 10,179,096 downwards.
AGGTCTTGAAGGGCGCAGAACAAAGCGTCGGTAGTGGTCCGAAGTCCAACGCGTGTCCCAGGGGTAGCCAAAGTCGTCGTATAATCCCAAATTCAAGTCCAATAATCCAAAATTACGGGTCGCAGTATCACAAGGGGTAGCCGGGTCGTTATAAGATTGCACAAAAATCACTCTCTCTCTCACTCTCTCACAAAATTAACGCACTTCGTTATGGCACTTGTGGCTCACGCGATGGTACGATAAGAAGTGGCGATTCTTCCTCTTCCGCTTAGTTAGGAATTTGGCCGGTCGTCCTGCGGGCGCTGACCGTTGCCGGTCAGCGGCATGTGGCGACACACAGCCAAAACGGCTCCGCGGGACGACGGCGCGAGGAATTTAAATCGCGAGGACCGATACTTAGACGGGTGCGGTACTAAGTACGTCCGTAAGGCTGGGAAGGAGGAGGTCACAACGTTTGCCACGTTACAGATTATAGGAAAAAATGCTATGTTACATGGAAGAAATTCCTATAAATTATAGGTATTTTTACCATTTTCGCATGGGAAAAACTCCCATTTTTTTTCTTCGTGTAGCGATACAGATTCCAGTTCAGGAAGATATTTTTCTCCGTCGTCAGATGTGCGAGTCGTAACAGAGCACTTGTCTACAACTTCAGATGATATTTTGCACTGTTTTATTTTTAGATTAATATTCGCATATCTGTCCCAAAGTTTTCTACGTGCCAATACTTTGATCGCTCCACCCTTATAAGGGACGAAGTAACTACCACATTTTTCATTCGGAAATACAGCTAGTATTTCTTTTGACCAGAATATAAATTCTGACGGCCGAATTCCAAACCAATATTGAAATATTACCATTTTTATGCGCACAAACATTAAACTCAACTTAACAGAACAATTAGAACATGTCATGGAATAAGATATTTTTTCATAACGCATGCATGGCAACCTTCACTTTCTCTTCGTGTAAACAGTGGAGAAAATGAATCTTTGTTGAGGAGTGTGACAAAATTTTTGCCATACTATCATAGCGCACTTTTTCACACTCATGGTATCTCTATCTTTACCAGTCTGCACCCGTGCGTTAGAGCAAGACGAGTATATATCTGTTATATTACCACTAGCTTCATCTGTTAGTGAAAAAATACTGCTGCCAGCTGGAGAAGAGGATCTTGTTTTTTTGTTAGAACCAATGAAAAATGCCGCACGCGATTTGTTTCTGAATCATCAATGTCAGTTAATTGCATTGCGAAAAAGACCCACACAGCAGTAAACGTTATGGTAACCTTGCAGAAACATCACAATTGTAACGTATCACGTTTTGTAACTTTTTTTGTAACACTGTTGTACTGTTCATATAACATTACAAATAGGGTACATGTCCGTTAAAAAACGTAACATTTGTAGTGTTTATATAATATTTTTTCCGTGATGTTTCAGTAACGTTTTAATCAGCTCATACAAGCATTTATATATATTACAGAAAAAAAAAAAAAAAAAACCAATGTTTGAATACTTGATTTCACATTATATAACTCATTTAAATCGACAACATCGCCAGTTCGTTACGAAAAATGCCTTCCGATGTATTTGACCTGACCGAGATTTGAACCCAGTGTCGCTTTGCTTTCACTGTATTACTAGTCGCACGCTCTACCTAGTACGCCAAACTACCTTATGAGTACTCACCCAACTTTCTTTCATTTGGCCGAACTTATGAATAAAGTGTCGAAGTAGGAGTTAATAAACATTTCAATATCACAGATCAGCGTCTTATATTTGGATTCGAGAATTCGGATTTTTGATTCCATCAAAATTTGTATGGGTCACCCATGAATTCGAATTTTGATGCCCGTACGTTTTGACAGAAAATGCCCCATATGTATATGTGTAGTACTTTATATCGTAGCGATTTGGAAATTTGGCCGGAAATCAGTGTTTTTGGAACGTTTAAATTGAAAGATTCATGTAATGCTGCAAAAATATGAAGCATAAAACATTTCAAAGTTGCACATTATGGAAATGTTGTAATTGTCATATTTTTGAAATGTCAAAATAGAAATCTTTTTGTACTGCTAAAAAAATGTTACAAATAAAACATTACAGAGTATACATGAACGAAATGTTTTTATTTTAACATTTTTGGAGGATCAAAATTGAAATATTTATATAATCTTACAAAATATTCTGAAATTGATGTTAGTATGAAACCTTTTTAACATCTAGTAGAAATATTACAAAAATAATATTACAAATGCAACATCATAGAAACGTTATAAATGTAATGATACATTTAAAAAACAATTGTAAGGTTCTTGTGACATATTGTAACATTCTCTGCTGTGTAGGGATATAAGATTAAAAATGCTTCAGGATAAAGATTCAGATGATAGTGATATTGGGATACCCCAAGAAGTGCTCGAAAGTTATAAACTCGTTACGTCGAATTTGCTACCCGAAAAATCGAAATCAAAATACATACAAGCTTACGAACGATTTAAAAACTGGAAACAGAATAAAAATATAACCTCTTCGGTTGAAAAAGTATTATTGGTGTATTTCAACGAATTGGCAGAAAAAAAAAATTGGAAATCCTCGACTGTATCGGTACGTGAGTGGAAGAGTATTACACCTCAGATTAACGCCACAAACTATGACACCTCAAGTTAACGCCCAAAACTATTACACCTCAGATTACCGTCCAAAACTATTACACCTCAGATTGCCGTCCAAAACCATTACACCTCAGATTAATGCCACAAACTATGACACCTCAAGTTGAGAACAGAAACTATGACATGTCGGAATAAAGTTGGAGACCATGACATATCACCCGCGCTTCAAAAAATATGGCAACGCTGTATTAAATCATAATTAAAGAAACGCACGAAAAGATAAGTGGTCTGCAGTGACCGTTTGCAGAAACGTTTGAAAATTAATCAACAAGTATAATATGACCGAAAAGTCATAGTAAAAAAGTATTATATTATAATATTATATTATATATTATATTATATTATATTATAACAAGATACTTTTCGGTGGTCTGAGGTGTAATACTCTTCCACTCACGTACCGGTATGGTCCCACTGGTCCATGCTAAGAACAATGATTACCACTCACGAAAACATAGACATCAAATCCTATTCAAAATTAAAATGTTTTATGAAAAAAAAGAGTGTTGGAAATCTACCCAAAAAATCTGGAATTTTCACGCCAGAAAATGTACAACAATATTGTAACGAAGCTCCTGACGATCAATTTTTGGCCACGAAGGTATAATGTGCTCTTCATGAAATATATGTTAATATTAATAAGAATTGCGTTAATATAATAGGCAACAACAGTTCTACATTTGGTACCTATTCTTTGTAGGTTGCTTTGATTTTTGGGTTCTTGGGTGGACTCAGGAGGGAGGAGCTTGTACATATTAAAATAGATAATGTTAGAGGGGAGGGCACAACACTGTTTATTGAAATTCCAAATACCAAGACTCATCAGCCTAAATCTTTTGTAATTGTTGGTGCATTTGTGAATGTAGTGAAAAAATATCAAGCCTTGCGTCCCAAAGATTGTGCAACAGATCGATTCTTTTTGAATCTTCAAAAAGGTCGATGCACACAGCAGCCTATTGGCATCAATAAATTCGGAGAAATGCCCGAAACAATCGCCAAGTATTTAGGATTGCCAAATCCAGAGAAATATACAGGGCACACATTTCGTCGGACTTCGGCTACAATGCTCGTCAATGGTGTAGCCGATATCACTACCCTGAAAAGGCATGGCGGGTGCAAATCGAATTCAGTTGCTGAAGGCTATATCGGAGATTCGATAAATAACAAAAAAAAAAGATATGTGAACAAATTTCAGGTTCAATACAATTAACAGAATCTTGCAAAGAAAATGTTGATGTTGAACCACCACTGTCAAAGCGCAAGTCTGTGATAGAACTGAAATCGGACGCATCATCGTCAAAAGATTGTGAATTTTCAACTCAAAAAACATCTGAAGCACTTGGCAATTCATCAGGTTCAAAAATTTTCAATTTCCACAATTGCAATTTGACTTTTGATGGAAGAAAAGCGATTCACAGCAAAGTATAAATATATATGCAAAAGCTGGAACCTGGTGCATCGGCATTAAAAGATTGTGACTTTCCGAATTTCTAGGGTCCAAATCCAATCAATTTCTAAATTTTTAAGTTCCTCAGTTGCAATGTAACTTTAATTGAAAAAAAGTATTAAGAAAAAAGTCCAAATATCTGTATATAGTATCTCTGTTCATTTAAATAAATGTGCGTTGTGAATTTCGTGCTCTTATGTAATTATTCTGTTGTAGCTAACAAGCGCATTAAAAATAAAGAGAGATCCAATTTTTTTTACTTTGGGCATGCATTTGTCATGAAAAACAGTATGTGATACACGTGGAGACAGGGACTTTGCACGAGTGCTGAAAACATCACACGAGTGCAAGGTCCCTGTTTCTCCACATGTATCACAATCTACTATTGTATCCACCATAATTTGATAGGGTATTACAACAAAAACCATAAACTCATCAAAATGTTCATAGCAATTTGGACTTCTTAATTACTGGTGCACCCTTATTTGTTGTTTGCAACGTACTTTCGTAATTAATAGATTTGAACAATGGAATTCTTAGAGGTGTTCTTGACACGCATGCTTTCTTTAGACAGCTTCTACGAGGAGATGGTCAAGTATTATTTGGCACAAGTTTCTCCTGTGAGTTGATGTTAGGCGTGATTGTGCTAAGGGAACGTACCCATACTACGTGACCCGTTCCGGGGGGGAGGGGGGTCTTCAAAATACCACGCCTGGTCACAGGGGGGGGGGGGGGGGAGGGCGTAGGTTTTCGTCACGTAGTCAATATCGTGTAGGGAAATCTCGTGCTTTTTTGAGCTTTATTCAAATATGGCGCGCAGCGTTTTTTTTCTTCTTGATAATATTTTTTTCACTTGTTATTATAAAAGACAAATATGAGCCAAATGACTTTTTTTTTTAAATTTGTATCTGCAAAAAATTAGTCTTTCCAAAATCGCTAAAGAAACTTCAAAACGGTTAGATTTATCGGAAAAGATCAAGATACCTTTTTTGTAGAGCGTTTAATTCCCTACAAGAATATGTATAGCGATTTACTGTTTGAGCAGTCCTTTGTAGCGTACTAAAATCAGAATAAGCAAAAATGATTTTTCCTATGTTATTCTTATGGAAAATAGAAAAGTGCGATGAGGACACTCTTAATATTAATATTAAGAGCTCAAATTTCGACACGCGTATTTTGATACCAAAACGAAACTTTTGAGCCTGTTTGGAAAAAAAAAAAAAAATTTTTTTTTGAATCACCCTAATGTATACCTGTAGCAAGTAAACTTATTTATCGTTATTACCAACTATACTACAAAATATATATATTACACATGTTCCATAAAATGTTGGGTGAGAGGAGAGAGAATTTAGGAAGCTGAATTCCACAAGATTTTCTCTTCTTCATCTGATGACAAACTATTGTTTACTTCTGATGTACTCTATTGTATTTTTCTTGATGTACTCTTTGCAACGAGAGCCGTATCGCTGGGTCCTGCTGATTCAGCATCCGTACTTCTATAGTTCTCTTGTAAGAGCCGTGTCTTGACCATTTCACTTGAGCTTCATATGTGTAGCTTCAATCCCCATCACGTAAAATCTTCATATATGGTCCTCAGTATGCGTCGTAAAAGACTCAGTCTTCCGCGCCATTTTCATAGAAAATTCCAAATTATTGTAATTGTTAGTTATTAAATCGGTTCACGAAAAAATTACACATATGTAATACCGTGTATACCACGAGATAACATAACCTCAACAACTAGACTCAACGAAAAAATTAATCAACGCGCATAGATTTTGATAAACTACAAATTTATTATCATTATTAGATTGTCTGGGCCCATAAGCTGTTGGTTTTTGGTGGATTAGGTGTGAATGATTAAACGATTGATATCGATATAATAAATTTCCAGATTTAATAATTTCTTCTAATGCTTCTATATACAGTTTACGCCGGAGTACACACACTCCCGTGGAGAACGGGAAACGGAACGTATGCGTCTATTGTGGACCGAGCTTTAGTAAAGCAAGAAAAGATATGCGCACGCAGGCGCGTACAACCCGATTTCTTAATCTAACTTATTTCTTATTCTAGGTATATACACGGAAAGAAATCGTATGAGGTGTAACAGAACTCGCGACGATCATTTTACTGGCTGAATCTTGATCAAAAATGGGATCGAAATTTCCTCAGCCGATTTTTTCTGTAATGCATGGATTTTCCGTTATAATTATTTTCATTCCGGCCAATGAAACATGGCTTATGAACAGCCGTTTGTCGGTGTGAACACCGCTCGATTGTGTGCATGTCTTCCACGGAACTTTTCGCGGCAATAGTATAGTGCTAAGTGAAGAGCGGGAGACACACACACAACCGAGCGGTAATCACACCGACAAATAGCCGTTCATAAGTTAAGCTTCATTGGCCGAAATTAAAATAATTATAACGGAAAATCTACTAATTACAGAAAAAATCGGTTGAGAAAAATTCGATCCCATTTTTGATCAAGATTCAGCCTGTGAAGTGATCATCGCGAGTTCTGTTACACCCTGTAGAGTATGAATTGAAAAATCAAGAAACTATTCACCAAGAAGTGAAAAATGCATTCGACGGCGTAGATACAGAATTTAAACGATTTCAAATTCTAAAGGAAAAAGGATGGTTTCACCCCCCGATACCATATGTTGTTGGAGAACGATTCAAGCGTGATCAATCAAATGCTGAAGGACATGTTCAAATGCGTTCTGTCGTAGTCAAAGCCCAGTTTTTCCCTTTGCGGAAAATATTTAAAACAATTCTTGAGATTCCCAAAATTTATGATAAAATTCGTGAATACAAACTTAAATTGCTGAAGGAGAAAAGTGTTCTTTCAAATTTTGTACAGGGGAGTTTATGGCAAAGCAAGATCCAAGATATGAAAGACAAAGAAGTTCTTCCCCTTTTTGTTTTCTTTGACGACTACGAGACTGGAAATGCCTAAGGCAGTCATGCAGGTACCAACAAACTAGGCGGTGTTTACGTTAGTATTCCTTGCTTCCCACCTGAACATAGGTCCACGCTGAATTCTATATATCATGCGCTTTTATTTTATTCAAATGATCGTCAAGAGTTCGGAAATGCTGCAATATTCGGAATTTTAATTGATGAACTACGGTTTCTTCAAAACGAAGGGATAGAACTTGATCTTCCTCGGGGGAAAACTTTGGTTTATTTCAAATTGGGATTAATAATTGGCGATAATCTTGGACTTCACTCATTGCTAGGTTTTGTTGAAAGTTTCAACGCCAATTATTCCTGCCGATTCTGTAAAATGAATAAAGTTGACAGAGCTCGGGCTTGCGTTGAGGTTGCTGAACTCTTGCGAAACACTGATTCCTATGATGAGGATTTATTATTGAATAATGTTTCTCTCACCGGTATCAAAGAAAAATGTGCTCTTCTTGAACTTGAGGATTTCCATCCATGTGACAACTTATCAGTGGATACAATGCACGATATGCTGGAAGGCGTATGTAAGTTTGATATGATTGAAATTATGAAGTATTTAACTCAGGTCGCAGGTTTTTTCACCTTAAGTGATTTAAACTCTCGTCTTATTAGCTATGATTATGGTATCGCAGATGCAACGAATATTCCGCCGAAATTATCTCAACAACACATGAGCGCCGATTCTATTCACATGTCAGCCGCAGAGATGTGGACTTTTGTTCGTCATTTTGGTGTGTTGTGTGGGGATCTCGTTCCGGAGGGTGATCCAGTATGGGGGTTTTATTTGTTACTCTGCCAAATTCTTGCACTTCTCACATCTACGTCCCTCCAAACAGAATGTATAGTTCTACTAGGGGTATTGATTCAGGAACATCATACTTTATATATCAAGTTATTTGCAAAAAACCTAAAGCCTAAAGCTCATCATATGTTACACTATCCGAAGATATTGGCGGCATGTGGCCCATTAGTGCATTTGTGGTGCATGCGATTTGAAGCTAACCACAAGCCATCCAAACATGGTGCTACTGTATCAAGTTCGAAAAGGAATGTTGTTACCACTGTTGCGTTGAAACAACAATTGAAACTGGCCAATGCACTTGCATCTGGAACCATATTTTCCGATATCGATGAAATAGCCCCAGGATCTGACTTAACATTAGCTGAACTTTCCCTCGAGTTTCAAGATACTTCGATAGACTTGACTCAAGAACTACATTTTGTGAAATGGGTAAAAAAATACAGAATACTGTACAAGCCAGGTATGGTAGTGTGTGTTGGAGAAGATGATGGAATCCCCGAATTCGCTATCGTACAACACATATACATGTTACAGGAAGAGATTTGGTTCATTTGTAAAGAAATCGAAACGATATTAATTGAACATATCCATGCGTACCAAGTGCGTGCTAGAGATTTATATCATAAAGTATTGAATCTCAAGGGTTTGCTGCGACACTTGCCGAGTCACATTACCAAAATGAGCGTCAATGAGTTTATCGTACTGCGTAGTTTAATGTAATTGAATTCTAAAATAAATTATTTCGTATATCTGCTGATTTACCAGTCACATTGCATTGTTTGTTATAACCCTCCTACAATCCCTAAACTGCATTTATAGGCGTTTTTTGGCGAGCCTCTGGTATAGGTTTGGTATAGGTACCAAAGTGTACCAGAATAATAGTGTGTGTCACTCGAACTATATATTGGTACCCTTTGGTACCTATACCAAACCTATGCCAGAGGCTCGCCAAAAAACGCCTATTGAGACGATACTGTATGGCCATGCGAGCCATATTATATATTAAGCGCCAACCACACTGATGCGTATTAGATTTGGTATACCAATTACATGATACCCTATTCGTATGGCTGTATGAAGCATACTATTAGAATTGAGTTAGACTGATGGTTTATGATATCGCGATACTGAATATTTGTAACAAACATATCACTATGGTTGATCCATCGAGACTGTTGGCATACGGCAGCTTATACAGTATGGTCGTATCAACTATACTGCATTCTCTTTGTACACATCAGGATCAATCAGACTTGACTAAGCATGTGACTCTTAAATGTGATGAAGAAAATGCTTACGATAGGCACACTCAACCAACCAGATTCGTATAGTTGGAGTATTAATATGGTATGCTAGTTGCTATTTCAACCATGAAATATAGTTACATCCAGCATAATTATGCTCGGATCCCCTGAACATTTTTTTCCGTGTACTTGCAGAACTTTGGTAACTTTGCAGATTTCTTCGTAGATCGAGCTCTCGTTCTCATTAAATACTTGAGAGCATTGGGATTTTTTGTACACGAAATAACCAGGTTACTTTTAAAAATAAAACAGTAAATAAATAAATTAGTCCTCAAGTATCTCAAAAAATAACGATCAATAGTCAGAATTTTTGAAGAGTTATTTAATCATTAATATTATGCCCAAACATTCGATAAAAAACGTACTGTCTTCTATCTTCGAAGTTCATTATCTCATTTTCATTTTCCATATTATTTTCTCTATCATTTTCCATGTTATTTTCTCTTTCATTAGCATCATCATTTTCATCGTCATTCAAAATACTTATGTTATGTAGTATGCATGCGCCAATGATACTACGTACAATCATATCCAATCTAAGGTTATCAAATCTTGTTAATCGACGAAATTTTCCTTTTAATAGCCCAAAAGCTTGCTCAACATGTACACGTGTAGAAGAATTTCTCAGATTAAATAAGCGCTGCTCATGAGTTAAGGGGTCATCCCACTTTGACGTACCTAAAAATGAGCCAAAATTTGCGATTTTTTTTTATGAAAATGAGGATAGGTAGACATGAAATTATTTTTGTACTCATTAAATGTGACCTTCTAGTATACAAAAAAATTTTTTTTTTATTGAATTCCAAACATATGTTCGATAATTATTTGCAAATACACGGAGCAACAAAAAAAACGGCGAGGTCAGCGGCGTGCATGATTTTGCAAGTGGAATCCATCTTAAACAGAAAATTCAGGAAGTTTTGTGTTTAGTATGGTAGTGGCTATCTTCCAAACCTATAAAATCAATTTTTAAACAAAAAATAACAAAATGGCGGCTGTTCAAAAAAAAAAAAAAGCACTTTTTTTCACGAAATTTCTCTTAGAAAATGAACTTAAAATCGAAATTTTTGGTATGACGTAGGTTTGTATGAAAACTGACACCATAACAAGTATGTGGTTAAAATTTGGTGAGGATCGGTCAAGTAGTTCTGGAGAAATCGTGCACGCCGCTGACCTCGCCGTTTTTTTTGTTGCTCCGTGTATTTGCAAATAATTATCGAACATATGTTTGGAATTCAATAAAAAAAATTTTTTCGTATACTAGAAGGTCACATTTAATGAGTACAAAAATAATTTCATGTCTACCTATCCTCATTTTCATAAAAAAAAATCGCAAATTTTGGCTCAGTTTTAGGTACGTCAAAGTGGGATGACCCCTTAACCTTCCATTGTCTTTAAAAGGAGGTACAAGCCACGGTAAATTTGGGTATGCTGAGTCACCGAGAAGAAAATGATTTCCAAAAAATTCTGGATCGTTTTGAGCCCTTTCATATAAAGGAGATCTTCTCAAAACACGAGCATCGTACATCGATCCTGGCTCACCTACGTAATCGTCTATAAAAAGCTTTTTGGTTATCACTACCGCTTGTAGCACGACACTGTGAAATTTTTTACGATTATAGTAGTCATTTTGATCTTCAACAGGTCTCCGGATCCGTACATGGCAGCCATCAATTGCACCGATAACGCAATCGATATTTCTTCGACGAGAAATACCATGGCTAATGGCAATTTTGTCATTTTCCTCCGTTGGCCATTTGACAAACTCATCGCATAATGAGTTAATAAAGTCTAAGGTATTATTTAGAACCTTATGTGCAGAACTGCGACTCAAATCGAACCTATCTGCAATTTGAGGAAACGTTTCAGTATTGGCTAAGTACCATAGCGTCATAAGGAAAGCTCGTTCGTGGGTAATTGCATTTTCTTGGGGTTCATTATTCATAAGGAAAAGAGTTTGCTGAAATCGTTCTGAAAAATTTTATCAATCATTAACTAAAGCTATTTATAATTATTTGAATAAATTCCAAATTATATCTTGGTGATACTATATAAAATAAAATATCATAATTATTTACCAATCAAATTATAGGTCGTTTGTCGAGAAAGTCTGAAGTGGCTTTTAAATTCAGAATCAGAATAAAGATTAAGTGTATTTTCAACGAAGTATTTGACACAGGTTCTTTTTTGAGGAGGTCTATCCACAGCATCATCATCAGAAAATCCTGTATTACTGGATGTGCTATCATCTGATGAGGAATCATTAACTAACCAATCCTGTGAGATTATAGCATAATAAAAAATTATTGAAACTTTAAATTTTTAAATTTTAATAAATTATTAGTAGATGTTCATACTTCGATTATTTCTTCAATAACATTTTCGATTTGGTTATTATTATCAATATTTTCCATCTTCATATGAATAAAACTTCTGTTATCGTATGCATATAGTAAGGAGAAAATTACATGAATGAATGAAAAATTGAATAAATGGATGGTTTATTTTTTATTTAAATTTGAAACGCGGGCATGCGCAATGTATAATTTAGAGCGCATGCGCGGAAAAATATGCCAGCGAACACGGCTACTATGACGCGAGCGTGGTAAATTTGCGCAGAAGATTCTGCGCACCGAATTCACAAGACGATACATGAAATTTCAAACGATGTATACCCACACAGCAGTAAACGTTATGGTAACCTTGCAGAAACATCACAATTGTAACGTATCACGTTTTGTAACTTTTTTTGTAACACTGTTGTACTGTTCCTATAACATTACAAATAGGGTACATGTCCGTTAAAAAACGTAACATTTGTAGTGTTTATATAATATTTTTTCCGTGATGTTTCAGTAACGTTTTAATCAGCTCATACAAGCATTTATATATATTACAGAAAAAAAAAAAAAAAAAACCAATGTTTGAATACTTGATTTCACATTATATAACTCATTTAAATCGACAACATCGCCAGTTCGTTACGAAAAATGCCTTCCGATGTATTTGACCTGACCGAGATTTGAACCCAGTGTCGCTTTGCTTTCACTGTATTACTAGTCGCACGCTCTACCTAGTACGCCAAACTACCTTATGAGTACTCACCCAACTTTCTTTCATTTGGCCGAACTTATGAATAAAGTGTCGAAGTAGGAGTTAATAAACATTTCAATATCACAGATCAGCGTCTTATATTTGGATTCGAGAATTCGGATTTTTGATTCCATCAAAATTTGTATGGGTCACCCATGAATTCGAATTTTGATGCCCGTACGTTTTGACAGAAAATGCCCCATATGTATATGTGTAGTACTTTATATCGTAGCGATTTGGAAATTTGGCCGGAAATCAGTGTTTTTGGAACGTTTAAATTGAAAGATTCATGTAATGCTGCAAAAATATGAAGCATAAAACATTTCAAAGTTGCACATTATGGAAATGTTGTAATTGTCATATTTTTGAAATGTCAAAATAGAAATCTTTTTGTACTGCTAAAAAAATGTTACAAATAAAACATTACAGAATATACATGAACGAAATGTTTTTATTTTAACATTTTTGGAGGATCAAAATTGAAACATTTATATAATCTTACAAAATATTCTGAAATTGATGTTAGTATGAAACCTTTTTAACATCTAGTAGAAATATTACAAAAATAATATTACAAATGCAACATCATAGAAACGTTATAAATGTAATGTTACATTTAAATAACAATTGTAAGGTTCTTGTGACATATTGTATTATTCTCTGCTGTGTGGGTATGAATCTTCAAATGACGTTTTTGAAATTTCATACATAAACTTTTGAAAACTCAAATTGTGTTTAAAATTCGCACATGAGTTCTGCTTTTCCAATTTAGCAATGTGCATTTTATAGAAGTCAACTTAAAAAACGACAAAGATATTGAAAATTCATAATTTGTTATATAATCTCAAAATACAAATGTAAAATTTTCAACTTGTTCCTCAAAAATTTACACATGTATCATAATATTTCAATACAAATATAAATTTTCAAACTTTTTCGTTGCAAATCTACATGTATATTATACTATTGAATTACAAGTATAAAATTTTCAACTTTTCCCTTAAAAATTGACACATGTATCTTAATACTCAAATACAAATATGAGTTTTCAAACTTTTTCGTTGAAAATCTACATGTAGGGGAGAGTGGTCCTGAGTCGGCACTGCGGGTTGAGTCGGCACCATGGTGTTTCTCAGAGATGGCTTGCATGTCGGCTCAAATATTTTGTCGTATGATATGTTGGTAAACACTGACGTAAATTATATCCACAATCGTCAGTGTGGATTGTGCTACGTAGCGTGAGCGCACTTATTATTTTCGTTTGTGACAGGATTTCATTTTCGGTATTCATTCAGAAGCAGCAACAGGTATGCAAATATTCCAAAAATTCGAAATTAGGAAGTGCATTGGTTTCTTTATTCAATGCACTAATTGATGGGCTATGTCGATTTTCGATTCGAATTTGGTTGCGTGCGTAACCACGCGAAACGTGTAAAAAGTCGAGGTGGTCTTGAGTCGGCACCAATTTTTTTGATCTTGTTGCTTTTTTGTATTGATCTGTTATGTTTTTTCTTGTCGCTTTCGGTGTTTTTCCTTTATAGTCATCGGACGCAATTTCAAACGCAAGTCAAAAAAGCGTGATACCCGTGTACTTTTACGCGCGGTAGCAGCCATGAAGTTGGGCATGTAATAATATCTCTCTATATTAATAAAAAAATCTTGACGAAAAACAGATGAGCGCGATGAGTCGCATAATGCCATTTGGTTTGCCTGCAATCGGGCGTTTCCTGCGAAAAAAAGATGAGCGCGGTGAAGCTCATAATGCCATGTGTGTTGCCTGCCATCGGGCGTTTTGTGCTGTTTTTGTAGAAATAAACTATGGATCGTGTTTGACAATGTCCAGGTACTCCGCTCTGTGGTCTTCGAGGTACAGGTCTTTCTCTTCGTAGTTCAGGGTCTGCAGGTCATCCAATTCTTAGTTCACGGCGTACAGAGCATCCAGGTAGTAGTTCATGATATCCATATCATCTGCTTCATAGTTCTCGGAGCCCAGGTCATCCATATCGTAGTTCTTGGTGTCCAGGTCCTCCGCTTCATAGTTCGTGATATCTAGGTCATCCGCTTCATAGTTTTCGGTGTCCAGCTCTTCGTCACCGTAGTTCGCGGTGTCAAGGTTATTCGCATCATAGTTTTCGGCGTCCAGGTCTTCTTCACCGTAGTTCTTGGCGTGGAGATCAACTACGTTGTGGTTCTCGGTGTCCAGGTCATCCGCTTCGTAGTTCATGGTAGCTAGGTCATCCGCTTCATAGTTTTCGGTGTCCAGCTCTTCGTCACTGTAGTTCGTGGTGTGAAGGTTATTCGCATCATAGTTTTCGGCGTCCAGGTCTTCCTCGCCGTAGTTCTCGACGCACAAGTCATCTACCACGTAGGTCACGGCGTACAGGTCGTCCGCTTCTTGGGTATCGGCGCACAGGTCACCTGCTTTATAGTTTTTGGTGGATTGGTCATCTGCTTTGTAGTTGTCGGTTCACAGAACTGCGAACTGTAAGACTTGACATCAAAAGCTATCAAGCGGATGATCTGGACACTGATAACTATGGAGAGGAAGACTTAGACAACGATAACGACGAAGCGGTTGACCTCCGCGCCGAGAAATACGTATAGGAAGATCTGGGCACCGATGAGTACGAAACGGATGACCTAGCCGCAAAGAATTCACGGAAAACTAAACTTCATTTTAAAAAAATCAGATGAATTCAGTATTCTAACATTAATATTGTTTGATGACAGTTATATATTCACCGTGAATACTTGACAGGTCAAATAGAAATATTATTTCACTTACAAAAAAAAAAAAAAGAATGGATAAACAGATAGTGCAGATGAAGCCAGATGGGAATTGTCTTTTACGGGCACTGTCGTATTACCTGTCGAAAAATCAGGATAGGCATCGGGAGCTAAGATTGACCATAGTTTCATTTATACTGGAACAAGCCGCTGTTCGCGCCATGGAAAATTGGAACTGACATCTATGTAAGCCCAAAGTAGCCTTTGCTTTCCATTATTCTTCTTGGGCAAGTATCTCTTAATGAAAATTATATCGTGATTTTATCATTAAGGGGGTATATACACCTTTGAATTTTGAAAAAATCAATTTTGTGTTTTTTGCATTTTTGGAACATTAGGGATGTAAACTATCTGTAAAAAAATCATCATGTAAAAATATGTAAAGATGAAGAAGTTACAGCGATTTTTTGAAATTTTTTGAAATTTAAAAAAAAATCAATTTTGTATTTTTTGCATTTTTTGAGCACTAGAGGTTTAAACTATCTGTCTTACTATTGAAATGCTTACGGAACAACCCCAAATCAGTTCAAGGTATAAAAACAGCTATATGGGCTATATGGTACCACAAGTCTTCGACAGACGATAAGCCGCAGCACCATCTCTACCCGGAGGGTCGAGACTCTTGGTGTAAGTATCAACAGGCAATTGCAGTTCGAACAGTTGAGACATTCAAACACCGGGCTCATCTCCCAGAAATTGAGATGAATGAGGTCAGACCAGTCTCCGTTGACCTCAGCGACAAGGCATTACTAAAGCGCTGTGTCGGAGGTAAGACACAGCATACGAGCGAGTCCTAAGACTTTATTTTCAGGTCGTGACGTCCTTCAAGTTGGAGCCAACATTGCAGCGATCAACTCCCAAAGTCAACGAGGTATGTTGAGAATCATGCAAAAATTTTCAGTAGAGCCAAGACGCTGCGCTGTCGCTGCACCGAAACTACAGGGCTAAGCCCGAATCGAAGTTGTCGATAGGCGAGCGGAGCAGAGGACCGAGGAAGCTCGTGTTGCTCTGAGGTAACTACGGCCAAACCCACAGGAGGAGGCCATCGAAGTGGAAGGTAGCAGTTATGAACCAGGTGCTTTATAGAAATAAAGCAACGCAGGACTTAGGCGACGTCGCAAAACAAGCTTTTAACTTTACCTGCGTCGGTCCAACGCCTGGATCAAAAAGAAGGATAGAAAACTGTTTTGCATTATTGATTCACTTGATAGATCATAGAGAAGTATTATAGTAGTTTATCGGCATCCAGAACCATCAACGTAGTGATAAAGTTTAAAAGTTAATTTCTGAACAATCACTATTTTGACCGGTTGTCGTAAAGAATAAAATCAACCGTTAGACCGATCTTTGATTTTTTGGTCTTGAATTATTCATGAGAGATGCCTCTATCAGATGAACATAGAACTTTTTGATAAACCCATTTTTAGTTGAGATAATAGAAAAATAAGCCAAAATTTTGTCAAAATAAAAAAAAAAAAATCTAAAAAATTCAATAACTCAAGTAATTCTTACAATATCAAAGAGTTCTATGTTCATCTGACAGAGGCATGTCTTATGAACAATTGAGGACCAAAAATTCAAAGATCGGTCCAACTCTGGTTCAGATTCTTTACGACAACCAAGTGGTTTTGTCTTTTCTTGTCTTCAGCGCAACCACTATTAGACTGAAAGTAATACATGATGTAAAATATGGATAATAAGGGTCAAACCCTCCTCAAACATGATGATTTTTTTCAATTTGTTCAGAGTCTTCAAGTTGCAGAAAAAAAAAAAATTGTTTTTCAGAAATTCAACCCATTTAAAGGTGTATATACCCCCTTAAACTTTCATTCGAGCAAATTTCAAAACATATCACCGAAATTAAATTTACATTGATCTTGTGCGGGGTTCTCTGCCCAATTTATACACTATAATACTATACCGTGGCGGAGTGACAACTGATTTTTTCAGTGATCGATATGCTTATCAAAAAAATAATGGATTTTGTTGGTCAAAAATTCCATGTCATTAAGGGGCGGAAAGGGGTAGGCTTATAAAGGACACCCTTTGCCATTGAGCTAGGAAGCTGAAGTCTTACTCCGAATTATTCAAATTTATTTGTACCTAAAGTAGGCGGTGGAGAAGGCGAAGACAAAATGCCATTGACCCTCAAATGAGGTCCACCCTAATGCATGAGTATCTTGGCGAGGTTGATTCTGATCCGGATGTGATTGTTTGGAAAGTGAATTAGTATGTCTCCATACCTTCTTCATCATCATCATCTTCGGACGATATGACGATGGCGCGCTCAGGGTTGTTCAAATTATTGTCTGTGTTCGGGCAAAGTGTGCGATCGCGTAGATCAGCTGGACGGCCAGTACCTATCGCTCGCACACACACCACCGTGTGGTGTTTACTTCAATCTGACTATGAAGTCCTACCGCGCACCGAGCGCACGAACTATCTTATGTATATGTATGTATCCTTGCGGACGAGATCGAAGTCCATATAGATCAGTGTGTCTCGATATTCCCCGTGGAATACATTGTAAATTATCGGCCTCGTGGTCTTATATGTATTTATGTATCTCTAATCGTGAGTACGAAATAAACCACGAGTTTTAATTAAAGACAAAAAATCAGTGTGAGCCTTCTCTAATCATTTATCCCGAAAGTCACTCATCCTAGGCCTCTATCTCGCTAATTCGTTAGCCCATATCATAAGAACCTCTCTCTAACGTTTCTCTCATCACATTTTTTGGTCCTTCGAGCCGGATCGGTCGCGAATTGATTTGAACAATCTCTGAATCGTCGCGAATCTCGGGTAACGAATTAGTGGGTGAGTGACACGGCAGTGTTGTGAAAAGGCTTATCCGCAGCGTTACGGAAAACGCTAAAAACGGAAAAATCTCAGTGGAATCTAACTGAAAACGGTTAATTTCGAACTCGTATCTAAGGCGCGGATTATCTCATCGAGACTCGTAGTCAGTGTGTGACAACAATTCGAGTGTCGTGTGCGTGCAAGTAAGTGTATCGCGTGCTTGTCTGTGTCTACCTCGCAGTGTCAACAGTCAAATTCCCGTGGAAGTGATTATTGATATCTCGCTATCATGTCGCTCAGTGAGTTAATCGATCGCCAAACCGAGCTTTTATGGCGCATCGCGCGCACGATGGAAAATCTTCAAAAGCTCGGGGAGGCAAAAACGACCTATGGTCAAGTACAATCGCGACTTAACGCTCTCGAGTCGAACTGGACAAAGTTCCAATCGAATCATGATCTGATGGCCAAATTGAAATCCGCTGCCGATGAAAAGCAGCTTCCATCAATCGAGCAGCGATCGTATTATACAAAAGACTTTTTCGGGCAGTGCGAAGAAAAATACCTAGACTCGCGGGGAAACATGCTTGATCTCCTGGAGTCACTCAAACAGGCAACCGCACAACACGAATCTCGCGGGGAAGCATCTCGAGCCTCACAATCAGAGGCCAAGTCAACTTTACGAAGGCTACCTCCTATCGCGTTGCCATCGTTCTCCGGTAGTTTTTCTGAATGGCAACCTTTCCACGATCTATTCAATTCAATCGTTCGCGAAAATGAACAACTCTCGGACGTGGAAAAACTCCACTATCTAAAAACTAGCTTGACCGGTGAGCCATCGCAACTAATCCGAAATATCGCTGTCACCGGTGACAATTTCTCTCGTGCCTGGAAAACTCTCGTATCGCGCTATGAAAACAAGCGTTTACTGACAAGCTCTCATCTCGCAAAACTCTTTGCGATTCCGCGAATCGGGAGAAAATCATCGGCAGAAATCAAACGTCTGCACAGCGATACCTGCGAAGCCATCGGCGCTCTGGAAGCACTCGGTCGCCCAGTCAAACAGTGGGATGACATCATAGTGCATATGACAATAACCAAACTCGACTCGGGATCTCTTGAAGAGTGGGAAAAGCGCGTAAGCGAAACTCGTGACCCTCCAGCCTTCAAGGAGCTCGAATCATTCCTGCTCGGTCGCATCCACACTCTCGAGGCTGTGGAACAAGCCCAAGGCCAGAGTGCATCTAACAAAACGCAGGTCTCGCCCGGGAAGCCTAGCGGTTACACCACCAAATCTCACGTGGTGCAATCGAAAGAATCATCGTGTTCCTATTGCAAGGGAAATCATTACATCGCAGGGTGCAAATCGTTCCAAGGCAAACCACTCGAACAAAGAAAGGACTTCATCGCGTCTCACAGTCTTTGCTTCAACTGCCTTGGTCCACATCCGGTAAAAGACTGCCGATCGGACAAGAGATGCCGTACCTGCGAAGGTCGACATCACACTCTCCTTCATCGAAGATCTTCCGCACCTACGTCAGCATCTGGCAACGATGCTTCTCAAGGACAGGCTACCGCAGCTCAATCATCTCAGCTTCCGGCAAGCACCTCAGCACAGGTCAGCAGCCATGCTTCTCAATCGAGGAACGCGCAGTGTTCACCAGTTCTCCTCGCAACAGCACAAGTTCTCGTTTCGAATCCCGAAACAGGCGAGTGCATCTCTGTTCGAGCCTTGTTGGATCAAGGCTCTGAAAGCTCGTTCATCTCCGAGGCACTGACACAGCGATTGCGATCATCTCGGCGCCACGCTTCGATACCAGTCATCGGAGTTGGAGCTCAACAATCCGGAGCAACTCGCGGTGTCGCGACACTCCAGATAAAGTCTCGGGTGAACACCGAATTCTCGTGCCGTGTGGAAGCCTTCATACTTCCTCGCGTGACCTCATTCCTTCCATCGTTCCGAATTCTCGTGGAAGACTGGCCTCATCTACAAGGTCTCACTCTCGCAGACCCTAGCTTCGCTCAACCTGGTCTAATTGACGTCATCCTCGGCGCCGATGTTTATGGCCACGTGCTCATCCAAGGCATACGGAAGGGAGCTCCTGGCACACCAATCGCTCAAGAAACCCAGTTCGGATGGGTATTATCGGGTCCTGTTTCGTCAGAAGCAACAAGCTTCTCTCATACCGCGGTTCAAGGGCTGCAGTGCTCCTTGGATCACGAGTTAACCGATCTCGTACGGCGTTTCTGGGTACAAGAAGAAGTATCCACTCCGGTCGCGCTTACGCCTGACGAAGAAAGCTGTGAAAAGCACTTCCGCGAAACAGTTTCTCGCGATTCGACCGGTCGCTACATCGTTCGGTTGCCAATCAAAGACAGTTCGGTCGATCTCGGAAACTCGCGTATTCCCGCGCATCAAATGCTCCTACGGATGGAGAAACGGTTCGTGAGTGACTCGAAGCTCAAGGAAGCCTATTCGAACTTCCTTCGCGAATATCGTGACCTCGGGCACATGTGTCGCGCTCCCAGTGGATCAAACAGTGAGACTCGCGTGTTTTATCTACCGCATCACGGTGTCGCGCGCGAGTGCAGTTCAACTACAAAGTTACGTGTAGTGTTCAACGGGTCTCAGAAAACTGAAGTAGGACTCTCTCTAAATGACAATCTCTACGTCGGCCCAAAAGTGCAAACAGACCTCGCCGACGTTCTCATGCGGTGGCGACAATATCCTGTCGCTTTCTCCGCAGATATCGCCAAGATGTACCGACAGATTCGGGTGCACCAAGACGACTGGGATCTACAGCGGATCCTCTGGAGAGAAAACTCACAGCTCCCAATCGAGGAGTATCAACTTTGTACGGTAACGTATGGTCTCGCCAGTGCTCCATATCTCGCTATACGTGTCCTTCACCAGCTCGTTCAAGACGAAGGGCAAGGTTATCCTCTCGCAAATCGGGTCATTATTGACAATACGTACGTTGACGACGTACTTTCGGGGGCAGACAACCCACTGCAAGCTCGCGAAAAAATCCTAGAACTCAATCAGCTGCTCAGGGCGGGCGGCTTCGAACTCAAAAAGTGGACGTCGAGTCACCTCGAAACTCTTGTGGATATCCCACCAGGCGATCGGGAAATTGCAAAACAGCAGAATCTTGACCAAAGTCCATTCTTTCGTGCACTCGGTCTCATGTGGAGACCCGAGATCGACTCGTTTGCGTTTGCACCTCAACTTTTCAAGGGTGAATGCATCCTTACAAAAAGAAAGATTCTCTCGGAAACTGCACAGCTGTTCGATCCTCTCGGTTGGCTCTCGCCAATTACGATCCGAGCTAAGATTTTCATGCAAGTGCTGTGGGCAATGGGCCTCAGCTGGGATGAGCCACTTCCCGAATCACTCGCGTCGCGCTGGAACACCTTCCGACAAGAGCTACAAGAAGTCGTGCTCATCACAATCCCTCGGTGGATCGGGCTCGGCTCAGAGTCTCCAGCGGTGGAGATTCACGGGTTCACGGATGCTTCTCAAGAGGCAATCGCGGCGGTGATATATTTGCGAACGTACATCGACACTCACGAAGTGCGCGTTTCGTTGATGTGTTCAAAAACAAAAGTCGCGCCTCTCAAAAAAGTGACAATTCCGCGTCTCGAACTGTGTGCCGCGCTCCTTCTCGTCAGACTCGTACGCCACGTAGAAAGCACTCTGAATCTCACGAATGCTCCGGTGCATCTGTGGTCGGACTCGACGGTCGCGCTCGCGTGGATTAAAAGTCACCCCTCTCGTTGGAAAGACTTTGTCCGCAATCGTGTCACCGAGATACAAGATTTCGCGCGCGCTCGGTGGCATCACATATCGGGTTCGGAAAATCCAGCGGATCTCGCGTCTCGCGGCGCTTCTCCAGAGCAAGTTCGCGCCTCGGAACTCTGGACTCGTGGTCCATCGTGGCTAGCCAAGCCTTCAGTCAGCTGGCCGTCCGCATCTCCCACATTGAAGGGAGACGAACCTCTCGAAGAAAGGAAACAAGTAGCAGCCCATCACCTCGCGGCATCTGATCCGCCACCAATATGGGATCTCGTCGATCGTTACTCATCGTTAACGAAATTGTTGAGAATCACCGCTCTCTGCAAACGTGCTGCGAACTTGTTCTTATCAAAATCGGTCGCGAAATCTCGTCAGGAAAAGGTCTCGCGCGGTCCAATCATGACGTCGGAACTAGAGAACGCTCTCAGCTTCTGGGTCGCGACAATCCAGAAGGCTTACTTCGAAGCCGAGATCAAATTGGTCAAACAAGGTTCGCGTCTCATTCGCCGCTACTCACTCTATCGGCTCGCCCCAT
Source organism: Rhogogaster chlorosoma (assembly GCA_944452935.1). Lineage (NCBI taxonomy): Eukaryota > Metazoa > Arthropoda > Insecta > Hymenoptera > Tenthredinidae > Rhogogaster > Rhogogaster chlorosoma. The sequence goes on along the minus strand of OX101803.1, from coordinate 10,156,886 downwards.
TCGTGGACCGGAACGGACTACTAAGAGTTGGAGGACGATTGCAGCAATCGTTCCTAGCTTACGACGAAAAGCACCCTCTCATTCTCCCTCGTGAATCGTCATTAACCACGCTGGTTATTGATCATTATCATCGAATGACTCTCCACGGGGGACCACAGCTCACTCTCGCCACTATCCGACAACGCTTATGGATCATCGGTGGAAGGGTACCGGTCCGTTCGCACATCCATCGCTGCGTTTCGTGTGCTCGACAACGCGCTACTCTTAGCGTCCAGCAGATGGGCCAGCTTCCTCAGTCTCGCGTTTCGCAGGCAAGACCCTTCTTGCACTCTGGCGTCGACTACGCGGGGCCATTCGCAATTCGAGCTTCTCGCGGGAGAAATCCAAAAACGTACAAAGGATACATCGTGGTCTTCGTATGTTACTCCACATCGGCAGTTCACCTCGAGCTAGTCTCGGACTGCACGACGGAAGCCTTTATCGCAGCGTATAAGCGCTTCACCTCGCGACGCGGAATCTGTGCTACTATCGCAAGTGATTGTGGAAAAAATCTCGTTGGCGCCGATGCAGAACTTCGTCGTCTACTCGCGGCATCATCAAAAGAATCCGCTCAGATCGCTGACATCCTCGCTTCACACGGAACACAGTGGCGCTTCAATCCTCCATCAGCACCTCATTTCGGGGGTAAATGGGAGGCCGGGGTGAAGTCAGTGAAGTTCCACCTCAAAAGGGTAATCGGCGAAGCCAAACTAACCTTCGAGCAATTCGAAACCTTTCTCGCGCAAGTGGAAGCTACTCTCAACTCGCGACCACTGTGTGCACTCTCGGACGATCCAACCGACTCGGGTGCCTTAACGCCAGGGCATTTTCTCATAGGCACAGCTCTAAATATCGTGCCAGAACCCTCGCTCGCGGACGTACCCGTCCAACGCCTCTCGCATTGGCAACACTCGCGCCAAATGCTGGAACATTTTTGGAAACGTTGGAGTACGGAATACCTCCAGGCGTTTCAACATCTGCCGAAGTGGCAATCAATCAACGGAAACATCGACATCGGAGCCATCGTTCTCATCAGGGATGAAAACCTACCACCATCAGTCTGGCCACTCGCGAGGGTAATCGACGTCCACCCAGGATCGGATGGATTAGTTCGCGTGGTGACAGTGAAAACCAAATCGTCGGTTTTGAAACGACCGATAGTAAAATTGTGCGTGCTACCGGTTAACACTCAAAATGAGCCCCCCACGGCGGGCGGTGCATTATAGTTTCGCAATCGTCGAACGACAGCGAGGCGGGCGGTATGTTCGGGCAAAGTGTGCGATCGCGTAGATCAGCTGGACGGCCAGTACCTATCGCTCGCACACACACCACCGTGTGGTGTTTACTTCAATCTGACTATGAAGTCCTACCGCGCACCGAGCGCACGAACTATCTTATGTATATGTATGTATCCTTGCGGACGAGATCGAAGTCCATATAGATCAGTGTGTCTCGATATTCCCCGTGGAATACATTGTAAATTATCGGCCTCGTGGTCTTATATGTATTTATGTATCTCTAATCGTGAGTACGAAATAAACCACGAGTTTTAATTAAAGACAAAAAATCAGTGTGAGCCTTCTCTAATCATTTATCCCGAAAGTCACTCATCCTAGGCCTCTATCTCGCTAATTCGTTAGCCCATATCATAAGAACCTCTCTCTAACGTTTCTCTCATCACAGTCTGAAATATTCAATACCATTGAAAAATGAACATAATTGCGTGATATACTACATTCACGGAGGCTACGATACTTTGGACTTCTTCTCAGGAATTGGTCATCTTCGCTTAAATATGGTATCACATAATCGAAATATGAGTTCGCTCATTAAAAATTATATTTTTAACACCATATTTTTAAGTTTGAACACAATGGCTGGTATCGATAAAACGAAGTAGATACTACTGCTTCAAGTATTAGCATCCACTACGAAGCATGTAGGGGTTAATACTTCACCTCGTAGTAAATACTTCACTTGCGTAGTAGATGCTTCTCTCGTGTAGTACATGCTACGCAAGTGAAGTATCTGCTACTCCTAAGAAGCATTTGCTTCAATACTGTAGTATCTACTATAGTAGTAGTATAAAAAAATTTCTGGATATAAAATACCGAACATCAAGACGAAAACTATTATTTTCAGTCACAATTTTTTTACATATAACGAACTAGAAAAATTCAACAAACGTTATTTAAATAATTGGGTATATCTATTAGGGTGGGCCAAATAAAGCGACAATTTTTTTTCTTCAGAGAGATACCTTCGAAAATTTGTTCTTTATGCTCAAATAACGAGCCTCGAAAAAAAATCAGCTCCTAATATCAACATTTATAGGTCGCTTATTGCCATTTTTCATTTCCCATTTGAATAGCATGGGAAATGTTTTTGTGACGCTTTTCGATTTTTATATCTCAAGAACTGATCTAGTTAGAAAAATTCTGCTAGGCTGCTTTTGTTGGGAATTAAACGCTCTACAAAAAAGGTTTCTTGGTCGTTTTCGATGAATCTAACCGTTTCAAAGTTAGCCTTGCCATTAAATGACCAGAATCGCCAGAGAAACTTCGAAACGGTTAGACTCATCGACAAAGACCAAGAGACCTTTTTTGTAGAGCGTTCAACTTTGAACGCAAATAGCTTTGCAGAATTTTTTTGAGTAAATCAGTTCTCGAGATATAAAAATCGAAAGGCGCCACAAGAACATTTCCCATGTTGTTCAGATGGAAAATGAAAAGTGGCGATGAGCGACCTGTAAATGTTAATATTTAGAGCCAATTCTTTTCGAGGCTCGTGATTTGAGCATAAAGAACAAACTTTCGAAGGTGCCTCCTGAAAAAAAAAATAGTCGGTTTATTTGGCCCACCCTAATATCTATGTATAATTCACACGAGTTATTTGATGTTTTCTACATTTATCATATGAATCATTTGTGATATCGATATTTCTCGTTCGTTGCTTGTGCCATCTGCTATTTGTGCAGTCAGTCATCAAATACCAACTTCTCGTATTTTGAATTCATACCGGAATAATTTGCGGTACACGTGTTCGTCATATTCCCTCCGATTATTATAAACTTTTATCCTTGGTCTAATATTCATAACAGCGGCCATTTCCACTTATTTAGCAAAGTAGTATTCTGTAAAGTTGCTCGGACAGCAGCTTCACTCAAACTGTAGTAGATACTACGCCCGGCTCAAAAACGGAGTACCTACTTCGAGCTAGGAGTAGGTACTACGAAACACTAGTATTAACCCCTATGTACGAAGCACCTACTACGTACATAGGAGTAGGTACTACGGAAGCGAAAGCATGCTACGCATCTGAAGTATCTACTCCGAATCCGAAGCATCTGCTTCAAGCATTAGCATCTACTTCGTTTTATCGATACCAGCCATTGTTGGAGGGTACGCGCTAACAAGATTAATGAGAATGTATGAAAATAAGAATAGAATCTTACTATTCAATCATGATCATTGTACTAGTTCAAATTAGTTTTACCAGCTTTCAAGCATGGGATAAGCCTGCAAATAGTCCTCGCAAGTATAATTAGTATAATGATCATGATCGAAAAGTGAGATTCTATTCAGCATCTATTGAATGCTCCGATTTACTTTTTCGTCATTCTCATACAACTCCATTGAGCTTTTTAGCGCATACCGTCCAATATTGTGTTTAAAATTTAAAATATTATGTTAATGACATGATTTTCCACAAGCTAACTCACAGCTTGATTATATGATAGCATATTTAAGCAAGGATTATCAATTCCTCAGAAGAAGTACAATGTATTCTAGTCTCCGTTGAATATTCAGCTACTGTTTGACAATAATATAACATGGGGCTTCCATAGAGATATTACAGATAGAGTGGGCATGCCATAGGCACCCGTGTAAGCGGGAGCGTCCCCTCTTCAGAAAGAGAGAGAGAGAATGAATTTGGTCCTACTGTCGTTGTTTACTGAAGCGAGCAAGAGAAGGATAGAACCACCAAGTCGATTCTCTCTTTCTCCTTTCATTCGGTGGACGCCTTCGCTTACAGGCATGCCCACTCTATCTGTAATATCTCTATGGGGGCTTTCCACGAGAACAAAGGTGCCTCAAAATACAGGGTGATTCAGGTTGGACGGATTACTTTAGGTTGGTGTATTCCTCTTGAAAATCCAAGACTAAATTTCCCTCTTCACCGAAACTTCGAGGGACTAATAGTTAAGGAGCTACAGAAGATTTTAGTTGACCAATTACGGCTTATGAGTGACCAAGACAAGACCACTCCAAGAGTGTTCAATCAAGTAGTGGCCGCAGCGGATCGATTCTTATTGTACGACGTTTCAGTTTGATTTCTAGATGAGTATAACGGCGTCGTCTCCTGGGGATGTCTTCATACCACATACGCCTGCGTTAGGGTGGTCGTTAAAAATTAAATTTTTTGCGACGCCCCCTAAAAAGCTTCTTTTTGATGAAAAAACACTGGGAAAATTTTCATTTTTTTTAAAATTCAAAACAACACGTGCCTCGAGACGATCTAAGTTAATTTTTGGGTATAATCATTTATTCTCTGAAAGTATTTTATTAAATTTGAAATAATTATTTTTTCGAGATTTGAAAATAGTTAACAATGAAACACCTTCAGTGTCATTATTTTAAGTTATGAATTTTAACTTAAAGCTTTATAAGAAGCTTAATATACTTCGTCATTCAAGCTCATGCTTCAATTTTTGCTTCTATTTTTGGGCTTTTTATACGTCTGTGAGCAGTTACGTATGAGTTATTTGAATAAAATTGTATTTTTCCTGAAAAATTCCCAAAAAAGATTATACCCAAAAATTAACTTGGATCGTCTCGAGGCACGTGTTGTTTTGAATTTAAAAAAAAAAGAAAATTTTCCCAGTGTTTTTTCATCAAAAGGAAGCTTTTTAGGGGGCGTCGCAAAAAATTACTTTTTAACGATCACCCTAGTCTGCGTGCTGGTATCCTGATCCTCGGATTCATAATTTCAGTCTGTCAGGTCTTCGCCCTGTAGTTATACAGTCGTCCAGATCCTCAGCCTCGTAGTCTTGGTCATCTAGGTTCTCTGCTTCGTAGTTTCAGTTGTCTGGGTTTTCCGCTTCATAGTTTCAGTCCAGGGCAGCGATTCTGGATCTTTTCATGTTTATAGCGACCGTGCTATAGTGCAGATAGCGACCGTTTATAGCGACTGCTAGCGAGCGCCGACGCAACGTTTTGCATAAAATCTGAGGGCTGCTAGATGACGAATGGAATAATGATAAACGCGAGGCCTGTTCATGAGGCTAGTGCTTGTAGCCAATGAGAACACTCTATCCGTGTTCGTTCGGGTGAGAGTTTTGTTACTCTATCGCTTCGAAATACTCTATAGTGTGTTCTTCTTCAACAATTTTGCGCGAAAAGTTTGAATTGATGTAAACCACTATTTAATGAGACAGCATAGAATTTATGAGTGAATATGAGGTAAGTACGTAATTCTGCCAGTTAACTAATTATTTTTATGCGGGAACAAATATTTTAGCAGCATGTAGTATTAATATTTAGCAAATATTATACAGTAGTGTTAATATATTATTCACCTTTACTGACTAGAGGGAGGCTGGCCTATACTAAAAATAGTAAAAAATAGTTTATCATTTTTTAAAGGTGTAGAAAAGGTCCAATTAACAAACGCCCATGTCAAGTTGTGTAGTTGTTGTTGTTTATTGAAATTTTTTCGAAATATAGATATCACCATAATCTAGAATTTGACATAGGTTTTTGCTTATTGGACCTTTTTTATACATTTCAAAGCTGAATAACTATTTCTCTTAGATTTCGGTATAGCCTCTCTCTTTAAGTTTTAATTCTCTGTGACCCCCTGCCCTGTAACTGCATAACGGAGTTTCATAAATCAGACAAGAATCATACAGGTACATTAACACATCATATAAATATTTAACCAATGACCTTTATTGTGTATTTATTGTATTCTCGCTGATGTTGACATTATTATAACATTGAAATGATTGTATTGCAGCAGTATTCGTATACGATATATAATTTTTTCGATTTATTTAGTGTGTACTTCCGTGTGTATCATCAACACAATTAATTTGATAAAGTATTAAACTATATTTTCCATACAAATCCATCAAGGCAACTATAAATTTTACATAACTGTTGTATCATTTTCTATCAAATCATACATTTACATGACCATTTTCAAATGCCCTGACTTTTCCTTGATTTCCCTGATTCGCCTGACCCAGAGTGGCCACCATGTCATTAATCACCGAATTATCAATATACGCATTATAAAAAAAATCTATACTATTTTGATTCCAAGAAACCTATTGAAGTAAATTATTTTATTCGTCGTAGATTGACACTCAAAGTTTGCGTGAAGCTGATGTCACCACTTGATGTTGCCTATAACTCTGCTTCGGGTGTCTTCAATAATAATACTCAATAATATGTTGATCTTTCACTAGGGTAATCCCTAATTTGCTCAAATTCTATTTATATTGATCACATGTGCTAAAATGTCTCTAAAAGCGTTGGAAAAAAAGTACCCGAAGTTGGAGCCTCCTAGCTCAATTATAAGTACTTCGGTAAAGCTGTCGAATTTCACCATTTGAAAAACGTGCGATTACTTTTGACACTCAGAGTTGAGCTACGAGGCTGAAAATTCGGTTACTTTTATTTTCCGGAGACTTTTCAGCCCATGGGAGCTATAAAACAGAAACTTGACCAAAAAAAGGACCACCCAATTCTTCACACACACAGCACCTACAAAAAAGACAATATTTAGTTGGCTCACAATCAGAAATAATAATTTATCACAATATCTTTGATTTTATATACTAAACATTTCCATTACTATCATAATTTCCATTATCTTAGCTACAATAGCACAAATTTGTGTTAGTTGTGCTTACGTTTGAAAGACATCCGATAACATCTATTTTGTCATCGATGTGATTAGCAGTCGTTGAGCATATATAGGTATGTATACATATTGCATAATCGATCGTCACGCTATGAAGTTTATCTCATTGAATCTCCGGTGTAGTGAAGCTGTTAGCTTCGTCTAATTCATCATGTACCTTCAGCTTGATCCAACAGTCCATTTATCAGCAGTTATCTGTAGGTTAATTTACTTCTTGTGATTATTGTATCTCAAAAATTAATTCATCCAATGAACGGTATCTGTGTAACACCATGAGTGATTTGAAATCAAACATCGCAGTATGCGGTCTGATTAAATAATGAATCAGAATCATCGGGTACAAAATATATGTATTTTTAATTATAAATATGATATTCATCTCATAAACAATAGTATAGAATTACAGACTCAGGCTTACCGTGAATTTAATGATCTATTTTGTAGCGTTCAACCACCACAATCATGATCCATAAAGCATCCACATAAGCGGTAACCTTTGGCGGTACCGATATTCTCGTATAACCTCTGCTGAATGAATTTCACATTTACCACGATAGTTAATGATTTCAAAATCGTACTAAATTACGAAAATGAATTAAACGTTAGATAACAACGTGTTCGCACTACATGTCACAGTTATATTTCAAATTTAATCGCATAATAATAATATTGATTTGAAAGGTTGAAAATTGCCACTTTTATGTCACATACACTACCGGTCAAAAGTTTAAGCTCACCTAGGAAAAAAAAGGGAAATCTTAAAAGTTTTATATCTCAGGAACCAAAAATCGTAGAAGACTTTACCTTAGCTCATTTTGAAGCTCTTTTGGAGTACTTTAAAAGTCATCTCTACAGATTTTCTGTAGGATCCACTCAGTTCATTCTGCGCATGCTCAAAAGATTGAAAATTTCGAAAAATTTCGATCCCGCTTTAACTTCTTGCACTTTAGCTGGAAGTTAATCTAGCTTCTAATACACAAAAACATCATAAAGTAGGTTGCAAAAGCTTCAAAATGAGCTAAGGTACGACCTTGTAAGTGCATTTTTCATCGAGTTATTGACATTTTTGTGAAAAAAAGCCAATTTTTTAAATTGAATTGTATTTCAGTAACTAGGCAACGTACAGGAAAGTGTTAGGGAGAAAATTTTTTCCTTTTTTGATGAAGAATCAAGTTATAAATTCCAAAATATGCGAAAAGAAAAACATTTTTTTCTCACTTTTTTGAGAGTTTTTTGAAACAAAAAACACATGTAAATAATTGTAAACCTTCATGCGTCTGTGAAGTGTAGTTAGTAAATCATTAAAGATTATATATATTTAAGATTAAGACAATTATTTACATGTGTTTTTTGTTTCAAAAAATCTGAAAAAAGTGAGAAAAAAATGTTTTTCTTTTCGCATATTTTGGAATTTATAACTTGATTCTTCATCAAAAAAGGAAAAAATTTTCTCCCTAACACTTTCCTGTACGTTGCCTAGTTACTGAAATACAATTCAATTTAAAAAAATTGGCTTTTTTTCACAAAAATGTCAATAACTCGATGAAAAATGCACTTACAAGGTCGTACCTTAGCTCATTTTGAAGCTTTTGCAACCTACTTTATGATGTTTTTGTGTATTAGAAGCTAGATTAACTTCCAGCTAAAGTGCAAGAAGTTAAAGCGGGATCGAAATTTTTCGAAATTTTCAATCTTTTGAGCATGCGCAGAATGAACTGAGTGGATCCTACAGAAAATCTGTAGAAATGACTTTTAAAGTACTCCAAAAGAGCTTCAAAATGAGCTAAGGTAAAGTCTTCTACGATTTTTGGTTCCTGAGATATAAAACTTTTAAGATTTCCCTTTTTTTTCCTAGGTGAGCTTAAACTTTTGACCGGTAGTGTAAACACAGGGTATGTAGATAGCGACCGGTTCATAGCGACCGGCATCGGCGCTACCCGTTTTAACGCCACCCTCCGAAAGCGTGAATAGCCGATCGTGGATATAGCGCCTAAAACAAACGAAATACAGTTATATAGCGCCCGGGCGGAATTGTAACTATCTAAGTAGGCGCCGCTCTTGACGCTTGTAATATGCGGCATAAGGGTTCCCGCCTTCCGGCACATTTCCCGCCAAAATCGGCATCGAGATGAAACCACGAATGCAGGCTGTTCATTGGCTACAAGCACTAGCCTCATGAACAGGCCCCGCGTTTATTATTATTCCATTCGTCATCTAACAGCCCTCAGATTTTATGCAAAACGTTGCGTCGGCGCTCGCTAGCAGTCGCTATAAACGGTCGCTATCTGCATTATAGCACGGTCGCTATAAACATGAAAAGATCCAGAATCGCCGCCCAGGTAAATATTGTAGGTACTGAAACTACAAATCCGAGAACCTGGGCTGCGAGAACTACGAAGCGGAAGACCTGGATGACTGAAACTACAAAGTGGAGGGTCTAGATCACCGAAACTACAAGCCCGAAGACCTTGACAATTTCAACTATGGTGCCAAGGCTCTAGACTACGAGAATTACGGAGTGGAGGACCTAGAGACTGAAACTATGTGTCTGAGGATCGGGACAACGAGAATGGAGGTGCATGTCGTACGAAGACATCCCCAGAAGATGATGTCATCATACTCATCTAGAAATCAAACTGAAACGTCATACAATAAGAATCGATGCGCGACGGGCACTGCTCGATTTGCACTCTTGAACCAGTCCTGTCTTCGTCACACATAAGTACTGTGATTTGTGAACTAAGATCTTCTTCGAAAATATTTGTCCCTCGAAGCTTTTGTGAAGGGAATTTAGTCTTAGATTTTCCAGAGAAATACACCCACCCAAAATGATCCGTCCAACCTGAATGACCCTATATATGTATGGCAGATATTATTGTTCAGCCAAAAAAAATTCAGGAAATACTTTATACCTTGAAAATCCAGTGGTGGAAATATCACGTTATAGTCGTCCATGTCGAGGTCCATGTCAATATCTAAATATTGGAATAGAAATGAATTTCTATTGAATTAACAATATTAAGCGGGTCTCAGACCCCTTAGCTCTTATTGTGAGCAATTTAAAAAAAAATATTTTTGGTTGAGTTTGGATGAAGTGGAATTAATTTTTATGGGAATCGAATCGGAACAAGGTAAAACAATAATAAGTATCAATATTTCTCATTTTACCAGGAATTACTGGAGCAGGGACAACTGGAGGAGCTTCGGGAGGAGGATGTGGAACGCCTGGAGGTTCAGGAAGGACATCAATAGGAGCGGCCATAGGAAGGGCATTATCAATAGGAGCGGGTATAGGAAGGGCACCGTCAACGGCAGCAACCACAGGAAAGGCGCCATCAACAGGAGCGGCCACAGGAAGGGCACCATTAATAGGACCTTCCAAAGGGAGGACCGGGACAGGTACTATCGCAGCGATGGCAGCAGGGACGATACCCTCAATTAACTCAGGTTCATTATTTTCATCCTGATCACCGGCAGCAATTCCAAAATTTTTAGCTAATTTGCTGACAAAATAGGAAGCCTGTTCAATAAATTCAGCCACTGAGATACGGCGTTCAGCCAATTGCTGCCAAGCCCGTACTATCTGCCGGTGATTGATAATGTACCCAATTTTGGGCGACCGAGATACCGACCGCCCCTGCTGCAGTGCCAAAAAATCTGAGTGTGCTGCAGACTGCAGGTTCACCAGTTTTTCTAATCGGAAAAGAAATATTGTAATTGCAGACACATTATTTTGTTCAGCATCGAAATGTATGTTTTCTTACAGCTCCACCCACAATACACAAATAGGATGGATTCCATTCAAACTTCTAAAAAAATGTTGTATTATCGATTTATATTGTATACGTCATTATGGATTTATTATCGCGATGGCGTAGCCTGTATATTTAGGCAATTCTTGGATGGTGTGTGTGAAAGAGAGTGACTGTTGGTATGAAAGAGAAAAACAAGACGAGCGATTGGTGCGTGCGTGAGACGCGTGAAATCGAGAGAATGAGTTCAAAGTATGTGTGGATAATTAGGCAGTGTAGATCAATTTTGAAGAAAAGTGGATGGAATCCGTCATATCTGTATATACGTACTTGTAAAATCCCAAATGTTTGGGTGTGGAGCCATTTTGTCTAGTAAGACCCGGTGATATGACTCCACACTATTATTCGTTCTACGGATAAGCCCGTTGACCGAGAACAATTCAGGGGTTACTCTATTTAGCCACTGACGCTCGTAGTATGTAAAAAAATCTGCAAAAATGCGCCTCAAGTCATCAGTGGCATTATTTTCAATTTGCCTGAATGCTTCCACGATACTTAGAGCTGGCAGCAAAGCTAGAGCCATCAGCTTTCGCAGTAACTTCTGCCCTTCGTCATCGTGTGCAATAGCGTCCGTAATGCGGAGGTTCTTTGCTTTTCGATATAGAGCCTAAATGAAAGAATTATTGTTAGGCTAACTGTCTGTATGTTTTCGAATGTGAGTTAGTAGTGTAGGGCAAAACCGGAAACAATGAAAGTGTGCACCTCCCAACATTACCAGAAAAAAAACTGCTGCCAATTATATAATTCTGTAGGGTTACGATATGTCGGCTTAAGTATGTTAGTATTACATAATATATGTTGTCAGTATTATACAGGGTGTCTCGAAATTCGCGCATGTGCTACATACGGGCGGATTCCTTGCGAAGAATGGATACGGAATATCCAAGTAAAAACTTCCGCGAGGACTTAGTTTTCCTGTAAAAGCACTTATTAACGAACCAATCAACGTTCATCTTTAGAAGACTGTCGAAAATCCGTATCGCCGTCCACCTTATTAGCGCAAGCGAAACAATAATGTGTGGTGTTCCCCGCTCGCTTGTCACAACGCGCTCGTATACGTGAGCGCGACACATAGTCAGATATACGAGCGCGTTGTGACAAGCGAGCGGGCAACACCACACATTATTGTTTCGCTCGCGCTAATAAGGCGGGCGGCGATACGGATTTTCGACAGTCTTCTAAAGATGAACGCTGATTGGTTCGTTAATAAGTGCTTTTACAGGAAAACTAAGTCCTCGCGGAAGTTTTTACTTGGATATTCCGTATTCATTCTTTGCAAGGAATCCGCCCGTATGTAGCACATGCGCGAATTTCGAGACACCCTGTATAATAAATGTCGTATTGATTGTAAGTGTATTGATGCAAGTTATTGGTTAAAGACCTGGCAGTAATGGAAGAAGCAGCCATGGGGTGCTGCATCTTCGTACGTTTCTGTGAGCGCATGCTGCATTGCACTTCCAAAATCTGCCATTAATAAGGCAGGCTTAAGATTAGGCGCCAATGTCGTCTTGACATGCATCAAGACGCAGTCGTAAGCTGCTCTAGTCTTCCGGCTCATTAGAGACCTCTGTGTACCTAGCCCCCCCACTTTTGAGAAAATGAAAAACATAGTGTTCAAAATTACGAGCTATTTAAGAGCTCTCCGAATACTCAAGTCGCGATTTTTGAGCTCCAACCACTGACCAGGAATTCGTGTTTTTGAGTGGGGGGGCCGAAAACGTACGTAGTCAGCCCCCCCACCACTTGAAAGTGCATTAAAAAAAAAAAAAAAAAATACAGGAATTACGAGCTATTTATGAGCTATCGATTCCCCCCAGTTTCGATTTTTGAGCTGCAACCCCTAAGAAGTGGGGAGCAAAAAACAGCTTTCGTGGCGGACATCAGCCCCCCCACACCCTAATAAGTGAATGAAAAAAAAAAAAAAATACAGGAATTACGAGCCATTTATGAGCTATCGATTCCCCCCAGTTTCGATTTTCGAGCTGCAACCCCTAAGAAGTGGGAAGCAAAAAACAGCTTCCGCGGCGGACATCAGCCCATCCACCGCTTAATGAGTGAAAAAAAAAAAAAAAACGGGAATTACGAGCTATTTATGAGCTATCGATTCCCCCTAGTTTCGATTTTTGAGCTGCAACCCCTAAGCAGTTGGAAGCAAAAAACAGCTCCCACGCGGATATCAGCCCCCCCACCCCCTAATAAGTGAGTGAAAAAAAAAAACAAAAATACAGGAATTACGAGCTATTTATGAGCTATCGATTCCCCCCAGTTTCGATTTTTGAGCTGCAACCCCTAAGAAGTGGGAAGCAAAAAACAGCTTCCGCGGTGGACATCAGCCCATCCACCGCTTAATAAGTGAGTGAAAAAAAAAAAAAAATACGGGAATTACGAGCTATTTATGAGCTATCGATTCCCCCCAGTTTCGATTTTCGAGCTGCAACCCCTAAGAAGTGGGAAGCAAAAACCGGCTTTCGCGGCGGACATCAGCCCCCCCACCCCCTAATAAGTGAGTGAAAAAAAAAAAAAATACAGGGATTACGAGCTATTTATGAGCTATCGATTCCCCCCAGTTTCGATTTTCGAGCTGCAACCGCTAAGAAGTGGGAAGCAAAAAACAGCTTCCGCGGAGGACATCAGCCCATCCACCGCTTAATGAGTGAAAAAAAAAAAAAAACGGGAATTACGAGCTATTTATGAGCTATCGATTCCCCCTAGTTTCGATTTTTGAGCTGCAACCCCTAAGCAGTTGGAAGCAAAAAACAGCTCCCACGCGGATATCAGCCCCCCCACCCCCTAATAAGTGAGTGAAAAAAAAAAAAAAAATACAGGAATTACGAGCTATTTATGAGCTATCGATTCCCCCCAGTTTCGATTTTCGAGCTGCAACCCCTAAGAAGTGGGAAGCAAAAACCGGCTTTCGCGGCGGACATCAGCCCCCCCACCCCCTAATGAGTGAAAAAAAAAAAAAATACAGGAATTATGAGCCATTTATGAGCCATCGATTCCCCCCAGTTTCGATTTTCGAGCTGCAACCCCTAAGAAGTGGGAAGCAAAAAACAGCGTTCACGGTGGACATCAGCCTCCCCACCCCCTAATCAGTGAGTGAAAAAAAAAAAAAAATACAGGAATTACGAGCCATTTATGAGCTATCGATTCCCCCCAGTTTCGATTTTTGAGCTGCAACCCCTAAGAAGTGGGAAGCAAAAACCGGCTTTCGCGGCGGACATCAGCCCCCCCACCCCCTAATAAGTGAGTGAAAAAAAAAAAAAAAAATACAGGAATTACGAGCCATTTATGAGCTATCGATTCCCCCCAGTTTCGATTTTCGAGCTGCAACCCCTAAGAAGTGGGAAGCAAAAAACAGCTTCCGCGGCGGACATCAGCCCATCCACCGCTTAATGAGTGAAAAAAAAAAAAAAAAACGGGAATTACGAGCCATTTATGAGCTATCGATTCCCCCCAGTTTCGATTTCCGAGCTGCAACCCCTAAGAAGTGGGAAGCAAAAAACAGCGTTCACGGTGGACATCAGCCTCCCCACCCCCTAATCAGTGAGTGAAAAAAAAAAAAAAAATACAGGAATTACGAGCCATTTATGAGCTATCGATTCCCCCCAGTTTCGATTTTTGAGCTGCAACCCCTAAGAAGTGGGAAGCAAAAAACAGCTTCCGCGGCGGACATCAGCCCATCCACCGCTTAATAAGTGAGTGAAAAAAAAAATAAAAAATACAGGAATTACGAGCTATTTATGAGCTGTCGATTCCCCCCAGTTTGGATTTTTGAGCTGCAACCCCTAAGAAGTTGAAAGCAAAAAACAGCTTCCGCAGCGGACATCAGCCCCTCCACCCCTTAATAAGTGAGTAAAAAAAAAAATTAAAAATACAGGAATTACGAGCTATTTATGAGCTATCGATTCCCCCCAGTTTCGATTTTTGAGCTGCAACCCCTAAGAAGTTGGAAGCAAAAAACAGCTTTCGCAGCACTGCATTTGGTGGCTGATTGACATTGTTGCATTATAATAGCAACTTATAGATTTCTGATCGCGTTTGCGATCGCTCCTATTGTCCTAATTTTTTTTATACTTCCAATAAAAAAAAGGGAGCCAGACATCCAGACATAAAATATTCTCAATTCTTCAGTCTTCTCCAGGAGTTGTAGGCGACAATAAGTATTATATTTGCTTATGCAATTTTATCGTGATATATGAAGTGCTATATTTGCTTATGCAATTTCAACGTGATATATCAAGTATTATATTCGCTTCTTCAGTTTTAACGTGATCTATATACCGGGAGTTTTCGTAGAAGAGCATTTGCGGAAATTGGAGTAAAACAGTATCATAAGCCGCTTAGCATGTGTAAGACAGTCCAATCATTTTAGTCATAAGTATGGCTTCAGTACCAAAAAAGTGCAAGCGTCAATTTTTTTTGTTGTTTGCTTCATTTCGACGTCCTGAAAAATATATTGAAAATCGACAACCAGATCGCGTTCGCGTTAATAAATATTTTAGGTTAAAGGTCAACAAATTCGGTTTCTTGCAAATATCTCGCTTCCGATGGCTTGAAGACCAATCGAGGTGGTTATCAAAATTGAAGATGACAAAATTTTACACAAAAAAAGTTTAATTCATTTTTCACGTACAATGGACGATTTACGGAATATAGGGTGAAGAATATCTATGAGGTACGTAGTGTCTGTTACCGCACCATTTTTTACGTATTTTTACGAATATCTCGCTTCTTATGGCTCGGAGACAAATTAAGGTAAGGATAAAAAAAAAAAAGATTACAAAATTTCCAACAAAAAAGGTCTGATCCATTTTTTACGTATAAGGAACTGTTTACCAAAAAACCTGCTCCGCTATAACGTCCGTAGTATCCGTTGTCGCACCACTTTCGAAGAATTTTTGCGAATATCTCGCTTTCCATGGCTCGGAGACCAATTGAGGAAGATATCGAAATTCAAGATTATGAAATTTCACACACAAAAGATTGTGTTCATTTTTTTACATACAACGAACCGTTTAGATTAAAAAAGAGTGCGTGCAACTCACATGCGGCAGAAATGGTTCAAGGGAACGGGTATTTTTCTTCGAATTGAGCATCGTTTTCGTCGTTTTACTCTTGAACCAAAAAGAAAATCGAATTTTACCAAAATGAAGTTTCGTTTTATTTATTTTTTACTACAAAAAACCACTATTCAGAAAATGATTACATTTTTTTTTTCAAAATAAAACTAAAAAATTCTTTAGCATTCTCATCGCATTTTCAAATTATAATTCGTAAAATAAAACGAAACTTCATTTTGGTAAAATTCGATTTTCTTTTTGGTTCAAGAGTAAAACGACGAAAACGATGCTCAATTCGAAGAAAAACACCCGTTCCCTTGAACCATTTCTGCCGCATGTGAGTTGCACGCACTCTTTTTTTATCTAAACGGTTCGTTGTAAGTAAAAAAATGAACACAATCTTTTCTGTGTGAAACTTCATAATCTTGAATTTCGATCTCTTCCTAAATTCGTCTCCGAGCCATGGAAAGCGAGATATTCGCAAAAATTCTTCGAAAGTGTTGCGTGAACGGACGCTACGGACGTTATAGCGGAGCAGGTTTTTTGGTAAACAGTTCCTTATACGTAAAAAATGGATCAGACCTTTTTTGTTGGAAATTTCGTAATCTTTCTTTTTGATCCTTACCTTAATTTGTTTCCGAGCCATAGGAAGCGTCAATTCGTCAAAATACATAAAAAGTGGTGCAGTAACGGACACTACGCACGTCATAGATAATCTTTACCCAATATTCCGAAAATCGTCCATTGTACGTAAAAAATGAATGAACCTTTTTTGTGGGAAATGTTGTCATTTTCAATTTTGATACGCGCCTCGATTGGTCTTTGAGCCATAGGAAGCAAGATATTCGCAAAAAACCGAATTTGTTAACCTTTGACTGTGAATATTTATTAACGCGAACGCGATCCAAGTGCCGATTTTCAATATGTTTTTCAGAACGTCAAAATAAAGCGATCAAGCGATCGAAAAAAATAAAAAATTGAAGCTTGCACTTTTTTGGTACTGAAAACCTATAATGACTGGACTAACACAATATCTCTTTATCTATATTTCACGTTTTGAATTGCCTATGATTCTGTTATGTTTCAATTTCCAATCTTCCTCAAATATAGTATGAGGTATTTCATGCCAACTCGACCAATGATTTTGCCTCACCATTTTGTATTCGAATCATATTTTTTCGTACGGTTACCTCAACTTCAACACCCACTTATGAATTGTTTCAGATTTTTTTCCGTATAGCGATATTTACTTTCGAAACTTCTAACAGAAAGCCACTTTGGAGTTTTTTGAAGAATACCTACTCGAAGGTGGAAACTACTTTCCTTATATATTTATTCTACTGATTTAAGAAAAAATGATTCCATAAACGAGGCGGATAATGGCTGTCAGAATTTTAATACCGATAAATTTTATCCTTCGGATAATGGGTTGTAACCATCAGAGATACGATTGATTTAATTTCCGAAAATTTTAGCCGAAAAAATTCTGGGAGCCATTATTCACCATGTTTACTGAATAATTTTTTCTCAATCAGAAAAATACATATAAGGAAAATGGTTTCCACTTTCGAATAGGGGTCCAAATGACCGTCTTCCGACACCGAATTTTAGAGATTATTTTCAAAAAAACTCAAAAGTGTCTATCTGTTGGAAGTTTCGAACATTCGTGAATGTATGACGCTTCGGAAAAAAATTTGAAAAAATTCATGAGTGGCTGTTAGAGTCGGGGTAATCGTATAAAAAATTGTGATACGGATAAAAAATGATGAGGGGAAATCATTGTCCGAGTTGGCATGAAATACCTCATGTATACATGATGATTCGCGAAACAGTACACTCGTCGTGTCGAGCGTGAAACGATAGGTGCCAACTATGATCTTTTTACAATGCTATTGGTGTGGAAGGCGAATGATAGTTGGCATCTACAGATTCATGCAGTCGGCACTGAATGTACCGCTTCATGATATCATCACAATATATATGGGGCTGTTCATGTCACATCATCTACCCTCCAGACCTCACTATGTCCGATTCGATCCGTGATTTTTCATATTATTGCCCTAGCTCTGAAACAATTTTCCCAATTTTATCAGAATTTTCGAACCAAGCCATTTCCCGTTATGAATGTTTTTGGTTCTAAGATTCTGCCCATCTAGTAAAATCTGAAAAAATTCACAAAAATGTAGTGGATGACATAGTACAGCCCCCGATCTTCAGAAATGTGGAGAACATTTTTTTAAGGATGATTCGTAGAGTACAATCGGCTTCGAAACAATAAGAGAGACAAGAACCGAATTTAATAACTTTGGATGATAGTAATGCGAAAAATGATTGAATAATATCGAGGAGCGCATATTCCCACAAACTTAGAAAATAAAACAACTCAATTTAGTGACAGAATTTCGAAAATGCCAACCATCATGAAAAGTTGTAAAAACATTTTACAAGTATGTGCAGCTCACAACGATGAAAATTCTTCATTTTTGATCCGATTTCAAAATTTCAGGGTTTGTTATACTCAGTGATAAAATCTCTACGAATTCCCTGAAAATTTTTCGCATAAAACACTCATATTTGAGTAAAAAATGTAACAATATATGTATAATATGAATCTCAGAATGCATTCGGATTGTGAAAAACTGAATTTTTACTCAATATGAGTATTTTATGCAAAACTTTTTTAGGGAATTCGTAGAGATTTTATCACTGAGTATAAGAAACCCTGAAAGTTTGAAATTGGATAAAAAAATGAACAATTTTCATCGTGGTGAGCAAAATGTCTTTACAACTTTTCATGATTGTTGGTATTTTCGAAATCCTGTCACTAAATTGAGTTTTTTTAATTTCTAAGGTTGTGGGAATATCCGCTCCTCGATATTATTCAATCATTTTTCGCATTAATATCATCCAAAATTATCAAATTCAGTTTTTGTCTGTCTTATTGGTTTGGTGCAGATTGTACCTATAAATCATCCTTAAATATCGTTTGTCATCAAAATCAGTGAACCATTAGCAGAAAATCCTGGATGAGCGAGAATATATTCAAGAGTTTGACAGAATTGGAAATTTGTGACTTTTGTGTGAACATTGCTTGCGTTATCTGTGAACTATAATAACAGTGACCATGAAACGAGGAAGACCATCTACATTGGATAAAGATGCAATTGTATCAGCCGTAGTAGCGCATAAATCGGAAATTATAAACGATGAAGGGAAAATTACTTCTAAACAGAATGAAGTATGGGAGTTAGTTGCAGGTGAACTAAATAATGTAATTAAACCGCACGCTTTATTTACACTTGTTGTGAATAATCGATATAATGTAAGAGATCTTCTAACTCCTCCGCAAGAACCTGAACATCCGTCAATTTCTGTCCATGAAGGCGATATAAGTATTTTGGAATCATCGACAGCATCTGTAACTGAAGAGAATGATGATCAAATTGTGGAAATTACATTTGACAGAGCTGAATTAGAAACATTGCTCATAACAAAACAATACAGCCGATCAGAAAAAGACAGACCTCACCTAAAATTCCGCCAATATTTGGTCTTACAGCCAGGTAAATGGCAGGAAGCCATTACGAAGAAGCTCTGGGAGGCCTGTAAGAAAAAATGTGCTTTTCAATTCAAGAGAAACAAGATTTATAACGATAAGCTCGAGATGTTAGGAAAGTGTAATTGTGGTGCCATTTTCAAAGGATCGGTCGAACGATTGAATTTGAAGTCGGAATCGAATAAGATGACGTGTGCGATCACTAGCGGCAATGGGTCATGCGAAAAGCGTTACTTACGTGATCCGATTCGACGGGAAATCGGCCAAATTTTATGCGACACTAACAAGACTGCAGAAGTTCATCGAGCCAGCGAAGCTAACCGAATCATGTGTCCGAATGATCCAGAACCTCCGCATTTATATACAGCTGAGGCATTGCGCAAAGCGAAAGAAGAATATCAAAGATCGCTTACCCTGCACAAAAACCCAGTAACTTCGATTGAGCTTGCACAACTGACCTCGCTAAAATATTGTATCCATACGGTCTGTAAAAATCCTTTTTATGTGCATTACTGGTCCAACTTTCAAACAAATGTCTACAGGCAGTATAGTCTTACAGAGCCATCGTCTGTGGCGATTGATGCAACTGGCAGTTTGGTTAGAAAGATTTTGCGTGCTGATGGTAGTAAGTCTAAGCATATTTTCCTATATACGTGTGTCGTTAATTCGTGTAGTGGCGAAAAATTTCCAATTACGCAAATGCTCAGTGAGTCACACACGACCAGCTCCATATCCCATTGGCTGACAGAATGGATAGGAACTGGAGCTCCACCTCCGAAAGAGGTAACATGTGACGCTTCAAAAGCCTTGCTATTAGGAGCAATTAAGACGTTGACAAACTGCAGGTCCATCGACGATTATGCAAACCAGTGTTGGGGCACTTCTGATCTGCCTGACTGCTACATCCGCATAGATGTCGCACATTTCATCAAAACCTACGCCAATTTCCTGAAAATAGCGAATCCCAGGATTAAAAAATTCTATTTGGCGTGCTTAGGCCAGCTTATACTCACCCGCAACATTGATGATGCGCAAGAAATACTATTTTCTATATTATCGATCGCTCGAAGCGAAACGGAAGGTGTACTTGAAGACGGGCAGACATCATTGTGTGAGATTCACAAGAGCGCAATGAAACATATTCTGACTGCGAATGCCCTGGAAGATTTCGTAGAGGATGCCGGTAGTACATCGAATAATGAACTGGAGGATCTAGGCGCAGAGTCCAATAACTGGCATGATTGGGCAGCAGAAGTTTCAAATAAAGTAATGAGAGAATTGCGCGACACTGGTGACAGAGAAAATGCCCACTACTTACCCCAATTTGCTGACCGTCTGTTGAAAGATGTGAAGTGGTTGCCGTTATGGAGCTGCGTCTGTCGCGATAATTTCGGCTATGGCAGAGTACCTGCATCCAGCGCAGCTGTAGAGGCAGAATTTAATAATATTAAAACCAGGTTGCTTGCTAACGTGACATTGCCCATGCGAGCTGATATATTCTTAAAAAAGCATACAGAGCACATCGATGGTCGATTAAAAATTATTAGTGCGCGAGCTGCAGAAGTCCAGAATGAAGCGACCAAAAATATAGATGAAACACTTGCTGAACCAGGTTCCGTCAACCCTATAAGTAATGATAGGAACATAGAATGTCCGGCTTGCGCTATGGGCAATATGCCTACTGGTGCGCATACGTGTGTTGTATGCGGAGTATTCGTGCATGGCATCGACGAATGTTCCAAGTTGATGGAAAACGAAGAAGAGGGCTACGGACAGAAACGACTCTGTAAGCCATGTGCCAAGGTACCTGAAAAAAATACGGTTGACATTTTAAATTGCAGAGAACAAGAGAACTGGGGCGGGTTATCAGTGGAGCCTACAAAAAAAAAGTCAAGGTATCTGCAAAATAATTTCACGGAAAATGAATTCATTTTGCACGATAAAATAAAGAAGATTCCCACGTTGAAAAATGGTAGTTCTTTGACGTTGAAGGCCACTTCTTTGAAAGGCAAAAAGGTTACCTTGTGTAACACGTGTGCTTTTGACAGCGTGTCTCAAATTTTCCTGACGGCCACATTTGACAGTCTTGAGTTCCAAGATGAATGTCGTCGGCTGGGTCAAACAAGTTCCTTTTTTAAAATGATCCATGATTGTTTAACCAAAGGAATTACTAAACATACCTACCACTTAAGAGCAGAGTCTCTGGTTTGCGCCTTTCCATCACAAGAAGGTCCCCATAATTCGGTACTAGTCAAATGTGAAGTGACTGTGGGACACTTGTGCAAACTGCTGTTTAAAGGGGTTCCGAGTGTATCGGAAGTGTCGTCATGCGATGAGGGCTGTGCACCTAGGCATAAGCCATTCGAAACTCTGTCGATCTACCCGAACTACCTGCTTCAAAAAGATTTTGATGGACTTGTCGAGGAAAACTTTTTGCTTTCAAGCGGTGGCAGTCACTGTTGTCGCAAGGGCTGTCTCGGAATCGAAACAACTGCTCCACCTACGGCAGGTAAAAAAAATTCCATTTTTCGATAATAATTTTTTTGTTTTGTTCCGAGAAATCATTCTTTAACCAAAAATTATGAAAAATTAACGTAAAAGCTGACATGAGCAAAAGTTAAGGAATTTTTAAGGAACTCCTGGACTTCGAGGATTGCTGGACACCGTGTGTATAAGAGGGCTAGAATTTCCCTTGCGGGTCTTCTTGATGATACCTGCAAATTAATAATGAGTCAATATACATATTGTTTCAGCAAGCTATATAATTTGCGAGGTGTATGAAGATTTCGTCATACCAAAAACAATTATCCGAGAGCGTGAAACTTCTACTGAACTATCGGAGGTGGAGAAGATACGCGGTATAGGCAGGGATATCGAAATGATTGATAAATGAAGCTTTCTTTCATGCCCAAGCCATACAAATTGCGAGGCATAGTTCACTGGACTCCTCCACTGACTCTTCCAGGACTATCGACCCGTAGGTCAGATCCTCTGAGGGCTATGGGTCATTATACTGCATTGTGTTTCCGACCAGACGGATCATGGGTGCAGTATGATGACACACAAAACAGTGGGGAAACGATGTCCAAGGACTTTGCTGCTAGGATCCAACTGATTATATACTCGGTGTAACAGACGAACCTGAAAATGATAATATATTTTTTTAATATCCTATTGATAATATATAGTGATATCAATTGATGAATTAGATAAAATAATACATACCTGTTAATCCCCCTAGCGTAAATAAAAATATGAATCCTAAAGTTCATAATATTGATGGGTTAAAAATTAATTGTGATTCATACAAACTTTAAAATTTTAATTCCTGTAATAATAATAATAATAATCATAATAATAATCATAACAACAACAACAATAATAATAATCGGAATAAATGTTGTCTTATAAGTTAATTAATAATATATATAATATTAATATATATATATATATATATAATATTATTAATATCGATAAATATATTTACCAATATTCGTTTCCATCGTTTCTGAGCGACAAGCCTATTAATCTGAATAGAATGATCTAGTTGCTTCCATTTTCAATATTATATGTAATCTATCATTTTATTTAAACTAGGAATAAGAAAAGAAAAGACTATAAGCTAATATTATAAGTTAAATATATAAATATTATAATATTATAAGACTAAGACTATATTGAAAGAGTTAAAATTGGAACCAAACTATTTAACAAATAAGACTAAGATAAGGTGAACACAATAAAATACTATCAAATACAAATAAGAGCAGAAAATATCATAAAAGACAACTAGGACTACGCATTTATACCAAGAGAGCTGAAAGTTGTAACTTATAATATGATTAACTCCCGCAGCGAGTAAATAATAATAAATATTTATTATTCAAACAACCAGAATCACCCACGTAGTTTTGGTTTCTTATTTGATTGAAACTTTGTCCGAAGGTAGATTAGTAGCCGGAATTATTGGTTACGTATATTTTTTGTTATTGCCAGAACTTGAGTTCGATAGGGTTTATCAACAAAGTTTCGAACGACAGAATCTAAATGAAGCATAAACACAGGAGTAAACGTTCGCGATTAATTAAGATTACAGTAATATAAATGGATATGGGGCATTCCACGTCAAATTTCCAGCCCATGTCCCTCAACCCCTTCGATTTCAATAAATTTTTTGTATGATGTTTCTACAGATCCGAAGAATTGCAACACTTTTAGGACCTTTTTTTTCACTACTAGAGAGGAGTGGTGATCCCCAAATCTCGGAGAACCAACTCCGAAAACGCGCTTTTTAAAAATCTCAAAAATTCATACAGATTCCACAATTTAAAATATGATTTTGAGTGCGACCGGATAATGTGATCTCAGTATTTATTATTTTTCGCGAATTTTTGGTTTCAGAATTCATATTTGTTTATTTTTTTTTGGCATGAAACGGTAATTTTTCGAAAAAAAAAAAATAAAAAACGGAAGAATCCAAATGTTTGGAGCATTATTATTTCATGCAAAAAAAAAAAAAAATAGAAAAAATTTGTATTGTGACGTGAATAATCTCAAAGTCCGCAAAAAAATAGCAAATACTGAGGTCACATTATAACGTGGTGCTTAAAAATCATATTTTAGATCATAGAATTAGTGTCACTTTTTTCAGATTTCTAAAATGCGCGTTTTCGGGATTGGTTTTTTGACGGTTGAGGATCCCTGCTTCCTTGCTTGATGTTATGAATTTTCAATGCACAGTCCCGGACTTCCATACTTTCGAACGTTCACATACTAAATTTTGATATACTTGCACCATTTATTTTGATGGGAAGCTTGGTATATATGCGAGATCAGAACAAATATGTTCTATCAGTACATATATCTCAACTATAATAGTACGTTTATTGGACTCTTTCATTTTGATCGTTTTGAGGATGATTCGGACCATCAGTTCAAGAGGCAGACATGAACAAATGATTTAGCACACGTTTATATTTTTACATTTTTAAAGCGCTGTAACTGAAAATCGCAGCGACGTAGGACCTTCATTAACTGGACCAAATCGATTCGTATTGATCTGAACTTTCATCCCTATCGATATGAAACATGAAGAAATCATATACCGAAATGGCCACCAGCTCCCTAGCTATAGTACTATACTCAGATAATCTGAAACTGATAACCAGTGAAATTCAATAACACCCTACCACAATTGAAAATTTCTAAAACAAATAAATATGGATATATTGAACGTTTTTCCTAATCTAGTTAATGTATCCAGCGCTGCGCAGGAAGGATTCTGCGAAACGTTCCCTGCGCTGCGCAGGAAAGATTCTGCGAAACGTTCCCTGCGCTGCGCAGGAAAGATTCTGCGAAACGTTCCCTGCGCTGCGCAGGAAAGATTCTGCGAAACGTTCCCTGCGCTGCGCAGGAAAGATTCTGCGAAACGTTCCCTGCGCTGCGCAGGAAAGATTCTGCGAAACGTTCCCTGCGCTGCGCAGGAAAGATTCTGCGAAACGTTCCCTGCGCTGCGCAGGAAAGATTCTGCGAAACGTTCCCTGCGCTGCGCAGGAAAGATTCTGCGAAACGTTCCCTGCGCATACACTTTTATCGCAGAAGACTGAATTTAAAAAAAAAAACATATTCTACCATAATCTACAATTGGTAGTATTACTTTTTAGATTGAACTTTTTTTGGCCAATTGAGAAATGAGAAACTACTTTTTTCCAAGATTTCAGTAGGGTCTTCCATTAAAATTAACAAAAAATTAAATCTACCTTTATAATGCACTCTCTCAGACATTTGAATAATATTTCTAAATGACTTTATATATACGTAAACAAATAAAAACATCTGGCAATACATAGGTTACTATACTCTACGTATAGTACAGTACACTACAGTATAACTATGAAATATATACACGTTCGAAGAGTGTTGTCAGATTTTTCAACTGAGCAGTTAGTCGTTCGGTCATGCGCTGAGGTTTGCATTTGTTGAGATAAATATTGCAGCTTTATTATCACAGTGAATTAGGATCGGTCCTCTCCCTTGTATTCCTAATTCTTGAGTTATGCTTCTCAACCATATACCTTCTTGAATTGCAGACCAGAGAGCATAAAGTTCAGCTTCTGTCGATGAAACAGCGATGGTAGATTGCTTCCTTGAATCCGATGATACTCCAAAAAGAGTAAATATATATATCCTGTGACTGAATGCGCATCATGCGGATCGGTACCGTAACTTGCATCACAGTAGCCCTTCAACCTAGTATCTTGTGATGCACTATAAAGGTTAGCCTTCAGTCGGATGTACCTCTTAAGTATTTGAATACTTCTTTGACAGCATTCCACTAATGATTTCCATAATTATTGTTGAAATGACTTTAAGAACTTATGACGAATGCGAAGTCTGATCTTGTCCATTGTAGTAGGTACATATAAGTCCTCCGATGGCGTTTTGGTATGGTATTCTGTTAGTGTTTGAAGATTCTGGTTCCTTATTCTGTGGATAGACTGAGGATAACATGGATCCTGGTTCCATTAGAATTGATGTTGGATTACATTGATCCATATTATAATCCTTGAGAATAACTTTTGGTCTTGTTGAACGGTTTTTTTAGTTCGGTCTCTTGTGACGTTGATACCGCAGCACTTCTGGACTTCACCCAAATCCTTCATATTGAAGCTTTTGAAGAGAACGGTTTTAATAGTATCCTTGTAATTTGTGGAATTTGTGAATATAATAATGTCGTCTACGAAGATAGCTGCTATTATTAATTTTTGCGCAGAGCAGGAATAGTATACACATAGATCAAACTCGCTTTGTTTCCTTTTCATACTTTTTATGATAGAGTCTAGTTTTGTGTTCCAGGCTCTACCCGATTGTTTTAATCCGTTATACAGAATTTTTTGGAGCTAGACCTTGTTTTCTTGGCCCTTGACGATAAATCCTTCAGGTTGTTGCAAATAAATTTCCTCTTGAAGTTCTCCGTATAGAAATGCTGAACTGACATCATAATGAAAGATATCAAGGTCCTCGTGTGCTGCACAGGCGAAGAGAACTCTTAGGGCTGCTAATCTTACAACAGGCGCGAAGGTGTTGCTGGAGTCTACTCCATGCGTTTGTGTCTAGCCTTCGACTACCAATCTAGCTTTGTGTTTTACGTTATTTCCATGTTTCTTCTTTGTATAGACCCATTTAGAGCCTATTATCTTACATCCATCCGGAGGATCGCATAAAGTCCATGGTCTATTCTTCATGATAGATTCGTACTCTTCTTGCGTGGCCTTCTTCCAGTTCTCAGACTCGTCATTGTTCATAGCAGACAAGTAGTCTGAAGGATCGTCAGTATTGATGTAAAGAACGTAATCCTGTAGATGTCTTGGAGTTTTGGCAATTGTCGAAGATTTCCTGATTCGCTCTGTTGACGTCTGCCGTTGATCATCATCCTCTAATGAGGTACCTGTATTATTCTGTGATAAGTCATCTATAGTAGACGATGAGTCTGTAGCTGGATTATCCAGTGGTAAATTTTCTTCTACAATACTGCCCGAATTATTTGAGACAGTTTTTTCTTGACCATCTATATCATCTTCGTCTTTTTTGTCTGTTAATATGGGGAAAGATTTCGATAACTTATTTGGTATATTTGGCTGTACGTTACTTTCCTCATTTTCTGCAAAAATAACATCTCTTGCGCTCATTATTTTTTGATTTTTGGGATCCCAAAGTCGATAGCCCTTTTGATTTGGGCAGAATCCTATCATTTTACAGTTTTTGGCTTCATCGTCTAATTTACCTCGTAAGTTGTCTGGAATATGTGCATACCCCTTACAGCCAAAAATTTTCAGGTTGGACAAATCTGGTTTCTGGCCAGTCCACATCTCGTCAGGCGTTTTCATCTGCAGCGATAGTTTTGGAGACCTATTGCAGATGTACAATGTCGTAACTATTGCTTCAGCCTAAAAAGAATTATCCAAGCCAGCATCCTTCAGCATTACCCCAAGCTTTTTCAACAAGAGTGCGGTTCAGCCGCTCAGCTCGCCCATTTTGTCGAGGACTGTATGGAATTATTACTTCATGCTTTATCCCGTGTTGCTGCAAGAGTTCTCTAATCTTCTGGTTGACGTATTCTCTCCATTGTCGCTTCTTAATATCTTAAGTTTTCAGCCTGTTTGATTTTCAACATATGTTAAGAAATGAGAGAATGCATTATCTACTTCTGACTTAGAATTCAAAAAATATACAAAACTCTTCCGACTGTAATCATCGAGAAACATCAAAAAATAAATCGCTTTACCAATTGACGGAGTTGATATTTTGCATAAATCTGTGTGCACGAGATAGAGTTTATCCGTAGCCCTTTCAGAATTTCTGTGAAATGTCTTTCTTGCCATTTTTCCTAAAACACATGGTTCACAATGTGATAATATTGCTCTATCAATAAAATTAATACCTGACGCTGAACCATTTTTTAGTTTACGTGAATAATTTAAGTTTAGATGTGCAAGTCTGCGATGCCATACATCTATGATTAGGGGTTTTACTGTCGTTGGCAATGCAACGCGACTGCGACTAGAAATAGTATTGGACACATAAATATTATTGTAAACATTTAAGGTATAAACTCCCCTTGGAATCAAAGACCCCTTCACAACAATATTACCTAAGTCTTGGTTATAACAGTTCAGTTTGAATTTGCAAACTTAATATCAAGACCATTTTTTATAATACAACTAATAGTTGGGGAGCTGGCTGCCAAAATTCCAATATGATTTGTTCATGTGGCAGACATTATTAATATCGATTTTTGTACCATAAGAAACATTGAGGACCGCGTCTGCCACCATGACAGGCCTGCGTTGTCAATTGACAGCGCTTCAAAAATGTAAAAAAAAAAGATGTGCAAAATCAATTGTTCATGTCTGTCTCTTAGACTGATGGTCAGAATCATCCTCAATAAGTTGCAAACCGAAGAGGCAGACATCCAGACCTCTGATTTTCCAAGACAGACCATTTGAATATAGTTTTTTTTTTTTTTTTAACTCTACGCACGCGCCAAGCCACAAGTAAAAAATTCTACGAAATGTTAAGGGAGGACCCTACTGAAATCTTGGAAAAAGGCAGTTTTTTATTTTTCAATTGGCCAAAAAAAGTTCAAATTCAGTCTTCTGCGTTGAAAGTGTATGCGCAGGGAACCTTTCGCAGAATCTATCCTGCGCAGCGCTGGGAAAGGTTTCCTGCGCATACGCTTTCATCGCAGAAGACTGAATTTTTTTTTAAAAACATACTCTACCATAATCTACAATTGGTCGTATTACTTTTTAGATTGAACTTTTTGTGGCCAATTGAAAAATAAAACACTGTATTTTTCCAAGATTTCAGTAAGGTCCTTCCTTAAGGGTGAACACCACTGTGAAGAGGTAAGACATAGGCGATTTTCGTGAATTTTTGAAAAAAGTTTGAATAAAAATTTTTTTCAGTGTTTAATTTTTTTCAGAAAGTGCGTTGGAAACGAAAAAAAATGACCCCCTATAAAATAAGATTATCATAATAATAGTCAAAGATATACACTTTTTAAGCGAAAATCGATGACTTCGGAATGGGTGGAGATAAAGAGCTCAAAATTTAGCTGAAGACTTCTTTCTACGTCTATGAAAACATATTAAAAAATCAAAAAAATCGAAGAGGGTCACCGTCGTAACGTCGTTGAATTGACATGGAATGACCCATATATATTCAGCTATATTCACACAAATTTTTATTAAAAAATATTAAAAATCCGAACCATAATCTCATGGCCTATGCCACACTAAACACGTGGTCTACGCCACACTGAATAGAACAGAATAAAAAGACTAAACGGGACTCGTGAGCGAACTCGTGGTTGTACAGAAAAAGAGATCTTACCTTTTAGATGAAACCGTGCGTAGCACTTAACTGACTACATCTTGAATAAACTATAGCGCAATATCGGGAAATATAACGAAACTCGGGATTATCGGCACGGTATCTCTCTTAGAGGCCTGATAGTTGGTTGTTCGTCGCTGTGTAGTCGGGAAGAGGTAGAGGTAAAAGGCTAAGCATGAAGTAGGCTGAGTCCTGTGTGTACACGTTTTATAGGTGGGGGTTCCCCGTGCTGAGATGTCGCTAGTTTTGCGATTTTCAGTCAGATCAAACTCGGTAATTGTCGAGTCTCTCCGTGACGCCCGGGATGAGTTTCGGGACGCGTTGTTCGTCCGCCATGGACTTGGACATTTGCGGCTACATTCCTAATCGGAGATAGGCCACAGGAACAACAAACAATCTTGGACATTTGTCCAATATATATATATATATTGGGGTGATTCAAAAAAACTAACCTATCGAATCTATGGTCTCAAAGGGACCTGTTTACTGAGAAAAAAATTCTCTCATTTGGCAAAATTTTTATTTAAATTTTAAAAGGTGTCGGTGGCCATTTGAAATTTCCCATTTAAATAACACGTAAAAAAATTGTTTTTTATTAAAAATGCTATAACTATTGAACCGTTTGAGATAGAAAAATTTTCTAGGCATATTCTTGTAGGGCATTAAATTCTCTAAAAAATGACCTCAGAGTTAATTGTCTAGACTCGAAAATTCATATACTTATGGGCTATGAATTGTGCAATAAAAAATAAATAAGTGGATTAAAACTCTTCTCTTTGATAAATCTAATTTATAATCAACATTTTCTACACATTTTATTTCATTTCAGTGTGTTTTTTTTATTTTGCATGAATATTTCCAATCATAAAGCCCTAAATAGGCAGGCTATTTCTACTTTTTTTTTTTACTTTCATCGCCCATAAGCAGGGCCGGATTTGAAGTTGTTGTGACCCTAAGCTACAACAAGAATGAGGCCAGTTTTCCTCATCAAATAATAATAAATGTGAAATTTATTCAGTGAAATCTGGTCCAAAAATGCAAGTTCCGTTGGTGGATATTCTTTTCATCATATTCACTTGTCTGTAAAAATGTAAAAATTTCAAAAATATCATTTTTTCATATTGTGCGAGGCCCTACCACGACCCGAGGCCCCAAGCTGAAGCTTGTATAGCTTATATCTAAAATCGGCCCTTCCCATAAGTATATGAATTTTCGAGTCTAGACAATTAACTCTCAGGTCATTTTTCAGAGAATTTAATGCCCTACAAGAATATGCCTAGAAAATTTTTCTATCTCAAACAGTTCAATAGTTATAGCATTTTTAATGAAAAACAATTTTTTTACGTGTTATTTAAATGGGAAATTTCAAATGGCCACCGACACCTTTTAAAATTTAAATAAAAATTTTGCCAAATGAGAGAATTTTTTTCTCAGTAAACAGGTCCCTTTGAGACCATAGATTCGATAGGTTAGTTTTTTTGGATCACCCTAATATATATATACAGAGATGATCTGTGGAAAGTTATAAGCCGTGTGGGTAGGCAACCGGTGATACACTACGAAATGGCAACGCTGTCGATGCGAGAGTCGAATAAGTCGAATGACCGTATCTACAGACGACGTAACGGCAGCTGTCATTCTGCGGCTCTCATGTTGTTAGGTTAGAATGAGAGTTATAAATAATTGTCAGATTTAGATTTTGTAATCACAGTTCCTTAATACAACGGTAAATATTCTTTCTTAAGAAAGTGTAATGGGTTATTCAGGTAATTGCGGATGTCAATATCGGTTTATTTCGAACATTATTAGGTTATAACCTAACATTATTAGGTTATAACCCCGCAGAATGACAGCTGCCGTTACGTCGTCTGTAGATACGGTCATTCGACTCATTCGACTTATTCGACTCTCGCATCGACTACGTTGCCATTTCGTAGTGAAACACCGGTTGCATACCCACACGGCTTATAACTTTCCACAGATCATCTCTGTATATATATATATATATATATATATATATATATATATATATATATATGGGGAATTCTCGCTCATCCAGGTCAATTTTCTGCGCATGAATTATCGATTTTAGTGACACGCGAGATTTTGGTTCTTGGCCAATCCCTAACAACAAATCCAGAGTCATACTCCCTAATTTCAACTGGTTCAGAAGTTATTACATTTACAAAACATGAGAAAATCAGACATCAGTTTTCGAGTGCACCGCACTATCTTCAAACGTACGTATCTCTGGTTCAGACGGTCCAAGAAATACTTTCAACCAGTACTCTAGAATCAGAAAACTCTCACCTTTCACGCTGTGATATGCAAAATTTTTGAAAAGATATTCTTGCCCACGAATTTTACAATTTATTTTTGTTTTTCGTCCTGTGTCCTGTGTAGTTTACTCTCCTGACAAATACTAACAATAATCAGCCGTAATACCCGCTTTCCCTTGATTCTGCGTGAACTTCAAAAAATGGTACACCTCAAAATCAGTGACCAAAATGTCTGCCAACTTTTTTTTGTATTCGGGTATTCCTAATGAATCGAATGGACGCAACTAAAACCATGAACAAATGATTTAGTGGAGCTTTTTTTTTACATTCTTACAAAGCTATGTCCCGTGATAATGCAGAGCCCTGCATGTCTGCCTCTTCGATTTTCATCGTTTTGAGAATGATTCTGACCATTAGTCCAAGAAGCAGACATGAAGACATGAGTTAGTACCCTTTTTTTCTTACGTTATTGAAGCGCTGTAACTCAAAAACGTAGCGACGTAAGACCTTAATTGACTGGACCTAATCGATTTGTATTGATTTGAACTGTCATCCCTATTGATATGAAACATGAACAAATCATATACCAAAATTGCAGCCAGCTCCCTGACTAGAAGTTTTCAGATGCACTTGAGAGAGCCCGTCTGTTTGTTAAATTTGAATCCAATGATGAAAATTTGTGAAATATATGACTTGCGCCAAAGGTCAATAATTGTTTCATTGAATACATCTTTCGATCAGCATTATATTCAGCTGTATCAACAGTATGTATTGGTAAATTAACAATACGTTTGGCTGTAACCACACTCATTAGGGGGTGGATGGGCTGATGTCCGCCGCGGAAGCTGTTTTTTGCTTCCCACTTCTTAGGGGTTGCAGCTCGAAAATCGAAACTGGGGGGAATCGATAGCTCATAAATAGCTCGTAATTCCTGTATATTTTATTTTTTTTTTACTTACTTATTAAGCGTTGGATGGGCTGATGTCCGCCGCGGAAGCTGTCTTTTGCTTTCAACTTCTTAGGGGTTGCAGCTCAAAAATCGAAACTGGGGGGAATCGATAGCTCATAAATAGCTCGTAATTCCTGTATTTTTTTTTTTTTTTTTCACTCACTTATTAGGGGGTGGGGGGCTGATGTCCGCCGCGAAAGCCGGTTTTTGCTTCCCACTTCTTAGGGGTTGCAGCTCGAAAATCGAAACTGGGAGGAATCGATAGCTCATAAATAGCTCGTAATTCCTGTATATTTTATTTTTTTTGTTACTTACTTATTAAGCGTTGGATGGGCTGATGTCCGCTGCGGAAGCTGTATTTTGCTTTCAACTTCTTAGGGGTTGCAGCTCGAAAATCGAAACTGGGGGGAATCGATGGCTCATAAATGGCTCGTAATTCCTGTAGTTTTTTTTTTTTTTTCACTCATTAGGGGGTGGGGGGGCTGATGTCCGCCGCGAAAGCCGGTTTTTGCTTCCCACTTCTTAGGGGTTGCAGCTCGAAAATCGAAACTGGGGGGAATCGATAGCTCATAAATAGCTCGTAATTCCTGTATTTTTTTTTTTTTTTCACTCACTTATTAGGGGGTGGGGGGGCTGATGTCCGCCGCGAAAGCCGGTTTTTGCTTCCCACTTCTTAGGGGTTGCAGCTCGAAAATCGAAACTGGGGGGAATCGATAGCTCATAAATAGCTCGTAATTCCCGTATTTTTTTTTTTTTCACTCACTTATTAAGCGGTGGATGGGCTGATGTCCGCCGCGAAAGCTGTTTTTTGCTTCCCACTTCTTAGGGGTTGCAGCTCGAAAATCGAAACTGGGGGGAATCGATAGCTCATAAATGGCTCGTAATTCCTGTATTTTTTTTTTTTTTTTTTCATTCACTTATTAGGGTGTGGGGGGGCTGATGTCCGCCACGAAAGCTGTTTTTTGCTCCCCACTTCTTAGGGGTTGCAGCTCAAAAATCGAAACTGGGGGGAATCGATAGCTCATAAATAGCTCGTAATTCCCGTATTTTTTTTTTTTTCACTCACTTATTAAGCGGTGGATGGGCTGATGTCCGCCGCGAAAGCTGTTTTTTGCTTCCCACTTCTTAGGGGTTGCAGCTCGAAAATCGAAACTGGGGGGAATCGATAGCTCATAAATAGCTCGTAATTCCTGTATTTTTTTTTTTTTTTTTTAATGCACTTTCAAGTGGTGGGGGGGCTGACTACGTACGTTTTCGGCCCCCCCACTCAAAAACACGAATTCCTGGTCAGTGGTTGGAGCTCAAAAATCGCGACTTGAGTATTCGGAGAGCTCTTAAATAGCTCGTAATTTTGAACACTATGTTTTTCATTTTCTCAAAAGTGGGGGGGCTAGGTACACAGAGGTTCATTAGAGCCCATGCAAACGGCAATGCCTAATCAACAAGATAACATACATATATAAATAGATATTGCGTTACCAGTTGACAGTAAAAAAAATAATATGAAGGTTGTAGCTCCGGGTGTGCGTGTAGCTGATAATTTAGGAGACATGTAATTGTAGCTGTTGCCTGGCAAAGGAATATACATTTTGAGCAATAATTGCATCATTTTCAGATGAAGAAAAATTCTACATTTATTATTCTCCATCATCTGCTATCCATTATTCCTTTTTTATTATCCAGTTTTCTAATCTATTACTATTATACTTTTCTTCTTGGTGTGCTAATGATTAATTATTTCTATTGACGTGACAAGTTGTCCAATTTCTATTCATTTTTTTTTCTTTATATTTTCAGTCCTATGCCAACTATAGATTGGTACCTCGTATCAGATACTCGCACATCCTGAATTGTTCGAGAAATGTACGAACATGGTTATATTTCGTTGCCATGATCGTCAAGAGCTGATACACTCCATCGATGGCCGGAACTACTTTAAATGTAGCATCGACAAAAATTTCCGTTGCATCGGAAAATAGCTGCACAAAACTGGAATTTCCGAATACTACAGAAACTGAATTATCGACACCGATAAGGGTTGTAGCCTGCAAACGCCCCTGGTTGTATGTCAGTATACGGAGCCACTGAGGATCAACAAGTAGATCACCGTATGCTGTTAGTGAAGCAGGATGCGGAGGGTGAAATGTTTTACGCCATCGACGCATGGCGGATTCGATGCTCGCATAGGTTACAATAATAGCTGCTTCAGGATGCCTGTAATGTGAATTAGGTCGGTTTTTATTCTGTTAAAGACATTTTTTTTGTCTCACCTCGATTCGTTCCATTCGCCAAAAAAAGTGTTTCAAGTTGGAGCCTGAGTGGATAACATTAACCCATGCTCCCGAGAGCTTGCGGAAAGTACGAAATTTGTGTCTTTATATGTAACTTAGCAGGTAAATGTTATGCAGAGCTGGGGCTTACAGAATCTTTGTCCAGATTTCGTGTTCAAGGTCGAGTTATGCTTGCTTACGCATAAAGAATACGGTCAGGTCAAAGATTCTGTAAACCCCAGCCCTGTATGATTTTTCCCTGCCAAGTTGAATAGAAAATCCCCAAATTTTTTATTTTCCCATTTAAAAAACAATGTTAAATCTTAAGCTGTCTAAGGCACGGGTTAATATTATCCGACCAGGCGCAACCTATTTTTTGGGCAAATTTTTTCACAAGTGTAACGAATCTAAAGGTTGATACAGAAAAAATGTAAGCTTTCGCAGAATAAGGACCATCCGAATATATGTATGTTGCCTGCTCCATCTGATACTCACAATATACGAAGTGTATCATAGATCGATTTTTGATTTTCAAATTGATTAGTACACGCCAGACGTAATTCGCGTTTGAAAATCGCCACCAATTCAGCGTTCTCGTCTCTCGCATGATTGTGCACCGCCGTCATCGTAAAAATATTACGGTCAATAATGGCACGTCCCTTACAGTGTAATCCCAATAAACACCAGTCCGTATATTACGCGCATCATATACGTATACTTAGTGTATTTTTGGTATACATATATGATCGTACTAATATTACACGTTTACGACTTACGTTTATTGACAAACATAGAAAATACGTATATGATATACGTTTTTTAGTCGAATAAATCCTCCGATCAATGAATAATATACGTTTCAGTTGTGAAGAATAAGTGTGTATACTGTATACGTAGAATATTGGTTTCTGTGACCGAAAATATGTACGTACAATTAATGTGCATATTCTACGGTACGAACATGGTTGACTAATTCTCAATTATACACGTATAAAAAGCGTATCATTCTGACGTATAGTAACTACCTGATTTATACGTCTTTTCAATTCATTATTATACAAATATAACACGTTCTTATTGCGACGGCAGTATGGAAGAAGGTGACATCTCAAATTGTGCTAGAAGAACGTGACATCTCAAATTGTGCCAGAAGAAGGTGACATCTCAAATTGTGCCAGAAGAACGTGACATCTCAGATTGTGCCAGAAGAAGGTGACATCTCAGATTGTGCCAGAAGAACGTGACATCTCAAATTGTGCTAGAAGAAGGTGACATCTCAAATTATGCCAGAAGAACGTGACATCTCAAATTGTAAAAGAAAAACGTGACATCTCGACCGAGGACAAATTTTTCATTGATACGGCACTGGGATTTTGGGTGCATGAATCAAGCGAAGCATTTTTTACGAAATGTATGTATATTTATTAGGGTGCTTTTATTTTGACGACTATTTTTTTTTTTCCGGTCCCGTACTGAAATTTTGTCGGTAATGCAAAAAAAGAATTTCCCTTAAAATATTAGCCCTTAAAATTAATGTTTAGAACTCTCTCAAAGCGGTTGAAGATTTCCCATTTAAATAACATGTAAAGTCAGATCTTTTTTTTTCAAATCCCTACAACTCAGCTGCATTTTGTGCTATCATATCGCCCATAGTGGCAAATTACTCGTGATTAAGTGCTCTACAAAAGTGCCTAATGCGACGTAACTGTAACTCGCACCGGTGAGGTAGTACAGGTCACTTAAGTCAATTTTTGTGTAAATTTCTTGTTTTTTCTTGTTGTTATTCAATCAATGGCTAAAATTCACAAAAAATGTGAATGACATTTATAGGAAATTCAATTTCCTACAAAAAAAGTCCTTTGAGACAAATCTCTAAGATTGATATTTATCGAGTTATTGAGGTTTGACTTTTTTGTAGTAGGAAATTTTAATCGATTATTGAGTCAAATTTTTGTAATGTACATAGATTTTCCATATCCTATTACCACATTCTTGAGTAATTATCTATTTTTCAAGTTGCGAGTGAGGAAAAAGATGAGTAATGTAATGGCCCCTGTAGGGCCAGGGACTTCGTGTGGAGGGGGTAAACTAATACACAAAAACCACATCTGTGTGAGAACTATGTTCAGGTTCCACAGTGACAAATTTCAGATGTCAACGAAAACTAACACATGTAAACATATCTGTGTAATCGGTAATAATTTCATTCGTTTCCGGTTTCGCAGTGACAAAGTTCAGATGGCAGAATAAAATGTCAAACTTAACCCCCCTGACCAGTCCGATAAGTGTAGTCCATGCAAGAGTATGTAGTATACATTTAAGTATACATGCAAGTTCAAGACTGCCTACGTGTGGATAGCGGGCAGCTCTCCGTGACTTATGCAGCAGATATAGAAAATAAATTCAAGTCACTGCGTATAGGAAACCACTATTCTAACCTCGCTTCGCTCCGTTACAACGCGGTACTTCGACGCAGCATGCGAAGCCACTGGGCGTATTCAAGAGTGCCTGTGTGTATGAAAACGAGCAGCTCTCCGTAACCCAAGCAATTAAAATTAAAAATAATTATACCATCCGAAATTTCAGAAGATGAGACGCACTTAGACATGTTACAGCTGATTTTCGGGGCGTTTAAGATTTCCTAGCCCATCTGTGCATATTCAAGCATGCCCGTGTGTGAAACAACAGGCAGCTTTAGGTATAAAAAAAATATATATGCAATTAAAATATTTTATATAAAATATAGTATAAAATTTTTTTGTTGTTGTTACATAGTCAGATGTGTTTCGACTTATATCGGCAGCTGCTGCGAATTGAATTGAAGTTGAAAATGATTGTCATGTCGGAAATTTAAGGATGTGACCCACTCTGACATGTCTGTGCTGATATTGGGGCAGCTGTGATTTGCGAGCCTACCCTTGCATGTCCTTGATTCTCGTCTTATTTTTTGTCTTGATTTTTGTCCTATTCTTTGTCTTGATTTCTGTCTTATTTTTTGTCTTGATTTTTTTCTTGATTTTTATCTTGATTTTTGTCTTGATTTTTGTCATATTTTTTGTCTTGATTTCTGTCTTGATTTCTGTCTTGATTTTTGTCTTGATTTTTGTCTTGATTTTTGTCTTGATTTTTGTCTTGATTTTTGTCTTGATTTCTGTCTTGATTTTTGTCTTGATTTTTGTCTTGATTTTTGTCTTGATTTTTGTCTTGATTTTTGTCTTGATTTTTGTATTGATTTTTGTCTTGATTTCTGTCTTGATTTTTGTCTTGATTTTTGTCTTGATTTCTGTCTTGATTTTTGTCTTGATTTTTATCTTGATTTTTGTCTTGATTTTTGTCATATTTTTTGTCTTGATTTTTGTCTTGATTTTTGTCTTGATTTTTGTCTTGATTTTTGTCTTGATTTTTGTCTTGATTTTTGTCTTGATTTTTGTCTTGATTTTTGTCTTGATTTTTGTCTTGATTTTTGTCTTGATTTTTGTCTTGATTTTTGTCTTGATTTTTGTCTTGATTTTTGTCTTGATTTTTGTTTTGATTTCTGTCTTGATTTTTGTCTTGATTTTTGTCTTGATTTATGTCTTGATTTTTGTCTTGATTTTTGTCTTGATTTTTGTCTTGATTTTTGTCTTGATTTTTGTCTTGATTTTTGTCTTGATTTTTGTCTTGATTTTTGTCTTGATTTTTGTCTTGATTTATGTCTTGATTTTTATCTTATTTAGTCAGATGTGTTTCGACTTATATCGGCAGCTGCTGCGAATTGAATTGAAGTTGAAAATGATTGTCCTGTCGGAACTTTATGGATGTGACCCACTCTGACATATCTGTGCTGATTTTTGGGGCAACTGTGATTTGCAAGCCTACCATTGCATATTCAAGAGTTTCCGTGTGTAAAAAAACGGGCATTCCTCCGTTCCTCGTGCAATGATGAAAGAAAATACTTGCTTCCTTGAAATATACTTCCTTGAATACAATTATTGAGATTGCTATTTCTATATTGTCATTGACGATTTGATAACGTTACTGTATTTAAAAAAAATAAAAATAACAAATCTGTAGCAATAACACGAATTCTTATTTTCATTCATTTCACTACGGCTTTAATTATATAAAAATGAATAAAAAATGTGAGATAAAATCAAAGCCAAAGGCCTATACAAAAAAATATATTACAGTCGTGACTAAAATCTAGACGAAACGTAAAATTAAAATAAAATCGAACGTCTATACGAAAAATAACATTATTACAATTTTGACGTCATTGTGGTGTCTATAGACCCCCGGCGCGTCGAATGATGAAATTTGCATTTTGCCATGACGTACGCCATTAGAATCGAAAAAAATTTATAAACATTACAGTCGATATGATGGACTTAGATGTGCTCCGACATGCTGGAAGTAAAAAGATATAATTTTGAGAACTATATCCTCTTCTTTCCGCGGGCTATCCGATCTCATGAAATTCCATCAGCAGTTGCGTGTATTTTCAAACGGTTCCTATCCGCATGCCGAACGCATCTATAGACTGCGGTAGACTCTATCGTTCGGCCTAACAGTTTCAATATGTAACACTTGACTGTATCCGATTCTCTCTCTCCTTCCTATATTGTCTTACCGCCCGTGAGGGCATGTAGACGGTAAGTATCCGATTCCATCCGCGATTCCGTGTGACTTAAACATTAAACACATATTCAAATATTATATTGGGAAGATAAATGCGAATAACGAATATTGTTACGAACAGAGTTAATCATACGAATGAATCCGGCATTATAGTACCAATGAAAAAATGAGAAAAAATGAGACTAACAACTCTCCGTTGACCAGTTATTATTTTTTGAAATTGAAATATATAATCTATCACCGTAGGGAATGTGTTGAGGGTGGCTTCAGACGAGCCGATTTTGACGAAACTGAATAAGTGGCTTTAAGCTTTTTGACTTTGGAATAAAATGCAGTACCTTGTTCGATGGTCTAGACCTCGCTGCCCAATTTCTCAGGGGCACTGAGAAACAAAACAAAACCCCCGTACGATTCGCGTGATTAAAAGTGAGCAATTTACCGTGGAATGCCCCACGTACTTTTGAAGAAATTCTTACTATTTATTATCATTTTTGAATTTTTTAATAGCATGTTAGGGAAAATATGTTGGATAATGGGTTCGTTGGTCAAGTGATCAAGTTGCTTTGTTCGGTTTTTATTTGAAGCTATGTTCATAAGATCGTAAATTTAGTTAGAAGCTGTCAAATTGTCACTTTCTTTACGGTAAAACAGTATAATTATTCAAAATGAATTATTTAGTTCTTTGGAATAAAGAAAAAACCGTGAGTGTGGTCAAATCTGCCGATGTCAATAAGCGTTTTGACGGCAATTATGTTACTGCTCGATGGGGCCGGCAATATGTGTCTGCAAGAATCATCGCTAAAAGTGGTAAAATTTAATTATTTTTCTCTATATTCCTAACATTTGTACGTAAATATTTACGTCCAAAAGAATATCTTTATTATAGTTGATATCCAATTCCTGAAGAAATTAATTGTCAATACGGATGGCATAGTGACAGGAATAGAACCTGATATCGGTGATACTGGTGTCGGTGAAAGTGGTATCGCTGATAATAATAATTGCGAAAATCACGATATTGTCGGCGATGATAGTGACAATCCGGATTTCGTTGCTGGGAGTAATGACGGAGATGCTGATGATGCTGATGCTGGTGACAATCCGGATTTCATTACTGAGAGTGATGATCGAGATGCTGATCGTGCTGGTGATAGTAACAAACCGGATTTCGTTGCTGGGAGTAATGACGGAGATGATATTCCGGATGATGGTGACAGTCCGGATGTCATTGCTGATAGTGACGATGGAGATGGTGATGCTGATATGCCTGATGATGGTGACAGTCCGGATTTTGTTGCTGAAAGTAATGATGGAGATGCTGACGGTGCTGGTGCTGGTGATAATCTGGATGAAATTGATGATAGTGATGGCGGAGCTGATGCTGGTGACAATGAGGGTGTGAATAATAATGACGATCGAGGTGATGATGATCAAGATGATGATGATCAAGATGATGATGATCAAGATGATGATGATCAAGATGAAAATGATCAAGATGATGACGATCAAGATGATGATGATCAAGATGATGATGCTCATGATGAGATTTTTAGGACAGAACTTTTTGCCAAGTATAAAGTTGACATAAATTCGGAAGCCTTAGAAACCATACATAAAAAATCAAAAGGGAAACCAAGAAAAATGATAACTCTACTCTTGCTAAAATTAGTTGGCCGTAAACAGCTTGAAGGGATGACCTTGAAAGGCCAAAACGGAAAAATTATTCCGACAAATATTGTGAAATTCGTTAAAAGTAATTTTTTTATTATTTCAAAATTATTTAATAGGTAATTACACGAATAAAGAGAAAGAACCACGCACTAATCTTATGGGAATTGGCTTTCGGTGGATTCGAAAAATTTGAAACACTTTCGAAATACGGTCGTTCTGATCAAAAGTCTCAATGGGCGAAATACTTTCTATAGAAAAATACAAGTGGTAGCGGCGCCGGAGAATCATTGTTCATCGATCGTGCGGATCGTGCGGATGAGCTAGCGTGCGTATGTACGTCAGCATTGACGCAGTAGAGCAAAAATGACTTCAACTGACTTCAGCTGATTTCAACTAACTCCAACTGACTGTAACTGACTACCGGCCGAACCTTGAATCATGTGTACACCTAGCTGAGTCGTCAGTCAAATTCAGTCGAAGTCAATTCAAGTCAGTCGAAGTCTGTGGAGGTCAGTTACAGTCAGTTGGAGTTAGTTGAAATCAGCTGAAGTCGGTTGAAGTCATTTTTGACCTAGTGCGTCAATGCTGACATACAGACGCACGCTAGCTCATCCACGCGCGATCGATGAACAATAATGACTTTCCGGCGCCGCTACCAGTCGTATTTTTCTATAGAAAGTATTTCTCACGTTGAGACTTTTGATCACAACGACCGTATCTGTAGTGTTTCAAAAATTTTCAAATACACTCAAAGCCAATTCCCATAAGATTAGTGCGGGGTTCTTTATGAATTTTTTTGATGCTTTTTCAGAATATACGAACACGACATTTCCCCGAAGAAAACGCCTAACTGATGACACATTCAACCGATGTGTCACTCTATTTCTTAGCAACTTAAAAGTTCAGAGAAAAAAGAAGCTTTTAAGTTAAAAAAAAATGATTTAAAATAGAAAGAACGTTGTTCGTAATAAACTTAATAAAAATAAAATAACTTATTTTCGTATTCGTCGACGTACTCGCGTCCTGTTCGTCGCCGTCGTGGAGGAAGACCGTCGATTTTATTTAAAAATGTGTTATTTTCAGGCTGAAAACAGGTACGTATAATTTTAAAATAAGTACTCAGTAGAATGATAAAATAAATTATATATAAGTTTATTCGTTATTTATCGTTTAAACATTCAGTTATAAATATATGTTTAAAAAAAATTATATAACATAAGGGTATAACATAGTATAAGGTAAAAATATAGGGTATAGGGTATTATAAAATATTTAATGTATAAGGTTCTGATTTCATCGTCATCATCATTTTCATCATCCTCTTATTTTCATCCTCCATCCTCCGTACGCTGCTCCTGTGAAAAGAAATTGATTCAATTGACGGGTTCAATGAGATGCAGCTCATTGTTAATTTCCGTATGAAAGCAAACACATTTCAACTTCAAAACTGAGATTGCAATAGTGTAATCATCGATGAGGTTGAAGTTCGTAACGTTAATGTAACGTTAAGTGCCGTTGACCTGCAACACTAAGCGAAAAATGATTTAAAAAATTCTTAGCGATGAAACGGAAAGTTAGATAATTCCGAAACTTTGGCACAGTGTTTCCAAGACCCCGGCCGACTTCTCAAAAAATCATTATGCTGCATTATGCGCCACAGAAGATAGTAAGGCTGCGCTATGCGCCACAATAATATAGGTGAATAATGCGCAATGATAATATTGAGAAATATTTAAACGTAGTAGCATGAATCATCCCAGAAGAAACGTGTAAAAATGAAAGAAATGTACAGTGAATAAAAGCATAACAGGTGTATACATGTATGAAAACATTTTTACATTCCTACACGTTGATTCTTATTCATTGCATTGCACGCATACGAACCAATTTGTATCAAAAGTGATCTCGATCCCATGTAGTAAAAATTATTGGTCATCGCTCCATTTATGAGAATATCTAGTTTTTTGTTTTCTAGGTAAAAAATTCGGAATTACCGTATTCACCACTAATTAGAATCAACCTGTTCAAAACATCAAAGTGATTGAACGCGATTCACTCTGTATGTTGAGTATATAAGCTGCATCTTCGTGTAGTTGATGCTTTTTTTTTTAGTTGTTATGCATAAAAATGAAAAACAGTGATATCAATTACATCGATTACATCGATCGTGCCACATCACGCCACATCAGTGAAATAATAAATAAATAATTGTAAGTATTGTACTTGAGCTAATATAATAATAGATCGAATTATCAGAATTCGTTCGATGAGTTAATTCAATTTGATTATTACTTATTACATCTCCATCAACCGATTCTTTGCTACAGATGTCTGGGTCAGATGATTCTAAGATGCAGGGCGCCGAAGAAGAAGAGCCGGCGACGGTGACGGCGACGGCAACGGCAACGCCTATAGAGGGTGAGCAGACTGATACTGCCGCTGGGACGCACGGCACGGAGGTGCAGAAGGTGAAAGGTATTTTGATTTCCTTTTCTATAATCGAATTTTACTTTTTGATAGTTAGCATATAGTATTAATCACCCATCTTTTTTTTTATATCTCAGCAAACAGCAGAGGAAATCGGGCCGGGCGGTGGGCTAGGGAGCGGCGGGTGGCGGCCCAGAGAAGGCAGGCGTGGTTTGCTAGAGAAAGGGCGAATGAAGAAAGCAGGCGGAATTTAGTGAACTTATTACGGGAATTGGCGCGCCCGAAATGATGTGAACGACAATACATAATCATATGTATTAAAAAATAAACACGTTTTCAACACGTTTTTTTCGTTTTTCTTAGTCATAATTAATTAAATATTCCCATGCATTAAAATAAATTATATTTTGACAGATAAAATAATTAACACCATTTTTAAGATTACAATAGACAATTAATACGTAATACTTATATAGTATTATAAATATACTCCAAAAATAATATAACTATAATGGAAATATACTCCATAAATAACGATAGGCTATGATAGTAAAAAATACAGCGAAGAATGAGGAAGTCGACGTGAAAGAGAATCTTCAATCAATCTTAAAAAATAAAAATATTGTGCAAATTCAATCCTGGTACAATAAATTCTAATTTTCAAAATACAATGAAAATAACTTATCAAATTATTATTTTTGGGTATTGACATTGTTCATAGTATAAAAATATTTCTATTTACAATTATTTACAATGATCACAGGTGTATTTCTTAACTACTTTTACTACTTTTCTTTTACTTATAAACTACTTTTCCATCTTGCTCCACTGTTTCAAATTTTTATTTTCAACGGACGCAGCATTAGTACAGTAAATAAGCGATCCCGCAATAAGCGCGTTCTCTCCGTTTCTCGGTGAATTCCAAGAACAGTGTATCCCCACTCCAACTTCGCATCCCAACTTCTGAATAAGCGCGCCGGGCTCAACTTATTGAGAGCTTATTGAGAGGTCGCGCATCAAAATAAAGGAAAAGTCAAAGAAAGCAGAGAGACGTGGGGAATACCGGGTAGTGGGGGTATAGCGATTCTTGGAAAAATTCTTCCCCTTGCGGGCCTAGGCGAGCTTTTTCCGGGGTCGAACTGTACATTTCGTTACGACTACGAAAAGGCTTTTTTGGCGAAACGAAAGGCTTACGGCACGAGCCGAAGGCGAGTGCTGTAACGAGGTTCGTCAAAAAGCCTTTACGTTCGAGGAACGGTCTAATTTTAATCGCAACGAAGTTGCGATTTTCCGGCTAGAATGATGAAAATTAATTGAAAGTGATACGTTACATAAAAAATAGACTATGAGG
Source organism: Rhogogaster chlorosoma (assembly GCA_944452935.1). NCBI lineage: Eukaryota > Metazoa > Arthropoda > Insecta > Hymenoptera > Tenthredinidae > Rhogogaster > Rhogogaster chlorosoma. The sequence continues at coordinate 10,112,028 of OX101803.1, read as the reverse complement.
AAAGTTGAAGAAGCCTGTCTAAAAAAAAAAAAAATAAACGTCTATCTAGATCTACGGTAGATCTACGTGAAGTCTATATGAAGTCCGTGAATATATAAATGCGAACTAGAATGCTCTATCTCTACCTATAATAACCTATTGTAACGTTTTTCTGTCGCTTGAAGCAAATTCGTTGAGTTTGAATATCATGTATCATGACATTTAAATAAGGTTGCAGGATTCCCAATAAAACAGAGGTAGTTAGTAAAAATTGTAAATTGATCGAATACCTTATTGAAGAGAAAGTGTGGATGCAAAAATGACCAGTAGGTAATCGTGTGACATATATCGTATAACATCCGAATCCACTTGCTTCACAATCTTGACTAATACATAAAAGTGTAAAGAATAAAATATGACGAATACCAAACAGCGAACAAGAGTAAGATATGACAAGTACGAAAAAGAGTGTAAAATGGCTCAGTCCCCAGGACCTTAATATGCTACTTATCGATAATCCGTACGAACGAGACGATGATCCTGGGGCAAAGAGATCGATATTGGTTCCGGGGACGACGACATCCCCACTCGTACGATACGATCTATATTCGTCTAACTTCGGTTATTTCCGTATATTAAGTACATCACGCTCACATAGTGACGACAAACATCTATATGAAGTCTGCATGAAGTCTACGCAGGTCTGCAGAACCATTTGATAGACGTTTCGGTATTCATGTCGTCGGTGACGTGATCTTCCGTGTCCAGGTCCTTCGCGTTGTCGTTTTCATTACCCAGGTCGTCTGCGCCGTGATTTTCGGTATCTAGGTCCTTCGCGACGAAATTTTTCGTGTCGGCAGGTCCTTGGTATCCAGCTCCTAGTCGCAGCTCATCCAAGCTATCATCTATGAAATTAATGAGATTAATTCGGGAACTTAGAACATTGCATTTATTCAACGACGTGCAAACACTATTCACCTTTTAAAGCCGTTTTTGACAGTCCGGTGGACTTTGTTGTCTAGGTCTTCGGATGCGCTGCGAGTGAAAAGTTGAATTGCCCATCTCGCTGCAGCTAGAAATGAAGTGAAAAGAAGATAGGGATGGCGACAAGATGATTATGACGACAAAACCATACCCTTAGGAGTTACTGGATCCCCGTGCAACTCTTCGGGACCATATAGATCACTGCCGTTCTCTCCCGAGCTTCGCATTGATCCTCCGAACTATCTCAATTTTTGATGTTGTCGGATTGGATCTGATGTTGGGATTTGATGTTGAGGATGCGCTGCGTGAGAAAGATCGAATCGCCCATCTCGTTGCAGCAGCTGCGCCCAATTGTTGACCTCTCTTCCAGCGCCAGATCTGGGGGGGGGGGGGGGGGGGGGCGATCGGGAGCACTTGCCCCGGGTGGCATGTCGGGGGGGGGGGGGGGCAAAATTGTATCTTACCCCCTGTCTTCAGATTCGTAGATCCGGCACTGCTCTCTTCTAGAGAACTCGGTACGGTGCCCTCTTCTCGACAAGCTATGACTGCGCGGTCGGAGTCCACTCAACTTCTCTTTCATGTATTCTATTCTACTTTGTTATTTATATTCTACGCACTTATATTATATTAGTCCTACACGATCACTTTGCTAATTCTATCTATAATTCCTTTACTCTGCCTAATTTTTTTTTACACAATTCATACCCTGATCTATTTTCTAATCCTAATCCTATTCATACCCTAATATTATCTCAATATTACTTTGACGTGCAATAAATAAGAATAAACGTGTAGAAATGTGAAAATGTCTTCCACCTGTTATGCTTTTATTCGCTGGACATTTCTTTCATTTTTACACGTTTATTCAGGAATGATTCATGCTACTACGTATAAATATTTTTCAATATTATCATAGCGCATTATGCAGCTACATTATTGTGGCGCATGGCGCAGCCTTACTATCTTCTGTGGCGCATAATGCAGCCTGATATCAGCGTTCATTTATTGTGGCGCTTATTATGCAGCCTTTTATGAACTTTTCATATTCATGTGGCGCATGGTGCAGCCTGATATTAACGTTTCCATTTACTGTGGCGCTTATTATGCGGCCTTTTATAGACGTGATATAGACTTCACGTAGATCTACCATAAATCTAAATACGTTCGAATAGTTCATAGGAGTAAGAATCTCATTTACTATAATGTCATACGTTAATGAGACCAGTATGTCGCGATTCGAAAAATTCAACATGGTAGTAAACGTTCGGCTACACTGAGTGTAGCCCGGCGTAGCGAACTGAAATCGACAAAGGCTTCATAATTGCTTCCGTTATTTACTTACAATGGATCTTCCAGATCTTATTTGCGATTCCGTACGCATAATTTACATTTGTATGTTACATGCTGATCGGTGTCAATGGCCTTCATCTTCTGTTGTGGTCCCTTCGTAGCAATTTTTGACATTTTTTTGAATCGATTCAGCTGATCATTCTCATCTTATTCTTTTTCAGAGTGACATGTACTCGATTTATGTATTCTTATAAGATTTTTAGGACGCCAGGACGTCAGCAGGATATTTTTTATGGCAGACTTCTGTCATGCGAGTTTATCCGGGTTATCACATGTTATTATAATGAACCGCAACAAATTTTCCTAAATTTTTACTCGTGAAACCTCTTCGATTGGACCTGAAAATGTTCTTGTAATGGTTGAACGATCGTTCTACGTCACATGACGTAATTGCCGCAAACGCCATACGTCTGACGTCATCAATGTCCCAATTATCGGGTAGGTTTTCGTAATTATTTGTCAGCAAGCACCTTTCAGCTACTGCTAACACTTCGTGAAATGAACGGTTATTCGTTAGAACTTCGAGTAACTTTTGTTTAATACGATCCTGAACAAGTGGATTTCCCACCAAATTGTTGCATACATCACGGACAATTTCGCAGGATGCATGCAAATGAAGACCTTGTGCTTCCAGCTTGGTAATCGAATCCGCGATGATGCAGTAATTCGTATGAATGTTTATGAAATCATGATGATTTTCATCTCTTTGAAAATATTCTTTCACATTACGAACTGTTTGTGAGTCAGGTTCAAGTGCATCAATTACGCGTTTTACTAGGATGAAATGGTCACGGTAGTAGGAAGCCGCATTTATCCACGTACCCCAACGGGTAATAATTGGAGCTGGCGGTAATGTGAGGTTAGGGCACATACGATTGAACAGCTGTACTCTTAATGGGGCTTTACTGAACACAGACTTAGTGTTAGCGATGATACCGTTAACATCTGGAAAACATTCCCGCACAGTTTCTGCGACTCGATGCAGCCCATGTGCAAGGCAAGTAACATGTTTCAGCTTTGGATATGTTTCTCGCAACATATTCCCTGCTCGTACCATGTAGGGTGCTGCGTCAGTGACAAAAATAAGTACTCTATTGTACTGAATCCCATTCGGCCATAAAACTCCCAAGCTGTTATTGAAGAAATCAACCACGTTATCACCATTTCCAACATCGTAAAAATCTTCATTTATCAGTTGTGGTCTTCCAGGGTGATCTAGGCATAGCGGGGTAACAATCGCATGGAAAACACACCGCCTTTCGGCATCCGTAGTTTCATCGATGGAAACCGAAACAGAATTATCGCCAACCTCTTCACGAATCTCTGTGATGACGTTGTCGTGAACTTTAGAAACATACGTTTCTCGGAGAGTACGAACATCAGGAAGAGGCCGACGAATATAACGCTCCATGAATTGCACAAAACCAAAGTTATTCAGTTTATCGATTGGAATATCACTGACCATGAAAAATTCAGCAAGCTCTTTGAAAAACGGATTTTCACGATCGGTACAGGATTGCCACGAATCTTCTGACGGACCTTCGGGAGCATTACGAAGATCAACAGCTTTCAAATGCTTCTCCGTTTCAATATGACGTCTAATGCTGGCCGTAGAAACTCTACGAATAACGCAGCAGCAGAATAGACAGCGCACATGAAGGAAGCAGACCTACAATAGCAAAAATAATTCGTCTAGAATTGGATACAGTTTCGAACAAAGATCAAAAACATATGAGTGGTATCGTTTATGGTTTATGGTTCAAGTCTCGAGCAGCGATCAACCTACGGGTGATAGATACTGAAAACTGCCCATCTAAACCATTTGCGATTTTCAAATGAGGTTTAACACACATGTTTGCCATCTCAAAACAGAGACATTGTGCAAATTTCAAGTCATTTGAAACAATAAGTACAGATGAGTTACTCCTCATAATACTTCTGAAATAGCCTTTATTCGAAAACCTCCCATGCGTCTCAATTATTTTTGAATCTTGCTGAGCTTGCACACACATATTTTAGGATGCGTAAGACAAAAACCCACGTCGGTTTCTATAGATAGCTACGATACTTTGATTTTTACCCTTTTTTTTTAAAAAAAAACCTCTACAAGTTTGGTCGAGATCCATGACCCGGAGGTGCGATACAAAATTTTTTTAAATTATACTTACAAAATACACATAAAAATTAAAAATCTTGGCTGTAGTAAACATATTTTCGATTCAAGAAAGTATTTATGAAGACTGAAATTATCTTGGACAGAGTAATTTTTTTTAACCAACAAAAAATTACTTGGTTCAATAAAGTTTTGTCATTTTTTCGGTGTTCCTTACACTAGACACGGCGTGCAGGAAGCAGCTTTAATTCAAGGTAAAATGTCGAGAAAAACGAGATGGGCAGAATTATGTCATATCATTAGTAGAATCATAATACATATTCCTGAAAATCGTACCTGATCGTTTATGCATAATTTTCAATGATTATATGTAAACTCCGCATTCAAATTAACGATCCACCCCTAGCATGACCTGCCATTTCTAGACGCCTTGTCCTATTCACTTGAAATTTGCACCAGGGCTCGTCCAATGTGTTTCCAACTTGGGCCCAAAGCCGCTTTCTTGTATCTGCAAGGGTTGCGATGTGGCACTCCGGACACCAATCCTCTGCGTAGAATCAAAGTCACAAGTCCGTGGCATCGGGTTTCAACACCGATTTTGTGCCCAAAAAATGTTTGAACAACTTTTGGTCGAGCCGGACGATTCACTCCACCGCTGAATTACACAACCTCGCTTATTCAACCCGTCCCTCTAATCCCTGAACCGTAAAAACGATTCGGAAACACTTTTGTGTCTCCTATGCTCGACAATTTTTAGAATTGTTTTGTCCATCCTCAGATCATTTAGAAATGGCAACGAAACAGTGGGAAACACTTCGGACTAGCCCTGGTGCAAATCTCAGGTCAATCGGAGTAAGCGTCCGCAAATGGCAGGGGTGGACCGTTAATTTTGATGCGTAGTTTATTAAATTAATGAGAATTAATTATGTGAAGCTTGAAGGTAATATATATTTTGTAATAAATATATACAAAAAAAGCAATCACAGGTGAATAAACATCTTTTTAATTAGATAGAGAATTGATTACTGATTCTCTATCAATTTGATTACAATTGATTTATTTACAAAATATATATTACCTTCAAGCTTCACATAATTAATTCTCATTAATTTAATAAACTACGCATCAAAATTAACAATCCACCCCTGCCATTTGCGGACGCCTAGTCCGATTGACCTGAGATTTGCACCAGGGCTAGTCCGAAGTGTTTCCCACTGTTTCGTTGCCATTTCTAAATGATCTGAGGATAGACAAAACAATTCTAAAAATTTTCGAGCATAGGAGACACAAAAGTGTTTCCGAATCGTTTTCACGGTTCAGGGATTAGAGGGACGGGTTTAATAAGCGAGGTTGTGTAATTCAGCGGTGGAGTGAATCGTCTGGCTCGACCAAAAGTTATTCAAACATTTTTTGGGCGCAAAATCGGTGTTGAAACCCGATGCCACGGACCTGTGACTTAGATTCTACGCAGAGGATTGGTGTCCGGAGTGCCACATCGCAACCCTTGCAGATACAAGAGAGCGGCTTTGGGCCCAAGTTGGAAACACATTGGACTAGCCCTGGTGCAAATTTCAAGTGAATAGAACAAGGCGTCTAGAAATGGCAGGTCATGCTAGGGGTGGATCGTTAATTGGAATGCGGAGTTTATATATAATCATTGAAAATTATGCATAAACGATCAGGTACGATTTTCAGGAATATGTATTATGATTCTACTAATGATATGACATAATTCTGCCCATCTCGTTTTTCTCGACATTTTACCTTGAATTAAAGCTGCTTCCTGCACGCCGTGTAGACGCTCGTTATTACCCGAGTTTCGGGACCCGACGGGTACTAACGAGCGCGAGCTAATACCTCCATATAAGGAGCGAAAACAGTGCCCGCTCCACAAAGACCGAGCTTGGCTCAAACGTGGTTTAGTTCCGCCGCAAGAGCGCTAGATAGCGACGTCCCTGCGCCTGGAGCTCCCGCTAGCCAAGGTCGGGCAATAAGGAGATGGGTACTAACGAGCGTCTAGTGTATTTTCTTGGTTCAAGTAAGCCTTTTATTCTGTACAAATATTAAATCATTGCCTGAAATACTCCATGTTCGATATCCAGTTCATCACGGGTTTGTTCCCACTCTTCAACAAATGCGGCTTGATCAGGATGATCCATTTTTCATGAATTAAATGAAATGAAATTTTTGCTTCGTAAACATTTGTTTGCAATGAATCTGGCTACATCTGTCAACTCATTTGACGTTCATTCTTTTCTTTTTATAAAAATTGTATAAGAATACATAAATCGAGTACATGTCACTCGCGGCCGTTGCGGCCGATAGAATATGCAGGGTGATTTATTTTAATCGCCCGGGGCCGATATTTCCGAAACTAAGCAAGATACTAAAAAAAGTTTCATATAAAATATTCAGAGTTCAGAGGGGGACAAAACTTGGTGGTATCAGTATTTCCGTAAGTGAAGCCACCGGGAGACTAAAACTAAAATTAATTAAAACTAAAATGAGACTAAAACTAAAATTAATTACACTAGACGCTCGTTAGTACCCATCTCCTTATTGCCCGACCTTGGCTAGCGGGAGCTCCAGGCGCAGGGACGTCGCTATCTAGCGCTCTTGCGGCGGAACTAAACCACGTTTGAGCCAAGCTCGGTCTCTGTGAAGCCGGCACTGTTTTCGCTCCTTATATGGAGGTATTAGCTCGCGCTCGTTAGTACCCGTCGGGTCCCGAAACTCGGGTAATAACGAGCGTCTAGTGTAATACGTTAATATTAAGTAATGACCTGAAAATTCTGGAACGGACGGCTCACGACGACTGACCGACTACTGATACGATAAAAGTAAACAGTTCGTTGCTCACGATGTAAGGAACTTGTTCGCAGTATTCGAAAAATACATACAAGACAGTGAGGTACGATGGAGTTAGACGATGTCTGTTTGCTAAAGGCACGTATCGCTTGTTAACAATTGTTTATCCACTGTTATCCACCCTGAGAAATTGGGCAGCGAGGTCTAGACCATCGAACAAGGTACTGCATTTTATTCCAAAGTCAAAAAGCTTAAAGCCACTTATTCAGTTTCGTCAAAATCGGCTCGTCTGAAGCCACCCTCAACACATTCCCTACGGTGATAGATTATATATTTCAATTTCAAAAAATAATAACTGGTCAACGGAGAGTTGTTAGTCTCATTTTTTCTCATTTTTTCATTGGTACTATAATGCCGGATTCATTCGTATGATTAACTCTGTTCGTAACAATATTCGTTATTCGCATTTATCTTCCCAATATAATATTTGAATATGTGTTTAATGTTTAAGTCACACGGAATCGCGGATGGAATCGGATACTTACCGTCTACATGCCCTCACGGGCGGTAAGACAATATAGGAAGGAGAGAGAGAATCGGATACAGTCAAGTGTTACATATTGAAACTGTTAGGCCGAACGATAGAGTCTACCGCAGTCTATAGATGCGTTCGGCATGCGGATAGGAACCGTTTGAAAATACACGCAACTGCTGATGGAATTTCATGAGATCGGATAGCCCGCGGAAAGAAGAGGATATAGTTCTCAAAATTATATCTTTTTACTTCCAGCATGTCGGAGCACATCTAAGTCCATCATATCGACTGTAATGTTTATAAATTTTTTTCGATTCTAATGGCGTACGTCATGGCAAAATGCAAATTTCATCATTCGACGCGCCGGGGGTCTATAGACACCACAATGACGTCAAAATTGTAATAATGTTATTTTTCGTATAGACGTTCGATTTTATTTTAATTTTACGTTTCGTCTAGATTTTAGTCACGACTGTAATATATTTTTTTGTATAGGCCTTTGGCTTTGATTTTATCTCACATTTTTTATTCATTTTTATATAATTAAAGCCGTAGTGAAATGAATGAAAATAAGAATTCGTGTTATTGCTACAGATTTGTTATTTTTATTTTTTTTAAATACAGTAACGTTATCAAATCGTCAATGACAATATAGAAATAGCAATCTCAATAATTGTATTCAAGGAAGTATATTTCAAGGAAGCAAGTATTTTCTTTCATCATTGCACGAGGAACGGAGGAATGCCCGTTTTTTTACACACGGAAACTCTTGAATATGCAATGGTAGGCTTGCAAATCACAGTTGCCCCAAAAATCAGCACAGATATGTCAGAGTGGGTCACATCCATAAAGTTCCGACAGGACAATCATTTTCAACTTCAATTCAATTCGCAGCAGCTGCCGATATAAGTCGAAACACATCTGACTAAATAAGATAAAAATCAAGACATAAATCAAGACAAAAATCAAGACAAAAATCAAGACAAAAATCAAGACAAAAATCAAGACATAAATCAAGACAAAAATCAAGACAAAAATCAAGACAAAAATCAATACAAAAATCAAGACAAAAATCAAGACAAAAATCAAGACAAAAATCAAGACAGAAATCAAGACAAAAAATATGACAAAAATCAAGACAAAAATCAAGATAAAAATCAAGACAAAAATCAAGACAGAAATCAAGACAAAAATCAAGACAAAAATCAAGACAAAAATCAAGACAAAAATCAAGACAAAAATCAAGACAGAAATCAAGACAGAAATCAAGACAAAAAATATGACAAAAATCAAGACAAAAATCAAGATAAAAATCAAGAAAAAAATCAAGACAAAAAATAAGACAGAAATCAAGACAAAGAATAGGACAAAAATCAAGACAAAAAATAAGACGAGAATCAAGGACATGCAAGGGTAGGCTCGCAAATCACAGCTGCCCCAATATCAGCACAGACATGTCAGAGTGGGTCACATCCTTAAATTTCCGACATGACAATCATTTTCAACTTCAATTCAATTCGCAGCAGCTGCCGATATAAGTCGAAACACATCTGACTATGTAACAACAACAAAAAAATTTTATACTATATTTTATATAAAATATTTTAATTGCATATATATTTTTTTTATACCTAAAGCTGCCTGTTGTTTCACACACGGGCATGCTTGAATATGCACAGATGGGCTAGGAAATCTTAAACGCCCCGAAAATCAGCTGTAACATGTCTAAGTGCGTCTCATCTTCTGAAATTTCGGATGGTATAATTATTTTTAATTTTAATTGCTTGGGTTACGGAGAGCTGCTCGTTTTCATACACACAGGCACTCTTGAATACGCCCAGTGGCTTCGCATGCTGCGTCGAAGTACCGCGTTGTAACGGAGCGAAGCGAGGTTAGAATAGTGGTTTCCTATACGCAGTGACTTGAATTTATTTTCTATATCTGCTGCATAAGTCACGGAGAGCTGCCCGCTATCCACACGTAGGCAGTCTTGAACTTGCATGTATACTTAAATGTATACTACATACTCTTGCATGGACTACACTTATCGGACTGGTCAGGGGGGTTAAGTTTGACATTTTATTCTGCCATCTGAACTTTGTCACTGCGAAACCGGAAACGAATGAAATTATTACCGATTACACAGATATGTTTACATGTGTTAGTTTTCGTTGACATCTGAAATTTGTCACTGTGGAACCTGAACATAGTTCTCACACAGATGTGGTTTTTGTGTATTAGTTTACCCCCTCCACACGAAGTCCCTGGCCCTAGTAATTAGTAATGTAATTTCATACTACAAAAATGTCAAAGCTCAATAACTCGAGAAATATCAATCTTAGAGATTTGGCTCAGAGGACTTTTTTTGTAGAAAATTGAATTTCCTATAAATATGCCATTCACATTTTTCCTGTAACTTTAGCCATTGATGAAAGAATAACAAAAAAACAAGAAATTTATACAAAAATTGACCTGTGCTACCTCACCGGTGTGAGTTACAGTTACGTCGCATTGGACACTTTTGTAGAGGGCTCAATCACCAGTAATTTGCCACTATGGGCGATATGATAGCACAAAATGCAGCTGAGTTGTAGGGATTTGAAAAAAAAAGATCTGACTTTACATGTTATTTAAATGGGAAATCTTCAACCGCTTTGAGAGAGTTCTAAACATTAATTTTAAGGGCTCATATTTTAAGGGAAATTCTTTTTTTGCATTACCAACAAAATTTCAGTACGGGACCGAAAAAAAAAAAATGGTCGTCAAAATAAAAGCACCCTAATATTTATATACGAAAATCACACGAATGATACATTAATTTGTATACGAAATGATATTGTCATAAAATGGTCAAGAATTCTGTGGTACTAGGCCACGATCACACATAAATTTGAGATCGTCGATTTTACATTGCGGAAGATCGATCTTTTTATAGTACGCCCTTTGATCGACCCTCCTCCAAAAACCACGGAAAATTTTTAAAAATAATTTTTTTTTAATAATTTTTTGTTTTTATTATTTATTTAAGCTATCTCCAAGACGCCTTTTTTTCACAGTCATTCGTTAATGTGAAAGGTGATTTTAATCCTAAAATGGGAATGTGATTCCGGTTTTTTCTATTTTTCCAGAGAGCTTCAAACATTTTATCACAACGCCGAAACACAAAAATGGTACAATTTGCGTTAAAATTGTTGTAATAAAATGTTTGAACCCCTCTGGAAAAATAGAAAAAACCGGAATCACATTCCCATTTTAGGCTTAAAATCATCGTTCCACATCAAGGAATGACTGTGAAAAAAATGGCGTTTTGGAGATAGTTTAAATAACGAATGAAAAAAAAAAAATTATAAAAAAAAAACTATTTTTAAAATTTTTTCGTGGTTTTTGGAGGAGGGTCGATCAAAGGGCGTACTATAAAAAGATCGATCTTCCGCAATGTAAAATCGACGATCTCAAAGTTATGTGTGATCGTGGCCTAGTACCACAGAATTCTCGACCATTTTATGACAATATCATTTCGTATACAAATTAATGTATCATTCGTGTGATTTTCGTACATAAATATACATACATTTCGTAAAAAATGCTTCGCTTGATTCATGCACCCAAAATCCCAGTGCCGTATCAATGAAAAATTTGTCCTCGGTCGAGATGTCACGTTTTTCTTTTACAATTTGAGATGTCACGTTCTTCTGGCATAATTTGAGATGTCACCTTCTTCTAACACAATTTGAGATGTCACGTTCTTCTGGCACAATCTGAGATGTCACCTTCTTCTGGCACAATCTGAGATGTCACGTTCTTCTGGCACAATTTGAGATGTCACCTTCTTCTGGCACAATTTGAGATGTCACGTTCTTCTAGCACAATTTGAGATGTCACCTTCTTCCATACTGCCGTCGACATAATTTCAAAGATGCGGGATCCCGCGGGAATGCGGGATTGCAATCCCTAATCGTAAGTTAATTTTAAGAAAGCAATTAACGACATGAGTAAGAAGGTAATTATGCATCATTTTTTTACTTTTATTATAGCATATAATTCAAAATTATTTATTCACTACAAATGCCTGTATTTTGTGGAAAACATGAAAATAAATTTGCAGGTTATACCAATGTAAACATATAATACAAATAATTTTTTCATCTCGCATTTTTCATTTTCCAAAATTTTTTTTTACTTCTATTATTACTACTTATGCATTAAAGCGAACGTCAGAAAAAAAAGTTACTAGTTTTCTTTCATTTGCGACCGTGAAACGTTTTTATCGTCTCCTGAAAAATTTTCCAAATGTGAAATACGACGTATTAGAATGGTAGTATCGATATATTTCAAGCGAAAGAGGGTCCGATGGCAAACATTAATTTGTAATTATTAATTATAATTAGCACGAAGCAATTTGCAAGGTGCAAATCCGGCCCCAAGTTTATCGAGCATTCGTCTATCCATTGCGAAAAAAAACTTCCAGGTGCTCGAAAATTGCATGTTCAATAAGCTATTTTGCTTAGACTCTAGTAACCGACGATCAAGCGCGAAACGTTGGCGGCCCATGGATTGCAGGCTGTTCCCGCCCCAAAAGTTCCGTAACGTGGGGGAGAAGCGTGCGCGTCACCGCACTACAGTTTCGCATACTAGCGGTGGTTGCGGACGGTTTATGGGACTCGTCTCCCGTTCTACCGTTTATATACCTTTATATTGCGCATAGCCTGAAATTAATTATGTAGTGAGCACTGTAATATTCGTGTTAGTGAGTGAGCTCCTGTCGAAGACGCTGCATCATCATTGGTAAGTTTTTTTTCACAGTTATATACGAATAAGAAATATGGATGAATAACAACTTGATATTGGTCCTGTTGCCATATTAGCGCGTGGCAGTGTCCGAACATATTACAAATTCACGTGCTGAAACAATGGAATATAATTCAGTGTTGTTAAAACGAAGATATAGGGTCTTTCTAGTCCCCGCGTTTTCTTTCTCGAGCGAGAAACCAACCCTCTGAAAACCTGTGTATATTTCCCGTAGAAAAAACGTATTTAGACGTATAACCTGCGTTTAAAAACCGTATTTTGTCCCACGAGATCATACCATTCTCATTGCACACGAACGTATGAATTCCGAAAAAATCTTCGCCTGGAATAACGTTTATTAAATGTATTCATATATAAATGATAAATTATCAAACGTTATTTCCGTGGACATTTCTCCTGACTTGATACGTTATTGTTTATTCAGTATATATGGGATCCCGGGCAAGATAGGACAAGTTTGACTCGTGCGAATGCCGCCCTCGCTTCGCACTCGCTAACGCTAACTTCACACTCGTCAACATCGCCTGCTTTCCGCCCCCGATGCACAATGTACTATTTTTTGCCTTTTCAAAGATTCAAAAGTGAGATGCGGTACTCCTTCACCTATGCCGCTAACATGCGGAGTATGAGTCGCTTTACACGTATGTGCTTATGAATATGATGGCACGTTTGGTGAAACAATGTTGTAACTTTCTTGCTTTAACAATTTAACATTTTTTTAGAAAGTTGCAACATAAGACCATAAACTCGTGCTTGAACGAAGGATTTTTTTTTTTTTCAATCACAACTATTTAAAAAAAAAAAAAATGTCAAGCAAATTTGACCGAAATTTTCATTTTTTTGGAAAAATGTCTGCCAAAATTCCAATTTTTACTTTTTTTTTATTTCCATCGTTCAAGCACGAGTTTATGGTCTTAACTAAAACACGTATTTTTGTTTTTTCATTTTAGATGATCCTGTCAGGAGTTATGCTGACAACGCGGACGCACCTTTTTTTCGAAGGGTCACCGGAAATGACGTCACAATGGCGGAGTTTTAATTTTTTTTTTTTTTAATCTCAGAAATTTTTCTTTGAATGTGTATCTATAAGACAGAAAAAAGTTTGAATTAAATAAATAATTTTTTATATAGAAAAAGAATTATTGAAAATAGGCCTTTTTTTACCCGACGAAACCCATGTAACCCCTTAATATGAGTAAATAAACGTAAAAAATAACTTTTATGTGTTGGACATTCGGAAGAGAATTATATACTCCAACGTTTTTTAAACCGATGCGCATACCCTTTTCACTGCATCATCTATAGTAGTAGTCTTGACGTTCTCATGGTACGTCTCAAATACGTATTCCACGTACATAAAAAATCGGGTCATTTTTATACGTTGTAACAGGAAAATCAGATTCTTGACACAAACCCAACGTCAGAGTCAGAATCCTTAGCTTTAAGTTATTTATAATCGAAATATATGTCTAAAGGTTGATTAATTGACTCAAATAGTACACGTCAGGTTACCGCTTGACTCGAGTCATACCGCGTTCAAAATTAAGGTATTGCGCAAGCGCCGAACGAACGTGCCGAGCAACGTGCGATACGTGCCGGTAGGCCCACTCTTACGTCAACTCTCGTATATGACTCTTATGTCAATTTTCGTGTATATTAATTATATTATATCAATTTTGTACATAACCAACTTTGTCAATTTTTGTGTATTTACTATATATACTTTTGTAAAGCTTTAGAGTAGAACCGCGACTCTTGCGTCAGTTTCTATATCTTTTGTCAATTGCATCTAAGTTAGTATTATACGCGATAATTACATCGTTTATTTGTCAACTGTATAAATCGTATGTTCAATAATCGTCGATCTAGGCAGTCTTTAGTTATTGTGATCTAAGTGAAAATTTGTCAACTGTCGATATAATATACATTGGATAGACCATCTAAGAGTCGGATTCTGACAACAATTTGTAAGTAAATAAACTTGTATATTCTGTCCAATTCTGTCTTTCTGTACTCTTGGAAATTTAGATCATTCCTTCCTCCCTTGGGTCCTCAAACGAACTCCCTTGCGAGTAGAGTCTAGCTATTCATATATTATTTATCAATCGACTAGAGCTTAGCCATATTTTGTTTTCGTTAATTTTGATAATTAACTGGCGCCCAACAAATTTCAATATTCTGAGCCTCGACAGCTTTGACCCAGGCCGCGTCGAGTAGAAGCGTTCGACATAAAATCAGTTGAATTTGTCTAAATTATTAAATTATAACTAGTAAATAGGCAAGTCGACAAAGGGAGAGAATCGCTTCTGTCTCAACGTGAATTAGAGCAACGTACTTCAAACGTATAAATGTACCTAATATTAAACTTGCACAAATATTCGTCGAAGAAACCCTCCAATAGTACGTATTAAAATGGATGAATAAACGTAAAAAGTAACGTTTATGTGGCGGACATTCGGAAGAGAATTATACTCCAACGTTTTTTAAACCTATGCGCCATACCGTTTTCACTGCATCATCTATAGTAGTAGTCTTGACGTTTTCATGGTACGTCTAAAATACGTATTCCACGTACATAAAAAATCGAGCCATTTTTATACGTGAATTAGAGCAACGTAATACAAACGTATAAATGTACCTAATATTAAACTTGCACAAATATTCGTCTAAGAAACCTTCCGATAGTACGTATTAAAGTGGGTGAATAAACGTAAAAAATAACGTTTATGTGGCGGACATTCTGAGTAGTATTATCCGAGCTTCATAAACGTCTTCTAAACTTATGGTTCATACTCTTTCTCAACGTTTATTATACCATCGTGTGTTGATTGGGAAGCGCCAAAAATCATATGTCATTTAAATGGTAAAAATTCGATAGCTTTGCGGAGGCACTTAGAATTGAGCTAGAAGACTACAACTTCGGGTACTTCTTTTTTAACGCATTGAAAGACATTTTAGCCACTGCGAGCGTCATTCAGAAATTCGATCAAAATAAGACCCACTCTAATGTATGAGTGATTCTACAGAAAGTGGAATTTTCTGCGTTCCTCGATTTTATAGGGATTTGAAACATGAAATAAATTTTTTTTTCGTACTGGCGCAGAAGAATCTACACTGGGCTACGTAGGCAATGCAACAAAATCGTGGAATTTTACATTTATCTTCGTCAAAATCACTCATGTTCGGTCCAAATCTCAGTCCCCTGGCATGTCACCAACGCAAAATTCAGATAACTAAACGTATTCACGTGCATAAGATGAAATTTTCACTTATTTTGGTTCATGACATCTAAACTACATAGATTGTGGATGATGATTATAATATTGTTTGCGGTTTTTTATTATTGTATTTACATAAAAATCGATCGTGAATCTTGTCACCAGTTTGAGACTTCAGTCCCCTGGCTTCGAACAAAATTCAAATATTTCGATATTCTTCACCTCGTAGTATCAAGTGCTTCCATCTAAGAATAATTGTCAAACTGGAGTTAACGAAAATGTACCATTTGTTTATGTACATCGGTTTTGTTTAGTAGCAACCACGACTCGATTAATGGAAGACGTGGCGGAGACAGTAAATTTATCAGTCCCCTGGTAAGTATTATTGTTAAAATTTACTTAATTGTCTCATATTTATTGAATAGAATGAAATTATAAAGTCTGTCCTGAACTGTGTGTACAATGATGACATTTGTGAATGATTTTGTTCGGAGTTATTAACAATTTTCGTGAAGAATCTCAGTCCCCTGGTCTCAGTCCCCTGCAACAAACTGTTGCAGGGGATTGAGAATTTTTCCAGGGGACTGATAAAGCTGCGCAACAAATGCGTTTTTCTTCCTTTGTTGACCACCTACGTTTATAGAAATTTTATTTCTGAATACATTTAACAACTATACGAAGCTTATGATTATATATAATGTGTACATTTAAGGCCAATTCACACTATGCGGAACCGCGCCGAACCGCACCGAACCGCACGGCACCGAAATTTTTATATTACACGCTGTCTTATGGGAGTGTTCACACTATTCGGCAGCGCACGGCAGCGAACGGCAGCGAAGCGCGCAGAACCGCGCGGTAAAAGTCAATTCACACTATGCGGAATCGCGCCGAACCGCACCGAACCGCACGGCACCGAAATTTTTATATCACACGTGGCTCGCTGCCGTTCGCTGCCGAATAGTGTTAACACATGAGCCCGCAGAAGACCGCCGAAGTATGCATTTGAATGCAACTATTGAGTGATTGGAACTAGATTTAAAATGTGCATCACATAAATTCTGTTTCCTTCTATTTAAAAAAAAATGCATATATATGCAGCAAAATACGCGACGTGCACCACTTTTTCAACTAGATTTTTCTATTCGTACGCTAATTTTCTAGTGTCTATAGGTCCAAGAAACATGCCTGGAGCACTTGTCAAAGTCCAGAGTAAAAATTTCATAAAGCCAGGTATTATCTTAGAAATGATTGATTTTCACCGATTTGTATTTTAGAATAATTCTGTCGCACTAGAACGTAAAAAAAACAAATTATTTGACACCTGTTTTCGAAAGGATTCTTTCTGCACTTTCACTTAAAAATATTCATTTATTTCGGAACAGAGCCGATGACCACAAAAATAGGTTTTCTAAATTTAAATGAAATTTTTTTCGAATTCGAGCCGGGTTTAAAACTTTTTTAAATTCTTAAAAATTAGTTGGATCCGTTATCTCCATCGCCCATATAAGGAAATTATGGGATGGCGATGGGTTCTACGTAGAAATCTCCTTAATTGGACATATATTATGAAGAAGTCCCCTAATTTTCATTATATTATCTGAGATTCATGAAAAAAAATTTTTTTGAGCAAAATATCATTCATTTCCTACAATATTACTTGGACAAATTTTTTTTCAACGTTCTGAGTTAGTTCCTATCACTTTGTGGTGAAAAGTAAAATTATTCAACAACATTATTATTGGATATTCTTCATACTTTTCATTATTCACTAAAAAATCAAAATAATCAAAGCATTTCAATGCCTACCCAACAAATATCTGCACTATTCTAATATTCTATTCTGTTTGACTTGTTTTGTGAGAAGAGATGCGATCATTCAATTGTTTTTTATATACCGTTATCTTGGAAAGTGAAATATCTGTATATAGCAAAAATCAAGAATCTGTAGAATACTTGTGTTCACACTTCGTATCGTCGCGCAAAAATATAAAGATAATGCAAACAATTATGGATGAAGAGACCCTCATTCTAAATCTCTCTCGTCAGAGCTGTCCATTGTATGACTCAATAGAAACAGTTCATTTCCATAGTAATATAAATTAAAAAGAAATAAATAAAAAACAGAATGCATTGGTTGTGCGACTCGAAAATTTCGCGGCGCTTCGGCATCGTTCGCCGTAGTGTGCATACAGTCAAAATACTTCTGCGCGCTTCGCTGACGGTCGGTGCCGTGCGGTTCGGTGCGGCTCGGCGCGGTTCCGCATAGTGTGAATTGGCCTTTACAGTCGGAAACGAAATAAAAATGGCACCAACGCATAAACGAATACTGAGCAGAGAGGAAAGACTAGAAAAAAAGAGAGTCGCTGAAAGAGCTAGATATGAAAAAATTAAAAATGATTAAAAAAAATTATAATACTTAATAAGAATATTCAATATTATAGTATAAGCAAAATGTGTGAGCAACAAATACTGTTCAATCTAATTTACTATATATTATGGGAAAAGTTACCGTAAAATAAAAACTAATATTTTATAAGACTATATAAAAACCTAATATACTATAAGAAATCGCTTAGAAAAAAACGTACTACATACATAACTCAATAATACGTATGTGATAAGAATTTTCACTTTTTCCATCGAAAAAAATGTTATTTTCGGTTTCACATTGATAAATGTAACATTTCGTTTATTTATTATTTTTTTATTTCAATAAAATATTCCTTCTATTTGGAATTCGTATTGATTTTTCAGTCCCCTGTACACGTTATCAGTCCCCTGGAAGCATTTTTTCGAAAAGCGCTAATAAAAATTGAAATACTTGTGAAATTTACTGGCCCTTCTCATAGCAGTGATAATTCATCATCTGCCATTAGAAAAACGAGTTGTTGTTTCATATTTACAAAAAAAAGCATGTTAACATTTTTTAGGCAAAAAATTCCACTTTCTATAGAATCACTGGTATATATGGGGGATTCCACGTCAAATCGAACGGTCGATTTCCCTCGCCCCTTTCGATTTGTTTGCCCTCTGACACAATGAAAGTACATGTTGAAAGGATGAGCTGTGAATTTTTTCAGATTTTTTTGAGCCAGTGTTTCTTCACGACAGCTCATCGAATAAATTGATTTTTTGATTTTTTCAATTTTTCGCACCTACGTAGCTCAAAACTTGGAAGACATATGAAAAAAGTTGTTGTACAAAAATTGAAGGTTTTACTGTGAACTCTTCGAAAGTATTTTTTTCGCATTTTTCATACCCCGTTTAAGTATAGTTTTCATGAAAAATCTTCGAAAATCTTCTGTAACAAAAAAGTGCCCTAATCGAATTGGCTGAAATTTATACACAACGTGCCTTTCTCGATGACAAAGATCGTCTGAAAATTTCAGAGTGGGCCGAGTAGTGGTTCAGAAGATATATCAACAAATATTCGCGCGTCGCCAAGAATTCGGCGATTATTCGATTTAAATTTCGCGGCGTAGCAAGTTATTTGCTTACTCTGCGCGTGGCACTGCTGCAAACTCGAGCGCGATGTTTGAATGTCTGAAAAGATTCAAAAATGCAAAGTCGATTCCGGGTACGCAAAAAAAAACATTGTTCTGTCCCTGGTGCTGAAGGTGTTATGAGCAGCAAAATATTCTCTCATGCGACAGAGTCAGACGTACATAAAATTTAAAAAACTGGCAACTCTGGTCAATAATTATCAATAGGTAGTTGAAATACCAGGAAATATTACCTTAATAAAACTTTTTCTTGAGAATTCTATGTACTTCAGTCTATCATTCATTACAATTCCTGACATGATATGTGAGTCTCAAACTGCCGGATTAGTAGATTGTGATACATGTGGAGAAACAGGGACTTTGCACGAGTGCAGCTGAAAACATCACACGAGTGCAAGGTCTCTGTCTTCACGCGTATTACATACTGTTTTTCATGACAACTGCATGGCAACCTTTGCTTTCGACGCCATGATAGTGTGGCAAAAATTTTGTCACACTCCTCAATAAAGATTCATTTTTTCCACTGTTTATACGAATAGAGAGTGAAGCCATGCATGCAGCTTATATATCAGGGGTTAGGGGGTAGGGGGTAGGGATTCAACTATGCGTTGCGTATCGTAATACTGATTGTATAACTTTTAACATTTATACCGCCATATGGATGGCTGAAAAATTCCACAGTTCCATGTAAACTATTACTTGTAACTTGTGAACTAATGTTCGGCCCACTATGAAACTTACAGACAATCTTTGGTATTGAAAAAGACATGCTGTGTCAAAATTTCAGCCAATTCGATTGGGGCACTTCTTTGTAACAGAAGATTTTCGAAGATTTTTCATCAAAACTACACTTTAAGGCATCTTCTCACTTTGGAAATTAAAAAAAAATCGATTTTTTTTTTTTTTAATTTTGAAAGTACATATCATCAAAAATGTTATATCAAAATTTCATAAAGATCGGACGAGTCTAACTACATTTTTGGGCGACCGTTAGGTGACTACCTGAGAGCACCCGACTGATCCCTTTGACGCCGCTCGGACGGTCCCTGTATACCTGACTCTATACAATTGTTAATGTTCTTTTGTTAATGTAGTACCCCTTGCTTAGGTATATTCTGTTTTGGGGTCTATACTCATCTAATAAGACCTTAACACGTGCATCGCTAATTAACCCGAGGTAAGGTTTTTTCATGATTTTTCTGCAACCAAAACTTTAAACGCGTTTATCTCAAAACAAGGTTTTTCAGTGCGCTGTTGATGAAATTTCCGAAACTATCCGGCCGATTGTCATGAAATTTGAATGACATATTCTGCATAGTTATGGCTATAGCGCATATCATCAGATTTTTTAAATTTTGATTTGAAGTATTTTTTTTTTACAAAAAACTGCAAAAAAACGCGTTTTTTTTTGTACTTCTTCGAAAAACGTGCGCCATTTTGTTATTTTCGCGAATATCAAAAATCTGATGATATGCGCTATAGCCACTGACATACTGAATCTAAAACTGTTTTATTTTTTTGTTTCGGATGACCTGTCTCGGAGATACCATCAACAAGCCACGAACATAACATTTCTACACGGGTTTTTCGATGCTACTGTTTGATTATAATAATTGTTCAAAAAAAAAAAAAAAATTTTTTTTCTTGTACTTGAAAGATGTGTTTATTACATAGGATCCATTTTATCCCATAATTTTTTGCAAAAATCCTCGAAAAAAAATCGCGAAAATAGCCTATTTTCGAGGTGCCTAAAGTGAGAAGACGCCTTAACGGGACATGCAAAACCACTAACAATTATTTTCAGAAATTTCACAGAAAGATGTGCAGCTTTTGTATTAGAACTTTTTCCATTTGACATCTGGATTTCAAACTATGTTAACTTGAAAAATCGAAAAATCTTTAAAAGCTAATTATTCCACCAGCTGTGGTGAAAAAATGTTTGGTCGGAAAAATCTGAAAAAATTCAGAGTTGATGCTTTCAATACAAACTTCAAATGGGTAAAAGGGCGAAAACATCAAGAGTGGTCAGGGAAATAATCTCGTTTTTTCGTTCGATTTGACGTGGAATCCCCCATATATATGGGGCTTCCATGGTAACTTGCACAGGATGAAACCTGACTGACTTTTATTTGCATAGGATGCTTTTTATATTGGTATATTATCACTGAGAAGAGCACCTGTGATTTTTTTTCAAGTTTTTATTCGCAGTATGAATTTGTTTTCATAATTTAAAAAATTGTGACAAATTAATAAAATGAGTGTAGTAAGAGAATACGGATGAATTTTTTATACCATTTCTGGCCATTCGATATAAAAATACCCAACAAACTTTCAAACATAATGTCGAGCATATTCATTTTCACTAACCAGAGCGAGTCGATCACATCTCTGGATTATAGATCTTACCCAACTTGTAGGGGTGCTCTCTTGTACCGAAATATGGAGCACAGATGCTGTACCACTTTTATCATTTCAATTTATGAAAATATATTATACCAGTTAGCGTTACATGGGCTTTACAAATTGACCGGAAATAATCTATTTATAATTGGGTTATGAGATCTTACGTGAAATTGAATATTTAAACATTGGTTATTGTGCATCAATTTCCTACAATTTATTATCGTAGGAGAATCATTTCATTTTGCGTGTATAGAGGCATTGCTTCTCGTTTATCACTCGTACAACATTCATTTGGTGTATTTCAGAGACCTTTTGCCACTTGACTAATATTAAATATATAGTCAGTTTCGATATTCCCACTGGAAGCATTCTAAAGCCTGTAAATTGCCACAAAGCATCAATTTCGCCACAATACTGTGATTAATATTTCAGAAGAATGTATATGGGGCTTTCCATACCAACCCAAACTACCGATGATTTTTGCATCTTCGATTTCGCTGAAATTTGGGCATCCTTTTGTACCCCTCGAAAAAGGTTTTTATGATTTTTTTCAAATTTTTTCATCCAGCCAACCGGGAGACGAGAATTTTTGAAAATTTCGCGGATTTTTTTTTTAAATAGCCATAACTTGGTGAAAAATTGTCCGATTTGGGACTTTTTTTTTCAAATTTCGTGTCTTTGGCTGAATTTTCTGAAAAATGTATACAAAAAACATTTCATTGTGAATTTGATTGTTTTTTTTGTATTTCAAAGGTAAAACTTGGATTTTAAGATTGTTTGTATCCTTCGATTTTTTTTGAAAAAATCCCAAAAATACTACTCCCCAAAACACAAATTTTAAGCCTAGTCTCGTAATGGGATAATGATAGGTTATAATTTGTTTGAATTTTTAAATTAATTAATTTTTTTCATTTTTGTTCCATTTATTGTTTTTACTTTGTAGAGTATTTGGTATGGTTTTTTATTCGATTACAATACTCTACAAAGTAAAAACAATAAATGGAACAAAAAAAAAAAAAAAAACTACTTAATTTAAAAATTCAAAAAAATTATAACCCATCATTATCCCTGTTGGGAAGGTATATTAAATGAAACGTACACTTTTATTTAATATATATTAAAGGAAATGTTTTATTCAATATGATCACTCTCACTACTATGAACGCGAGTCGTTAACCCGTGACGGACATATTTAGACTGACAACAGTAAGAATAGGTAAAGCTAAGGATGTACAAAAGGCAATACTTCTATGTCACGTGGTAAGATAGAACGTCGGTGATCTAATACATATATATATCGAGCAAGACTACTTCGTATCTTTAACACCCCCCCTCGAAGTGGTGAGCTCGAGTTACTTCATTCTTGCAACTCAATCATACCCAATCCTTCCTGGCAATGAGTATGTTTATAGCTAGTTAGCCCTTTTGTTAGTATGTCTGCTGGCATATCGCTTGTGGGCATATATTGAAGATCAATCTCCCCTGATGTGCAACACTCGCGAATGAAATTATGGCGCATATCGATGTGTTTTGTTCGCGAATGGTGGACACCCATACTGAGCATCAAACGCTGCGCACCCTGATTGTCATTAAACAACGTGATTTGGTCGCAAGACATGGGTGTGTCATTTAGGATGCCTCGGAGGTAAATCGCCTCCTTTATGGCCTCCGTCATCGCCATATATTCTGCTTCTACGCTGGATAGGGCCACCGTACGCTGCTTCCTGGCCTCCCAGCATACTGCCGAGCCCGCGATGATGAATGCATAACCCGAATATGACCGTCTATCGACCAAGTTGCTACCCCAATCTGCATCGACAGTTCCGTACACTGGTATCTCCGATCTTTGGTACATTAATCCGAAATTTATGGTTCCTTTTAAATATCTAAGGATTCTTTTAGCCGCCACCCAATGCTCGGTTGTGTAGTTATTGTTAAATTGGCTCAGAAAATTCACTGAATACGCAATGTCCGGTCTCGTGGACACCGCCAAGTACATCAATGCCCCAATGAGGCGTTGGTAAGGGTACTGCCTCATCATCTTCTCATTTGCTTGTGCTGGTTTCGTCAGCTGAACGTTTGTGTCGATCGGAGTTTTCACAGGCTTGCATTCTTGCATGTTGAAACGTTCTAAGATATCCTCGGTGTATTTGCGTTGTGTTAACCACACGCTGTGATCGTTTTCGTCTTGTTGAAATTCAATTCCAAGACAATAATTCACCGGCCCCAGATCTTTCATTTCAAACGATTCCGCCAAAGATTGTTTTATCTCTTCCAACCAACACGTATTGTTAGTGGCGATTAAAATATCATCAACATACACCGCGATCATCATTACGTGATTTTCCCTCTGTGATGTGAAAATGCATGGGTCTTGAGTCGTCGGTTTCATGCCCATTTCCTTCAGCTTTGTTACTAGGCGACGATACCATTGTAGTCCGGATTGTCTTAAACCGTAGAGAGCCTTTTTTAGTAAGCATACATTGTCTTGTTGCTTATCTAAAGCAGTTAGCCAGCGTTCGGATGTTCGGATAAAATCCTCTCGTCGGCTCACTTCTGTACGCGAACCTACACCTTTTCCCGCTTTAATCTTCGTCAGCACTTCTCGTAGTTGTTCGGGTACCTCCATATAGACGCTCTCCTCCAGTTCACCGTTGAGGTATGCCGTCACCACGTCCATTTGGTGTATTTTCAGCCCCAATTCCGCCGCCAAGGCAGCCAATAGTCGTATTGATGTTAACCTAGCCACCGGGGAATAGGTCTCGTGAAAATCTTCTCCTGGACGCTGTGAGCAACCTTTTGCTACAAGTCGCGCCTTTTTCTTCGTAGTTGATCCATTATCCTTCGTACAGAATACAAATCTACTACCGATTACCTTCCGTTGTTTCGGCCTGGGTACGATTTCCCAGGTATTATTACGTATTTGAGCAATATACTCATCTTCCAGAGCTGTTCTCCAATCCTCGACGTCGTCGCCTCTCTCCGCTTCTTGCCAAGACACGGGATTGTGTGTGATTGTTAAATTGGACTCTATAAAAACATCGTCACCGTCTGCATTTTCTCCATACGAGTCCTCATCTTCGCTTGTCTCGCTATCATCATTATCTTTTGCCAGATGATAAATTTTTCTCGGCCTTCCAACCGATCCGAAACGCCATAATATCGGTCTTCCCCTTCCACGTTTTGGTGGTTGGAGTCGTCTCGGTAGAACAGTATTTTCCGATTCCGCTCTTCGTTTAAGGGGGTATATACACCTTTAAATGGGTTGAATTTCTGAAAAACAATTTTTTTTTTTTCTGCAACTTGAAGACTCTGAACAAATTGAAAAAAATCATCATGTTTGAGGAGGGTTTGACCCTTATTATCCATATTTTACATCATGTATTACTTTCAGTCTAATAGTGGTTGCGCTGAAGACAAGAAAAGACAAAACCACTTGGTTGTCGTAAAGAATCAGAACCAGAGTTGGACCGATCTAAGAATTTTTGGTCCTCAATTGTTCATAAGACATGCCTCTATCAGATGAACATAGAACTTTTTGATATTGCAAGAATTACTTGAGTTATTGAATTTTTTCGATTTTTTTTTTTTATTTTGACAAAATTTTGGCTCATTTTTCTATTATCTCAACTAAAAATGGGTTTATCGAAAAGTTCTATGTTCATCTGATAGAGGCATCTCTCATGAATAATTCAAGACCAAAAAATCAAAGATCGGTCCAACGGTTGATTTTATTCTTTACGACAACCGGTCAAAATAGTGATTGTTCAGAAATTAACTTTTAAACTTTGTCACTACGTTGATGGTTCTGGATGCCAATAAACTACTATAATACTTCTCTATGATCTATCAAGTGAATTAATAATGCAAAACAGTTTTCCATCCTTCTTTTTGATCCAGGCGTTGGACCAACGCAGGTAAAGTTAAAAGCTTGTTTTGCGACGTCGCCTAAGTCCTGCGTTGCCTTATTTCTAAAAAGCACCTGGTTCATAACTGCTACCTTCCACCTCGATGGCCTCCTCCTGTGGGTTTGTCCGTAGTTACCTCAGAGCAACACGAGCTTCCTTGGTCCTCTGCTCCGCTCGCCTATCGACAACTTCGATTCGGGCTTAGCCCTGTAGTTTCGCTGCAGCGACAGCGTAGCGTCTTGCCTCTACTGAAAATTTCTGCATGATTCTCAACATACCTCGTTGACTTTGGGAGTTGATCGCTGCAATGTTGGCTCCAACTTGAAGGACGTCACGACCTGAAAATAAAGTCTTAGGACTCGCTCGTATGCTGTGTCTTACCTCTGACACAGCGCTTTAGTAATGCCTTGTCGCTGAGGTCAACGGAGACTGGTCTGACCTCATTCATCTCAATTTCTGGGAGATGAGCCCGGTGTTTGAATGTCTCAACTGTTCGAACTGCAATTGCCTGTTGATACTTACACCAAGAGTCTCGACCCTCCGGGTAGAGATGGTGCTGCGGCTTATCGTCTGTCGAAGACTTGTGGTACCATATAGTCCATATAGCTGTTTTTATACCTTGAACTGATTTGGGGTTGTTCCGTAAGCATTTTAATAGTAAGACAGATAGTTTAAACCTCTAGTGCTCCAAAAATGCAAAAAATACAAGATTGATTTTTTTTTGAATTTCAAAAAATTTCAAAAAATCGCTGTAACTTCTTCATTTTTACATATTTTCACATGATGATTTTTTTACAGATAGTTTACATCCCTAATGTTCCAAAAATGCAAAAAACACAAAATCCATTTTTTCAAAATTCAAAGGTGTATATACCCCCTTAAGCGCTCGTACAGCTGCTGCTTGGGGCTTTTCCGGTCGTTGTTGTTGTTCTTCGTTTAAGATTGTGTCCTGTTTTTGTTCTTCTTTCTCGACCTCATTCGTTGTAATCGGTATATTTCTCTCTTCTTCTTCAAAAAATTCTTGGTATTCGCGGTCGAACGCGGTTTCGTTTAGGAATGTCACATCGCGACTCGCTACGATCTTTCGCGACTTGGGTAGCCACACGCGATATGTTTTGGATTCGTTCGAGTACCCTACGAAAACGCCTTCTTCTGCCCTCGAGTCGAATTTACCCTTTTGAGGATTTTTGTCCAAAACGAAAACTTTCGAACCGAATGTTTTTATATACGCCACTGAAGGAGTTTTTCCTTTCCATAGTTTATGCGGTACTTGCCCGTTTAATGATTTTGTTATACACCGATTTCTTATGTAACATGATGTATTTATCGCCTCCGCCCAAAAAACCGGGGGGACATTAGCTTGGCGCATCATACATCTGGCCATCTCAATCAATGTTCTATTTTTGCGCTCCGCGATACCATTTTGCTGAGGAGTACGCGGTTCCGATAACCGTCTCGCGATACCATTTTGGCGCAAAAACTCGTCAAATTCATTATTTCGGTATTCGGTCCCGTTATCTGATTGCAGCGCTTTTATTTTCCGACCAGTTAAAGTCTCTGCTGCCGCCTTGTATATTTTGAACACGCGCAAAACGTCACTTTTGTTTTTCACGAAAAACACCTCGCACCAGCGCGATTTATCATCGATAAACGTTACAAAGTACTTCGCACCAGAATGAGACGCGGTTCTCATCGGGCCGCAAACGTCTGAATGTACTATTTCTAAAAGATCTGTAGTACGATTTCCTTCACTTTTCGGGAACGGTTTCCGAACCAGTTTCTCACGAATGCACACTTCACATTTCGACATTGTTTGATTACTATTAAAATTTAAACCGTACACAAGATCACCTTTCACCATGCTTTTTAAATCGGTTTCATTTAAATGGCCTAGTTTTTCATGCCACTCATTTATTTCTTTTTTCTTGTGACTCACTGACATCGCTGTATTCTCTCTATCTGCTCTGTTGGTCATGTCTTTGCACTGTCTCACGTAGTACAGATTGCCTACTCTATCTGCCCTGAAAATTACATTCCCGACTTCATCGGTAACTACCGCGTTTTGCTTTCGAAACTGTACTTCATACCCATGATCAGTAATTTTCGAGACTGATAATAGATTTGTTCGCAGATCTGACACATAATATACATTCTGGAGATTTATATTTGTCTCTCTATCCCCGCTATTCACTTGGACTCTGACATTACCCGCACCTGTTATTGTTGTCGACTCACCGTTAGCTAGATTCAATGTCTTGTTGGCACTTTCTATTCTCTCGAATTTTGTCTCTTCAGTACACATATGTGCAGTACACCCACTGTCCAAACACCACTCAAAATCACCTATAGTCTCTCGATTAAACATCACCATTTCCACCGTATTTAACATCGCTTCTTCACGACGCGCATAGTCCGAATTCACTGATTCATTGTCATTTTCCTCTACCTGTCGCGCACTTGCCTGAGAAGACATTGCAGGGTATTTTGCTCTACATATTCTGGCAAGATGACCAATCTTACCACAACGAAAACATTTCGGTCTCTGTCTTTGTATTGCGTTTATGTGGTTACCGGCTCCTTCACTTTTCGAGTTTTCGCGACGTTCATGCGACATATGCGTATTTTGACGGAACGGTGTTTTTTTTGCGTACATCACGTTTAGGTCTGCACTGCTATCACTCGCTTTCCGCGATTCGTATTCTTCTAATATTTTTACTTTTAGTGTCTCCGGGCTTGGCAACTCGTCGCGTGTCTCCATGGCACAACGGAAATTTTCAAACGATTCTGGCAAACTATATAACAGAAGTTTAGCTAGCAGGTCCTCGTGAATAATCAAATCTATCTCTTTTAGCTTTGTTACAGCCTCAAAAAACTCGGTGAGATGTATACGCAGGTTGTCAGTTTCTTTCATCCGTGACAACGTAATTCTTTTTAGCAAGGTCGCTTTTCGCGCCGGCCCTCTTGATTGATACGTTGACTCAATTTTTTGCCAAACTTCTCTCGAAGTGGTCAACCCTCGAATTATATTTAGCTCCGATGCGCTCATTGACAAAACAATATCAGCTTTTGCCTTCTTGTCTTTGGTCTGCCATTCTCTTATGGCTTCGCTTCCAGTGGATGGTTGCGGGATCGTACCGTCCACGTACCCCCATACGTCGTTTTTCACGAGTACAGCCTCCATTTGTAACTTCCACGTATCGTAGTTTTCCGCGTTTAGCGGCTCGATCCGTAGAATTCCCGACATTTTTCTATGATTCACTATTACCTATTGTCTGTTTTCACTATTTTATTTTTCAATTTCCCGAACTGATCAACACATTTTTTTTGAGTCTCAATTAACGGTCTTCCCGCTATTCCTACTCTCACGTCACGTTCACGACCGACCGCTTTTTCAGCGAATCTGTTTGGCTCGCGTTTTCCCTTCAATTTCTATCGTGCACCCACATTTTTAACCCGCACAAAACCTGGGCCCATAACCTGTTGGGAAGGTATATTAAATGAAACGTACACTTTTATTTAATATATATTAAAGGAAATGTTTTATTCAATATGATCACTCTCACTACTATGAACGCGAGTCGTTAACCCGTGACGGACATATTTAGACTGACAACAGTAAGAATAGGTAGAGCTAAGGATGTACAAAAGGCAATACTTCTATGTCACGTGGTAAGATAGAACGTCGGTGATCTAATACATATATATATCGAGCAAGACTACTTCGTATCTTTAACAATCCCATTACGAGACTAGGCTTAAAATTTGTGTTTTGGGGAGTAGTATTTTTGAGAGTATTTAAAAAAAAATCGAAGGATACAAACAATCTTAAAATCCAAGTTTTACCTTTAAAATACAAAAAAACAATCAAATTCACAATGAAAAGTTTTTTGCATACATTTTTCAGAAAATTCAGTCAAAAACACGAAATTTGAAAAAAAAAGTCCCAAATCGGACAATTTTTCACCAAGTTATGGCTGTTTAAAAAAAAATCCGCGAAATTTTCACAAATTTGAAAAAAATTTGAAAAAAATCACAAAAACCTTTTTCGAGGGGTACAAAAGGATGCCCAAATTTCAGCGAAATCGAAGATGCAAAAATCATCGGTAGTTTGGGTTGGTATGGAAAGCCCCATATGTATACCCGGGAAAATTTTTTTTTATATAATTATATAAAATTATATATAGTTGACCATATATAATTATATAAAATTATATCTCAATTTTGGCATGATATAATTTTATCTCATAATATATAAAAATGTATAATTTTATATAATTATATAAACTCTTATATTAAATTGATCTCATTTTCGATTGGTTTTATGTTATATAAAATTAGACATTTTTATATATAATTTTATATAATAATATATGACGCAATATATAAACCAAAATTCTGTAGAATTTTTTTTATTGCTGCTCATTTCAAATTTTATTACTGAAAATACATTTCGAATTTTTATTTTTAAATAACCATACAAATAGCTTATTTCATAAAAAAGAAGATATACATTATATAATGTTCATTAAACCAGGTATATTCATGTATCATGTGCCATTGTTACACCTCACGAATTAAAATTTTGTACAATACTGGACGGAAAAACTTCTTCTGATCTCGTATCGTAATGTACTATTGAAGGTCCGAACACGCCTGGAAAATTTCGAAAAAAAATATGAGTGAGAATGATATGTTGGGGTGAAAGAATATGCAATAATCAGATGATTTATTAATAGGATTCTGCACTTTATTGAGGTATATATATTAGGGTGGTCCAACAAAAAACATTTTTTTTTTTGCAAGTCTCATCATCTCAAAAGTTTCTTTCAGGTATGGAACTAATTTTCCTGAAAGCGCAGCTCGTTATCTCAACTCTACGAGACGCTTAACGATTTTCCGTTTTCCCATATAAATAACACGTGAAAAAAATTTTTTTTCGTTTTTTAATAAATAAATAAATAAATTTTTTAAATTTAGCATTGTCACTTGTGCACACATTAATTACTAAGCTATGCAGCACGTGGTTGTTTTGAGGTTATGTTTGAACTGGGCAGAAACTAGATTCAGTAATAATTCTGCCAATTCTTTATATAATTCAGATTACTAATATTCATCTTAAACATTTATATTTAGTAATCATTCGAATACTTACCGCTTTTTGTCGGTCACGTTGATATAATAGAGATGTAGAAATAAAACACTACTTGTGACCTGCATGCTTTAGTCAATGCCGCGAGCCACGAGGCGAGGTTATGGCCGGCGGGGGCCGGTTTCTGTGCTGTGTGGCGCGCGGGCGCGCGTATTAGCTTTGAACAAGAAATTACATTCTAAATTAAAAAATATTATCCTTTTCCTATCCTTGATATATCGGTCAGTTCATACAAAGTTGTTAATACTAACAAAAAAGGCAAAAAAAAAGAAAATATTGATCGATAAATTATACTTGCAGAAATGAGCAATTTAATAAGAGGAATCCAACATAGCTTTATATAATTTTATAAAAAAATATAAAATATATAACATTTTATATTATTTTATATATTCATATATCATAATAGATAAGCTATAGTTTAGGGTTTTCTGATTAATATATAATTATATACGATAATATAAAAATTTATATGATTTTATATAATTATATATATTTTAATCTAAGAAATCCAATAAAGTTTTATATAATTTTATAAAAAAATACAAAATACATAAAATTTTATATCTTTATATATATTTATATATAATAATATATAATAATATATAAGTCTACAGTTCAGGATTTTCTGATTTATGTATAGTAATATATAATTATATAAAATTTTATAAAATTTATATAATTTAATATAATTATATGAAAATTTATACAATTTAATGTGAGAATCTAGATAAAATCATACAAAATTATATAAAATGAGATGCAATTTTATATAGTTTTATATACTTATATATAATTTTATATAATCTTTTTTTCCCGGGTACTCATCTAATAAAACAGCGCTGGGTGGGGGGGGTATAAGTGAGGTTAGTTTAAACGATCAAATATTTCTGCATTTCATAAGATCACTCGTCTGTCTCATTTCTTTCCGAAATGGGCTCTCTTGGACCTTGGAAAGAGGAGAAGTATAGAGGTTTCCTTTTTCTATCTAGCTAAGCGTGTAAACTGGTTGCAATGTAACAGACATTTACAGAGATATGATTATCCTCATTTTCAATAACATATACAAATCAATTGATCATTTTCCACATGATAAAAGTTTCACTGGCGTAGAAGCTACGCACATGTTTTCCTTTTTTGTTCATTCGATTGAATGATTTTCTTCATAGATTGAGATATTGACCATAGAGATATCTCTATCACAGA
Source organism: Rhogogaster chlorosoma (assembly GCA_944452935.1). Lineage (NCBI taxonomy): Eukaryota > Metazoa > Arthropoda > Insecta > Hymenoptera > Tenthredinidae > Rhogogaster > Rhogogaster chlorosoma. Next base: position 10,080,060 of record OX101803.1, on the reverse strand, counting down.
TGTTATCAAGAGACTCGGTAGAGTCTCGCGCCTAGGTATATAAAAAAAAAAAAAAAAATTTCGCTTGCGCCGCGCGAGACTCGACAGAGTCTATATACCCGAACGGCAACTGAGCGACCGTTACGGCAATTTATGATCGTTAATATCTTTCGTCTCACTATAAATACGGAATTCTAATATTTATTGTAGGATGTGGCTGAGGAGAGCTTTCATTTAAGCCCTATTGCGATCAAATCGGTGAACGTAGAGCTGAGATATGATTATTCGAAGGTTTCGATGCAAGTAATTTATACGTGTCTTCGACGAGATTGTATTTTCGTCGTCTCCTCCTCCTCCGTCAGTCAGTGACGTCACTCACTTTGCCAGCATTCCCAGGTGTATGAAAATTAGTATAGAGTTGCCTTCGCTAGGCTACGGAGAGAGGAGAGACTTACCAAATACGGACGTAGCTAGATGGCGCTTTGGTTAGTTCTTTATTTTCACCAACCACAGTACGGTATCATACCGATCATGCGGGGTATGATGTATCATGTCAATTTATTTTTGGTCGTATACCTAATATGAGATAAATGCAAGTTTTTGATGATTCTACAGACTTCTACAGACGCCGTGGCCATAGCTGTCATGTCGTTAGGTTAGAATTAACTGTCAGAGTCAGATATGGTTAATAAGACAACGGGAATCGATATACATTCGTGAAAAAGTGGTAATGAATTAGCGAACTGATTGCAGATGGCAATTTCTGCTTATTTGCAATATTATTTAATTATAAACAACTGTATAATGAAGTTAATAAACCAATGTCAAACGATGTTAATTCGTGAATAATATGTAAGAAACTAATGAATTGATTGCAGATGTAAATTTCTGTTCGTTTACGACAGTATTGACAAGCTAGCAGTTCCTCGAGGACTATAAACTGACTCGTGGCATCACTTCGACAACGACGATCAGGAATGAAGCAATGTAAATTTGATTCAACGAGACAATTTGATTCTATGAGATATCTCTAATGTAGCAGATAATACTCGAAATTTCTTTACAGCGTAAGAAGTCTGAAAACATAGTCTTGCGGAAATCTCATAGCCGACGCTGTAGATATGGACAGCGTTGCCAAATTTCCAAAAAACCGAATCGCCTACCGTTGTAGTTTTGGGTTTACCTCGGGGTTTACTCAGAGTCTTTCTGTATATTTTATTCGAAACTATGCCGCCAAATTTGAACATACCATCGGCAATGAATTACAAATTAGAGTTAAAATCTTTTTTGCAGTGCGGCGCGAAACTTGACCGAGTCTCTTTCATCGCAGAGGCAATAGGGAATGGAGGGATAATGTTACCCATAGCTTTCCATATTAGAGCGTAAAATAATAACAGTTTTTATAACTGTATCAAGGGCTGTCAGCAATTATTCAACAATATCTTTATCTTCGTTAACAGTATAGGGTATACAGTGAGGTTCACTGGAAACTGGATGAGCCTGACGTTAGGCAATTCGTGTAAACACGTAAATGGCAACGCTGTCGAACGCATAGAGCGGTGAAACGACATATCCAGAAAGACGGACAATTTCAGATTGCAGCTTTCACGTCGTTGGGTCAGAATTAACTGACAGAGTGACATATTCGAGGTTAATCGCGCTATAACTAATAAGACAACGGGAATGGATATTCATTCGTAAGAAATTAGTGGTAATGAATTAGTAAATCGATTGCAGATGCCTATGTCGGTTTATTTGCAACAGTCCTGCAGAGATTTTCAGTTTGACTATCAGTTCGGGTATACCTTTCTGCGAGTAATGAATTAATGAAAAGTATTGCTTATGGTGTAAATCAATGTAATTGTGGCGTGTGAGGAGTAGAATAAAGCGGTACCTGTTTCTGAAGATAAGCTCATTCGCAATATTTGTATAAATTTAAAATGATTTATTTTGTCTTTAAATACAATATTGGCATAGGGTAAGAAAATGTCGAGAATTATGATGAGGAAGATTTTAACCCCGAAGGGGATCAAGAAACCAATGTATAATAAAAATACAAGATTATTTTTTCCAACATATGCGTGTAGAGGCCCTTTTTCTCGCATGTAGAGTGGATGGAAGATTCCTCATGACTAGCATTGTCTTTATTACCTCTCTAGGTAATGAGTCGATTTCCTCCAAAAGAGAGGGAACTCTATGAAGGATGAAATCTTCTGAAATTTCCGTCCTACATGCGAAAAAAGGGCCTATACATGGACTTGTTGAAATAAGTACGGTGTGCAATACGGGGGGAGGTTAATTTGCGAAGAAATCCAAACCAGCCTCAAGAGTTGCGCGAGAGATTGGGATTTTGGAATTGTCGGTACAACGGATCGTCAAGGTCGCACATGTTATATCCTCCAAGTACGATACGGCACAGAAGCTTGAGTCACCAGATAGTGGCAGTCGACAAATCTTCTCTGAGACGTTGCGGAACTGACTTAGGGAAGATGAAGATATCCGCAGGATATTTTTCACCAAACAGTCCATCATCCTACCACAATTACATTAATTTACACAATAAGCAATACTTTTCATTAATTCATTACTCGCTGAAAGGTATACCCGAATTAATAGTCAAACTGAAAATCTCTGCAGGACTGTTTCAGTGTTACAGCGTTAGCTGTAAGGTATCCACAAGGCTGTGCTTTCAGACTTCTTAGGCGGTGACGCTGAAGAAATTCGGAGTACTGTCTGCTACGTCAAAGATTGCTCGTAGATTGCTCGTTGGATCAAATCTACGCCACTGTGTTCCTGACCGTAGTTGTCGAAGTGATGCCACGAGTCAGTCAGTCATCGCGGAACTCCTAGCTTGTAAATAATGTCGTAAATGAACATAAATTGACATCAGCAATCAATTCATAACTTCTTTAAGACTTAATAACGAATTAATATCGTTCCAAATTGGTTGGTTATGTACCTTTATTTCAATTAGATTCGTAGATTTCACCCCAATAGTTATAACCAAATAATGTTGCAAATAAACCGACATAGGCATCTGCAATCGATTTACTAATTCATTACCACTAATTTCTTACGAATGAATATCCATTCCCGTTGTCTTATTAGTTATAGCGCGATTAACCTCGAATATGTCACTCTGTCAGTTAATTCTGACCCAACGACGTGAAAGCTGCAATCTGAAATTGTCCGTCTTTCTGGATATGTCGTTTCACCGCTCTATGCGTTCGACAGCGTTGCCATTTACGTGTTTACACGAATTGCCTAACGTCAGGCTCATCCAGTTTCCAGTGAACCTCACTGTGGACAGTATACTTAATACCCTATACAGTATAGGGTATTATATTTAGTGTTATATAATTCAGCACACGACACTTTCCAGTATGGTTGCATGGGTATATTTTTATAAAATATATGGTTGAATAATTGTTATATGGTAGCCTGTGGCTCAAATTTTTATTCGATTGATGATGAGCTGTAATAATATTATATTTCTTGGATTCCTGTGGAATTAATTTAGAAATTTTCTAGCGTTACGGTTACAGGGCGATTGACTTCTGCCTCGCGGGATCTAGTAGACAATAGAACGCTAGACGCGGTAGGAAATTCTTGATTCTATGTATACCTTCCACATCGAGAGTGGTCTACAATTTATGCAATTTATTATTGATACGAGAATGATTGTACTTGATTAATCTAATTCTACAAAAAGTAGTAATATCCCCATAAAAAGCACCTCTGGTGCAAAAACCTTTCGCCTAGTTATATAAATGTGATAGTCACCCACAAAAAATATATTCTCATGCCAAGAAAACATTATACAGTTATTATTTTATAAAAAAATGATTTGAAATCAGATGCTATTGCCTAGTACCGATATCACGTTGACTTTTTTCGAATTGACAATTAGGCTTCTCATAAGACGGTACATATTGACAGTCTTCTTGAAAACAGAAAACATAAAAAAATTAAAAATAGAAAAAGAAAATTAAAAAAAATTTGGAGGTAGTGGTACTAGGCGGGCCTTTTCTAGATAAGTACAAGGAAACTGCGATTGAACCATGTCAATAATCCTAATATAGTGATACGAAATACTGGCCCGCCTAGTACCACGTACTCCAAATTTTTTTTAATTTTCTTTTTCTATTTTTAATTTTTTTATGTTTTCTGTTTTCATAGTATTGACACTGCAGTTTATTGACAACGATCGTCACCCGTGCCTTCACGAAAGCGTCGTCTGCTCTGGAGTACATACACACTATAGTCTACTCGCTGATCTATAGACGATCAACGTCAATACGACAGTCTATAAAGAAAATCATTCAATCCAATGAATTGAAAAATAATTGCGACCTCAGGGGACTCATATCGGAAAAGAAAAAGAACAGTCATATGCAGTGAAAAATGATTATCAAGTGTTATGATACGCAGTAGGCCAAAAATGTTTAATCGTACAAACTAACCTCACTTATACTGACGTGACGCTGTTTTATTAGATGAGCATACATATATATTCTTCTTAAATATTAATCACAGTATTGTGGCGAAATCGACGCTTTATGGCAATTTACAGGCTTTGGAATGCTTCCAGTCGGAATATCGAAACCGACAATACACTCAACATTTCCAGATGGGCAAAGGTTTTGAATTTCATGGCAAGCCGTTTTACTATATATTATTTGAAATTAATTTCTTACAATGAAAAATATATTTTTATTATCTTGTGACACAATAATAATTAAAAATAATTTAATTATGTATATAGAGATGATATACACTATTTTCAATAAACACTACTATAATAAAAAATATTAAAATTATGCCACTACATAATAAAATATCAGTCAGTGTAATTTAAACCACCACAAAAAATAAATTCACAATTTCATTTATCATTTATCATAATAATAATAATTCATGAAATTCAATTATATGAATGAAGGCATAATCAAACTTTAAAAAGATTTATGTCACTGCATAATTAAAATTTAAACAATTTTTATAATGTACCGCCATAATTCGAAATTTCCGACAACAATATGCATGTGATAGCTGGACGTAGGAGATTCCACACTTTCAGAAAATGTTTTTTTACGATGTTGTGGGATTTTTTGACGCAAAGCTATCGAACTCAGGCGCCCCGATTTTACGGCGCGATAGTACAGTTATGCAAAGATCTGTCAGGCAGTTATTTCATTATAGACCTGCTCTTCAAACTTGAATCATTGAGGAAATATTGAGTAGGTACCATCAAATAATTCTAACGTAATTCTAGCTTTGTGACAAATTCAGTTCCTAGAAAATTCTTAAAAAAAATTCTAAGACATACCATATATGTGTAAAATACTACCCATATATGAGCGGATCCACGTCACTTCACTCAAAAAAAAACCGTCAAGTCACGGATTTTTGCGCCATTCAATACATTTGTAGTACTATGGAGAAAAAAAGTACAATTTGGAGGATTTTGAAAAATTCTCAAAAATGGCGGAGTTAGAGGCATGTGAATTTTTGTGCACCGCTTTGTATGAAAATTCATATCTCCGAAAGTGTTCATCGGAGCGGAAAGATCCTTAAATCGTTTTGTTCATAAAAAAATGCGCTTTCATATAAAAAATTATATTTTCAAAAAAAAAAATTCTTTCAATATTTTTTTGGCGTTTTCATTTTTAATTTCGCTGCCATTTCCTTAGGACTTACAAAAATTCATGGAGATAAATTTTTTTGGATACCTGAATCCTTCCCCTTCAATCCTAAAAAAAAAAATTTATGGAGAAAATACCTGGGCCGGAGATAAAAAATAAAACGTGTCGTCGCGCGTCACCGCGCGCGCTGATCCACGTCCGCGCTACTCCCGCAAGCTCGCTGTGTTACGTAGTGGAGATGTCATATCCCAGTCAGCACACGTGTCTATAAGAACTCTTGTAAGAGCTCTTGCTGAAGACACGAAAAAGAGTCCGAGGACAGAGTTCTATTAGACATCTTTTAGAAGTCAAAACTTCGAAGTCAAATTTCAGAACTCTAAAAGAGGTCTCATTTCGGAGCTCGCGTGAATATATTCGCTTAGAAGTCTAAAAGAAGTGCCAACTACAGATGAACCTAACTCTTACCTGAGTCAACCTAACTTATGTAACGTACGTGTACACGCGAAGATTGCCGGTGAGAGTACGTGAATTCTAATAAATACTTTCCACTGAAATAAGATACAGGTAAGTGTTAACTATCAACAATAATTAGGTTTTTATCAAATATCATTATCAGCCTCGATAATTATTTTAAAATATTGATCATGTACAATGTGAAACCCACAATCTTGGATGCAATTAACATGAATTCTAAGCTCACTCTTCTTCTAGTACATACACGCGTGCGGCGTGTTCCAATGTATAAAATAAAGCATTCAGGATTTTACTTGTTATAGGCATTCGTAGAATCATATTAATTTGTGTCCAAGTTTCGTTGGGTTTATTCTCCAACAGTTTTTCACTCGCTTTGTTACTGAGAATACTTGAGCAAATTATGTTTTTATTGAACAGCATGAGCTTTTCTTATATTCTTATATCCTCAACATGTGATGAAGCGCAAGAAATATGTACTCTGCAATTCTCATTTCCTATTTTCCATTTCAATTGTTATACTCATTATTCATCGGTAATAGCACATTACGTTTCGTCATCGCATGGAAATAGTAGAAGACTAATATTGTGGATGCGGACACCATTTTCTGTTCATAGGCTTAGCTGTTGTTCCGAAATTGTTTCTCAAATTTTTATCTGCTTATTTGACATAGCAACTTAAAACAAGAACATGTTTTTTTTTTCGTTAAAAATGACAATTGGAAACGTAATCCGCAATTGAAGTCGAGCGTTTTTGCTAACTGTTTTGTCACGAATGACCTCGTGAGATTGTCGTTTCTAATGCAATGTATAAATAAGCTACGACGGCTTTGGCATTTACTGGTATTTTCCGAATATTTCCAACAACGCAAACTATAAATTTCTCTTCACTAATATGACTAATGGAAAGGTGCAGATCCAATATCCTGAAATAAGAATAATATTCATGAGCTAATCTCTCTATATAATAAAAAAATCCTGTCCGGCGAAATAAACAAATGAAAAAGAAGATCAAAACGCACTATAGCAAAAAAGATTATAATAACAATAGTATAGCGCATGAAGTTGGCGGTGCTATGAGGTACGGAAAACAAAACAAAAACAGCATCTAGCAGACAAATGTCGCATGTATGAAAGTATGTGTGCCGAGCTGTCAAACGTGAGTATTTTCAAATAACGTATTTCGGAGAATTAAAAATGATCAGATGAATGATAATATGAAGTACGAATTAGGTAACTGATTGCGCAGAATCGGTGGATGCGAATCCTGGTAGAGCCGGATGATTTTCACCATTGCACAAAGACTGTAGACAATTTTTCGTATAAGGATGACGGATCGGATAAAATCCTTTAAGAGGCGGTAAAGGCAGCTAAAATTGAAGCTGCAAACGCTGAAGACAGCGAATGACATGTATTCGTTTGGTGAGTAGAAAAAAAATCGGATATTATTTGCAGATGAAAGGATTAAAATAACACGTAATTATATAAATTGTGTATGGATAAATAATTAACATGCAGACATTTTTTTCGCAGCTCAAGAATCACGGACGACAAACAAATATAATTATCAGGTGTAATTTTTAGATGAAAATAAATATATATCTCTCTATATAATAATATGTAAATAATAATGTTAGGATATTAGTAAAAAATTTATTTCATTCATTAAATAAAAATATACAAAAATATGAAGAAATTTGGTGATTTATAAAAATCTAGCTGTAATAATTCAATATAGCTCGAGAGCCCGCGACGATCAGACCTTCGTTATTTTATAAAACCTGAAAATTTCTCTGTGTATGTCCCCAATATAGGTAAGAACGATCCCCGATGATGAAGTTTGGATAACGGTGGCTTTGGCAGGTAACAGGTAGCAAAGGTATTTTAATTGGCATGAAAATTAATTAAGTAATTAAGGCAATAAAATTGCACCTCAAATGCGTTAAAGTATAAAGCTCAGTTTTTGTATATTTTAGTCGGAATAATAGTAGAAATCACGTCGTCCATTGCCAGACACTTAGTACGGTTGCAGCCCCCTGTCAGACACTCTTAAACTATAATAAATTGTAATTAAACTTACGTTATAGTATAAAAGCTGAATTTTACATATGTTACCTGGGGAACTATGAAAAGATGTTTTCTCAGTAGTCAATTTATTCTTGTTTAAGGCAGTCGTCTGGTTTAGAGGCGTAAAAAAAGGTGATTTTTGACGATTTTTTTTTTATAGAGAGAGAAACAACGGAATGTCTTGAAATTTTCAGTGTATTTAAACGCACATTTGAAGAGTACGAAAAAAACTTTTAATCATGAAATTCTTGCAAAATGGCGGAGTTATTAGCTGACCATTGAAGCGCCTCGTCGCTCGCGTCTCGAGTTTGCGGGAAAGATGGAGTGGGTAATTCTTGTCTCAAACGTAAAAACCAAAGTTATTTGTAATTGACATATATTTTTATCGTCGATGAACCTAAGAAACCTAAAAAAAACCGCAAAATTATAGTAATTTTCGAGTCTCCAAAAAAAAGTTACGATTTTTACGAAGAAAAATTTCTTTCTTCGTGCAATGCACAACGTATAAAACGACTTTTTTATCGATGTTTTAGGTTCATCTAGGATAGTTTTCAATACTCTAGAGAATGAACTTTGGTTTGGGCCGATAGGTCGAATAGTTTTTCTGCTATCACGCCCGCAGATTTGGAAGAATCACAAAACCGAGAAGTCGAGAAAACGCGCTTCAAAGTTTTTGGTCGGAAAAATAGTAGCTATTGGTAACTTACAGGAATCTAATGCTAATCAGCTAATTGTTTTTGAGAGTTTTTTTTTTGGGGGGGGGGGGGGGGGGGGGGCACCCCTGCTCCTTCCTGGCTATGCCAATGATTTTTAGACAGCCCCTTCGTACCGTTTCTAAATATCATGATTCGGCGAAGGACGACCGTATACCTACCGTGCGCGCAGCCCGGCCTGCTGTATCTTCCAAAATAATTCGAGTAGACTTCTAAAATTTTGGGAACATATTCTCCAATAGTTAAAGCATCGATTTAAGGGGGGAAAAAAAAACGCGATTTTTTGATCCTCTAAACCAGACGACTGCCTTAAGGGTGTCTGACAGGGGGTTGCAACCGTACTAAGTGTTTGACAATGGACGACGCCATTTCGAATATTATTCCAAATAAAATATATAAAAACTGAGCTTTATACTTTACCGAATTTGAGGTGCAATTTTATACTCCACTGCTACCTGTTACCTGGCAAAGCATCCGTTATCCAAACTTCATAATCGGGGATCGTCCTTACTTGTATCATGGGGACATACACAGAGAAACTTTCAGCTTTTATAAAATAACGAAGGTCTGATCGTCGCGAGCTCTTGCTCTAATAAGAATAGCTAAAATTCATAATAAATTTATTGGATCTTAAAAAAAAAAAACAAGACATTTTTTATTAGAAAGTTCTTCGTTGGTGGTATTTGGGGAATAGTCTTAAATGATGAAAACGATAGAATGCAATGGAAATATTACATTGATTACAAACATGAAGATTCCTACTGTCAAGAGCCGAATATTTACAGAGTTAAGTTGGAGTTGGAGTTAACTCTCAGAGTTAATCCCGAGGATCAACCCGATTGGTGAAACTGGCCCTTAGTACATACATTACATATGAAGCTAATTTTTCGAACCGGCTCCTGGATTAACTCTGTAGTGAAAGCAATGAAATTGCTGTTTCTATGAAGTTAGTGTCAAGTAATTGATAGCTGTCATCGACAGCTTATGACAGTCATTGACAAATAGCTTGACCGTTATCTGCTGTGATTTAAATCCTAAAAAATGCAATCGAAAATAATCAAGATGATTCCCGACGGGAATTGTCTTTTCCGTGCCCTGGCGTATTGTGTACACGGCACTCAGGATCGACACGCCGAGGTGAGACTGAGTATCGTTTCACATATTGTACATCATTGGTCTACATTCGCAGATTTTATCATAGGTAATGAATCCAACGTTGCGGCGATCAAGTCATCTGATGACTACAAATCGCAAATGAGTAGGAATTCAACTTACGGGGGAGAAGCAGAATTAGCTGCAGCTGCGAACATTTTTGGAATATGTTTAATGATTTATCGCGAAGAACAGACTCAAAATCCACATCAAATCGGATTTGAAAACGATCGAAAATTCTCGCTACTTTTCACCGGTGACGGAGACAGTGGACATTTTGATGTCTTACAGACATCAGCATTTCAGATAGTGAGTTACAAGTGGTTGAGGTAACAAGAAAATGATATTAAATCCCTGTATAAAAAACAGTCAATGGGACGACCAGGATTCATGTTGACCATGGAAGAAGGGGAAGCTTCAAGGAGTGGACAAGGCGACGGAGGTAGTGGACGATTGGATGTGTTACAGCCGAGAAAAGGAAATAAAATTGTGAGTGATAACTAAACAAGTAATAAAGTGATAATAATTAAATATTCGATAACCAGGCAAAAGGACGACCAAAATCTGTATTGACCTCAGAAGAAAGACGTGTTTTGCGGAGTGAACAGCAACGCAAATATAGAGCCGAAAAAAAAATACAGGAGCTAGAGAACAAAAGTAACAGAGCAGCGAATGAAAATCAGGGCGAGAGCAAAAATTCTTCGCCAATGTCTATGAAACAGCTAGAAAAATCGATTGATATTATTGAATCGGGGAAGCGATCAAGTGGTGGACGACCAAGACAAATTATGGACAAAGAAGAAAGAAAAATGTTACGACAAGCACAGCAGCGAAAATACCGGGAAGCAAACAAAAAATACGCCATTATAAATAATAAAGAAGAACTTCAGGAGATTGAAGAAATATTGAGTGACAGTGATAAGTCGACATCAACGGAGAAGGAACAGTCTCGATTCAGCGAAACACTAGAAGATAGCAGAGACAGGTCGGAATTAGACAGGAAAAGAAAACGAGTTGCTGCAATGACTGGTGAACAAATACTTCACCAAAGATGCAAGCGATCTCGCCAAAGTGTCAATGCTGAGCAACATTACAACGGAGATATTTCGAAGAGCATCTTCGAAAACGTGGAGCAAATAGACATGGGTGACATGACAGTAAAATGTGGATATTGCAATGCAGTAAGGTTTAAAAATGAAACAGGAAGAGTTGCAAATAATTGCTGCCATGGAGGAAAGATAAGATTGCCACCATTATCAGATTATCCGGATGTCCTGGAACGTCTCCGAGAAGGAAATGATGAAGTATCGAGACACTTCAGACAATTCATACGGTCCTATAACGATGCATTTGCATTTGCATCATTCAATTGCACAATGGCAGATCTGGGGAATCGAGGACCATATATGATGAAAATAATCGGAGACGTGCATTATACAATATCTACAAGTTTGGAGAACGCAAACAATGCTCGACCGAGGTACGGACAAATTTACATTTACGACGCACAGGCTCAGCTCGCGATGAGAGAAAATGAAGTAAGAAGAGCGAATCTTCTAGAAATTATGGGCAAACTGATAATAGATATCAATCCTTACGCAGCAAATTTCAAGACACTGTACGACCGATTTACTATGGGAGAAAGTCAGGTGATATTAAACTTTGTTGCACTTAAGGAAGACGACAGGCGACGGTACAATGCGCCAACCTGTGGAGAACTAGCAGCTCTGATTGTTTCAAAAGACGGGGCAGTATCTGAAAATATCGAAGTACAAGTATTTCCGAAACAAGACCATGCCGTTGGATATGTGCCGAAATCTTCGCATCACGTTGATCCAATGACCTTCCCTTTATTATTTCCAAGGGGTGATTTAGGATGGAGTTACCAGATGAAACACATGGGAACAAACAAAACGATCTCTCCTGTTCAATACTATGGACATCGGTTGGCTCTACGTCGAGGTGAAGCACAAAATCAGTTGTTGCGGAGCGGACGATTGACACAACACTATGTCATCCACGCATATCTTGCAATCGAATCGCAGCGTTTATTGTTTTTAAGAAATAATCAGAAGCAACTGCGTGTGGAATGCTACAGGGGAATGACTGATCACATATCAAATAGCGAAGCGAATACGTCAGATCGAACAAGGCTTGGAAACCAAATGATTTTACCCTCAACATTTTCTGGCAGCATGCGACATATGCAACAGCAGTATCAAGATGCGATGGCAATAACAAGAAAAGTTGGACGACCGGACTTATTCATTACAATGACATGTAATCCTAAATGGCCGGAAATACGTAGAGTATTAGAGGACTTCCCTCCGGGTGTCACGGCGATCGACATTCCAACAATAGCTTGTCGAATATTTAGTATGCGGCTACAACAAGTGATCAAGGAAATCGGAAGCGGTTCAGTATTTGGAAAGATTGAGGGATATGTATATACAATTGAGTTTCAGAAGAGAGGTTTACCGCATGCTCACCTGCTATTTATCTTGAATCAGAACGACAAGCTTTTGACTCCAGAAGCAATAGATAGAGTTATATCTGCAGAAATCCCCGACGAACAAAGATATCAACAACTATATCAATCTGTCATAACACATATGCTACACGGCCCTCACTCATCCAAAATACCATGCTGGAACTCGGTTACGAAGTCATGCACTAAGAAATTCCCGAAAGATTTAGTGCAAAACACTGACATAAGTGGTGGTGGTTTTCCAAAGTATCGCAGACGACAAAATACAGACGTAAACTATTACCGTAACCGCGTGGGAGGAAGAAATATACAAGTAGACAACAGTATGGTTGTACCTCACAATCCATATCTACTTGCAAAATACGACTGTCACATGAACGTAGAATATTGTGCGTCAATAATGGCTATTAAGTATGTCTTTAAGTACATCCACAAAGGACATAATCGTGCAAGAATACAGATAACAGATTCGAATAGCGAGAGTGGTGGTCAGCAAATAATCAACGAAATACAGGATTATGTGGATTCGCGTTACGTAGGACCCATGGAAGCAGCTTGGCGTATATTAGAACTGCCAATGCATGGACGAAGTCACGCAGTCACACGGTTATCTGTTCACCTACCGGGGCAGCAATACGCAACGTTCGAAGAAGGTAGAGAAGTTGAAGCTGTTACGAATGAAAAAAAGTGGAGAACTTATCTCATTGCATGGTTTGAATTGAACAGTATAGATGAAACGGCAAGAAATATTACTTACGCAAATACGCCAGATTACTATTCCTTTCAAGAAGCTACAAAAACATGGAAGAAAAGAAGCATTGCATGTAAAGTAGTGAGTAGAATGACAAATGTTTCGCCACGGGATACAGAACGATTTCATCTCAAATTAATCCTTGGACGTGCAACAAATGCTAGAAGTTTTAAAGACTTACGCACTGTAAGTGGAAAAGAATACGACACATTCAGAGAGGCTGCAGTAGAAATGGGTTTAACTGCGACAAATGACGAAGCTTTCAAGATATTCGACGAAGCTGTGTCAATACTTATGCCAAAACGGTTACGTCATTTTTTTGTATGGTATTTAATTGGCGAAATGCCATCAAATGTTATAGACCTATGGGACACGTACAAGGATGCACTATCTGAAGACTTTGTGGATCAGCATGAAAACAGAGCACTATGTGCAATCGAGCATCTCCTCAGAGCTGAAGCAAGATCATGTGCGGATTTCAACCTACCAATACCACAGATGATGTTTGAAAATGAGGCAGAAGAATTTACAGTGGAAAATATAGAAACCTTCGCGAAAAAAGGTAGTGCACTGGTAGAACAATTGAATAACGATCAGCAAAAGATTTATCATAAAATTATGGAAAGAATTATGTCGGACAAAAATAGTGAAAGGAATGTAGAAGGAAAATGCTTTTATATCGATGGACCCGGAGGAACAGGAAAAACATTTTTATATAACACGTTATACTATATGCTGAAATCAGAAGAGAAAACTGTTGCATGTGTTGCTTGGACTGGCATAGCGGCCATTTTACTACCATTTGGAACAACCGCGCACAAAACATTTGGATTACCCTTGATATTAAGAAATGAAGGAACGATTTTCACAGATAAAATGATGAAAAACAAATTGCAACGTATAGATGTATTTATATGGGATGAGTGTTCGATGATACCTAAAAGTGCTCTGGAATTGATTGACAGAACATTAAAAGATATAATGGAAGACCTATCACCGTTTGGTGGAAAAACTATGATACTGGGTGGAGACTTCAGACAAGTTTTACCAATTGTAAAACGAGGAGGTAAACAGCAAATAATAGAAGAAACAATTAAATATTCAACACTTTGGAGCATATTCGAAAAATTCAGCTTGAAGCAAAACATGCGAGCAAAGGAGGATGCCGTTACGTTTTCACAATGGCTACTTAATATAGGTAATGGAGAAATAGAAGAGTTCGTACCTGAGAAAGAAATGCAAAGTAATAATTTGATAGCAGATTTATATCCAAGTAGCCTATCACTCGATGAATTAACAAACAGAGCCATCTTAGCTCCATTAAATGTCGAAGTTAATCAGTTGAACACCGAGGTACTACGCAGAATGTATGGCAATTTATTAGAGTCAAGAAGCATAGATTATGCAACATTACAAGGAATTGATACTGCGGATGCAGCACTGGACGAAGAAGCTACTTTGCGATATCCAATAGAGTATTTAAATGGATTAACGCCATCAGGCTTACCACCACACAATCTACAGCTGAAAGTCGGCGCAATTGTGATGTCATTGCGAAATTTATCAATATCCGATGGTTTATGTAATGGAACCCGGTTAGTTGTAAAAGAACTTCACTCTCGAATTTTGATTGGTGAACTTCTAACGGGAGAGCGGAAAGGGCAAATAGTGGAAATACTGCGAATCAAATTAGATACACGAGGAGACACAGATATGCCGTTTATCCTTCACAGGCGACAGTTTCCAGTCCGCTTGGCATTCGCAATGACCATCAATAAATCACAAGGACAGAGTTTTGTCTACGTGGGACTATAAATTGACAGACCAATCTTTGGACACGGCCAACTCTACGTTGCATTGTCACGTTGCAGGGCGAAGAAAGGTATAAAAATTCAATTTACAAAAAATGCAAATTCAATAAACAACATCGTATACAAGCAGATCCTCCAATAAATATAGCAGAACGTATATACATCAAAGCATCTTACAAATAAATTAATATGCAAACATCTGAGAGGAAAATTGACAGAAGGTGCACATCATTAAATTAATCTGATAGTTTTAATTCAGGGTGGGTGAAATAATTTTAAAGAATTGCAGATCCAAATTTCAATTAATATGATTAATTTGATAGTTCTAATTAATTTGATAGGTAGTTGAAATAATTTTCGAGAATTGTAGATCCAAATTTCAATTAATATGATTAATTTGATAGTTCTAATTAATTTGTTAGGTAGGTGAAATAATTTCAAAGAATCGTAGGTCTAAATTTTAGGTAGTATGTAAGAAAATTAATTTAATATAGGTGGGTGATATAATTTTCGAGAATTGTAGGTCCAAATTTCAATTGATATGTAGGAAAGTTAATCAGGTAGTTCGAATTCAGGGTAGGTGAAATGATTTTGAAGTTTTATAGGTTCAAATTTTAGTTAGTATGTAAGAAATTCATTCGATAGCTCTAATTAATTTGTTAGGTAGGTAAAATAATTTCGAAGAATCGTAGGTCTACATTTTAGGTAGTATGTAAGAAAATTAATTTGATAGTTTTAATTAATTTTATAGATAGGTGATATAATTTTCGAGAATTGTAGGTCCAAATTTTAATTGATATCTATGAAACATAATTGGAGAGTTCGAATTCAGGGTAGGTAAAATGATTGTGAAGAATTATAGGTTTAAATCTTAGTATGTAAGAAATTCATTCGATAGTTCTAATTAATTTGTTAGGTAGGTAAAATAATTTCGAAGAATCGTAGGTCTAAATTTTAGGTAGTATGTAAGAAAATTAATTTCATAGTTTTAATTAATTTTATAGATAGGTGATATAATTTTCGAGAATTGTAGGTCCAAATTTTAATTGATATCTAGGAAACGTAATTGGAGAGTTCGAATTCAGGGTAGGTAAAACGATTGTGAAGAATTATAGGTTTAAATCTTAGTATGTAAGAAATTCATTCGATAGTTCTAATTAATTTGTTAGGTAGGTGAAATAATTTCGAAGAATCGTAGGTCTAAATTTTAGGTAGTATGTACGAAAATTAATTTGATAGTTTTAATTAATTTTATGGGTAGGTGATATAATTTTCGAGAATTGTAGGTCCAAATTTTAGTTATCATGTAAGGAAACTTAATAATTTCAATTCAGAGTAGGTAAGATGATTTGTTAACATCAAATGTTAAAATTTTCAATGTATAGGAAAATAAATTCAATAGTTCAAATTCATTCATAAAATTGATGTCAAGATATACTCTACATTTAATTAAACCATTGTAAATTGTAACAAATAAAAATTGGCAAAAATAAAAACTTGTTAATATAAACTCTGAAACGTGCATACAATATTAAATTTAGTAAGAAATAAAACAAATATATATACGTATGTGCATCTATTATAGTGAGAGTAATATAATCAATTAATCACATTATATCTGCACACAGTTTGCGTTTTCATTAGAAATCAGGCAAACCGTAAGGAAATGTGAAACAACAAATGATGAAATATTAAATTTAATGTAAGTAGAAAAACCAACTCATAGACGATAAGTAATAATGACTTGTTACGAGAGAAAAGATAAATAAATAATAATAAAAAAGAAATGCCAATGAAAAAGGACGATAATACCACCAACTGTGAACGGTTATCACCGGGTGCATACAAAATAGCAAATTGGTGTGCTGATTGCAACAACGAAAGTCATAAATAATTACATGACCGTTGAAATGAAACACCATGGCTGAGAAGGAGCAAAAAATAATATGTGAGTGCTGCTCAGATCGGTGATATTTTGTTTTATCACAAAATAAAAAGCTATGTCAATCCCAGTAAGTAATTTGAAATATAAATTAATAAACAGCAATTTAAAAGCAGTAAATTAAAATTAATCACTATTTTCGAAACAGGATAGCAATCAGACACAAACGTGGAAGGAGGAGATTCCCGGTAAAGCATATTCAAATAATATAATAGAAAAGCCAAATTCGACTCGACAAATCAAACAGTCGGACTTTTTTTTTTGTAAAATCATCATCATTCTATATGGCACGCCGTTTTACTATTTAATAGCAGAAGGGAAATTGTTATAAAATTAAAAACCCAAAATAATTTTTTTTTTTTTTTATGCCACTACATAATTAAAATAGCACAGATTAAATTTATGTCTGCACATAAATTTAATTCAGAATAATTATTATGCAGTGAGATAATAGAATAACAATGAATTAAAATTTTTGTCAAGCTAAATATAAAACCTTAGTTGTTATTATGTCTCACGATAATTAAAAATATCAGCATTATAATTATGTAGTAACATAATTTTAATCAAAAATTCTTTTTATGCGGGGACATAAATAAAATTAGCTTATTAGCATTTATATTTTTGAAGTTATTATTTATGACATTTCAATTTTATTAAGCCTGAAATTTGATTGAAATTACAATTGAAATTATGTACATAATAATAATGTTTGATTTAAAATTATGTACATAATAGAAATTCAGAATTAAAATTATGTACGTAATGGAAATTCAGAATTAAAATTATGTACATAATGGCAATTCAGAATTAAAATTATGTACATAATGGAAATTCGGAATTAAAATTATGTACATAATAATAATAATGTTCGCAATAAAATTAATATGTCCGGCTAGTAGAAAAAGATGCGACCGGTGGAAGTCAATCTCCGTCCCTTTCTTTCATTCGTAGAAAGAGAGAGCAATCGACCTCCGCCTCGTTCCCTCTTTGTCTAACGTTCTAGCGGGACACTTTTCGAAGGCCTTCATGGTGGGATCGCGCAGTCCATGCTATGCGTCGATGCTATTTACATTGTACGCCATAAGTATATACAATAACCTCAAGTATTGTGAACGAAACAAAAATATTTAATTTAACAAATATTATTTAAATATTACTTTAAATATTTATTAAATTCTGTTGTGACTATTCTACTTAATATTGCAAATAAGGTAAGTGCAGCTTTTGTAATTAGTTTACTCACTTTTTTTTCTATGAAAATGAAATCTTTTATTACACTCTATTAATCCTTTTAGCTCGGATTGATGATACGTACATTTGTCTCATCTTAACCGGAACAGATGGACAACCAGGGAGAACAAGTTGTAAGAACTCTCAAAAGAGTTAGAAAAGTAATTGCTGAATCCGTAAGATTATATCAATCCACCGAAAATTTAGATCAACAACGATTATTTATTGCGAAACAAAATCTAATACGAATATCTCGAAATATATCTTCTCATACTTACAATCAGCTCACAGAAAGTATCGAAGCTTTACTTCTCCTTAAAAATAGCGAAGGACAAACTACTCGATCTTACGAAGCTCCTAGAACTAATTCAGGTGATATATCTTTATTTTTAATTTTTTACTTAATTAGTTTTTATTGTTAATTTATCCATACCATTATTAACCGTAATCAATTATCATTCAATTGATACAACATAAATCGAACATCTACCCTGCTGAAAATATTTCTACAACTTTTTACGAAAATTTATACGATTTTCTAAGAAAAGAACTACGATTTAATAGCATATTTGGCCGCTTTTCCTAGTTTTTGCGTAGAAACTTTCATAGGAGATTGTTGTATTTCGTAGATTTTAAAATAACGGCGTACTTTTCGCGAACATATTTTCATAGAATATAATAGTTTTATCGTATTTTGTCACAGAATATAATATTTCTTTTGTAGAATTTCATAGAATCGCGTACTTTTCTGCAATAGGTTTTAGGACCTACATATTATACTCCGTAGAAAGGAATACTTTTACATATTACAGACATGCGTATTGCGTATAGACCTATATACATATATGTGTATAGGTATACATATACATAGGTCTATACGGATTATTTGAATGAGAGAAATAAAAATCGTCAATGAGTCATTTGTAGAATAATACAACACGGTTATATATCTATTACCTTTCTACAGCTTAGAAGGTAATGTTTTTTTTCTTTAAATGTTATCAAAAAATTATTCATATCCATTTTTATATTCATGTCCATTAGGGTGATTCGTTTTAAGGGACTTTTTTTTCGCTCCAACACCAAAATATTGTTCTATATGCTGAAAAATAAATTCTGTGTAAATTTGCGTCCTTAATTTTAATTCAAAGTACTTTTTTTTTAATTTGA
The DNA here is from genome assembly GCA_944452935.1 of Rhogogaster chlorosoma. Classification (NCBI taxonomy): domain Eukaryota; kingdom Metazoa; phylum Arthropoda; class Insecta; order Hymenoptera; family Tenthredinidae; genus Rhogogaster; species Rhogogaster chlorosoma. The sequence continues at coordinate 10,060,638 of OX101803.1, read as the reverse complement.
AAGATTTCCCATTTACAATACGTAGGAAATTTAGGATTTTTTCTTCAATTCTCTATAACTTAACGTCATTTAACACTCACTGTTTGAAAAGATTATACAAATTTATTTGTCTCGTAGATTGCTCGTTGAATCGAATTTACATCGCTGTGTTCCTGACCGTAGTTGTCGAAGTGATGCGACGAGTCAGTCCATCACCGAGGAACTGCTAGCTTGTAAATAATTTCGCAAATAAACATAACTTAAAATCTGCGATCAATTCGTAACTTTATCACGACTTTATTAAGAAATAATATCGTTTGACATTTGTTGGTTACCTTTGTTACAATTAGATTCGTAAATTTCATCCCGACGGTTTTTTAGACCCAAATAACGTTGCAAATAAACAGAAATCGATATCTGCAATCAATTCGCTAATTCGTTACCACTTCTTCACGAATGGATATCGACTCCCTTTGTCTTACTAGTTATATCACGATCAACCTCAAATATCTCATTCTGTCACTTGATTCTGACCAAACGACGTGACAGCTGCCGCTATGTCGTCTGTAGATGCAGTCGTTCGACTGTTCGCTGATTTATGGAAAACAACTGCAACTCATTGTCAGCCCAATTCAGGATTTTCGTAAATTCATCATAGAAATTCGTAGTTTTCTATACGACGATGTACGAAAAACTACTTCAACTTCGAGCGCATATGGAATTTTCGTAAATTGGCGGCAGAAATTCGGATTCTTCTACGACGATTTAAGATAAACTAGTCCAACTTAGCCGAGCTTCGGATTTTCGTAAATTGATCGTAGAAATCCGTAGTTTTCTACGACGATTTACGAAAAACTACTTTGACTTCGACCGAGTACTGGATTTGCATAAATTGGCCGTACAAATTCGTAATTTTCTCCGATAATATACAAAAAAAAAAAACTATTTAATATTACATTTCATGAAAATTTTCGTAGTTATTCTGAAAAATTTGTAGATTTCGATGAAAATCTACAATCATATCGCGTTACTAAAGCCAAAAGGGCGTATCTCAACAGAAATTTTTCGATACGCCCTTTTGGCTTTGTAGAGCCAAAAGGGCGTATCGAAAAAAAAAAAAAAATTTTTTTTTCTCCAATCGACTTGGGAATGTTAAAAACGTAGATATCTATAAGAAAAACGAAAAAATTTTTTTTTTTCAGATACGCCCTTTTGGTTTTAAGAAAAATTAATCTTAAAGCCAAAAGGGCGTATCGTTATATTTTAAATTATTATTCATTCTCAACGAAAAAAATGATAAAATTTAATAATGATGATAATGATGAAATTTATAATGTATTACTATCGTCGAAGACTAAACTTTCGAAATATCGATGGTATTTCCTTGGTACTGTGCCTGACGTACAAAAATAAGTCAAATCATTGAATTTTGCACGGGATATTGGAAGTTTAGAATCATAAAGATTCTCAAGATCGACATCTTTTTTGAATGCTTTATTCAAAATAATTTTGAAATGAGAATTAATAATAATTTTATATACAACGATACGCCCTTTTGGCTTTAAAATTTTTTTTTCTTAAAGCCAAAAGGGCGTATCTGAAAAAATATTTTTTTTTTTGCGTTTTTCTCATAGATATCTACGTTTTTAACATTCCCAAGTTGATTGAAGAAATTTTTTTTTTTTTTTTTCGATACGCCCTTTTGGCTTTAGTAACGCGATATATTTCTTTCCAATTTGCTGTACTTTTCTATTGTTATTCGTAGAAAATAATTAATTTTCGTAATTATTCGTGGAAATTCGTAGTTTTCTACGAAAAACACTCCGAAAAAGAAGTAATTGTTACGTATTTCTACGATTTTTAAATTTCATAGTTTGTCGTAGAAATTATTTTCACCAGGGTAGTCTATGAAAGTTGTCAGTTAAATTATTTATCAACAAATTATAAAAATAAAAAAATCATATGAAACAGCAAATGGAAAAGTTACGATTATTAAATTTTTCACTAAAACTGTAGATTTGTTAGAACTCCAAAATAAAATCAAACTTGAAAACATTACTTGGGTACATTATCCAAATAGCATATGGTCTTTTAATTTTTAATTTTTTTTTTTTTTGAACAATGTCATTTATAATTTTAATCGATAGGTCAAAAAGGGCGGCCAAAAATTATGATAACTGACAGCCAATTGAAATTTTTATACGATGAAGGATTCACGGCAAGAAAAATGGCAGAGTGTCTAAAATGCTCCAAACAAACTATATATAAAAAGCTCTATGCTTTAAATTTACCCATACGAGCACGATATTCTCAAATTTCTGATGATGAATTAAGGTCCAAGATTGTTGAAATTCACGAAAAACATCCAAATGCCGGACAAACGGTGAGATTATATACGAATTCGCAAATGACTCAATAGAGCATTCATTTTCTTGTAAACAATTAAAATAGTTTCCAAATTATTTATGCCATTTTTTATCAATTAAAACACGTAAACTTACAATTTGATATACAATATTAGAATCATTTAAATGTTTCAGCATCTATATCAAACTAACAAATTTTTTATAGTGAATAATTAACCATAATTTTCAATGTTAAATTATCAACCAAAATTATAGTCTTTAACTCAATTTTTTTGAATAAATACATTTACAATTCTCATTAGACTTAAAAATCCAATAATCAATAGTGCAATGCTAATTTCGATTCACAATTACAGATGACACAAGCATATTTAAAATCTATGAACATAAATGTACCACGAAAAAAAGCAAGGCAGTTTTTAACCGAAGTTGATCCAATCGGAACTGCAAGCCGATGGAGTCAATCTATTCAGAGGAGAATTTATAAAGTAGCAACACCAAATTCTTTATGGCACATGGATGCTCATTTGAAGTTATCGAGGTAAGTAATAACATAAATTAAAAAAACTAAACTAAAAAGTGAAAACATAAACTACTTGCAAACATATTTATTTTTTCGCCGAATCATAAGTATCAATAACCTTTTATTCGTTTTCAATTTCTTGATAAAAAGTCTCTTAATTGATTCACAATTGATAACAATATTGCTTGAAGGAAATATTACTTGGAACAAATTAGTGACGTATAAATTAAATTACATTTACTGATTTACTTACATAGAAATATCAAGGTTCTTAAGATTTAGCTTAACAGATATCTTGAGACTGTAATATTCCACTTAGAGTTATAAGAATTATTATTTAAAATTGTATCTGATATAATAATCATTTAAAACTAATTTTTTTAGATAATATTACCATATTAATTGGAACTTTTCAAAATTTTTTTTTCTATAGAAATAAAAAATGAAAATAATTTTTTTTTTTTAATTTTAGGTGGGGTTTTGTGATTCATGGCTGCATCGATGGGTACTCGAGAATGATTTTATATTTAAAATGTGAAATGTCCATTCAGGCAGAACCTGTGTTAAATATGTTCGCAAATGCAGTTTGCAGTTATGGTTTGCCGTCACGTGTCCGTTCAGATCACGGTTACGAAAATATTTTAGTAGCTTATTTAATGAATGTTATACGTGGGGTAGACAGAGGCAGTCATATTACCGGAAAGTCTGTGCACAACCAGCGAATTGAACGATTATGGGTAGATGTCTACAAAGAAGTCTGTGATTCAGTTTACTCAGAATTATACGCACTCGAAGATGAAAATTTATTGGATAAAGACAATATGACTCATCGTTTTTGTATCCAATATATATATAAAACAGTCATCAATGAACGACTCCAATCGTTTCAATCAGCTTGGAATACTCATAATATTCGAACAGAAAACAATCAAACACCTCGACAATTATGGTTACTCGGTATTTTGGATAACTATAATACGAATTCAACTGCGGTGGCCGACGTTTTGGATAATAATATGAATTTATCTACCAGACTTCAGGCATCTTTACAATCGTTAGGAGTTGATATTTTTACTCCAATACTACGACGTGATGAAAATGATGATATTCCGTCGGCTTTTTTAGCATCATTAGAAATAACTGAAGAGCAAAAATTTCGATTAGAAAACATTAACTCATTAAATAAAACAGATAAAGAAAAATATACATTGTGCGTTGACTATTTGAATAGTTAATTTAATGCACATTTTTTTTTGCATAACCAAAAGATGATGCATTATTGATATTTGATAAATTTTAAAACTTGATATAAATATTAAAGCCATATTTTTATTCAGTATGATCGAAAAATTATAAGTTATAACATTTATGAAGATAAATTATAATATCCGTATTTTTAGGTTTTCTTTGCTTAGAATACTAGAAATAATAAGAAAATAACAAAGACATAAAAAGTATTGAATTTTTTATTTAGAAATAATGCAAGACAATTACTGATGTGATTTTTAAACACCGTTCTGTAGTTTACATTGATTTATGTTTACGCTACATAATACAAATAAAGAATAAAATAATATTATTATTTTGTTTATAATATTCAACTTTAATAATAACATTGCTTGCTTGGAGCAATGATATTTTCGGACTCACATTTTAAATATTTACTGTTGTTAATTATTGATTTCCATTTCTTTTCAAAACACATTCATAGTTAAAATTAAGTAATTATTAAATTAAGATACATTCTGAGAGTACAACGCGTCTTAATTCTAAATACTGATTTGTTCTTTTATAACTTCCGTAAATGAATATTTTCCTTGAAACGAAAAATAAATTCTTAAAAAAACGTAAAGTTTGGTTTTTATAATTATTATATTAATCCATATAAAATTTCAAAAATTCTTTTTTAGTAAGAAGTATATTCTTTAACCTCGTCGCAATTTAAGCAGATATTTAAATCATTTTTTAATGCATTATAATTAGCATAGGTTTTTGGCAAAGTTATTGTATCAGTACACGTGCTGAATGTTGGTCTTTGACCAAGTCCGACTAAATCGTTAAATTTGACAGTAATCATATTAGGCATTAAAAAAGAACCGGTTATTAAGAATAATAACTTTCTCAATTTTTCTTTGTCCAGGCAATTAATGTACATAGTAAAATAATGATAAACATCACTTTCGTCATTCGTCAAGTCGGAATCGGTTATTAAACAATTAACAACTTTTGTCGGAGTAGGACTTTGCATATCCATTAATACATTGAAGTCGCAGTTTTTCCAAAAATTTGAATGCTTATCGGGGCAAACACCTTCTCTAATTTTTTGAATCAATCTTTGAGGAGTTTGAATTAGAATTTCATCCGCAATAATCAGAATTTGCTCATTATAAGTTTCAGAGCTAGGCCTTGCATAATACTTATTATCTTGATAAAATTCTTGTATAACCTCAATTTCCTTACTCGTAAGAGACGAAAAATTTTTTTTTCCTTTTTTTAAAATTTTACGCAAGTACGGATTGACATAATGTAAAAGTTCTTGCCACAATATATCTGATTTGATGTCACAGCTAGGATTCGAAATGAACATTAACGTTATCTTTGAGAGCTTTGTAGGAATTGTATTAGTCGAGATTAGCATGTGCTGAATAATACGGCCAATTTTGATGAAGTTATCTATTTCATTTCTTTTGTTCAGAGGTAAATATGGAATCAAACAATCCTCACCGTGAAAATATGAATTTTCACACTGCTCGAAAAATATATTAAAGACTTCTTTAGTAAGCCCACCACCATCGATACCCATCTCATCAATAAATTGAACATTCAATTTAGTTTCAACAATTTCATCGTTATCATAGATCTTCATAAGCTCATTGAAGCAATTGCTTCTTGAGATATTGATAGCGGTGATTCTAGCGTCTTCCGGTAACGATGGCAGTATAATTTCACTCTCTTGAACTGTTTCTTCAACAATACCTATTAAAATTCATTATTAATTAAAAAATTATAAATTTATAATCAAATTATTACACACTTAGCTCGTCCTCGTTATCATTATCCTCTTCATCACTTGTCTCTACGACATAATTTTCCATTCTCAAAACTCGAGGACGCAAAGCTTCCGTAGATCGAGAGGTTGAAGCTTGTGGTGAATTTGAATGGACATCGTTATGGTTTCTGCGATTTGAACTTGATGCTGACGGACTGATGCTGACAGGTGAATCAACTAATTGATTTGTTACATTTTGTACGAGAATTGGTAGATCATTAGGGAAATCTTTTTTTGGCAGTAGAACAATTTTGCCTTGACCGATTTCAGTTTCAAGCATGTTTCCATCCGTTATGTCATTCAAGATAATAATCTTTTTTGATTTTTCAACTTTCCCTATTTTGAATCCACACATTCTAAGAAGACATTGAATAGATGAATGGAAAAGTGCAATTATGTTATCAGTAATCTCATCCAATGAATGATGTCGAATAATTTCTAATGCTTTATCCGGTTCACCTGTAGACAGATGAAAAAAATAATAATAATAAAATAAAAACGTGAATGTAGCAAATGATTATTAATCTTTGTCGGGTAATTGTTTAGTTTCACGGTCACTTGGTTTTTTTGGTATAAAAAATCAAAAAATTCACGTTTCGGAATATATTTTTTCTAAAATTATTTATATTTTATGGCGGATTCTTTTAATGAGCTTCAAGGAAAAAATTGTCAGTTCGAAAAACACTTATCATGTTGATTTTATGATGAGTCCAGTCGAGAAAGACACAAAAATAGCTCAACCTGGAAATAATTAGGGGGAGCGATTTTTCTTTTTGTTAAACTTCGCGCGGGGCGGGGCGGCGAGGGGGGTGGGGGAGGGGGAGGAGTGTGCAATTACCAATTTTCGAGAAAATCTCGCCATTGCGTTCGCCGCCAAGATGCCGTAGTAGTAAGTCAAGTAAAGTAAATCAAGATGATTTAAAGGTGAATTTTTTTTTTTTTAAATGCTACCTACCCTACGATCCCTAGGTAAAGATGGTAATAACCAAAGTTGAAGAAAATCAAATTCCCTACCTGATTACCTACCCATTACCATTTTTTCGATAAACTTGATAATAAACGAGATGCAGTATAACTCTGCAAATATCGATCATAGGGTAAAAATTATAATTACCAAACTTGTGAGAAATTAAATTTCCAACAACTTTGACTCCCATCATTTTCGCTCTAAACTTGTAAATAAGCGAGTTATTTAAAAAAAAAATAAGAAAATTTACCTTTACATCAAGATGGCGGCGAATGCAATGGCGATATTTTCCCGAAAATCGAGATGTACACCCCCCCCCCCCCCCCCCCCAAAGTTTGAAAACAAAATTGTTACCCCTAATTATTTCCAGGTGAATGTCTATCTCGACTGGACTAGATCTCAAGTTTGGTGACCGTAAAATCAAAAAATTACCTTGTGTAAATAGTTAAATAAAATGGTGAAAAATTGAATCTAATAAATACCTAATCCTCTCTGTTTTAAAAATCTGAGTTCTGCGTTACATGGGAAGAATTCGGCGTGGGCGAGCTTTAACAGCACTACTTTTTTCTTTATACTGATCTTTCTTTTTCTTCCTCTTCGAGGGGTAGCTGCTACTTCAGGTCTCCTGAAATTTCGGCGAGTATTTCTCACCAATGTCTCGAAATCTCTTTCTTCTGTCGTAGGCTCCCTAGATGCAGTTGCTGCTGCTTGAAGCAAACGACTAGCAATATCCCTGTCTTCTGACATGACAAAGTATTCTACCTGACAATGAGTATAGCTACAAAACCAAAGGATTATTGTGATTATATTTATTATTTTTTCATATATAATATTTATCTATTCATAGTAATTAATGGTCTTACCGTAAAGTAGTTGAATTGATTTGCTGTAGTTTATTAGTTTATCTTGGAACGCGCCAAAACTGTCGAGAAACATGCGTACGGGGATACAGGACAGCATCAACTGGTTCATTCACGCGCGCTATTTTGTCGGCATACCAATATTACAAAAGCGGTAGTAATAAAATGTATACTCTATTATACCCTACGGAGTTGCTGAATATAAAATTGCTGCCATCTCATGGGCAAACTGGGTACATATTCTCGTGTTATTTAAACAGACAGTGGAAAAATGAATTGAGGCTTTGGGTCCCTTAGAAATCACTATATTTGCATATGATTACACATGAATGAATGAATAAAATATTTATTGTATGCATTATTGTTCATCATGATTTTCTATTTATCAATTACAATAGAAAGAAAAATTTGAAAATATAATTGACCAGGCCGATCATATCCTTGAAACTTCCTACTAATTTTAAACACAGATTGCTCGAAAATTTACCCAAAAAAAGATTATTGAGCTCTTCGAGCTAAAAAAATATATTTTGATACATTTTTGATCTCTCTGAGATCAGCAATATATAGCTTCGATCCGCTAGCGGATTCGAATCACGGCAAAACACCGTATTTACGGTGAAATTAACGATGAAATTATGGTGAATCCACGGTGAAATTACCGTAATTCACGGTAACATTATAGTGACTTTACCGTAATTTTGAGTAAATCGGATACGTTAGGATCTGTACATTTTGAGCTCTTCAGGCTCAAAATCTGATAAATATTTGAGAACAATGCTATTATGAAAGATTTTTAACGACGACATTTATCAAACGAATCGACCGATTCTGATGTATTTTGCGTACATGAGTGCGTGCGCTTGGAGTTTGTACGTGCGCGCATGTGCAGATGTCATGTGCACCTAGTTTGTACGTGTACGAATATTTATGTGCATACGCACCAATTTTTCATGTATGCCCATGTAGGTAGGAAACCAAACTCAATAGAAATTCAGAATTAAAATTATGTAGATAATGGGAATTCAGAATTAAAATTATGTACATAATGGGAATTCAGAATTAAAATTATGTACATAATGGAAATTCAGAATTAAAATTATGTAAAAAATAATAATGTTTGAATTAAAATTATGTAAAAAATAATAATGTTTGAATTAAAATTATGTACATAATGGAAATTCAGAATTAAAATTATGTACATAATAATAATGTTTGAATTAAAATTATGTACATAATAATAATGTTTGAATTAAAATTATGTACTGAGGTAATAATAAATCATTACTCATTAATATAAACTAGGATAATTTTTATTCGTCGTTACCATTTGGTTTGTTCTCATGATAAATAATTAAAATTAGAATTATGTTACTACATAATTAAAATTCGTTGTTGAAATTATTAATTATGTCGGTACATAATAAAAATTGTTTGAATTTTAATTATGTAGTGACATAAATCTTTTTGAATTTTGATTATGACTTCACTCATAGTTGAATTTTATGAATTATTATTATGATAAATGATAAATGAAATTGTGAATTCATTTTTTGTTCTGGTTTAAATTAAATTGACTGATATTTTATTATGTAGTGGCATAATTTTAATATTTTTTATTATAGTAGTGTTCAACGAAAATAGTGTATATCATCTCTAAATTATATTGAATTATTATTATGTCACAAGATAATACAAATATATTTTTCATTGGAAGAAATGAATTTTAAATAATTATAATTATGTCACAACATAATTATAATTCGTGGTTTTCTGTATCTCTTCCTGTGCATAAGCATTTAATTTTATGTCGGGACATAATAGTATTGTATTTTTATTATGTAGGTACATAATAAAAAATCGCTTAGTCCAATTTTTTTTTCATTAAAAAAAAAAGAATTATTTTTCATGTTCCGTAAAAATAGACTGGGATTAAATAGTAAAACGGCGTGCCATAATTCTACATCTGCCGATAAAAAATGGAAAAACAATTACATACATTAGATTATTCGCGTCGAAACGACAAAACGACGAATGACGTTTAAATATACAATGAAACGCGTACAAATCCTTAAGTAATTAATTCAACGCTTTTTTATTATATGAAACAAGATGACGGATTGGACGAATTATTATGCGCGGCAGCAGACGCTGCCGAGAACGAGCTCCATGAAGTGGAGCTCGAAGAAGGGAAAACACCCGTGTATACATGGTAAATGAAAATTATCTAAGAAAGAATGAAAAAAAAATAATAATGAATAATACATCTGTCCACAGCAAAAACATCCCGGACCAATAATCTGAAATTCTATAAATAATCTAAATTAAGAGTGAATTTATCGTATCGTCTAAATTATAATAGTATTGTTTTAATTTTAATTGGCAAATATATTACAGTTAATTAAAAAATATGAATTGATATTATTTATTGGTATATCACAAAGCACAAACAGTAGATGAATTTGCTGCCAAACAACCCTCGAAAAAATTCGAAAATTATGTTGAATTTGACAGAGTGTCAAGCGGAAGTGAAAACTTGAGGGCTATGGAGAATGAACCTCTGATAGAATCTTTGTTAAAATTGGTAAAATTCGAAAATGGTCAACGTGTTATACCGCGATTTTATCATTAACAGTTAATAATGAAGTAAATTAATAGTGAAGTATCGGCGCACGGACCAAAGAATATGAGACTCGGCATAAAAGATTTACGAAGGGTATTCTATCCCTTAGATTTCTCATACACACATGCGAAAAACTCAGACGGTAGGTGCTGCTCCCAAAAGGTTAGAATAGTCACCCCGCTGATGTAACTTACACACACGCACACACATCAAGCCACTCACAGAGTGAGGCGCGCAGCGCCGAGCGGGGTTGGCGCGCGAAGCGCGCAGGGGCGGAGCCCCTAGTACTTCATAAAGAAATTAAAAAATTAATGAAACAAGAAGGGCAAGCTATACGATGGCTAAACAGCAAATTTTTGGATCTCTGATACTTTGGACTACAGCTTAAAAATCGTAGTTGAATATTTATATTGCCTAAAAATTTGGTACGGTTGCTCAACTTATTAGCACTATTTGCAACGCTGTGATAATAAGAACGATGAAAAATTAATTTATAGATACATTTTCAAAGAAATCATGCGCGAAGGTGATTCAGAATGGAATGTTAGATGCATGGCGGGGAAGGCATGTGTTTTTACATTTGCAGTTGCATATTTCAATTTGGAATTTCACAATCTACCATAGGAAATTGAATTCTTGTTTGCCGAAACTCAAAGAATACCGTAGTTTATCGAAAAGCCAAAAGTACCGAAGATTAAAACATTTTCGAAATATCTTGAATGCAAAAATTGTCGAACAGATTTCTTCTCCAGAAGATCGAATATTTGAGAAAAATAACAGTCCAAGAGATGATATCCTAACGGACGATATTGTACACAACGATACTCTCAGCGGAGATGAAAGTGAATCGCAGGACATCGGACTGGATTCTGATATTTCCGATAGCGGAGATTCATCCTTGTCAAGATCACAACCAGATTTGCCAAACGAATTGTTGAACGTCGAGAAAACCAAAATATTAGGAAAGAGTAATGATGAATTGCCGTTAAAACAATTACTTGCTTCATGGGCGGTCGAGTGCAATGTTCCTCATACTACGTGTGACAAATTGTTGAAGATTCTTGTTACTAAAGCTAACTTGAACCTCCCTCTTAGTACAAGAGTAGAGGGGATAAGAGAGTTCTACAACATAAAAAACATAAAAAACACCCATTTTTTTATGAGTTTTTTATAATTTTTTTTTTTTTTTTTTTTTTATGAGTTTTTTATATTTTTTTTTTTTTTGAGAGAGAGAGAGAGAGGTAAGGGGGTGGGAGGTGGGGAGTTCTCTGGGTGAATGATAAGATGTTTGATTGACATCTCCTTTATTTATTTATTTCATTTAATTGGCGAAATCTCTAATGATGGTCCATTTAACAGCCTCCAGCAACGTGTTGTGCACGCTCCTGGGGCTGAAATGAGTGCTGTGTGGATATTCCGCCCATGCGACCACATTGTTTCCCCACCATGGAATGGGTTCGCCTCAACAGCCACCACCATTTTCAAACTGTAAACTGTCTATTTTCATGAAAATTTCCAAACTGTGAACTTTCTACTTTTGTGAAATTTTATAAACTGACTAATTATGCTTAGGTTGACACACAAAATTTTCACACCCTGAGGGTGTTTTTCACATTGCAAATTTCCAATTTCACCATAGTGAAAGTACATAATTAGGTAGAAGCACCGTTTCAGATTATACCGCATACGGGAGGTGGGATATATATAGGGAAAAAGCGTGCAATTTCGGGAAACTCAGTCAGTGTGTGATCTGCTGTTATTCGAACTGTGTATAGAAATAAAACTTTTACCATGGAGTTGATTGTTGACGTGCAAGGATTTGGCACATTCGAGGATAAATTTGTGGCGAAAGAACTGGCTGCTCTAAGTATTCGTACATCGGAGGAATATCAGCTGGGTCTGACTCGGATTCTTTTCAAACCACCGTACTCGCAAATGATTCTGCCGAGGGCGGTTAGAAATCAAAATGCCTGGCTAACACGACATTATCATGGAATGCCATGGAATGTGGGGGAAACACCATACAAGGATATGGAGATGGTTGTGAAAGGAATTGTGGCCGATGCATGTCGAATCTATGTGAAGGGGTTGGGGAAAAAGCGGTGGCTTGAGGGAATTGTCAAGGACAACTCAAAACTTGTGATTGATCTAGCAGAGTTGGGCTGTCCAAACTTTCGAATGTTGCGACATGAGTCGAAAGTAGTCCGCTGGTATGGGGATTGTCATGGGGATGTGCCGAGGTACCGCTGTGCTTTCGAAAATGTGCAACGGTTAACGAGCTGGTATTTGGAAAGTGTCGTGCCTGGTGTATATAAACCCCAGAGCTTCATCGAACTTCACTCACGTCTTGACAGCACGCCGAACCCTCAACATCAGCAATACAACCACCAATAGCAAGCTGATTCATCAAAGTTCTTGAGAGTTGGAAGGCACCGATTGAAAACCAGAAAAGGTAAGAATAATAATAATAATATTTTGATTATGTGTGCTAAAGGCAAATTAGTATCGGCATTGAAGCGTTGATTTAATAAAATGATTTTTCCTCATCTCTTTCTCTTGTTCTTATACAGAAAGGAGAAACAAAGAAAAAAACAATGGACTTTACACGACTGAATAACACCGCCTGTATGGAGAACCTTCAGCAGGTGAAAAAGATGTCTGAACTTGAGGTTGGAAAGAAGTATGACATTACGGGGCTTAAGATGGTTCAGACGAAATTTGGTATGGGAACCGTGACGACCATTGCTGACGAATTTGCAATATTTCTGCCCGGGCGAATTGTCAAATTTCTGGAGGAGAATCCAGAACAGTTTGCTCAAATGGTTGATGCAGCGCGAGAGAAGCGTCTTCAAATCCTCTACCGAGGTGGACGATACAATAAATGTGAATTTAGCTTTAAAACGTGATGGTGGAGAAGGGTGGTGAACAAGAAATAAAAATATATATGCATATATATCGAATACATTTTATTTATTTATCTTATCCCTGCACACAGTTATTTTACATACTTGGTATTACTTATTAATTCTTAGAATGATACTAATTTTTTTACTGTACCGCTAATCGGATTGTAATTAATAATGCGATCGTGTATAATCATACAATAGGCTGAAGTGTTTGCTGGAAAGCTAACGTTAGTTTCAAATTCCAAACGAATATCCACTGGTCCACTTTTCAACGATTCATTCTGTTTTGAACAATCTATGGTGATGAGTGGGGCTTGGTTCAAAAATCGATTCTTTGACAGCAAGGGTTCGGATTCTTTATCGTAGTATGATGGTTGAAAGTTTGTGTACATATCATAAAGAACAGCGAATTGATTATTGGCGATATCGAGATTCAAGTTTCCATAGGGATAGCACTGTGAGTTGAGGAACAGTTTCACATCTCTGATCATGCAATGATCAAATTCGCTAGCGTTTTTCTTCGCATCATTCCTGCGTGCAGTCTGGAATCCCAGTATGACGTGTCTTGGTTTCTCCAGCTGTGTCGATGTTTTGACAACCCATACGTGTCTCGTTGTCTGTGGTAGCAATGGATACTCGTACATTCCCCAAGAGCGAAAACTCATAGATATGGTTGGATCGGTGGCGATATAATTGAGCAGCTTTATCTTTGCATTATCAGCCAGTTTTACATATGGTAATAACCATTCAATTTTCTCCAGGGAAATTTTAACATTCTCCGGGGCTGTTTGAATTATAGCATTCAGATCGGTGTTTGATCGAGTCAGAATCAACTCATGTTTGGCATTAACGATGATTCTGTTATAATCTTCGGCAAATCCCAGTAAGAAATTCAATGGTATGACGACATCAAAGTATCCAGCGGCATTATTCAATTTAGCATCACCAATTAACCAGCCAGTGTTCTCCAGAAGATGTTGCTGTCCGGGTGTCAATGATAGGTATCCTTTCATAACACTCGTAATGCCAACATTCGTATTCTGATCAATCTCATGACCATTTAACTCATAGCGCAATCCGCCAAATAAATGACATACAGCCATATTAACCAAGCTCGTAGTTGCAGCCACATTGGTATTATCATCTTTCGTGAGTCGTCCATATATATGAAGCGTGCTCTTGCTGGGTAAGACACACAAGTCTTGATTCTGAACGGTGATTTGAATTTCATCGTTATTTCTGAAGGAAGACGATGCGAATGGTTGATGTGCATGTATCTCACAGTGTGCAATCGATTCATCAAACGCCACAGGGTTTTGTATTCTTATCATCTTCGCCATGGTATTATGCACAAAATACAACGAATTTTTATCCGCCAAAATTTTCTCGAAGTCGAAGACCTAGACTCTGAAGAAACTGTGCGTTTAGACGTGTCACTCGACACAGAGGTGCTCGACGACTGATGACGTTTGGCCATATTTTCTCACTTTTATAGTCTGCACCGGAATTCTTAGTTTCAAATACGATGCCCATTATCTCATAGATTTCACATGTAGGCGTATCGTTATTGTTTCACCGCGAAAATTAATCAACTCCCCGTCCTGATCGACTATTCTCAATTGCATATGATGTATTGACGGAACGGCGATTGGTAGGTAAATGACGTTGGCTGGTGCTTCAACGATCTTATATCCAGGTGGGACGGATGGAAAAAAATTCATGAATCGTGTGTACACGACGCTCGTTTATGTATGCACCTGTAGTTATATTACACTCGACTCGTATGGCATTGACTTTTAGTATGGTCACGGGTAATTCAGATTTATGGGAAATGTTACTCGCAAGACGACTGGGTTTGAATCCAAGCAATCGGCCTATAGAATCATGCGGTTCAAAGTTCACTATTTCATTGCATGTCATTTCACTATGCAGCTCGTTGTTATTGGCTTTTAGATCAAAGGTGATATCCCGAGGTAGTGTCTTCTTTAGATAATTTTCAATATCCTCAATTTCATAGCTACCCGTGGGTATTGAGAAAATTTCATCCACTGTAGTTCCTTGTCTGGTTATGTAGAGCTTATTACATCCCTCATCAATATTTGGAATTGAATTGAATGTCAAGAGTTCAACGAGTCCGAGAACATAGTCTTTCGTCGGCGATAGTTCGATTGGTGGGAAATATTGGGCTTCCAGCACGGAGGATGCTCCCGATAGTGTTAACGTGAACGAATCGGCCATGACTGATGGTGTATCTTTGCATCTTATTCATTTTATAGTTGTTTGCTGAGAAATTTGAGACACAAGTGTCCGCAAATCACAGTGTTATACTCCTGATATCTCCTATGATTGTATTTCACGCTACCTACACCAAGATATTCCATAAGATCTTGAGGAGGTTGTAAATCACCGAAACTATCAAAATAAATGACATCGTCGCCATTTTTTCTATACGCCACCCAATGCGTTCCCCGTCCGTTTTTGTCGTCAAGATTAATAATTGCGCATTCGCGCTTTCTTGGACCCGAATCGGGCAGATCATTTCGCATAAAAACACCACGAAAATGTGTGATTTTCAGGGCTTTGGCATATTTCAGTAAATCGACATCAGTGAGAGCTCGGTGTGGTAGCTTTATTAGTTTTTTGCAGGTTTCAAATACAATCCCATACCCTGCTTGTGTGGTTTCAGGTATAGTCCCTTTCCCAACGCAATCGACTCCATTGTTGCATTATGACGTTTAGCCTCCTGTAATTGATGGCTATTAGCACGCGCCTCATTAACAACCTTTGCTATACCCGCAGCACCACCTGCTAGAGCACCAGTGGCGCTAAGTGCCGACAAGATTGGAATGAGAAACGGTAGGAAACCACCGATTTTTGCTGGGATGGGTAAAATACGCGGTACTCGAACTTTTCCATGAGTCGCCACCGCTGTACGAGCACCAGCCAAAGCCGACTCGACGCATCTTTGTCCTAGTTTCATTGATTTCTTTGCTCCACGAACGATAGAATCGAAAGTTATTGGTTTTCCCCTTTTTTTCTTCATCTGTCTCTTCAGGTTCGCGCCACTCTTTGATTGTTTCTTCGTCTTATTCTTCATGTTTCTTTTTTCTCCTCCTTTTCCTTCCCCGCCTCGCCGTAGCCCCATACCAAGTTTGGATTTGGTCTTCATGATATTGGTTACTCCCCAGGCTACGGCTTTTTCGGTTATACCAGCGTCTTTAGCCAAAACGCGACGCCACGCCTTTTCGGCAAGCACTTTATCAGCTACGTTACGTGCTGCAATATTCTCGCGATTCTTCGAGTATGCAATATCGTGTTCTTTACACGCAGTGTCCAGCGGATTGATCCCCGGATCACCACGAGCCAATCTCTTTGCCAAATTTGTGCCAGGTCCGCAATATTGATACCCAGGTACGTGTAATTCAACTGGCAAATTATTGATGAATTTGTTTATGAAACCTTTTCCGCACTTCTTCTTCTTACTTGTGCGATCCGCCATAGTCAAATAACAACTGACTTGAATTCTATAAAAGCATGTATTTTATAGATGAATATATTAGTTCACTCCAGAGTGTTGAGCGCGCATCATGAAATTTCACGATCAAACAGTCAAACTGCCTGTGGGTAATTTTGATAAATTAGTCGAGGGAAAAAAGAAGAAGGAGAAACGTCACGGACAATTACTACCAAATAGTGTGAGGGCCGTTTTTTGCGGCCCATCCAATTGTGGCAAAACAAATGCACTCCTCACACTCATTACCCACGATAATGGATTACGATTTGAAAATGTCTACATCTATTCGAAATCACTCATCCAGCCAAAGTATGAGTTTTTGAGAAAGTTGTTGGAACCGGTGGAGGGTGTGGAGTATTTCCCGTTTGGCGAGCATGAGGAGGTTGTGAAATCTGAAGATGCACGCCCCAATTCAATTATGATTTTCGATGATGTGGCATGCGAGAAGCAGGATAATATCAGAGCATATTTCTGCATGGGGCGGCACAGAGATGTAGATAGCTTCTATCTTTGTCAGACATATGCACGTATCCCAAAACATCTCGTGCGAGATAATGCAAACTTATTGGTGCTTTTTCGTCAAGATGAAATGAATTTGAAACACATATACGATGATCATGTGAACACCGACATGACGTATCAACGATTTAAGGACTTATGCTCGGCATGCTGGAATGATGGTAAATACAGCTTCATCGTCATTGACAAAGACTGTGAAATTAGCGAGGGTCGGTATAGGAAAGGTTTCGATTGCTTCATAGACATAAATTAGAATGATTCGCCGAATTCACACAGTCGGTCTACACCCACCCAAGCGTTAACATGGATAGTGACAAGATTCATAGACACAACGACGTGCTGCATGCAATAGCAAAGGCTAGCGATGCAATCAGGCGAAAACATAAAAAAATCAAGTCGAACAAAGACACCACTGACCTGGTTATGGGCGAAATGTTCAAACCCATTGTAACACCATTGCAAGAATTGGTGGACACTTCTAAGCAGCAGCAGCAGCAGCAGCGGCAAAACATCAAGCAGGAAATCAAACAAGAGACAAAGATGGAACCATCCATGAAATTTGATGATGATGACAACGAAGAAGACAATGTGGATGATATTATGAACGATGGGAATGTTGATGATAATGATAATGAAGATGCTGCTGCTACCGCTGCTGCTAGTGACGATGATGATGATGATGATGAAGATGAAGATGATACAGTTCTACCGAGCGACTTCCCTGCTGCAACGAGCACACCAACGAGCACCCCAACGCGGAAAATTACCGATAAAGTAGCACACTATTTGAGAATGTTTACCACATCGGCTGGACGGAAGAATTTAGATGACAAATACGGTGTTCGAAAGTTATTGCATGGAATGATGATTGGCGATTCGCATATCAATTTCCACGATAATTATATATACGTGGGCGATAAGAGCTATGAAAACACACCTGGCTTACTTGAATTATTATTCAAAAAGTCACCGAATCCCGCTCTTGTGAAGGTTGATGATAGGAGAAACTACATTAAAATTGTAAAAAGAACAAATGCAGATCGGAAATATTACCAAGCCAACAGAAGTCGTCGTCTGGATGTTAAAAGCACCAAGTATAGAGATTTCATAGCACCACACATCCACTCACCACAGAAGAAAATCGTTGAAAAATCTGGTGAGGGTTTACCCGACTATAAGATTGCACGAAAAGGGGGTCAAAGGATGGATTATGTGTATTGGGATGATCCAAATGAAATTATTGATCGTCTTCGATTACTCATGGCTTCCCAAGCGGCTGGTAATACCAGTCATTCTAATGAAATATCTGCCATTATTGAGGAGTTACGTGAGGCAAAAATCATTTATTAGTGAGAGATCAACAGGGGAATCTTCATTCACACATCAATCGTTGAGCAATGAGCATAGACGTTTTCGGTCGACAGCTTGTAAAAGAAGTTGGTACTGCCCGCGGACCTCCCGGTATTGGATTTAAAATCACTCTTGATAATCATTACGATATAACCAACAAACGGTTGTGCAATATCGCCGATCCGCAAGAGCCAAACGACGTTGTTTCTCTGAAAAGTCTCCAGGATATCACATGGCAGGCCTTGGGTGTTCTTGAACATTCTATGAAAAAAGCATTTGCAAACTTCACAGTGCGAGCACTCCGCGAGTTTGAATCTAAACTTAATTCACGTATAGATCAAGAGCTTAGCAACAATTTGAATGGGAATCAACACAATCAGACTCTCATGAGGGAAAAGATTGACACTCTAACAGCTGAAAAAGAAGTTCTAGAGATTCGATTGGCCGCTGCGGGATCTAAGCTTGAAAAGTTCAGTCATGAGGGTATACTTCGTGTGATTCGCCCCGAATCCGGTCAACGATGAGCATAGACATATTCGGTCGCCGGTTGGTTGGTGGAAAGATTAAAAGTGCCGGCAGTCGTGGACCCCAAGGTGTTGGATTCAAAATCACCGCCGATAATCAATACAACATAGACAATAAACGATTGTGTAATATCGCATATCCGCAAGAACCAACCGATGCTGTCTCTCTGCAAAGTCTTGAGGATATTACACGAGGGTCATATAATGCTCTTGAGCGTGTTATGAAAGAGACATTTGAACAGTCCATGCGAGAGGCACTTGATAACCTTGAATCTGAACTCAATGCATACATCGAACGGAAACGTAGCGAAAGTTTTGCAGAAGATCAAAGAATTTGGAATCTAGTGGGTGAAAAGGCTGCGAGGCTAGAGGAGGGAAATGAATCTCTCAAGCATCGGTTGGCGATAGTGGAAAATAACGTTGAGAAGCTCAGTCTGCAATACATCCCCGGAATTCCAATTCCAACCGAACCACCAGAAATTCTTGAAAACAAATACATTGAAAATTGGATGCAGACAGATAACCATGAAAGCGGTAATAGCGAGTGAACTTCATAGACCCGCTCGGCGTAATTATCCACGACGTTATGTTGATATACGCGGCTTGGATGAGACCTGGCAGGCTGATCTTGTCGACATGTCTGCATACTCATCAGTCAACAAGGGCTTCAAATTCTTGCTCACTGTGATTGATATATTTTCCAAATTCGCGTGGGCTGTACCGATCAAGAGTAAAAATGCCAAAGATGTCACAGCCGCGATGAAATCTGTGCTGACTCTGGGTCGTATACCAAAACATCTACACGTTGATCAGGGCAGGGAATTTTACAACAAAGAATTCAAAACTCTTATGACACATCATGGTATAAACATGTACTCTACGTACAGCAATTTGAAGGCATCAATATGCGAACGCTTCAATCGAACATTGAAAAATAAAATGTGGATGCAATTTACTCTGCTGGGCAATCACAAGTGGATTGGTATTCTATCTGAATTGATTAAATCGTATAACAACACTCGACATCGTACGATTGGAATGAAGCCGAAAAATGTCACAACAACCAATGAGAAACAGATATATCGGAGCGTGTACAAGCCCCGTCAGATCAAACGAAGCAAACGGAAACGCAAGTTCAAAGTTGGCGATAAGGTTCGAATAAGCAAGTATAAGAATGTTTTCGAAAAAGGCTATACACCAAATTGGACGACTGAGATATTCTCTGTAACGGAGGTGAGAAATACCAATCCACCAACGTACAAACTCACCGACTACCTGAATCAACCCATCGAAGGTGGCTTCTACGAGGAAGAGCTCAGCAAAGTACAATATCCAGATGGTTATCTTGTAGAAAAGGTGTTGCGCAAACGTGGTGATCAGCTGTTTGTGAAATGGTTGGGATTTGACAACACACATAATAGTTGGATAAATAAATCGGATATGTAATATAATTTTTCAATAAAAGAATTTTATTAACAATATATTTACACTGTTTCTTTATTCATTCAACCCAACAACCTTACTGCTAGTTTACAAGAACTATAATTTTTTTCAATAAAATAATTTTATTAACAATATATTTACACTGTTTCTTTATTCATTCAACCGAACAACCTTACTGCTAGTTTACAAGAACTCTAGAGAAAACATTTTCAAACATTTTTAAAACATTTTAAAACATTTTCAAACATTTTCAAACATTTTCAAAACATTTTCAAACATTTTCAAACAATTTCAAACATTTTCAAACAGTTTTTCATTTTTGCATGTAAAGTAAATGGGGATTTAAAATTTTTCTGTTTGAAAATTTTTTTTTTCTTTCTAAAATTTTTTTTTTTTTTTTGAAATTTTTTTGAAATTTTTTATTTTTTTTTCAAGATACAATAGTCCTATAAATGCTCAACAAAGCCCCATGGTAATGTATCGGTTTGACCCGGTATGAGATTTCGTTTATCATCACACCAACTTAGTGCCAATTTCTTTTGCGTGATGGTGCTAACGACATGTTGTCTACTTCTAATGAGACATTGCGATTTAGCCAAATTCTTATAATTAATTAGACATTGCTTATAATCGTCAAACGTGATAGTTTTCAATGTGGAGCCTTTTACACCTTTAGCACGTTTTTTATCGCTATCACCAATGGTTCTAAATGCGTACAGTTTGGCTCGTAGCCCAATAAACTCGGTCATAATTTTTCCATTATTTTCATCCTTCATTAGACCCAAGTGTTTTTTGTTTTTCAATGGAATCCCATACACATTATCCTTTGGGTAGTCTGAGGTATCAAACATTGTATCAACGTCACGTTTGACAATATCGTAAATATTCGGTACATTAAATTGATAAATTAGACTATCGGTGTCTGTATATAATAGCTTAGCCTGGTTGTTTGTAAATCTAGTCTTAATGTAGTCATAATGGAATTTGTATAGAAAGATTTTGGATAGATCAAGAATTGCAGCACCGATGTATATTGGCTTATTGAAGTAGACTTCAACGCGATTCAATTCAATGATCACCATATCGTCAGCAAAAACGTTGCAACTATGGAAATTCGGTCGCGCGATCAGAGCTCTCGCGCCACCCCTACCACACCACTTGGTAATCAGTTTCACATCCTTATGTTTTCGCACATTCTCCATGGTTTTGCCGAATACTGCATTATTCATTAGTTTATAAAAATTTTTCTCAAATTCATTCTTTGACTGCTTCCGCATGTCGGTGTTCAAGTCTATATATGATTTTAGCCATGGAGATTGTGCGAACTTTAAGACTCTGTGTATTTTGATGAGTCGCATGCCCAAATTCAAACATTGTTTTAAATTTCTATAATGAATAACATACTTTTCTTTTTTCAAAAGCGTTGTCGCAAGCTTCGCGATTTTACCCCCGGGCGGTATAAAATGTTCGGGACAGAGCGGTAGATCTTTATGGTGCTCATGAAGCTCTGCCGGATAATCCAAATCAACCTCGAGAATATAACCAATTGGTGAATCATCTCGCGTGGACAACACATCAACATTGGTGTGTTCCCACTCGAATGATCCACTTGGCAGATGCTCGCTCATGGCTGCACCATAAAGATTATTCACATCAAAATACATCAGATAAGATTCCGCTTTACTTGGATCAAAATCATTGCCCATAAATCGATTATTTGCTTTCGCATACCGATTGGAGCACTGTGCAACACCACCTCGAATGCTTTTCTCCACAAACAATATCATTTCAGCGTCGTCCAAAAGCTGCAGGCTCACTTTTGTATGCTTCAGCATCGCATCAAAAGCAAGCCCTGGCGCGGTATAATAATGAAGCGGATCCAAATTATACGTTTTGAAGCAGCTATCGCGAAAATTCTGAAATATATCGGCCAGGAGAAGCACATCCGTTTTCAAATATAAATCTGAATACTCACCCAAGGTGTGTAAGTTGAATTTGCTCCAAACAGTTTTCGCATGATTGTAATCACCATCACTAATATTCGAATCGCTGAGCTTTGAATAAAAATCTGTCTTGTCTGGTAGCTTTGTCACGTCAAGTTTTTCCCAAGAATCAATGTATTCATATGGGAAAACACCTTTGCGGGTCATTAAATCAAACTTTTCAGGATTAGTATAGAATTTAGCTGTTATCTTTTTATCGTTATTATCAATATATGAGGCCAATTTTTCCAGCCCACTTGCCATGAAGCGGAACGAGTCTATGAACCTCAAGTGCATATTGGTGTTGGACACCCTCTTAGTGAACGATATGTATTTCTCTTTATTGATAGGCAACAGAGAGATCTCACCCGGAAAAGTTGTGGCTAAAGACTTTATAATAAAATGAGAATCATACCCCGACAAGTTATGAAACACTACCGGAATAATATGTTTTTCGCGAAAATTTATGTTGCACCGATTATGCGCAGCCCCACGATATTTACCCGTAAAATGGCAGTGATCGTGACATTTTTTCTCATTTGCAGAAAATGGTTCCTCGCAGATATGGCAATTTTTCGCACGCATATGGCGATCGCGTTGTGTTTGATTCAAATTTTCCATCGGGATGATATTTTTAATTCGTGACTCTACTTTCAATGATAATTCACACATATGTTCGTTGAACCATTTAATGCAACCAGGCCCGCGATGAGCTTGATATTCAGATAATTTATCGTCGTATGCGCAATGCACATAGAAGGCTGCGCTGTGCGGAATATGCTCTTGAGATTCATTTATCGTTGGCTTCAATATACACTCTAAATCCGCGTATACAACGAACGGCACGGTGCCCTTGTTGTGAAAATTTGTAAATGTCAAGTTTTTGTTTGGTTCAGGGAGCCGCATTCGAATATTATTGAAGTTCATGCAATCTTGCTTATGATTTTCGTAGGCTTGTCGCATTTGAAAGTGACACAGGCATCGATCGCATAAGAATTGCATACCATTATGCTTGGATACCTGCCCCCCAACTAAACGCCAAAGATTCTTGATCCAAGTAAAGTGAAATCTCGGCTTGAAACTGACCAAGTCGTCGTCATCGCCATGATTCATGTCGCTATGGGTCTCAACCATCAGCAAATGAATTGTGGAAGCTGCTAAATTTGCAACATTTTTGCTCAGATATAGCGGAACAATGACACTTTTCTCAGACTTTGCATGATTGGAGAAAGTTTGAGATTCAATCCCGTATACATTAATTCTTAAATTATTTAATTTTTTAAATTTCTCCACATCATGCAAAGTCATGGGGAAATTGATACCTGTGCAATTGAGCTCTGAGATATATGGCTCATAGTTTACCATCCTGTTCGGGTTGATGCTGTTGGTGGGGTGAAGAGCAGCTGTGACGGACCACAAAAAGCAGCGATCGTCGTTGTTCCGCACGTTGACCACTGCATGCTTCCGCTGAATATCTTCAGGCAGCTCGATGAACGTGGAGAGCCCTCCGCTGAGGGGCACGTAGTGGTTGATGTTGACCACGGCATTGATGATTTCAATCAAACTCCATCCAGAATCTCGTTGCTCAAAATCTTCCACCTTCACCAGCAGAATATTGGCTATATTGTTCTCAAACCAACTATTAAGATCCGTCGATGGAAGAATTGGTGTATTGCATGTGTTGAAATATTTGATTTCCGTGCAAACGATGTCGTCCTTGCTGTTCTCAAACTTGCACGATAATACCACATTTGCCTTGATATTACCCTCGGTACGTAGTACATTTCTCAGACGTTCCACTAGCACGACCCCAACATCCCGCAAAAATCCGCCCAAATCTGAATGTTTGAGATTCGTGACAACACCAGTGCGGATTCGACCATCGAATACACTATTCACGTCACTCCATCGAACGCGATCGGTTATATTGTTCTCCGCGATATTGCCTGCACCAACAACCTCGCGTATTTGATGTTGTTGGAACTTGGCACACCATGATTGTATTTGTGAAATCGTATTTTGAATGCTTTGCTTATCGCTCACACGTGTGTTGGAATGTAACAAAATATTGTTTAAAGATTCTATGTTCTTCCGCCCAAGATCTGTCCAACGTGTGATAATATTTTCGCGTGTTTGCTCGTCGGTCTCAGTATGTAGCAAATTGTGAGCAGATTCCATCAACTTGAGAAGATCGGTGTATATTTTTATATCCATGATTACTACTATCGCTCGTCAGAGTTATACTTTTCACGTTGAAACTTGTGCGTGAATGATTGCATTCCCCGTTTTGCGTTCACCTTATATATGCACATGCCCGTTGAAATAATAATAGAAAGGGTGGAGTCAAACCCCCATATAATAATAGCTGTACATGGGCATTTGTGCTACTTATTTGAAAGATGGAATCATAATTCGATTGCCCTGACTGGACTCTAACTGAAAATTAGGGACTTTCACAAACATGAAAATAGAAAATGTACAGTTTACGAAATTTCACGAAATTAGAAAGTTTACAGTTTGAACAGATATGGACATTTGCGTTAATTATCGGAAAGATGAAATCATAATTCCACTGCTTAATTGCACTCCAACTATTCCGAATGATGCACTTTCGCAATCACGAAAATAGAAAATGTACAGTTTGTTATGTCTATTAATTGGGTTAGGTCCCCTGTTCAATATATAAAGATATACCTGAGGAGTATGAGGGTAAACGATCGTGATAGTAATTATAATCAAACTTAAATCTTTATTTCTAGTAGTAGAGTTATAATGGTTGGCGTTGTCTCCTGTATGGAGGTTAGTAATGGAGTGAGTCTTAGGGGGAAAGGTAGGCAGTGGCTATGGGAATAAGATAGAAGGATTATAGCTGACTCGCTGCATTTGGCAGTGCCGTGTGCAGCGAGTATCTCGTAGGGACGTTAGGACAGGATGCGGACGATCGGGTAACAGGTAGATAGACAGAGTAGAGATGTAGAGGAACAGGGGGATAGAGGTAAGTGAGGGGAGAGCGTACGGGTGGTGACACCCGGACGTAACACCCCCCCCGTTAGAGGAAACATATTGATTGGGTACAAGTAATATGTTTCTATCTGACGTAGTTAGATATAGGTGTAGTTGTATGGAGACACTTGTGAAGTATGAATGGATGTATGTGTATTGTGAGTGGACCAAGTAGTATGGCATTAGCCTTTATTAGGTCCGATAGTACATATAGTAGTGTAGTAGTGTAGCATAGTCGTGTGTCGAATATGGTACGATTATGTATTATTCTTAAAATTAGGATTGCGGTTCGGTAATTGGTAATATATGTAGAATTACATTTTAAAGTATTGGTAGGTATGTAGTTGAATCATTTGTAGATTTTAGCTTCTGGTTCAGTAATTTGTCAATGGGATAGCGTATTAGGTATGAGGTGTGAGGGAATTACAATATTATGTTCGAGCGTAGTGTTATGAAATAAGATGCGTATAATAGTGATAGTACCTATAGGCGTCGTGAGAGTATCGTAGATCTACGTGTATAGGGATTGTGCGATCCAAATGTTATTTAAAGTTATATTATATTATAAAGGCTTAAGGCTAGGTAGGTGATTACAGTTTCAAAAACAAAAACATTGGCAATAGTATATATGATTGTGAATAGTAGGTTTCCGTAGATTTCGGATGTTATGGTTAACATGGTATAGGTGTGACTTAAAGTCTATCTTACACTATTTAGGTTTATATAGGTATATATATAAGTAAATGATCTAGTGACGTCATAATATTATCGTTAAGATTAGATGAGCGTAGCGACGACTTGTAATGTATTTAATCGTAATAGTCTGTCGCTTCTATCTGGTGCGAGTTCGTCGTTGTCTTGCGTAGGAGTTGGGGTTTTTGGATTTTGGTTTTATATATAGTCGGATTTGTTGTGAATAGTATTGATGTGTAACGTTTGTCTCCATCATTTCGAGTGTCGTGTCGTATCTGTAATTATTTGTCTTGTTAGTCTCGTGTGTGTGCTAATTTTAATTTATTTAGGTGAACTATTTTTGTTTTGTTTGGCGTAATGTAAATTTCTGCGTTGATGTTGTCGATTATTTGTTTGATAACGTAGGGACCTTTGTAATGGTCGTCAAATTTGGAACGAGTTTCGTTTAGTAAGAAGACGTTTTGTCCGGCTTCGAAGGTTTGCGGATTGATTTTCCTGTCGTAATAAGTTTTTGACTTTACTTTAGCTTCTTTTAGGTTCAATGCTGCTTGTTTCCGTATGTCGTGCATGTTTGTCATTAGGTCAAGGATAAAAGTATTGTACGTGTTTGTCATTGCGTCTGTTATTCTTAGGTCCGACGGTAATCGGGCTTCTTTGCCGAATATTAGTTGGTGCGGTGTGAAGTCCGTACCCTCATGTCTCGCGGTGTTGTAGCAGAAGATCGCAAAGCGGATGTATTCGTCCCAGTCTTTACCCGCGTTTGTGTAATGTTTGATGTGTTCAGTTAGTACGAGGTGACTGCGCTCCAGCGATCCGTTCGATTGCGGGCGATAGGCAGTTGTTCGGACTTGTTTGATTTTAAAGAGTTTGCTAATTTGTTTGATTGCGGTACTCATAAAGTTCTGTCCTTGGTCCGTCAGTATTGTTCGTGGAGCTCCGTAACGCGTAATATATTCTTTGGCGAAAGCTACACCTATTGTTTGGGCAGTAGCATTGGGGAGTGGTATTGCGTCTAGGAACTTGGTTAAGTTGCACTGGATCGTTAAGAGATATTGGTTGTTGGATTTCGTGATCGGGAGTGGCCCTACAATATCGAGTGCTACTTTATCGAAAGCGTCTGCTGGTGTATCCGTGATTATCATGGGCAACTTGGTCTTGATTCTCACTAATTTTTTTCTTTGGCAACTGTCGCAGGCCCTGATAAAGTTTTCTATTTGAGTTTTCAGATTTGGCCAAATGTATTTTTCTCTTATTCGGTTGAATGTTTTTGTTACCCCTTGATGGCCGCCGATTAGCGATTCATGGTATTCTCTAATTATTTCGTCGCGTAGGGTTTCGTCGGGCGTGATAATTTCTTCGGTACAGAGTGTGATTTTAATGTTGGTGTTCGCGAAGGTGTAATAGAATAGTTTTTTGATCGTTGACCATTGAAAGCTGCCTAGCCCAACGTTGTTTTTCGCGAAGGCGAAAGAGTTTATATTTTTACGTATTAGGATGCGTTTGAGGTTGAGGAGTATGTTGTGCAGGTCTTCCAGATTGTCTTTGTCCGTATGTTTGTTTTTTATTATAAGTGTGAGAATATATTTATCTTTGGATTTTGTAACAGCTATTTCCAGTTTCCGTGGTGTTCGAATTGTAAACGTTTTTCTGTTCAGCATGTTCTTGTCTATCAGTCGTTTTGTCAATGGGTCATCTGTCGGGTGTTCTGCCGGTACGCAGTGAACGTAGTTGTCGTGTATTAGGAACATTCCGTCTTTTGATTCTTTGATGTTGGTCGCAGGTATTATGTTATCTAGATTGTTTATGAAATGATTGAAATCGTTAGGTGTGTTGTCGGTATCGTCGTTCTGAGTGTCCCTTTGTTGTGGGGTGTCAGTGGTAGGGATGGGGAAGTCGTTGCGTAGGTTTTGGGGATCTAAGGTGTCTATTGATAAGTGGGAGTCGTCACTATCAGGTGATCTCGAGTTCTCGGGCTCTGACGAATAATCTGTATCCGTCGTATGGTCAGTAGTGTTATCTATTTCTGGCGGTGGAATGGTGTTGCGTTGCGTTGTCGGGAGTGATCCGTGAGGTATTGGATTTTCGTATACGCAAATGGTGATCTTAATGTCTGTGTCTTTGAATATATAATGGATCATACGACTCACTATGTCCCAGCTAAGGTGGTCTAAGCCGCAACCTAATCTTGGTATTGATAGTGATCTCACTCCTTCTCTGATAAGCGCTACTTTGAGTTTGGCTAGTGTTTTGTACATTACTTCTTTCGTAGGTTTGTCAAAGTGGCGTTCTTTTGTTACCAAATTATAAATTATACGTCGTGGGTATGTAACTGTAATAATGTCTGTTACTTTAGGGTTCATGGCTCGAAGTTGTTTGCGTTGTATCAGTCCTTGTTTCACCATCTGATCCGCGACACCCAGTGAAGCTTTACAGTCCGCTGAAATACAGTGCGCCAGGTTGTCTTTTTGTTTTAGTACGTCGGCGTGTGTCTCTGTGATGTTTTTATTGTAAGTCAAAGGCAGGAAATCTACATCTACGAGGAATTGATCGTAGGGGGGTGTGTTTTCCAGATTTCGTTCGGTAGAAGTTCCGGCTAGTCTGTCGCGTGAGACTTCTCGTTTCTTTACATCTAGCCTAGTATGTGTTACTGCTGACTCCGAGTCCGTTGTTGTATTTGTGCTAGGGAGTTTTTTATAAACTCTTTTGCGTATATACGGTGCAGATCCTGGCCTATTATCTTTCGACGTTCCGGGTTGAGGATCGGGTAGTTTGCTCCGCTCCTCTTTGCTACGGTCCGTACGTATGTGCGGGACTTTTCGTTTTATATCGGCGGTCGCGTCTGTAGTTTGTTTGCGAATATTTTTGTGAGCTCTTTGGCCCGAGTTAGATGAGGTTGTAATAATGCGCTTACGACGGGTGTGTACCTGAATGTCTGAGTCATTCGTAGAGTCTGAGCTATCGTCTGCGTTCGGTTTGTGTCGCGGTGCCGGGTTACCTGAAGATTGTGTATCGCGATGTCGTTTATTCGTTTTCTTCGAGCTCAGGTAGGTCTCTGGGGAGTTTGTTTGTTTATCGTCGTTTTCTTCTAGAGGTGTCGAGTAGTGAGTGGATTCGGATAGGAGGGTTGGTTCTTTCTTTCGTGGGGCAGGGTTATTAGAGGAGTCGGTAGTCCTTAGTCTTTTAGCGGGTTTAGATTTTTGATTGATAATTTCAACGTCTGAGCTGTCCGAGAGGTCTGATGTTGCCATGGTTGGCGTTTGCTGCGCCTTAGTTCTTTTAGTTGGGGCAGGGTTAGTGGATTCGTCAGTGGTTTGTCGGGGGCGTCTCGGGAATTGATGTGCTAGTTTTTTCTTTTTGTTAGTTTCCTCTGAGGGTTCTGTATCGGTTCTAAGGCGTTTTGAATCAAGAGGTAGGATCTGGATCGGGTTA
This sequence comes from Rhogogaster chlorosoma, assembly GCA_944452935.1. Lineage (NCBI taxonomy): Eukaryota > Metazoa > Arthropoda > Insecta > Hymenoptera > Tenthredinidae > Rhogogaster > Rhogogaster chlorosoma. Next base: position 10,030,908 of record OX101803.1, on the reverse strand, counting down.
GGTGGAGGGTTTCTAGATAGCGCGTCTGCGTTTGAATTCATTTTACCTTTTTTGTAAATAACGTTGTAAGAATATTCGTCGAGTGTCAGGCGCCATCGTAGCAGTCGCGAAGTTGGGTCTTTGACATTATTTATCCAGACTAATGGTCTGTGATCCGTGACAAGTGTAAATGTGCGTCCGTAAAGGTATGGTCGAAAGTGTTTCACCGCGAAGATAATTGCTAGCAGTTCTTTGTCAATTGTCGAGTAGTTGACTTCTGCTTTTTCGAGAGATCTTGAGGCGTATGCGATGGGTAGGTCTTCGCCGATTTTGCCTTGGCTAAGAATCGCGCCTACAGCGCAGTTTGAGGCATCAGTTGTTAGTACGAATGGTTTTTCAAAGTCCGGGTATTGTAAGATAGGTTCATCGCAAAGGCTATCTCGTAAGGTCTCGAACGCGGCTTGGTGTTCGGACGTCCACAGGAATGGAGTGTTTTTCTTTAGTAGGTTATTTATGGGCTTCGCGATTTTTGATAAGTTAGGTATGAATCTTCGGTAGTAGCCGATTAATCCTAGAAATTGTTTAATTTGTTTAGGATTTGTAGGTACGGGGTAGTCTTTTACGGCTGCTATTTTGTTTGGGTCCGGTTTTACTCCGTCTTTCGTGATTACGTGGCCTAGGTATGCTACTTCTTTACGCAGGAATTCACATTTGTCGGGCTGAAGCGTTAGTCCGGCATTGGATAATCGTTCCATGAGTTTTTTGAATTTGACCGCATGTTCTTCTAAAGACCTCGCATAGATTACAATGTCGTCCAAATAGACGAAAACTTCGTTGCCTAGGAGTCCAGAAAGTACCTGATCCATTAGGCGTTGGAAGGTCGAGGGTGCATTTTTCAGCCCAAAGGGCATTCTGTTATATTCATAATGGCCATGCGGAGTTGAAAAGGCCGTTTTTGGACTGTGGTCAGGGTGCATTGGTATCTGGTGGAAACCTGACGCCAAGTCGAATTTAGAGAAGTATTTGGCGGACCCTAATTGATCTAAGATGTCTGTTATGTTGGGGAGAGGATAGGCGTCACCGATAGTTTTTTCGTTAAGTTTGCGGAAGTCTATGACCATGCGCCATTTCTTATTGCCGGTGGCGTCTACTTTCTTGGGCACTATCCAAACCGGCGAGTTGTATGGTGAGGAAGAGTGTTTAATAATATTTTGATCGAGGAGTTTGTTGACTTGCCTATCTATCTCTTCTTTGTGAATCTGAGGATATCTGTACTGTTTTGTGTGAATTGGGATGTCATCTGTGGTTGGGATAGTGTGGCTAACTAGTTGCGTATGTTTTAAGTTGTCGCCCGGTAAAAAGAAGAGGTGGTTAAATTGTATAGCAAGGTCGGTTATCGATTGTTTTTCTTCGTTATTTAGATGGTCTAGTCGGAGGTTTTCTATAAGCGTGTGGAGACGTTTTGAGTTATGGTCAGGGGAGAAGTGAAGCGTGCGGAAATTGTCATTAGTATTAGTTTCGCGAGCCTTAGTTAATAGGATTGATTGGACGTTGGCGAGTTTTGCATCGGTCAGCTGGGTTCTTGTGTCCTCGAGTTCGTCGACTTCTTCTAAGGTTACTACGGGTCTCTTTATCTCGACAGCTGACTCGCTGGAGTTAATCGCGTAAGCATATGCTAGGCCGTTTCTGTTCGTGACTAAGGCCTTGCCAAGAAAAATATTGGGACCAAGGTCTATATTATCAATGAACCCTGTTTTTAAGGTTGGGTTGGCTACTTTCATTGATATTACCGTACCGGTTCGCGGAGGAATGGATATTATGTTTTCGTCTAGTATTTTTAGTGGTTTACAGTTATCCGTTGTCACTGTACCATTTCCAAACGAAATCGTGGCATTTTCGTTGTATAAAAATTTCGTCCCCAGAATACCATCTTCCTTTATTGGGAAGGAATTATCAACTAGGTGAAAAACGTGCCAACTATTGCCGATCTGTACGTTAACGCTTCCCAGGGTTTCTACAGTACCGTCCGTTGTGCCGGTTATCTGGGTTTTATCTGTCACGGTATAGTGTACGTTCGGTTTGACTGCGTTAAGTTTCATTATGTTTATGTCGGCTCCGGTGTCGATCAAGAGTGTGCTTGTCTGTTTTTCAAGTTGGGGTGTGTGTAGGTGTATCTTGGGTGTTTGTGTTACCGCCGTTGTGAGAATGCGAGATGTTCTCATATTATTGTTTGAGGATCTGTAGCGAAGTGGGATAACACCTGTATTTCTGGAATGGAGTTGGTCATTTTTAAAACAGATTGTCGCTTCTTCGAGTCGTAGGAAATCGGCGCTCAAAAGGCCGTCTTCTCGTATAGGGAATTCGTCGCTTATTACGTGAAATTCGTGGCAAGTTCCGGCAAATTCTAGATTAATGCTACCTAGTGTTTCCGTGTATCCCTCTGTTATTCCCGAAATGTAGCGTCTATTTCTTGGTTCGAAATGAGTGTCTGAGGTGATGGTCCGTCGTTTTATTAGGTTTAAATTTGCACCGGTGTCTACTATTAGTGTTCCGGTATAGCCGATAATTTGCGGTGATTGAATTGTAATGGTTGGTGATTCTAGGAGAATCCTTTCAATGTGTTCGGACGCTTTTTTAGAGTTCGGGGCGTTGGCGCGTCCGTGTGGTCCCGTTACTCGTTTAAATGTAGTGATTCTACTGGAAAGTTGTTAGTATTTGCGAAATTTGTATTTGTATAATTTACGCGTGCGTATCTTGGTTGTTCAAAGTTGGATCTGTTTCGGTTTTCGTCAGGTTGGTTTTGTATCTGAGATTGTTGGGCGTATGTTGGAGTGTTTGGTTGATGGAAGGAAGGATTTTGGGTTGTCTGTCGATTTTGATAGTTTCGCGTGCGGCACCATTGGATTGTATGCCCTTTACGTTCACAATATGTACAAGACAAATTGTCGGTACGCTCTCGTAATCTACAGTTATCTAACGAGTGCCCAACACGCTTGCAAAACCTACAGTTCAGCGACGGGTCGTGAGGCGGTGTTTGTTTTGTGTTACTACTACGGTTTTGAACCGGTTCATCGGTTTTTGAACTGTTTTGGTACCGTTTCGTATCGCTCGGTGTCTGCGATTGTAATTTTTGCCTTTCTAATACTATTCTTTCCGCGCTCACCGCCTTATCGACTGCCGCTCGCAGCGTGTTTGGCTTCTCGGTTAACACCCTTTGTTCTAGCGCGTCACATAGACCTTTTATAAAGGCGCGTAAGGCGTTATCTTCAACGTTCTTTATCAGTATAGTCGCATGTTCGGCGGTTTCTTTCGAATCTATAATGTCAATGGCCGTATCTACAAGTTCTTCTATTCTAGTTCCGTATTCTAATGCGGTCTCATTTTTCTCTTGACGTGCACACGCTATAGCACATTGCACGTCTGATAGTTTTTGTTTCGGTTCAAACGCGCGTTTTAAATTATCTATGATTGGTCTTAGTGTCTGGAGGCTATCTCGCGGAAGGGCTTTTTCTGCATGGCCTTCGATTTTCGATCGTACAAGTGCGGCAAATAGAAGTGAATCTCGCGGATCTATTAGTATTTTTGCGTTTTCAACTTTCCGAAGGAAAGATTTTACTGTAATGTTTGATCCGTCGAAAGTTGGGATCAGTGTAGCCGCCACTTTCAATGGTAGAAATTTCGTCTCTGCGTCGGACATGATTTTCGACAAGGTTTACGACTTATTTTAATGGTATACGTATATTAAGTTAGCTTACGTTCTGGAAATTATGGTAAGTACGATGAGAGTGATTATTCTTGGCATATCTCTGAAGTGGTGATCGTTGGTGGAGAGATGACGATTCTGGATCTGGTAGTCGGGCGATAGTGTTGGTGATATCGGCGTCTTGAAATCGTCACCGGGCTTCGTCGTTGGAGCGAGTTCGCTCTTTGTTGGGCGAGGTGCCTTTGAGGTTCGGTTTCAGTTGATTGATAGTCTTGGCAGATCTTGTGATTGCCAATTATCGCCAGGTTGATAATGGCGGTTTCGTAGCTCACACTTTTTGGGTGTATGAGTGATTGGCGTAGCACTAGTTATAACGTGCAGTATAGACGAACTTCGTTACGTTTTGTCCGTAATTTGGTTAACAGTTCACAAAACTTGTGTTACTCGTCGTTTCACTGTTTGATATCACAATTTGTTGAGTTAGCTGGTTTATATTTTTGTGGTAGTTCGTTCACTTTTGATATACCCTCAGTAACAGGGGGACCACCGCTGCCACCAGTGTTATGTCTATTAATTGGGTTAGGTCCCCTGTTCAATATATAAAGATATACCTGAGGAGTATGAGGGTAAACGATCGTGATAGTAATTATAATCAAACTTAAATCTTTATTTCTAGTAGTAGAGTTATAATGGTTGGCGTTGTCTCCTGTATGGAGGTTAGTAATGGAGTGAGTCTTAGGGGGAAAGGTAGGCAGTGGCTATGGGAATAAGATAGAAGGATTATAGCTGACTCGCTGCATTTGGCAGTGCCGTGTGCAGCGAGTATCTCGTAGGGACGTTAGGACAGGATGCGGACGATCGGGTAACAGGTAGATAGACAGAGTAGAGATGTAGAGGAACAGGGGGATAGAGGTAAGTGAGGGGAGAGCGTACGGGTGGTGACACCCGGACGTAACAAGTTTGAGAAATTTCACGAAATTAGAAAGTTTACAGTTTCAACTGATATGAACACATGCGTTAATTATCAGAAAGACAAAATCATCATTCCACCGCTTAATTGCACTCCAACTATTTCAAATTATGTACTTTCGCAAACACGAAAATAGAAAATTTACAGTTCGAAAATTTTCATGAAAAATAGAAAGTTTACAGTTCGAAAATTTAACTAACATAGTAACAGTGCATGGATATTTGCATCTATTATTGGAAAGATGAAGTCATGATTCGATGGCTTAATAATGCCCCTTGCTATTTCAACTTATACACATTCTCAATCGCGAAAATAGAAAATTTACAGTTTGGAAATTTTCACCGGTATAGTAGCGGTGCATGAATGGCCATTAGCGCCAATTATCCCCTAGTGCTATAAAAAGACCTACGCCGACATGGTGGAATATTAGAAACTACAGTGACAGCTGCCCATCAATTTGACAAGTACGAATAAGTGAAAGAAAAGCTAAAATGACAAGTGGATTCTATTGCCGACTTGGTGGATCATCGGTGCATGAAGTGGGTAAGTCTGATTGATGAATATTAATATTTTTCCAAAATTGCGATGTATGTCTCAACCGTCACTTCGTTGAATTGTGGCTTGTGATATATTAAATTATTTTACCCTGTGTAAGCCCGCTTCATCAATATTGCAGAAATGACCGAATGGGAAAATGAGGTTGAGTCGATTGTGAGATGGATTGCCGGCTATTTTGATATTGACGATGACATGAGGAGCTTCAGCGATCTAGAATTCACCACGGAGGTGATCGGATGGTGGTTATGGCGGCGAACCCATTCCATGGGGGAACCAGAGTACGGACTACCTATTAATCGCATTGTGGTCCCGGGAGCGTGTGTCACATGTTACAACATGGTGGTGGAGGCTGCTAGGCGAGCCATCATTATACGCAGAAGATGTCCACCAACGCCGCCACCCTTTTGAATAATTGAAAGCGCCTGCTCACCCTCGATTTCGCCAATTAAAATAAATAAATACACTAGATGTCAATTGCGTACTTGATTATTCACCCAGAGAACTCCCCACCCCCCCCCCCCCCCACCCCCTCCCCTCTCAAAAAAAAAAAAAAAAAAAAAAAAACTCATAAAAAACTCATAAAAAAATGGGTGTTTTTTATGTTTTTTATGTTGTAGAACTCTCTTATCCCCTCTACTTACAAGGTCTCTAGTAGGCACTCCACGCACTAATGAAATTCATGTAACCGACAGTGGTAAGATCTTACATTACGGACTCAAAAAAGGCTTAACTGACCAGCTGAGACGTGTGAATGATCAAAACACCGATGAAACAAATTTAATTTTGAATCTTCATGTAGATGGTACTCCTTTGACAAAAAGTTCAAAAAGTCAGTTTTGGGTGTTGTCGGGTCAAATTTTTGCGCCTAAAAAATTTGGTCAATTGCCATTCGTTATTACCACACACCATGGTTATAAAAAGCCCTCGGTTGAAGAATTATTAAACGATTTCGTAGAGGAATATTTGACTATTACAAAAAACGGATTCTTTTACCGCCATAAAAAGTATGCAGTCGAAATACGGGCTGTTATTTGCGATAGTCCTGCAAGGTCTTTCGTAACTTGTACCAAAAGTCACAACGGATATGAAGGTTGCGGAAAGTGTACTGCTAAAGGGGAATACATAAACTTTCGAATGATATTTCTCGAAATGTATGCCCCACAACGAACTGACAAGTCTTTTAAAGAACGAAAACCTTCCCGAGCATCATAATGGCATCTCACCGTTTGAAAGAATATCTCTGCGAATGGTATCTCAATTTCCTCTGGACTACATGCATTTACTCTGTCTCGGAGTGATGAAGAAACTTTTATTGTATTTCGCGCCTCTTCCTCGAGATCATAGTTGTAGTACCCCCGACTTTCCCCAGTGTCTCCACAAGTTTTTAAAGTTAGGGAAAATTAAATTCCCTGCCTGATGTACTGTTCGGGGCGCTGCGCACGCTTCCGGGTCCTACTTTCATTCTTTCGCTTTGTGCCAGTGTCTACACGTGCAGAAAGAGAAGAAGAAAAGAAAAAATGGGAAAGAAAAGCAAGAAGAGGACATCTTCAGAGGAGGAAGATAAAGAAAATCGACGGAGACGGAAAATCAGACGCCTGGAGGAAAAGTTAGAACGAGAAAAAGAAAAACAGCGTAAGTGAAATCATAACCTCACTTTTGGAAAAGTGAAACGCTTCAGCACCGGGACTTCTGGGAGAAGTACCGTGTGTAGAACAAAACAGTGAAGCGTTATGCTAGCGATTTGATCGTGGCATTTTACTTCTGGCCAGCCAGAATACACGCTGTCGTGTAACGAGAAATCTAATATGGTTCGCGTACGGCGTGGGTTTGACCCACAATAGGCGGGGCATTTGATGTCACAGCATTTGATGCTCACGAGGGAACATAAAAAAGTTGATACATGGATTCTTTGGGTTAACAGGTAAGCACTCATCTTCTAGAGAGAGATCGAGGCGATCAAGGTCTCGAGAGGCATCGAGACGATCAGAGTTTCAAGCTGCGTCGAGGCATTCGCAATCTCGAGCAACACCGCGGCGTTCAGGATCTCGAGAGGCAGGGCGGCGCTCGTGGACTCGAGGGTCATCGGAACAGTCAAATCGAGCGTCATCGAGGTATCTAGATTTAACTACGCAGCCGTCATCGCGAGGAGTATTAAAAGACTCGAAAAATCTATATTTACCAAGACGATCGCAATCGAGAGACGGATTAACGTCGCGTCCGTCGAGAAGACGATCGCGGTCACGAGCTCTACAAGAGCTGTCGCAGGTGGACCTGCGATCCCGATCTGTATCGAGACACGAAGAGAGCTCTCCTACCGGAGAACGCGTCCCCGAAAACCCGACAGAACAGACGGAAGTCATAGTAAGCGAGCCCCAACAGACAATAGGGCGAGAAGAAATTCCAGAACACGAGGTCGAGCTTCGAGAAGAGATTCTAAGTGTCATTGGGGCTCGTCTGGAACCCGATGCAAAAACAGCAACAGCGGTACACAAAGATGTCGCTCTTCGCTGGGCAGAAATTTTGCAGAAAGGTCTACCCGCAGACGAAGTCAAAGGACTCTTAGAAAAATACCCGATTCCGGAGAATTGCGCATTTATTAAGGTGCCAAAACTGAATGCGGAAATCATAGCTGCCGTTCAGGAAAATGCGATGAAAAGGGATAAACGCATTGTAGAAAAACAAGAGCGGATTGCAGCATGTTTAGCAGCTGTTGGTAAAGCAATTTCAATTGCTCTCAAGACCGAAGGCCCTCAAAAACTTGAATTGCTCGAAAATTTGAGTGACGGAGGTAGACTACTCGCGTCGGTACACCGAGAACAATCTCTGGCTAGAAAGAGTCTAGTTCTTTTAAATTTAAATTCGTCAATGAAGTCCACGCTGTCGAACACATCTGTCGACGAATGGCTATTCGGCGGAGATTTGGAAGAAAAGATTAAGGCAGCAAAGAATCTCGAACGAACAACAAAGGACCTGAAACCTCCCGCAAAACCTGTACAACAAAACAGATTACAAAATAAAACAAAAAACCCGAGGGGCCCGCCGCGTCAATCGTCATACAAGAAACCAACGGGGACGTCAGGCGGGCAGAAACAACCGATCAACAGCGTAGAGACAAGGAAACCGTACTACCGGAAAGAGCCAACTCGTCAGTACGGGAAACGCCGATAAATAAGGAAGCAAACGTAGGTATAACAGCGGGAAGATTACGATTATTCGGAAAGGCGTGGTCAAAAATAACTAATGATCCGATCATTCAAAAATGGATTAAGGGCTACGTAATTCCCTTCGCATCCAGGCCGAGTCAAGAGCATTCTCCGGTCGAACCTACATGGTCTGATCAGGAGAGGTGCTTGATTAACCAACAAATCAATAGGTTGATAGATAAAGGCGCTATAGAGAAATGTTTACCGGAAAAAGATCAATTTTTATCAAATATTTTTTTGATCCCCAAGCCGGATGGAACACATAGACTAATACTTAACCTCAAAAAACTCAATGAGTTTATTATAGCGGAGCATTTTAAGATAGAGGATTGGAAAGTAGTAAAGAAGCTAATCGGCCATCATGACTTCATGGCCACGCTAGATTTAAAAGATGCGTATTATCTGGTACCCATAGAAAAGAGCCACAGAAGATTTTTACGATTTTTGTACAACGGCGAGTTGTTTGAATTTACCTGTTTACCCTTCGGTTTAAACGTCGCGCCATACGTTTTTACAAAACTTTTAAAACCTGTAGCAGCATTCTTGCGAAAACAAGGCTTGGCATCAGTTTTTTACCTAGACGATATCCTAGTTTCAGGAAAATCGTACGATAAATGTGTGATAAATGTCCGTAAGACAGAGTCACTTTTGCAAGAGTTGGGATTTATAATTAATGAACATAAGAGTCGTAAAATTCCTACACAACGATGCAAATACTTGGGGTTAGTCTTCGACTCGACAAAAATGTCAATCGAGTTACCAGAGGATAAGATCCAACGAACGCTCGAATTACTAGAAAAATTCAAACGGATCAAACGTTGTACAATAAGGGAATTCGCAGTGTTTGTAGGTACATTAGTTTCCTGGTGCCCGGCTTTGAAATACGGGATGATTTATATAAGACGGTTTGAAGAAGAAAGAGCTCGGGCACTTGAATTAAGGGGTAATAACTTCAACGCAAAAATGATTCTTCCACCGGATTTGGAAGAAGATATTGTCTGGTGGGAAACGAATATTCGCTCAACTGCACCAATGAACGAACCAGCTTATAAGATAGAAATTTTTTCTGACGCTTCGCGTACAGGATGGGGGGTTTTCTGTGAAGGCCGTCGAAGTCATGGGTACTGGAATAGTGAGGATTCAGAGCTTCATATAAATCTGTTAGAGCTAATGGCGGCTTTCTTCGGTCTAAAATGCTTCGCGAGTGATAGGCAGGGTATTAATATCCTTCTTCGCATGGATAACACGACGGCAATAGCATATCTAAACCGGATGAGAGCCAGTCGTTACAAGGGACTTAGCTCGTTGGCCAAGAAAATTTGGCAATGGTGCGAAGATAGACAAATTTGGATAACAGCCTCGTATATCCGCTCTAGTGAGAATGTCGAAGCCGATCATGAATCACGGAGATTGCAACCGGAAACAGAATTCGAGATCTCGGATACGGCTTTCAAAAAAATCGTTAAAACCTTTGGTCAACCACAGGTGGACCTGTTTGCCTCTAGAGCAAATGCAAAATGTCGACAATACGTGTCATGGCAACGAGATCCTGATTCTATGGCTATCGACGCGTTCACACTAGAGTGGACACGATGGTTTTTTTATGCCTTCCCTCCCTTTTCTGTGATTATGAGAGTTTTGAGAAAAATTGAAAACGAGAGCTCAGAAGGCATAATGGTCGTGCCATACTGGGAAGCCCAACCGTGGTTTCCCTTGTATTTATCCTTATTGAAAGAAAAACCTATAATTTTTCAACCAAATGTTAATCTAGTCCGCTCTTCCCACAGAGAAATACATCCTCTATGGCGTCAACTTACACTGGTTGCCGGCAAATTATCCGGCAAGCCTTTATCCGGAGAACAGTACCAACGGAATCAGTGGACATCTTAATAGCGTCCTTGTCAGAATCATCACTGCGTCAGTACGAATCTGGCCTAAAAAAATGGTGGACGTTTTGCGCGCGCAAAGGGGTGAATCCGTTTACAGGGTCGGATATTAATGTATTGTCATTTCTAACAGAAGAATTTGAGAAGCAGGCCTCATATAGTTCCTTGAACTGCTACAGATCGGCGATCTCCCTCATTTTGGGACCTAACCTGGGGAAAAACGATAATATTCAGAGGTTTTTTCGAGGAGTAGCAAAATTAAGACCTGCAGCACCCAGATACAATTCAACGTGGGAACCAAAAACGGTTTTAGAATATCTGTCAAATTGGTATCCGAACGAAGAGATTAATTTGGAGCGTCTGTCTCAAAAATTAGCAACATTGCTAGCGCTAGTCACGGGACACCGTATGCAGACTCTGACGTTAATAGATATCAGAAATATTTACCGGGTAAACGAAGGGTTATTAGAGATTAAGATTCCCGATACGATAAAGACCTCGGGACCAAACAAAAAACAACCGGTGTTAAGACTGCCGTTCTTTACGCCGGATTTTTCAATATGTGCAGCTTCAGCATTAGTCACGTATTTAGAAAAGACTGGAGAGCTACGCGGGTCCATCCAAAAACTATTCGTCTCTCTTAAAAAACCACACAAGGCGGTAGGTACGCAAACACTTAGTAGATGGATAAAAACAGTCTTATCTAAGAGTGGCATAGACGTAAACACGTTTTCGGCGTACAGCACGCGCCATGCCGCGACATCAGCAGCCAAACGCCAGGGTGTCAGTATTGATACTATACGCAGAACCGCGGGATGGTCTCAGGACTCTGAAACTTTCGCAAGATTCTATGATCGGTATGTTCATTCGGAGCCGGCTCAGTTTGCTGAAGCGGTGCTAAAAAGTTAAGATTACATATAAAATACGATACAGACATTATAATAGAGTGTATTTTTGTACTAATTCATTAAAAAACATTATGCAAGATTGCTCCCGGAACTGACTTTAAACAACTACAACTATGATCTCGAGGAAGAGGCGCGAAATACAATTAATGATTAAACGAACTTACCTAAGTGAAGTTCAATCATGATTGTATGAAGCGCCTCTTCCGAAGAGATCAATCCCTCCCACCCATTTATCCTGAGGGAAATACCCGCATTCAAAGTTACGGCAGAGCTTAGAAGAATGAAAGTAGGACCCGGAAGCGTGCGCAGCGCCCCGAACAGTACATCAGGCAGGGAATTTAGTTTTCCCTAACTTTAAAAACTTGTGGAGACACTGGGGAAAGTCGGGGGTACTACAACTATGATCTCTTCGGAAGAGGCGCTTCATACAATCATGATTGAACTTCACTTAGGTAAGTTCGTTTAATCATTAATTACTTTGGCTTGAAGGAAAACATGGTGCGAAACTACGAGCATCCCAAATACATGAGCTTTCACAACTGCTAATTTTTCTGGTACAGTATATTCCTAGAGAATTCGCTCGTAGGCCAAGAAATCTGGAGGAGGTCGCTCGATTCAAAGCAACCGAATTCCGTCTGTTTTTACTTTATTTGGGCCCAGCAGTTTTGCATAAGTTTTTGCCTAGCGTGTATTTACAACACTTTTATGCTCTTCATGCTGCGGTTTATATACTCAGTCATCCTACAGACTGCATCGATAATAATGCATACGCTGAAGAATTAATGAGATATTTTGTACAGTGGTGTGGTAAGCTCTACGGAGAGCAAAATATAATCTACAACATGCACAGCTTAATACATCTGGCTGCAGATGTCCGGCAATATGGATGTTTGGACACATTTAGCGCATTTTCGTTCGAGAATTATTTAGGATTGTTGAAAAAAAGTATCAGAAAAGGTGAAAAACCACTTGAGCAATTGCAAAACCGTTTAGCTGAAATATCTGCACAAATCGTTCCAGACAAATCTGAAAGCGTTGTATATCCGAGGCTAAGCAAACCAAATAATAAGAAATTACCATTGGGATGCAGTCATTCGCATGAAAAAATTGAGTTTGAAAATTTTCTGCTATCATGCACCGGTAAAGCAGATAATATCTGTTACTTGAAGAATGGAGATATACTGCGAATTGAATTTATTGGCCTGAAAGGCGAGATCCCTGTCGTAGTTGGCAGTACGCTTCAAAACAGAGTCGGACTTCCGCACTATCCAACAATGTCTGAGAATGTGAACATTTATTTAGGTAGCGAATGGAGTCCAATCAAAATTGTAAAAGTTAGCAACATCGCCAGAAAAGCAGTACATCTGCCATTTGACACAAAGAGATATTGCTTTATTCCACTTCTTCATACTTGCAATTGAGGTGAGAAATTATTGCGAAAAAATTAAGCCTATAGGCCATATCTACACTGATAAAAAATTATTTTCTCCCACAGTATTTTTATTATCTTCCACATACTTTTCTAAACCTGTCAATGTTCATTTGTTGTTTCAAAATATTTTATGCAGTTCAAAGTACAATAGTTATGCTCTTATTGCAGATAATAATGCCCTTTTATGTCGTACTGGCTGATGACTGGTCGCAAGCTATTCCCGAATGTTGGGTAGATAAGTCAAAAGAAGAATATAGATGGCCCCCCAATAACGTTGATGTTGGCAAAGCAATTAGACGTGAACAAAAACCCACGCCAGCATGGCATGAGCTCATTTACACCAAAGCTTATGGACCGTATGGTAATTCGTCTATTCACCTGCAAATCTTGTTCGAAAAATACGTTTACGAATATAGTATATTGTGTACGACTGGCGAGAAATGGGTCTCTTTTGCTCGGTACACACCATATTTTTCATTTTAAAAGTTCTTAACGGGCGCTAAAGAACCTTTGTCGCCCGCTAGTCGCCGTTAGCAGACGATAATAGTACTTTTCGATACCAGTGCGAAAGGTGATGGGAAAGGAAAGATGATTCTCGACTCGTGTGATTCCCACCCTCGCTTCGCTGGGGCGAAAAACTTCACACTTCACCGAGAATCAACCCTTTCGTACTGGTATCGAAAAGTACTATTAGCGCCCGTTACCGACTTTTTTTCGCTCGTCGGTCGACAAACTTCGACTTTACGTCTGATTCTAGTTCAAAAAAATGCAAAAATCGGTCACGTGTTACAAAAATTATATTACATGCTTCATATAGCTACCTACGCAATTGCACGCGCAGTGGAGAAAGATTCCCAATACATTTCAACATGTGACGAAGCGAAATTTGCGGAAGCTTCAATGAAGAAGATATTACCTGCTAAACGCGTTTGTAAGAGAAAACAAGAATCCCACGACACAGACAAGTCTTCAGGTTACAGTTTTATTCAACTGTTTTTGTCAAACATTATCTCTATTAAACAAAAAAAAAAAAACATCATTATCCATGAACGGAATGCCGCAGCATATTATACATAATGTACGTACAATTGAAAAGGTTAGTGTGCAAAAGGATATTAGTATCCGTTACGCAAAGTAGTGCAATTTTCTAGATCCAGATGATTCTCCGCGATATTCGAAAATACCGAAACCACCATCGAACTATAAAACTTCCGAGATGGACAAAGAGAATTCAGTGCCAAGGGAACACAATCAGACTAATCTGGAAATTAAAGTCACAGAGGCCATCGCTACAAACTATAATCCGAATCAAACAAACGATGAAAGTCGAGAGTCTACTCCCGTCAATTACTTGCAATCATCTTACCCCCAGGAATCTCAACTATCTCCGCGGTATGATGAGTCGATAGAAGAATCTGGCAAGTACACATGTATCTACAAGTTGCGTACAGATATATTTTCATATTTCAATCTGTCATCAAAGACTAACTGACTTTTTCATTCTACTAGCTTTTTTTCCAGAAATCTACGCTTCGCCTAGTCAGAATTTGAATAAAAACTTAGATCTGGAAAACATCCCCATGCTGTTAGGTATAAAATGTTTGAGCAGTAATGAAATTATTTTTACAATAATCTAAGGTTCATTATGTTTTCAACTTTCTTGAGAATGCCAACAAGAGGTTCCAACAGTGATTGACCGGACAGTTTTGTTTCCTAAAGTTTCACTGAACAAAAATCTATATTCTTTATCGACAATTTATGGAATGTGAATCATTGATAAAACTCGCCTTATTTTGTTTCGTTACGAGCGTTTTTTCGTTTCCTCCAGCCTCTGAAGACACAGCCGATGATGCGGAAATTACACCGCCACCTATCATAAGAATACATGCTGCTTCCCTCAAAACAGATGGAAAAACGGCGAAGAATGATTTAGGACTCCACAGTATGATATGAATGATGATTGTGTTTGCAGTATAATCTCCCTAAATTGTTTGACAGTACTTAATGTATAATATTTTCTTCTTGCGTAATTTTATTGTCCTAGGCTCAAGCAATATTTCTACAAATGAGATAGAGCTTACGAGATCCCATAGATCAAGACTTACAGATATTGATACACAAAATGTTGGCAAGGTAAAAGTGATGAAGCCTCGTATCAAAAGTATCGTTGAATTAGCACCCACAGATCACGTCCATCTGGGAAATGAACAGCCAAAAAATCCCGAAGAGCAGCGTGCGATATCCTGTGTTTCACCAGAGTTAGGTAAGATATATACTCACATTTTATATGTATTATTATATGAGACGAAGAATGTACATTTAATGCCAACAAAATTATCACAATTTCAGATGACTTTGAAAATAACTGCACTCGCGAAATGTTAAAAATTTATCAATTCGAAACTCGACGTGCTACTGAATATCGTAACCAATTCTGCCAATAAGATCGGTTCACTGGAAAGTCTACAGAAACCATGCTACGATCTATTACCGATACTACCGATGCATGACGTGCAGGCATTAAAAAACTTTGATGTCCTTCTCAAGTCGAACGAAAAAGCGCGACAACAATTTGTAAGTATTGTATGCCTAATGAGAGGAAATGTAAGAACATCTTTCACTTATGTTCGTCTTATGCTCGCAATCAATTTTTCATTCACGCAGGAAACTAAAATCAAACTATTGGGCGGTCGTAATGGTGAGGCACATTTGAAAAATGTGTTAAAACTAAGCATTACAGACAAACTAGCGTATGAAGTCACTTGGGTTGGCCCTCAAAGTCAAGCACGACAGAAGGGCAAGTCACTAGAGAAACTCCCCTTACGCGAAACTAAATTTGCAGATATCATTATCAGTATGTATAAGTTTCCGTATTATCAGTAAGTATAATTATGAAAACTGCATCAAATATCTCGATAAAAGACTGTATTGTATAAATATATTGTGAATTCTTACAATCACGAATTTCAGCTACCGTGGCTTGCGAGCATTCAACAACGAACTTGAGCGCGTTGAGCTCAAGTTTCATGAATTGGCTACAGCATGCAGGGGATCGATTGCGTTATGCAACAAAATATAGAACTAAGAAATGATTATTATAGTTACGTGAAGTATAAATAAAATAATAAAGAAAAATATAATTATATTCATGGAATATGGATAAAACCTTGTGTGCGACAATATTGATGACAATTTTCATCGGATTTATCGAAATTCCTCTAATTGCTGAATGCATATATGTATATGTATGAGATTTATCACAATTCCTCGAATATACATTATGCGTTTAGCATTCGAGTAATTTCGATAAATCTGGTGGTATAGTGTGAATGAGTTCGGAAAATATTCTCCCAATGGACTTCTAAAAGAAGTCGTATTTTCGAGCTCTTAATTCATATTCCGAAAGAGCTCTTCTCGAGGCTACACAAGAGCCTCACAATAGAGTCCGAAAAGATTGCATAAGAAGTCTTTTGGACTTCTTTCAGAAGACTTATCGATGTTCGACTAAGAGCTCTAACCAGTTTTCGCGAGCTCCCTCAGAGATCTTTAAGAGCACATTTGGTTGACTGGGAACCAAGATGGCTGATAGTTTTCGAACTGGTCGCACGCCACGTGCACGTGGTAGTCCAGAAATGGTCAATAATTGATGATTCTTGTGATTATTTTATATTTGACCACTTTAATTTTTTTTTCCATTCCTTCCATCTTTACTAATAGTACAATTATCTTCTGGGCAGTACATTGAAGATTATTGCTACCCGGTTATTATTTGGCCGGATAGCGGTGCTATCCGGTTATCCGGCCGGATAGTAAAAAACAGGCCGGATAGGCCGGATACCGGATACTTACCGGATATCCGGCACATCGTTAGTTTAGGTAGTTTCAAAATGCTTAATTCCGAATTATTTATGTGCGCTTTCATCATTTTCAAAGCGATTGATGGAATAAAAAAGAATTATAGAATTATGGCACTAACATCACCTTTTTTGGCGCTTTTTCTTATTACGTATGAGATAAATCTCAATTATTTTACCAGCTGGAGAAGAGTTTGTCACATAATTGTTTCAAATTTGAAGTAAAAACTTATATCTTGGAATTTAGAGCGAGTTTAACTGAAAAAAGATGACGATTTTTTCAATTGGCCAAAAAAGATGCGCAATCAAATTTCAGATTAGGATGCATGTTTAAAGAATTAAAATTAAGATTTGTTTTTGCCAAGTGGCCAGGGGCCATCTCGAAGTGGCAATATAATTTTATATATACCCTTCTACGATCTAGCGGTTCAATTATGGCCAATACTCCATTTTCACACCCCGTTTCTTCTAATATGGACAACTTTTTTCCCCTACCTGTGATATTTTCCCCTACCTGTCTTTATGTTATCATTGAAATTTATTCTTGAACGATAGAACACATTCGTTAATCATTACATCAAAATAATAACAGTGTCTGTGAAAAATAATTGTGAACTTCCCTATATGATAGAAAGAAGAAAATTAAATAGTCATTTTTGATTTATGGTTTGGTTGAATAATGTATCATTTTCTATCAATTACTACCTCGCCATGTGTTTATTCTGTAAAATTGATTTTTTATCAGTCTATATTCACTATGCCAGCCGGTCGATATTACTAGATAATTTTAAAGTCGCAGATTAATGGACCACCTCATAATGATAAATAATAATAATATAATAATCACCAAGATTTTTGACAGAAACACCCGTAAACTGAACAAATGTTCAAAAACAATTGTAATATCTTCTTTGTTTCGAAGACGGAAAAACCAAGATATGTTGAAGTATATTGTTAAGCTTTTTTTTTAATTCAGTGGTCCGTGTTCATCCCACATAAGAAATCGTATATGTATTGAACGATATAGGAAGTATCACGGATAAATGTAATATAAAATAAGAAAAACGGGGGAAATAATAATAATGCCAAAGCGCGATAAATAGTTCGAGCTTTCTTTTATTGTTTTACAATCACGTGTAGACTTGCATACAAGACTCCAGAAAGCATTAAAACGTATACTTAAAAGTGTAACAGACGCACATAATAGTTATTTGTGTATGCAATTTGCGGCACGAGTCGAAGGCGAGTTGCTGTAAAAGCAGACTCGTCATAATAGCTTTGCGCCCATGATGCACACGATGTTTTTCTTACACCTGGTCTGCAAAAATGCCTCTTTTCAGACCGAGTGAGCGGGCGGAAAACAGCTGTTTGCGCCCGAGGGCAGGAAAATAGTCGGTTTCGCCCGCTTTCAGCCGGCGGAAAAAACTTTTTCCGCCCTAAGGCGAAACGAGCTGTTTTCCGCCCGCTCAAGAGGTATGAAAAGTGGCATTTTGCGACCGGGTGTGAGAAAAATTCATTTTGATTACTTCGCGTTTTTCACATGTCAATTCGATTGTTAGAAACTTTCACCGGAATTTGCTAATACGCAAATGCATATAATTTTGTAGAAAAGTTCGAAGCTTAGTCACTTTAATTATTGAACTTCGAATTGATGTGGAAAGTTCCCGGAGTATACGATTTGTAGGTTTTCGTCATAGTCGATAAAGTGGAGAAAAAACACGCACGCTAAAACAGTGTGTCTGCTAGTATCTCAGATCCCAACTGGTATTGTTACAGGCTGACCAACGGACCGACACTCGTCGGACGAAAACTAGCAGAAGACCGAAGTCTAATGCCGGGAAATCGGCCGAAAAGGGCAATCCAATGATTCAGTTTCAACGCAGGCCTCTATTAAGTTCACATGAACGGGTTCTCGAGAGGCTTATAAGGATCGGGTTGTTTATGTAAATAGGGGAAAATATGAATTGATTTCTTACCTTTTTAATCTGCCTTGAATCCTTTCACAATTTCGGACGTAGAGGGTTGGTGAGGATGGTCAGCGTGTGCGGCTGTGAAAGCTCCCTTAGGCTAGATATCTTCCTGGGTGTCTATGACGGTCTCTGTTCTCCTAGGTCGAGGACCTCGGTTTCTCCACGGTCGCGTTCATTCGAGTCTTTGACCCTTAGGTCGGGTTTAATGATGAACTTGTAGCGAAACTAGGGTTTAGTGAGTTAGGACCCGAGTTAAGTATAGAATTTGTATTTGAGCTTGTAGCGATATTCAGATTTAGCAAGTTATGATCTGAACAAAGTATAATTGATTTGACGTTGGAATTCAAACTTGTAGCGATATTCGGATTTAGCAAGTTAGGATCCGAATAAAGTATATTTGATTTGACGTTTGAATTTATGCTTTCTTTTAGTTGTCACAATTCCATTCATTTAACTAGGAAGGGTAATAGATTAGGAACATTGCTTGGCTGAGTTACAGGTAACGTGCGCCCGGATGTTTCTGTGTAAGTGGGAATAAGAGCAGAAGTAGGTATATGAATGAATATTGGTGAGTGTGAATGGAAGTGTGATAACTATCGTATTTGCTACCTTGTCTAACTTGAGAAATAATCGAGTTCACTTATATAGATATATTGTCTTTATTTAACACAAGGGTTTTAAATGATTAAAAATCAGATTACACAAATTTAAATGATTGAAAATTGGGTTATACAAAATTTAAATGATTGAAAATTGGATTATTATTAGATTTCTCCCGCAAAGCACCAAGACCAGATTTGCGCGTCTTACTATGTTCAGTTTTATTGTTCTCTTTAAAGCGCCAAGATTTTGAGACTTGCGCGTCTTACTATGTGAGATTTATTTCTGTCAAAGCACCAAATACTAGCTTGCGCGTCTTACTATACAAGATTAGAATATTGATTTGTTTTAATTTCAATCAAGGAGGTTTTTAGAATTTAATGTGAAGTTAAACCGCACTGGCTCGAAATCACGTTCAGTTCGGACTCTAAGTTGAACGGTGAATCGTTGACGACGAGAGGCGCGATGTTAACTATAATGAATTTCGAATAAAAGATTGAATTTTGAAGTTAAGAGATTGGATGTTAATTGTACGAATGCCGAATGAGAACTGATCTGAAGAGATGTAAGAAGAAGGGTGGCTGTGGTCTTGGGGCTCATATGGGATCCCTACTTCTAGGTAGAGTGGGAGTTTGTTTATTAAAAATTGCATACCGATCTCACGGTGGAGTTTGGCAGTGGGCATGACTCATATGCACGTGGTGTTTTGGATAGATGGAGTTTCTAGTATTGTTTTTGATAGTTGATATTCAGAGTAAACAGTTTGGAAACTAATTCTTCGTGTGAAGTTTAGGGTTGGAGATAAACGGTCGAACCTAATATTCGGCCGGGTGGATATGATTTCAAGTGCGTATGGTTTATGTTTTGCGTGCCAGTGCAATGAATCATCCCTACGCTCTTTCTTATTCTATATTATATTTTAAAGTTTATAATATATCTTAATATATTTTATACGTTATATGCTTATATTTTATAGAGTATATAGTTATTAACTTATTAATACATGGGTGCATGTGCATGCGTATGTATATGTATAGGCAAGTGGTTATATTCTATTTTATCATTAACTGAATGTAAATCCGTAATATTCTATTTTATCGTTAATTCGATATTAATCTGTATAAGATATATATATATAGTTTGGTAACTACATTTCTATGGTTTTTATAAAATGAACATATGGTATAGTATGTGTTAATAAAAATGAATATATTATATGCTTATGATTAAATATATACGTGTTTATAAAGGGTAAAGAAGGTTTTTAGGGTTTTTAGTCGTTGGTCATCGAGTGTACGTCTGCGTAAATCTGTGAGGATGTCACAGTATCAATCAGAATTTACCCTACGAGTTAGCTCGCAGCTGGATGAAACTGTAAATTTCAGTCGGTATGACAGATACCGCTTGCTGCGCCAAGCCCACTTCAAGCCCACTTGGTCGGCTCACAAATTAACCCAGGGTGAACCGTCTTTAGAATATTCAGTCAACGCTTTAATGAAAAGTATCTGCATTACAGACGTCGGTTAGTATATGATTGGTAATGTTAGTTGAGATATTTTCCTGCAAAGGGTACTTCCTGAGATTTTGGAAAATTATTTCTTGACTTTGAATGAAAATATTATCCATTTCTAATACAACATATTGAATAGTACTCGCAGGAACAAGAAATTGACCTTCGAGCTTCAAATATAAATTCGCTAAATTTAACAAGAATACTTTTTGTTACAATCCTTAACAGGACATTTTATTTTCAAACCGTTATTGATATGACATTTTAGATGTTTAATAAATCGATTATAATTCTCGAAAGTCTGTTTACATAATTCTTCTGAACAAACGAATTGAGCGTTTACATTTGTCATAATAAATACTCTGTTGTACATTGGTTGCTGCTTCACGGAAACATTGTGAGTTCGCATTATGTGCATTCTCAGGCTTGATTCAGTTTAAAAAAATAACTTACACCCACTATAACCACAATGGAAGTCTCTCGTTAAATTACTATGATATCGGTAATGTGTCAAGTGATCTCGAAATTTGCTGGTTTGGTTCGTACAGAATCGACATAAATACATATTTTAATTATTTTATTCGAAAATATGCGGGTCAATATGTAAAAAAAATTCTCTAAATTCAGTGATACTACATGTGAATTTTTGACCGTGTTATATACCATAATTATTGATTCTCTTTTGTTTTTAATTGCATGTCAATTGATTCAAGGTGCAAGCTGATTTGTTTATTTACGGAAACAGATTGGGTGCTATTTTTTCTGCGTGTTCAATTGCTACACTGATCTCTATACTAACTGGATAGCTGATCAGCGTACTCGAGCTGTGTCCATTAGAAGCAGACGAATCTGACACCAGCGCTACTATATCCAACCTCAAACTACAAATTTTGAATCCAAGCGCTTCGCGTACACCTCATAATGAAAATAACGGAATGAGCGGTTTGCCTTTACCATAGCTATTGATTTATAAGATAGGAATATGAAATGCGGTATGTGAGAGGTGTTTCCGAAAATTAGTAGGTTTGTCAAGAACAAGGAGTTGAAATTCAAAAGAAGGATTGATTTTTTTGGGCTAATAATTCCTTCGAATTCTATATAATGAAAAATACGAATATATGTAAAACGATTATCAGATTTGTAAATTAATAGATTCTGGTATTTATTTCTGGTTTCTAAGGTAATGCGATTAAGACGCAAGCTCATTACCTTTCTTCTTGCAATAAATACAAAAAACCCACACAATGACGATAAATTATCATTATAAATGTAAATAAAATATTCACAAATAAAAGGATTGCAAATTTACCGCGTTGTTATGTTGTCATGGACAATGTAGGATAAGATAAACGAATCTTATATTCAAATAAACCGCTCCATTATCAAACCAATAGCCATGTAGCAAACAATGGTCAGCCATGTTGTTAAAAATAAAACTCTTTTCCGCTCATGGCTCTGAAACTAACGTGTGTCTTGCAATCTCTTAACTCCTCAATCCGCCTGTAAAACCTCAATCCCAACAGACAACACTACAGGTTTGAATGTTACGTATGTAACATACCACACATACATATCAAGTCACGTGATTTGATAGTTCCAGGTTGGTTATTATGGCGCGTGTGTCGTTTTTCAGCGCTTCTAATAGGCCTTTTCATCACAAAATTTTTTTATGCGCATGCGTCAGTATCAGCCATTTGTTTCGTACTGTTTTTCGTACAAAAGGATGTAAAGTACCCGTCTACAAATGATTACACGTAAATAATATTAAATAAAGCATAGTCAGTGAACAAAAGTAAGAAGAAAATAGAGAGATAAGTGCCTGAATCTGAAAATAAATTCTTCCAATCGATTATTATTATGTTATCTGTACGAAAAGGAACAACGCAACGGTGTTCTTATGGAGTGTGTAAGAGTGATACGCGCTATAAATCATTTAAAGCCGAAACATATTACAGTACTACCTCTCTAAGAGAGAGGTCTAGGGCGGTTAGAGGAAGAAATTCTGAAGAAATTCGTCGTCGAAGCCTTCCCCCACCACTAGGCTATAGCGCTCGAAAATCGCGCATGTAGTGGTGTGTCCGTGTTTCTCCACTTGAACTCGATAAGAGGATACGAGCCATTGCGAGCGAACATTATAAACGAGTTGCGGAAAGTGTTGTGTTCTCCTGAAATCGCTCGTGACCTCTTATCGAGGCGTCCGCGACAAACTCAAAAGGCCTCGGGTAGTGGGGGAAGCCATAAAAATCGCTCAAGCGGAACGGCGGAGAAATTCTCTCTTACCGAGGGCTCTCTTAGAGAGGTAGTACTGTATTTTATAAATTTTCCAAAGCCTTGTCTGCAATATCGTAAAAGAATTATTAAAACATCGCGCAAGGTACATATTGAAACATGTTCAAAATGTGCAAAATGTGAATTATGGGTGAAAAAATGTGGCCGAAGCGACAGAAGTTTTAGATCGATTGATGATATTACTAAAGATACTTATATTTGTTCACTACATTTTCATGGCGAAAGTGGTCCAACAGAAAAGAATCCCGATCCTTTAAGCTATCGAGAATTTCGACAAATTGAGAAATCAATCAATAAGGTAATGTATAAGGGGGATTCCACGTCAAATCGAATGAAAAAACGAGATTATTTCCCTGACCACTCTTGATGTTCTCGCCCTTTTACCCATCTGAAGTTTGTATTGAAAGCATCAACTCTGAATTTTTTCAGATTTTTCTGACCAAACATTTTTTCACCACAGCTGGTGAAATAATTAGCTTTTAACGATTTTTCGATTTTTCAAGTTAACATAGTTTGAAATCAAGATGTCATATGGAAAAAGTTCTGATGCAAAAGTTTCACATCTATCTATGAAATTTCTGAAAATAATTGTTAGTGGTTTTTCATGTCCCGTTAAAGTGTAGTTTTGATGAAAAATCTTCGAAAATCTTCTGTTACAAGAAAGTGCCCAAATCGAATTGGCTGAAATTTTGACACAGCATGTCTTCTTTAATACCAAAGATTGTCTGTAAGTTTCATAGTGGGCCAAACATTAGTTCACAAGTTACAAGTAATAGTTTACACGGAACTGTGGAATTTTTCAGCCATCCATATGGCGGTGTAAATGTTAAAAGTTATACAATCAGTATTACGATACGCAACGCCTAGTTGAATCCCTACCTTGATGAATAAGCTTGAAAAATATTATCCGGCAGTTTGGGACTCACATATCATGTCAGGAATTGTAATGAATGATAGACTGAAGTTCATATAATTCTCAAGAAAAAGTTTTATTAAGGTAATATTTCCTGGTATTTTAACTACTTATTGATAATTATTGACCAGAGTTGCCGGTTTTTTAAATTTTATGTACGTCTGACTCTGTCGCATAAGAGAATATTTTGCTGCTCATAACACCTTCAGCACCAGGGACAAAACAATGTTTTTTTTTTGCGTACCCGGGATCGACTTTGCCTTTTTGAATCTTTTTGAGACATTCGAACATCGTGCTCGAGCTTGCAGCACAGCCAAGCGCAGGGTAAGCAAATAGCGTACTACGCCGCGAAATTTAAATCGAATAATCGCCGAATTCTCGGCACCGCGCGAATATTTGTTGATATATCTTCTGAAGCACTACTCGGCCCACTCTGAAATTTTCAGACAACCTTTGTCATTGAAAAAAGCACGCTATGTATAAATTTCAGCCAATTCGATTGGGGCACTTTTTTGTTACAGAAGATTTTCGAAGATTTTTTATCAAAACTATACTTGAGCGGGGTATGAAAAATGCGAAAAAAATACTTTCGAAGAGTTCACAATAAAACCTTCAATTTTTGTACAACAACTTTTTTCATATGTCTTGTTTTGAGCCAAGTTTTGAGCCAAGTTTTGAGCTACGTAGGTGCGAAAAATCGAAAGAATCAAAAAATCAATTTATTCGATGAGCTATCATGAAGAAATACTAGCTCAAAAAAATCTGAAAAAATTCACAGCTCATCCTTTCAACATGTACTTTGATTGTGTCAAAGGGCAAACAAATCGAAAGGGGCGAGGGAAATCGACCGTTCGATTTGACGTGGAATCCCCCATAATTATTTCTACAAAAAAAAGATTTTCAGAGGTATAACCTCAGACTCGTTTGTAGGTGGTCAAAGCAAGGACCAGTTTATCTGAAAAGTATCATAGAGTTGATCTGGAAGAAGAAAATGGGCCTCAAAATACGAAAATAAACAACAGTGCAACCATTGAGCAGGTAGAGCATGAATATATACACTTTGGAGTATATAAGCGTGTGGCGGTCTCGCGCTTTTCTTTTTAACATGTTATTTTACCTTATTTATACTAGTATAATTTAAAGTTTGTGATTATTATTATTATTTTAATATTTTAATATTTTTAATTAATATTTAATTTAATATAGGGGAGAGTGGTCCTGAGTCGGCCCAGTAAGACTTTTGTCAGAAAACAGAAGGTAAATCGGATTTTATAGCGCTGCTAAGTGTTTAGTTAAGTAGTGCGGTCGTTCGCCTACAATTCTATGTCATTGAGGAAGGGGTAGTGTACCTGTTGCAGTCAGAATACAGTGCGAAGTGTAAAAGTACATTTTAAGCATTTCTCAAAATAGTGGTCTTGAGTCGGCACCCCATTTTTTTCACTCAAATGCAAGAAAAAGCGCAGATTCTCTAACTCACAACTGCTGTCAACAGAAAATGGATGAATTTGCACCATTTGGCAGAATAAAACATGCACTTTTTGTCCAATTTTATAGTATATATTTTTACATGCCCAACTTCATGGCTGCCACCGCGCGTAAAAGTACACGGGTATCACGCTTTTCTGACTTGCGTTTGAAATTGCGTCCGATGACTATAAAGGAAAAACACCGAAAGCGACAAGAAAAAACATAACAGAACAATACAAAAAAGCAACAAGATCAAAGAAATTGGTGCCGACTCAGGACCACCTCGACTTTTCACACGTTTCGCGTGATTACGCACGCGACCAAATTCGAATCGAAAATCGACATAGCCCATCAATTAGTGCATTGAATAAAGAAACCAATGCACTTCCTAATTTCGAATTTTTGAAATATTTGCATACCGGTTGCTGCTTCTGAATAAATACCGAAAATGAAATCCTGTCACAAACGAAAATAATAAGTGCGCTCACGCTACGTAGCACAATCCACACTGACGACTGTGGGTATAATTTATGTCAGTGTTTACCAACATATCATACGACAAAATATTTGAGTCGACATGCAAGCCATCTCTGAGAAACACCATGGTGCCGGCTCAACCCGCAGTGCCGACTCAGGACCACTCTCCCCTATTAATATTTCCATCTCTTGATTATAAGAACTTATAGATTTAAATCAAAACTCATCTTTTCTTTTATTATAGACATCGGCGGCTCATGAAGAGGTTCAACATATTATTGATGATAATGCTTGTTTTATTCAACGAATATTACCAGATCAATCATTATCAGAGATGAGCATAATGGACGGAGACACAAACTGCAAAGGAACTAACAAACCTACAACAACTATAGAAATTCAGACCGACAGTATACAGATGCGTAATGAAAGTACTCAGGTTAAGTTGCAGAAAAATTCAGCTATGGAAAAATTTGTGAATTCTATTCGTAGGGATGATAAAAAATGCATTTTTTATACAAGTCTGCTCTTTGAGCACATCCAGGCTTTGCATAGATTTTTGAGTCCAGCTTGCGAAAATTTAGACTATTGGGGTAGTCGAAAGTCAAAGAATGAATGTTCCGAAAATAATAGTAGATACATATTAACATCAATGCAGCAGTTGATTTTAGTATTATTGAGATTGCGCATGGATTATTTAATAGAAGATTTTGCTTACAAGTTCGATGTTTCAACAGGGTTTGTCTCAAAAACATGTACAACTTGGATTTATTTTTTGCATAATGAATTTACCACTCAATTAAAGCCATTTATGTTTCCATCTAGAAAAACAATAGCTGAAACATTACCAAAAACATTTCTGTCTATAAAAAACATTAGAGTTATTGTAGATTGTGCTGAATTTTTTTGTCAATCGCCGTCAAATTTTGAACACCAAGGTAATTTATATTCAAGTTATAAAGCCCATACCACTTTTAAATTTTTAATTGGGCATACCCCAAATGGGTGTTAGTTTTGTATCTGATGCATTTGAGGGTTCAATATCTGATTCTGAAATATTTAAGCGATCCAAAATTGCAGATTTATTGCAACCTGGAGATGTAGTACTTGCAGATCGAGGTTTTACTGTTCATGATATAGTTGAAGCAAAGCAAGCCCATTGAAATATTTCTCCATTTTTGAATGGAAGAGACCGTTTAACTCCACAAGAAGAGATCTTGACGAAGAAAATCGCAAAATAACGCATATATGTTGAACATGTTATTGGACGCCTAAAAAAATTTAGACTTCTTCAAGCAGTTCTACCTTTAAATATGCGTACCATCATGTCACAAATTATATTTGTATGTGCAAGCTTGGTCAACTTTCAAACACCTATAGTTTTCGACGAATAAAATTAAGACCGGTATATTGTAATAAATTTAAAAAAATTGTAAGGAGAAATAATTGTATCATATATTTAAATTTTACGAAACATAACATTTGTATTTATACAAACTGTAACCGGTGTCTCGACTACGTTCGGGTACACCTAGGAGAAGGCCGGGCTACAAACCTGGGGCTCCTGGGGAAACTCGTGTTGGGCGCCAGACTTCGGCCTCGAAGTCCTCACTCTCTCTCACTCGCTTACGGCTAACTAGTCTAGGGGTAGAGGGATTTCGTGGGGGCGTAGAATAAAGACACCGAAGAAGAATTACGTTGACTAGAATTTTATTTAAAAGAAAAAAAGAAAAGGTGGCGACCCTTGTAGGAAGAAAATTATATACAACGGGGCCTGTCTTGGCACAATACTGGGTTGCCCAGATTCGGCCTATAAATAATGGCCCATGACCGGACCAATACTCAACTGACAAATCTTGGTTTGCCAGTCTTGAACCAAGACCCAGCCAATATCCAATCAACAAATCTTGGTTGATCAGTCTTGGGCCAAGAGCCAGCCAATATCTTATTAACAAGTCTCGGCTTATTATCCTTGGCCCAAGTGCCAGCCAATATTCAATTAACAAGTCTTGGTTTGCCAGTCTTGAACCAAGATCCAGCCAATATCTATCTAACAAATCTTGGTTGATCAGTCTTGGGCCAAGAGCCAGCCAATACCTAATCAACAAGTCTCGGCTTATTATTCTTGGCTCAAGTGCCAGCCAATACCCAATCAACAAGTCCTGGTTTGTCAGTCTTGAACCAAGATCCAGCCAATACCCAATCAACAAGTCTCGGTTCGCCAGACTTGGGCCAAGAGCCGGCCATTATTCAACTAACAAGTCTTTCTTTTTAGTCTTGAGCTACGAGCTAGCCAATATTCGATCAATAAGTCTTGCTTCCATCATCCTGGATGCATATTACATAATTAATACATTGTCAACATTTAAAAATAAAATTTGCTAAAGTTAATGGTGACATTTAAAAAAATGTTAATGTTACATTTATGCATTGACATGGATAAAACTGTAAATTTGACAATTTTTCTGTCATTTTATAGTTGTTTTTTTCTATTCAGTATCTACCTAAAAAAAAATTTCAAATTCGTTTCTGCCTTTAATTATAGCTCCTATGTATAAATTATATCTTAGCATTATGAAGGGAACTATTTTACCGGCCGAGTTGTAATTAACCACAAATTATCCATTGGCTTTAACCTTTAACTGTGGTGTATTGAGAAAACACATATCATAAGCTATGTATGTATTGTGACGTTGCAGATTTGCTGCCGTCACAGGAGCCCTTCTGGCTACCGATTTTTAGTAATTTGAGTAGCATTTAGAGTACCGATACCGCGAGAGAGAGACGAGACACGTCTCACCCTCGGGAAAACAGCGACACACCACAGACAAATAGTAGCTTTCCGAACAAACTGTAATTTGAAGTGCTTTTTTGTTAATGTACCGCAAGAGAGAGAGAGAGAGAAGGAGTAATGACGCTACGAGGATTTCCGCCGACTACCGATACCGAGATGACCTCCAAATTACGCTACTGCAGAAGCTACCACGATACGCAGCCCAGGACCTGCAAACCATGGGAAGTATCGCAACATCCGGAGGGAAGGACGTCGACCTTGGAAAGATTCTCGCTGTGAGATAGGGGTCGCAGACGGCTCCACGCTAGGAGAACTTATCTATCGCCAGCAGCGGATTGCGACGACGGCGTATAGGGTTGTACGCTAACGCTACAATCTCCCGTCACAGCAGCCGAGAACACCATACCGCTCCTGCCACTATTATCGACGCCAGGAGGGCGTAACGTTATCGCCAGAGGACGAGCCGCGTGAGGAAAAGCCAGGAGAGCCCCACGCGCTCCTGGCAGACCAAGAAAGGTGGCGACCCAGAACCGGGACACCTAGGATCTGCCAGGGGGTTGCAGCGAGGTCGTCTTCAAGTGAGTCTGCCGCTGCAGAGTAAATCCCGCGGGGATTAGTGAAGTCAGGAAGGTACCGCATAATAGAGTCCAAGGTCGCGCCTTCCCGAGGTCATCCTGCGGCATTTACGGCCGAGTATCGCATCTCTACCGCCTGCCGCTTGCCGCACGGCAAGGATCAGCGCATCGCACGCATCGGCTGACGAGCCGATCGTGCGAACTACCGTCAAGTAATTGGAATAACCTATAAGGTGCGGAGAGACGTCTCATAGGGTCCCCACCCTCTAGACCACGTAAGGAACCTCGTTACCGAAAATCAGGAAGACTATCGTCACTTCTACGTTCCGCATTAGAGTCGAATAGACGTGTTTCTCAGCTGTTCTCGCTCTCTCGCAGTTAGTTTCCGCCATTATCTCATACTCTCATAAGTTTCTTACCGCTTCGCGGTCGTTACCGAATATCGAGTGTACGAATAATAATAATAATAATAAGAATAATGTGTACGAGCAGCAGAATCTGCAATAAGGTAAGGTCTCTAAGATCGCTTGTAATAAACCACGAAAATTCCGCTGAGCTTCCTTCATATCGAATCTCGTAGTCTTTAGTTCGTACGTAGCCTACGGGCTACGTCATTGTACATTTATCGTAGGAAATTATCGTATCCCGCTCCCGCGTATCGTATCCCGCTCGATATCTTCTATATCGAGTCAATAGTAGTTTATCTTTGCGAACCTTCGGGTTGATTAGTAGTTTCTCTTATTTGTTCTATCGCTACGCGATCCCTTGTTAACTTAGCTTCTTTTGTTGTAAATCTCTCGAGTCGAACTAATTTATTGAGCCGAATTATATTAGATCTTTTATAATATCGCTAGTGCCGCCAAGTATAGGATATTTTGCCGGAGTATCGTATCGCTCGGTGATACGTGCCTAAAACGTAGTATAATAGCTTGTTTTGTATCGCTTCAACGGCGCGCTAGCTAGCCAGTATTATTATCGTTTTTTTTCTACCGCTACGGCGGACCCAGGCTCAGTAAAATAAGTATTTTCCGTATTACGAATTATTATTCCCGAATTACTGTTGTTCTATTATCTTTGCTATCTCGCCTAGCGAGCTCATGACATTATAAATAAACGCAAAAACATTGTAAATGTAAAAAATTAAAACCGAGTTCCAAAATGGTTTCCCCAGCCAAAAACTCGAGAACATCCATACTCTTTTTCAGCGTCAGATTACAAACATCATTTCCTTACAAAAATAGTACAAAATAATACGTGAAATCAGGCATCGAAGCCGAGCGTTCCCTTTGTTAATTTTCAGACTTCAAATTATGTTCTTCAAATGCTAATCAATCGAAATGAATGGAAAACCAATAGAATCATTGATGAAAGCTGTGATAAAACAGCATATTGGCGACGGAAAATATTGCTGAAGGAAGTTAGCTCGTATGATGATACGAACTCGGCGGGCATAGATTGTTCTGAAAATTATCAATTGCTGAAGTGTGAGGTAAGATCAGCAATTAGTGCGTCTTTCAATGCAGAATATGTGTACCTATACTGTCAGTCGAATAGAAAGAGAGATGTCGCAAGAGCATCACCGAAGTGTACCGATAATGGGTACGTCCAGTATAAGTATGTATCGTTTTATGGATGTGACATGTTTGTAGCATGGCGTTATAACTTCAGTCGAAAATCGGTAAACGATAGATGCAGAATGAAATTGAACTCTTCTTCAAAACTTGCATTCGAATTTAAATTACTGAGATCACCGTGCCTGGACCATTAGTTCTTGTTATGAACACACTATAGGTATTTTTTTAACTTCAATTTTCAACGGATTACTCATTCCTTTCATTCATTTGTTTCAACACAACCTCTTGCGAAAACCACGAAGCACTAGTGCGTGGAAAATGTTTTCTGATTTTTAAATTTGAAGAAAAAAAGGATAGTATGTAGGGCTCGGGCACTGAAAAGGACTTTATGAGGAGTGTGAAAGTGTCACACGATTCGAAGATGAGGTCTTTCTGCGCCATTGCCATATAAACTACTATTATATCGTAGTTTCAGTCTACAATAATAAATATATTATCAATGCCAAGAATATCCTAACAGTATTTGATCATGCTCCCGACAATTTTGTGGGTGTGATCGTTACACATTGACTGGAAGAAATAATTAAAAGAAAAGAGTGCAATTGATAATTTTCAGAACAATCTATGCCCGCCGAGTTCGTATCATCATACGAGCTAACTTCCTTCAGCAATATTTTCCGTCGCCAATATGCTGTTTTATCACAGCTTTCATCAATGATTCTATTGGTTTTCCATTCATTTCCATTGATTAGCATTTGAAGAACATAATTTGAAGTCTGAAAATTAACAAAGGGAACGCTCGGCTTCGATGCCTGATTTCACGTATTATTTTGTACTATTTTTGTAAGGAAATGATGTTTGTAATCTGACGCTGAAAAAGAGTATGGATGTTCTCGAGTTTTTGGCTGGGGAAACCATTTTGGAACTCGGTTTTAATTTTTTACATTTACAATGTTTTTGCGTTTATTTCATTACTTTTTGTATGTGCAAACGGGTCAGCGCTAAGCTGACTCTAATGTATTTTACACATTACACATGTATAAAGATCAACTTCCGATCATTCGTGATGGAATGCATGTGCTACAATGAACAAGTGTATTTTGGAATTTGCGCAAAAGATACGAGCTAATTTTTTTTATTTCTTAAATAAATGGGTGTAAAAAATTTTTTTCCGTACACTAATTTCGGCAAAATTGGTTCTTCAATTATATATATATAAAAAAAAAAAAAAAATTCCAATAATTTTCTAATTGAAAATTTCATTTCTTTCCTATTTTTCGACGCTTTGTAACCATTTCCCTGTTAAGTTTGAATAAAAGACGTGTGGACCAATTTTGTATAATAATAATGTTTATAGACGAAACTGTAAGCTGTAAATTTATAAACATGTGAATAAACGAGTTTGAAAATTAAAAAAAATGATTTACCTTTTATTATGATATGATATAATACTTCATTACCAACATAATTACACGTTATTATTTTTAATAATCTTTAGTAGAGACATGCCTTTTATTTCAACAGCTATACAGGGTGACCCAAGACCCCCGGACCGGAAGGAATAGGTGAATTCCTCGTTGGATTTTGAGACGAGATTTCCTTTTCGAAAACTTCGTCCGAACAACGGTGTCCAAGTTATTAAAGATTAAGAGTAGCCAATCAGCGCCTCGCTTTAGGTCCGTGCCAGTGCCGGGTCAATAGTGAACGGCGGGCAGGGCCCGTGGTTTATTTTACATTTGGCTACTTTCTTCTTCACTTTACGATCGTCGCGTATTATTATTATTATTATTATTATTATTATTTTTTCTACCGGACCGTAGTTCTACGTGTCCAGGTTGACCGGACCGTAGTTTTCCGTGTCCAGGTCGACCGCACCGTAGTTTTCGGTGTCCAGGTCGACCTGGAATAATAATAATAATAATAATAATACGCGTCGATCGTAAAGTGAAGAAGAAAGTAGCCAAATGTAAAATAAACCACGGGCCCTGCCCGCCGTTCACTATTGACCCGGCACTGGCACGGACCTAAAGCGAGGCGCTGATTGGCTACTCTTAATCTTTAATAACTTGAACACCGTTGATCGGACGAAGTTTTCGAAAAGGAAATTTCGTCTCAAAATCCAACGAGGAATTCACCTATTCCTTCCGGTCCGGGGGTCTTGGGTCACCCTGTATAAACGATTAAACTGATTTGGAATGTATAATATGTTATATGCGTATATGTTCAATAATATTTCAATTTTGTTGCAAGAAAACAGACAAGCTTCTAAAAATTTATGAGTATAAAGATTGAGTTTTGAATTGATGAAGTTAAATTAAACACCGAAAACTACGGAGCGGAGGACCTGGACACTAGAAACTACGGAGCGGAGGATCTGGACACCGAAAACTATGGAACGAAAGACCTGGACAGTGAAAACTACGGAGCGAAAGACATGGACACCGAAAACTACGGAGCAGAGGACCTGAATACCGAAAACTACGAAGCGAAGGACCTGGATACCGAAAACTACGGAGCGAAGGACCTGGATACCGAAAACTACGGAGCGAAGGACCTGGATACCGAAAACTACGGAGCGAAGGACCTGGATACCGAAAACTACGGAGCGAAGGACCTGGATACCGAAAACTACGGAGCGAAGGACCTGGATACCGAGAACTACGGAGCGAAGGACCTGGATACCGAAAACTACGGAGCAAAGGACCTGGATACCGAAAACTACGGAGCGAAGGACCTGGATACCGAAAACTACGGAGCGAAGGACCTGGATACCGAAAACTACGGAGCGAAGGACCTGGACACCGAAAACTGCGGTGCGAACACATTGCTGAGTACAAATTTTTTTGGGGAGCACGAGCAGACGTGACGCATCAATAATAATGACAATAATAATAACAATGATAAATGAAATATGATTATAAATAATACTATATAATAATATAATAATATTATATTATAATAATCATCATACTGGCACGCGGCCGCGATTTGCTGCTGCGCATGCGCATTTGTAAATCAGGCATCGATCAATAATTCTGCGCATGCGCATTTTGTAAAATAATTAATATTATTAATAACTCAGTTACGCGTGGTCAATTATTGCTCAAAAACAATAGGGGGCGAGATTTCGGTGACGAGAACACTCCTTCCAAATGGCAAGTTCATAAGTGCAACGGTTCGACAGATATCGTGGTCTCAAGAAGAACGTCTGCAACGAAGAAGGAGAAGAAGATTGTGTTTTTCGATCAACTTCGACGGTCAATATCTCAGGAACCACGCGGTAGATTTTGTCGAAATTTCGCGAGCAAGGTCGAATGGCGAGGGCCTTACGCCCATATAAATTTTATTAGGAAATAATCAGCGGTTCAAAAGATATGACAGATTTTTTACAAGAACAAGAGCTGGCTCGGGTAAATGTTTCGTGGCTAGCGCGCCGAGTTTTCACTGTCGGAGGGGGGGGGGGGGGGGGGGGGGGGGGAACTCGGCGATTCGCTGCCGCGAATCTTGATTATCGTTGATTATAATTGTTTGTACCGCGTGTACCATTTAAGTGAAAAATATAATACACGGAATTGTTAAAAAGGTTTATCTGGTGTTCAACATTTATTTTGGATAATCTAATTACCTAAGTAAGGTGTACCCTAGGGTGGTCGTTAAAAATTAAATTTTTTGCGACGCCCCCTAAAAAGCTTCCTTTTGATGAAAAAACACTGGGGAATTTTTTTTTTTTTTTTAATTCAAAACAACACATGCCGCAAGACGATCTAAGTTAATTTTTGGGTATAATCATCTTTTTCGGGAATTTTTGCGACACCCCCTAAAAAGCTTCCTTTTGATGAAAAAACACTGGGGATTTTTTTTTTTTTTTAAATTCAAAACAACACGTGCCTCAAGACGATCTAAGGTAATTTTTGGTTTTAGATCGTCTCGAGGCACGTGTTGTTTTGAATTTAAAAAAAAAAAAAAAAATCCCCAGTGTTTTTTCATCAAAAGGAAGCTTTTTAGGGGGTGTCGCAAAAATTCCCGAAAAAGATGATTATACCCAAAAATTAACTTAGATCGTCTTGCGGCATGTGTTGTTTTGAATTTAAAAAAAAAAAAAAAATTCCCCAGTGTTTTTTCATCGAAAGGAAGCTTTTTAGGGGGCGTCGCAAAAAATTTAATTTTTAACGACCACCCTAGTGTACCCAACCCCTCTACCATTCTCGCTGTAAATTTGAGCCAGCTGTGCCGTCGAGGCCGTCGTTCCATTTGTTGTTTGAGTTGCTACCGCTGAATTTTCTAGTTGTTGTTTCGTAGAAAAATTGACGCATTCGCGTCTGGCGCCCAACACTCTATCTTGTATCGTGGAAAAATTAGTCGTATCGTCAGGAACGCCGTAGAGCGCGGTGCGAACTCTGAACCACCGTTGCAGTATGTATGTATGTATGTATGTAGGTATGTGTGTTGGCTTACGAACATATACACTCTGTTTACTCTACTTTGCTGTGTACGCTCTCGGCTGATCCAGAGCCCAACTAATCTTGTTGCTGGACGTTACATTAACTTATAAAAATTACATACGTTTAACGTTCATAAATTCATAATATTTGTATTTATATACGAAAATCCAAAACTTTCCCTAATAATGTCGCAAAGTTATAATAGATTGAAAAAACATCGAGCTCTAAAAAAAAAAACAAACAATGCAGACTGTCAACAAACGGAAAAAGACGT
This sequence comes from Rhogogaster chlorosoma, assembly GCA_944452935.1. Taxonomy (NCBI): domain Eukaryota; kingdom Metazoa; phylum Arthropoda; class Insecta; order Hymenoptera; family Tenthredinidae; genus Rhogogaster; species Rhogogaster chlorosoma. The sequence continues at coordinate 9,995,530 of OX101803.1, read as the reverse complement.
GGGTGAAAATATAGTGGATTATCATAAAGTGGATATTAATGACTGCGATCCTGGGCAGGCATTAGTCAACAATACGAATGATGACCTACCTATTATTTGTAGTTCTCAATATAAGAATAGTAATAATAATAGTAGTACTAGCAATATTTGTCATCTTAATAATTACAGTGATGATCGCGATAATGATAGTACTTATCACGATAACATTAATAGTGATAGTGTGAGTGATACAGAAATTTCATGTGAATAAAAAAAAAACAGCAATTAACAATTCTGGAATCAACGAAAAAATCCGGCAGTGGACATTAAATAATTTAGATACACTAAGATTGAATGTAGTAACGGAATTATTGTTATTACTTCGAAACGAAGGATTAACAACATTCCCAAAAACAGCGCAAACTTTACTAGGAACAGTTCATCGTCGAGTTGTGCATATTATGTCATCTTTACAAGAGACTAACGGTGAATATGCATACTTAGGAATTGAACGTGGTTTGAAAAAAATAATTCCAATTAACTATGATAAAACGGAAATTAAAATATTTGTTCATATTGATGGAATGCAATTATACAACAGCGCAAAAATTCAAGCATGGCCAATAGCTGCTAAAGTATATGATGGAGATTATATATCTAAGCCTTTCACTGTTGGTATTTATTGTGGAGACTCGAAGCCCGCCAATGTTAATGCTTTTTTAAAAGATTTCGTTGATGAAGCAACAAATTTAACAGCAAAAAAAAATAATTATCAACCAACAAATATACGGTTTCAAGGTTATGGGTCTAATTGTAGATGCTCAAGCCAGAGTTTTTTTAAAATGTATTAAACCACCAGGATCTTTTTATGGATGTGAAAGATGTGAAACAAAAGGAAAATCTGTCGGGCAGTATAAGAAGAAAAAACGAATTTATCCAGAAATTAATTGTAAAGAACGGACGGAACAATCTTTCAAAGAAAAAACACAACCAGAACATCATAAAGAAAATATTACGTGTCTATTAAGTGAATTGCCGGGTTTCAACCCCGTGATGTCTGTTGTGACGTTGGGGTTTCGTCGCTACCGAATCGTCACAGATGGGCAATGCTGTCACCTTATTATTTGGAACTAAGTTCCGGAGTTAATTATGTATTGGAATTCTTACTTTATTGGAGCGGGTCTTTGGGCGAGCGGGTAGGTGTTCCAGATAAAGGTTCCTCGAGTAGATCGTTGATCACAGTGATGATTTGGGTTTCACCTTGATATTCCAATGAGTGGTGTGTAAGATTATCCGTTTTGGTCGATGCACAACACTGGGGTTCAAGGATGAACTCACAAGTTTTAGATAACTGGCGTATTATGGCTTGGCGCCTCCTTTCACGCACGTCCTTTCCGCCGCGGTGCCCGCGCTGTCGCTTACCGGTACGCCGGGGCATGAACTTGTATGGTAGGTTTTGGAGACGACGAGTGCCTAGACACGGCACGCTCGTCTATAAGGATGTTGGAAAATAGTGCGAATGCCAAGAAGGGCACGCTCGCAAGATTGAAGGGTACAAACTCGAACGTTAATTTCGTGATTAAAGTTTATTATTTTGTTAAATCGCGAGGAGAAGCCAGATATAGCACAGTGAATGAAAATGAATTTAGTTTTAGAGTAATGAGAAGTACGCGACTTGCTGGAAGCAGAAATAAAGGCACTGCCTTATTGTGTGTAGGGTCTTTTATGCCTTCTTACTATCTGTCTTCTCCTTTTCGCGGCAGACGACGGCTGCCTGAGGACTCAAAACTGCTAGATTGCAGTTCTCACCAAGCAGGCAGTCGCCGTTTGCTATATGATCCAATGCTCCTTGCATACATAGTGCATACATATGTAACATGCATGTATATAAAATAGGATCTTATATTCTAACAATTATCAATATGAGTGTATACCTTTATATGATGGTGCAAGCCGGAGACCATAGGGTCTGCCGACGTCACACCTTCCCCCTTATTTTAAATGTCGGACCATGTTCTACATTTACTATACTCTATCTTATTAATCATAAAATGGATCCAAGAACGATATCTATTAAAGGTTAATTTAAAATCATCTAATAATTAATATAGAGCTTTCCATCTCATCAACATTATGATGATTAGACAATCCATCTGTAAGATTACTGAAACTTGTAATGAAAGTTAAAAGGGCAATATCTAAACTCATAGAAATTAGCTAGTATTGAGAAATTATAATGACAATTCAAAAATCGCGTTTATATATTATACGTGTAGTTACTTTTCCTTAAACGCTTCTTAAGTGGCGTCGCATAATATAAGGTGGCCGTTTGGTTAATATAAGACACGGCCTTCATTTGTCTGGCTTGTCTGCGTTATGCTGCTATTTATCATATCGCGTATCCTCACGCGTCTTTCTAACTTGGACTCTGCTACCATGCTATCTATAGTTATTACTTCCGAAAGGGGGGTTGCTGGTAGTCCCTGTTGGCTCGTGCGGGGCCTGGATCCGATGGTCGGGGTGCTATCGGCTGCTGCTTCTGTATTCTTTGGGACTAGATACATCAGCAAACTTGTAACTGAGCTGAATAAGGCTCTTAGCAAGCGGATGCTCCATCCATACGTCTTGTGCAGCGTGTAGCCTCGAATTACTGTACTAAAAGCGTTTTTGGCTAGCTGCAGCGTTAAAATTATCCCGAATACTCCGGCGCTGACGTTTCCGAATAAGGTGAATCCCGACCAGATTTTCTTCGCCGTGGATTCCGCGATTTTTTGGAGGGAGTTTTCATCTAATAGTCCAGACAAGGATATGCTCCCGTGTGGCACCTCGTGCCCGGTCATCCCTCTTGTAATCGTGTTGAGGACAGCGGCTTTTTCTGAGGGGAACATCATGTGGTCCCGTAGGTCCTTGAGATCGTCTTCGCTGTAAATTCCGTTAGTGGCAAGTGAGCTCGGGTTAATGTAGGTCCAAGTTAGTGTAGTAGCTGGTTTGATCTTCTGCGGAGCGGGTACTTCGATAGGTTTTGGCGTGAATCTGTACCAGCGGTCGTCGATCTTGTATAGTGTTGGCGCTAATACGTCGCACTCCCTTGTGCTAGATCTCTCGATTAGTATGTGTGATTTCGGTGTGAGGAAGTATGATGTATTCCCGGCGGTCACTGGTAGATCTGTGTAACACTCGTCCGTGTGTCTCACCTTACACTCCACTGGTATGCATTTGATGATGTGTACCACTTCTCCTGCTGGTGTCGCGATATACCCGGGTCCCTTCATTAGGTTATACGCGAATTCTTCCGGTCTCGTTGTTGCTAGCGTCAGAGCGTTTTTTAGGACTTGTTTTTCTAACGCGCAACGTTGGGTGATGATGTCCAGATATAACTGCGTGATTTGCGTCCTGATGTGTTTTTCGACATATATAAATTTCGAGTTCATATACGCGAAGATGTCGACGTTTGCTACTTGTAGGCCGGTGCTTTCCTTGAATGTTTTTCCTTTGCCTGTTTCGAATATAAACAGTTTCGGATGTTCCGTTCTGATCAAGGTGTATCCGCAGATCGTAAATTTCGATTTTTCCATTAGTGCAAATGTGATGTCCTCCGTTGATAGCGAGTAGATATGTGGTCCCGATTCTTCATAGCGTTCCGTTACCTTTGAGGCGATACCTTCATAGAGCAGGTCATATGAGTCGAACCTGCAGTTATCTCTCGGGGTGGAGGTCCAGTATGTGTAGCCTCCGTCTTCGTCGAAACAGTTCTCATCCGAGAAGGTGCAGACTGTTCCGCTGCTCAATATTATTTTATCGTCGTCAAGCTTGATGTTGGCCGGGTAATTTTTCACAGTAATCGTGGCGATACCTTGGACTACGACATTGTTCCATGATCCGAATCCGTCGTCGTAGAAGGTTCCCTCACAAGCTCCAGCTTCTGTCAGACTTACAGCTAGTAGCACGTCCCGTTTTGTTGTTTGGTTTCGTGGTATATTATCTAGCACTACTGAATTTCTGATCGCAGCTATTCCCTTGTACTGCAAGTCTTTACAGGCTTCACGACTCATTGCGCTTATGTACGCTCTTCGACCTCGTCTAGTTACAGACGAGTGAGAGTGCATTCCGCAATGATAAACGGTTCGGTCGATTTCTACCTTGCACTGGATCACTTCCGTTTCTCGGAATTCCGCTGTTTGAAGGAGTTGTATATATCTCTCTTCTACAACCGGCTGCGTTCTGGTGATGTTGCAGTCGTCGATGTCCAGTAAACTGATAGTAGTCATGTTGAGTGTCGTGCCCCCGCAGTCGTATCCGACCAGGCCCCATGTTGTTGAACACAGAGCGAGTATCGATATTATTAATTTTAGCATGGCGTCTTCTGGAACAGACGTTTCCCAAACAGAGACTAAGGAGTTTACCTAAGTTCCTTATATTCTTATGTTTACGTAAATAATAATAATAATCCTATTTCTAGTTCATTGCGATTGCTTTTGTCTATTTATGTGGTTACGAATGTTCGTTCACCCTTGAGGCTTTCAATTTATTTCTGTGTACTACCTTACTCTTATTGCCTATCTTAATTTCTACATTATAATTTCCCAGGATTTCCAAGACTTCGTGTGGCCTTGTGTACTGGGTTCCTAGTTTCCCTCTTTTTGGTCGTTCGTTGAGCAAAAATACTTCATCCCCGGCTTTTAGTTCAAGCGGGTTAATGTGCATATCGTAGTAGCGCTTAGATCTATCTTTTGATTGTATTAAATTGGCTCTCGCGAGGTCTTGGATATCCCGTATCTTATTGCATAATTCGGTGAGGTAGGATTGGTACGTTTTGTTCTGTTGTTTATCCATAACCTCGTGACTGGAAGGCAGCCTAGCTTGTCTACCATATATTAGCTCGAATGGAGTATATTTTGTGCTCTCGTGGATACTAGTATTGTACGAGAACATTGCCAGATCTACCCATTCGTCCCAATCGCTATCCTTACTAACGTATTGTTTCAAATATTCCGTGAGCACGTGGTGGGACCTCTCGAGCGACCCGTTAGACTGTGGTCGAAACGCGCTGGTTCTACATTGCTTAATTTTGAATTTCTTCGCGATCATTCTCATGATTGAACTTGTGAGATTGGTGCCTTGATCGGTCAGGATTTGTCTCGGGGCCCCGTGTTTACAAATGAGCTGTTTTACGAGTGCGTCAGCAATGCGAGTAGAGTTGGTCTGACACAACGGAACTGCTATGGAATATTTGGTCAATAGGTCTTGTATAGTTAAAATATAATCATTCCCTGATGGGGTCGTAGGCAATGGTCCTACTATGTCGATTGACACCTTGTCGAATTCTGATTCGGGTGTATCGGTTATTACCATAGGTTGTCTCGTCTTTATCCTAGTCAGTTTATTTACTTGGCATTCCCTACATTTGGCTATATATTGTAACGTGGCAGATTTTAATATCCGCCACGGACATCGACTCCACCCGATAACGCGAACGACCATGCCGCTGCCGTACCGGTCCATCTCTCGCCAGAGCTACGAGGTCCAATTTTATTATTTAGTTCATTGTCTGCCTTAAGTTTTTTTTTCGATTGTAAACCACAGGTATCCCTACAGACCAGGACCTCGGGGGATATATCTGCCGCCGCTGGAACACCGGAGGGGAATGCCCTGGATGCCTCGGTACTAGTAGCCGCATCTACGACATCCTCCAGCCTCCGCAGCCTCGTCAACTGCAAGCCGGGAGAGGGCTGTAGCCGCCAGCCTGACGCCTAGCTCTCCGTCTACCTACCTCCCGGCCGAAATTTTGAAAACGATCGCCGATAGATGCGGCGAACCTACCGTGTGCGGAAAGGCTTCCCCCTCCCCGCCTACCGTCCAGCAAGACACTCCAGTGCTGACCGCCGCTCTGTAGAGTCCTTTCAGTGCCGTAGCTTTAATTTCGTACCGTTTTCTTATATTCCGTTTATTTTTGCCGTATCTTTTTCTTACGTTTAAGTTTATTTTTTTGATTAGTGAGTTTAAGTTTCTTTCGTGCCGTGCCGCCTTCGCTGGGCTACGCCCCGATTAAAAGGTAGGCTCTTTTCTGTTCAGATCACGACCCTCCGTCTCCGAGCGCATTTCTGGCCTTGTTGCCGCCTAACGGCTGATTTCAAACTCCGCGTCTGACGGATTGCCGTGGTCATCTCTTTATTTTATGATCTAGGCTTCTTAAGCTTAAGTTAGCACTTTCCTGGACCCGTAACGCTCTGGGGAGATCTTTAGTACCGTACCGCTTCCGTTCCGTTTACTTCCGTTATTATTTTACTTTATTTTACCGAGTAGAAATAGTGTGTAAGCTACCTAGTCGTGATCGCGGCTAGCGCATTTATCGGTCAAGTAATTTTATCTCGACCTTTTTGGTATTGTTAGTAGCTTCTCATACCTTAAGTTACCGAATTGATACTTTTTTTTGTATTATTTTTCTGGCTTATCGAGATTATATTCAGTTCCGTTACCGTACCTTGCCGTGTTAAAGTGTGTTATTTCTACGCCCCCATGTTCCCCTCTCCGTCTAACTAGCTGGTTATCTGCTCAGTTTTGCGTTTTGTTTGTGGCTTATTTTGATCTTTCTTCTATTGCCGTCTCGCTTCCTCTTATCTGGTACATCAGTGTACCTGGCGCCCAACATTACCTTCTCTGTCTATTTATTTGATTTTGGCGTGAGATTCACGTTGGTACTCTTTGTGCGGGAATTATTTTTCTATCTAGTTCCTCCGGGTAGGAAAATTGCTCGTTATAATATTCTTGTATTTGGGCTTTCATATTTTCCCAAAAATAACTATGTCTGATCCTATTAAAGGTTTTGGTTATGCCCTTGTGTCCACCTAGTGCGGAACTGTGGTATTCTTCGATGATTTGAATTCTTTCGAGTGGTTGGGGTACCCTTACTGAATTTTTGCAAATTAATATTGAACAAGGGACGTCAACGAAGGTGTTTTCAATGAGGGCCCTGATCTCGTCCCAATTCATATCATCGATATTAGCTGTTTCTGCCAATGCTACCTTATCTAATTGTAGTTCGTGAACGACGTCTAGTAGTGATCTGAGTGTGTCAGCAAATATTTCTCTGTCAAGGGCAGTGTTAATCGTTTCCTTGATAGGTAAACCTATGTAGTATTTGTTTCCTAATTTTGTAACCTTTGCCCTTGCTAGAGTAGCGTCGGTGATGTCTGGTAATTTTGTTGCGTCTCGTAAGTCCGTCGCCCCTTCGTCACAGGGATCGCCTCTACAGGTTATGAAAAATGCACAATTTCCCTTTTGCATGGAGAGCCTGTCTCGCGTTTCTATAATTTGTCCTGGTTGTTCAGAATTGATTTCATCTTCGCTATTATCTACCCCTGCCTCGGTTTCGTCGGCTGAGTCTGTATTGTAGTTTTCAGTCGTCGAGTCCGTTATGTCATCTGTTTTGGTGTCGTCTTGCACTCGCGGAGCGCTTGATGCATTGTTATTATGTGCATCTGCCTCCCGTGAGCTATCGTCATTAGTCCCTGTGTGATTTGCAGCTGGTCCCTCTATACTCTTATGAGCGTTATCTTTGCTGTGTTCGTTCACTATCTTATTGTTATGAGTCCTCTGCGTAGCTTGTGGTATGACGTAATCGTCATCTGTATCTGGGTCACTGACGCTTGTTCCGTCGTTGTACGTATCGTCTGTATCTGGGTCACTGACGTGTGTTCCGTCGTCGTACGTATCGTCAGGTGTCTTATTGCGGTCAGCTGTTAAGCCTGTTGGCTGTAGTGTGTCATCCAAGGAATATATTCTGTAACATTGCATGTTGCAAACTGCTCCTCACCCCTAAACGAGACCTTATTTAAGACGGGGGATCGCTAGAATGAATGACGTGTGAATGTGTAAGATGACCCCGAGGTCCGAAATACTCCCGAGAGGCGACCGTGACCGACTCAGATCATGTAATAGATTATTTATTCTTTTGTTTTTTTTTACACTTTTCTCTGGCATGTGGGCACCGAGGCATTATTTGTGGAAGACGACATAAGGACCACGATATACACCGACGAACGTCTGCGACTCGACACACCGAGGGCGTGAATTTCTACCAAGGCGCCACCGAAGCTCGGGAGATTAGCAAGGGCCCTGCTAACTCCCCCAACCAGCCGAGGATGCGGGAGAGTGTCCACGACACTCTACAACGAGGGATGAAGGTGGTGGATGAGATTCCCGCCACCGAGAAGAATTTACAACCCGCAGTCCTCGGCCTAGAAGAGCTAAAATCTCCGTGGTGGCCATTTGAATAATTCGCGCCAAGGATCGAGCGCCACCCCATGACGTCACGAGCGAGTTCGATACAATAATCGATAATTGAGGGACTAACGAGGTCCTTGCGCATCCGCACGACGCCGGTGGTCTCACTCTGCGTTAGGCTAGCGACAGCAGCACTCGTGTGCCCTGAGATTAGCTATCTCTTTGTTTGCGTTCGAGTTAATTTTTCTGTTGAGAATTTGTGTGGGTGAGTGCGATTTCCCCGAGGGACGAGGCGATTTTGAAAAATCCTGATGGATTTTGGACGCGAGGAAATTCTATTCCTTAGGTGGCTGGAGAACGGTAAGCACTAAGCAATCTAACCCGTTGGATAATTTGAATCCGGCACCGGCCTTCTGCCGCGTGCTTGTTCTCAGCCACGAGGCTATTTTATTCATTTGGGATCAAATTAAGCCGGATTCCGAGTGAAAGCCGTCACCAGTGTCCCATGCCAGTATTTTGAGTTCGAGTCTCGCGTTAAAAGAGTTAATTATTGAGAGAGTATTGACTTAGGAAATTTTGTATAATTCGCCCACGAGGGCAAGTGAGACAGCCGGTCACTGTCGCTCTCTCTCCCTCCTGCGAGGTAGACTTTGTACCGAGGCCGAGTCTCGTGTATTGTTAAGAGATTTCGAGTCTAAATAATAGATCGACGCTAGTCGAAGTCTGTAAATAATTTTGTTGTTTAGTTCGCAGAGCTAGGTTAAGTTAGATTTAAGTGATTTAGTTAATTTGTTAAGTTTGTGCCGTCGGCTAATAATTAATCCAAATTCTAGGCCGCGGAATTGAGTATTTTGTTATTTAGGATTAAGTTCAGGCCGCAGGCCCGTCTAATGCATTATTCACCCGATAGGTGATTTATTATTAATTGTTATAACCGTTGTTATCTGTTATTGCATGGTTTGAGGTTAGCTTATTATTTTTGTGGACTTTATTTGGCGAGTCATTTATTAATTTTCTTTTTTTCTGTTATTGCCACCCTACGTGGGAGCGTTTATTTAGTTCTTTTTCTTTGTAAGGCTCGTCAAACGTAGCCAGGCCGCCTATACACGGCCTGTAACCGATTTATACCCGAGGGGAAGCGCCCCCGGGTACCTCATCTTTTGTTATATTTTCCATATTTTTCATATTCTATTTTTTTTTTTTTGAATAAACGCACGTTTTTGTCTATTTTAATTCAATTACTGGAGTAACTACTTCAATCGCTAACCCCTCAAATTAATCCCGACCCCTCTCCGCGGTACTGCAGCTAGCCGCCGCATTTCCTATAGTAATCTAGGCCTTTTGTTTCTCTTATTATCAACTTTCGAGTCTCGTGGCGAAGTAGTCGCCTGGCGCCCAACTTTAAAATTATTATTTTTCTTCTTTATTATTTTTCTCTCGGGGTTGTTAATTGTCGGCTGGACTATCTCTCGGAATATGGATCCGGTATATTCCGAGGGATATAAAGAGTCCACGTCACAATTCTTACCTTGAATGGGGTCACAAATATCCCCATTATGAGGTCCTTGACCCTGGCCCAGTCTAAACCATTGAGTCCACACCCTATCCTAGGCATGGCTAGTTTATAACTCCCTAATTTATTGCATAATGATTTTAACGATTTTAGGGATTGTTCTATAGCTGCATACGTTGGCTTATCGCTACTTCGCTGTTTGGTGACTAAGTAGAAGATATACCTGCTCTTATCTGTCAACCAAGCGACTTCTCCTGGTTGTTTCCTTTGTTTCCTGAGGCTTTTTATTCTCCCGTATCTCTCTCTAAATTGTGTAGCTATACCGGCTCCCATTCTTAAATCTGCAGCTACGCAGTGCGCTAATGAGTAGCTTGAGTCTACTGAGAACAAATCCCCGACTACCTCTTCTATTCCCTGAGAATTTCTATCGGCGATATTACCGGTATTTCTAGTTGTCATCAGTACCTGTCGTATCGGGGGATTTCTCGAAAGGGCATCAACGTTGGAATTGATCCGTCCAGCCTTGTAAACTACAGTGTATTCGTATTCGGCCAGCTTCAATCTCCACCTCATAAGACGGGATGTTGGATCTTTAACTGAATTTAACCAAACCAACGGCCTATGATCCGTGACCAGAGTGAATTTACTCCCGTAGACGTAAGGCCTAAAGTGATTGACGGCATGAATTATCGCGAGAAGCTCCTTTTCGGTCGTGGAATAATTTTGTTCGGCTGAGTTTAGTAATCGCGAGGTGTAAGCTATTGGTAAGTCCTGACCTATAATTCCTTGACTGAGGACCCCTCCTATTGCATATCCGGATGCATCTGTCGTTATGACGAAAGGTTTCGTAAAGTCGGGGTACTGAAGTATTGGTTTGCTACCCAACCTATTTCGTAATTCGGTAAAAGCCGTCTCGTGCCCCTCTCTCCATTCGAATTTCGTCTCTTTCTTTAGCAAGTTCGTCAACGGCTTAGCTATCTTTGAAAAGCCTGGTATGAACCGCCTATAATATTCTGCTAGTCCTAAAAATTGCTTTATATTTTTTGCCGATTTTGGTCTCGGGAATTCTCTAACTGCTTCTATTTTCCCTGGATCTGGTCTAAGACCTTCCTCACTAATCACGTGCCCCAAATACATTACTTCCCGTCTTAGAAATTCGCACTTGTCCGGTTGGAGTTTGAGGTTCGCTTCTCTGAGTCTCTTCATTAACGTATTGAATTTTATCTCGTGTTCGCATAACGAGCTAGAGTACACGACTATGTCGTCGAGACTCGTTTCTCTTCCTTCGCAAGAAGGGGGAGGAAGCGGTTTGAGCTCCGACCGAGCGCGTCTCCAGGTGGCGGATAGGAGAGGGCCAAGGGGGGACGTGGACACAACCTGCTACCTCAGGGACTGGGTGCCGCAGGCAACCAGGAAGCGAGGCGGCGGGCCGCGGGACCCCTGGCCTGTCGGTGCTATAGGGAACCCGGCCGGCGTAAAAACTGGCCCAGGGTGACTAAAACCCGACCGTGGACCCATGGCTTCCCAAGTCAAGGTGGAAGCTATTCGTGCCGAGGACTGAATGGCACTGGGGTACAGTGTCGCGAACGATGCCCTTGGGGAACCGGGCTGCACCCCATTGTATTCAAGCCTTACCCCCACATGGCAGGCTCTGTGGGGGCGGACCTCTTACTTCCTGCATACTCGTGGGATCATTTATGGACTCATTAAACAAACAAAAAAGTAATAAAAATAAAAACACAACAACCGATGAGGCCGCTTCCATGGAAGTGGACTCACCGGTCAGGAAGGGCTCCGGGATCGACGGGCTGGCGGAGGAAATGGAGACACTGATCTCCATGACCGACAACAGCCTAGCGGTCACAGAGTCCAGGCCGAAAAGCAGGGAAGAGGCAACGGAGGGCCCAGCGCAAGCTGGGAACACCGGAACCTCGGACCTGACAACGAAGAGGGGCAACCGCTCTGGGGCGGCGAAAAGGAGGGCGAGGAAGGCCAGGTTGGCCTCCTCCTCAAACTCCCTGGAGCCAAACCGGGAAGGGGCCTCAACTTCGACAAACTTCGTCACACCGAGAGGCTCACTCAGTGGGCAGCCCGGTGCTGACGGAAGTAACAGCCGCTCACAGGAGGGGCCGTTGAGCTCGGGCACGAAAAGGCCCAGAGCCTCGGACAGCACCCCACCTGAGGTATACTCGGCTCCCAAAAGGGGACGAGGCACCATCAACAAGCCAGCGAGCTATAAAGAGGCGGTTGAAGGGAGCAAGAGGGTGATCATCACACCCTCCAGATATCCTGAGACCACCTTCAGCGCCGGGGAGGGGGACCTGGTGGTGCGGGCGCTGTGCGCAGCGCTGGACTCCATCCCGGAAGGGAAGGGGGTCCCGCGCTTCGAGCAGTACCGGTACGACCAGGGACTTATCTGGGTGACCTGCTCTGATGAGGAGGCACTCAACTGGCTCAAGGCCACAGTCCCCGGTCTGAAACCATGGGCAGATGCCGCCCTCCGTCTGCTGGAGGGAAGCCAACTGCCCAAACTAACGAAGATGACCGCGGTCTTCCCCGGCATTCCGGAGAGGACAGAGGTCATCCTCAAAAGGCTGAGGCGACAGAACACCGGGCTCAGGACCGACCACTGGAGGGTCTGGGACCGGAAAGAAGGACAGAACACGGTCCTTCTTGTCCTAGGGGTCGACACGGAGTCCAGGAACGCGCTGAGGGCCGGCGGACACCTGGCTCACTACGGACTCGGGAGGGTCTCTTTTAGAGAGACTCTTCGGAGGACGGGTGAGACTGGGGATGCTGCTGGTCCCTCATCACAGAAGGACGGTGTCGAGTCGACGGACACCGCAGCAGAGGCGGTAGGCACGGAGGCTCCGGCTCCGAAAACGGAGACAGGGCCTTCAGTAGAGAAAACGGCTGCGGGGACCGCCAGTGTGGCAGGGACCTCGGCAGGGCAAGGCTCAGCCGGCACAAGGGACCAGAGATTCTTCTCTGGGACCAGGGCCAAGCAGGGACCACCCAGTAGAGGGGGCACCAAGGGTAGAGGAAGAGGCAGACCCCCGAGAGCCTACGAGGTAGGAAGAGCCGGGGAGGCCGATGTGCGGGCTGGGGTCCAGAGGACCCTGGTCGGCACAGACAGAGAGCCCGGCCTGGTCAGGAGGGGACCCCCAGAAGGGGGAGCTCCTCCAGAGGCCAGCCAGAAGGAGGGGGGGGGCTCGTTAATCGGGATTCCCCTACACAAGCAGCAGAGGGCGGGCGACTGTAGAGGTCCATGGAGGGGGACACCATCGCCATCTCGCAAATAAATCTGCGCCACTGCAAGGCGGCCTCGGCTATACACAGCCGAGACCTGGCGGTGGAAGACACAGACATATCACTAATACAAGAACCCTGGGTAGCCGGGGGACTTACTAGGGGTATAGACAGAAGCAACGGGACCCTGATAAGTGCGGAAGGCGCGGTCAGCCCGAGGGCCTGTGTTTTCATAAATAAGAGACACAGCGCTCTAAGGCTAAGCAAATTCTGCAGCAGGGACCTTGCTGCAGCCACTATCAAGGTTAGGCTGGCTAGAGGCGGTACAACCGACCTGGTGGTCTGCTCAGCCTACCTACCATACGACTCAGGGACTCCTGCGCCTACAGAGGAGCTCAGGGCACTGATAGACCACTGCACAGGCAGAGGGCTCAATATACTGATTGGGTGCGACGCTAACGCCCACCATGAAGTATGGGGCAGCTCTGACACAAACGACAGAGGCTCAGCACTGCTAGAGTACCTCTCATCCACGGGACTTGAGATCCTCAACAGAGGATCACAACCGACATTCGTCATCCCAACTAGGCAAGAGGTGATAGATATCACGCTCTGCTCACCCAGACTCGCCGGCAACATCGAAGGCTGGCGTGTTAGGAAGGAGGACACACTCTCCGACCATCGTCGCATCTCCTTTGACCTGGTGGCAACTGCCACCTGGGTGCAGACGGAGAGTCACAGGAACCCCAGGGCTACTAACTGGACCTCCTATAGAGAGGAGCTAGAGAAGAGGCTCAGGGGGGACTGCAAAAGGCTCAATACGATAGGGCTTATTGAAAAAGAGGTGGATCAACTGCAAACAGCCATCACAGAAGCCTATGAAGCAGCTTGCCCTGCCAGAAATAGGAAGAAAAGCAAGAAGGTGCCCTGGTGGAACAGTGAGCTGGGCAAACTCAGAACCAGCTCACGTAGACTGCTGAACAGGGCCCTCAAGACACAACGAGAAAGCGACTGGGCCTCCTACAAAGAGGCTCAGAAGAAATACAAAGGTCTCATAAGAAGATCTAAAAATGAAGCTTGGAAGGGCTTCTGTGAAGAGACAGAGGCCCTGACAGTCGTGGCGAGGCTCCGCAAGGTATTCACCTCGGGTCCTCCTACAAAGCTCGACAGCCTCATACTCCCGGACGGCAATGAGGCGGATAGCCAAGTAGAAATACTGGCACACATGCTGGAAGTTCACTTCCCAGGCTCCACACCTGCAGCACAGGGGCCCCCAACAGAGGTGGCTCCGTGTAGGAGGGGCCCAGGGGACTGGAAGACAGCGGCAGAAATCATCTCGCCAATCAAAATAAGGTGGGCGATTGACACCTTTGACGGTTACAAGAGCCCAGGCAAGGACGGGATTTTCCCGGCACTCCTACAGAAGGGAGGGGACAGTCTCGTCGAAAAATTGAGCTCAATCTTCAGGGCCTGCCTAGCACTATGCTATGTACCCAGGAACTGGAGAGAGGTCAGGGTAGTCTTTATACCGAAACCGGGCAAAGGCTGCTATGACAGGGCTAAATCGTGGAGGCCTATCAGCCTGATGTCCTTCATGCTGAAAACCATGGAGAGACTGGTTGACAGGTACATCAGGGACCGAGTACTGACTAATAAGCCGGTCACTCGGGCTCAGCACGCATACCAAGCGGGCAAATCAACGGAAACGGCGCTTCACCATCTCGTGAGAGAAATAGAAGGACCGTTACTCCGGCAGAAGGCAGCGCTATGTGTATTCATGGACGTTGAGGGAGCATTTGACAATACATCCTTCAACGCAATATGCAACGCTGCTACCAACTTCGGAACAAACACCACAGTAGTGGAATGGATCGGGCACATGCTACGATCCAGGATTGTTACAGCTAATCTCGGTGAGACAACGGTCAGGGCTCAGGTAGACAGGGGCTGCCCGCAGGGGGGGGTTCTCTCGCCTCTGCTGTGGACCCTAGTCGTGGATGGGCTCCTGACCCGACTCACAGAGATAGGGGTGACAACCGTGGGCTACGCAGATGACGTGGCACTGGTCGTCACGGGCGACCACCCCCTACACATGGCGAGCAGGATGCAAAAAGCACTAGACCTCGTACAAGAATGGTGCACATCCCAGGCACTGAGGATTAACCCCAGTAAGACTGAGATGGTCATATTCACCAAAAAGCGACACTTTGAGGTAGGACCTATCAAGGTCTTTGGATCAGAGCTAGTAAGATCCCATACAGTACGCTATCTAGGCGTTTCCCTAGACAGCAAGCTGTCATGGAAAGAACACGTATCCAAGCAGGCCCGAAAGGCAACGGCAACGTATTGGGCTTGCAGGAGGATGATAGGCAGGACCTGGGGACTGAAACCGAGGATGGTCAAGTGGATCTACACCGCCATCCTTCTACCCCAGCTAACCTATGCCTCTGTAGTGTGGTGGCCCGCAATGGACAAAATCACACTAAGGAGGACGCTAGATCGAGTGTACAGGCTGGCTTGCCTGGGGACCACCGGCGCTCTAGGCACCTCACCAACACTCGCCATAGGGGCTCTCCTGAATCTCCCGCCTCCACACCTGACGGTGGAAGCGGAGGCCTGGAAGACGGCCCTGCGCCTAACGCACCAAGGGCACTGGAGAGGTTCCAGGTTGGGGCATGCAGCGGTACTACTCAGGGAGGGGGCACCACAGGTGAACCCATCTCATGGCGGGGACCGCTGCCCTAACCTGTACCAATTCGACTCAGTGTTCAAGGTGGAGACACCTAGCAGACTAGCCTGGACAGAGGACAGGGAAAATCTGCTCTCACCGCGGGGTCTCGTCTGGTACACGGACGGATCAAAAACCGACAAAGGGGCCGGGGCTGGCATCTGGAGCGAGGGGCCCAGGACTAGCATTTCGCTAGCGCTTGGGCCCACCGCTTCGATCCTCCAGGCGGAGGTGTTTGCAATACTGACCTGCGCTAGGTCGATCCTGGCAAAGGAATACAGGGGCGAACACATCTACATCTGTAGTGACAGCCTGACAGCGCTCAGATCCCTTAACGCATGCGTTATCAGATCCGGGCTTGTCAGGGACTGCATAGAGGCACTCGCTCAGTTAGCACGGTGCAACAGAGTGAAAATTCTATGGGTGCCGGGTCACAGCGGCATCCAAGGTAACGAAGAGGCGCACTGTCTAGCTAGGGCAGGGGCCTCAAGAGAAGGAGTTGACGACGGATGCCTTATCGGCTTGACCTCGTCACACACCAAAGATCTGGCAAAAGGATGGATAGAGCACCGCTTTGCTGAAATCTGGACAAGTGCCCCAGGCATGACTCACACGAGGGCCCTGTTTCAAGGGCCAACCCATGCACTGGGGACGTCTCTCATCAACCTGCACAGAACCAAGCTCAGGCTCCTGGTAGGACTCATCACGGGCCACTGGTTCACAGGTAAACACATGGTAAGGATGGGGCTCAAGGACGGGCCACTATGTACCAGATGCGGGGAAGAAGAAGAAACCCCTCTCCACCTACTGATGCGATGTAAGGGCCTAGAGGGACCTCGGACAGAGGCCCTCGGAGGGAACTTCAGGACAGGTATGGGAATAGAGGAGATGGGAGTGGGAGGGCTACTACGGTTCGCCAAAAGGGCCCGCCTAACCTCGTCTCCTACAGATTAGCTGCCCTAACGGGCTCGGGCACAATGGTCACGCAAGACTGAGCGCCCGGACAAGTGCTCGCGTTGGAGCACAAACGCAAAACCAAACCATGTCGTCGAGATATACGAATAGTTCCGTGCCTTGTAACCCGAGAAGTACCTGGTCCATCAACCTCTGGAAGGTTGCCGGAGCGTTCTTTAACCCAAAGGGCATTCGGTTGAATTGCCAATGTCCGTGAGGTGTCGAAAATGCTGTTTTATGAGCATCCTCCCCCGTTATATTAATCTGGTGGAACCCAGACGCGAGATCGAAAACCGAAAAATATTTAGCACTTCCTAATTGATTCAAAATTTCGGTGATATTTGGGAGAGGGTACGCGTCTCCTATCGTCTTGTCATTCAACTGCCTGTAGTCTTATCACCATTCGCCACCGCTTATTGCCTTTAGAGTCCGCCTTTTTGGGCACTATACATACCGGAGAGTTATATGGTGAGGACGAACGTTTGATAATACAGTTTCTGAACAGTTCACCAACTTGTTTACTAATTTCGCCTTTGTGTACGGGCGGAAAACGGTATTGCCGTGTATTTATTGGTATGTCGTCGGTCGTGGTTATCCCATGTTTGATCGCTGTAGTAGCTCCTAAAATTTCCCCCGGCACGTGGAATCTATCCTGACTTTCTTTTATCAGGTTTTTAACGCTCGCTTCTTCTTCCTCGTTTAAATGTTCTAGTCTCAGCAGCTCTATCACCTTCTCATACCTATCCTCTCCTATTATCGCATTTACTCTTTTCGCGGTTTCATTACTCGCGTTCGCGGATTCGTCAGCGCTGTGTGCCGCGGTTTCGGTCCCTAAGGCCGAAGGTACCAACGGCTGCGCGCCCTGTCTGTAATCTAATAGCCTGATAGTCGGTACTATCAATTCTACGTCTTCCTGCGTAGTGTTTATTATGCGCATAAGTAGTATAGCAAGGGGGGTTCTGGACCAACGCGTGTTAGTGCACACGTACACGCGCACGCACACATGCGCGCGCCGTCCGTGTCCGTGTGAGGTCATCCCCACCCCGCGGATGATTTCGCAACACGCGAGGTCATCCCCACCTCGCGGATGATTTCGCAACACGCGGCAGGCCCGCGAAGTCATCCCCCACTTCGCGGATGATTTCGCAACACGCGGCAGGCCCGCCCCTGATGATTTCGCAACACGCGGCAAGCCCCGCCCCCGGTCCAATCGCGTTTCTCCGTCCTCGCGTGTGATTTCGCAAGCTCCGTCCAATCGCGTATCTCCGTCCTCGCGGATGATTTTGCAACACGCGGCAAGCCCCGCCCCTTGATGATTTCGCAATCGCGTCTCTCCGCCACGTGCGCACCTCGCGGATGATTTCGCGGTATCGGTCAAGGCCCCCCGCCCGATGCGGGTCCGATGTTTTCTGTCTGAATCGATGCGGGCCCGATGTTTGCCGTCTGGATCGATGCGAGCCCGATGTTTGCTGTCTGGATCGATGCGGACCCGATGTTTGCTATCTGGATCGATGCGAGCCCGATGTTTGCGAGCCTGATGTACGCTTACCCGCGTTTCACGCGATAGAGGCGTCGCGCGAGCGCGCTCTTACCGACCGTCGTTGCTAACCTGAAAGTAAAAACTTCTACCCTGGAATCAAAATTCTACGTACTAAAAATTGAAAATATCTAGAAAAATTCATCGACCGAGAACAGTTATCTTTTATTGGATGTGAAAACTAAATACGTCTACCCTGAAATCAAAAATTCTACGTACTAAAAATTATAGAAGTAGGGAGGGTAAATACAAAGAGTCGCAAAGAATGTAGATGATAAAAATTACAAAAAAAACTTATCATTTATTGAATACAAAATACGATACGGTTAGATCGTACGGTGGAAATTATACGTATATGTTAATTAATCAGTCATGGTAACAATACAAAAGTTTTATACCGTATACTACCACGCAAAACAAGAAAAATTGCTTTTTAACTTATATTTTTGTATTCTTTTCTTCCCTCATCTTCTGCGTGACGTTCTTCGTCTCGTGTGAAGACTCAACAGCTTCTGACAAATAAAAAATCAACGATACGAAATAAATAGAATGAACAAAAAAAAGTACTTCCAATTACTTAGTTGATAGCTTTTTACCTTGTTCGTATTCATCGGTCAACGACAACGTCAATGCCTGCGCCAAGTCGATCGGATCCGCTACTGTCTCCGATCGTAGTCTACCGTTCGCGTCGTAATGATGCTCTCTGTATGCCTTCATGTAGAATGAAATAGCTGCCTGACAGCGACAGCACTTCTGCCAATTAACTTTTCTGAGGACTACCCCACAACTCTCGCAAAAGAACATCAATGGCAGCATGTTGGCGGATAATAGATGATGTTCCGACTCTACTGCCCATGGTCCAGGTAATTTAATCACACACCTCTCGCAAAACATTCCTGAATTTTTCACGTTTGCGTTAGTGATTAGCGTCGAGAAACATCTCGCGCGGTCACGAAAAGCTTCCAACAATGAGACCTCCCGCGCAGCCCATGAGCTTTCTAACGGTATGTTCCATTCCTCTACCAGGCTGGCGACCTGTCTGGTAACCGGCGTTAGGAACAGATTTGGAATAGCTGTAATAAACCAGAAATCAAGAAAAATCAAAAACGATAACAACGCGAAGAACTATATCACAAAAATTCGCCGTACTTACACATTTCGTTGCGAACTTTTTTATATAACTTGAGTTCATCGAATCGTACTTTTTCGAAAACCAGCTGACTTGATACTGACCGAACCACGAATGAAACGCGAATGAGACTGGTACGCAGTCTTTGTTAGTGTGCGAACTCCCCAATAAACTCATGTGCAGCGATAAAACGGAGTACCTAGAAGTATTTCTTAACTCAACGTACGATGCTAGGACGATATCATTATCCTAGCCTCAGTGTTTATTATAACAGATCGAATTTCAAAGAGCGTTAGGTTAAGCAAGCGCGCGGATACGGCTCATGAGTTCGATAAGCTACAGGGGAAGGAATTTAAATGAGTGTGTATTGTGACGTGAACCCTGTATATCCTTCGGAACAGACCGGATCGCTATTCTGAAAGACAGTCCAGTCGACAATTAGCAACCACGCGAGAAGAAAAAGATAAATAATAATTTTGAATGTTGGGCGCCAGGCGACTACTTCGCCACGAGACTCGACAGTTGATAGCAGGAAAAACAAAAAGCCTAGATTACTACAGAAAATGCGGCGGCTAGCTGCAGTACCGCGGAGAGGGGTCAGGATTAAGTTGAGGGATTAGTGAATGCAGTAATTACTCGAGTAATTAAATTGTAATAGACAAAAACGTGCGTTTATTCAAAAAAAATTAGTATGAAAAATAAAAAAAAAGGATAACAAAATATGATGTACCCGGGGACACTTCCCCGCGGGCATAAGTTAACTACTAGGCCGTGTAGAGGCGGCCTGGCTAGGTTTGACGAGCCTTACAAATAAAAAGAACTAAATAAACGCTCCCACGTAGGGTGGCAATAACAGAAAATAAAGGAAATTAATAAATGACTCGCCAAATAAAGGTCACACCAAAATAAATTACTTCTAAATCATGCAACAACAAATCGCAGCGAGTCTAAAAATTGATAATAAATCACCTATCGGTGGAATAATGCCTTAGGCGGGCCTGCGGCCTGAAATTAATCCTAATTAACAAAATACGCAATTCCGCGGCCTAGAATTCGGATTATTTCTTTGCCGACGGCACAAACTTAACAAATTCCCTAAATCACTTAAATCTACCTTAACCTAACTCTGCGCACTAAACAACAAAATTATTTACAAACTTCGACTAGCGTCGATCTATTATTTGGACTCGAAATCTCTTAACAATACGCGAGGCTCGGCCTCGGTACAAAGTCTACCCGCAGGAGGAGGAGAGCGCGAGAGTGACCGGCTGTCTCACTTGCCCTCGTGGGCGAATTATACAAAATTTCTTAATTCGATAATTAATCAATAATTAATACTCTTTTAACGCGAGACTCGAACTCAAACTACTGGCATGGGACACTGGTGACGGCTTTCACTCGGAATCCGGCTTAATTTGATCCCAAATTCGTGAAATAGCCTCGTGGCTGAGATCAAGCACGCGGCAGAAGGCCGTTGCCGGGTTCAAATTACCCAACGGGTTAGATTGCTCAGTGCTTACCGTTCTCCAGCCACCTCAGAAAAAGAAGACCCTCGCGGGCGAAATCCATCGGGATTTTTCCACGTGCTTCTTTCAGGAAATCCTCTCACCCACACACACAATAAAAAAAAAAAAAACTCAAGACGCAAAAGATAGCTCGAACGCAAAGGGGGTACTCAGTACGCAAAAATTGTCACACGAGTGTTCTCGACAATCGCCTAACGCAGAGTGAGACCACCGGCGTCGTGCGGATGCGCAAGGACCTCGTTAGTCCCTCAATTATCGATTATGGTATCGACCACGCTGTGACGTCAGGGGGTAGCGCTCGATCCTTGGCGCGAATTCTTTGAATTACCACCACGGTGATTTCAGCTCTTCTAGGCCGAGGACTGCGGGTTGTAGATTCTTCTCGGTGGCGGGAATCGCATCCACCACCTTCATCCCTCGTTGTAGAGTGTCGTGGACACTCTCCCGCATCCTCGGCTGGTTGGGGGAGTTAGCAGGGCCCTTGCTCATCTCCCGAGCTTCGGTGGCGCCTTGTTCAAATTCACGCACTCGGCGTATCGAGTCGCAGGCGTTCGTCGGAGTATATCGGGGTCGTCAGGCCATCTCCAATAATTAATGCCTCGGTGCCCACATGCCAGAGAAAAGTGTAAAAAAAACAAAAGAATAAATAATCGATTTCATTATCTAAGTCGGTCACGGTCGCCTCTCGGGAGTATTTCGGACCTCGGGGTCATCTTACCCATTCACACGTCATTCACTCTAGCGATCCCCCGTCTTAAATAAGGTCTCGTTTAGGGGCGAGGAGCAGTTTGTAACATGCAATGTTACAGTATAAACCACCACAATGAAGACTATACGTGAATTCTTTTTATTGTTTCATTTGACATTGCGAGCAGTCTCTAATCATAGGAGTAGACACATCGAATTGATCATTCTGCGATCCGTGATGAATTCTACATGTTCGGCAGCCTGCGATGTCTGTATCCTTCTTCATCGCCTCCGATAGTTTGTCCCATATCTCATCCATGATATTCGGACCGTAAATAAGAATAAAATCTTTGGTTAAGAAGGCGATATCTTCCGCCTTCATTCGTTTCAAACCTCCTACTTGAACGAATGTGTATAATGCTCTATGAAGAGAAGGTTTACACTCTTTCAAATACCAAGTTTTCAACCGTTGAACGTTTTCGAAGGCGCACTGATATCTGGGGAGGTTTCCGTGGCAGTCCCCGTGCCAATGCGTCACTTCGTAGTCTACCATCCATTTAAGACGTGGACATCCCAATTCTTCTAAATCGATCACAGGCTTCGAGTCGTCGTTAATAATTTTTTCGATCCAGGCCTTCTTCTCCCTTCCCTTGACGTAGATATAATTTGCGTGCTCGACAACTTTTTTCACAACTTCCTGCACCTTGTCGTGAGACATATTGCCGGCGTTCCATGGTATTCCGTGATGATGCCGCGTCAACCAAGCATTGATAGCTCTGCATTTGACGGACAAGACTTTCCAAGCGCACGGTGGTTTGAAGAGAACGCGTGCCAGACCTTGCAAGCCCGCCTCGTCCACTTGAATAGTAATTACACCGAGTTCTTTTAGTATGAATTCTTTCATAGGATATTGAAAACCTTGCACGTCTATTATCATATCCATTTTAGAACGGTACGATGTGGATTTCAGAAAAATCAAGCGTCAACTAATTTGAAAAATTCTAAACCGCATTTTATATTCTAAATCCCCTCTTAACGAGTATCGTATACAGTAGGAATTATAAAAAAGAATACTTTCTTTCAGTTTTTTATTATATTTTTAATCAGAACAAATAGGAGAGTACAGTTTTATAAATCAGAAATTGTTGTGAATAATAATAAATTAAAGAGTCGTAGTTGTAAGCGTAGGATGATATAGTTTTTCCTTACGTTAATTTCTTTACACCACCGCTAATAGGGTTATACTCAATAATACGATCGTGTAAAATCATGCAATAGACAGAAGTTTGCGGCGGAAAAGGATACGTTGACTCGAATTCGAGACGAATGTCCACGGGTCCCGATTTCAGAGAATCGTTTTGCTTCGAACAATCTATAACGATGAGCGGTGCGTATTTCAGAAATTCGTTCCTGCTCAACAGCGGTTCGGAATCCTTCGCGTGGTACGATGTCTGGAAGTTTGCGTACATATCGTAGAGTAGAGCGTATTGGTTGTGAGCGATATCGAGATTTAGGTTACCGTAAGGATAACTCTGCGAGTTGAGAAAGAGCTTTACATCTCGGATGCTGCAGTGGTCAAAGTGACTTGCGTTCCTGGCTGCGTTATTCTTTCGATCCGTCTGAAAGCCTACTACAACATATCTAGGTTTTTCCAGTTGGGTGGAAGTTTTCACGACCCAGACATGTTTCGAGGTGGCGGGTAGTAACGGATACTCGTACAATTCCCACGTTCGGTAACTGATAGGGATCGGTGCGTCTTTGGCAATATAGTTTAGCAACTGTATTTTTCGTTGATCGGAGATCTTGATATACGGAATCATCCACTCGAGTTTGAGTAGTGAAATTTTAAACTGTTCCACAGCACCATCGGCGGTTGTTTGTATAATTGCATTCGTATCGGTGTTTGTCCTTGTAAGAATCAACTCGTGTTTGGCATTGACGATAATCCGACGATAGACCTCAGCGAAACCCAGTAACCAGCTCAGTGGTATGGAGATATCGAAGTAACCATTTTCATCAACTATTTCATTATCGTTTTCGATCCAACCGGCGTTCTCTCGCAGAGACTTTTGACTGGGACTTTGAGATATGTAATTCTTCATGAGGGTTGTGATACCGACGTTCTTATTTCGATCAATCTCGATAGCATTCAGCTCGTAGCGTATATCTTCGAATAGATGACAGATGCTGTTGTTGACTAACTTCGTGGTAGCAACCAGAGTCCGCCCGTCAGCCTTGGTCAATCTACCGTACACGTGCAGCGAACTTCTACTCGGCAGTAAACACAAGTCTTGATGTTGAGCGGCGATTCGAATTTCGTCGTTGTTTTCGAAGCTCGTTGATCCGAAGGGTTGATGCGCGTGAGTCTCGTAGTGCGCGACCGACTCATCGAAGACAATGGGTCGTTGTATCGTTAGGATCTCCTCCATGGTACAAAGCAGACGATGACGATACAGCAGAATTCTATTCTTACTTTCCGGAAAATCCTCTTCCACGAACTCTGAGTCCCAGACTCTTCAGAAACTGAATGTTTTGACGTCTGAGCTCCCCGAAAGGTGTGCGACGACTGCCTTTTCTCCGGCATATCGGTTCTCTTTTATAACTCCGTCCGACTTTAGTTTCAAAAACGATACCCATTACGATTTCACGTGCAGTCTTATCGTTACCACTTCACCTTGGAAATTAACCAGTCGTCCGTCTTGATCAACTAGTCTGAGCTGGAGAATATCTATTGCTCGAACGGTGATCGGAAGGTAAATGACGTTCGATGGTACTTCAACGATCTTATATCCAGGTGGGACGACGGGGAAAAACTCGTGGATGGTGTGCACTTGCTGTCCGTTGAGGTATGCACCTGTGGTGATGTTACACTCGACTCGTAGAGAGTTCACCTTGAGAATAGCTACAGGCAAGTCGGAAACATGTGTGACATTGGCTTTAAGGGTGCGTGGAGTGAACCCCAACAGTCGACCGACAGAGTCGACGGGGTGAAAATTTATCTCACGATTGCATTTGATTTCACTACACAGTGTATTGTTGTTTGCTCGTATGCTGATAGAGACGCTCTGATCGGTTAGTGCTTTTTGCACATAACTCTCTATGTCTTCAATTTCGTAACTTCCGGTGGGTATAGTTATGGTTTCACACCCGTCGACATGAAGCTTGTTGTTGCCCTCGTCGATGTTCGGGATGGAGTTGAAGGTTAGTAACTCGACAAGTCCTAACGTGTAATTTTTGAACGATGATAGCTCGATGGGTGGGAAATAATAGGCTTCTAGTACGGGTGACGTACCCGATAGTGTTAACGTAAAAGAATCACCCATGATAAATGACGCCCAATTGACGTTTTGCGCAACAAGGAAAGCGTTTTATAGCAGTCCGCCGAGGAATTTGAGACACAGATGTCCACACACCACCGTGTCATAGTTTTGATATTGTTTGTGATTATACATTACAATGCTACCAACACCGAGATATTTCATCAAATCTTCAGGCGGTTGTAGATTACCGAAACTGTCAAAGTAAATGACTTCGTTGTTCGTCTTCCTGTACGCAACCCAGTGTGTACCAGGACCTTCTTTATCGTCAAGATTCACTATAGCAGCCTCGTACTTTCTAGGTCCACCTTTAGGCATCTCGTTTTTCATGTAAACACCGCGAAACCGCGGAATCCTCATGATCTTGGCGTACTTCAGCAGATCGAAATCGGTGAGCGCTCGATGTGGTAGCTTTACGTGTTTTTTGACTCTAGTTGAAGACCGAAACCCTTTTTGTAGGGTTTCAGATACAATCCCTTTCCCAAAGCAATCGCCTCCATTGTCTCGTTGTGACGTTGTCGCTCTTTCAATTCACGTTTCGCAGCACTCGCCTCGTTCACCGCCTTTGCGATACCAGCTGCTCCACCTGCTAGGGCTCCTGTAGCGCTTAATCCAGCGAATAGTGGTATGAGAAATGGTAGGAAACCACCAATTTTGGTTGGTATAGGAAGAATGCGCGGAGTTCGCACGTTGCTTCTACCTCCCACATTTTTGACAGCTTCGCGTGCCCCTTCGAGAGCCGACTTGATGGGATTAGTATCGTTTGACCGCATGGAAACTCTTGCCGCCTTTGTTATTTGTTTCAACGAGATTTTTTTCTTACTGCAAACTTTAACACGTTTTTTCCTGCTGCAACCTTGACCACGTTTTTTTGTCGCAGATTTCTTTTTTGTTGCAGATTTCTTTTTACGCATACCCATACCGAATTTCCTTTTTACTTTCATTGCGTTAGTTACACCCCAGGCGGCTGCCTTTTCTCCAACGCTTGCGTCTTTAGCTAACACGCGGCTCCAAGCCTTCTCCGCGAGCACTTTAGCCGCCTCGTGTCTACAGCAGTAATATATCAAACTTGAAAGCATCAACATGCAGAGTGCTGAATTACGTCAACAGAGAGATGTGTTGCATCAAATTGCCAAAGCAAGCGATGCTATTCGACGCAAGCATAAAATGTTGAAGATGGGTCGGGATACGAGCGAGAAGGCTATGAGTGAAGTTTTCAAACCAGTGGTCCTCTTCAGCAGCTGGTGGATCAGTCGATGAAACAGGAGATGAAACAGGAGGCCGTTAAGAGGGAAATTCAAGAGACGTCCACGAAACAGGAATTCCCACGTAAGAAGGTGCCCGAGTCTGATGACTACTCTTTTTTAACGGCTGACGAAGAATCTTCCGACGAGAATCAACCGGTTACCCCTTTAGACTCTACTCTTGAAAAAGCTGTTACCGTTGGAAACGAGTCGCCTCAAACGTATCTTCGAATGTTTGAAACAAGTCGAGCGAAAGAATTGGATACTTCGTACGGTGTTCGTAGGTTGAAGGGTAACGTTTTAAAGATCGGAGACTCTGTGGTGACTTTTGATAATGATATCGTTCGTATTGGAAGTAAGAGTTATCAAATAACACCAGGCTTACTCGAACTACTGTTCAAAAAGTCCCCCAGTGAGGCCGCAGTGGATCAGTCTGATTTGAAGAATTACAGCGAAATCGTAGCCAACACAAACGCACATCGAAAGTATTATCTCAGTGATACGGGTATTCGTTATGAGAATAACGATAAATTCAAAAAAATTATTTCAAAAATTCCCACTACTGTGAAACAGAAGACGGGCAAAGCCTTGCCGCGTTTCAAAATCGCTGGAGGTAAGAAGAGTCGAACGAATTACGTGTATTGGGACGATCCCAACGAGCTAGTCGAACGACTTCGATTGCTCTATGCATCGCAGGCGGCCGGTAACACGAGCCACTCCAATGAGATTATTTCCATCATTGAGGAGTTGCGTGAGGCTGGAATTATATAGTAGACTTCTTCAACAATTATCAAAGCTCAGTTTTAAAATGAGCGTTGACGTGTTCGGTCGACAATTGACGAGGGTAATGGGTGGTAGTCTTTCAGGCAACCGCGGTCCTCCCGGTTACGGTTTCAAAATAACCTCCGACGGACAGTACGATATGGATAACAAGAGATTGAGCAACCTTGCGGATCCTGTGAAACAAAATGATGCAGCCTCTGTAAAAGTGGTGCAAAGCGCTGTACGGTAAGAGACCCAACTCTTGTATCAAGTCACGACATCTTTGCGAAACGACGTGGAAAATATCGGTACCAGGATCCAATCTTTTGAAAACCTCATCGCTCAACACTCTGAACTCATTTCACAGTTGGAAGAGAAGCTGACAACATTGAAAATCAACGACAGTGAAAACAATTTCATAACAAGAAGCGTGTACAAAACGGATAACGAAACTGGACAAGACTCGGCATTTGATAATTCCGAAGTAATAGTGAAATTGCTCTAACCAGACTGGAGCATGGAGGATAAAAAGCTGGCGCTGGTGGAGGAACTCCATAAGCCTGCACGAAGAAATTATCCGCGTCGTCGCGTTGTCGTGCGAGGAATGGATGAAACCTGGCAGGCTGATCTCGTAGATATGAATGCTTATGCGAAATACAACAATGGTTACAAATACCTACTAACGATTATAGATATATTTTCAAAATTCGCCTGGGCAGTGCCGATTAAGACCAAGAGTGGGAAGGATGTGACAAATGCTATGAACTCTGTATTCAAGAAGGGTCGCGTACCGAAAAAATTGCACGTTGATCGTGGTAAAGAATTCTATAACACTGAGTTCAAAGCTCTCCTACAACGACACGGTATCACCCTGTATTCAACCTTCAGCAATCTGAAAGCATCGATCTGCGAGCGTTTCAATCGTACGTTGAAAAGTAAAATGTGGAAGCGTTTTTCCCTCCGAGGAAATTATAAATGGATAGATATTGTACCAGATCTGATGCTGACTTACAACAACACCAAGCACCGTACAATTGGAATCAAACCAATGGAGGTCACAGCTCGAAACGAAAAGACTATTCTGCGCAACGTTTACGGGAAATTTCAAGTTAATCGCACACGGAAAAAGAAGTTCAAGCTCGGTGACAAAGTTCGGGTTAGTGGGAATAAACATACGTTTGACAAAGGTTATACACCCAACTGGACCACTGAGATATTTACTATAAATAAGATAGAGAATACTGATCCCGTTACATACAAACTTCTGGACTATCAAGATAATCCGATCGAAGGTGGCTTCTACGAAGAGGAACTCTCCAAAGTTAAACACTCTGATGTTTACCTAGTAGAGAAAGTGCTGCGGAAGCGTGGCAGTAAGCTGTATGTAAAATGGTTAGGTTTTGATAATTCACACAACAGTTGGATAAATAAAGCGGATATGTAATTTTTATTCAATAAAGAAACATAAACATATCATATACATGTGAAGTTTATTCATTTACAATAACCCCATGGTACGGTATCGGTAGTGTTTGGAAGAATAACCCTCTTATCATCGCACCAACTGAGTGCTATTTTCTTTTGTAACACGGTATGGATCTCATGTTTCTTACTCCTAATGAGACACTGAGATTTAACTAAATTTTGATGTTGCATGAGACAATTTTTGTAATCATCGAACGTGATTGTTCTCAACGTCGCTGCCTTGATACCTTTTGCTCGTTTTCGTTCTTTATCTTTCTCTAAAATTTTAAAAGTGTACAATTTCGCTCGTAATCCTACAAATTCTTTCATAATCTTGCCATTACATTCATCCTTCATTAAGCCTAACACTTTCTTATTCGCTAACGGGATTCCATAGATATTATCGATCGGGTAATCAGATGTGTCAAATTTGTACAGATCTCGTTTGATGTATTCGTATATGTCGGGAACGGTGAAGTGATACAGAAGACTATCTGTATCGGTATACATTAACTTTGATCTATCACCAAAGATACGTTTCACGTAGTTATAGTGGAAATCGTAGATGAAGATCTTAGACAAATCTAGGATGGCAAATCCTGCGTAAATGGGTTTATTAAAGTGTATTTTAACCCGACTGAGCTCAATAATTACCATATCGTTATCAAATACAACACAGCTGTGAAAATTCGGTTTTGCGATGAGTGCCTTCGCTCCATACCTCCCCTCCCACTTCGTCACTAATTTAACTTCCTTTTGCTTTCTTACGTTCTCCATGGTCTTACCAAATACCGCGTTATTCATCAATTTGAAGAAATTCTTCTCAAACTCGTTATTCGATTTTTTTCTCAATTCAGTGTTTAGATCTATATACGACTTCAACCATGCAGATTGTTCAAATTTCAAGATTCTGTGAATTTCTAATAATTTTATACCCAAGCTTAAGTAGGGTAGGGCGGGGCTAGTTGAGCAATGGGGCAAGTTGAGCAATCGAAATATCTCAAAAACTAAGCATCCTACAACAAAAGTGTAAATGGCGAAAAGAAGGGGTTGTGGGAGGCTAACACATCGCGCGACTGGCAATTGCCGTCCAGTGCTTCAATAACATAAGAGAACCCTTTGTTTTTTTTCGGCTTCAAAATAAAAAAAATAGGTCGTTATAATTTGTCTATTATACTCCTATGAAAACATTTATTTGTGATCACGTAAGTATTTAACGATTACTTAATTATTGCTCTCTCAATTATGAATGGTTATTTATTTGTAACTCCTATCATTTGTTTATAACCCAATTTTTATTCCGTTGCCTCGTTTGGGGCTAGTTGAGCAACGCGATATTAATAGTGAAAAATTTAATTTTTCTTTGATAAATTAATAACAATCTATTAATTTGTGCATATGATGACTGTACACGACGTGTACTATCTAAAATAACTTATATCGATAATTGTATTAATAATTATTATAACATTCTAGGATGCGTACGTATAAAAAGAAAACCTCAAGAGTGCCAAGCGTTGGTCTGACTTACGTCTGTGTGGATTGCGATAGTTGGAGTTTAATTAGAGTTCATTTACTTCTGTTGGAATTTTATTTTATTTTATCAGAGATATAATAATAATATAAATAAATATTTCAGAGATATAATCATAATAAATTAATATTTCCTTGTTAATAACAATTTTATTGTGTATTCAGATAATTCTCCACAGCCATTGAGTCCATTTTAGCCATTGCTCAACTAGCCCCATACCTATGCTCAACTAGCCCCACTAGTGGGGCATGTTGAGCAACTTGGAGCGCTCTCGGATTTCCAACAATAACTTTTCAACTTGCACTCGAATCGTTTTTGCGTCGCTAGACGATTTAAAGAAGAGTAAATTATGAACGTAACAGAGAAGGAATCAATTGAATCCGATGCATCTTCTTAAAGTTATGCGAGGTCAAGCGAAAAGTTGCTCAACTAGCCCCGCCCTACCCTATTGTTTCAAATTCTGGTAATGGACAACGTATTTCTTTTTCGGGAAAACAGTGGTCATTAATTTGGAATTTTTACTGTGCGAAGGTGTATAGTGTTCGGGGCAAAGAGGTAGATCTTTGTGTGTTTCGTGAAGTTCTGAAGGATACTCCAAGTCCGCTTCGAGAATGTACCCTATACGTGAATCGTCGGGGATATTACAAACATCAATCGACTCGTATTCCCACTGAAATGATCCACGAGGTAGGCATTGACTCATCGCTCCACCGTACAAATTGTTTACATCAAAGTACATTAGGTAGGATTCCTCTTTGCTGGGATCAAAGTTCGGTCCCATATATCTATTGTTACTTACAGCGTATCGGTTTGAACACTGAGCTACACCACCTCGAATCCCTTTTTGAACAAATAAGAGCATCTCCACATCGGTGAGGAGTTCCAGCTCAACGCGCGTAGACTTGAGCATCGCGTCGAATGCGAGTCCAGGAGCGGTGTAATAGTGCAGAGGATCCAGACTATACGTAGAATGACAGTTACGACGAGAATTTTCAAAAATATCTGCTAGAAGTAGAACATCCGTTTTCAAGTATAAATCAGAGTATCCACCCACGGTATCAATATTAAACGTATCCCAGACTTTTATCGCATGTTGATAATTCGCTTCCGAAACGTTGGAATCATTTAATTTTGAATAGAATTTGTCGATCGGTGGTAATTTTTTCTCATCAAGCTTTGCCCAACTATCTATATATTCGTAGGGAAATACCCCCTTTCTCGTAAGCAACTCGAATTCCTCTGCGCTATTACAATACCTTCGTACAATTGTTTTATCATTATTATTCAGATACGATGCCAGTTTGTCTAAACTACTTGCCATGAACCGGCATGAATCGATAAAACGTAGGCTTACATTTGTACCCTGAATCTTTTTTGTAAAGGAAATGTACCGTTCTTTATTGACCGGAAGAAGACTCAATTCGCCGTCGATTAGCGTAGCTACAGCTTTAATCAAGAAATGTGAATCATAACCGGAAAGATTGTGAAAAACTATTGGAATTATACGCGAAGTTTTGTAATTCAAATTACAACCCGGATGCGCAACACCGCGGTACTTACCTGTGAAATGACAATGATCGCGATGTTTCTCGTCCGTCGGAGTGAATGGTTTCTCGCAAATATGACATACTTTAGTTTTATGTAAATCTTGTATTTGTTCGTCAGTGAGCTGTATCGGTACATTTCTTTCGAAGTAAAAATTTGTTAATTCTGCCAATTTTTGCAATTCATTAACGAACCATTGGATGCAATCGGGATCACGTTTAATTTCAAATTTTGAAAGAGAATCGTTAAAGACACAGTGTAAATAGTACGCTGTGCTGTGAGGAATATGCTTTTCGTACAAGGTTTCATTCTCCGTTGGTTCAAGGATACACTCTATATCAGCGTACACGACGAACGGTACAAACTCCTTGTATTTATAATTTCTAAAACTTAAGATTTTATCTTGTTCTTTCGGTAAAATCATCTTACACTTGTTTATATTTTCACAGTCTTGTTTATGTCTTTCGTACGAGGCTTGAATTTGGAAATGACATAAGCATCTGTCACACAAGAATTTCGCGGTTTTATGCTTCGACAGTTGTGAACTGATCACCCTAGATAGATTTTTAATCCAAGCAAAGTGAAAAACGAGCTGACATTTAGTTTCTATAGCAATGAGTTGAATTTTTGGATTATCCGACTTATTTTCACTCAAATAAATGGGTACTATTTCACTAGGTTTATTCGATACGGCTTCAAGACCATAAACGTTGATTTTTAAACAATTGATGCGTTCAAATTTTGAAATATCTTTCAAAGCTATAGGAAACTTGATACCTTCATATTTTAATATCGTACTGGGATGGGGGTAGGAACTTGTGCGATCAACATGATTATCAGCAGGATAAAGGGCTGCATCGACGGCCCACAGGAAGCAGAATTCGTCACTGTTGTTGATGTTTACCACAGCCTTTTTTCTCTGTATGTTCAGCGGTAGTTGTACGTAGGTGAATAAGCCCCCACGTAGCGGTTCATACCGATTAATATTAATCATCAGATTAACAATTTCGATTAGTGTCCAGCCCGAGTCCCGCTCTTGAAAATCCTCAATTTTCACCAGAAGTCGATCGATCAGATTTTCATCGAACCATCTCTTGATATCCGTTGTTGAAAGGATGATCTCATTCTGTGTATTAAAAAATTTCATCTCCTCGACGGTTCCATGGTTTTTCAGAACGGAAAACTTGCAAGCAAGTATACCATTCCCGGGAAAAAAAGATTATATAAAATTATATATAAGTATATAAAACTATATAAAATTGCATCTCATTTTATATAATTTTGTATGATTTTATCTAGATTCTCACATTAAATTGTATAAATTTTCATATAATTATATTAAATTATATAAATTTTATAAAATTTTATATAATTATATATTACTATACATAAATCAGAAAATCCTGAACTGTAGACTTATATATTATTATATATTATTATATATAAATATATATAAAGATATAAAATTTTATGTATTTTGTATTTTTTTATAAAATTATATAAAACTTTATTGGATTTCTTAGATTAAAATATATATAATTATATAAAATCATATAAATTTTTATATTATCGTATATAATTATATATTAATCAGAAAACCCTAAACTATAGCTTATCTATTATGATATATGAATATATAAAATAATATAAAATGTTATATATTTTATATTTTTTTATAAAATTATATAAAGCTATGTTGGATTCCTCTTATTAAATTGCTCATTTCTGCAAGTATAATTTATCGATCAATATTTTCTTTTTTTTTGCCTTTCTTGTTAGTATTAACAACTTTGTATGAACTGACCGATATATCAAGGATAGGAAAAGGATAATATTTTTTAATTTAGAATGTAATTTCTTGTTCAAAGCTAATACGCGCGCCCGCGCGCCACACAGCACAGAAACCGGCCCCCGCCGGCCATAACCTCGCCTCGTGGCTCGCGGCATTGACTAAAGCATGCAGGTCACAAGTAGTGTTTTATTTCTACATCTCTATTATATCAACGTGACCGACAAAAAGCGGTAAGTATTCGAATGATTACTAAATATAAATGTTTAAGATGAATATTAGTAATCTGAATTATATAAAGAATTGGCAGAATTATTACTGAATCTAGTTTCTGCCCAGTTCAAACATAACCTCAAAACAACCACGTGCTGCATAGCTTAGTAATTAATGTGTGCACAAGTGACAATGCTAAATTTAAAAAATTTATTTATTTATTTATTAAAAAACGAAAAAAAATTTTTTTCACGTGTTATTTATATGGGAAAACGGAAAATCGTTAAGCGTCTCGTAGAGTTGAGATAACGAGCTGCGCTTTCAGGAAAATTAGTTCCATACCTGAAAGAAACTTTTGAGATGATGAGACTTGCAAAAAAAAAAATGTTTTTTGTTGGACCACCCTAATATATATACCTCAATAAAGTGCAGAATCCTATTAATAAATCATCTGATTATTGCATATTCTTTCACCCCAACATATCATTCTCACTCATATTTTTTTTCGAAATTTTCCAGGCGTGTTCGGACCTTCAATAGTACATTACGATACGAGATCAGAAGAAGTTTTTCCGTCCAGTATTGTACAAAATTTTAATTCGTGAGGTGTAACAATGGCACATGATACATGAATATACCTGGTTTAATGAACATTATATAATGTATATCTTCTTTTTTATGAAATAAGCTATTTGTATGGTTATTTAAAAATAAAAATTCGAAATGTATTTTCAGTAATAAAATTTGAAATGGGCAGCAATAAAAAAAATTCTACAGAATTTTGGTTTATATATTGCGTCATATATTATTATATAAAATTATATATAAAAATGTCTAATTTTATATAACATAAAACCAATCGAAAATGAGATCAATTTAATATAAGAGTTTATATAATTATATAAAATTATACATTTTTATATATTATGAGATAAAATTATATCATGCCAAAATTGAGATATAATTTTATATAATTATATATGGTCAACTATATATAATTTTATATAATTATATAAAAAAAAATTTTCCCGGGTTTACTTTAAGATTACCTCCCTGCTGTAGGGAATTCCTCAATCGTGTGACAGCTAGGGTTTTCGAATCCTGTAAAAACGATCTCAGATCTTTGTGACGTAGATTTATGACAACACCAGTGCGTATGCGACCTTTAAAAACTGATTCCAAGTCCTTCCACTGAACTCTATCTTTTATCCTTCTCCTTGAGGTTCCAATGCCTCGACCACTTCGTTGTCTGTCTTTGAATTTTTCACCTAACGATTGGAGTATGGAAACTGTTGTAACGATTCTGTGTCTTTCTCCAACAGAAAGACTAACTGTTCTCAAGATTTTATTCAAGAGTCTGATATTACGAGTACACAATTTTTTCCATCGCTCGATTTGTTGAGGTGATGCACCGTCCAACAGTTTATAAGCACTTTCCACAATGTTTATTAACTTCAAACACGTTTCAGCATCCATTTCTGAGTCTGTAGCTCATTTTGCAAGGCAAACACATGAAAGAATTAAAAGGATAACTTTGAAGTGAACAAATAAATTCAAAAATTTAATATTATTAACGCGTACTGCAACACGCGATTTTCAGTAGATATCGGTTAGTAATTTGATACTGGATTTACATATACAGAAATTCACACTTGTTATATTGTCCACCGAGGTACCGCAAGCGAAGACGACCCTCTGCAGCAGCAGTTTCGTGTAGTTGTAACTGATCTTTGTCTTTGCTGAACGCCTTTGATATTCTGGCTGGTAGAAACATCAGAAAACTATCGTCGATCTCAACCATGATTTTAGTTCCGAATTTGGTGGTAACAGATTTGAACGATGAAACTTTATAATCTTTCCCAACTTCCAGCTCCGATATTTTCTTCGTAGGTAAGAAGTCATCCATGCGACAAACTTTATTAATTTTTTCACAATCCATTCTGAAGATAAATTTAAGATACACAGATTTTTTTCCTGCTCGAGAGTCTTGCACGACTAAAATTCGAATGACTGAGAAATGCAATGAATACGCTGTTTTATAGGAATCGAAATCAAATATGTGTACGTGCTTTATATCGCAAGACTCATGATTCCAGAAAGCTTCCCGCTTGAAGGACTTATTGCGTAAGTTTTTTTCCTCGCTCTACATTCGTTTTTCTTCGTAGAATTATCTAATTGTGGCGACGATGTCTCCACATACGCCTATGCCACTCACACACAGACATTTACACACACTACACAGGCATTCTCTACACTGAATATAACTGCATATATATATAAAACACATCCTAGAGTTATAAATATTTTTCTGTTCTTGCTATTTCTCTACTTTCGCTTTTGTTCATAGTTTCAGTTTTCGCTACCCGCGAACTTTTTTGGGTTTTTCCGAATCCCGCGGTACCTGAAAGGGTCGCACTCGACCAGCACCGCGCGGTTGTATAAAATCTGGCGAACAGACATCGCTGACGAAGTGAGTTTTTCCAGGTCCCGTTTTTCTCGGACTTCGTCGTCCTTTCAAAAACCTTTATTTATTACTTTACCCGCACAATCACCTCATACCTATCGAGGGTATGTGTCTGGCGAAAAACTTTCAAGTGGTCACGCACACTTGAGCGTTCCCATTCATTTAAATGGGTAGAGTGTCAATACTCAAAAATATTTATATATCTAACACAAACATAAAAGGGCCAGTACGGAGGTTCAGAGATGGTAGGGAACACTGAGGCGACTAGTTAGCTTTGAAACGCCAACGTAGCAAGAACTGCCTTAACAATGGCTCGCCAAGTTCATTTAAAGTATCGGGAGGAATTCTCAGCTGAAGGATTCGAAGTACGTATATGTTTCTACAAATTTATTGAAGATTCTTCGTTCGAATTTTGTTTTTGTTTTTTATTTTTTTTGTTTTTGAAAATGTGCTTAAAACTTACTATTTTTGATACAGTTCAGAAGCTGTGTTGAAGTTTGCGGGCGATGTGTGCCGGCCGGCAGATTTAGAGAACGGCGGAAGGCGCGCAAAGAACTCCGTGAGGCACGAATGGGCAAACCTAAATTTGACAACGGAAACGCGCCGACCGTCAAATCTCATCTCAAGTTCATCAAAGAAGGATTTGAAGTACGTATATGTTTCTACAAATTTGTTGAAGATTCTTTTTCAGATTTTTTTTTTTGTTGCTTTTTTTGCTTTTTGAAAATGTGCCTAAAACTCACTATTTTTTTTGACATTGTTTAACATCTATTGTGAGGTACATGGCCGATGTGTACCAATATCAGATTTCGTGGAGACGCGACGAGCGAGGGCGGAAATCCGCAAAAAGAAGGCGGATTTGGACAACTTGTTCGAAAACGGGAATCTGCCGGAGAACACAGATTTTTTTAATATCAGGTGGATGATCGAGGGGATGTGGGGGCAGCCACATCCCGCCGATAATTGGGACCATCCCGGCTGGTCTGCGGACGGCCGGGATTTTTTCAGGGTCTTCGCCCAAGATTGGTTCGTATGATTTACCATTGATAATTCGTATGATTCATCATTGAGGAATCGTAATGGTATAACCAGCTCTTGTTTTTTGATTTTTCAGAAATAATTGGTACCGAGGCGACTAGTACATATGTATTATATTTAGTATTATATTTAGTATTATCATAATTAGTTTTCAATAATATTATAGGTTTATTACGATTTATATTATAAGTTTATTTTATTTAGTATTATTATAATATTATCATAATTAGTTTTCAATAATATTATAGGTTTATTATTACGATTTATATTATAAGTTTATTATATTTAGTATTATTATAATATTATTATAATTAGTTTTTAACAATTTTATAGGTTTATTATTAGTATTATTAGTATTATTATAATTAGTCTTTTAATAATAATATTATTATTACAATTTGTATTATAGGTTTATATATTTAGTATTATTATAATTATAGGTTTATTATATTTAGTATTATTATACATATACGTATAATTTCCACCGTACGATCTAACCGTATCGGATTTTGTGTTTAATAAATGATAAGTTTTTTGTAATTTTTATCATCTACATTCTTTGCGACTCTTTTTACTTACCCTCCCTACTTCTATAATTTTTTAGTACGTAGAATTTTGATTTCAGGGTAGACGTATTTAATTTTCACATCCAATAAAAGATAACTGTTCTCGGTCGATGAATTCTTCTAGGTATTTTTGTCGACGTACGTCTATGAGTTTAATAAGTTCGTATACACACAAGAGTCCCACTCGTAACAAGAATAGAGCAGCGATAGTCTAGATATAAACATTTTGATTGGAATATCAGGCCCCAACGCAGAGGGAGCATTGAGTAGCGAGCTCGCGAACAGTGAAGTTACAAGTTCATTAACCCTAGGAGTACACACGTATTTTTTGCTACTTAGTCATACACATTGGGTCTGTGAGACCCGGCCAACTTCCGCATGGTGTAGCTTCCATAATATTAGGTGTATCGAGATGTTTTTTTTTTTAAATTGAAGAGAGGACTATTCAGAAAATATTCGTGAAAACCAAATACCTGTATGGTCAGTATTTTATTCAAGAAAGCCGTTTGAGCGAATAAAAATTTTTCGCACAAAAGGAAAAACACGAGTTTTGCACTTTTTTTTAAAAAAATCATAACTTCGGATCTAATTGACGTGATTCAATTTTTTTTTTTTTTTATTTTGGAAGGGCAGATGTGATATTTTGACAAAAAAAATACGACGATATCGTATTTCATCATTATCAGCAAAACCTCCAAGGGCGAAGTAGGTCGATTTTCGGGGTGTCATTTTTCGTTACAATCGATGTGTGGCCTATTCTTACGTATCACTACTATAGAAATCCAAAATTTTCGGATGAATTTTCATACATTGAGTAACAAATGATGAAAACCGTGATTGTTGATCTCAAAATCGCTATGATTCGATTTTATTGCATAAAAGCACACCTCAACCGTAACTAGCTCAAGGCAGCAGAAACTACGTATATTTCTAAGTTTCTGAGCAGGTATATTACGAAATAGTTTTTGAATTTGACAAAAAAAGTTTATTCAATACAAAAATACACTAAAAGAATACTTTATTTCATATAGTTTAAAATAGTTTCAAATAGAAAATAGTTTAAAAAAAAAGGTTTACTCATCGTGAGGTGCGCAATTAGAACAAAGCAGCGAGCGGTGATGCTCGCATCTCGGCGTGCGGCACGCGGGACACACGATTTGCGTCTTACGATCGCGTTTCACCGGACAAAATGCGC
The DNA here is from genome assembly GCA_944452935.1 of Rhogogaster chlorosoma. Classification (NCBI taxonomy): domain Eukaryota; kingdom Metazoa; phylum Arthropoda; class Insecta; order Hymenoptera; family Tenthredinidae; genus Rhogogaster; species Rhogogaster chlorosoma. Next base: position 9,956,874 of record OX101803.1, on the reverse strand, counting down.
ATCTCACGCGCTTATCGAGTTTGTAATGAATGACATCTGGCGCTCTGTTGGACGTATCATCAAGCCCTAAGATTTGTTCTATTTGCCATCGCAAAGGTAAGTGCAGGCTTGTTTTGTGGAGTCGCAGCTCCAAAAACGGTCGCACGAGATCAATCGACAAGTCTTGAAGAAACTGAGCTCGCGGAGTTGCTCCGTTATCAGCATTTAGCTGGTGCAATATGAAAGCGTTGATACCACACTGGTCTAAAATACCAAAGAAAAATCGCAGAGGCCACCGACGAGTACCACGCGCCGTCGAATACACGTGACACATCTGGTCAAAAGTATCTGTTCCGCTTTTGGTACTGTTGTAAAAATCGATGATTTCTGGCTTGCCAGAGCTCTTATCGTGCTTGCCGACTTTATGAAGTGAGGAGAGAAGTAGTACAATCTTATTTTTTTTCGGGCAATATGAGAGTAGCGTGTTATTATTGGCGTATGCAAATTTTGCTCCGCCGACATTTCCGCCTCGTTTGAATTCTGCCGGAATTTCTCGTTTATCTTTTCTTATCGTGCCAACCATCGTGAGATTAAAATCGGCTTTCATCTTTTCCACGATGGGCACAGAAGTGAACCAATTGTCAGTTGTGACATTTCTGCCGCTTCCGTGGATGGGTTCGGTCAAAGTACGAACATAGTAAGATGGTATACTTTCAAGTGGCTGCGATTGAACCTTACCTACGTAGGGAATTGCGTTTACTAGGTAATAAGTTCTTGAATTGTTGAGGGTCACGATTTTTAACCCATATTTATCCGGCTTCGAACGCATGTACACGCGAAATGTACAGCGACCGCGAAAACCTAATAACTGTTCGTCTACAGTACAATACTGATGCGGCGAATAATAGTTTTTACAGTTTCCTATGAACATATCCCACACCTCGCGAATAGGGGCAAGCTTATCTGTGGAAGCGCGATCAGAGCGCGTATTCTTGTCATCAAACCGCATACAAGAAAGTAAGAAAACAAAACGATTACGCGTCATTACGGAACGATAGAATGGTGACGCAAGAGCACTCCACAATTGTACTGTCGAAGCATGTGAAGCGTGATGCAGGCCGCTGAAATACAATATTCCGATCATCGCCTTTAATTCCAATAAATCGAGATCTTCTTTGTACGTCACGTCTTCTTCCTCGTTTCGTTTACGCGCGATTTCTTCGTTGGTGTGTGTTACAATGATAGATAACAACTCATCCGGCATTAGTAAAGACCACGCTTCTTCTCGACGTCGTACGTTCTTAGCAACTCCTTTTGCATGTGGTAGATGAGAGATAATACGTGGAGGACGTCCTCGAGATTGCGGTGTGACAACGGTCCATTTGTATTTATTTTTTCCGTACAAAAATTTTTTTCCTCGAGATACCTTTGTTGGTTTGTCCGCTGTAGCAGTCTCGCCGTCAAAATCAGAATCGGAGGAGACAGCATCCGAATGGTGATCTTCGGTATTGCTGACGTCTTCGACAGTATCACTGTCGGACATATTTTCGACAGCATCCTCTTCTAAACCCGACTCGTCGTCCAAAATCTCCTCTGCCCGAGGAATTCGTAATTGGTTTTGAATTTCCTGGACAGTTCTCGTCTTACTTCGTGTAAGCATGGCGGCTGCAATCTTATATTATATAGTTATAAATATGCGAAGTGGTAATATTGAGAGACCATAAAAAAATCGTTCATAGTTATTAAATATAACTTATTTAAAATCAGATTGGTGAAAAAAAAAAGGATGTAGGGGAGACCGGGGCTACAAGTTCCACGGGGAAGTTGTTCTAACGACTCATTATTTATAAACTATAGAAGATGGAACTACGAGCTGAACGAGAGAAACAATGTTTCAACGTGACAAACACGATACATGATACAAGGTACGCGGTATCTTCCATATTTTAGAAATAATAACCGTCGGAACAACTTACCCGTGGAACTTGTAGCCCCGGTCTCCCCTACTTACTTTAGAATTTCAACCGAATCGTACATACATGGGTCTGAGAGACCCGGGCTTGTCTTCCGAGCTGCACAATTTGATACCGTATCAACGACTGAGGATCTACCCAACGACGAGTAGTAGGGGAAGGACTGAAATGAATTTACGTGCAAGAGCCGTGTCGATTATGTCAAGAGCCTCGCAGTGCCAGGCCGTTGAAAATTTGGCCGGGTCTGTGAGACCCGAAGGTGTACTCGTAGGGTTAAGAGTATCAGTGCAATTGTTAAAGAAAAAATGAATCTTCAAGTGGACAGAGGTTTTGAGGTGTGTATATGTTTTACAAGTTTATTAAAGATTCTTTGTTCAGATTTTTTTTTTTTGAAAAATGTGCTTCAAACATATTATCTTGAATCTTTTCGATACAGTTTCATGTCAGACCCGGACGTGAAGTAGAGGTACGGGAAGCGCGATTAGCGCATCGCCGCGACATCGCGTGGGTTTAACACAATTTCGAATGCGAATGGAACGACAATTTTGATTTCTGGGGTATAAGATGGATGTTGGAAGGTAGATGGGGTGAAGACCACCCCATCGAAGATTGGGATCATCCCGGTTGGACGCAGGACGGCCGGAATTTCTTCGGTGCATACTCCGAGGATTGGTGCGTATATGATTTACTATTAAAGATTCGTAAAAGCGCAACCAACTCTTGTTTTTTTTGATTTCAGAATTTGTTTTCGGGATATGCGTTATATATGTATACATATATTTACGTTTAATAATATTATTGTTCTTATAATTAAATGTACACACAGAGAGAGAGATTATGAAGATACTTTTTTTGTAATTTTCATGTGCGTTCTTAGCGTCTATCTTTATTTACCCTCCTTTACTTCTATAATTTTTAGTACGTAGAATTTTGATTCCAGGGTAGAAGTTTTTACTCTCAGGTTAGCAACGACGGTCGGTAAGAGCGCGCTCGCGCGACGCCTCTCTCGCGTGAAATGCGGGTAAGCGTACATCAGGCTCGCAAACATCGGGCTCGCATCGATCCAGATAGCAAACATCGGGTCCGCATCGATCCAGACAGCAAACATCGGGCTCGCATCGATCCAGACGGCAAACATCGGGCCCGCATCGATTCAGACAGAAAACATCGGACCCGCATCGGGCGGGGGGCCTTGACCGATGCCGCGAAATCATCCGCGAGGTGCGCACGTGGCGGAGAGACGCGATTGCGAAATCATCAAGGGGCGGGGCTTGCCGCGTGTTGCAAAATCATCCGCGAGGACGGAGATACGCGATTGGACGGAGCTTGCGAAATCACACGCGAGGACGGAGAAACGCGATTGGACCGGGGGCGGGGCTTGCCGCGTGTTGCGAAATCATCAGGGGCGGGCCTGCCGCGTGTTGCGAAATCATCCGCGAAGTGGGGGATGACCTCGCGGGCCTGCCGCGTGTTGCGAAATCATCCGCGAGGTGGGGATGACCTCGCGTGTTGCGAAATCATCCGCGGGGTGGGGATGACCTCACACGGACACGGACGGCGCGCGCATGTGTGCGTGCGCGTGTACGTGTGCACTAACACGCGTTGGTCCAGAACCCCCCTTGCTATACTACTAGGAAAAGAATCTCTGTCGTTGCTTGCTGGCTGTCGTAGGCTCTCTCTCTCGCTCACGCTCACCGCACTCCAGCGAGTCAGCTGTCACGCTGCGTGGCTCTCGCGAGCTCTCGCAAGCAAGTGACGCTCCGCGGACTTGACGGGAGGGGAGGGGGTTAGCGGGGGATTTGCCGGAGCTCGGTCTCGGCGCAGCTGGTGCGTCGCGTGACGACACAGCTCGGACAAGATGGCACCGACACAGAATCGTCTGTCGGCTGCGCAGCGATGCTGAATAGCACGGCTTAGCGCAGCGCAAACAACACGTGACCGGCTACCGAGTCGTTCGAAAGCAACGGCTCGCGGGTAACCGTCGGAGACGTCCCAGCGGGTTGGTTTCTACTGACTCTCAGGGTTTTCTCAGGACCAAAAGATGTACTGGTTCCTACCTTTGCTAACCGCTCTCTGCTTCATACACCGGGACGCAGGGGGAAGAGCCTCCAAGCTCCGCGCTCGGTCCGGGGATGAAGCAAGTGTCGGATGTAACCCAGCGGTAATCCAAGTACTCGTTTGCCGACGTCCGAGAATTATTGCAGGATCGCAAGATCGTGCCAGGGAACTCACTCTCACAACGCAAATCGGTTAAATCTAATGGCTTGCTAGCCCTCACTCTCAGTCTCTCTCTCTCTCTCTCTCTTATCTATTCCGCTCAGGAGATTTGCTCGCGGCAGTTTTTTCAGAGCTCCGAAATAGACTGAGGATCGTCTCTGTAATCATTAGTTCCTTTCTGCGGCGTTCGTCCTACGAGCGCTGATCCTTGCCGGTCAGCTGCGAACAGCAGTACACGGTCAAGACAGCCATGCGGGAGGAAGGCGGCAAGAATTTAATTAGCGAAATCGGTGTACGACGCTCTGTACGCGCGTTAGGCTCAATAGGAGGAGGTCATAACGTTTTGCCACGTTACAAAACTAATAACAATATTTATCTATTTTCTTCAATGCATCACATATATATCAACTTTGATAAATCTTTATGTAATTACTATAAAAATATATTTAAAATATAACTTCTTTTGTAGCGATAACTTTCTTTTCTATATTTAGAAATATAATAAGATAAAAACTATGTATCTATGTATCTATGTATCTATGTATCTATGTATCTATGTATCTATGTATCTATGTATCTATGTATCTTTCCCAAAGTAATAAATAGGTTTGAAAATTCTTTGGAAGATATATGGACTTCACTTCGACAAGTCGAAGGGTATCAAACGCCGTGGGATTTTTATTTCAAAGTACTCTGGAGCCAAAATATTTTGATGAAAAGCACTAACGTGCTGAAGTATAGGGTCAATGAAGTTTTCATGATAATAAATTTTTTCAACATGGAAGCCCTTTGAAGTCCAAATAACGAAATCACACCACGACCTCTCAGTGATGGCCATTTGAGTTTGTATTTGGTAGTAATATGGGTGACTTTGTTTTAACTTCATCGAAGTTTGGCTAACAAGAGTACAACAAAATGAAGTACGTTGCTGTGGCGTAAGAAGATGCAAGTCCGTTGGATTATAATTTTCCAATATTTTTGGACATTTGATTTCTAACACCCCAGTTGTATTCTTCAAAGGATCCGTAATTAAGCCATCTGGCGATGCGCCTAATCCTGGATACCTAGAATTTACCCATAGGCCACTACTCGTAACTTCGTAAGAAAATATTTTTGACGTAAATTCTTTGTACTTTTGACGCGCAATTTCTTCATTTGCTTGGCCATAGTTCATAGCTTCAGTCATTATATTTTGATGAATCCACATATGAGAATTGACAAGGTTAAATATTTGGTCCTTTGTTTTGTCAGTCTTAAATTGTTTAATTTTTGAAGCTGTAATTAATATTTTGCGATATTGGGAACTGACACGGAGGCGTGGCTTAAAAAACATGGCGGAAAGTAGCTTACACTTTTGAATGCGTAACCCATGTCATAATAGGGCGAATTAATAAAATGTTATTAAATATCACAGATATTTTATCTTGGACCGGCCAAAACCCTAAACAAAAAAATTTACGTGATGCCGAACGAATTTTATCTGTCGGCCATTTAATTAAATGTGGAGTAAACCGCGAAAAGAGTGATATAAATGTGACAGTTGTTACCGCGCTTTGCATACAAACGTCTCATATTAGAGAAAAACCTCACGAAATTAATGCAAAAATATCTAAAAGCGGGAAAATAATTTCAATAACTTCTTCTTGTAAGGCAGGATTAGGAGAAAAGTGTAAGCATGCAGTGGCAACATTATTTTACTGTTATCGGTGAGTTTAAAATTCCGAACCTCTAATATTTGTGGAATTTGACATACATGTAAGTAAATAGAAATAAAAAAATTTTATTCTAGAAAAGGAGATCAGCTAGAAATATTTTCATGTACAGATCTAAAATGTCAATGGAAAAATATACAGACTAATGCCTTGAAACAATATGATCCAGCTCCTATAACAGACCATCCGTGTTTTTCAAAATCTAAAGCAGATGAATTCTTTAAAAATTTAAATGAGACTTGTTTGAGAAATACTCCCGGGAAAAATTTTTATATATAATAATATATAATAATATATAAGTCATATATAAACTGTAACCGGTGTCTCGACTACGTTCGGGTACACCTAGGAGAAGTCCGGGCTACAAACCTGGGGCTCCTGGGGAAACTCGTGCTGGGCGCCAGACTTCGGGCTCGAAGTCCTCACTCTCTCTCACTCGCTTACGGCTAACTAGTCTAGGGGTAGAGGGATTTCGTGGGGGCGTAGAATAAAGACACCGAAGAAGAATTACGTTGACTAGAATTTTATTAAAAGAAAACAACACGTGATCGGCTGCCGAGTCGTTCGAAAGCAACGGCTCGCGGGTAACCGTCGGAGACGTCCCAGCGGGTTGGTTTCTACTGACTTTCAGGGTTTTCTCAGGACCAAAAGATGTACTGGTTCCGACCTTTGCTGACCGCTCTCTGCTTCATACACCGGGACGCAGGGGGAAGAGCCTCCAAGCTCCGCGCTCGGTCCGGGGATGAAGCAAGTGTCGGATGTAACCCAGCGGTAATCCAAGTACTCGTTTGCCGACGTCCGAGAATTATTGCAGGATCGTAAGATCGTGCCGGGGAAATCACTCTCACAACACAAATTGGTTAAATCTAATGGCTCGCTAGCCCTCACTCTCACTCTCACTCTCTCTCTTAGAAATTACGGCTTCTCTGATAATGTCTTGCGTTGGGTTTTTTCCTATTTAACAGGCCGTTCTCAGGCGGTTGTTGATCACCTTGGTGCATGCTCCAGCTGGTTAGACACGACCTCGGGTGTACCTCAGGGTTCTGTCCTTGGTCCCCTGCTCTTTGCACTGTTTATCAACGATATCGGTAATGATTTACTTTATTCTCACCACCTCATTTTTGCGGACGACACTCAAATTTATTTCTCCTGCCCGCCGTCTGAGCTTGAGGCAGGGCTTGCTAAAGTCATGCATGACGTCAATGTGATCGCTAATTACGCAACGGCCAATGGACTTAAACTTAACATTGGTAAATCGAAGATCCTAATTCAGGGCAGTGGCACGTTTGTTAATCGCATTGACTATGATAATCTCCTCCGCATTTCGGTGAGGGGTTCTGTTTTGCCCTACGTTGATGAGGTACGTAACCTAGGGGTTATTATGAGGTCTAATCTTTCTTGGCGCGGTCACGTTATGATGGTCTCTAACAAAGTCCACTATGCTCTCCATCGGCTAAAATATCACCGTAATGCCTTGTCTGTCGGACTTAAGATTTCGCTGGTCAGATCGCTCATTTTTCCCTTAGTGGATAATTGTTGTTTGGTAATAAATGATCTATCGGGGGAGTTAAACTTGGTCCTGCAGCGTCTTATAAACAGTTCCATCAGGTTCATCTTTAACTTGCGTAGGGATGAACACATCACGCCATATCGTAGGCAACTAGGTTGGTTAACGGTACGCTGTAGGCGCCTTTACTTTATGGGCATTATGATTTTTAATATTAATCGTGGTGCTGCTCCTAGTTACCTATCTGAACTATTTCAGCGCGCTGTGCCTCCTCCGGGGCGCTCGTTGCGTCTAAACTCGATTGGTTATTTTCATATTCCTTTGCACCGCACCGCGACTTATCGTAATTCTTTTTTCTTAACTGCCTCGTACTTTTGGAATGCGTTGCCCCCTGATATTATTACTGCTCCCTCGATCGGTGTTTTTAAGAGTAGACTTCGTGCGCATCTTTTTGATTCTGACACTGATTCTACCTGACTAATTTTAAGTTAGTTAGTTTTTATCTTACTTTTATTTTATTCTGCACCCTTTCACTTGTATTCTGTTTCTTGTGTTCTTTTAGCTGTACATTTTATCATTTGATTATTGTTTCTTTCTACTTTTATTTTATTGATTTTCTATATGTTTATTCTAGGTTATTGTATACTTTTATTTTTACTGATATTTGGTATTTTATTGTATTTTGTATTTTTTTATTGTAGTTTGTATTTGCTTTTATTTTAAGTTTGGTCCTATCTCTCTGGTTTTGTTTCTTTTCTCTGTGCTTATTTGCTACCTTTGTGATTTCTTTTTCTGGGTTTTCTTTGCTACTACTGCGCTTTTGTATTTTCTTTTTTGTATTAAGTTTATACTGTTTCTGTTCTGTTCCTCATTTGCCCCTAAGGTAACTAGGGCATAATTAATAAACCAATCAATCAATCAATCAATCTCTCTCTCTCTCTCTTATCTATTTCGCTCAGGAGATTTGCTCGAGGCAGTTCCTTCCGAGCTCCGAAATAGACTGAGGATCGTCTCTGTAATCATTAGTTCCTTTCTGCGGCGTTCGTCCTACGAGCGCTGATCCTTGCCGGTCAGCTGCGAACAGCAGTACACGGTCAAGACAGCCATGCGGGAGGAAGGCGGCAAGAATTTAACTAGCGAAATCGGTGTACGACGCTCTGTACGCGCGTCAGGCTCAATAGGAGGAGGTCATAACGTTTTGCCACGTTACAAAACATTGCAACTTTTCGGATTATTTTAATTAATTAAAATAAGACGATTTTTTATTCTGAAAGCAGGGCGTGGTTGTTGCATTAATCTTTTTATTGTTGTTCGAGGCGGCTATTTATTTATTTAGTATTGCGACAAACTCTAGCTTCGCTACTGACGTGTATCGTCACTTAGGGGGACAAAAGCAGTAGCTCAACAGAAAAAAAGATCTGTTACTAACAGAGATAGATTAGGAAATCTATTCCGTTTATCGAAATCGAGAGTGATCTGAGCGGCAAACACGAGCGTTTTACGGCTGATGAAGACGCCAGTGCACCTAGATTCGATCTCCTAAATTTGAAGTTATGAAGTTATGATTTTATGCAAAGAAAAGAAAAAAAGAAAGAAAGAAACTGGAGTTGAGAGTGTTCAGAGCGGCAAACACGAGCGTTTTACGGCTAGTGAAGACACCTGTGCACCTAAACCCAGTGAATTTACTGAATCTGGTTTTGTCGAGTAAAAATTCAAGTTTTTAACTAAAGTTACGTTTTATTTTAACAACGTTTGATTTTTTGATAATGAAAGTGAAATACAAAAATATTACAAAAATAATAGACTAATTCTAAATTTTAAATCTAAGCTTTTCTGTTTCGATTTTAATGATTATTTCTGATTTTTCTAAGTTACGATTTTTATGAATATCCCGACAGGCGATGATTCTATTTATCTTTAATATTATGCCGCGTTTGGCGATTTGCTAAATTTGTACGTTTTTCGAGATCCCGACAGGCGATACTCTATTTTATTTGATTCTAAAAGGGAATCGTTTCAAGAAGACCTTGAAACGATTATGCCTAACAAAGTAATGAGCCAAGTTATCCCGACAGGCGATAAATGCTTAAAACAATCTAATGGTGAGCCAATATGCCCCGACAGGCGACAATTGCTTGAAACAATATAATAGTGAGCCAATATGCCCCGACAGGCGACAATTGCTGCTGAGGCTGGTCAGCTGTCCTCTATTTATACTAGAATATGACGTCACGCCGGTCGTTGCGTACCGCGTAAGGGTGTGCGCGCGCCGCTCTCTCCTCGGAGCGAGCCTGATACGTTACAACATATATGATTACTAGGGCCAGGGACTTCGGGTGGTGGACGTAAACTAATACACAAAAACCACATCTGTGTGAGAACTATGTTCAGGTTCCACAGTGACAAATTTCAGATGTCAACGAAAACTAACACATGTAAACACATCGGTGTAATCGGTAATAATTTCATTCGTTTCCAGTTTCGCGGTGACCAAGTTCAGATGGCAGAATAAAATGTCAAACTTAACCCCCCTGACCAGTCCGATAAGTGTAGTCCATGCAAGAGTATGTAGTATACATTTAAGTATACATGCAAGTTCAAGACTGCCCACGTGTGGATAGCGGGCAGCTCTCCGTGACTTATGCAGCAGATATAGAAAATAAATTCAAGTCACTGCGTATTGGAAATCACTATTCTAACCTCGCTTCGCTCCGTTACAACGCGGTTCTTCGACGCAGCATGCGAAGCCACTGGGCGTATTCAAGAGTGCCTGTGTGTATGAAAACGAGCAGCTCTCCGTAGCCCAAGCAATTAAAATTAAAAATAATTATACCATCCGAAATTTCAGTAGATGAGACGCACTTAGACATGTTACAGCTGATTTTTGGGGCTTCTAAGATTTCCTAGCCCATCTGTGCATATTCAAGCATGCCTGTGTGTGAAAAAACAGGCAGCTTTAGGTATAAAAAAAAATATATATTGTAACATAATCAGCTGTCGAAAGTATAGACCGGCACAGACGACAAATACATAACCAGACGCACGCAGACACAGGCACAGTCAACACCGACGATCCCCACTAGGTACGTCATCGAAGAGGCCACATGGACACACACAACAAAACTCTGCGAAGACTAGAGTAGGGGGATCAGGGAATAAATACGCGATCGGTGGACAGCAGAGCAGCTACTCTCTGCATAGCGCGAGGTACTCGAGATATCAAATCGAAACATTCAGAAATTGTCCGTTTAGTGTCAGAGAGACCTAAATTGAGCTCAACCATAAATTGTACAGATCAGAGCGATACTGTTAACGCAAACTAATTTGTGAAACATTAGAAATAAGAAAACTTTAGATTCAAGAAAAAAAAGGAAAAAGGAAATAGCAAAGCTTTAAGTTTCAATTTTTATAATTGTATATTTTTATTTTTATTTTTATTTTTTATTTTTTTGTATCGGAAGAAACGTAAGAATCGAAATTTATTTTATTTTTTTTTGTTGTTAAAATTGTAGGCTACGAATTTCTGTTGTATTAAAGTCAAACTAAAAACCACTTGCTTGTTTGGATATCGACATCACCGATCAAAAGAACCGAATGTTCACCTGAACCTCAAGGCGTCTTGCCGTCCATCGCTCGGTGTTGATTAAAGCGTCTTGCTTTATTCAGCACCACCCTTTCCGCCTACAGGAACGTCTTGTTCCTCTCCTTCGAGCGGAAACGTCTTGTGGAAGCTCAGCACTACCTCCAGAAGCGAGCCAACGATCGGTTGACGTCTTCTTAACCGATCGATCACAACACATTAAATTTCTGAGCAACGTCTTGTTGGGAAGAAAATTCCTTCGTGGGAGTGCGTCTTGCTACTCTCGCATCACCAACCTCCCTTGGAATTTTCCCGAACGTGCCATTTGGCGCCCAACGTGGGGCTCGCGAGAGGTTAGGATTTTTGCTCGCGGGATCGAGAAATTTACAAGTAGAATCCTCAAAAAAAAAAAAAAAAAACACAACAGAGGTTTTCAACAGTCGGACATAACGTGGAGAAATATTGTCTCAAAATGCCAGATAACCAAGCAAGCAATAATGGCGGAAATAAACGCATTAGTTCTAGAGTAGATAATGTCGAAGACACCGGGTTTGTCGATAATAATGGTATGGATAGCTCAGGTCCTAGCAATGAAAGAAACTCAGGGAACTCAGACACTGGAGGTGAGGTTCCGACGGCTACCTTATTAGCCGCGATCAGAAATTTAGAGACCAATTTACAGAAAATACAAGTTTCGTCAGATTCGATCGTTGATAGAATTGAAAAAAAACTAGATGCAAGCATACAAGAGGTTACCACTCATACAGTCGCGGAATTGAACCGATTAGAAGAAAAAATTCACGATACAGAGTTAAATCTCCACCGAGAGATTGCCGGATGTCAGGAGGAAATCGGATCCTGTGAAGGAGTTCTGCGGACAGAACAGATTAAGTCATACAATGTCTTAAAAGATAAAATAAACGAGAATCACGATTATTGTCACAATTCGTTTATTGAAATACAGAGAGAACACAATATGTTAAAGCTAGGTGTCGAGTCGGATATGAGACGATTGCGCCAACAAGTAAAGAACATGAATCCAGGAAATGGGGGTTTTAGAAACTTCACTAAACATTTAAAATTGCCGTCTTTTTCTGGTCGAGGCCATGAGAGACCTGTTCACTTTATTAAGGAGCTCGAAGAATATTTTTTTGTGGTAGCAATCGATGATGAAGATCAGCTCAGACTTCTCGGGCAGAGTCTGACACATGACGCGAAGGATTGGTGGGTTGCGCGCCGCGACACGATCACAAGGTGGTCAGACTTTAAAAAACGTTTCTTGGCTAGATATTGGAGCGACGAAATACAACGTGAGATCCGCAGGGATTTAGAGTTTGGTTACTATTCCTCTGATGGACGAGTGAGTTGGTCCGAATACGCTAACCGAAAATTCGCAAACGCGACCGGTTTAACAAATCAGCTGGACGAGCGCGATATCGTGAGAAATCTAATTCGCCATTTTGATGAGCATGTAGTAGACGCGGCTAGAGGGCGGAATATCGATGATATTGATTCACTGTTAACATTTCTCGATCAGATGCAACATGGCGGGCGATCGAATTCCCCTAGGCAGAATCATACATATTATCAGCAAAATAAACCAGGCAATCTTTCAAGACCTGTAGAGGATAAAACTAAGTTGACTCCTTGGCGAAACACGAATACCGGAACAATACCGAAATATAAGCCGAGTTACGGTGAAGATAGACAGCGCGAAGAAAACAGACCGCATACACATGACGCGAACCGAAGGCAAAACACGCAGCATAACAGAACCGTTCATGCGATTGTTGAGGTAGAAGACCATGACGTAGGATTAGAAGATAATCCGGGCTCGGAAAACGAGAGTGCGCTGTGAGGAATGATCCGCGTAGTTCAGGTTCACAGCGGTATGAAAGTATATGCGCGGTAGAATTTAAATTGGGACCAGAGCAACTATTAGAATCACCAGAGGAGTTGTTATTGAGCGAGGAAAATCAAGAAGAAAGAAATGACAAGTATCAATGTCCTGTGGTAGAGATGTATTTGGAAAAGATCAAGACATATGCTTTGATAGATACAGGAAGTCAGATCACGTGTGTATCCGGAACCTGGTTCGAAAATCATAAAGAACAATTCAAAGAAAATGAGAAGTTGCCAATCGTGAATGCGCAGGTATTAGGTGCCATGGGAGGAAAACCTGTGAAACTAAAATTACAGATATTAGCGAACGTCACAATCGGAAAGGTAAACGACTATTTAGGGTTAGTTGTTGTGCCAGGTTTGAAATACGAAGTTATAATCGGGATCGACACACTAACGCGGTGGCATGCGGACCTAAACCTAGACGCGTATCGCATGCAGGTCAAGATTCGGGATAGATTGCACTCGATAGATTTGTCGGAATCGGAAATTCCAAAAGATAGTAAAACCCGTATCGAAATTAGCCACATCACAAGCTGCGACCAAAACATGGGACAAGCCACGGCTGATTATGATTCGAATCTGGAATTGACCGATGATGACATTGCAAGCAAAGTAACCGAATGTCAAGAGTTATCAGATACCGAGAAATCCAAGTTCAAAGAAGTCTTAATAAATTCACGAGATATTTTCAGTAAAAAGCCAGGCAGAGTTACAGTATACGAACATAGAATCGAAATTTACGAGGATAGACCGTTTGTCAAACGATCATATCCAGTTCCAATGATGCAACGGGAGAAAGTAAGTCTAGAAATTGAAAGAATGTTGAAATTAGGAATAATCGAGAGGTCGTTTAGCGAGTATATAAATTCCATAGTGGCGGTTAGTAAAAAAACGGGAGATATACGAATGGTATTAGATGCTCGCTATATTAACAAACTTATTAAGCCTGATCGGGATTGTGCACAAAGTACTGAGGTCTTGTTCCAAAGGTGCGGAGAAGCCAAGGTCATGTCCAGTTTGGATCTAACAGCGAGTTTTTGGCAGGTTCTGTTACATCAGGATTCGCGGAAGTACACTGCATTTATGTACAACGGCAAAACCTACCAGTTCACGGTCACCCCGTATGGATTAAGCACTAGCCTCGCCAGCCTTGTTAGAGCTCTCGATTACGTATTAAAAGATGTGCAGGATTTTACGATAAACTTCGTCGATGACATACTTTGCATTTCAAGGGATATTGAGTCACATTTCGTTCAGTTAGAAGAGTTATTCAAAACATTCAGAAAACATAACATAACGATAAACTTCGCGAAATCGAAATTTTTCAGAGAAGAAATAGACTTCCTAGGGCATCGAATCACAAGGAGCGGAATTATGCCGCAACCGGATAAGATCGAAGCTATAATGAATTTTCCGAAGCCTAAAAACGTAAAGCAACTCAAGGGATTCTTAGGGCTTACAAACTACTACGGTAAATTCACGAGTAAATATTCGGAGAAAACCGTACCATTATTAGATTTGGTCAGAAAAAACACTAAGTGGAGATGGACAAATGATATTGACAAGGCATTCGAGGAAATAAAGTTACTATTCTGCAAAGAAATGGTCATACACCACCCAAGCCCGAAAAAACCGTATTTCTTACAATGCGATGCGAGTGAATACGCAGTCGGGGCAGTTTTATACCAAAAGGATGAGAACGGGAACGATGAAGTGGTAGGATTCGCTAGCCGTAGGGGAGAGCGGGGCTAGAAGTTACCGGGGTAAGTTGTTCCGATTGAAATAACTCCGCGAGGAAAAGGGATAAAAATATTGGGTAAACGCGTCGTAAAATGCAATGCCACAGCGCACCGACGGCGGCCATCTTCAATAGGCCAGTGGCGCCGGGAATATTGGAACGGCAGCACGTGCGTCGCTGATTCACGTAAGTAAATATTTTCGTATTTAGCATTTTTGGTCTGTTTCACGAATTTTAACGATTAGCGTTCAGTGTTTTAGTGTTTCGATGTGAGGATTTATCTATTGTTGTGATACACTATGCGTAAATTACGTATGTTTTGTAACTTAACCTATATTTTGATTTTTATTCAACACGTGTGATTGGGGTTAGATGTTCCTTTTTTTTGGGGCAGGTTGTGACCTCGGAACAACTTGCCCCAATTCATTTATACCAATAATGAGGTATAAATATTGTTATTTTCTTTTATAGCATGCGGACTTACACACGGAAAACGACACGAGGTTCAGTATCACAGGAGTTGCTGCAAAGAGCAGCGAATGCAGTAATCAAAGATGGCAATAAAATAAAAACTGTTGCCAGAGAGCTAGACATTTGCCATATGACATTGTACAGATTCGTAAAAAAAGTAAGATCTGGACAAGAAAATATCACAACTGGCTACAAAAAAGCAAGAGCCGTATTTACGAAAGAACAGGAAGATAAGTTGGCAGAGTATGTATTAAAGTGTAGTTCAATTTTCTTCGGCCTTTTGCCAGAAGAACTTAAAAAATTAGCGTACGAATGTGCACTAAAATTCAATACTCCCAATATTCCATCATCTTGGCATGAAAATGGAAAAGCTGGTCCAGATTGGCTAACTGGTTTTTTAAAAAGAAATTCTCATATGTCAATAAGAACACCGGAGTCAACAAGTGCCAGTAGGGCGACATCTTTCAATAAACACAATGTTGGTGAATTTTTTACAAAATTGAGAACAGTGTTGGATAAATATAAATTTCCACCTTCGAGAATATATAATTTAGACGAAACGGGCGTCACCACAGTCCTAAAGCCGAGGAAAATCATTGCCAAGAAGGGAATTAAGCAAGTAGGGGCCATAGTATCCGCTGAACGCGGGACATTAGTTACTGTCGAACTGGCAGTAAATGCATTAGGTCATACAGTTCCTCCCATGTTTATTTTCCCAAGGCTTAAATACAAGGATTTGTTTATAAAAAGTGGTCCACCTGAATCTATCGGCGCAGGAAACAGTTCAGGATGGATGACAGCCACGGAGTTCCTGATATATATGGATCATTTTATCAAGCATACTAAACCATCACCTTCAGATCCGATTTTGTTATTGCTCGATAATCACCAATCTCATATCGATATCAATGTAGTGGAGAAGGCGAAATCTAACTCCATTATAATGCTGTCATTTCCGCCTCATTGCACACACCGCCTGCAACCATTAGATGTTGGCGTGAATGCACCTTTCAAAAACTATTGTGCAAAGGCTCAGGACAATTGGATGAGAAATAATCCGGGTAAGACAATGTCGATCTACGAGATACCAGAAATAGTTAAATACGCGCTACCTCTCGCAGTGACTCCCGTAAACGTCATGAGCGCTTTCCGAAAGGCTGGCATTTGGCCTTATGACCCCAAAGTTTTTACAGAAGATGACTATGCTCCATCGTTTGTGACAGATCGCCCTTTAGCTTCGATTAACGCCTCCGAAGCCACAGTTTCAGCTATTTCAGATAACATGATTACGAATAATTTAGAAGCAGTCTCAGAGACTGTTACCAGAATAGACGATTATGCATCTGGAACTGTAAACATCAGTATTGATGAATGTCAAATCTTTGATGCGCCAGGGCCATCAGGGGTTGTTAATCTGCCTTCATCCTCTGGTGTCATAGAAGAACAACTTGGAAAGCACGTCCCTTTTTCTCCAGAAACTGTACGTCCTTTTCCAAAGGCGTCTCCAAGAATTGGAACGCACAAGAGACGTATAAGAAAGTCCGCCATTCTAACGGATACTCCTGAGAAACAGGTCTTAGCAGAAGAGCAAAGCAAGAAAATAAGAGTGAGTGAAATAAAAAAATATAAAGGAAAAGGAAATAAAAATATAAAGGAAAAGGAAAAGGAAAAATACAAAGGAAAAGGGAAGAGTAAAACAAAGCAAGGAGATGGAAAAGGAAAGGGGAAATCTGTTAAACGACAGGTATTACAAAATAGTGAAAATTCTGAGAGTGAAAAGGACAGCTTAGAGTATTATTGCCTAGTGTGCTGTGATAGTTACTCTAATTCACGTGCTGGAGAAGAATGGGTTCAGTGTCAAGATTGTAAGAACTGGGCCCATTCCAGATGTAGGCAGAATCAAGATGTATTTACCTACGTATGCCCGAACTGTCATTCCGATATATCTTCAGAAGATTAATTATAAGTTATTCGTTTTTTTGCTAAACATTTCTTTATGTTTTTTATGATTACTATTTTCAGCCTACGACTGAAATAATTATCAAGGCTGATTAGCCACAAGTTATTGGATAAGTTCTTAATGTTTAATAATTGTTTAAGTACAAATTATAGTTACCTGTTCGAACATACAAATGTTTACCGTACCTTATTGTTGATTAATTACTACTGAATAAACAGACTTGGTTTAATCATTTATCATCTTTTATTTCACAAATAATAGCTTCAACAGATATGGTAACAACTTACCCCGGGTTGTTAACAACTTGCCCCGAGTCGGGGTAAGTTGTTACTTTCCGACTTTGGTTATAAAAAAATTAATAACAAATAAATCTCACAATAAATGACCCACATAACTATCTTAATAGCAAAGTGAAATATGTAGGTTGATTTTGATCGCAGCCTAGGAATATTAAAGTCAAGTATTCTTAAAAAATTTTGAGGTCAACTGAAAATCGGAACTTGTAGCCCCGCTCTCCCCTACGTTGACAGGGGCGGAAATTCGGTATTTTACAACCGAAAAGGAGTTGTTGGCGATTGTTTTTGCGCTCGGGAAGTTTCGAACATATTTAATAGGCGCCCGGGTCACTATTCGCACAGACCACAAAGCGTTAGCCTTCGCGCAAACCTGCAGGTTGACGAGTTCAAGAATATCTCGCTGGATCCTCTTTATCCAAGGTTACGATATTGACATCGAATACGTCAGGGGCGTAGAGAACCGGGTTCCCGATATTCTGAGTCGCCATCCACCTAGAGAAGAGAAATCATTAGAGTCCAGACAGGGTAGAGATAGCGTGGCTGCTCTAGCAAAAGAAGTAAGCGTAGAGTTAAAGACTAGTCTCGGAAACTTAGCTGAATTGCAAGCCAAGGATGACCGATTGGGAAAAATAATGAAAGAAAATGGTACAATTAGTAATGGGAGATTCATGACTAACAACAAGGTCATATATTGCCAAAGTCCAGGGGGCGGTTACAAAGTTTGTATCCCTGATGAAATCATATCAAAATTAATAATTGAGTGCCACGAAGTCTACGGACATGTGGGACCCGCAAAATGCTACCGATTGATGCGTGATGATTTTCATTACCCAAAATTAGCAAAACGAATTCGACAAGAAATAAGAAGGTGTGACAGTTGCCAGAGGTGCAAGGTTAGTAACCGGCACTGCAGCGCAAATATGCAAACTATAGTGCCAGAAGGAGTGGGGGAATTAGTTTCCATAGATTTTTTTGGGCCTTTACCGGCAAGTCGTGGGAATTATAAATGGCTACTTGTCACTATCGACGCGTTTAGTAAGTACGTGAAGTTATTCCCGTTAAAGATCGCGAACGCGCAATCCACAATTCGGAGCATATTCGATTCATACATCCCAGAGCTAGGGAAACCCAAACGAATTCAATTCGACCACGGGACGCAGTTCACGTCGAAACTATGGTTGAACAGACTTGAAGCCGAAGGAATTATCCCGATCTTTTCATCGATTCGACACCCGCAGGGCAATATTGTCGAACGGGTGAATCGCGAGATCGGTAGGTTTTTTAGAACTTTTCTAGTTGACAAACATACATCCTGGATAGAGTGGGTTAAGGTTATCGAGTCCTGCATAAACGAGGTGCACCATGAAACCACCGAATTCACTCCAATCGAATTGCAATTGAAAAAGCGACCCGAGAGATTTTGGGAATCATGGCTGAAACCTGAAAAAGACGAAAAACCATATGAATACAAACTAGAGTTAGCTAAAAAAAGAATCGAGAGAAAAGGCAAAGCTAGAGCGAAACGATTCAATAGCCTGCATAAAATGGATAAATTTAATCTAGGAGAATTGGTACTTGTGAAGGCTTTGAATGTCTCAGATCCTATAAAAAAAAAAATGGCCAAGTTTTTTTCATTGTACGAAGGACCGTATGAGTTAACCAAGCAAATAGGGGAAGCTACGTTCGTTTTAAGCCATCCAGAAACAAAGAAAGAAAGGGGAAAATTCCATGTTAGTATGTTTAAACCATATGTTCGTTAGAATATTCGAAAGATTCTAGAACTTTCAAAGCCAAAATCGCTGCAAAAGTCACGAATTGTAAACAGTATCTTCAAACACGCGCTAGTCCACCTTCGTAGAGAAACAGGTAGATAGTTAGCTAGCTTGACACGACCCGAAATCGATGTATTAGTGTTATGAAATGATAGTATAAAGGGCAGCAAGTAAAGCACAACTGTCAGTTGATGTCAAAAACATGCAAGAGCAAGGATATACGAGTGTACAAGATCGGGGTTGCCAGGTGTTACGAACGCAATTCACATTGATCTAAATTGCTTCACGCAACTACTTAGTATGTTTTATTGGCGGTTTAATCTCATAAATTCTTTCATCGATTATTTAGAATCAGTAGAGTAAGTTACAGTAAATCAGCAAAAGTAAAGTAAAGTAAAATAAAGTTTTGGGTTACACGGGGAACGTGTCCCAGAACAGATACCAAACCTCGCCAAGGAATACAATACTGTAATAAATATCCGATCCCTCTTAAAGGCGTCAAAAGTCACGTAGATGACGATAGCGGAGATCTGCATAGTTTCAATAACCGATGTCCTGTGGAACGAGGCGAGGCAACGTTAAACTTGCTGACCCCTCGTTTCCACACAGGTATAGAAGGCATGAATGCGAATTACCCAACACTCTTCTCTCCGATTCTAATTTTATTTAGGTTAGGGAAATAAAACGAAGGAATAATAGCAGCCAACAATAGCAGCTACCAAATTGGTAGCATATAGCATGATTTAGAAGACGAACAAACGATTCGTGTCAAGTCCGAATTCCTAAAGGAACCCCGCAATAATTAGGCCATATAAACCTAGAATATAATGGATCATAACATAACTTAAGGGATGGACGGATGAACGGAAAGCCCGAATAAGAGGATACTATTATTTTAAAATTAAAGACAATAAGCTAGAATAAGTAGAGTATGAGCAAGACGGAGTAGGGGATGGGACCGCGTCGAGTGACTCGGGACCCCACCACCTACACCTAGCTTGGGCGGGTCCCGAGCCAACCAGGCTCTAATGAGATGCAAGGTAGGGCCCTAATTGGCTAATTAACTCGCGGGGGAAATGCAGGTTTCTTGCAATCGCGGGCACCTCGTCAACTCTGAACTTGAATTAGCGTCTTTCGTCTGTCAAGTCACGAGGTGTGTGGACGCATTGATCCGTATACTAATTAGAGCAAAGAGTTACATTCAATCTTTTCTTCATCAGATCAGTGGTAGTGTAAAAGACTCAGTATTCGTTAAAAACTCAAATAACCAAGATATAAACCAGTAGTCTGGGGTTCTGGTTATCACCTAGATTAAATTCAGTGCAAGGACACAAACTCTATTTTAATTCTTCATTTAAAAGCCTTCCGCCTTAGATTCATTTTGAATCTTTGTAGTATTAAGAGACATTCATCAATCAGACAATTAAATTCAGTGAGAGCTATAAACATTTGAAAACATTTGAACACTAAAACGACGAGTTAATCGGGGTCTCTGCGAAGGTGAGGGCGCCCGACCGATTGCCAATCTTGTAGACGCACATCACGCCAAGTCAACGAAAGCTAAGTGTCGACGTCTTGCTCATACCATTATTTCCGTATCATCAAAATCATTACTATATTATCCAGAATTCTTGTAATCGTCACATACGAATTGGTGGCATTCTAATCACTTGTTAATTCGACCTTCAGTCTAATCAAAATTCCGTTATTTTACAGTTCACTCTACATAGAGATTATATCGATCTCTATATTCTCAATTTTTCCCCTATTCACGGCCGGGATCTTCCTATCCTGGCATTACAGTTATAGAAAGAGAATCTATAAAGAAGGGTCGCATTATACGGTCATCTTGTGTTGATATACATATATGCATGTGTATGTAATCGGCCCGACCGTATAACGCGGAGACCAATTTATGATTCTATAGACTAATAAGTAGTTATAAGCATATTGGTGCATCCTAAATTAAATACCATAGTTACCAATACCACCTAAAGCATACAGTTAGAAAGAGAGAGAGAGAGTTCCAAGAATGCGATCGTGGTTCGAGTACATGACAACTCTTGTATTGTGCTGTATGTTAACGTGGGTATCGTTGATCAGGGTATATTTCTCCGCACTCGTGCGTTATATTGTTGCTTTAACGTTAGCTTATGATTATTGATAAGGGACCAGCCTCTACGATCCCCACGTCGGCATAGGGAGATTCATTTATTATATCACATAACATTTGTTTTACGTTCAAACCGATACTCGTTGTCAGACGTTTGAACTGGGCTCAGTATTAATTTCATTCAAGAATATAGTATCGCTTTTACCAGTTAATTCTTCTCACCATTTATTTTAAACAACCATCCTAATTATTAATTAATTAGCCTCCACAGTTAAACTATTGAAATTGAGACCTGTATAGGACTAGTGGCAAACGAATCCCATTTACCGGTTTATCGCGAGATAAATCTATTTTATAATTTTTTATTCAGTCTGTGACGCGACACTACCATCGTTAATAACTTGCTATTAATCAACCGCTCGGATTAAACAACCATACTGCGTCCGTCACACAGGCCTACGAGGAGGAGATCATTAGAGCCCTCAACGGAAACGAAGATGTTGGGAAGATACTCACCGCATCGGGTAAACCATTTGTTGGAGGCACTCGAAGATACCGGCACGGGCGTGCCTGTGATGCACCAAATATAAGCGAGCTCATGTCAATGCCGACCATCCTGAACATGGGTTGGTGTGAGGGATTCCTGGAAGATGAGCTCCAAATGAATCCACTGGAGATGGGTAGCCTCGAAGATTACGGTAGTTCGATCTTAGAATTGGACGAATGGTTGCAAGCTCACCAGATTGGTGAAACTCCCGCTGAAGAGGCAATTGAAAAACCAACAATCCTGGAGGACTTGCGAGTGCCTGAGCCGATAAAAATCTGGTGGGAGGGTGACAAGATCAAGTTCCTAGGACAAGACGAGGACAAGGAGGCACAGAAAAAGGACGTCGATCTGAATCTACCTTGGAAATTAACAAAGATCGAACTTCCAGAAACATCCAAGGAGGAGAAGGAGGAGTATCGTTCAAAAATCAAAAGAGCGATAAATAAAAACCGACCTGACGCTCCAGCAGCTCTACGAAGGCCAAACGCAAACAAACCTACGATACCAAGGCCACAACTTGCGCCGTTTGTACCACCTGCAACCACCACTAAATGAAGAGCATCTGAAAATAAAATAGAAAAAGCCAACGAAGAAGTCAGGGATGCACCGAACAAAAAAAAAAAACGAATACTTACCTGAATGGCCAGCTGATTGGGTACACACATTAGTCTATCAACTAGGCATCATGACGCAAAAGACTAACACAGAAGAGCGCCATGTTACAGTCGATAGAAGGGGGCAATGTAACATAATCAGCTGTCGAAAGTATAGACCGGCACAGACGACAAATACATAACCAGACGCACGCAGACACAGGCACAGTCAACACCGACGATCCCCACTAGGTACGTCATCGAAGAGGCCACATGGACACACACAACAAAACTCTGCGAAGACTAGAGTAGGGGGATCAGGGAATAAATACGCGATCGGTGGACAGCAGAGCAGCTACTCTCTGCATAGCGCGAGGTACTCGAGATATCAAATCGAAACATTCAGAAATTGTCCGTTTAGTGTCAGAGAGACCTAAATTGAGCTCAACCATAAATTGTACAGATCAGAGCGATACTGTTAACGCAAACTAATTTGTGAAACATTAGAAATAAGAAAACTTTAGATTCAAGAAAAAAAAGGAAAAAGGAAATAGCAAAGCTTTAAGTTTCAATTTTTATAATTGTATATTTTTATTTTTATTTTTATTTTTTATTTTTTTGTATCGGAAGAAACGTAAGAATCGAAATTTATTTTATTTTTTTTTGTTGTTAAAATTGTAGGCTACGAATTTCTGTTGTATTAAAGTCAAACTAAAAACCACTTGCTTGTTTGGATATCGACATCACCGATCAAAAGAACCGAATGTTCACCTGAACCTCAAGGCGTCTTGCCGTCCATCGCTCGGTGTTGATTAAAGCGTCTTGCTTTATTCAGCACCACCCTTTCCGCCTACAGGAACGTCTTGTTCCTCTCCTTCGAGCGGAAACGTCTTGTGGAAGCTCAGCACTACCTCCAGAAGCGAGCCAACGATCGGTTGACGTCTTGTTAACCGATCGATCACAACACATTAAATTTCTGAGCAACGTCTTGTTGGGAAGAAAATTCCTTCGTGGGAGTGCGTCTTGCTACTCTCGCATCACCTCCTCCCTTGGAATTTTTCCGAACGTTACAATATATAAAATTAAAATAATTTATATAAAATATAGTATAAAATTTTTTTGTTGTTGTTACATAGTCAGATGTGTTTCGACTTATATCGGCAGCTGCTGCGAATTGAATTGAAGTTGAAAATGATTGTCCTGTCGAAAATTTAAGGATGTGACCCACTCTGACATATCTGTGCTGATTTTTGGGGTAACTGTGATTTGCGAGCCTACCCTTGCATACGCTTGATTCTCGTCTTATTTTTTGTCTTGATTTTTGTCTTACTTCTTGTCTTGATTTTTGTCTTGATTTTTGTCTTGATTTTTGTCTTGATTTTTGTCTTGATTTTTGTCTTGATATTTGTCTTACTTTTTGTCTTACTTTTTGTCTTGATTTTTGTCTTACTTTTTGTCTTGCTTTTTGTCTTGCTTTTTGTCTTGATTTTTGTCTTGATTTTTGTCTTATTTTTTGTCTTGATTTTTGTCTTGATTTTTGTCTTGCTTTTTGTCTTATTTAGTCAGATGTGTTTCGACTTATATCGGCAGCTGCTGCGAATTGAATTGAAGTTGAAAATGATTGTCCTGTCGAAAATTTAAGGATGTGACCCACTCTGACATATCTGTGCTGATTTTTGGGGTAACTGTGATTTGCGAGCCTACCCTTGCATACGCTTGATTCTCGTCTTATTTTTTGTCTTGATTTTTGTCTTACTTCTTGTCTTGATTTTTGTCTTGATTTTTGTCTTGATTTTTGTCTTGATTTTTGTCTTGATTTTTGTCTTGATATTTGTCTTACTTTTTGTCTTACTTTTTGTCTTGATTTTTGTCTTACTTTTTGTCTTGCTTTTTGTCTTGCTTTTTGTCTTGATTTTTGTCTTGATTTTTGTCTTATTTTTTGTCTTGATTTTTGTCTTGATTTTTGTCTTATTTTTTGTCTTGATTTTTGTCTTACTTCTTGTCTTGATTTTTGTCTTGATTTTTGTCTTACTTCTTGTCTTGATTTTTGTCTTGATTTTTGTCTTGCTTTTTGTCTTATTTAGTCAGATGTGTTTCGACTTATATCGGCAGCTGCTGCGAATTGAATTAAAGTTGAAAATGATTGTCCTGTCGAAAATTTAAGGATGTGACCCACTCTGACATATCTGTGCTGATTTTGGGGCAACTGTGATTTGCGAGCCTACCATTGCATATTCAAGAGTTTCCGTGTGTAAAAAAACGGGCATTCCTCCATTCCTCGTGCAATGATGAAAGAAAATACTTGCTTCATTGAAATATACTTCATTGAATACAATTATTAAGATTGCTATTTCTATATTGTCATTGACGATTTGATAACGTTACTGTATTTAAAAAAAAATAAAAATAACAAATCTGTAGCAATAACACGAATTTTTATTTTCATTCATTTCTATACGGATTTAATTAAATATAGATGGATAAAAAATGTTAGATAAAAACAAAGCTAAAGGCCTATACAAAAAAATATATTACAGTCGAGACTAAAATCTAGACGAAACGCAAAATTAAAATAAAATCGAACGTATATACGAAAAATAACATTATTACAAGTTTGACGTCATTGTGGTGTCTATAGACCCCCGGCGCGTCGACTTATGAAATTTTCGTTTTGCCATGACGTACGCCATTATAATCTAAAAAAATTTATAAACGTTTGAATCGATATGATGGACTCAGATGTGTTCCGCCCTGCTGGAAGTAAAAAGATATAATTTTGAGAACTAGATCCTCTTCTTTCCGCGGGCTATCCGATCTCATGAAATTCAATCAGCAGTTGCGTGTATTCTCAAACGGTTCCTATCTGCATGCGGAACACATCTGAGTCCATCATATCGATTCAAACGTTTATAAATTTTTTTAGATTATAATGGCGTACGTCATGGCAAAACGAAAATTTCATAAGTCGACGCGCCGGGGGTCTATAGACACCACAATGACGTCAAACTTGTAATAATATTATTTTTCGTATATACGTTCGATTTTATTTTAATTTTGCGTTTTGTCTAGATTTTAGTCTCGACTGTAATATATTTTTTTGTATAGGCCTTTAGCTTTGTTTTTATCTAACATTTTTTATCCATTTATATTTAATTAAATCCGTATAGAAATGAATGAAAATAAAAATTCGTGTTATTGCTACAGATTTGTTATTTTTATTTTTTTTTAAATACAGTAACGTTATCAAATCGTCAATGACAATATAGAAATAGCAATCTTAATAATTGTATTCAATGAAGTATATTTCAATGAAGCAAGTATTTTCTTTCATCATTGCACGAGGAATGGAGGAATGCCCGTTTTTTTACACACGGAAACTCTTGAATATGCAATGGTAGGCTCGCAAATCACAGTTGCCCCAAAATCAGCACAGATATGTCAGAGTGGGTCACATCCTTAAATTTTCGACAGGACAATCATTTTCAACTTTAATTCAATTCGCAGCAGCTGCCGATATAAGTCGAAACACATCTGACTAAATAAGACAAAAAGCAAGACAAAAATCAAGACAAAAATCAAGACAAGAAGTAAGACAAAAATCAAGACAAAAATCAAGACAAGAAGTAAGACAAAAATCAAGACAAAAATCAAGACAAAAATCAAGACAAAAATCAAGACAAAAAATAAGACAAAAATCAAGACAAAAATCAAGACAAAAAGCAAGACAAAAAGCAAGACAAAAAGTAAGACAAAAATCAAGACAAAAAGTAAGACAAAAAGTAAGACAAATATCAAGACAAAACTCAAGACAAAAATCAAGACAAAAATCAAGACAAAAATCAAGACAAAAATCAAGACAAGAAGTAAGACAAAAATCAAGACAAAAAATAAGACGAGAATCAAGCGTATGCAAGGGTAGGCTCGCAAATCACAGTTACCCCAAAAATCAGCACAGATATGTCAGAGTGGGTCACATCCTTAAATTTTCGACAGGACAATCATTTTCAACTTCAATTCAATTCGCAGCAGCTGCCGATATAAGTCGAAACACATCTGACTATGTAACAACAACAAAAAAATTTTATACTATATTTTATATAAATTATTTTAATTTTATATATATATTTTTTTTTATACCTAAAGCTGCCTGTTTTTTCACACACAGGCATGCTTGAATATGCACAGATGGGCTAGGAAATCTTAGAAGCCCCAAAAATCAGCTGTAACATGTCTAAGTGCGTCTCATCTACTGAAATTTCGGATGGTATAATTATTTTTAATTTTAATTGCTTGGGCTACGGAGAGCTGCTCGTTTTCATACACACAGGCACTCTTGAATACGCCCAGTGGCTTCGCATGCTGCGTCGAAGAACCGCGTTGTAACGGAGCGAAGCGAGGTTAGAATAGTGATTTCCAATACGCAGTGACTTGAATTTATTTTCTATATCTGCTGCATAAGTCACGGAGAGCTGCCCGCTATCCACACGTGGGCAGTCTTGAACTTGCATGTATACTTAAATGTATACTACATACTCTTGCATGGACTACACTTATCGG
Source organism: Rhogogaster chlorosoma (assembly GCA_944452935.1). Lineage (NCBI taxonomy): Eukaryota > Metazoa > Arthropoda > Insecta > Hymenoptera > Tenthredinidae > Rhogogaster > Rhogogaster chlorosoma. The sequence continues at coordinate 9,929,954 of OX101803.1, read as the reverse complement.
ACTGGTCAGGGGGGTTAAGTTTAACATTTTATTCTGCCATCTGAACTTGGTCACTGCGAAACTGGAAACGAATGAAATTATTACCGATTACACCGATGTGTTTACATGTGTTAGTTTTCGTTGACATCTGAAATTTGTCACTGTGGAACCTGAACATAGTTCTCACACAGATGTGGTTTTTGTGTATTAGTTTACCCCCACCACCCGAAGTCCCTGGCCCTATTGATTACATATTATTTCAGGTCTGTGCCTTCGGCTTGACCTTTCGGAGATTACCTATCGCCATCTTTTCATGTGTACTTGCCTAAACTTACCACCAGAGGGCACCAAAAGGGGTTATTCATCCCCTCTTACTGCCCTCCTGTAGGTTGTGACGGCTAGCGCAACCGGCTCGCGGATGCGTTCCTCAGTACGCTGTCGTTTTCCGAGTAGTGTGTACGAGCAAAGAAGCACGGTGTAGCATTCGAAGAATTGAGGAAAAGGTAAGGAATATGCACGTTAAAAGTTTATGTTTCAGATCATCAGGAGTCGAGTGGCGTGTCTCGCCTCACCAAGGCTGCAAGCGCAGCCGCCAAGGCTCGCGAGACGCAGCCGTCAAGGCTCGCGAGACGCAGCCGTCAAGGCTCGCGAGACGCAGCCGTCAAGGCTCGTCGCGCGAAAGAAGGCAGCTCCCACGGGACTCCTTATCAGCCGAGGTGAGGCGATAGCAGCCGCAGCCGCAGCCGCAGCCAAGGCGCTACCAAGGCATAGCCGCGGGAGCACAGCTTCTCAGCCGAAAAGCAATGGCTCGAATTAATGGTGCGCGACGCAAAAGCTCGACAAGCCCAAATATTCTAGCCTCAAAGAGGCGCAAGTATGAATAAACGCTCGCAGGCACTCTATCTCGAGTAAATACTCAAGCTGAGGTAGAGGATATCTCTTAATCAAGTCCTAAAATGCTTCAGATGGGTGGTCAGCCAAACTGGACGACAATGGAGGAGTTAATGGAGATATCGGCAGACACGGCAGAGGAGGACAGAATTTTGGACAGGATTAAGCTGTTGGCGCAGGAATCTTTTCCAGTGGGCTGGTTGAACTGGAAGACTTTGGATCTCTCCAAAGAAGCGCTGTTTGGGAATAAGCCGAATGTTGATCCACAGATATTGAATAAACTACGGTTTGCCTTGCCAACAGTTGGTTTGGCCCAAGCCTTTAACCCACTGGCGGTGGATTTACCTGAGAAGCAATATCGTGACCTTAAGGTAGCTATGTTGAACTGGCCCTTTTGTAGGGCACTCATCATGAGCCCTCCGAGCTTGGTAAATAAACTCAAGGGTTCGGTTGGGCAAGCGGAGATTTTTCTGCATGCGATTGAACCGGTAAAGCCGTTTTGTATTTCACGCAAGCAAGCGGCAGAAAAGCTAAAACCTCAAGATTCAGATCCAGAGTCGGACCGGGAAAATATACATCCAGGTCTAAAAAGAACGGTTGATAATTCAAGTGATAGGAGTCCGGTGGCAAAGAGGTCCAAAGTGGCGGCGCTACAGGAAGAAATGAAACATATGGTTGAAATCGTCCTGGGGAAGATCCAGAAGATAGAGCAGCGGGGTAAAAGAAATGTGGGAGGAGACTCAAGTGAAAATGAGGAGCAGTCAGATAGTCAATCAGAATACTCTAGTGACGACTCTCGCTCGGCAGGGTCGGAGAACTGGACCCCGCCAGTGATGGAAGGCTCGCCGAAGGAGCCAGCAAATGACCTGGAGGCTCTGTCTTTTGCACCACAGGTAAAAGAAAAGGAGCCTTCAATCCCTCCTCCAACAGAAGATATCAGGGCCCAGGGAATCTCCTGCCAGAAGTTTGGTTCATCGGGCTGGAACAGAATAAGATACAAAGAAGTCCAGAAGAAGCTTCACGCGTCACCGGTTTTTGACTCACTGAAGGTTAACACGCAACTGGAAGGCATAGTTCCAAAATCTTACAATCAAACGCTTTTGGAACGAGCAGATGAGTTAACGGGAACTTTAACTCATGGCTTATTGAAACAAAGACAAAAACTGATGGAGGGTATAAAATCGTTGGCCGTTAGACACCCAGGAGCTTACGAAGACATCAAGCAGGTTTTCTTAGGAGAATCCCAGTTCAAAGAAGTGTCGGATGATTTGCTGCAGTTTACATGCGCCAGAAGGGCGGAGGTCATTGAAATACGAAGAAAAGCCTTCAAACCCAAAGAGCAACACCACGCGGCGAAGCTGGCGGAAATTCCTCCATCGGAGACTCACCTTTTTGACGAAGATCTACTCTCCAAGTTTTTCGACCAGCGAGGTGGCCTGAGCAGAGTTTTTCCGCAAAGTCGAAAGCCATTCAAGGAAAAGTTTTCCTATGGAACGAAGGATAAGCCTCCTCAGAGGGCGAGTAGTTCAGGGAGTTCTTCCTACCAGAAAACAAAACCACAGTCATCGTTTCGTGCCCCCTTTCGTAAACATAACGCAAAAGAAACAAGGAAGGACTACAAAAGAAGCGACTCCGGTAACAAAGACCGGAAGCCGAGCAGGGCATGACTGCAAGTTTCAAGCGGGCCAGCTACAGTTTTATATTCCCCAATGGCGCAAGCTGGACGCCCCAGATCATATTTTGAAAACAATTGGGGGGTATTCAATACCGTTCATAAAAAAACCAACCTCGGTTCCATTTTCCAAGAAAAATATAGAGAAATTCAAGACAAAAGTATCTCATCAAATGTCGCACGAGCTGCAAAAACTATTGAAGATGGGAATCCTGGAAGACTCCAAGTGACCCACAGGTTTTCTTTCTCCAATGTTTTTAATCCCGAAGCCAGATGGCAGTTTTCGCCAGATCTTCAACTTACATCAGTTGAATCAGTTTCTAGAGCCAAGAAAATTCCGACTGATCAACCAATCGAAGGTTCCGAAATTTCTACAAAAGGGCGATTTCATGGTCAAGGTGGACCTGTCTCAGGCATATTTCCACATTCCAGTGAAAAAGAGCCACCGAAGATTTTTAAGCCTGTCGTACAAAGGTCGGGTTTACAACTTCACCTGTCTTCCGTTCGGTCTAGCGACTGCTCCATTGGGATTCTCCAGAATCAGCAACTGGATAGCGAGTTTCGTACGTCAGCTAGGGATGAGAGTAATAGTCTATTTGGACGACTTCCTGTTTGCGCACCAAGACAAGGATGTTCTGCAAGATCAGATCAACAGAGCAATTTATTACCTGCAAAGCCTGGGTTGGGTAATAAATCTGGACAAATCAGTGACAGAGCCGACAAGAGAACTAGAATTTCTGGGCATCAGATGGAATACAGAACGGAACATGATGTGGTTGCCGGACGACAAAAAGACTCGCATTCTGAAAATAGTCAGTCGGATAAGATCTTCAAAAAAATGGAATTGGACAACAGGTGCGTCTCTGTTAGGCCAGTTGAACTTCGCAACTCTGGTCACCCCATTGGGTCGTCTGTTCTCACGAGGGTTGCAGAGAACATTCAAGAAGCTGCCGGAGGAAAAGCCGAAGAAGATCATGGACATAACGCCAGAGGCGCTAGAGGAGTGCGTATGGTGGCAGGAGAATATCAACAGCACCAATCAGATATTCGTAAACGATCCGGACATCTTCTTAGCAACAGATGCATCAGGAGTGGGCTGGGGCTTCCACCTGGACAATGTAACGCAAGCAGGCCTTTGGGAGCCAGAACAACGAAACTGGCATGTGAACCGAAAAGAACTATTCACAGTCTTGATTGCAATCAAAAAATTCAAGCACAAATTGAGGAACAGAGCAGTGTTGTTACAATCAGACAACAAGACAGTTGTTGCATATATTCGCAAACAAGGAGGGACTCGGTCTCAAACACTTCATGCTCTGGTCAAACAACTGCTATTAAGGGGTTATATCCAGTTGCGCGCGAAAAAAAACACTTTTTTTAACGATTTTCTCTTGGAAAGACCTTTCATTCAACATTTATATAAAAAACATATACGTATAGCAAATTTCTTGAATTTTAAGACCCCGTTGTCCGATTTCAAAAATATGATGTTGTACTACTCCTGTAGGCGATTTCCTGGAGGCCCTCCAGACAAAGGTGTCCGGCGGTGAGCACGATATCTCTGGTTTGGATTATTTAAAATAAAAAAATCCAGAAAATTTCTCTAGTCTATAGATGAATACAGGTATTAATCGAAGGAATAGTCAAAATTTTGATTTTTGACAAAATGGCGGCTTCCCAAAAAAAAAAAATCAAAATTCTTCAAAAAATTTCCAACTTCAAGTGGTCTAAAATATCGAAATAATTCTCAGAAATCTTATTCCTTCGATTAATACCTGGGGAATATATCTAAGAAGATTGTGTAAAAATTCGAGACCGATCGGTCGAGCCGTTTCGGAAAAATCTTGCTCACCGACTTTGAAAACGCTGTTTCGAGAAAAACGCGATTAAAGTTTCAAAAGGCGTTTACACTCAGTTAGCATGTGGGTAGGTTTTAAAAGAAGCGCCGAAAAATACTAGAGTAGGATAGAGAAGGAAACAAGGAAATATGTTGAGGTGCTGTATATTTTAGTTCTATTAACTACTCTAGTCACCAAAAGTATTAAATTTGTCAACTCCGCCTACTTTTTAACGCCTACAGACTTCCTTACATATATGCGTTTATCTTCGTAAATATTTCCCGGATCAACTTGAAATTTTCAGAGAATATACTTGAATATATGTACATTCCGGAAACGCAAAAAACAAAAAATCGATGTTTTGAAAATTCTAACTGGATATAACCCCTTAATAGCACATCGCTTCCAAATTCAACTAAGTTCGTTCTACCTGCCAGGCCAATACAATTGTCTAGCAGACAGATTGTCCAGGGGATTACCTTCAACAGATTGGCATTTGAAGAGCAACCTGACCAAAGTGGTCTTCGAAAAATGGGGAACTCCTCAGATAGACTTGTTTGCCACGAGCAAATCCAAAGTGGTACAGCAGTATGTGACGATAGAGGCCGGCGACCAGGAAGCATGCTTCATAAATGCCTTCAGCAGACCATGGTCAGTGGATCTGGCATGGGCATTCCCGCCGCCTCCGTTGATTCCCAAAGTCTTACAACACCTGAATACAGCGAAAGGTCTCTTTCTAGTGGTAGCACCCAGGTGGGAGAAGACCTTTTGGAGAGGAGACCTGAAGGCCAGGAGCACGGCAGCGCCTTTTCAGCTGTGGAACCTGGAGGAGCATCTAGTGGACATGACAACAGGACGACCTCCACAGAATGCAAAAGACCTTTGCTTGGAGGTTTGGAGGATACGGGGTGGAGTCAACTGATTTCGGGTCTAGCGGATCAAGACGTCTATCTCTTATCTTCGGCATGGAGAGAGTCGACGTGGAAGACGTATTCCTCAGCATGGAAACAGTGGTTACATTGGTGTAAAGAGAATAAGGTCACATCGAGTAACCCAACGCCGCAGGATTTAACAACCTACTTCGGATACTTGTATAGAGTAAAAAAGCTGGCACATAGGACAATTCTAGTCAGAAAATCGGTTATTAGTACATTCGTGGATCCGGAAGGAGACGGGAAGCTGTGCTCTCATCCGCTGGTGAAGTCCATGCTGAAAGCAATTGGCACCAGTGAAGCGAAAGCGACATCCCCAAGTAAGGAAGTATGGAATATTGAATCAATGATCAGCTGGCTTAAGAATAATCCTGCAGATGAGAATAGCATTTTCCAAGTGTCAAGGCACACTGCTATTTTGCTAATGTTAGCTTCAGGTCGAAGGGTCCACGATCTTACACTTCTGTCCATAGATCCGGGTAAGATCGTGTTGAATGATGACTCGGTGATTTTTTGGCCATGTTTTGGATCAAAGACAGATTCCGTAAGCCATAGACAGTCCGGCTGGGAATTGATAAAAGCAGATCAACGAGAATTTGACGTGGTATACTGGATCGAACGATTAATAAGCATATCGGCGAGTAGAAGAAGGGCAATTCCGGGCTTGTTGAACCTCTTTATTACAACGAGGGGTACGGTAAAGGCAGCTTCAAGGGCTGTAATTGCAGAATGGTTGAAAACCATCTTCGTTGCCTTGAAGATTAAATCAAGTCCAGGCTCAGTGAGGTCAGCGGTGGCATCGTATAACTTTGGCAAGAATGTTGATTTAGAAGAAGTTTTGAAGCGAGGAAATTGGAGCGGTCCAAATAATTTTTTTAAGTTTTATTATAAGGATATTCAGAAACCAAAGATTCCGTCAAAAAATATTTTATTCACCTCGTTTAAGGGGACCAGTATAGCTTGAAATTTTGAAAAAATCATTTTTTCGTTTTTTGCGGAATATGCTGTCTCAGGGTCATATCTATCTCTAAAAAAGTCGCCATCGACGAATTCGTAAAAAAGATCGCGAATTGGCATTGAGTTTCAGCGACTTGGCGCAAGCAGCGCTGTCGCTTTGTTTTCATATCGCTCACATGTTTCGTGACCGGTGATTATTTGTCGAACATTCTGAGATCGTGTAACGTTCCCGCTCTTTACTTGTTTCAAATACAATAAAAACAAAAACAGTACTTAGTACTAAAAAATCCGCGATTCCATCGTGCTAAATATCTAGCTTTGTCATTTTCGTGTATAAACATCGAGTGACAGTGTGTGTGAGGTTATTTGTGGGTTCCCACCAACTAACCTCAAAGTAAGTATAGCATACTCACGTTTGCGGTCGAAGTTTATTTGCTTTTTGTTCACAGATCTCATAATTTACACCCAGAAGAAAAAAATCGTTACAATTTTCGAAAATATAATAATAACTGCACTTGGAGTGCCCTCAGGATCCAACGCGAAGGCTCACATGATTTGGACCGACCAGACATGGCTATAACAGGCTCAACGACAGGCAGCTGATAGTACTCGAGAAGCCCGAATTGCTATCCGAAGACTACGACTGGACCAAAATGAGACTACAGCGGCTAGAGAAGGACTGTCATATGCTGCAGGAGCCTTTTAAGGGAAGACCCTACTGAAATCTTGACAAAAAGCAGATTTTTATCTTCCAATTGGCCAAAAAAGGTCCAGATTAAAACGTAATACTACCAATTTTAGATTATGGTAGAATATGTTTTAAAATAAAATTTCAGTCTTCTGCGATGAAAGTGTATGCGTAGGAAACCTTTCCCAGCGCTGCACAGGATAGATTCTGTCAAAGGTTCCCTCCTGCGCATACACTTTTATTGCAGTAGAGTGAATTTTTTTTTAAAAACATATTCTACCATGATCTCTAATTGGTATTACTTTTTAGATTGAACTTTTTTTGGCCAATTGAAAAATGAAACACTGCTTTTTTCCAAGATTTCAGTAGGGTCCTCCCTTAAAGATGGTACGATGAAATTATTAGTTTGAAAGTTGAACAAAGTAATTTTGTTTTTTGTAAATAAAAAATTGAATTTTGTCAGAAATTTTGTAACCAACAACTTTTATTTGAAACATTTTTCGATATTTCAAACTTTTCTAGTAGTAAATTTTATTTTTTTAGTGAAAACTTCAAAACCGTTTTTCTCAGAACTACATTTTTGGCGACGTGTCGTAAGGTTTTAGGAGCACCGTTGCTCCGATTTGACTCATTTAGGGCTCATTTTTTTCAGAAAACAAATCCTCATCACATGAATGAGGGAAATTTAAAGAAAAAATTTCCAGACAAAGTTATCAGCAAAAGAGTGACCAGATTTTTGCTAAATTTCGATAACTGATCATAACTTATTACAGGATTTTTTTTTTTCAGTTCCCTACATTCATGTGATGAAGAATTGCTCTCCGAAGAAAATGAGACGTCAAGAGACATAATCGGATCAACGCTGTGCCTGAAACCTTACGACAAGTGATTTTCAGACAAGTGATTTTCTTGATGTATTATGAACTTTGGTTAAGATATAAATGATTTTTGGAGTATGTAGAATTTTTTAAATCAAGGTGTACTGGTCCCCTTAAACCAATATAAGCTGGAATGTTCAAATGAAAAGCTGTTTACTTATTGTCTAATAATAATAAGTTCTTTCTTCCTAAAAGTTAATTAATAAAGCAAAGTTTCTTTCAAGTGCAGTTCCTTTTCCTTAATAATAATAATAGAAAAACATAAGTTTTTCAGGTCACAGTACGCTGTGGGTTGTGAGCCGGCAGATTCCAGACACCTCTCCGAAAGGTCAAGCCGAAGGCACAGACCTGAAATATACAACGTTTTCTACCCCAAAGGGAGGAAAACGATTATTTCGGGTCTTGCCAGAGGCTTGACCTGAGTAAGGCCTTGCCGGCTTCTTTCGGAGCTGTACTGAGGAACGCATCCGCGAGCCGGTTGCGCTAGCCGTCACAACCTACAGGAGGGCAGTAAGAGGGGATGAAAAACCCCTTTTGGTGCCCTCTGGTGGTAAGTTTAGGCAAGGACACATGAAAAGATGGCGATAGGTAATCTCCGAAAGGTCAAGCCTCTGGCAAGACCCGAAATAATCGTTTTCCTCCCTTTGGGGTAGAAAACGTTGTATAATGTATATAAAGCTGCATGTATACGAATAATGTTCGAGGATCACATACATTTTCAGCAGCCGGTGACGGCTGTTCAGCGTCCCCATCCACGGGGACGGCCGGCTCCACAGCCCCTGCCGCGTCTAAGATGTTATCGTCTGAAACAATGAAATTTAATATTAGCCAACACTGTGTGATACCGTTCATACGGTATTGTTATATAATGCCAGTCCAGCTAATTTGCGCACGCAGTTTGGAAAACGTTGATTTTCATTAGAAAAAAATACACGTGTTACCGGCAAAATCATCAGAAACTGTTAGGTTATATTGTGATCTAAAAACCTGGTATAGAGCGATCGCGAGGTTGTATTTCAATCGTGTAAATATGACACCGGATCTGCCACATTTCACGTTATAGAGCTTTATAACAGCAAAAGATATTGCAGTCATATGAAATAAATGAAATATATATGTAGGCAAAGTAATACTTACTCGACATTCTGCGGCTACAACACGTGGAATGCGGTCGTTTTCGCAGGGCCGCCAACCGAGGCTTCAGGCTGTGTTCGAGCAATAGGAGCCTATCTTTTGTCCAACGGGACGACCTCCATCCTCTCTCTCACTCCGCCTCGATCGCGAAGGCTCCATCGCTGTCGCACTCGTTGAAAATTGGTCGGTTTCTCGTTGGACAAAATATCTCCTATTACTCGACGCAGCCTGAAGGCTCAGTTGGCAGCACTGCGAATTATTCGGGAACACTTTGGACATACGTCGTACATTCTTCTGTCGTTGCACGTGTTTGAACTCGGTACGTACTGTGGTGATCCCAGCATCGTGGTTCGTGTCGCGACTTGCGGAAATTATTACGGAAAACGCGTGTATAGTACTTTACATCGTCTCATCGTAATTTACAGTACATGCACCGAAACTGTAATTTAGTTTTGTCGAATATTCCGAAGTGTAAAGTACAAACATTATATATACTTGGTGAAAAAAAAACATTCGACAATGGGAAAACGTGCTGCTCAAGGACATGGTAGATATTGGCTGTCCAAAAAACCTCCAAGCCGTAAAAAAATAATGCGCCAGCGCAGGTTGACAACACAAGGTGCACTGGCAGCCGTGAACGAACGTGAAGTCCAGCTGCCACCAACGGAAATCTGTCTTTCTGAAGAAGACGTTCTAGGTCGTTTAGCAGCAGAAGCTTCCGTAACAGACGAAGAGCAGAAAACACCTGTTGGCATTGCTGAGCAAATAGCGGCGGATTTCATGAATGATAGCGAAGTCGAATCATCGGAGACCGGATCTGTCATTTACCAACCAGATGAAGCATCAGAACAACCCGACGAGGATGAAGAATTGCCTGCGCCACCCAGTCCTACAGAAAATCTACCGGATTTGATTGTAGAGCGGAATCCTACAGAGCAGACGAGGCAGTCTGAATCTCCTGGAACTCGGCATGTGGTTGATGTTGCATACATGTTTTCCGAGATGCGTAAACAATTTGCCAACCACAATCCTATTTCCCGCTGCTCATTAGATTACGTGCACTTGATCTCCACGGAACGCATCGGACTATTATCAAGATTCACATTTCAGTGCAAGGTGTGTAATCTGCAGAGATTCATCATGTCTGAATCTGAGAAAGCCGATATCCTTTCAATCAATGAAAGTGCGGTAGCCGGAGCAATTTCTGTAGGCATCGGATATTCACAATCGGAGGAAATGTTCAATGCAATGAATATTCCGTTCATGGCACGTGCCACTTATCAACAGGTCCATGATAGAATTGCCTCCGGATTCGATATGGTGGCTCAGCACGAGATGAGGTTGGCTGGCGAAGAGGAAAAAAGGCTCGCAATAGAACGTGGTCATGTAAGGAATGGAATACCATACATTCCAGTAATAGCAGATGGAAGCTGGATGAAACGGTCATATAGATCTGGCAATTATGACTCGGCGTCTGGTGTAGGCGTCATCGTGGGCTTCCATACGAACAAAGTTTTGTTTGCTGCAGTACGTAATAAATACTGCACCATTTGTTCGATGGCAGAAAAAAAACAAGAAACCCCCGAAGAACATGCTTGCTTCAAAAACTGGGGGAGCAATCAGAGTTCTTCAAGCATGGAGAGTAACGCCATTGCTGAAGGATTCCTCAAAAGTATCGAGATGCACGGGCTAGTCTACTCGTCACTGATAGCAGACGGTGATAGCAGCGTGTATAAGAAGATCCTGGATTGCAACCCGTACGACGATACGCATGTAACCAAGATCGAGTGTACAAACCACCTGTTGCGAAACCTCACCACGAAAATTAAGGACGTGGCAAAAACGAAGTTGAAACCAGATTCAAATAAGAAAATAAAAGAGATGTCCAAATCGAAGAAATCGATTGGACAATGGCGAAAGGTTATCGAAGGCAGTACTCTGAGGATACGAACAGCTGTGGTAAAAGCAAGCAAATACCGCAGGGCTGAAGAAGTTCCTGATTCAGAGAAAGTGGTACGCCTCAAGAAAGATTTGGTAAATATTCCAAGTCATGTGTTTGGCGAACACAAGAAGTGTGCCGAATTGGTCTACTTTTGCGATGGTACTCTAAAAGATGAAGAAGAAAATGCAGTGCCAATATTGATGGAGTTAGATCTATATGACAAGATCTGTGAAGCCATCACACAACTGTAGGGCCAGACTAGGGAGTAGGGTATTTATGGGTTGGTACCACTAGGGTACTGCAGGGAATGGCAGAGGGAGAGAGTTGGCAGGCGTGTGACGCGCGGCGAGCGATCGGACAAGATGGCGCACAGTGAGAGTCGTTGCAACGTGGCGTGAATGATTGTGAATAAACTGATTGATTTAAACCTAGAGAGGGTTGTTTACTGTGTGTTCTTCCCTCTCCTCAGAACCTGTTGAGAATCCTGACCCTTACAATAATCAGAAGTGAGATTACCCAAAAAAAAAAAATCCATCGGCATTGTGAATACCGATGCGACGCCGCGTCTCTATGAGTAACGGCTTGGGCACGCCGGTCCCGACCTGTACGCGAAGCTGTGTGCGAAGCTGTGTGCGATGCTAAAGACTTTGAATCGACATTCGAATTGTATACGAAGCTGAGTGCGGTATACTAGGCTGTGTGCAGAAAAACGCTCGTCAGTGAGACGCGTGAGAACGTGGCTGTGTGCTACTAAGACTGTGCGAAAAACGCTGCGTGCTATAGACTATGTTTTTGACTCGGTGCTGTGTGCTGCAGAGACAATGTTGCTGACTGTGTGAAACAAAGGAAGTTGTGTGCGCCTGTTCAAACTGAGTGACTATCGAGAAAATTTCTGAGTGTCGTCGGAATAATCCTTAGTGTGGTGAAACACTATCAAAAAAAAAAATGTCGGACCCAAACAACTTCACAGTGGTGCATTTGAAAGAGATCTTACGAAGAAAAAATCTCTCGCAGACTGGTAATAAAGCAGAATTGATACTTCGGTTGACGACGAGTGATCCCGAAGGTAGGTGGATCAACGAAGACATGAACGTGAATAACAATCCAGACGAGCCCCCAGATTACGCAGCGGCGACATCTACCGGCATAAGTGGTGAAGACGGTACCTCCGGCGGAGCAGGAGATTCTCAGGCGCCAGGCCAGACACCTGGTTCTGCACGACAGATTCACGGGCATAATCCACTGGCCGACGGAACAGATGTGAGTGTTCTTCGTGAACTTGAAGCTCTGCGTAGAGAGAATGAGCTACTCCGTGAACTACAAGCAGTCCGACGGGAGAACCAGGGTGTAGTGTCTTTGGGAAGAGGGTCCGTTAATGATCGTGAGTAACAATAATCACAATATGTTTATATTTTGAGAAATATACAGTTAGAGTACACTTGCTTATGTCTGCTCGTCCTGATGGACAGGTACTGACGCCTGTACGCACTTACACACCTATGCGCCGCTGCGCGCGCACCACGTGCCTTCCTCTATACATTACAACTCCCCTCTGCTTATTCAAAGCCTCGAGTTGCTGCCTTTCTGGCAGCCAACCTGGCCGATCGTCTTAATCCTGCTTCGATTTTTTCGACTTGCTCGCTTTGAGGTTCATAATTACTTTCATTGTTTTTCTTAATACTATAATCACCATTTTCCCCCCTTTCTAGAGCGGAGCCTAATCCTGTTTTTATGATTTGGTTGATATGACGTTTTGTGACATATCCATCGCAAAACTTAATAATATACATTACCGGTGACAGTTTGTTTAGGATTTCCGCTTCTGTTCTATTATTAGCCCTGTTACGAAAATCCTTTACAAAGACTATATCGCCTATCGCTAGGTCGCTTTTCCTTCCCCCTCTTTTGCTTTGTATTTGAATAAATTGTTGCTTTTCTACCGTACCTGCGACGTCCGGTTTTAACAACTCAAAGCGTGTTCGTATTTCGCGTTTGAACATTAAATATGCTGGACTTTTATGCGTTGTACTATGCTCTATGCTCCTGTAATCGCTTAAAAATTTATTAAGAGCAAAATCTAACGAATGTCCATCCCTCATCATTTTATCTACTTTGTCCTTGACTGTGCGGACAAAATTTTCCGCCGCACCATTCGTGGCGGGGTGATATGGCGCTGCCAGAACATGTTTTATTTTATTTTGCTTCAAGAATGCTTTGAACTCCGCGCTTGTTAATTGCGGTCCGTTATCACTTACTAACATTTTTGGCAGTCCGAATCTACTAAATAATTCGTCTAACACTTTTATCAATCTGCGAGACGTTGTGTCTTTTTTCATGTTCATCACTTCCGGCCATTTTGAGTGTGAGTCTACCACTACTAAAAACATACACTCATGATATGGACCCATAAAATCAACATGAATACGAGACCACGGAGTGCTTGGCCATTGCCACGGTGTAAGCGTTGTTTTCTGCGGTTCCGGTCGTGATTCTAAACATGTTTTACACGTGCTCGAAATTGCCTCTATCTCCGCGTCGATATTGGGCCACCAGAAATAACTTCTCGCTCTCTGTTTCATTTTTACGACCCCTAGGTGAGTCGCGTGCAATTCTTGTAGCATTTTCTGTTTCATACTTTCCGGTATTATTAGCTTATCCCCCCATAGTACACATCCACTTTCAATACTTAGTTCATTGCGTTTAACGTGGTATTTTGTCTCTATTTCTGCCAGATCGTTGATTTTTGGCCAACCGTTTTGCACATATGACTTTATTTTCTTTAATATTTTATCTTGCGCTGTCGCTTTTGCCACCATCGCGAAATCGATCATAGTCTCGCTATTTTGAACAAAATTCACACTCGAAAATTCGCGATCAAAGACTGCTGTCTTATCGGCTACTGGCAAGCGTGATAAGGCGTCACAGTTGCCATTTGCTTTTGACTTGACGATTTCAATTGTGTATCTATACCCTGATAAGAAATATGCCCACCTTTGCAACCTGCTATGTAGCATTGTGGATATATTTTTGGTCCCGAAAATAAATTTTAATGGCTCGTGATCGGTTTTTAAAATTATGTGATTTCCGCATATGTATTCATAGAATTTCTTAAAACCGAAAATTATCGCGCCTGCCTCTTTGTCGATTATCGCTCTATGCCGCTCGCTTTTCGGTATAATCTTGGATGCGAACGCTATCGGGCGTTCAGACCCATCCGGAAATCTGTGCGATAGAATTGCCGATAATCCTCTATCACTTGCATCGCACGCAAGCACTAATTGCACTTTTGGGTTGAACAGGGTTAGGACCTTGTCTGAAGTAATTTGTTTTTTTACCCACTCGACTGCTTTTTGGCAATGGCCGGTCCACACCCATGTATTACTTTTGAGTAATTCATATAGGGGCCAGATGTGATCCGCCCTGTTTTCGAGAAACCTTTCATAGAAATTTATTAACCCTAGGAATGCCTCTAATTGTTTGCGGTTCTGCGGTATTGGAGCTTCGCTTATTGCTACTGTTTTTGAAAGACTGGGCTTAAGGCCTTCCTCATCGATAGCGTAGCCTAGGATCTCGATTTGTTCTTTAAAAAAATCGCATTTTTCCAGGTTTACCCGTAATCCTACGTTGTCTAAACGTTTAAAAATTTCTGTTAAGATTTCGATGTGCTCTTCATCTGTCGCCCCTGTGCAGTATATATTGTCTATATATATTTCCGTGTTCTTTATTCCTCTCAAGGTTTCCTCTAAAATATCCTGACATTCACCGGGACTAGACGCTATGCCCTCACAGAGTTTCTTATATCTGAACAACCCGTCGTGTGTCACTATAGTTAACGCGTCTTTTGATTCGTCATCTACCTCAAATTGCATGAATGCATGTTTTAAATCTATTTGAGACCATTTTTTTCCAACCCTCAACGTGTTAAAAATTTTTTCCTTCTTAGGTATCGGATGTTGTTTAACGACTAATTGATCGTTAACTGTGAGTTTGAAGTTCCCGACAATTCTGATTTCCCCGTTACTTTTTCTTACCGGAATGATCGGTGTTCCCCACGCGCTGCACGCTACCGGTTCGAGATTCCCAAGTTTTACTTGGCGTTGTATTTCTTCCGCGATTTTCGACATAATCGCAAAAGGAGCGTGATGTGGCTTTAGTTGCACAGGTGTTACGTTTTCTTTAAATACCAGATGTATTTTCCTCCCCGTATACCGTCCTTGTGTATTCGAGAAAAGTTTAGGGAACTTTTCTAGCATTCTTTGTCTAATATCACCGCTTTCTATTTTTAGAATTTCACTCGTTTGCGCTTGCTGCTTAAATGTCATTGGCCAAAGCCCGAAGGCCTTCAACCATTGCCTGCCCAGTAATATAGGTCCACTACCCTCTATGATATACAAGTCGAGCAATTTTACCTGGTTTACATACTTGACTTTCAATTTACGTATCAGTCCTTTAGGTTTCAGCTGTATATTGCCGTACGTAGTTAAATCGAATTCGCATTTTTCAAGCGTGGCGTTTGGATAGTATTTCTGCCTATCTACTTCTGACATAGCAGTTACATAAGTACCCGTGTCTACTTCCATTTCTATTTCTATATCATTGACACATAATGTTTCCAGCATCGGATTAGCTATTATCTTGTTGCATCTAATTATAGCGTTATCTGTTGCCGAAATTGAGTAAAAATCACGTTCCGAGTGATTATCCTCACTATCCGTACTCGCCCCATCGCATGTTTTTACTAGATGACATTTTTTGTCTGTGCCCCCAGATTTTGAACTTTCTGATTGAAAGAGATGCATTTTGCCGTGCTTTTTAATACAAGCTCTTTCCAAATGCCCGCTTTTTTTACAAAAGTTACAATCTTTACTGCGCCATTTACAATCTTTCGTACCGTGCTCATTTTTCGCGCCGCAACAGAAACATACGTTTAGTTTCTCACGCATACCGCTCGATTTCGCGTTATTCGCTTTGCTCCTATCGTTACCCTGCTTATAATCGTTACTCCCCCTCTGTCTGCTTCCTTGCTGCCTGCTGTAGCTGCCCTGCTCCGACCTCATGTGTTGTACCGACGTGTTGTGCTTACTCTGCTCCGTTTTGTCCGCATTCTTCATCGCCGCTTCCCTTGTAGTAGCAATATTTACTGCTTTGTCGAAATCCAGGTCTACTTCACTGAATAACGAAACTCTCGTTTCGTGATCTGCGACTCCACAAACTAGTTGATCCTTCAGTGCGTCTTTTAGATCCGCGAAGTTGCATTTTATGGACAACTCTTTCAAGCGTGCGACGTAATCATTTATTGATTCGCCCCTGTTTTGCGTAGCTTGGCGAAACATGTGTCTTTCCATGGCTTCGCTTTTCTTCGGGCACAAATGTTCTTTCATCAGTTTAACAATTTCTTCGAACTTTTTGTCTTTTGGTTTCGTTGGGGCGCAAAGTTCCCGTATAAGTTTATACGTGTCAATTCCGCACTTTGTCAACAAAATCGCGACTTTTTTTTCTTCCTTTGTCACGTCGTTCGCTATGAAATACAGTTCGAGGCGTTCGATATACTCTTCCCAGTCATGTTTGTTTTTGTTGAACTCAAATGTGTTTTTGCAGGAGTCGCCCATTTCGAATTCTACGTGCTCTCTCGTGTTTGTTGCGCTGTCTTCTGATTCTCCTTCTGTAGATTCGGAATCGGATTTTTCTTCGTCTTGAGTTTGTGCCGCAATCCTCTTTGCTTCTTGCTCTGCCAATTCTCTAGCCCGCAGTTTTCTCACTATTCCCCTTAAAGTGTCAATATTTAGCTGTTCTAACGTTTCTGACACTGGAAACTTCCGTAGGATTTCTAACAACTCCGGTTTCGTTAACCCTTGTACCGTGATTCTCGATAGTTCCATCAATTTTTGTTGCGTTTCTCAGGTGTGCTCGTCGATCTGCCTAGCGTGTTGCTTCAGCTGCGATCGTTGCTTGTATTTCTCCTCTTCGGAGTGTTTTTGTCCATTCTTTTATCCTCGTCGCCAGTTGTAGTGTCTTTGGGAAGAGGGTCCGTTAATGATCGTGAGTAACAATAATCACAATATGTTTATATTTTGAGAAATATACAGTTAGAGTACACTTGCTTATGTCTGCTCGTCCTGATGGACAGGTACTGACGCCTGTACGCACTTACACACCTATGCGCCGCTGCGCGCGCACCACGTGCCTTCCTCTATACATTACACAGGGGTTACGTGAGTCGCCGGTATCGCAGGCGAGTTCGACTAACGCGAGACCTAACGTGAACATTAAAGCCGTGAGTGAACTTCTCAGTGAGTTTAATGGTACAGATCGGAATTTCTCTGAGTGGGAAAGACAAGTCCAGCTACTGTGCAACACTTACGCGCTCGATGATAATATGGGGCGGATACTTATCAGTTCTAGACTAAAAGGCAAAGCCGCTAGCTGGTTTCATTCAAAACCAGACCATATAGAAATGGACTTGACGGAGTTGTTGGAGGCGATGCGGAAGATGTTCGACCACCGACCCAACAAACTGGAGCGTCGCAGACAATTTGAGCTACGGAAGTGGCAGGGAAGTGAGAGTTTTAGTGACTACTATCACGACAAGCTCATCCTAGCCAATCAGGTACCAGTGACGGAAGACGAAGTCATTGATTATGTCATCGATGGAATACCAGACGTTCAACTCCAAAATCAGGCTCGTATGCTATCATTCGACTCTATTACCCACATGTTGGATGCGTTCAACAAAATTACGTTGAAACCCGAGATGAAGCCTCGTCCCAAATATGAGCAGTTGTCGAAACCTGAGGAAGGAAAACCACAACCTAAGAAGACGTCGGAACAGGTATCGGGACAACGTAAAGACATCAAATGTTACAACTGTAACTTGTACGGACATGGATCGTGGGAATGTAAGGAGCCGAAGCGGGAGAAGAATACGTGCTTCCTATGCAATGATAAAGGACATCACGTCCGTGATTGTCCGAAGGAGAAGAAACAACCCCAGGAACAGAAGTCTCAAGTCAACTTCTGCGGGAACCTGAAGAAAGAAGATGAGTTTCAGAAGAACGTAACGTATGAGCTTACAGATAGCGACTCAGGTTATATTTTTGAAGTAGATACGCAACTCGATACAGGTAGTCCTATTAGCTTTGTAAAAGAACAGTTTATACCTAAGCAGACGGTACGAAGCACAGACGATACAGACAGTAAATTTTACGGAGTCAACGGCTCTAGGTTACGGATAGTAGGTAGGGTAAACGCCCATATTACATTGGAAGGGATGACCGAGTCCAACGTGCCACTATATGTAGTGGAAGATACCACTATGGCTTCGTCTGCAATATTGGGTCGCGATGTTTTGAAGAAATTTGGTATGGGGCTATCTAGATCGACGAATCTGGAAGACGAGATTCGTGAAATAATGTTAATTGATACACAGCAGTTGGAGAAAAGTCCAATCGATGAGTTGTGCATCAATCCAGACGCACCGCCTAGAATCCAAGTAAAATTCAGAGAAATATTCGAGTCTGAGTACTTGCGGCCGGATCGGCCTGAAGTACCAGACGTTAGTGCTGAATTTAAGATAGTCTTAAGTGACGATAAACCGTTCCATTCGCAACCTAGAAGGTTGTCCTATGTAGAGAAAGATAAGCTGCGCGAGATATTGGATTATTTGCTCGAAAAGGGAATTATTAGACCAAGTAATTCAGAATATGCGTCACCGATCGTTCTTGTGAGGAAGAAGAATGGTGAGCTGAGATTGTGTATCGACTATCGTATGCTTAACAAAGTCACGTTGCGAGATAATTATCCCCTTCCTTTAATTGAGGATCAGTTGGATTCTTTGAGTGGTAAAAGCTTTTTTAGTACATTAGATTTGAAAGATGGATTTCACCACATCAATGTGTCCCCGGAGTCAGTGAAGTTTACGTCGTTCATAACGCCGTTGGGCCAATTTGAGTATTTGAAAATGCCATTTGGGTTAAAGACGGCACCCTCGAATTTTCAAGGATTTATCAATAACGCGTTATCCGAAGTGATTAGGTCAGGTGATGTCGTTGTTTATATGGATGATATTCTGGTCGCGACACAAACCCTTGAGCACCATATACAGGTTTTAGTTAAAGTCTTTGGTTTGTTGATAGCGAACAGAATGGAGCTGAGGTTGGATAAGTGCCGCTTCCTGTACAAGGAAATAGAGTACTTGGGGTACCGAATCTCAAGGGATGGCATCAAGCCGACAATAAGCGGTATCGAGGCTATAGAGAAATACCCGGCTCCAGTTAACGTGCACGGGGTACAGAGTTTTTTAGGGTTGTGTCAGTACTTTCGAAAATTCATTGAGTGGTTTTCGTTGATTGCCAAACCGTTGTACGATTTTCTCAAGAAGGACACACCCTTCAAATTTGAAGAGGTAGAAATGGGAGCATTCGAGAAGTTGAAAGCAAAACTGGTTTCTGCTCCGATATTGGCGATTTTTAATCCTCAAGATGAAACAGAGTTGCATTGTGATGCTAGTGCTATAGGTTTTGGGGCAGTTCTCATGCAGAGAAAGGTCGATTAAAAATTTCATCCGGTCATGTATTTTTCAAAACGAACTTCGCCAACGGAGGCAAAGTACCACAGTTTTGACCTGGAGACGCTTGCAGTCATATACGCGACGCGAAGATTTCGTGTTTATTTGTTCGGGCTCAGATTCAAGGTTGTTACCGACTGCGAGGCGTTGACGCGAACGTTGCTGAAGAAAGAAATCAATCCACGTATTGCCAGATGGGCAATGGAATTGGAAAATTTTGATTATTTTACGGAGCATCGCCCCGGAACACGTATGCAACACGTCGATGCTCTGAGTCGTTCCATTGCTGTCTTAGTGATAGAAGACAATCCGTTCGAGTGGAGTCTTTCGGTCTGCCAAAGTCAAGATTCTGTAATATCGGAAATAAGTAAGGACCTAGAGACTCGCGAGGATAAAATGTTCCAGATGCGTAACGGGTTAGTATATCGGAAAAGAGGGAAAGACCTGCTGTTCTATGTGCCGACAAACATGGAGAAGAATGTTCTCTTTCGGCACCTCGACGAAATGGGACACCTTGGTCCCGAGAAAACTAGGGAAGTTATATTACGAACTTACTGGTTTCCGAGGTTACGTGAAAAGGTAGACACACACGTTAGAAATTGCTTGAAGTGTATCTCCTTTTCGCCGACCTCGGGAAAGAGCGAAGGATATCTCCACATTGTCTCGAAAGGAGAAGTCCCGTTCAATGTGATTCACATAGACCATCTTGGGATTGGAGGTAAGAGAATTAAGGTCAAACAACACGTTTTTCTAGTAGTAGATGCGTTCTCGAAATTCGTAAGATTGTATGCGAATAAAACAACCTCAAGTGATGAAGCGATTGATTGCCTAAAGAGTTACTTTAGACAATACAGTAGACCTAATACTATTGTTTCCGACCGAGGAACCGCGTTTACTTCGGACGCGTTCGGAGAATTTGTATCCGAAAATCACGTGAACCACGTTAAGATCGCGACAGGGTCTCCTAAGGCTAATG
This sequence comes from Rhogogaster chlorosoma, assembly GCA_944452935.1. Classification (NCBI taxonomy): domain Eukaryota; kingdom Metazoa; phylum Arthropoda; class Insecta; order Hymenoptera; family Tenthredinidae; genus Rhogogaster; species Rhogogaster chlorosoma. The sequence goes on along the minus strand of OX101803.1, from coordinate 9,909,504 downwards.
GCCAAGTAGAAAGGGTGAACCGGGTGTTGACACCCATGATCGCGAAGATGTCCGACGATGAGGTGGGGAAGCAGTGGTATAAGTGTCTACAACCGGCAAAGTACGCCCTTAATAATACGGTACACAAAGGTACTGGAGAAATCCCAAGCAAATTGTTATTCGGGGTTACTCAGCGCGGTAATTTGATCGATGATGTCAAAGAATTCGTTGAAAATACCGTTAGGAATGAAACTAGAGACTTGGAAGTCATGCGGAAACAAGCTGTCGAGAAAACAAAACGGGCACAAGAGTACAACAAAGAGTACTACGATAAGAAAGCTAAGAAGCCGCACAATTACGTTGTAGGTGACTATGTGATGCTCCGGAATTTTGACAGTACAGCAGGAGCACCGCATAAGTTGATTCCTAAGTTTAAAGGGCCGTACCAAATAACCAAAGAATTGCGTAACGATAGGTATGTTGTCAAAGACATTGAGGGTTATCAAAACACCCAAAAACCGTATCATGGAGTATGGGAACCAGCGAACATGCGACCTTGGTGCGAGGCAGGAAATGCTGCGAATTACGAATGATAAGTTTAGAGTTTGGGTTGATTAGAGATAAGAACAAAGTTTGATTATATGTAGACTAACAATTGTCATTATATATTAAGTTTCAAAAACAATAAAGACTATAGAACGTGATAAACTGAAGTGCAAAAATAATAATCATAAAAAATAAACGATAGGTGAAAGTTCCAGTGAAGTGCAATTTAAAAATGTGTGATATTGGTATAAGTTCCTATTGATTGTATCACGATTTTTTTTTTTTTCTCCTTTCTATGTAAATTACTGGTTATATTATGTAATGTGAGAATGGTATGAGAATGCGAGTGAAGTCCGGGACGGACTTATGTCAGAAAAGGCCGAATTGTAGGGCCAGACTAGGGAGTAGGGTATGTATGAGTTGGTACCACTAGGGTACTGCAGGGAATGGCAGAGGGAGAGAGTTGGCAGGCATGTGACGCGCGGCGAGAGATCGGACAAGATGGCGCACAGTGAGAGTCGTTGTAACGTGGCGTGAATGATTGTGAATAAACTGATTGATTTAAACCTAGAGAGGGTTGTTTACTGTGTGTTCTTCCCTCTCCTCAGAACCTGTTGAGAATCCTGACCCTTACACAACTAAGTTGAAAAGCCAAAAGTTTACTCTTCAACTTCACTAGCAACTCCGTTGAAAACTACAATGCTATCGTCAGCAAATTCATCGGTGGAAAGCGTGTTCACTTCGGGAAAAGAAACTCTTATAGCGCCCGAGTTGCTGGCTCCGTTGTGCAATTCAACTCACAGGAGTCGTATCAGAAGTTGAGTGCTGCGATGGGTAAGGCGTCCACTGCAATAGTCCAGGACTTGCAGAAAAAACGCAAAGAATACAACCTAAAACGATTGACAAAAGCCAAGGACAAGAAGAAGGAACCTAAACAATCATGGTCGTCTGCGGGATCCTCTAACAAGAAACCTGCCTCGGACCCAGACTATGGTCGGAATTGCAACACGCCAGATTTCCACGAAGATGAATATAAAGTGCAGGTTGAGTTGCACTTTCAAAAACTGGCTGAACAGCAGGCAGAACGAGACCTCATCGAAGCGCGCACGAGAGGTCAAAGTGATAGCGGTGAATGGAAATCCTTACGAAGAAAGCTACTCACAGCTTCCAATTTTGGCAAGGTTTGCCGCATGAGGCCAACTACACCTTCGGCAAACACAGTAAAAACTATTGTCTATCCACAAGAGCGACCTTTACCTGCTCTGCAGTATGGCAAGCAGAGCGAAGTGAAAGCGCGGAAGCAATTTGAAAAAGCCAATGGGATACAAGTTTCAGAGTGTGGCCTTTTCATCGATTCTGAACACTCCTATTTGGCAGCGACTCCTGATGGATTGATAGGCAATGACGGCATTATCGAGATCAAATGCCCTTTCAGCGCGAGAGATGTCACTCCGGAGCAAGCTATCGAACAAGAGCTTGGAGACGTGCAAAGGATCTACCACAAAAGCGACCCCGACAGGATGAACGAAAATCATCCTTACTTCTACCAGGTCCAAGGTCAACTGCATATCACTCAAAAAGAATATTGTGCCTTTGTTCTATGGACGCCAAAAGGTATGAAAACAATCAAAGTCTTTAGAGATGATAACTTTTGGCAACACAAAATGTTGCCTTATCTATCTAGATTCTATGAGTTTTGCATGCTCCCAAAAATGATAGATGGCAGACATCTGAGAAATATGGAACTTAGAGAACCACAGTACATACTCGATGCACGAAACAAGTCTAAGTAGAGTACCATGTATAAGTAGACAAAGAGTGAGATGAATGTGTCTATAAAAAAGTATTGTGAAGTCGTCTATTTTTTGTATTATATTACAAAAAGGGAACGTCGAATTCATAGCCGCTCTAATCCTCTTGAGAGTACTGGGTGGACTAACCTAGCAACAGTTGTATTGCAGGGATTAGCACTCACGTCAAATAACAACTAGAAACTATGAGTTTGGCTGAAGTTTTCGTACGACTCCACAATATGAAAAAAGTCAGTTGAAACTTTTTTTTTATGAAAACTCAATGAAACTTTTTCACGATCATATACAGGGTGAGTTTTCTCCGGGTCCAAATGAGGAGGAGCTAATCACCGCCGATGCTCCGCCCACTTTATCCCACTTCATTCGCTTTATCCCACTGTTATCAAAATCTAACTTCACATCAAGCCGTCGATAGTTTGTCTGGTCGAGTAAGGTATTGTTGACAGTAACTTTGAGGATTATGAAACAAGAAGGTAATCTGTGAAAGTCCCAATCTGCTCATTGTTTTCATTCGACAGTCAACAATACCTTACTCGACCAGACAAAGTATCGACGGCTAAAGTTAGATTTTGATAACAGTTGGATAAGGCGAATAAAGTGGGATAAAGTGGGCGGAGCATCGGCGGTGATTAGCTCCTCCTCATTTGGACCCGGAGAAAACTCACCATGTATAATTCAAAAGCACTAAAATATAAGACGTTAACTTTACAAGGCAAAACTAATAAGAGAACTTATTCATGTATATTCAATTCAATTCAATATAATCATGTATATTTCAAAGTGATCCATTTGACTAGATTCAAATGTGACACTATCACCCTGTGATATGACTGCTGCTAGGAATAGTTCGCCCTGTACTCTCAGGAAGGATTAGAGCACAATTATCAACTGACGCACATTCATCCTACACGTTTTCTGTTATCACATTAGATTAGAATTTATTGAATAGATCATGATATTTTGGTTCTCTAGTAGCTATTACGCATCTTACAATCTCCTCGCACGATGTGAATGAACATAATTATGCATGATAATTTTGTATAGTTTTTTAGTTGTAAACTTTCAAGTTATACGCCTGTCCGGCGACAGTCCGTACAATCGATACACGTTTACTTGTTGTGAGGTGATACATTTGAGGTGTCTGACAAAAGTACATCTGTTTCGAGTGTTGCGTACCATCTTCTGTTCAATAGGGCATGTTGGTATGGTCTTCGATTACGTATGTATACACATATGTAGCGTTTAGATTATTTATGACAGTGTATTCAAACTGCGGTACTCTAGATTCGATAATTAATGAGTTATGCTTTTATTACAGAAACACAAATGGTTGGTGATACTACAACTGAACCGGACAACAAGAGGGATTGCAAATAAGTTGATCCGCAGCACAGCAGAATCATGTACAACAACGAGATTTTCATATCACTCCAAATTACTTGTGCCACTAAGTAAGTATAATAGACTTTTGAGTGAGCATGCTTTTACAAAAAAAAAACAATTGCAAAAGCTATTTGTACAATGGTCTTATCGAAAAGAATTGATTCGATGGAATGAAATTTGGAACAGATGTCTATATATACTATGCACCAATACATGAATTGATCGCATGGTAAGCTACACCAATTGACTTTGTCAAAACTAATTTAACCATTTTTGTTCACAGGTACCTGTCGCTCTCGCTGTCGATACAAGATGACCTGACTTGTGGTGACTCAGGATTATGAGATCAACGCTGAAGCAATTACACTATTTATTAATTAATTTGTACGGTAAGCTGTATTAAATCATACTTGTAGACAATTATCTGTGCTCAGCAATGTCAACATGCATAGACAGTGCACAGTTTTTACATAATTTTATGTAACATAGGCTGGTTAGATATCTTCATTCGGATAAAAGACTCTGCATCTTGATTTTTTATCATGCAAGGGCAAACACTACTAAAACTTCTAAGAAAGTCATTTTCCATTTTTGCAACTGAATGTAAAAGGTTCGATATAAAAACAGTTACCACAATTATTACCTTACGGTGCATTAGTATGGAAAAAATTATTCAATCTTCTGCGATGAAATTTTAGCGCTGGAACCTTTGCAGCAATACATAACAAACCTGCAAAAGGTTACCTGCGCATCCAGATGCATCTCAGAAAATTGAAAATTATATGTCCCAGTACTACCATAATCTAAAAATTGTAGAAAGTATTTCTTCACTATACCGTTTTTATTAATTTCGAAAAAATTAAATGGCTTTTGTAAGAGTTTCAGTCGCAGATCCCCGTGTGTTTAGTGATGATAAGTTGACTCAGTTCCTAGTTTGATTCTATGTGATTAAAATTCATATACCTATTGTGACGTGAACCCTTGATATCTCCCGGGAATAGACCGGATAGCTATCCCGAGAGATAGTTCAGTCGACAATGAACAACCCCGAGGGTTAAATAAATAATAATTTTACAAGAAAAATAATGATGTTGAGAGTTGGGCGCCAGGCGACTACTTCGCCACGAGACTCTAAATTTGATGACAAGAAAAACAAAAGGCCTAGATTACTATAGAAAATGCGGCGGCTAGCTGCAGTACCGCGGAGAGGGGTCGGGATTAGGTTGAGGGATTAGCGAATGCAGTAATTACTCGAGTAATTAATTTATAATAGACAAAAACGTGCGTTTATTCAAAAAAATAGAATATGAAAAATATGAAAAATATAACAAAATATGAGGTACCCGGGGGCGCTTCCCCTCGAGTATAAATTGATTACAGGTCGTGTAGAGGCGACCTGGCCACGTTTGACGAGCCTTACAAATAAACAGAATTAACTAAACGCTCCCACGTAGGGTGGCAAGAACAAAAGAAAAGGAAAATTAATAAATGACTCGTCAAATAAAGTCCTCGTAAGAACAATAAACTAGACTCAAGCCATGCAACAACAAATAATAGCGATTACAAAAATTGATAATGCCTTAGGCGGGCCTGCGGCCTGAAATTAACGCTAATTAACAAAATAGGTAATCCCGCGGCCTAGAATTTAGATTATTTCTTTGCCGACGGCACAAACTGAACAATTTCGCTAAATCACTTAAATCTAACTTAAATTAACTCTGCGCATTAAACAACAAAATTCTCTACAAACTTCGACTAGCGTCGAATTATTATCTGGACTCGAAATCTCTAAACAATACACGAGGCTCGGCCTCGGTACAAAATCTACTCGCAGGAGGAAGAGAGCGCGACAGTGACCGGCTTTCTTACTTGCCCTCGTGGGCGAATAGTACAAAATTTCTTACTTCAATAATTACTCAATAATTAATAATCTGGACGCGAAACTCGAACTCTAACTTATGGCATGGGACACTGGTGACGGCTTTCGCTCGGAATCCGGCTTAATTTGATCCCAAATGCATAAAATAGCCTCGTGGCTGAGAACAAGCACGCGGCAGAAGGCCGTTGCCGGATTCAAATTATCCTACGGGTTAGATTGCTCAGCGCTTACCGTTCTCCAGCCACCTAAGGAAAAGAATTTCCTCCTTCTTCAAATCCATCGGGATTTCTAGGAATCGTCCCTCGGGGAAATCCTCACACTCACACCAGGAATACCAAAAAAAAAACTCAAGACTCGAACGCAAAATTGAAAAGTACCCAGTACGCAAAAGACCGCAGAACACAATATCACGCAAGTGATCGGGGCGCTAGCCTAACGCAGAGTGAGACCACCGGCGTCGTACGGATGCGCAAGGACCTCGTTAGTCCCGCAATTATCGATTCGGGTATCGACCATGCTGTGACGTCATGGGGTGGCGCTCGATCCTTGGCGCGAATTATTCAAATGGTCACCACGGTGATTCTAGCTCTTCTAGGTCGAGGAATGCGGGTCGTAGATTCTTCTCGGTGGCGGGAATCTCATCCACCACCTTCATCCCTCGTTGTAGAGTGTCGTGGACACTCTCCCGCATCCTCGACTGGTTGGGGGAGTTAGCAGTGCACTTGCTAATCTCCCGAGCTTCGGTGGCGCCTTGGTAGAAATTCACGCCCTCGGCGTATCGAGTCGCAGACGTTCGTCGTGGTATATCGTGGTCCTTACGTCGCCTTCCACAAACAATGCCTCGGTGCCCACATGCCAGAGAAAAGTGTAAAAAAAAACAAAAGAATAAATAATCGATTTCATTAGCTAAGTCGGTCACGGTCGCCTCTCGGGAGTATTTCGGACCTCGGGGTCATCTTATTCATTCATACTTCATTCATACCAGCGATCCCCCGTCTCAAATAAGGTCTCGTTTAGGGGCGAGGAGCAGTTTGTAACATGCAATGTTACACTATATTACAATGCATGGAAATTTGAAATATTATCATCTCACATCTATTGCAGTGTATCCTTTTAGTCACGTTGACTAAAAGAGTCATTAAAAATCTCACATCAGTTGTATCGTTGCAGATTAGCTGCCGTCATAGCCCAGATGAATAAATTAAAAGCCTTTTTCAAATACTCGCCGTTTTTTTATTGACCTTGATTGTAATAATTTAAATAATCAGACGTTTAACCGAAAATTTAGAATTTTCTGGGCGATATCTGCCAGTACAATTACTGGATTAACATTTAATCTGTCAGGTCTACCATTAATTCTGATATATCTAGGTCATAGACAAATTCGAAGTCGAAATATGGATAGATAATTTCAGTATTGTGAAATATTGGCTGAAAGATTGTTTATAGATACGCAAAAATTTAAATTAAAAAAAAATTTTGTGAAATTTAGGGCCCTCTGATTTGCACCCATATTTTGGCATGGTCCTGATAATTTTAGTTTGGAATCTCAACGCGTAGCGGCGCTGAGATCGACTCAAACAATGGCCGTCGCTATCCAACAGCCTTAAATGGCTTTTTCTTGGTTTATCTAGTTGATAATCGTCATACTGTGGTTGTAATAACAGTTGCCACATAAAAGGAGCTTTTCGATTAGCATTTATTAACTGTAAATCAGATAGTAAATTATTAATTTTTTGCTTGTCTATCGGTTTTGTCAAACTTCTTCCAGGATCATACGATTTGCGCGTGGTGAGGTCATTTTTATTTTTATACTGCTGTTCATCTGCTTTATGTGGCTCTTTTCTTCTACGACCTTGATTCCAACTACATAATTTGCTAGTGCAAGGTAAACTATCTTCGTCACGATCATCCAAATAATCTAATAAAATATATAATAGTGTAGCAACATGAGAACAGCGACCCATACTTGATGCTTTACAGTCACAAGTACCGTGAATTACTCGGGCACTTGTAGGATCAATTATAATTGCAACGTTGTGAATTTCTTTTACTTTACAGGACGCTTGAATTTTGCATTTCATGTAGAACATTTCACTAGTTGTTACGGCTTGAAAAATTTCAAATACGTGGCCGCTATCGACATATAATTTTCCTCGTTTTAACGGCTTCGATGTGCTGTAATCAACTTTTGAACATTCATTGCTATCGCGATTTTCAATATCACTGACATCATAATCTTCATGTATGCATGATGTAACTAAATAGTGATGTATAGATCCATAGTTGAAATTCTTCGGCACATTTTCAGAGAGAAATGGTTTCCAAATTTGAGGATAATCTATTTGTTGAGCTTGCGAAATGACATTCTGATTTTGATCGCGTTTGTTAAAAATGTCTAGCCATTTTCCTTTGTCAACAGTTGGGTCGACAGGTACATTATTCCTGATTGCATTTTTGACCCTGAAAAATTATTTCTTTTTTTAATTGTCTCGTGTTATACAATATTTCAGTTGTATTCAACACTACTCAGTATACTCAGTATAAACATTTGTGTTATTAATAATGTCATGTTTAGCCTCAGAATATTAAATGATTTATTTTATTGATTATACGCATGAGTAATATTCATAATTATAACGTATTGGCAAGTACTAAAAATTGATTGACATTATTAATTAGAATAAAATTATAGATATTGTTTGTTTTTATTATTTTTTACGTAGTAAACAAGTAATGATGCCGAACTCTCAATCAGTTCACTTTTTTTCCCTTTTTGCGACCGTCCATGACATTTTAGCCACCTTTTCAATTGCTCACAATTATGGGCTTCAACTGAATTATGTGTACATAAATACACGAGTGACAAATACAATGGCCCCGCGATCGATTGATAATACGCAAAGAAACTCGTGGGATCGGGCTCATATAAAGGCATTAATTGCCGCGTTCCAAGCAGAGAAATGCTTGTATGCTGTCGAGAGCGCGAATTATCATAATAAAAACCTTCGAGTACAAGCGCTGAAACGCATCGCAGACAGTGTTTCAGCGGTTCGTCCCGGCACTACCGTGAAAGAGTGCTCAACGATAATTTGCGGAATCAGTTTAATAACGAAAATACCAAAATAAAAGCATCGACAAAGAGTGGAATAGGCACTGACGACGTGAGTATTCAAAATATATTACGAAAACATTGACCTCTATTATATGAGTAGTTCTCACGAATTTGCGAAAATCGTGTCCATACTCAGTTTTGTATATTATTACCGTTGTATTGTAAACTTTGTATTTTTTCACGAAAACTATACTACTGGAGCTGCTCGTGCCATAGATCACTTAGGTGTTTTAATCTCACAATAACAAATGGCAGGTAACCGAATACTTCAAATATCATTCCCTCATCGTGTCCCAAACTACAATATTTGAATAATATTATATCATTGATTTATTGTGTTCTATAAATTTGACTAGTTTTGGCCATTACTAATGTTAAAAATAGTGCATTTAACAGTACATACCCTTTTCATAAGGTACTGAGTAAGAAATGATTGGAAAATTTAATTTTTATCTGGGTCCCAAAAAGAAAACTCATTCCCTCACTCTTTACTGAAACCTGGATTGTACATTTCAATCGGATGCTAGGTTGCCGCGCTTATAAATTTTTTCGCAGTTGGCAGCATTGTCAATGAAGCCATACTATCATTGTTGCAAGGCTCGAAGAGATGTGTTGTTGTCAACCGGTTTTTAATTAATTATTTAAATGTTACATTTTTATGTCTCATTCCCTCACACCATCTGAGTATGAGGTAATTATTTCATTAGTAATTGTCATTATGCTGTTTCACATGTTTTGAGGGGTAGAAATTTTGCCTCGAATCGTAATTCGATTTGAAGTTAATGTTTGACTAGATTTTGTACGTTATGGTCGATTTTATCATTCCCTCACTATCATTCCCTCACTTCATTCTATTAATGAGAATTCTATTAATTCGAAAAAGGTGGGGACCACATAGTCAGCTGAGGTAAGTTACTTGTGTACTACATATTGAATATATACAATTTTCAATTATCATAAATTATATTCTTATTATTACATGAAGTCATTTTTCGCAAATTTGTGAGAACTACTCATATATTTTTTGTAACACATGCACGATTTTCACGTTTTTTTGACCTATTAAGCGGGCCTAAAGTGATCTTTTTTTGCCCGCTGCTCTAGTAGCGGGCAAATAAAACCTTATTTGCCCGCTAAACCACATAAGTGGGCAAATAAAAAACCTTATTTGCCCGCTAAACTGCATAAGCGGGCAAATAAAATCTGAAAACGCCCGCTAAATTATTTTTCAATATTTTCGATAAAATTTCCAACAACGAAGAAAAAACGCGAAAATCGTGCTGTTACAAAAAATATCGTGTGCACCAAGGGCTACGTGGGCTTTTTGACCTTGTGTGGTTGCAGTACTCGTCTTCGGCTCGCAAACGCACTCGTCTTCGACTCGTGCTAGCTCACCTCCGACTCGTACTGCAAACTCCACACTCGGTCTAAAAAAGCCCACTTTACGCCCTTGGTACACAATATACTATATACGGAGCATTCCATGTCAACTCGACCAATGATTTCCCCTCGCCATTTTCGACTCGCTTCATAATTTTTCTTACGATTCTCAGATCTGAAAAAGGCACTCCCGAATTTTTCCAGATTTTCCCCGTTAACCGTTTATTTTTCATGACTATTAAAACCTATCTCCAAAACGGATTTTTTTTTAAATCTTGAAAAATCCTCAAAAATCCAGTTTCCCGGAACGGAACGATCATATAGTAATTTTCCCGTCATGGGCCGATTTTTTTTTATATGTTTTTTAAGCACTTTCAACATTCTTAAAAAAAAATGATAAAAAATTCTGTGTTCGGTTCTCAGAAGATTTTCGTTGTTCACATAATATTTAATCATTTTTTAAAGAATTTTCGTATTACAGTCGCCTCTGCGTATGTTGCCGCGCTCGGGACCGTAGGGGAGTATTTTTTTTTTTGGAAACGATGTTCCCCTACTCTCGAGCGCAACCGGCTCTCGATGCGATTTATTTCGTTCTCTGCACCTATGTTACCACGCGCTTCAGCACTCGAGCGCCCAACCGACGCGGTCGTGGTGGGGGCAGAGCTCGAGCGTGCATGCTAGGGAGCGGCAACATAGAGAGTGGCAACATACGCAGAGGCGACTGTATTGAAACATGGCGTTTGTTTGTTCAAAATGTTGAAAGTGCCGACAAAAAATAGAAAAAAAATCGCACCATGATGGGAATATTACTGAACGATCGGAATGAAAATCTACATTTTCGAGAATTCTTTGAGACATAGAAAAAAATCCGTTTTTTAGATAGGTTTTAGTACTCGTCAAAAATTTAATGGTTGACGGAAAAAATTTGAAAAACTTCGGGAGTTCCTTCTTCAGATCGGAGAATCGTAATGAAAATTATCAAGCGAATCAAAAATGTTGAAGGAAAATCATTGGTCGAATTGACATAGAATGCCCCATATGTATAATTTCCGATATTACCTGACAATATCACGATTGCATTTTGTAGGTCTATATTCCAAGCTTGTGGTACTTCCAGTCATTGAAATATTTAGAAGAACATGTGATTCCAAGGAAGAGTATTGCTTCGATGAAAACAAAGACTACCAATCGTCCTGTGTCAGAGGTAAACATTTTTTCAAATGAATTGATTTATTCACTCGAGTAGTGTTGGGCCATTACATGTCAACTTGACCATTGATTTTGCTTCATCTTGATTCGCTTTATAATTTTTTCTACAATTCTCCGATCTTCAAATGACACTTCTACTTTGTTTCACATTTTGTTCTGCCAACCGATCTTTTTGATTATTACTCAAATACATCTTAAGACGGTCTTCTTTCGAGCAAACTCTTCATCGCAGACCGCAGTTCAATTCCAATCCTCCTCGAGTCCAAACCAAGCACTACGTCCCGTAAGTCCAAACCCATCACGACCTTAGACTTCTTCAAACAAACCACGACCTTCAACTTCTTCTAACCTATCTGTATCACGGACTTCAACTTCTTCAAACCCATCCTGTCCTTCGTCGAGCTCAAGCTTAACAACTTTGTCATCATCCATTTTAATTGACACACCAGCACCTCCGAACAGTGCTCGTACCGCAAAGAAACGAAAGTCGAAAAATGACGACGATTACCTTGATATTATGGCAACGATTGCAGATGCTCTGAAGGAGCCTATAACAATCCCATCTAATAGTGTTTCGAAACCCGTAGATTCTGTCGAAGGATATGTATATCTTTTCTGGAGTCTGTACTTAGGGAATCCGTCTCCGAGCAACTTAAACTTGACGTCATGCGCGTGTTGATACAAACGGTAATAAATGCTCGTACAACAGAATTTGGAAGAGGTCATTAAATGGAACCAATGCTGCTGTAATTCCTGGCCTATTCAAGCAATATTGATACCAATATTCAATGAGTTTACTGCTATGCAATATTTATTTCCGTCAGTCAAAGATATTGTCGAATCGGTCATTATTTTGTGATTGACCATATGATTAATCTTGTAATTTCAAATAAATATACCTATAACAAATCACATATTGAATTATGTAGGCATGAGTTATCAGATATAATGTATGAAACATCATATTCAACCATAATAGTTGATCATGAGAAAGGGGAATGACTGTCAAAAGAATACGAAATTTGTTTGCCATTATACCCAGCGCCGTGGCTAGGGGTGGTGCAATGGAGCAGTCGCACCTGGGCGCCTCGAGTCAGGGGCGCCTCAAAGTCGAATGTCATCAAAAATGTCATGTCATCATCAAAAAATGAAATTTTATTGATAATTTTTTCTAAATTGGATTCCATTTTTATTCGTGTATATCACGGATTATATGATTTTGTTGCGACGGCGCCTTCTTTCTTCTGCATTCATCGCTCCTCCACAGCTCCACCGTACGAATATGAGCGCTGTGAACGCCCTTTTCCCTTAGAGCATATAGACATGGAGGGAGCCTTCTAGCTGAAAAGCGTGATGACAAAGACGGGAACAGTAAGGTGATAACCTTTCTCTCTCGAAGCCAGGAGCGTAGCGTGGTAAATTTAGTGCCCGCGTCGGTAACAAAAACAGGAAGAATTAAAGCACATAAGCACAGGGCTATGCGTTATACTGGGTATACCGTACCGCTAGGCACAGCTCTGACGTAGTCACGTGACTAGTTTAAATCGACCAATCACATTTTGCCAGAAAGAGAAAGGATATCACCTTGCTATGTCTATCCTTCCTGCGCTTGCCACTTATGGAACAAGATAGGACTGGCTCCCTCCATGTCTATATGCTCTAAGCCTTTTCCCCACCACTATATGGTTTTGATTCACTTCATCCAACGAACACATGGAAGTAAAATAAAATTCTAAGCACCCTATTTTGAACCTGTACATGACTACGTTTACACGGCATTCTTATTCCGGTTTTGTTATATCGGGTGTAATAAAACCAGTTCAAACGCGACTGTTTACACGAACGGGAATAATCCACAACACCGGCATTATTATTCCTGTTCGAGGACACTGATGAGTGCGCAGGCTCACCAATAAAAAAACCTCGAAATTCACTAAATAAATTACACTTTTCCTCATTGCATAACCTTACTCTTCTCATACGAAGCGAGAAACGTGAAAATAAAAAGTGAGGTTAAACAGTCCGAATGGTGATGCGAAATTTGGAAACAGCGGATAAACAGAAAGTTGAAAAATGGCAGAACTGCAGTTATAGGGACTCTTTTGTTTTTGACGTTATCGTGACGGATGTACTTAAGGGGACCAGTACAGCTGGAAATTTTGAAAAAATCATTTTTTCGTTTTTTGTGGAATCTGCTGTCTCAGGGTCATATCTACCTCTAAAAAAATCGTCATCGACGAATTCGTAAAAACAACTGGTTTACAGACCGAAAATCGTACAGCTTGAAATTTCACAAAAATCGTTTTTTCGTTTTTTGTAGATTTCGCTGTCTCAGGGCGTTGACTGAATATTCTAAAGACGGTTCACCTTATGGACGTTTGTGAGCCGACTAAAATTCGTAGCGAGCTAGCGCCCCCTCAGTAATTCCGGTGGCATATTCAGGAAGCAAGTAGAAAATATTGAAACTCGCTGGATCTGTGTTGCGATTACCGACTAGAACAAATCGTTTCTGTGATGATACGTCAGAGTAGGTACTACAGGTATCGCAAAAATCCCCGACCCCACGCACGTGTTTTTACCGGCTCCGTGACATTGATGATGAATTAATTTTAATTGATAAATAATGCGAATTGAAAACATTTGTTCACGCAATTCCGCCCGTTTCTACTTAGACATTATGGTATTATGACAAATTAGCTCCAAAAGGAGTCACTGGTAAACATAGATTAGATCAAATTCGTTAAACTTTCAGTACCAGCAATTAAATAACACGATAAGAAGAAATGCATTGGTTCAAATAAATATGTTTTTTAATGTATAGAACACATCTGGAGTAAATCACAATTGTGCAAATGAATAATCAAAATATATGGCTTTATCTGAAATTGAGAAATTTCCACATTTTCGGTATCGCCGAGATACGCGATCGAATCAGCTGAATCGGGAAAAAAATCACAAATAATCAATTTGTTTCCTTCTCCCAGATAACACCTGTTCTTGATTAATTAACAGAACATCGCGGATTATAGATCGATATAAAACATGTTGTGATATTTTCGGGTGCTTGTTAAGGACAACGGGAGATTATACTGTTATGCTTCACAAAGTCGCGCGGCTCTTGACTATTTCTACATTGAATGAAACGACATTTTGTTGATTTTGCAACAAAGATTAAGTGAAAAGGAAGAAGGTGAATATTGCAGTTAAGAAAAGTTATTAATTTTCTAAAAATATTGATAATTATCTATGAATTTGTATTTTTCCCGAGTCTTGATAAGGTACCTACTCTTCATCTTTTGCGGACTGCAAGTCGCTTCTCATATAGGTATATATAAGTATATTCTGACACATACTATATACATTCTGGTGGTTCTTATATGGTTTTTTCTTCGTTGATTTCCATGTTGGATAGTTGTAAATCGGTTTTAGATGTAAAAAAAACATTCGCTAATTTTTCCAGATTTTTACTCCGAGTCTTGAGTTATCCCGTGGGCACGTAATTTTGTTTTTTAATTGGAAATAACAATTATTTCAGTTAGTTCTAGTTTAGAAATACTTAGAATAAAATATATCTTGAGAATATAGCCGAAACACGTGTATTCCAAATGGGGAAATCCACCCTCCCGGTGGGACGGGTTAGAGTCTAGATAAAAATCTGGAAAAATTAGGGTATAGTTTTTGAATTATTTGGAGTCGATTTGGGGGGCGTCTGATAAAATATTCGTCCGAGCCCAAAATAAGGACCACCCTAATATATATACATATATATAATTCATAATTCACCAGCGATTTTTACAAGGGTCAATTTATTTCATCAATTTTAAGGCACGTAATTTTGTTTTTTAATTGGAAATAACAATTATTTCAGTTAGTTCTAGTTTAGAAATACGAATAACCTTGGTCATTGTTCTTGTAGCTGACTCCATCGAGAACTTACTCACATTGATATTCATTCAAATTAATGAAGACCAATATATACAAATAACATAAATAAATATATAAATAAATGCATAAATGAAAGAATTAATTAATTAATATAAAAATATAACATATATAGCTCACAACTCGCGTGAAATACCGCGTATACCTACTATTTCATGCCATTTTTCACGGCAATGAAACTCATATTCAATTCAGGTTTGTTGATTTAATCTTTGATCTGAAAATTAGAGAAAAACTCAGAGTAGAAAATATAAATCTGAAAAAATTTTATAATTATTTTTTCCGCATTCGAAGCCGATTTATGGCCATCTGACATAATTTTCCCGTGATTTTTTATTTAACGACCACCCTCGTCTACATTCCGATGTAATTTTTTTTTTTTTTTTCTATATCAGGACCGACACCTATATGCCAAAGGATTTTTTAATTGACGATTTAGTTGTTCATTTACGAATTTTGAAATTTTGCTTTTCTTCCAAAATCTGAAAATTGTAAAAAAAAATTCCCAGCGATAGCGGATTTTAGCGAGAAAATAATCACATGAGACATCAAACGTTCGAATTGAACTATACTTTGAAGGAAAATTCTTATTGAATTTTTCGCGTCAAAAAGTTTGAAGTGATTGTAACTAAGTATAAAATTTAGATTTCGGAACAAAGTACGCCGTCGACAGTTTGTTGGGAAAAAAAATATTCGACAAAATTCAATGAAAATTCCCATGAAAAGTATAGTTGAAATCGAATATTTCATGTGTCATACAATTTTTTCCTAGCATAAGCTACGAACGAAAAAAAAAATATTACATTTTCACATTTTTAAAAAAAGTATACATTTTCAGAAATCTGTAGATGAAAAACTGATGCTCGAATTGAAAAATGCTTTGGTATATAGATTTTGGTCGTGAAATCTAAAAAGCGAATTTTTTTGAACGAAAATCGACGATCCATCGGATCAACCTGCATTCTCCTTTTAACGGAGAAATATACTCTTGCTCCAACTTACGCGCGAAAAAGCCAGGCAGTGATGAATTAAAGCAGTATTAATTTCTCAATCATTGATTCTATTGAAGCAAAACTTTCTAGAAAACTTCTTTTCACCTTAACAAACAACTTCCTAACTGAAAGTTGTTGGCTGCTCAAAATTCGTTCGACTCCGAAAGTGTTTGTAGATATACAAAACTGATTTTTGCAATATCTCGGAAAAAAATCAATAACTCTTTTGATATCAATGATACCCACCTATTTCTTTTCTTGTCAGTTTTAAAACACTATGATATATGATTCTAGAAAATTTCGTTCATAAATTCCGAAAATTGAGTAATTTAGCGCGAGTTGAAGTGAAGAAAGGCAGAAATTTTTAATTCCGTAAGAAAGACGTTTTTTGAATATATTTCGAAAACAACAAAAGCTACAACTTTTTCCATAAAAATAAAAAGGCGCAAAATTTTTTGCGCCTACAGGAATGCATGCTTAAAAATTCAAAATTCGTAACTTCGGTTCGAAACGGTTTGGAGACGAAAATTCTGCGGAGCGAAATAAAATTGCGATATCCCTTCTTGGATCCAGCTCCTCAATTATTTATTTTAAAATGTTAATATACTATGAACTGACAATACTTGGGTGCAAGATTTAAGGTACTTGTATTCAAAGGAGCCCTAAAAAATTTTGACCAACCTGTCACCGGTGTGTGAACTACACGTCGTGGGTGAGATAAGTCCACACTTCGCTGCAGCTGCATTCAGTCTAGTCGAGAAGTGAGTTTCCTGAGAAAAATACTTCTAACAAGGGGAGGTCACGGGAGACGCATTTTTGTAATTTTTCTACCCTATCGCAAAAGGAGAGGCAGACCCCCAATAACAATTGCCCAAAGCCATAGGACCATATAGCCAGAAGTTTCCGAGAAAATCGAGTTTGAAATATTCCGAGTTGGTAAGCTATGAAATCTAGATGTAAAGCGATTGGCAATAGGGCGCGTGGCTCAGCCGTTAGCGGGCGAGTCTAGTAAGCAGTAGATCCTTGGATCCATTCCCACTGTAGGCAACTTTTTTTTTAGTTTCTATTTTTTTTTTCTTTTCTTTTTTGGTTTCTAATACGTATATTCACGTCATTTATGTGTAAAATTATTCGAATTCATATTTCTTGGTTAACAATATTTATAAATCTTTTGTGCCGAAGCAGCTGTGTCCCGCAGGTACCTAATACGAGGAAATTGCCCGTATCGATCCCCGAAGTCCTTGCAACGGACACATTAATATCCTACCCAAACACGAAATATTTGTACATTGTACAATTAATATGAATTCGAATAATTGTACACATAAATGACGTGAATATTCGTTTGGGAAAACAAAAAAGAGAAGAAAAAAAAAAAGAAACGAAAAAAAAAAGAAAAAAAAGAAACGAAAAAAAAGTTGCCTACAGTGGGAATCGATCCATGGATCTACTGATTACTAGACTCCCGCGCTAACGCCTGAGCCACGCGCCCTGTTGTCAACCGGTTTACATCTAGTTTTCATACCTTACTCGGAATATTTCAACTCGATTTTCTCGGAAACCTCTGGCTATATGGTCCTATGGCTTTGGGCAATTGTTATTGGGGGTCTGCCCCTCCTTTTGCGATAGGGTAGAAAAATTACAAAAATGCGTCTCCCGTGACCTCCCCTTGTAAGTCTCTTAAAAATATGGGCGATAGCTCATTCGATTCGGAATGCGAGCCTGAAAAAGCCGTTTTTTTTTTATTATCCGGAAACAAAAATTGTTATTGTTATTAACAAAAAATAAACCAAAAAGAAGGCGTTTCCGGTTTTTGACTATAACTAAAAAACTGTAAGAGATAACGAAAATTGAAAAAAGCATCTTAAAGAAGAGAAAATTTCCAATAAAAAAGTCTTGACTCCCGGAACTCTATCTCCATTATTTATAACTTTAATATGACGCTGAAAATAGGGTTCCGCGCGGCCGTTTCAGCACTGACACGTCGCCGCGGAACAGAGAGTGCGATGGAAATTATTATTTTTTTTACTATTGAATATTAATTTAAAAATTTAAAAAAATTATGCTATCATCAGAACACTCCAAAGAATCTAGCCCCGCAGAAGTAAAAAATGAGTTAATTAACAATGGTATAGCTTTTAGAAAAATGAAGTTAAAAATTTTTTCTCTGCGAGGCTAGATTCTTCGGAGTGTTCTGATGATAGCATAATTTTTACAAAATTTTAAATCAATATTTAATAGTAAAAAAAAAATAATTTCTATCGCACTCTCTGTTCAGCGGCGACGCATCAGTGCTGAAACAGCCGCGCGGAACCCTATTTTCAGCGTCAAATTAAAATTATAAATAATGGAGATAGAGTTCCGGGAGTCGAGACTTTTTTATTGGAAATTTTCTCCTCTTTAAGATGCTTTTTTTCAATTTTCGTTATCTCTTACAGTTTTTCAGTTATAGTCAAAAACCGGAGACGCCTTTTTGTGGTTTGTTTTTTGTTAATAACAATTACAATTTTTGTTTCCGGATAAAAAAAAAAAAAACATCTTTCTCAGGATCGCATTCCGAATCGAATGAGCTATCGCTCATATTTTTAAGAGACTTAGAACTATTTTTTTCAGGAAACTCACTTCTCGACTAGAGTAAATGCAACTGCAGCCTCGGCTGCAGCGGAGTGGGGCAATGTAATATGGGCTCCAATCTTGTTCGCGAGACGCACAGTTCGACAAGTGAGTTCCGGGGTTGAGCTGTGATCCTCAAAATTGTGAACTATGGTAAGTACCAGTTTTTTTCACAAATTAAAAACGTAGCCCATAATAAAACGGTTGTCGGGCTTAACCGACTAATCGGGGGTCAGGTACACTTCTGTATATATGTACCGCAATATCTCCGGAGTAAATTTAATGAGAATTATCGGGAAAGGTCGTTGCATTGATATGTCAGAAACTTATTCGGAAAGGCGGTAGTTCAATTTTTTATAAATCTTTTATTGATAGATTTGGTTATTCCTGGTTAGAAAATACCGCGCATATTACGTATAATAAGTGCCGTGAATTCATAAACTAATATAAACCAGAGTATTACTTTTATCATGAAAGTGATTTGTTTTTCTTAAACAATACTCGTCGAAAAGGAAGCGTAGTCAACTTTTTCCGATTTCTTGTGCCCTATATGATTCGAAAGTATTAATATCCACAACTCCGAATTTCGGAGCAAATTGAATTGTTTACAGTTGTAACATAAAAAAATATTTTTTTACTATTTTTGAATAATTTATCATTGAAAAAATTTATTTAAACAATTGAACAGATGAATTTTTGGAAGAGTGCCCGCGTATTCACAGCAAAAGGATTTTTCTAGATAATTTTTATGAAAATTACCCCGGAAATATTACAAGCCATACTAACGTCTAGACGCCCCGATGATTTGTAACGCTCATCTTCCGCGTAATTAAACGACTTTGTATAATTGACAACTTTTTACGATAAAAAGTGATATAAATATAAAAATCCGTATTCAATCTGATCGTGAAAGATAAATACCCAGATACAGTTCGTCACATATGTCCAGTACATGAAAACAAAAATTATGGCCTAATATACCTAATATAAATTTATATATGAAGGATTATTTACGTCTAGATATTCCACATATACAATGCTACTCTACCGAGGGGCTAGTCATTCCAAGTGTTATAATGCACGAATGATTTCAAATAAAATCGTTTTCTTGTGATTTCTTGACGGATTTTAGAATGATTTTAATGACTTCAGTCATTGAATGCTGTCATAGATTTCGTAGAATACCAGTGAATATTTACATATATATACAATTCGAATCAATTGAATTACCACATACGGCAGTAAATTATTAAATGATAATGAAATCATAAGATAATTAGGAATTTGGTTGAAATATTGAAAAAAAAAAAGGAAAATAATTAAAATAAATTATTGTTTTTGTTAAATGTTATCATTAATTTTCGGAGCATTAATATCAATAACGATGTACTACATACATATTAGGGTGCATTGTTGCGAGTCACTGATTACATTTCTAATGGAATTCCCCATTTTATTACACATTGCCCAAGTGATAGGTGATTGAATAAAAATGTAATTCCAATTTTCACAACACTGCTAGGGTGTTCCTTCATATGGTCATTTTCTATTTTCAATGCTCTCATCGTCCAAAACGATTCAATATAGGGAGGGGCGGGGCACGATGGGCCCCCTAAAATTTTTGAGAAATTAAAATGAAGACCCCAAAATTTAAAATACTATACATATACTAAATTTTTCATACTATTTATATAAATTAGTGACAAAT
Organism: Rhogogaster chlorosoma; assembly: GCA_944452935.1. NCBI lineage: Eukaryota > Metazoa > Arthropoda > Insecta > Hymenoptera > Tenthredinidae > Rhogogaster > Rhogogaster chlorosoma. The sequence continues at coordinate 9,888,947 of OX101803.1, read as the reverse complement.
GGATTACCCGAACTGGTAATAATTTAGTACAATTATTATTCAAAATCAAACAATTTATGAGAAAATTGAATAATTTTAAAAAAATTCTAATTTTATAAATACAATGAGACAACTTATCAAATTATTTTTTTTTTTGGAATTGATATTGTCCATAGTGTAAACATATTTCTATCTATAATTGTTTACAATAATCACAGGCGTATTCCTTAACTACTTTTACTACTTTTTTTTACTTTTAACTACTTTTCCATCCTGCCCCACTTTTCCGAATTTTTATTTTCAACGGACGCATCATATCAATACCAAATACGTGTCTAGGCACTAAAAAAAAGTGAAATGAGTGAGAAAAATTAGGATTATGAGCATTTTCTCTTAAAGGGCCCATCGTGCCCCACCTTCCCCTATATATGGGGAATTCCTTGACAACTCGGCAAACATTTTTCTCCGATCATTTTTGATTCAGCTGATTTTTTTTTATCTTTGAGCAATCATCGAAAGTAACCTCTATGATTTTTTTCATATTTTTATCTTAATCCAGTCTCCAGACATGAATTGTGGAAAATCTCCTCCCGAAAAATTTCAATTATATAGAACTCATCGAAAAAAAAGATATCGACAAAAGTAAGAGCATTATTCTCTTCGTCTCGAACTGCAATTTCATGAAAAAATATATATATATATTAGGGTGGACGTTAAATTCCATCTTGAGGAGTGAAGCCCGCCAGTTTGAAGGAAAAAAAAAAAGAAAAATTTTGGTCCCAAAGCGAAGTTTCCGAGATGAAGTTAACACGTGCCGGTAAGGCCTCAAAGTTTCCCATTTAAAACACATGCATTTTCACGGATCTCAATTCAAAAATTCACTGTGAGGCTAATTTTATTTCGAAAAATCCTAAACTACGTCAGGGTATCGGGTATGTATACTACTACATGAGGAAGAATAGAGGATATCGTACCATTCAATCTGATTATAATTTTACTCCAAACTAAACTCCTCTTTATCGATTTTACGGCCTAAAATTCTAATTTTCAGTAAATATTCTGTTTGGAATGTACTTTTTTTAATACATCATACGATTGAATGGAATCACTGTTTTTTTACAATAAATATTCATGAATGAGAAATACCTCGAAAAATTCAATTTTCACTATTTTTTTTTCAATAAAAATCGATATATTTCAGAGAATATTGAGAGTAGAGTTTGTTTTATTGGTTCCACTGAATTCCTCGAGAAATGATATTGAAATCATCATCGAATTTTCATCCGCAGGATATTTACTGAAAATTAGAATTTTAGGCCGTAAAATCGATAAAGAGGAGTTTAGTTTGGAGTAAAATTATAATCAGATTGAATGGTACGATATCCTCTATTCTTCCTCATGTAGTAGTATACATACCCGATACCCTGACGTAGTTTAGGATTTTTCGAAATAAAATTAGCCTCACAGTGAATTTTTGAATTGAGATCCGTGAAAATGCATGTGTTTTAAATGGGAAACTTTGAGGCCTTACCGGCACGTGTTAACTTCATCTCGGAAACTTCGCTCTGGGACCAAAATTTTTCTTTTTTTTTTTGCTTCAAACTGGCGGGCTTCACTCCTCAAGATGGAATTTAACGTCCACCCTAATATATATATATTTATATATATATGGGGCATTCCATGCCAATTCGACCAGTTTTAAACCTGACCATCTTAGATTTGTTTGTCAATTTTTTTTATGATTCTACTCGATGAAAAGAGCACTCCGATTTTTTTTCAGATTTTTTTGGTAATCCGTTCATTTTTCATGAATTTTTTAAGTGAATCATCGATAGCCCCATTTTAAATATCTGAAAAAATTCATAAAAATTTGATGATTCAAAAACGAATTTTCGAACTATTTTTCAAAGTGGAACTAAGAATAGTAGTCCATACGCTAGCCCTGTTTCTGTATAAACAGAAAAAAAATTGAAAAAATAATAGAATAAAAATTCGCAACTTGCAAAAACCAATTTCGTATTCGGATCAAGCACTATCGAAAACATAAATTTCAAAGATAAAATTTGATTTTTTTCGTAGTGCATATAGAAACAGGGCTAGCGTATGGACTACTATTCTTAGTTCCACTTTGAAAAATAGTTTGAAAATTCGTTTTTTAATCATCAAATTTTTGTGAATTTTTTCAGATTTTTAAAATGGGGCTATCGATGATTCACTTAAAAAATTCATGGAAAATGAACGGATTACCAAAAAAATCTGAAAAAAAATCAGGCTACTCTTTTCATCGAGTAGAATCATTGAAAAAATTGACAAACAAATCTAAGATGGTCAGGTTTAAAACTGGTCGAATTGGCATGGAATGCCCCATATATATATATTGGACTGACCGTTAAGAAGAGTTTATGCTCTAAGTTGAAAAATCTTAAGTTAGCCTTGATAACAGATGATACTCAAAGTTTAAATGCTCAAATTTTTTTTTTCTCACGAAACAAGATTTTATTGGTTTTCAAACCTTGATCTTTTTGAATTTTATAACGATTCAAAAAATCGAACGGTAGACAAATAAATCTGGGATTGGAAATACTTTTTACACGAACATTTTCAATTTTTCATGATGGAATATTCAACCAGGCGTCCGAAAAAAAATATAGCCGAAAGGGACGAAGAACAAAAGCAATTTCTAATGCGAGTATCATCTGACTATAGTAAAAAATTTCTTGACTCTACAAAACAAACAGTTATGAGGAAATAGAAATCCGAATTGATTGTATCTGTAATTCTATACTGACGGCTTGCACATTTGTCTAATAAGGTTATAACTGTCTTTGCTGCGTCTCAATGATTAATTATCGAGCAATCCTTTATTTAATGTACGAATTATCAAGAGAGCTTGCTCACATGATTTATTTTTCGTTACTATTTTGATTTGTTAATTTTTAACTCTACACTTCCTTGAAAAAATTTCTAGGCTAATTTCTAGGCTATATTCTTTTTTGGACGCCATGTTGAATATTCCATCATGAAAAATAGAAAATGTTTGAGTAAAAAGTATTGTCAATCCCAGATTTATTTCTTTACCGTTAGATTTTTTTGAATCGTTAGAAAATTCATAAATATTAAGGTCTGAAAACAAATAAAATCTTATTATAAAAGAAAAAAAAAATGCCGGCATCCCTTAAGAGGGAGATAGAGTATTGAAACTTTGAGGATTTTCTTTTTTCGAGGTTAATTTAAGATTTTTTAACTTTGAGCATAAACTTTTTTTTAACGGTCAGTCTAATAAATGTCTATATTATAGCAATCTCTATAATATATAGAATATATATACAGAGAGATTCTGTGGAAAGTTGGGAGCCGTGTGGATAGGCAACCGGCGTATTTCACCGAAACGGCAACGCTGTCGTAGGGACAGTCGAACGTCTGCACCTACTGATGACGTAGCGACAGCTGTCACTTCGTTGGGTCAGAATCAACATACAGAGTGACATATTTGAGGTTGATCGTAATATAACTAGTAAGACAACGGGAATCGATATTAATTCGTAAAGAAGTGGTAACGAATTAGCGAATTGATTGCAGATGTCGATTTCTGTTTATTTGCAACATTAATTGGGTCCAAACAACCCTCGAGGTGAAATTTACGAATCAAAGATCACCTGTTTGCCTACTATACCGATAATCTTGTAGAAGTCTCAGCGAGGAATGAATGAATTGAAAGTATTGTTCAGTAAATAAACGTAATTGTGCCTTTGATAGCTGAGTGGAATAAAGCGTCACATATTTGTAAAAATGATTACATTACAATGAGTTTCTATCATGTAATAACATTTTTTATTCATTAAACGTAGTACAATAACACTAAACTAAATGCGTTGTGCCGACGACATGCCGACTTCTTGAGCAACTTTCGAGATAAGCTTCTGACCGTCTTCTGGAACTATGCGCAGTATTTCCGTAAAACTGTGCATTCAAATTATTAGGAGGTGAAAAAATTTGGGGTTTGCTGCTACGTCAGAGATGCCTTTATTAGAATGATTCGTAAATTTCACCCCGACGGTTGTTCAGACCCAAATAACGTTGCAAATAAACAGAAATCGACATCTGCAATCAATTCGCTAATTCGTTACCACTTCTTCACGAATGAATATCGATTCCCGCTGCCTTACTAGTTATATTACGATCAACCTCAAATATGTCATTCTGTCACTTGATTCTGACCAAGCGACGTGAAAGCTGCCGCTATGTCATCTGTAGATGCAGACGTTCGACTGTCCCTACGACAGCGTTGCCGTTTCGGTGAATACGCCGGTTGCCTACCCACACGGCTCCCAACTTTCCACAGAATCGCACTGTATATATTAAAGTGGTCGTTAATTTTTAATATATATATACTTGCCACCCCTTGAATCGACAGATAATGATGAGACAACAATGTGTACATTATTAGAGATTTTTAGCTTGATTGGAAAGGGTGCGAAAATCGATTTGAAATTGGGAAAAAAGGTTTTTACTGGAGAAAGAAATCAGTCAATTTTCGATTAATAGAAAAAGAACTACTTTTGAATCAATTTGCTTATAGGTTAAAAAGAAGTAGTTCTCTCCTAAAAAATGCTATAAAACTTTTTCTGGAAAAAATAGTCCTCATTTTTTTTTTACACGAAAATTGAGAAGAATTCTTTTCGGAAAAAGTTTGATAGAATTTTGTGGAAGAGAAATATTTTTTTCTAACCTGATCAAATTGATTCACAGGTAGTTCTTTTTTTTTTATCGAAAATTGACAGATTTCTTTCTCCAGCAAAAAACTTTTTTTCCAATTTTCAATCGATTTTGGCCCCCTTTCCGAACAAGCTAAAAATCTCAAATAATGTACACATTGTTTTCTCATAATTATCTATCGATTCAAGGGGTGGTAATAGTATATGTTAAAAATTAACGACCACCGTACCTGTATAATATATATTATACTGAGAAGATTCCGTGAAAGTTAACACTCAGTCAGAACAGACTGGACAGTTTCTGTGTTATCGTCTGTTTATTGCAGGCTGGTCATCCGGTCATCTTGTCAGGCTTCTCGGGAAACTCAATTCGACCATTAATGAGAAAAAAACGGATGGCCAACCTGCAACGAACAGACGAAAACACGGAAAGTGTCTAGTCTGCTCTAACTGACTGTTAACTTTCACATAATCCTCTCTGTATGTATATATTAGGGTGGTCCAAATTTTTATATTCTTTTCGGTTTAGGCTCAAATGATAGTTTTCGATGAGTTAAGACTCCACCTGAAAAATTAGCTCAATCGGTAAAGTTTTATAGGCCGCGCCAGGACGTTTTATTTTTAGATTTAAATAACACAGCGAGATTGTCATTTTTTGTTCAATGTAAAGTTTCGCAAAAATTTAGGGGAATTCGGAGTCGTTTACTATATCACTTTCTTGTGGTCACTAGATTACTTAAGAATGTAACGCATGTATAATCCCAACCGAAAATATTTTGGTGAGAATTTCAAGTACTTCTTGTTGAGTCAAAATCTACAAAAAATTACTGATTTTTTTCACTAAAATCACGGATTTATCACTTTCTTGTAGTCAATAGATTGCTTATCTATCTATCCATCTATTGACTACAAGAAAGTGATATAAGCGACTCCGAAATCCTCCAAATTTTTGCAAAACTTTATATTGAACAAAAAGTGACGATTCCCTGTGTTATTTAAATGTAAAAATAAAACGTCCTGGCGCGGCCTCTAAAACTTTATCGATTGAGCTAATTTTTTAGGTGGAGTCTTAACTCATCGAAAACTATCGTTTAAGCCGAAACCAAAAAAAAAATTTGGACCATCCTAATATATATGTATAATATGTATATCAATATCCGCGCCAAGTTGTAGACCTCTACTACATCAGTAACCTGTGCCACTGAGCAATTGAAATTCCCTATTCCAACAACGTTGCATTTTTCCGATTATTTCAATTTAATTTTGTTTTGAAGATTTTTTTCGGGTTAAAATTATTACACCGCACCAACAGAACACGCGGAGATTCAGTTTGGGAAGCTAACATACCATTTTATAACTTATTCTTCTAACTAACCATTTGTTCATCAACTGTTATAACTTCATTTTTTAATCAGAATATCAAGGAAGAAAAAGAGAGGTTGGCGGCAGAGTGGGAGGAACTACTCATTATTGAAAAGGAACACCTGGCCGAAAAGGCTGCGGAGCTCCGAGATATGGAGGCTGAAATGAAAAACATACAGTCAAAAAAGGAACCAGAGGTAAATGACGCAAAGTATAGGGAATACATATACACACAGTTCCAGGCACCACGCGACTGTTTTCCAAAATGCTATCGCGAGATACTCCCTTCTCAACTGTTTCTGACATACTTCTTCTCGAATTTGAAATCCTCATGCACTATAATTACTTTTTGCATTAATTTTTTTCGCTTTTGACTATCTGAAAACTTCAATTTAAGAATATTTTTTCCGTTGACCTCGGTAATATCAGATTTTGTATCACTGCCTGCTCATTTCTGCGCGTTCACGAGCCACCGGCCTCCGACACTACTATCTTTCGAAATTCTGACTTTTAATCAGTTTTATGAATACTTGTGGTTGTCTAGCCAACTGGAAACATAAAAAAACGAGGGCAGAGTGAGGAAGAGCTGGGCAACAAGAGGGAGGACGAGGGAGCCCCCAAAACAAAAAAAGAGCGGCGCGACGAAAAGTGAGCATACATACGTACTACATAATATACATACGTACTACATAATATACATACTAATAAATTATTCAAATATTATCTCTCTTATCATGTCAACTTGAAATTATATAGGGAGCCCTATTGTGTGGGGGATTAATTTTTGCCTCCGCGATTGTTCAAAGAATATTATGGATTTTGAGTGATGTTAGAATATATAACAAAGATTAAAAAACACATAACTTACATAAAAATATATTTATTTCGGATTTTAAATACATATTATCATTTGTTTAAAATTCATATCCACTTTAGATAAAATTCCAAAATAAAAATCGTGAATACGTGTTTTAGTAGGGCGATTAAATACTATACGAAATATCGGGGGTAAGATTCAAAGGGGTCAAGCCCAGGGGTTGATCGATTTCTTATAGAATGCCCCTAACTCTTTCCTGACAATCAGTTAGATATCGTTCCCCGAAAGAAATTTCCTCATACCTATATAAAATATACAAATAAAATTATACACAAGCACAAAGCTTGTTATATAACTAACCAATAATATGATATGGTGTCTGTTTTAGATATAAGTGGTCGCATCGACGTCACTGGGGTGACAGCGGTGGTCGAGGTGGGAGGGGCGGCCGTCGCGGCGGGAGAGGTGGCGGGAGGGGCGGGAGAGGTGGCGGGAGGGGTCGCCCGCAACGGGGAAACATTTACATTTTTAACGCATAGCCTTAACCAATGTTGTCTATGCGGTTATTAATATTATTACTATTATTATTATTATTATTATTTGAAATAAATATTTTCTGATATTATTGACACCGTTTTATTTATCAAAGGAAAACTCTCTTCTTTACAACGTACGTCTTTTCTCTAAGCCAGCCACTTAGCGAGTAAGTCAGATGGGCCCTAAGGGCCCGAGACAAAACTAGGGCCAGTGCCGGGGACCGGGAGGTGGTGACGCCACCCGGAATCCAACATTATTATTATTATTATTTTTATTATTATTATTATTATTATTATTATTATTATTATGCATATATTTGATGACACGAATGTCCTGTCTGACGGAAAAGAATATCTACGGTTTATCGATAAATGAAGTATGTGCCTTTAAAAGTAATAATTGAAATATTGTGTAAAGTATTGCACGATATATTATGAAAAATAAATTGTTTTTAATAAAAATGCATTAGAATATCTTACCGGACCTATTCCATTTGAAATTTTCAGGTTCATTTCTACTATAATGAGTAGGTACATATGTGTCATGGAATCGAGCTGAAAGAAAAGAAAAAAAAAAGGTTTTCGAATCCTGGACATGGGTATGTTATACCTATATATATACGTGTATTTATCTATACATTTATTCAACAAAATACAATTTGGTAAAAGTGATAACTGATAAGCAATATTGTGAATACTACGCGCGAGGTACGACGTGATTTCTGAGGTAGAGAAACGCCGAGCGGAGGGTTTTCCGACAATAGAGAAATCCACGACTCGTTGTAGACTTATCAAAAACTGGCAAGTTAGCAGAATGAGCAGATATTTCCAAATAACAATAAGTTAATTCTATTTTCGAAAAATCATATTGGGAGGTCATTCTATATCATCAACAGGATTTTTGTTATTTTTTTCAGAATTTGAAAAAAGGTCCTTTTTTTGAGAATGAAAAAAATCATAGCTTCAAAAGCGTTGATTCGAAAAATCTAGAAAGAAAATCGGAAGGTTCTCCGGACATTGAATGTCAACATATAAAAATAAAAATCAAATCAGAGATGAAGAGGTCTGGAGCCGTGTCGAAATGACGTGCCATCCCAACTCATCCAATCCAGCGATTCCATCCAACTGGTCCATCCATCATCCTTCGACGAAATTTTATTTACCTTTTAGTACCTATCGAAAAGAGTTTTCACAAATATTTTAAGATTTTTATCTCAACCCCTAATAATGAGTTTTGGATTTTCCGAATATTTGTCACCTAAAATTGTCAATGTCCAAAAAAAGAGATATCGATCCAAAATTATAGACTATTCTTTTTGTCTTGAATCGTACCGTCATGAAAAAAATTCATGAAAAAAATTTTGGATTGACTTTCATATTGTTATTTTGATTTATAAACTGAAATATCTTTTTTGAAAACTTGTATTATTTCAATTTTTTTAAATTTTTTCGAAAAATTCGAGACACATTTTCACGCGTCTCCTGAAAATTACAGGGCGAGATTCCGATTCCTTCAGGTTATTTCCTATTCTTTATTTCATCTATAACGCAAGAAAAAAACAGACCAATGACCACGGCGACGCTGATTACTGCTGATCCTACATAATTCAGGTTGAGTACTATTCTAGTGAAATTTCAGTTTAGATATCTTCGTAAATTTCTCACAGAACTATTAATATTTTAACAATAAGTTTTCTTGTTTATAATGATTAGTTATTATTGGTGTGCGTTGGGTGGTAATATAAGGCTTCGTATCGTTGTTGAAGAAATGAAAATTGAACAAAAATTTTTTAAATACAATTTCTAGTTTGTAATCTCCGCAAATTCACAGCTATTCGTTCAATTAATATAATACATATGGGTAATTCTCATCTTGAAAAACGAGAGGTCACTTCCATGGACGACATTGTTTTCAAATTATTACCTCAATTATTACATTTTTTTCAGAATTCCTACCTTGGGATAAATATTCAGTACCTCAAAATTAATGGTTAATATTCACCGAGCTTGCAACCCCTAAGGTAGTGCAACCGTTAAATAAAACATGTCATCCACGGTAGTGACTTTTCGTTTTTCAGAATGAGAATTACCCATATATTTTGAATACGCGGTAATCATGTCAAAGCTTCGTGAGCGATGTTGTAATGTGCGTAAATTTAAAGAACACAGAGTCAATATAAATTTACGTACATATCTGCCCGCCTAGTTTTTCAACAACGACCTAAAGTCATTATCAGTGAACGTACACTAAATTTACGAAAATAATTAAAATAAAATTTCACTAGATAGTATTCAACCTGAATTATATAATCCAAACTTTCCAAGGGGCTGAGATAAAAATCTCAAAATATTGAAGACAACTCTGTTCGATGGATATACTAAAAGATGAAAAAAAAGTTCGACAAAATCATAAATGTTGAGGGTCACGGGCTGGGCGACCTGGGATGGATTACTCCATATAATGAATAATGTATTGAATATTTGATTTAAATGAAGACACAGCTTTATTTAATACAATAAGTTTTATTTATTTAGAGAATAATCAATTTAAACACATAATCCGCGATTTTTAAATACATGAAAATTATACGACTTCCATTCAACCGTTTATAGCGTAAGCAACTAAACAAACTACTTAGCAACAAGAACATTTGAACCTTCAGTTATTATGCTCTTATTTCTTTGTAGCCCTGTTCATAATATATGGACTAAATTATTTTCAACATAATGATAATCCTTTATTACGTCACGGGGCATGGTCCCGTAAGACGAGTTTCGAAAAGCCAGGAATTACAAAAATATATAAATAAGAGAGAGAAGTATGATCCAACAAAAAAAAAAAAATTAAACAAAAATAAAATACGACAAAAAGAATGAAAGAAGATAGGAAAGTAAAACAGCTGAATTACACAAGCTAAAGTTAACAAAAATGTACAAAAGAGAGAGAGAAGTCTAATGCAAGCAAAACTCAAACTAAAAAATAAAATAAAACAAAAAGAAAGATAGAAGGTAAATCAGCTGAATTACAAAAGCTATAATTACAAGAATATACAAAAAGAGAGAGAAGAATAATACAAGTGTCAATGTATCAATTATTAGCTGCTCAGGTTTTGGGAGCATTTCCAGGAGACGCCACGAGGAGGCTAATTGATAATGTCTCCCACATGTGTTGTTCAGTCCGACCAACTCTGCAAGGAGATGTGAAACTGCAACTTTGATTCGTTCAACCCCGAAGAGTTGCGAATCATTATTATTTTGGTCGATCAACTCGATCATCTGCGAGGAGATGCGAAATTGCGACTTTGGTTCGTTCAACTCGATCACCTCTGTAAAGAGATGCGATGTTGCGATATTGGTTCGATCAACCCCGAAGAGTTGCGAATCATTATTATTTTTGTCGGTCAACTCGATCATCTGCGAGGAGATGCGAAATTGCGACTTTGGTTCGTTCAACTCGATCACCTCTGTAAAGAGATGCGAAGTTGCGAATTTTTTTTTTTTTATATCCGAAGAAAGTACCATGGTCAAAAGAAGAATGAAGACCACATGATTTATTTTTATTTGGTACTATGCACTACGCAAATTCGTTAATTTTTGCGGAGGCTTCGAATGCAAGCTACGAGTGGATTGAGCCCTCAATAACTCGCCCATCCACTTTACATCTTTGTTGATTTTCACACGCATAAAGTTATACGCAAGTTCACAACGATGTTGGCCACAGATTTCTTCATCAAACCAACCAGTATGTTCTGGTGTACGGTGTACAGCTGATTTCATCAGCCGGAAGAGCTGGTCTTGGATATTATACTCGGCCCTGAATAGGGGATAGCCGGCGTCGAAGATCGCATTCATCAAATCAAAGACAAATGAGAAATCATCGGTTGCTACGCACATATGCCCAAATTCTTTTTCGTCCTTTGTTTCATAAGCTCGGAAGTAGGTCAACAGATGCCTATCACCGAGCTTCGGATCAGGATGGATGAGCGTTTCTTGACATCGCTCGCATCCTGTCTTATCGACAGATTTTTTGGCAATATAACCTGCTAGGTATTCCACCGCAGATTTTGCCAGCGTTGCCTCGGTTGTGCGTGATTTTTCCACCTTGGCGAGAATTTCCTCGATATCGATTGGATCTTCTTCGTCGTCGCTATCGTTATCGGGTTCCTCGTCAAAGTGCAGAGCATTGCTCTGGCTGGCCTCTGTGCTGGGCTTGGCTACTTTTCTAGTCCGGTTATTTGCTGCTGCCTGTACATCGGCATGCAACAGCGTATCATCTTCATCGTCCAAGCAATTTGCAGATTGCGCTGGTTTCATTAAATTAAGAACGATGTTCTTCTGGAAGATGAGTCTGAATTGAGTGGCTGTAGGGTTCTGATTGTAGGTTCCTCCATGACAGCGTATCATTGAGAACAAATTTTCCAACGGATCCTGATTTAATCTAGATGTCATTAAAAATTTAACATCTTCCGTTTTGAGATCCTCCCACAGCAGTAAAACAGCTTGGATGGTTTGTTGGACACCTTTGAAGCACGGAGGAACCTTCAGGCCCTTATCAGTGACCGTACGCCACTCTGCAGAACGTTTTAGGACGTCTTCCAAATTTTCCTGAACTTGTGGACGCTGATCGGAGAGAGCACAACGGTTCGGATTCGCGTCATTAGGACATCGGCTGTTTAAATTGTCGAACGAGTCATTCAACTCTCTGAAGAACCATGCGGTGTCCATAACTGTATTACTTTTGATACAGTCCGTGGTTCCGGCGACCATTAATGCTGCAGCAACTCTGCGACTAAAGACCTGCAACGCCAGGCGACAATTCATTTTTTGAAAAATACCTGGATACACGTGTTTGGTCGATAGTTTGACAGCAGCTCTCGTCATTTGGTGTTGCTCGAGCCTCCATAACTCACGCACATCGTTCCATGATGCTTTTCTCGGACTATCAAATATGATGTCGTGGATTAAGATCTGATTCCTCAAATTCTTCCACAAGTGCGGAGCGTCGAAGAAGCAATATATTTTCTTCTCCTCGTGAAAGAAATAGGGACCGTCCGGAGACAAGCGTCCACTAATAACACTTTGGTTATTAGTGCCTTGATCGCAGACCAATCCTCGTACATCTAATCCGGTAGCAATGACGTCATCGAGTACTATGTCGATAAGTTTGGACAGTGTTTCGGAATGCACGGTGCCAGCTGTCAGAAAATATGCAACTGGCTGCTTCCAATTGTTCAACAATCCGCGGGCCATGAACACGAGAGCACTCGTAGCCACGCCGGTCGAACAACCTAGACTGCCAAGATCCTGGAAGCCCTCAATTTTTTGGCGACTCTCATTGAACTCGAAGCCTTTCTTCAATTTGACCTCGTCAAATAGAAGAATGCATTGCCGTTCATTCCGATCCATGCATGATACCTTGGCCTTCAAACAATCAAATATTTCCGGGCAGGTTCCTGGCCACAGATTTATGTTCCCAAACCAACGTTTCAATGCTGACAACGAAGGGAGCATGAACCCAAAATGTTCTCGCAGTTTGACGTACAGGCTTGGCGAGGTGTAGTGCATCTTCATGGCTATTTCCTGTTCATTTGGAGTGTAGTTTGTACGCTTCTTGTGAAATAATTGCATTATCACAAAAGTATACAAAAACCCAGTGACTCTACGGGCCACTGCCTTAGCAAGGCTATCGTCTGAAAATACGCCAGCTAGAACCTTAGTTTTCTGTCGCGAAGCCGCTAATCTTGCGTTTTTGAGAGACCGTTGAAGCTCTACATTGCTCTGCTGCAGCCTAATAATTTCGTTGTCTCTCAGTTTAATTTGCCTTTTCAAAGCTTTTCTCTCGATGTCGCAGGCATTATGAATACCCGGAAGTGGAGCCACCCCGGTGATGATCGGCTTTTTATCATAAGCGAAAGGGACTACACGACGCAATAAACGACCGTGCGGATTAATATGGTCGCGAGAAAAATGTCGACTACATATTCGAATCCGTTCTAATTCTTTTCCGTTTTCTTCGGCCATGTGGGCAAGTCCGCTATTGACTAGCCATTGTAGCGCGAGCGCGGGATCTGTTGGCAGACTATAGAATCGTAGACCAGGAACGTTATCTCTGCTACGATTGGCACATTTCGAATACGCGCAAGTAAAACTATGCGGTAATTTATGGCCAGCCATCATTCGTAATTACTGTGGATAAATTACGAATCGAAAATCACTTACCTGTAATTAGCCAACGCCTGTGGAAAAATATCCGTTTCGTAATACACGTAATAAACACAATGCGTCGGACTACTACAAAGTCGTTGCGTACAATAAAATATGTCGAATTGGATGCGCGGTTCAGCAACGACTGAACGCTGCTCATGCTTATTCGCAAGCTCGCAGTCTCCCACATTGACAGCTGACTGTGCCGAGCGGCTGACTAGCGTTGTTCGAGCGTTCACGGGCTCTGGGCAAATCACTGCGGAGGTGCATCTCTGAGGAATTGTGTTTTGTGAATGGAATTTTTTTTTTATTTTCACATGCGGTTAACGTAGAGGAAGAAAAAATAATTAGGTCATTTTTTTTTATTCGTTAAAAATCATAATTACGAAAGTTATGGGTAATTGAATATTCCAGTTTTCGTAATGCATAGATATATCTTAACATGGGTGACGTCACAATGTTAAAGTTTTCAATCCGTTGTATCAACTTCAATATTTGTTCGATTAAAAAATGAACAAATATGACCTAATTATTTTTTTCTAAACTACTGAAATCTAGAGAAGAAAATCCATTCAAATACCCAATTGCGTACTATGATGTGCAATCAATGCATATCTTGCGGCATTTTTTGATGGAAAAAGGTCGTGAGCGCCAACATATAACCATTTGGTATTCATAAAATCAAAAGGTCTCATAGTTGATATAGTTTAATCTTGCTCCGCAGAGTTGGACCCTGAGCAGTTAGAGAATAAATCACGAATCTCAAATTTTCCAAAATGTGTTCTTGTAGAGATTTCAATTCCGCATCTCTTTTTCCTCGTGAAAAAACTTGTAGCTTTTGTCGTTTTCGGAATGTTTACAAAAAAACGTGTTTTTCTTTTAGAACATTAATTTCCGCCTTTTTTCACTTCAACTCGTTCTAGATTACCCAATGTTTTAAATTTCCGAACGAATTTTTCAGGAATAATATATTTTAGTGTTTCAAGAATAACGAAGAAAGAAGAAGGTTAATATTGTTGTTAACAATAAAGTTATTAATTTTTTTCAGAATCTTTGCAAGAATCAATTATGGATATCTTTAAGCGCTTCGGAAGTCAAACGGATTTGAAGTGGTCGAAAACTTCCAGTGAGAAAGTTGTTTATGGGGATGCGAAAAAGTCTTCTGGGAAGTTTGACTTCTAACAAATGAATAGTTCAGAAATTGTTAACGTTATTTCACCACCGCCTAGCTTCCGCGCGCGTAGGTTACAGGGAGAAAATATTAATATATGAGCAGCGACTCGCGTAGTTCGCCAAAGATGCAAATTAATCAAGACTCGGTAGATACACGAAATAATAGTTTATTATTCATCTTCTTTGATGTAAAGCAAAGATTCCAATTGATATATCGTTATAAGAAATAACCTAACATTTTTGTTCAATTTCGTAATAGAATCAGAAGACTTTACAAACCAAGCATTTTGCTATTCTATTTAAAATTCCGAATCTGAAAATTTTATATAACTTCATATAGAAATACCCACTCCATCTTAATGTATTTAAGTTTTTTTTGCTATTCTTAACAGGCAAAAAAGATGAATAATAAAAATATGATTATTTATATTTACCGACCCTTGATTACGTACTTTTTTTTTTACTATAAACAGAAAAAATGTTGAAAAATTCATAATCCAACAATTAATAGTATAGGAGGTCGTAAGTACCGGCAGATACGACTGTCTGTTTCTAGTTTGATGAAAAAATCACATCAGCTAATTTAAGGAGGTCGTATCCACCATTTTTGTAATTACTTTTTTCATGAAATCGCTATAAAAACCATGGAAACATACACAGATAAATAGGAATTGGCGAGAATTAAAAATTAAACATGAAATTTAGTGAAGATAAAAGCAGAAGATCGCATGTAGGCGCATATGTCCTTTGAGCTTCAATTTTTTTTTTTTTTTTTTTCTATAATGATAACGTTTAGGCAGAGCGTCGTATCTGCCAACGTACGATCTTCTGCGTTTAGGTAGTTTCAAAATGCTTAATTTCGAATTATTTATGTGCGCTTTCATCATTTTCAAAGCGATTGATGGAATAAAAAAGAATTATAGAATTATGGCACTAACATCACCTTTTTTTGGCGCTTTTTCTTATTGCGTATGAAATAAATTTCAATTATTTTACCAGCTGGAGAAGAGTATTTCACATAATTGTTTCAAATTTGAAGTAAAAACTTATATCTTGGAATTTAGAGCGAGTTTAACTAAAAAAAGATGACGATTTTTTCAATTGGCCAAAAAAGATGCGCAATCAAATTTCAGATTAGGATGTATGTTTAAAGAATTAAAATTAAGATTTGTTTTTGCCAAGTGGCCAGGGGCCATCTCGAAGTGGCAATATAATTTTATATGTACCCTTCTACGATCCAGCGGTTCAATTATGACCAATAGTCCATTCCCACACCCCGTTTCTTCTAATATGGACAACTTTTTTCCCCTACCTGTGATAATCCCTGTCTTTATATTATCATTGAAATTTGTTCTTGAACGATAGAACACATTCGTTAATCATTACATCAAAATAATAACAGTTTCTGTGAAAAATAATGGTGAACTTCCCTATATGATAGAAAGAAGAAAATTAAATAGTCATTTTTGATTTATGGTTTGGTTGAATAATGTATCATTTTCTCTCAATTACTACCTCGCTATGTGTTTATTCTGTAAAATTGATTTTTTATCGGTCTATATTCACTATGCCAGCCGGTCGATATTACTAGATAATTTTGAAGTCGCAGATTAATGGACCACCTCATAATGATAAATAATAATAATATAATAATCACTAAGATTTTTGACAGAAACACCCGTACGCTGAACAAATGTTCAAAAACAATTGTAATATCTTCTTTGTTTCGAAGACGGAAAAACCAAGATATGTTGAAATATATTATTAAGCTTTTTTTTTTAATTCAGTGATCCGTGTTCATCCCACATAAGAAATCGTGTATGTATTGAACGATATAGGAAATATCGCGGATAAATGTAATATAAAATAAGAAAAACGGGGGATAACTAGTTCGAGCTTTCTTTTATTGTTTTACAATCACGTATAGACTTGCATACAAGACTCCAGAAAGCATTAAAACGTATACTTAAAAGTGTAACAGATGCACATAAAATTCATTTTGATTACTTCGCGTGTTTGTCACATGTCAATTCGATTGTTAGAAACTTTCACCGGAATTTGCTAATACGCAAATGCATATAATTTTGTAGAAAAGTTCGAAGCTTAGTCACTTTAATTATTGAACTTCGAATTGATGTGGAAAGTTCCCAGAGTATACGATTTGTAGGTTTTCGTCATAGTCGATAAAGTGGAGAAAAAACACGCACGCTAAAACAGTGTGTCTGCTAGTATCTCAGATCCCAACTGGTATCAATCAGAATTTACCCTACGAGTGAGCTCGCAGCTGGGTGAAACTGTAAATTTCAGTCGGTATGACAGATACCGCTTGCTGCGCCAAGCCCACTTCAAGCCCACTTGGTCGGCTCACAAATTAACCCAGGGTGAACCGTCTTTAGAATATTCAGTCAACGCTCAGGGTCATATCTATCTTTAAATAAGTCGCCATCGATGAATTCGTAAAAATGATCGAGAATTGGCATTGAGTTTCAACGACCTGGCGCAAGCAGCGCTGTCGCTTTGTATTCATATCGCTCACATGTTTCGTGACCGGCGATTGCTTGTCAAACATTCTTAAAGATCGTGTAACGTTCCCGCTCTTCACTTGTTTCGAATACAATAAGAACAAAAACAGTCCTTTGCAGTACTAAAAACTCTGCGATTCCATCGTGCTAAATATCTAGATTTGTCATTTTCGTGTATAAACATCGAGTGACAGTGTGTGTGAGGTTATTTGTGGGTTCTCACCAATTAACCTCAAAGTAAGTATAGCATACTTGTGTTTGCGGTCAAAGTTTTTTTGTTTTTTGTTCACAGATCTCGTAATTTACACCCAGAAGAAAAAAATCGTTACAATTTTCGAAAATATGAGCCAAAAAAAAGAGCAAAGATCTTCCATGGCCCTGCAACGACCAACAACAAAGCCCCAAATACTTCGGAGCGATAACTTTCTCTGAAGGAGCCACTGCGGTTCTGAAAGTCATGACTGCACTTGGAGTGACCCCAGGATCCAACGCGAAGGCTCACATGATTCGGACCAACCAGACACAGTTAGAACAGGCTCAACGACAGGCGGCTGATAGTACTCGAGAAGCCCAAATTGCTATCCGAAGACTACGACTAGGCCAAAATGAGACTACAGCGGCTAGAGAAGGACCGTCATATGCCGCAGGAGCCTTTTAAGGGAAGACCCTACTGCAAACTTGACAAAAAGCAGTTTTTTATTTTCCAACTGGCCAAAAAAGGTTCAAATTAAAACGTTATACTACCAATTCTAGATTATGGTAGAATATGTTTTAAAATAAAATTTTAGTCTTCTGCGATAAAAGTGTATGCGCAGGAAACCTTTCCCAGCGCTGCGCAGGATAGATTCTGCGAAAGGTTCCCTGCGCATACACTTTTATTGCAGAAGACTGAATTTTTTTTACAACATATTCTACCATAATCTCCAATTGGTAGTATTACTTTTTAGATTGAACTTTTTTTGGCCAATCGAAAAATAAAAAACTGCTTTTTTTCCAAGATTTCGGTATGGACCTCCCTTGAAGATGGTACGATGAAAATATTAGTTTGAAAGTTGAACAAAGAAATTTTGTTTTTTGTAAATAAAAAATTGAATTTTGTCAGAAATTTTGTCACCAACAACTTTTATTTGAAACATTTTTCGATATTTCAAACTCTTCTAGTAGTAAATTTTGTTTTTTTAGTAAAAACTTCAGACCCGTTTTTCTCAGAACTATATTTTTGGCAACGTGTCGTAAGGTTTTGGGAGCACCGTTGCTCCGATTAGACTCATTTAGGGCTCATTTTTTTCAGAAAACAAATCCTCATCGCATGAACGAGAGAAATTTGAAGAAAAAATTTCCAGACAAAGTTATCAGCAAAAGAGTGACCAGATTTTTGGTAAATTTCGATAACTGACCATAACTTATTACAGGAATTTTTTTTTTCAGTTCCCTACGTTCATGCGATGAA
Source organism: Rhogogaster chlorosoma (assembly GCA_944452935.1). NCBI lineage: Eukaryota > Metazoa > Arthropoda > Insecta > Hymenoptera > Tenthredinidae > Rhogogaster > Rhogogaster chlorosoma. The sequence goes on along the minus strand of OX101803.1, from coordinate 9,870,189 downwards.
GAATTGCTCTCCGAAGAAAATGAGACGTCAAAAGACATAATCGGATCAACTGTGTGCCTGAAACCTTACGACAAGTGATTTTCAGACAAGTGATTTTCTTGATGTATTATGAACTTTGGTTAAGATATAAATGATTTTTGGAGTATGTAGAATTTTTTGAATCAAGCTGTACTGGTCCCCTTAAACTGGTACCGTTTACACGCATCTTTATTCCTATTTTATTCCGGTTTACTTATTCTACACCCGCTAATCAAGAGGAATAGAATAAGTAAACTGATTTAGTTATTCCGGGTGTAAAGTGCCGTTTACACGCACTTTAACACCGGTTTTCACTATATCGGATATTAAAAAACCGGAATAAAAGTGCCGTGTAAACGTAGTCCATAAGGGGCGCCCACTTGGGAGATTTGCACCAGGCGGCGCCATTGCTAGTCACGGCGCTGATTATACCAAACGTATTCTCAATAGTCCTTCGTGCTCTGCTCAATCTGTAGTTGAATATTCTGTGATCTGGAGTGAGTCTACGTCCAGGATATGGCTTCATGATGTTTACCTCTAGCGGGAAAAGGGGCCATTCAAGAAATACGTTCGCTTTTAGGGGGGGGGGGTCAAGGTTGATGTGACGTTACAAGTTAGGGGGGGGGGGGGGGGTGTTCGTCAAAATGTGACGTTCGGTTTTTGTGTATAGAATTCGTGTTTTGGCATGAGAATTCCGTAAGTGAGAAATGACGGGCTGCTTATATGGACAATTTTAGAAATAGAGTGGGGGGGGGGGGGGGGGCGAGATTTGTGACGTATTACTTTGGGGGGTCTGGTCAAACGAAGCATCGTTACATAGGGGGGGGGGGGGGGGGTCTAAAATCGTCGAAAAAAGCGAACGTATTTGTTGAATGGCCCCAAACATCATCTGCCACAATCACGTAGGGTAGGTTAAAATTGTATCCAGGTAAAGAGCTTGGCAATGGCAGTTCGAGCGATCCTGAATTCAAGTTTTGGAACAAGGGACTCTCTCTAAGTACTGATGCATCGTGCATCCGGCCATTCTTTCTTATATCCACAAACAAGAACTTATATTCCGCATCGACAAGACCTAATAACACAATGCTGTCTCTGCCTTTGTAATTGCGATATTGGGATCCATCTTTGCGCGGAGGTCTGAAATTAATGTGCTTTCCGTCTAACGCACCGATACAGTGAGGAAATTGCCACAGCGCTTGGTATTGACTTACAACCACCTCCAATTCGGCTGGACTAGGCGGACAATCGAACACTTGGTCCTTGAGCACTAATACTATTGCTTCCAATGTCTCGGAAACCAATCTAGACAACGTATTCGGAGCGATCCGTGTCGAGTATGCCAGATCTTGAAATGATTCGCCGGTAGCGAGAAACCGCAGTGTAACACCAAGTCTTTCACGAGGAGTGATAGCTTCTCTCATGACCGTGTCTTGCTTTTCAATGAACAGTGTAGCAAGTTCGAGCAGCTCTTCAAAAACGTCCTCCTCCATGCGCGTGTAGTTGTTGAAGGATTTGGGATCTTCAAAGCTATATAATTAATAACACAAACGCGTAATAAGGAATGTACAAATACGCATGAGCAGTATTATTCTACATCAAAATTGTACTTTCAGATGAGTATAGAATATGGTTATGCTTACCTCAGCTCTTCCTGCAACATATTCAATATACTGAGACCCTCGTTTCTGCGTAACAGCCATTTTCGGCTCCATATCCTTCTTTTCTTCAGTCTTCGCGCGCGTCTTTCTTTCTCTATAGCCAGCAAAAGAGCTATTGCTGCCGATTTTTTTCGACGTACAGCGTTGACTATAGCCTCCATATTGCGACTGCGTTTACGTGTATTTTGACAAAAAAGTGAAACCGAGGGATACAAAAGAATTTCCACTCAGGTTAGGGAACGTACCCATACTACGTGACCCATTTTTACAATTTTTTATCCCCCTCCCCCCCCCCCTCGGTGACCGCCCGTAGTATATGCCACCCCCCCCCCCCCCCCCCCCCCCGCTAGTTTTCACGTAGTAATTCATAAATATGGTTTTAAATCATTTTTTGCAGATAGAAAGTTAAAAAAAAAGTCATTTGGCTCATATTTGTCTTTTATAATAACAAATGAAAAAAATATTATCAAGAAGAAAAAAAACGCTGCGCGCCATATTTGAATAAAGCTCAAAAAAGCACGAGATTTCCCTACACGATATTGACTACGTGACGAAAACCTACGCCCTCCCCCCCCCGCCCCTGTGACCAAGCGTGGTATTTTGAAGACCCCCCTCCCCCCCGGAATGGGTCACGTAGTATGGGTACGTTCCCTTACCACGCAAGATGGCCCGCGCCGTGTGACGCGGAAACCAACAACAAATCGAGATCGAATACTAGCCGTGTTCGCTGGCATATCTTTCCGCGCATGCGCTCCAAATTATGTACTGCGCATGCCCGCGTTTCAAATTTAAATAAAAATTAAACAATCCATTTATTCAATTTTTTTCCACAGCGATTCGAAATTTTCTCCTTACTATATATTGGTGTTATTTTCTGTCTGTCGTTAAAAACTAATAGTAATATCAATAGAAATATGTCTGCGGAACCCAATTTTGTTACAAACATTTATTTAGACCCAGAGTCCGGAAAACGTTATCCCATTTGGGTTACCAAACAAACCCGAGATAAAATTTAATCAGATAAAAACTTAAACTTAATAATATAAACTTTAAACAACTTGTAGCAGGGTAAAAAACTCTCGGAACAGTGAAAAAAACCACCACAGGGAAAAAAAAACTATTAACAATGGTTTTTTTACAACACATGCATGAAAACTGCGGGTTTTCAAGCATCTGAAGCGGGACAACAGCTGTATTCAGACCTGGCAAAAAAACTCTCGGAGCAGGGAAAAAAACTCACCATAGTGAAAAAAACTATTAATAATGGTTTTTTGAAAATACGCGTCTTTCATGCATATGTTGTAAAAAATAGGTGCATAATATACTATTTCTTTACTAAAATCATATCTCTTATAATGACCAAATTCAAGCTTAAGATTAATTTAACTAATTATTTACGTTTATTTGTATAGATAAAACTTTTTCATTAAAACTTTTTGACTGGGCAAAAGCGATGCATGCCAACAACACCGGTAACGAAGAAATTTTTTACCTTGGAGAAGAAAGTTTTAATATAATTAATAAAAACAAAGAAGCAGCTCGAAATGATGATGATGATAATGAGGATTTTGAAATGAGTGAATTTATTTCTTTCGATAAAAATTCTTCAGCTACTCAAAATTTAAAGGAAGCAGTACAACAAAACCCATGTTGCTCCTCTGTGAATCGAAAAAAAGAAAAATACGAATGGAAATATCAAGACAGTTTATCCTTAATTAGGAGTTATGGACTTCATTATGAAGAAAAAGATCATCTAACATATAAAAAATTCTTTTGGGACAATATAGTTAATGATTTGATTAGCCAAAAGTATAATGTCAACAAAACAATATGTCAAAGTAGATGGACCAGTCTTTATCAAAGTTACAAACAGTGTAAAGACAAAGCTGGACGTTCTCCTGATCAGCTGACTTTTTTTAAAGGAATTGATGAAATTTTAGGAAACAAGCCTGTAAATTCTTCGCAACACTGTTTAAGTTCATTGACAAAAAAATTTGAAGAATGTGATAAAGAAACTAAAATTAAAAATAAATCAAATATTAAAAGAAAATCTTGTGAAGATGGAAAGGATGAAAGAAAACAGTTAAAAAAGCCCAAGCTTGAATTATAAAAAGAAAAATTGAAAGTACAAAGAGAAAAATGTCAATTAATTAAAGAATATATTCAATTAAAGAAAAGTCAATAATTACTATTATAATTGGTCGTCAATTCTTCAAGAGCGGCTTAGGCCATTCACGTGTTTGTAACTTTTGATAATGAAAATATTTATGTTTACAAAAGCGTATCAAGATTCGCGGCAGCGAATCGCCGAGTTCCCAAACCAAACTCGGCGCGCCAGCCACGAAACATTTACCCGAGCCAGCTCTTGTTCTTGTAAAAAATCTGTCATATCTTTTGAACCGCTGATTATTTCCTAATAAAATTTATATGGGCGTAAGGCCCTCGCCATTTGACCTTCCTCGCGAAATTTCGACAAGATCTACCGCGTGGTTCCTGAGATATTGACCGTCGAAGTTGATCAAAAAACACAATCTTCTTCTTCTCCTTCTTCTCCTTCTTCTTCTTCGTTGCAGACCGTTCTTCTTGAGACCACGATATCTGTCGAACCGTTGCACTTATGAACTTACCATTTGGAAGGAGTGTTCTCGTCACCGAAATCTCGCCCCCTATTGTTTTTGAGCAAAAATTGACCACGCGTAACTGAGTTATTAATAATATTAATTATTTTACGAAATGCGCATGCGCAGAATTATTGATCGGCTTCGATGCCTGATTTACAAAATGCGCATGCGCAGCAGCAAATCGCGGCCGCGTGCCAGTATGATTATTGTAACTTTTTCTGGTTATGCTTCACCAGCAGAAGGCTGGTGAAGTTAACCTAGTCCGCGTGAGTTCTTGGTCACGGGTAAAATGATTTTTGGAGCTCCTCTTGGGGAAAAGTGAAAAACCCAAATAACCCTAATACAGACTCGGATTGACTTTCGCCAACCAGAGCTGCCTCCCTCACAGACTCGGAGATATCTAATACCACAGACTAGGGTGCCAGTGATAGCTACACCGTAGCTGTCACATTTCTCAGTACCGAAGCTGCCTCTAGCTTACTGAAAGATAGAAAAATTATTTGATTAGTAAAAAGAAAGGAAAACAATAACAAAATTATGAAAAATCGATGTTAAAGATCAAGTTCCTCGCTTCGAGGTCTCGTGTTTAATTTGTTAACCAAATATTGGTTCTTTTAGAACTTAACAAACAGAAAATTATAAAATAAAATAAAATAATTCTGCTTCGAAACAAAACAAAAAATAAATCAAAAATTAATTTTAACATAAAATAACTTAAGTTTTAATCTAAGTCGCTACTAGGAATTTGCTAGAATTTTCTAGTCTTCTTTGCTCGGTTGAGTTTTTGAATATAATTTTTAGGTTAAGTGCGTTTGTGCTGATAAGATTGGATTTGTTTTAATTTTAAGCTAGCTTTGACGACTACAGTTTTAGTTAGTCTCAAGAAAGAATGATATAATTGATATTCTGTGTTTTATGCGAGAATTCTAGAATATTGAAGTTAAATGACGCTAAGTTAACAAAAGGTGATTGAAGCTAAATCGGTTTCGAGTCGTAATGGCCGTTTTGGCACATCTACGCTCCCGTCCGTTGGTTTGCGCGATATTATATGTGACGTGCGCCGAGGAAAGGGGTCTTACGCTGCAAATCGAGATTTTACAGAGCGAGCGTTGGAAGTCGAGCGGATAGATGCGACTTTTAGGAGAGAGGGAAGACTCACGAATTCTTCCCCCTCCACTTTCTACTACATTCTCACGCATTCAGTAGCTCCGCTGCCGCGTATTCCGTTTGTTTTCTCACGGACGGGGTATCGAAGAGACGCGGAGATGTAGTGGTGAGTGGTGGGAGGTGTTTCACGGGATCTCGAGTTCTCGAGCGGCAGACCGATTTCTCGCGTACCCAACAACCCAATTATTAGAAAAAGTAATGGTCGGATTTTTTTTTTACGGTTTCATTAAAAAGAACAACTCAAAAACTATCCAAAAGTGTAAAAACCTAAAAATCGAATTTTGCAGCGTTAGACCCCTTTCCTCGGCGCACGTCACATATACCCTTCGTGTGACGTCACTATCATGGTACGGTGGGGATTTCGTCGTCTTCCCACTCCGGGACGGTGATGTTGTGTTTGTGCGTGTGCACGTTGGTGTGAACACCAACGCACACGTTACATAATATAACCGCAAAAACATTGAAAATGTAAAAAATTACAACCGAGTTCCAAAATGGTTTCCCCAGCCAAAAACTCGAGAAAATCATACTCTTTTTCAGCGTCAGATTACAAACATCATTACGTTACAAAAATAGTACAAAATAATACGTGAAATCAGGCATTGTAGCTGTTACGAACGGCCCCGATATCGCATTTTTTCCAAATTTATTCTACTGCGAGTAGTGCAGTCAGCGCATTCCTACACGCGCGCGCTCGCCGGAAGGCAGAGCAGGAAATGACAACCGAAACCATCGATTCAGCGATTTGCAATAAACCCCACCATCGATCAACCCGAGGTTTCTTTATCGAAACCGAGGTGATTGCTAGTCAGTCGAATTAATACCGAAAGCTGAGCAAAGTGCTCACCCCTCTAACGCGCACCCTGAACCACGCCTAACCGTCTTCGAGGACTCCTGACAAGGGCTGAGTGTGAAGCAGACCAGAGAGCAGATTCGAAGAAGGTCCATCAAACAGACAGCTGACTCGGATCTGACTGCTCGGCATAAGCTGCACCAGGATCATCGTGAAGGAAGTCGCTCAACGGTGGGCTCTTGGAGTTGGCTCGGGTGACGCGCAGAGGTTGATTCGGTAGGCTCATTCCTTCTCTACCTTCCATATTTCGCATTGTATTATCAAATAACATTTAGTTTAGTATTAGCTATCTAGCACATGAGTTAACGTTATAGGGAATTAGTCTCTTAAGTACCGTATTCTTGCAACTACTATTCTCGCAACTATTCCATTCTCGCAGCTATTCATTGAATAAACGCATATTTAAAGTAACACGACAGTGGTTCCTTCTAGACCATTCACAAATAGCACAGGTGTCCTTAGGACTTTATTCAAGCGAGCCCAAGAGATTGATCTTCAGCCGCTCGGAGATTACTCTCTTTCTCGAATTATATAAGAATACGACACCCGAAGCCTTCAGTTCGGTTGCCCGTAACATAGCCGAGCGTTCCCTTTGTTAATTTTCAGACTTCAAATTATGTTCTTCAAATGCTAATCAATGGAAATGAATGGGAAACCAATAGAATCATTGATAAAACCTGTGATAAAACAGCATATTGGCGACGGAAAATATTGCTGAAGGAAGTTAGCTCGTATGATGATACGAACTCGGCAGGCATAGATTGTTCTGAAAATTATCAATTGCACTCTTTTTTTTAAATTATTTCTTCCAGTCAATGTGTAACGATCACACCCACAAAGTTGTCGGGAGCATTGTTGCGCAGTATTAGTTAGCTGCGTTGCACCGCAAGGAGAGGAGTTTGATTTGTAGAGAGAATAGACACGTGTTATTAATAATGACTTTATTTTCAGGAAATACAAAAGGTGCTTGACTCTCGGCTCACAAAAGAATACTACTCGTACATAAGTCGCCAGCGCCTCGTGCGGTCGTGAAAGGCAGCCATAGCTTCTCGATCCTTTCACGAGCGCTCGACCCGCGAACATTCAAACAGAAGCACACAAAGTTCCTCCTTTTTTTTTCGCAACACTTCCGCCGCTGACTGAATATTCTAAAGACGGTTCACCCTGGGTTAATTTGTGAGCCGACCAAGTGGGTCTGAAGTGGGTCTGAAGACGCAAGCGGTATCTGTTATACTGACGGAAATTTACAGTTTCACCTAGCTGCGAGCTAACTCGTAGGGTAAATTCTGATTGATACCAGTTGTAATCTGAAATACGAGCAGACAAACTGTTTTAGCGTGCGTGTTTTCTCTCCACTTTATCGACTATGACGAAAACCTACAAATTGTATACTCTGTGAACTTTCCACATTAATTCGGAGTTTAATAATTAAAGTGACTAAGCTTTGAACTTTTCTAGAAAATTATATGCATTTCGACGTTCTAATTAGCAAATTGGCTAATTCCACTTTTTTTCGAAAATCGTTTTTCTGTATTTTCTGTTGAGAAATAATTATTTAAGAGTAATAAATCCAAAAAAAAACGATTTTCGAAAAAAAGTGGAGTTAGCCAATTTGCTAATTAGAACGTCGATTTGCGTATTGGCAAATTCCGGTGAAAGTTTCTAACAATCGAATTGACATGTAACAAACACGCGAAGTAATCAAAATGAATTTTACGTGCATCTGTTACACTTTTACGTATACGTTTTGATGCTTTCTGGAGTCTTGTATGCAAGTCTTGATCGTAAAACAACAAAAAATAGCTCGAACTAGTTATCGCGCTTTAGCATTATTATTATTTCCCCCGTTTTTCTTATTTTATATTACATTTATCCTCGATACTTCCTATCGTTTAATACATACAATTTTCTTATGTGGTAAAGTGGATAAACTTGGACCACTGAATTGAAAAAAAAAAGCTTCAGAATACTTCGACATCTCTTGGTTTTTCCGTTCTCGAAACAAAGAAGATATTACAATTGTTTTTGAACATTTGTTCAGTTTACGGGTGTTTCTATCAAAAATCTTAGTCGTTATTATATTATTGTTATTTATCATTATGAGGTGGTCCATTAATCTGCGACTTTAAACTCATCTAGCAATATCGACCGGCATAGTGAATATAGACCGATAAGAAATCAATTTTACAGAATAAACACACGAAGAGGTAGTAATTGTTAGAAAATGATAGATTATCCAATCAAACCATAAATAAAAAATGACCGTTTAATTTTCTTCTTTTTATTATAAAGGGAAGTTCACCATTATTTTTTACAGAAATTGTTATTATTTTGATGTAATGTTTAACGAATGTGTTCTATCGCTCAAGAATAAATGTCAATGATATAAAGATAGGGGTTATCACAGGTAGGGGAAGAAAGTTATCCATATTAGAAGAAACGGGGTGTGAAAATGGACTATCGGTCATAATTGAACTGGTATTAGATCGTAGAAGGGCATATATAAAATTATATTGCCAATTCGAGATGGCCCCTGGCCACTTGGAAGAAACAAATCTTAATTTTAATTCTTTAAACATACATGTTAATCTGAAATTTAATTGCGCATCTTTTTTGGCCACTTAAAAAAATTGTCATCTTTTTTTACTTGAATTCGCTCTAAATCCTAAGATATTTTTAGTTTTTACTTCAAATTTGAAACAGTTATACGTGTCAAACTCTCCTCAAGCTGGTAAAATAATTGTAATTTATCTTATACGTAATAGGAAAAAAAAGTACCTATTAATTTTTTTCTTAGTAACTACACGAATAGCGTTTGAATACCTTTAATCGCTCTGCCTATCTACGTAAATTTAGCCAATCACAAAGTTTCAGCGGAAGAAGTGGTCATCAGGATATGTAGGAGTCTTCTGTAAAATTTTACTTTAATTGAACTATAGCCGATGGATAAGCTACGAATGTTCCATTGCTGGAACCGCGCCGCGAGTGGAGAACTCAGCGGCGGTTTTGAACTGGGTAAACACGACCAACTTTTTCGAAGGCCTATATATGGGGCATTCCATGCCAATTCGACCAGTTTTAAACCTGACCATCTTAGATTTGTTTGTCAATTTTTTCAATGATTCTACTCGATGAAAAGAGTAGCCTGATTTTTTTTCAGATTTTTTTGGTAATCCGTTCATTTTCCATGAATTTTTTAAGTGAATCATCGATAGCCCCATTTTAAAAATCTGAAAAAATTCACAAAAATTTGATGATTAAAAAACGAATTTTCCAACTATTTTTCAAAGTGGAACTAAGAATAGTAGTCCATACGCTAGCCCTGTTTCTATATGCACTACGAAAAAAATCAAATTTTATCTTTGAAATTTATGTTTTCGATAGTGCTTGATCCGAATACGAAATTGGTTTTTGCAAGTTGCGAATTTTTATTCTATTATTTTTTCAATTTTTTTTCTGTTTATACAGAAACAGGGCTAGCGTATGGACTACTATTCTTAGTTCCACTTTGAAAAATAGTTCGAAAATTCGTTTTTGAATCATCAAATTTTTATGAATTTTTTCAGATATTTAAAATGGGGCTATCGATGATTCACTTAAAAAATTCATGAAAAATGAACGGATTACCAAAAAAATCTGAAAAAAAATCGGAGTGCTCTTTTCATCGAGTAGAATCATAAAAAAAATTGACAAACAAATCTAAGATGGTCAGGTTTAAAACTGGTCGAATTGGCATGGAATGCCCCATATACACTTGCAAAATTCAATAAATTTCCCAACATTAATTCACGTAACTTTATTCTATAACAGTCAAAATAATAATTTTTCGCACGAGATTCCTAAATATGTCCGTAATATATATTTTATAATCATTATACCTATATTTAATACATCGTTTTAAACCTGACGTGTACATTAATTCTTTCCATTGTTATCGTGAAATTCATATGAATTAATTAAATTTCAATTACTTTACCAGCTTGAGGATAGTTTAACACATAAATGCTTCAAATTTCAAGTAAAAACTTGGAATATTTTAGGATTTAAACAAACTCACCGGTTCATCAAGTCCCATATTCATCAGTTATTTTGTCGCGGATATCTATATTCAGTTATTTTACTACGCGTGATGAATCATCGGAGATATGACTGAATATGAGATATCGGAAGATGAGGAGATATGGGGGAGTTGTGGGTGAGATGTGAGGAGATGCGGGGACATGTCGTGTACCTATACGTTCTTTTTTTGATCGGTGCCTTACCCCTCCCGCGTCTTACCATAATCTGATATTCATCCAGTTGAGGGGATACCGTCTTGTCACAAAAATTTTATACGAAAGTCTTTCTCGCAGTCTACTGCAGATTTTCTGCTCCGAAGACGTGTTTGATTGCAATTTTGGATGATCGAGTTCAACGTTATGAATTAAATCATTCATTACGTGTAAGTTTTTTTGGTATTCAATCAGAAGGTTCCAATTAATTCTTACTGAAATTTCACCAAACTTTGTCGGCATGCAGGAAAATATCCGGAAATAACACTAAAAATGGCCGTTCCGGATAGCGGTTTAAAACATCTTTGCTGCATGATGCGCCGATCGCAGCTCAAAAAAATCTTGAACATTCAATATGCGTTATAGAATCCATTTTTAGATATTAGAATTATATTCTCTGCACTCAAAAGCTATTCATAAATCGGTACGAGTTTTGTAAACCTATAAATAATTAAAGTAAAGAATACAGTGTCAGGATTTCCTCAATTTATTCTGAATCGAACCTACTTTTTCTGTGGACTGTGATACATATATGTATAGGGGAGAGTGTTGTACCTCGGTCCGACATGTACACTTGGCGAGGTTGATTCTGACCCGGAAGTGATCGTTTGGAAATAGAATTATGTTGGTACCGTGAAGTAAACGCCAGCGCCTCTGCCGTGTGGCCGAGTTACAATCTCTGTTTGACTTTTTGACAGTTTTGACAGGCATAATTAATAACCGAATTCATAACCAATAACCTAACCTAGATATATTAGAACAGCGAAATATGTAGCCTCAAAAAATACGTGATTAACGAATTTGCTGTGAAACTGTGCGAAACGGATTTTATTCTATAGCAGATCTTTCGGTAAGTTCAATTTAATGATTCTAATAAACAAACGCAATGGTTGTGCAACAAGATTCTTTGTGGATTCTTTAACCGCTTTCAAAGGGTCGCGGTCACAGCTGGTGGACGTATTGAGTGTAACGATGTCACTGAATTGAGTCATAACTATGGGTTTCGATGCATCGCACAGCAGCCTATCGAGCCAGGACCATTGTCGAGCTGAAAACGATGAACTTGTAATGACGAACTACGACAGGTTAAGATTCATTGTGATTTATTTAATAGTTCTGAAATTCATTTACACAAGTAACAGATACTAGATCAAGATCATTTGACCATTATGTTAGGGTAACGGTATGAGATGCTGTTAGTATCATAATAAGTTAGTAAACATATTTTATCATTTCGCAGAGGTTGGACGTAGACCGAAATTAAACCGTAAAATGACCAGCCATAGTCAACAGGCCTAATTTCTACAGTCATACCTGATACATGCGAGGACTAGCTATAGTTGACAAAAATAACTCATTTCGTTGGTGAAAGACGCAGACAGGAATGGAACTCTAATTTGCGCAACGAGCAGGCATAGTTAACAGGCTGTGATTAATTCCTTTATCTATCAATATACAAACTAACTGTAATGATTCGTCTTCCTTCATTATGTGGGTTGGGTAATAGTAAAATAACTTGTGTAAACAAACAATTCATATGATAATATTCCACAGTAGTAGGAATATATTTTATTTTCATCAATGTAAAACGTGCAACGACCAAGTATAGTTAACAGGCATAATTTTCAGGTATAATTAACAGGTATAATTTCTACAATGAAACATGCGACGACTAGACATATTTAACAGGTATAGTTTCTTCAATGAAACCCTGATACATGCAACGACTAGACATATTTAACAGGTATAGTTTCTACAATGAAACCCTGATACATGCGACGACTAGACATATTTAACAGGTATAGTTTCTACAATTTCAGGCACTACAGAAGGACTTTTAAGAGGATTGATTAGTTGACGTACAATGTCTGAGAAAATGTAGAGGCAATTCATCATTCTCAATTCTGAAGCTGGTTTAGTGTAGTACTCAAACATGCGTACTTAATTTATTAGCTTTAACTTTAACTTTAACTTTTACTTAATCTCCTAAAGTTAAAGTTAAAGTTGAAGCTAATAAATTAAGCACGCATGTTTGAGTACTACACTAAATCAGCTTCAGAATTGAGAATGATGAATTGCCTCCACATTTTCTCAGACATTGTACGTCAACTAATTACGACTTTAGTCGCATGTATCAGGGTTTCATTGTAGAAACTATACCTGTTAAATATGTCTAGTCGTCGCATGTATCAGGGTTTCATTGTAGAAACTATACCTGTTAAATATGTCTAGTCATCGCATGTATCAGGGTTTCATTGTAGAAACTATACCTGTTAAATATGTCTAGTCGTTGCATGTATCAGGGTTTCATTGAAGAAACTATACCTGTTAAATATGTCTAGTCGTCGCATGTTTCATTGTAGAAATTATACCTGTTAATTATACCTGAAAATTATGCCTGTTAACTATACTTGGTCGTTGCACGTTTTACATTGATGAAAATAAAATATATTCCTACTACTGTGGAATATTATCATATGAATTGTTTGTTTACACAAGTTATTTTACTATTACCCAACCCACATAATGAAGGAAGACGAATCATTACAGTTAGTTTGTATATTGTGCGACCGGCTACTCAGTTAAGGGCAAGGGTAACCCGGCAGCCGTGCACTTCGGCGTCAACTAACGATTATTAAAGAATACGACAAACTAGATTTTGGGCGCCAGACGTTATAACGTTACTCGAAAGACTAGAAAAATATAACTTTGACGGCGGAAATTGCCAGCTAGCTTAGAATATAATCAATCATGAATAATGGTAGAGTGGGTGGGTTGCCAGATCAAATAATAGAATATTAATTACTTATTTGATTGATTTATTTTAATTTGCCAAGAAATTTACGATAGTTAATAAATGATATTCCGTATTATACGGTACGATATTTAACAAAATCCGTGTTTTCACGGGAAAAATCTATAATATGTCTCAGAATAATCGGTAATACGGGAATTTACACAATATCATGCTCAAGAAAATATAACAGAATAATATCAGAAATTTCGCAGCAGTTAGGCTCGATATAATATAATATACTCAATCACAGAGAAAAATCAGAATACAAATAAGCAAAGAAAATATACGAAAACAATAATTAATCAAGAAACTTACAGACTAAATAACAAATGCTTGCTTCTACGCTCGCTATAAGCACCAGGAAATCGTACGCGACAAGTCGTTCACTCAAGAAGAAAATAATATCATGCCAGAAAGAAAATAATATGATAGAGAAAATAGAAAAGAGAATACAGAGCAGAAATAAGCTATAAGAGAATCTACAACATGCTAAGAGACCAAATATAACCCACAATAATCCACTAATCACGAGTTTACTCGGGAATCCGTTTTTAATCACACTAAAATATTACAAAAATACTAAATATAATCGGGACGAAGTCTGCAAGACTTAACGAACCGTATACGTGACCTACGTCACAAATACCTCGTGGCCTACGCCACACAATATAATATAAAATATAACTAAACGGGATTCGTGAGCTAACTCGTGGTTGTACAAGAAAATAGGTCTTACCTTTTTAGCAGAGAAAACTGTGCGTAGCACTTAAACTGAATCTAACTTAATTCAACAACGGTAGCACAAGATCGGAAATTTGAGCGAAACTCGGGAAAAACGGTAATTCGGTATTCGATGTCTAGCTGATGTGGTCGGGAAGACGGCGAGACGTAGAAGTAGGCTGAGTCCTGCGGCGTTGACCAATTTATAGGCGAGGGGTTCCCGCGCTGCAACGTTCGTCGTTAGACTTTGGCGATCGCAAAGTAGTCGAATTTTGCGTCTACCTTTTACAGACCGAAGTGAGTTTGAGGACGTGTTGTCCAGTCCACCCTGGTTTGAATATTTGTCCAGGCTCATTATGGCGGCGTGGCGGGATTTCAAATGCGGTACACCGGGACTCGTACTCGATAACTCCTCTCTGTCGACTCTGGCTCTCGTCTCGGGACTCCTCGCATGCATCATCGGGATGAAATGCACTCTGGTTGCGCTTTAACAGGAAAAACTGACCAACAGAGGATCTGGCGGAAATTCTGATGCCCCTAATACCCGGATCTGCATCCAGACTTCCCCATGGACGGTGTGGAAGGCTTACAGGCAGGCCTGCATCACACGATTGCAGTTCGTGTCCGGGATGATGGCGAGAAAGCCGATGATCTGGTCCAGCGTGATGAGTCTTCGACAACGGGAAGCATACGGTTACTTTGGTGTGTTCACCTGGCTCTATTCGACCGTTGTCGAGACGTCCGGAATCGGTAGACGGGATGTGGTCCAGCACCAGGCTGAAAAGTCGGCGGGAACGGGAGGAAGACTCTTAGAGCCAGCCTTATTCGACCGCTCCTGCGGCATCCACAGCCGAGAGTACGACGGAAGTACGATGATTCAGACTAGCAACAGCTGATGATCCGTGGAGATCGCTGCTTCGGACATCTCGGGATTCCCTCGACGTCCTTGCGTTGACCTCCGAGTTTCGCCGATGACAGA
Organism: Rhogogaster chlorosoma; assembly: GCA_944452935.1. Lineage (NCBI taxonomy): Eukaryota > Metazoa > Arthropoda > Insecta > Hymenoptera > Tenthredinidae > Rhogogaster > Rhogogaster chlorosoma. The sequence continues at coordinate 9,855,105 of OX101803.1, read as the reverse complement.
ATATAATAAAAGAATGGAAGAAACGCAAAATATTAAATAAATAGTCCTAAAATATAACTAAATTGAAAACCTGGTACTTGTCGCTGACTTCCCTGGCACCGTCCGTCTTCCCGATCCGTAGCTTAATTCGCGTCCTTCGTGACGTTTGCAAAATGCAACGTCACAACCGATAGATAAAGGAATTAATCACAGCCTGTTAACTATGCCTGCTCGTTGCACAAATTACAGTTCCATTCCTGTCTGCGTCTTTCACCAACGAAATGAGTTATTTTTGTCAACTATAGCTAGTCCTCGCATGTATCAGGTATGATTGTAGAAATTAGGCCTGTTGACTATAGCTGTTCGTTTCACGGTTTAATTTCGGTCTACGTCCAACCTCTGCGAAATGATAAAATATGTTTACTAACTTATTATGATACTAGCAGCATCCCATACCGTTACCCTAACATAATGGTCAAATGATCTTGATCTAGTATCTGTTACTTGTGTAAATGAATTTCAGAACTATTAAATAAATCACAATGAATCTTAACCTGTCGTAGTTCGTCATTACAAGTTCATCGTTTTCAGCTCGACAATGGTCCTGGCTCAATAGGCTGCTGTGCGATGCATCGAAACCCATAGTTATGACTCAATTCAGTGACATCGTTACACTCAATACGTCCACCAGCTGTGACCGCGACCCTTTGAAAGCGGTTAAAGAATCCACAAAGAATCTTGTTGCACAACCATTGCGTTTGTTTATTAGAATCATTAAATTGAACTTACCGAAAGATCTGCTATAGAATAAAATCCGTTTCGCACAGTTTCACAGCAAATTCGTTAATCACGTATTTTTTGAGGCTGCATATTTCGCTGTTCTAATATATCTAGGTTAGGTTATTGGTTATGAATTCGGTTATTAATTATGCCTGTCAAAACTGTCAAAAAGTCAAACAGAGATTGTAACTCGGCCACACGGCAGGGGCGCTGGCGTTTACTTCACGGTACCAACATAATTCTATTTCCAAACGATCACTTCCGGGTCAGAATCAACCTCGCCAAGTGTACCTCGGTCCGCATAGGCTACAGTTACTATATGTAGGAATTTCCGTTAACTTTGAGACAGAAGCGATTCTCTCCCTTTGTCGACTTGCCTAATTACTAGTTATAATTTAATAATTTAGACAAATTCAACTTATTTTATGTCGAACGCTTCTACTCGACGCGGCCTGGGTCAAAGCTGTCGAGGCTCAGAATATTGAAATTTGTTGGGCGCCAGTTAATTATCAAAATTAACGAAAACAAAATATGGCTAAGCTCTAGTCGATTGATAAATAATATATAAATAGGTAGACTCTACTCGCAAGAGAGTTCGTTTGAGGACCCAAGGGAGGAAGGAATGATCTAAATTTCCAAGAGTACAGAAAGACAGAATTGGACAGAATATACAAGTTTATTTACTTACAAATTGTTGTCAGAATCCGACTCTTAGATGGTCTATCCAATGTATATTATATCGACAGTTGACAAATTTTCACTTAGATCACAATAACTAAAGACTGCCTAGATCGACGATTATTAAACATACGATTTATACAGTTGACAAATAAACGATGTAATTATCGCGTATAATACTAACTTAGATGCAATTGACAAAAGATATAGAAACTGACGCAAGAGTCGCGGTTCTACTCTAAAGCTTTACAAAAGTATGCACGATACACACGAAAATTGACAAAGTTGGTTATGTACGAAATTGATATAATATAATTAATATACACGAAAATTGACATAAGAGTCATATACGAGAGTTGACGTAAGAGCTATGTACAAGAGTTGGCGTAAGAGTGGGCCTACCGGCACGTATCGCACGTTGCTCGGCACGTTCGTTCGGCGCTTGCGCAATACCTTAATTTTGAACGCGGCATGACTTGAGTCAAGCAGTCACCTGACGTGTACTATTTGAGTCAATTAATCAACCTTTAGACATATATTTCGATTATAATTAACTTAAAGCTAAGGATTCTGACTCTGACGTTGAGTTTATGTCAATAATCTAATTTTCCTGTTACAACTTCGATAGTTACTAGTTTCGGGGAACCCCCAAACTGTGTTTTATCCTGAAATTTGCAGTGTTTGTCGAAAGATATCCAGATTATACGCAGAAATTTGTTTTTGATGGTAAGAAGTAACTTTTTCATATCGTAGATCGGAGGTGTGAAATGTATGTTATGATAGGCTTTACGGATCGCAATTGATGATTACATGCTGTTGAAATGCCTATTTTGAAATGGAGATAGTGGCGTTGAACTCAACATAATCTATAAATAATTAGGCCACTAATTGTTCCGAATTCCGATTTGTTGTACCTTGGACCACTATAGTGCGTTGTACCTTGGACCGGTCCAAGGTACAACATACCATAATTCTGTAACTTAGCAATGTCTCGCGATTGATTATCCCTTCGACTACACCCGGGGTCCAATGGACCCCAACGCCGCAATTTTTCACGACTTCATTCGTTTCCTTGCATTTTTCACTACCTTAAAATTTTTTTTATTTTTTATATTGCATCCTATCCCTTTCTAGAAGGTTTCAGCTCCATTTTGGTTTTTTATTTTTCAAAATCGAGCCAAAACTCTGCCCACAGCAAGAGTTTAAAGATCGATGGGGGCCGCTGGACCCCATGTGTAGTTCTCGGTCCTGGGCAGAGGTGTGTAGGGGAAGGGTTATGCAGGGGTGAGTGTGGCGATCGCGGACGCGGGGTAATCCCAAACACCACGATTTCACTACCTTCGAAAAAAAAAATTATGTTTTTTCGTATGGAGTTGTAGGTTAATTCATATGTAGTACTAGGCAATAAGGCAGCTCAGGTTCTGCATATTATTTAAGGTAAATATTATTTAATATTTTCAGCCTTTTGCATGTTATTTTTGGCATGAATAGATTCGTTAAATTCTCGTTACACCGCACAGTGGTCTAAAATGAGTGAAAACTGGCCAAAACTCGCAAAAAAAATTTTTTGTTTATGTTATTCTTCGAACGCGTTTTGGTAGAGGTCCGTTGGGACCATCGAATTCCGGGAAGTAAACAAAACAGGCATCGAAAACTTCCCTTAACTCCCCACGCCCAATGTGGCAATCGAGCGCGTTGCATCGTGTGTGCAACAGCTACTGGAAAATCGTCTCATTGCGAAAGTGTATATTACGAAGTGAAAAATAATTCGTTTTTAATTCTGTAACATGGCTAAGGCACAGGAAGGTGTGTAGAATGTGAATACGTCATCGACAATTGAAATATTTCCATCGCATATTAATTAACTAATCACAATCAATAGCGAAAATAATAATTGATTGAACTTGGAAAATTATATTTGTGGGTGGATACAAAAAAAGGTCCAGTTTGTTCCAAGATAAAATTGGTTTAGGCTTGTTTATTAGATATCTATTATCGAAAACAATAAATAATTTTTTGCATTTACCTGCTCCTCTATTTTCAGTATGATTTTTTTCATCATTTTAACCTCAATATCGCAACTTCGTTGCGATTTTCCGGCTTTCGCGATGAAAAAAAATGAACGTTTCTCGTACGTAAAGGCTTTTTGACGAACCTCTTCACAGCACTCGCCTTCGGCTCGTGCCGTAAACCTTTGGTTTCGTCAAAAAAACCTTTCCGTAGTCGTAACGTAATGTACTATTATGAAGTTGTTCGAAAAATGAGGAATTCTCCGCATTTATATTTTAAAATGCATTGATACATTTTCTATTATATTAGGTCCAAGAGTGGACCTGAAAAACTGTCACTACTTGGTTCCAGCTGGCAAATGTATATTCTTACTGACTAACTTTCTACCATTTTATAATCTTCATGTTTTTCAAATGAGATTAATTATTCGCGATTGCCTGAACCTCCGAATAATGATCCTCGTAATTTCAAACTCTATAAGATTATAGGGCTTATTATTGTTGCCCCTATTGCGTTCACAATTTCATGAAAATCGAAACATGCGTTCGGGTTTTGGCCAGTTTTTTAAATTTTATATCAGTGTGGAATTTGAAACGGTGCGCTATTCCAAATTCTCAATTTTCGAGATCATTTTTGTACTAGGCGACCCGAAAAACCCCTCGAATTCTTTATTTTGAGAATAAATATCGACATTTGCGGTTATAACCGGACTCAAAGTCGGCCATTTTGTGTCGGCCATTTTGAATTTCTCTCTTTCTTAGGTTGTTTTTGTGATCAGCGACAGTAGAGAGGGTGCAGTATACCGTTTATGGCCTTCCCCCTTTTTCCCCCTGCCCCCCCCCGGCCGGCCCGGCGCCATTTTTTTTTTTTTGAACCTAACCTAACCTAACCTAACCTAAGCTAGCGAATTGAACCTAACCTAATCTGAACCAGCGATTTTAACCTAAGTGGAACTTATTCATTTTTACCCCGGATGAATTCTGTCGGTGTTAACTTATGTGAATCCTATTTATTCATTTTACCGTGGGTGAATTTCGTCCATTCTAACTTATGTGATTCCTATCGAGCTCTACTCAGGCGTCGCTCCGTTTCCGACCAAGTGTGACGACGGTTCACCCGCTACTGCCGTGGTATACCTGACGGCGGAGAAGGGTGAACAAGCGTCGTTGTCAATGTTCGTGCTTCCTCCCCCGTTTTGGCAGTATACCGTTTATGGCCTTTCCGAGTATATATATAGATATACACTGCGTTGGCAGTATGCCGTTTATGACCCTTCCGAATATATATATAGATATACGCCGTGCGGATTCTCAACTACGGTAGGGGCAGGCGGTTTGGGAGTGCAGGTATACGGGACCGTAGGAAAGGACAGGGGCTGGTCAAAGACGAGCAGGCGAATATGGTTACAATGATTGTTTATTCATATTATTCAAAATTTACAGAAATTCAGATTCAAACTTATCTCTACTGATATTTATCGAAAGGTTTTCTGTATGAAAACTATGACTAGTTACAATGATATGCTGAATGCTTAAATTTTAGTGTTTACAAGGTAAGCAGTGTTGAATACACCCGAGTACACAGCCGTTATCTCCAGCACATATTCCTTTATACTCGCAGGTTATCCGTTTGTAGAAAGACTCGGCCAGTCTATCATTTGACTCTAGGTTTTCACTGAAGATACTTGTAAACTGTTGAAGTGTGAAACCTTGACACATATAGTGCAGAAACATGATGCAGAATTGTCCGCATACGCGGGATGAAATACTCTGAAGTTGTTTGTCATTCCAGCGGTAAGTCGTACAGTTCCGTCGTAGGGCCCGTAGATAATGTGGTATAAGTGGTGGTAGACCCATGCTATCGAAGTATACTCCATTACCAGAGTCTGACACAAAAAAAGCGACCCAGTGGGATCCTGGTTTGGTATGCTCATCGGTGTTCGCTACGATGGTTACCGGGTACGACCATAGCAGGGGTATCTGGTCGGCTGCAAACACCCCCTTGGAGCGACTAGGAAACATCTCCAGTGTTTTGTAGATTTGAAGACTGTTCATTCTGTATTAAGGGAGACTATAGGATACAGACGGACGATAGTGAACTGGTATCTACTTCGTCGCAGTATGGGAATGTCCTTGCCCGTAGTCTTTTATTCTCCTGTTCCTGCCAGTAGTGACTATCCTTGACGGTGGTGGTATCCTTCTGGCTACGAGTCTCGATGCCATCTGATTGACGATTCGTGTACAGCATCCTAGCACGGAAAGGCATTGAAGCCAGCTCCTTTTCGGAAAACCCCTGTGACTGTAGCCACTTTTTCAATTTCATAGCATTACGTAATGCACAACTGTGGGTTGTATTACCGACGTGTAGGAAGCATGACGCGTCCGATGACATGTTTTTGAACGCTGGACATTCGTATTCACCACATTCTAGGTTTACGATTTCACGCGACATCACTTCTTGAAGAAATTTAGCTTTTTGTATTCCGCGACAGAAGATATTTTTTGCCGTGAGTGTGATCCTGCGTAAATTCGCATGTAGCTGTTGAAGTGTCACATCACTAAGGCCAGGAATCTGGTTTCGCTAAAAGAGAGAGAAAAAAGATGTGCGGGGCCAATATTTCTGATTGGTTGTTACAAATTTGATATGGATTTGTTTTTGAAATAAACTGAAGCAAGCAATACCATGAAAATGAATTGTGTACAATAAAATTGACAATCGCCAGGATAAAATAAAGTATAATGGGTGGTATGAATAAAAGTGAGCATAAACTCATAAGCTCACTGGCCGAGTATAAACTCAAGATTTTCATTGATATTAAACCAAGTTCCATCGTTTTTTCACCCTCTGAAAAAAAGTTTCGGGCCAGTAGACGCCGATATTTCGATCTTATGCTGGCTACTGGTTTTTATCAGGGGTTGAGCAAACGATGAAATGACTTGGGATATTCAGCGAGATGGTCAGTGAGATATTCCGCTGGATATTAGAAGTTTATCCACGTGGAATCGGCGATAGATTAGATAAACCTTGGCATAAAATTCTCAATTGTATCAAATTCTGGGTGAAAAAATTGCACAGGGAATTGTTCCTTGGCAGCCAAAGAGTTTTAAGAAATCGTTTCTTTCGCGCGATAAAATTCTACAATTTTTACTCTACAGTTGCAGGTCCCGGTCTTTTACCCATCGTAATATTCAGGCATTAGACGATGGAAAATACCGGTTGCATAATATCGTCGAATTTGTGTATTCTTCAATCTTAAACCGGCATAAAAATTTATAATGACGCCTTATCAAAGTTTGGAGAGTGACGATAAAGAGCATAAGTTAATGAGAGTATTCACAGCCCGCGGACAGCAGTTTCATGTTCATATCTAGCGAGATCGTAAGCGAGATGGTCAGCGAGATATTCAGCGAGATGACCAGCGAGACGGCCAGCGAGATGACGAGCGAGATGGCCAGCGAGATCGCCAGCGAGATGACCAGCGAGATCGCCAGCGAGATGGCCAGCGAGATCGCCAGCGAGATGACCAGCGAGATCGCCAGCGAGATCGCTAGCGAGATCGTCAGCGAGATCGCCAGCGAGATGGCCAGCGAGATATTGAGCGAGATGGCCAGCGAGACGGTCAGCGAGATATCCAGCGAGATGGCCAGCGAGATATTGAGCGAGATGGTCAGCGAGATATTGAGCGAGATATCCAGCGAGATGGTCAGTGAGATATTGAGCGAGGTGGCCAGCGAGACGGTCAGCGAGATGGTCAGTGAGATATTGAGCGAGATGGTCAGCGAGATATTGAGCGAGATATCCAGCGAGATGGTCAGCGAGATATCCAGCGAGATGGCCATTGAGATATTGAGCGAGATGGTCAGCGAGATATTGAGCGAGATATCCAGCGAGATGGTCAGTGAGATATTGAGCGAGGTGGCCAGCGAGACGGTCAGCGAGATGGTCAGTGAGATATTGAGCGAGATGGTCAGCGAGATATTGAGCGAGATATCCAGCGAGATGGTCAGTGAGATATTGAGCGAGATGGTCAGCGAGATATCCAGCGAGATATCCAGCGAGACGGTCAGCGAGATATTGAGCGAGATGGTCAGCGAGATATTGAGCGAGATATCCAGCGAGATGGTCAGTGAGATATTGAGCGAGGTGGCCAGCGAGACGGTCAGCGAGATGGTCAGCGAGATATTGAGCGAGATATCCAGCAAACGATAAAATGACTCGGGATGTGTCTGGGGGAGTTCTCTGAATAATTCTGTCAAGTTTCGGGCCAGTAGACGCGAAGTTACGATATTTCGATCTTATGCTGACTACTGCTTTTTGTCAGCGGGTGAGCAAACGATGAAATGACTCGGGATATTCAGCGAGATGGCCAGCGAGATATTGAGCGAGATATCCAGCGAGATGGCCAGCGAGACGGTCAGCGAGATAGCCAGCGAGATGGCCATTTTATTTTATTTCACGGAAAGACTCTAGATGACTGAAGAAATAGTAAGGAAAATCATCAGAACGCCCCGACCTCCGGAACGCACCCTTAACAGGGGGTGAAATTTTTGAATTTTTCAAAAATTTTTCAATTTCTTACACTACACTGTTATTGATGATCAAAATTATTTTAAATAATAATCTATCGGTCGTCACTTATCGATTTATCAATTGTTCGTTAACGAGACCCTCGAATCGACTTGTTTTGTCTTGTTTTCTATTTGGTAGATTTTTCTTCTATGAAACCTTATTGGTCGCTCATGTTCGGAACGTCATCGAAGTGAACAGATCAGAAGTTACAGAATAGTATTAAAAAGAGGTACATTCGGCGAATGCTACGAACCGCTAAAAGCGGTAATAATCGTAATTCTACTTCAATTTAATAATCTGTCAACATTAACGGGTGTTTTAGACAACGTATGAAATATTTGCATTGCATAAAAAACAAAAATTCCATTGTTGGCAGTTCTATTACAAAAAAATAAACGCTTCGTTTGAAGAAATTAGGTTTAATACGATAGATTTATATCGTACGTTGTATGATCTGGTGTCTCTTAATTAAAGGTGTGTGTAAATTCCGAGTTAACTTAACACACTTTCGTCTGCATATTCTCAGATTCAGTACCTAATTTAGTATATGAATGTACTAGCTCTTCAGATGATGCAGTTTTTTTTAAAGATTTTTGATTCAAATCACAATTACGTAAATAGTTAATTTAATTTTTTCATAATTATTATTTATGTGAAAGAAAATTACACCCAATGTGCACACTTTGAACTATAGAAAAATTCAAAGATTTCACCCTCGTTTCAAAGTGTCCGAAGCCAACTTCAACCTCTGCACGACGCTCATCGCGTCTTGTTTACCAACGACCGTGGCCGCCGTGCCTGATGCCACTCTTGTTTCGTCGCCTATAAACACCTAAAAGTTTATAAAAAAATATGACTTGAAATAAACAGAAGACTGTGGCGCCAACGTCACGCCGATACGAAAAAAAAGCGAATAGAACGTGATTTTGGTGGATGCAGATACAGAGTGATTCAGGTTGAGCGACCGATATTAGTTGGGTGTATTCCTTTCGAAAATCTAAGCCTAAATTTCCGTTACCAAAATTTGATGGACTAATAGTTTTTGAGCTACAAAAGATCACAGTTGACCAATCACAGGGCTTATAAGTAACCAAGACAGGGCCGGTTCAAGAGTATAAGTTGAGCAGTGCCCGAGACGGATCTATTCTATGACGGCGTCGTCTCTTCATCCAGAAATCGAACAGAAACTTCGTACGATAAGATACGATTCGACGCAATCACCGCTCGACTTACACTTTTGAATCAGCTCTGTCTTGGTCACATAAGTCCTGTGATTGGTCAACAAAGATCTTCTGTAGCTCCGAAACTATTAGTCCATCGAGGTTTTGGTAAAATAAATTATTAGTCTGAGATTTTAGAGAGGAATATACCTACCTAATATTGGTCACTCAACCTGAATCACCCTGTATAACGATGTCGAGCAACCAAAATCGAATCTTCATTCACTCGCTTTGAAAACGCCCGATGCGATACGTGTATGGGACCGGCAGAAGTGATAATAACTGGACCCAGCCGCCGTGATACAGTGCGAAAGTGTTGACGTCACGCGAATTCTGCGGAGCGTCAGTCGTTCGTCAAACATCGATACAGAAGCATGAATCGTAAGTATTTTATTATATTGCTGATTACATAAATTAAAAATAACTTTCATTCATTGATCAACTTTATTCACTGATTTACGAATTGTATTTTTACATGGTAAATGACTCGTTATTTCACAAATCTAGTTATTATATGTATGAAAATAACGTTTTATCAATTAAATCACATAATCTGCCAGATAAAACTACATTTTCAATCAATGTAAAAATGACATTCATAAATCAGTGACAAAGATTATTCAAAGAATAAAAGTAATTCATCGTTGGTTAAACCGAACCATTTATGTATGAAAAAAATTATTGTTCCGCATGATAATTGGTGTTGCCTATTATATCATGTTATAAACAGGTGAAACGTTGCCATGATAAATAAATCGGAATAAAAAAAAAAATGAACAATAATTTTAATTCTAAAACGATCTAGTATTCTTTGAATTCGGAGTAATTAAATCAAAGTAGAGTATCCTAGATGAAATCACATGCTCGCGCATATTGTGTTTCATTATTCGGAAGGCAACCTGTGATTCATTTTATAAATTATTTTTCAGCTGAAAATAATCAAGAAAGATGGGCCCCCGAACAGCCTCCACCTCCGGGCCTCGTTGGCATACCTATGCACAACTCGGCACACCCGCAGTATTGGGGGAACTATGGACTACCGCCATACCGGTGGCAAGGTTGGCGGCAATCACTGCCCCAGACGGTGCAGGTGCTGGCCACGCCGCCACCACTACCACGGACACCACTACCACCGACACCACTACCACCGACACCACCACCAACGACACCAGCACCAACGACACCAGCACCAGCACCAACGACACCAGCACCAGCACCACCGACACCAGCGGAATTAGCGGTGATACCGGTACCGGCTGCACCGGTTCCGGCAGAAGCCGGACTCCCTGCCTGCCCGGCCTTAGACGTACGTAAATACCTGCACCGTACACATTACAATACCCTTTTGAATAACCTGATGCAATAACCAATTTACAGTTTAATCTTAACCCTTTAAAGTACTTCGTTAAAAAAATGTACATTGTCATTTCCCAAAGAATTGCATGCGACCTTTTTGAAGTATAAAAATCTCAAAAAACGATAATTTTTAACGTTTATTATAACAATTGTTGTGTTGTCTACAGGAACGGATTGCCGTCATTTTGGCGCGAATGCTGCCGCCAGCTCGCCAAGGGCCAGGCCGGGGCAGGCATTGGAGGGGCCGCGGACGCCGGAACCGGGGCAGAGGGAAAGGGGGAAGATCGACCCAAATTTTCAATTTTTTAAAATAATTTACAAATCTGTAAATATTTATACCTATTGTTGTTAAAAATAAATTTATGTTAAAAAACTATATTGCGTCATAGTCTTACTCGTTGTGAATATGTAGGGGGGACCGGGGTATGCCGGGCCATGTAGGCCGTTATTTTTCTTTTTTATTACATTTTTGAAGTGGTTCGTCATGCCCCGGTTTCCCCTATGAGTAGTTATCACAAGCATGTACACTAGGGTGGGCCGTAAATCCTCCTTTATTAATACCAAAAATATTGTTTATTATACTAAAAAACAAATATGTGCCAATTGAAATAATGTTGAGTCCATATAGTTAAACTTGTCTAACCTGTCAAATTATTATATTGTCATATCTCTATATAACAAATTGAATATACAATTTCACAAAATGATGCGCTTACAGATCAATAATCAATTACATATCAGCAGTATGGCATTAGGGTTGGGCGCGGTTGGGTGACCGTCTAGTGCGCAAGACGTGAAGGGGCAAGACGGAGGCCATAAAAGTCAAGTTTTACTAAAAAAAATTGTAATTTCAAAAAATAAATATTCATTTTTTCTTTTTTCATTTTTCTGCGCATGTAGGTGAGTTTGAGGGCGATGAGGGTGCGCTGCAGAAATCTTGCACAGGGAGCCGGATTGCTCAAACCGGCGCTGCATATCGGTCGAGTATTAGCGAAGCATAGTAACCGCGAAGTCAAGGGTTGTTAATCAAGGGTTCTGTAAATCACGAATCAAGTGTTAAATTATTACAATGAATTTTTCGTAAAAATAAACTCATACATATTCTCAACTCATATATATTTGGTACTAGTAACATTATGAGTAAGTCGGGTAGCTTCTGACAGCTGGCATTTCTCAGTATCCATCCGCGACTTGTGATCCTAGAGCATCGCGCGTCGTAAAAATAAACTCATACATATTCTAAACTCATATATATTTGGTACTAGTAACATTACGAGTAAGTCGGGTAGCTTCTGACAGCTGGCATTTCTCAGTATCCATCCGCGACTTGTGATCCTAGAGCATCGCGCGTCGATATCTACAGCGTCAATAGCTGAGAAAATTCAGGGCGTCACGGGTTACCCGATTATCCCATATGACATCAGAGAGTCCTGCATAATCTACATCGCACGGGGGGAGGGAATGGGGGGTACCTCAATATCGAATATTTTTGATTTTAACGTTCTGAAATTATGTTCGTGAAAATAAGGCATTACGGTAAGACTACCTACATAGTTTGAACCTCGATAAAAATTTTAAACAGTATCCAGACCCCACTTAAAATTACTTGCCGACCCTTGCATTAAGGGGTTATATACAGTTAGAAGGCCGAGAAAAAGCGAATTTTCCAGAATTTTTTCTGAGAAAACTTTTAAATTTATTGATCTAAAAATTTGTACACATATTATGGTATCTTTTAACTGTATTTCAAGACTTAGTATTAGTAAAAATATTTATCTGGAAAGGAGCTACAGCTGATCTCCAGGAGCTCCTCTCAAAAAAGACGTTTTGCGGTGACCACTATATCTTTGAACTGGATCCTCCGAAATTAAAAAACTAAACAGATTTCGTTAAAGTAATGTTAAATCTAGTAATTAATCGAAGGAATAAGGAAAATAAATTTTTTTGACCAAATGGCGGTTTCTCAAAGAAAAAAAATCGATTTTTGACCAAAATTTCGGCCTTAAATTGTTTATAAAAAAAAAAATATTTATCGGTGAGAAAAAATCTTCAATCAATTACTAAAAAATATATTTAAGATGCTCGTGTTAAAATTTGAGACTAATCGGTTTAGCAGTTTTCGAGTAATGTTGGTCACCGACTTTGTAAACACCATTTTGAGAAAAACGCGTTTAAAGTTAAGAGATTTTCTCATTTCTCTAGAAGACTTCATTTTCACGAAAAAATTACAGAAAAAAATATGAACAATGATAACAATTCGTTTATTCCTTGCATCCCCATGGTGACGCTAGTGGAGTTTAGTTCATATTACATGACGCTGATTTTTTTGGGTACACCATTAATCTGCAGGCCTGTACTTTCAAGCACTCTGAAACGCCTTTTCAAATTTGCGTGTAACTTCGAAAATATTCACCGGAACGATATGAAATTTTCTGTGTGTATTCTTAAATATATGTACATTAAGAAAAGAAAATTAAAAAAAAATCGATGTTTTGAAAATTCTAACTGTATATAACCCCTTAAGGGGTTATATCCAGTTGCGCGCGAAAAAAAACCCTTTTTTTTACGATTTTCTCTTGTAAAGACCTTTCATTCAACATTTATATAAAAAACATATACGTATAGCAAATTTCTTGAATTTTAAGACCCCGTTGTCCGATTTCAAAAATATGATGTTGTACTGCTCCTGTAGGCGATTTCCTGGAGGCCCTCCAGACAAAGGTGTCCGGCGGTGAGCACGATATCTCTGGTTTGGATTATTTAAAATAAAAAAATCCGGAAACTTTCTCTAGTCGATAGATGAATACAGGTATTAATCGAAGGAATAGTCAAAATTTTGATTTTTGACAAAATGGCGGCTTCCCAAACAAAAAAATCATAATTCTACAAAAAATTTCCAACTTCAAGTGGTCTAAAATATCGAAATAATTCTCAGAAATCTTATTCCTTCGATTAATACCTGGGGAATATATCTAAGAAGATTGTGTAAAAATTCGAGACCGATCGGTCGAGCCGTTTCGGAAAAATCTTGCTCACCGACTTTGAAAACGCTGTTTCGAGAAAAACGAGATTAAAGTTTCAAAAGGCGTTTACACTCAGTTAGCATGTGGGTAAGTTTTAAAAGAAGCGCCGAAAAATACTAGAGTAGGATAAAGAAGGAAATAAGGAAATATGTTGAGGTGCTGTATATTTTAGTTCTATTAACTACTCTAGTCACCAAAAGTATGAAATTTGTCAACTTCGCCTACTTTTTAACGCCTACAGCCTTCCTTACATATATGCGTTCATCTTCGTAAATATTTCCCGGATCAACTTGAAATTTTCAGAGAATATACTTGAATATATGTACATTCCGGAAACGCAAAAAACAAAAAATCGATGTTTTGAAAATTCTAACTGGATATAACCCCTTAAACGTTGTATCGAGCCGACGCGAGTGACCCGCATCCACGAATACTCACTGCATACATATGACTATACCATATTTTACATATTCGTTTCAATAATTTTTTTTTATCAATATCAATATTGTAATCATGATTTTGCAATAGATTATTTATTTTGTGTTATTATTATTCTAACCGGACGATTTTAACAGTTTTACAGCCGAAAGTCTCACTTCCCATGCTGGTGTCACATGAAATAGGACTTGTACCTCGTGCGAGTTGGCGATTACTGATTCGTGTGGTTGCAATATTGTAATATTGTAATATTCCTCTCGTCTTTTTTGTTGATCTTTCAGTTGCTTCCTGATATTGGCTTGTATTTTTGGATCAAGGTGTTTCATAGTCCTCGGTAGAAGGGTTCTTGATCGACGACTCATTAATATTTGTGTTGGTGATATTGTGATTCCTGCGTCCGGTGCACTTCATTATTTTACATGCAGTTTGAAGCTCGTCGAAAATTGCATATTGCCAGCAACCAAGAAGTTAATCACGCCGAAGAATGGCGTACACCAGACTTCAAAGAATTGGTCGAGTTAAGAGACTTCATGGGACTTCATGGGACTTCATGGGACTTCATGTGATTTTATGTGACTTCAGAAACTTTGAAGATTTAGGAGATTTAACAAGATTTAGAGTGACGTCACAAGACTTCATTGGACTTCATGGGACTTAAAAGACTTCAGAGACTTCACTCAAAAGATTTGGAGTGAATTCATAAGGCTTCATGGGACTTTATGAGATTACAGCGATTAAAAATTTAAAAGATTTAAAAGGATTTGGAGGAATCTCATAAGACTTTATCAGACTTCATGGGATTCCATAGGACTTCATGTGACTTCATGGGACTTCAAAGACTGGAGATTCCAAAAGATTTTCAGACTTTATAAGACTTCATCGGACTTCATGGTATTTCATAATATTTCTTCATACTTCATTGGATTCCATATGAATTCATGGAACTTCATGGGATTTTATGTGACTTAAAAAACATTGAAGATTTATTCATTCATATTATTATGATGATTATTCATTTATTTATTAACCCATAGGACATTTAGTAGATTTAAAAAGATTCAGAGTGACTTCATGTGACTTCAAAGACTTCAGATACTTCAGAATATTTGAAAAGATGTCAAAACATTTCGGGTGACTTCATAAGGCTCCGTGGGACTTCATGAGCTTACAGATATTAAAGATTTAAAAGATTCAACAGGATTCGGAGAAACTTTATAAGACTTTATCAGACTTCATGGGATTTCATAGGACTTCATGTGACTTCATGGGACTGCAAAGACTGAAGATTCCAAACGATTGTCAGAGACTTCATAATATTTCTTCGGACTTCATTGGATTTCATATGAATTCATGGAACTTCATGGGATTTTATGTGACTTCAAAAACTTTAAAGATTTAGAAGATTTAAAAAGATTTAGAGTGACGTCACAAGACTTCATTGGACTTACAAGACGCCAGAGACTTCAGTCAAAAGATTCAGAGTGAATTCATAAGGCTTCATGGGACTTCATGAGATTACAGATATTAAAGATTTAAAAGATTCAAAAGGATTTGGAGTAACTTTACACGACTTTATCAGGCTTCATGGGATTTCATTGGACTTCATGTGATTTCAGGGGACTGCGAAGACTGAAGATTCAAAAATATTTTCAGAGACTTCATAAGATTTCTTCGGACTTCATTGGATTTCATATGAATTCATGGAACTTCATGGGATATTATGTGACTTCAAAAACGTTAAAGATTTAGAAGATTTGAAAAGGTTTAGAGTGACTTCACAAGACTTCATTGGACTTCATGGGACTTCAAAGACTTCAGAATATTTAAAAAGATGTGAAATGATTTCAGATGACTTCATAAGGCTTCATGGGACTTCATAAGATTACACAGATTAAAAATTTAAAAGATTTAAAAGGATTTGGAGGAACTTTATAAGATTTCATAGGACTTCATCGCATTTCATATGATTTCATGGGACTTCTTTGGATTTTATGTAACTTCAAAGACTTCAAAGATTTGAAAGATTTAAAAAGGTTTAGAATGACTTCGCAAGACTTCATTGGACTTCATGAGGTTTCGAAGACTTCAGAGACTTAAAAATATTTAAAAAGATGTCTATCTTACTACCTAGGTGTCAATATATGAGTCAAATATAGTTATATTAATTTCATCATGCGCACTACGCTGTTTGTATTGGAATTTCTGGATGCTAAACTTTATACTATATTCTATGGCTTTTTCAACAACTTTGCTTAGATTTTTATCATATTCCTTCTCCGTTTCGACAGTTATTATAATGAACAAATTAGCCAAAATGGCAATCTAAAACAACCAAATGACCAACTAATGAAGATAAAGCATAAGTATATAGGGCAAGTGCTGGCAAAATGTGTACGGGGGTGCAAAACGGGGTAACCCAAGAATTAATAAATAATCTGTCTTTAAAAAATTATTATGCAGACATGTAAATACAGAAGACTCTATTTAGTTTCGCGACGATTGGAAGCTCTACGGGCTCGATGAATGAAAATTGATCACAATAAGTAAAAGCTGTACGTAAAATTCATGCACCCTCCACTCGAAACCCCATAGCACGATGTAATTTATGAATGCCCCCCCTAATGCTAAGCGCCTGAAAAGGTTAAAACACAAATGATGGTAAACACCTGAAAATATTAAAAAACATACACAATTATTAGGCAATACTTCAATACTACACGTATCATAATTATTCGGTAGGCCTTCCATATATTCAGAGTGCCACACCTATATTTCTATTTATTATTACCGTTAAACCTCCGCGGTTTGACAGCAATCCGAATCTCCATAGTGCGCAATCCCAATCGAGAGCGGGTGTCGTTCTGACTGGCAGTGGTATGACAGGCTCGTTAAACGTTACCATAAGGCAGTTTACAATTTTTAATATATTTTTATTATGCCATCAATAATATTGCAATCAAGTCCTGTAACACTTGTTACGTATCGTGGCATGCTCGCAGGACTGTAAGATGGCTGTGTAATTAAATTCATAAAGTAATTTTGGGCTTAACTATCTTGCAACTAAATGCATGTCATGCATATCTTATGAAATAACAAGCTATACGTTATATAGCATGCGTGTCAAATATAAACATGTATCATAATCATAATAAATATATCAATATACGTGAAATGTACTACTTTTTGTGCGTAGTAGCTAATTATTTTTGACTACGCTTTCTTCGTGCGAGTGTGGATTACAGCAAATATTTGCAAAACAATAAATGTACAACACAATTAACATCACGGGAGATTCGTCCTTTTATGTTTTCACCTGTCATACCATACTGCCCGCCAGAACGGTGTAACCCGAACTCTCGACTGAGATTGCGGACACCCGTGAGTAATTGTGAATTGTACATTTATTCGAATTGTGGCAGTAGCGAACAATTGAATTTTTTTAATGAATTATGAAGATATGATACGTTTTTCGTACACTATTATTGTATCCCTATGCCGATATTGTATTATAATCCGTACCACGCTCGAAGAGAAGCTGACGCGTAAATCGATTTACTAAATTACAGATTTCTTCTGACGTCACAAAATATAAACATATAAGATATGCCACTTTTATGGAACTTTAAAATAATTTAATATTATTAACGTTTCCATTTACTGTGGCGCTTATCATGCGGCCTTTTATAGACGTGATATAGACTTCACGTAGATCTACCATAAATCTAAATACGGTCGAATAGTTCATAGGAGAAAGAATGTCATTTACTCTAATGTCATACGTTAATGGGACCAGTATGTCGCGATTCGAAAACTTCAACATGGTAGTAAACGTTCGGCTACACTGAGTGTAGCCCGGCGTAGTGAACTGAAATCGACAAAGGCTTCATAATTGCTTCCGTTATTTACTTACAATGGATCTTCCAGATCTTATTTGCGACTCCGTACGCATAATTTACATTTGTATGTCACATGCTGATCGGTGTCAATGGCCTTCATCTTCTGTTGTGATCCCTTCGTAGCAACTTTTGACCTTTTTTAAAACCGATTCAGCTGATCATTATCATCTTCTTCTTCTTCAGAGTTGTATTCTCCCTTTTCAATAAAACTGTTATGACACCAAGTGATAACGATTGAAGTTAATAAGACTTCAGATTTCATACAATATAGGCCGTCTGAATCTAAGTAGGTTGCTTTATTCAGGTACTTCTTCAACGTATTCCAGTCGGTTGAAATAGACGACCACAAATTTTTCTAAATTTTCAGATGTCAATGATTGTCGGTTTGAACGCAGAATACTTTTTAAAGTAGAAAATGACCGCTCAACTTCGCAGGATGTCGTCGGCGCATGGGTCATACAATTGATGTCAGCCATGTCCCACCCAATTGGAATTATTTGGTTTGGCTCTCCTTGTAAGGTCTTACATATATTGATCAAATCCGTACAAAATCCTGTATTGTTCAGCAATACATTCTGCATTTTTTGCTTAATATTCGCTGGAATCACTTCATTATCTCGTATAGATTCAGCAACTCGTGTAATGGTTCCAACAGCGTCTCGAAGCAGCATTCCCCGTGTCTCCAATTGCGTTATGGCTACTGTTATGCAATCATAATGCTCATCTATGCAATCGAATTCATCTTGAAGACCGACTTCTGCCCATAGTTCTTGAGCTTGATCGACGACGGCTGCATCTTCATCCAATTGCTCAATTACCTCCTGAACTTGTAGAAAGTTATTGTGGTAGTAAGACGCAGCTTTCAGCCACTCTCCCCATCGAGTAATTACAGGTTGAGGGGGTAAAGGAATTCCTGGAGCTATTTCGCAAAACAAACGCTTCCTTCTTGGCGATTTCAAAAAAACGGCTTTTGTTTGCGCGATTACGTCATTAGCGAGTCGATAAGTCCCTCGTATTTCTTCGGCAACCCGATGTAAGCCATGAGCGAGACATGATACATGGACGAGCTTATCATAATGATTGTCCGCCTTCAGTGAACGTCCTGCTGCCATCATATACGGTGCTGCATCGGTGACAAACAGCAGTACTTTTTGTCGCATAATCTCGTCCGGCCAAAGCTTCGTTAAGGCTTGTTCAACAAATTCAACGATTCTTTGTGCGTTACCTTCAGGAATTTCTGCGCAATGAATGATACGAGGGATGCCTGGAGCATCAGGAATAAGCGGAGCAACAATCGCATTTGTAATTAAACGACCTAATGGATCATTCGTTTCATCCACCGACAAGTAAATTGGATTGTCATTGACTTCATCGCGAATCTTCTGCAAATTTTTATCATAAACCAAATCAGTATATGTTTTTCTTAACGTTGAAGCATCAGGGATTTTCCTTTTCATACGAGTTTCTAAGAATCCGACAAATTTAATATTATTTAGCTTCTCAAAGGGTATATCAGCTGCCATAAGTGCTTCTGCCAAATCGTAATAAAATGCGTGTGTCCTAGACGGACATTCAGCTTTGGCATCGTCACTGACGTGAGCATCAGCCGCTTGTAGAACCGTGTTTTGTTGGTGCAATTGGGATAAATGGTGTCGTCGCACATTTGCTTCTGTAACGTGATTTAAATTGACTGTGCAATATGAGCAATAGAGATGGTCCTCAACGAGTTCATAAATTCCTTCTGGGATCATTAAAACTTGCACGATTTGTGCCCAAGTTTGAGCAATTGTACGCGCTAGTCTTGGCATTTTTAGATTTAAGAAGAAGTCTTGATCAGTCACGAATCTAACACACCTAATCACTAAAACACTGAAACACGATTTGATTTACTGAAAACTCAGACAGATTGACATGCAAATTCAACGACGTGAAATCATAAGTTTTTATAATTCTAAACAATTTAAAAAAACAATACAGATTCTTCTTTAGTTTCGACATGAATATGTCGACAATCAATTTGATATTATATTTTAAAAGCTGATAGATCATGCATAGAGGAAACAAGATAGACAATAGCTCGAGATAAAGATATATAAATTTATTCAAGACTTACCTTTGCTGACAAAGATAATAGACGTAATGGTCGCACCTAGATGACTATACACTGATATATAATCCATTATAATTTGTTGACAATTCACAATGTTTGGTTTTTAGTTTTTAGTTTTTAGTCTTCATCCTATAGGTCTACTCGCTGGCCATCTCGCTCAATATCTCGCTCAATATCTCGCTGGCCATCTCGCTGGATATCTCGCTGGATATCTCGCTGACCGTCTCGCTGGATATCTCGCTGGATATTTCGCTGACCATCTCGCTCAATATCTCACTGACCATCTCGCTGACCATCTCGCTCAATATCTCGCTGGATATCTCGCTGACCGTCTCGCTGGCCATCTCGCTCAATATCTCGCTGGATATCTCGCTGACCGTCTCGCTGACCATCTCGCTCAACATCTCGCTGGATATCTCGCTGACCGTCTCGCTGGCCATCTCGCTCAATATCTCGCTCAATATCTCGCTGCATATCTCGCTGACCGTCTCGCTGACCATCTCGCTCAATATCTCACTGACCATCTCGCTGGCCATCTCGCTCAATATCTCGCTGACCATCTCGCTCAATATCTCACTGACCTTCTCGCTGAATATCTCGCTTAATATCTCGCTCAATATCTCGCTGGTCATCTCGCTGAATATCTCGCTGGCCGTCTCGCTGGCGATCTCGCTGGTCATCTCGCTGGCCGTCTCGCTGGTTATCTCGCTGGATATCTCGCTGACCATCTCGCTTACGATCTCGCTAGATATGAACATGAAACTGCTGTCCGCAGGCTGTGAATACTCTCATTAACTTATGCTCTTTATCGTAACTCTCCAAACTTTGATAAGGCGTCATTATAAATTTTTATGCCGGTTTAAGATTGAAGAATACACAAATTCGACGATATTATGCAACCGGTATTTTCCATCGTCTAATGCCTGAATATTACGATGGGTAAAAGACCGGGACCTGCAACTGTAGAGTGAAAATTGTAGAATTTTATCGCGCGAAAGAAACGATTTCTTAAAACTCTTTGGCTGCCAAGGAACAATTCCCTGTGCAATTTTTTCACGCAGAATTTGATACAATTGAGAATTCTATGCCAAGGTTTATCTAATCTATCGCCGATTCCACGTGGATGAATTTCTAATATCCAGCGGAATATCTCGCTGGCCGTCTCGCTGGCGATCTCGCTGGCGATCTCGCTGGCGATCTCGCTGACGATCTCGCTGGCGATCTCGCTGGCGATCTCGCTGGTCATCTCGCTGGCGATCTCGCTGGCCATCTCGCTCGTCATCTCGCTGGCCGTCTCGCTGGTCATCTCGCTGAATATCTCGCTGACCATCTCGCTTACGATCTCGCTAGATATGAACATGAAACTGCTGTCCGCAGGCTGTGAATACTCTCATTAACTTATGCTCTTTATCGTCACTCTCCAAACTTTGATAAGGCGTCATTATAAATTTTTATGCCGGTTTAAGATTGAAGAATACACAAATTCGACGATATTATGCAACCGGTATTTTCCATCGTCTAATGCCTGAATATTACGATGGGTAAAAGACCGAGACCTGCAACTGTAGAGTAAAAATTGTAGAATTTTATCGCGCGAAAGAAACGATTTCTTAAAACTCTTTGGCTGCCAAGGAACAATTCCCTGTGCAATTTTTTCACCCAGAATTTGATACAATTGAGAATTTTATGCCAAGGTTTATCTAATCTATCGCCGATTCCACGTGGATAAATTTCCAATATCCAGCGGAATATCTCGCTGGCCATCTCGCTGGCTGTCTCGCTCGTCATCTCGCTGAATATCTCGCTGACCATCTCGCTGGTCATCTCGCTGGCCGTCTCGCTCGTCATCTCGCTGACCGTCTCGCTGGCGATCTCGCTGGCGATCTCGCTGGCGATCTCGCTCAATATCTCGCTAGCCATCTCGCTGGATATCTCGCTGACCGTCTCGCTGACCATCTCGCTCAATATCTCACTGACCATCTCGCTGAATATCCCGAGTCATTTCATCGTTTGCTCAACCCCTGATAAAAACCAGTAGCCAGCATAAGATCGAAATATCGGCGTCTACTGGCCCGAAACTTTTTTTCAGAGGGTGAAAAAACGATGGAACTTGGTTTAATATCAATGAAAATCTTGAGTTTATACTCGGCCAGTGAGCTTATGAGTTTATGCTCACTTTTATTCATACCACCCATTATACTTTATTTTATCCTGGCGATTGTCAATTTTATTGTACACAATTCATTTTCATGGTATTGCTTGCTTCAGTTTATTTCAAAAACAAATCCATATCAAATTTGTAACAACCAATCAGAAATATTGGCCCCGCCCATCTTTTTTCTCTCTCTTTTAGCGAAACCAGATTCCTGGCCTTACACATCACCCTCGAACCATTCTATCCCGAGATGGTTGGCTGTCAGCCAATTGTTTTGTGAGCGCGCGTTTGAACAGAGTTCGGAGATGGAGTATGGCGGAGCGATGATCCAGTGAGCTATGGTCTTACGCTCGTAGCCAACAACTGCAACTTCTTTCGGTACGAATTCGCCATTTTCACCACTAAACCCTTGTATGTCGATGATGTAATTCATGGTAACTTGAAAAAGCAACTAAGTATCACTTTGAAACGTTTGGGCCGCTACCAGTAGACTGTGCCGGAGGCTGGACAGGACGAAGTATTTAAGCTCTAGTGTTTTATGGTTACAATTCTACCCCTCCGCTTTCAGCGAAGTGGAAGGGATGAACACGTTCTAGCAAGTTTTATAGGCATCACAGGTCGTTCGACTAGAGGGAAGACTCAATTGCAGATTATTATATACAGGTTTCGACAGGTTTCGACAGGATTCCACGACGTCACTTAGCTGGATTTCACAACTAATTACCAAAATCTGTAATGACTTGGCGCATCGAATCGATTTCTATTACGTTAGAGAATTCGGCATACACAATACAGTTGATGGTTGTGGTCAGGGGTTCCTCGAAACGTGTCTCGATCCGAACACTGCCGTGCTTGACGAGATTCCAGTGTCCGTTATCACTGGCTGAGAGGTCAGGGGTGAGATCGAACGCGGTGAGGCAGTATCCATTTGCATAATCCTGACGAGAAATCGAGTTCCCCTCGTTGAGGAAGTGTATACCGGTCCCCGTGAACAGGGTGTTGTAGGAATCCACAAATAATTTATTTTTGAAATTGGGCTGTAACGGCTTCGAGGGAATCTGACTACCCTCGACATACAAGGATAAGTGGTTGAGTCCAAATGATGAGAAGTTAAACGGGTTGAGTTTTTTATCACCGTTATAGGCTTTGTTATCGACAAACCCGATGATTAACCGCTTCGGCAACTGACCAAGGAAAACATTATCGAGGGTCTCAGCCTGCACTCCGCTATGTATTGTCATTGTTTTGATCTCCACGCGTGTCATAGGGTATTTCGCCGTTGTCTTGGCTAGGGTTCTCGCATGTGCTAACAGAATACCAGGACTGATTTTTACACGTCGTACGAATAAGGTCACGTCCATAATATCCACTTTATGATCATCTTTAGACTCTATCAAGCAAAACGCGTCCCGGGATCTGACGAGTCTCAATCTGAGCTCCACGCCGTTTAACAGAAATTTTTCTTGATTGAAGACATCGCAATGCAGTCGACCAATCATATCCACGGAAGCGGCCCCAGAGGTATATTTACATCTGGTTGCGAATCCCGTATTGTTAGTGCCCGTGGTCTCCTCAAAATGTCCGGGAGTGTCGGCATACCATAATCCCGATGTGAGATGTGACTTTTTAGCTGCATCACCATAGTTTAACAAGGTTTCGATGTAAGCTCTGTATGCATACGAATTGTTACTAGGAGAGACCAGTTTTTGATTGAAGTATACATCCGTCTGATTGAAGAGAGTATGCAAGAAATTGTTAACCGGGGCTACTATTGCTGCTGTTGTTTCTTTTCCGGCATTAAGTACACGTGCGCACACCCTAAGCATCGTGTGTGAGAGATCCAGGTACTCGTCGCCCTGACCCGGTACGACAAATTCAATCGGTGAGTCATCAGTTAGTGCAGACACGGGTTTGTACTGTACCCATTGCCCGCCCTCGATAGAAGTCTGTGTAGGCGGCAGAGTGAAGAGATCCAGTTCAGATTTCATGCATTCGCAGGAATGAGCATGTAGGTAGGCCATCTTCGTAGTTAACGCGGATAAGACTATTCACTTTAGATTTTTTCTTTACAGAGGCCCGAAAATATCCGTAATGGCCCTTTTCTTGCAACACTTTTTCTTTCTCCCCTTACCAGATGATTTTTTATTAATACCCGTTGACTTTTTCTTGGAAGTGGACTTAGCCGTCTTCTTTTTCTTTATATTCTTAGCGGCCTTACGGGTTTTGAGAGACTTAGATGATGTAACTGGTGTCGATAGTCGCGGTGCACGGACAAGTCCAGACTGGCTCAGCGTCCCTCCGTACCTGCGTTTATAGCCCTCTCCTTTCATGACCTTTTCAATTCCTTCCTGGGCCTTCCGCTTCAAATTCTCCCGTGTCTCAGCGGCTCGTGTTTTAAAAGCCTGTTTCCACGGTACATTGCTGTCTAGGTCTGACATGAAATTCATACCACTGCGCAAAACCTCTTTACCGAGTGCACGTGCTCCTCTTTTTATCAGGGGAATAGCTCTTCGGAATAGGCCACCAAGAAAACTACCGATACCATGTCCCCGTTGGTTGGGTGCTCCGACGAAAACACGATCAATTCCTCCGCCTACTTGTGACTCGTAATGCTCTATGTAGTGAGCCATGATGTTAATTCGTTCTTCCCGTTATTCTCCACCTCATGTGCTAAACTAGTATACTTTCTTGAAGTGAAGTGTAACCGTCAAGGTCCCGTGATCAAATGGTATAGATTTACCCTGGTGATCTCTTATAGATATTTCGATCGTCCGAAAACTCGATAGCAGTAAAGGCAGATAGTGTGGCGGTGAAAACGTTTTTACTTCTGTACCCTCGTTATCGGAGCTTCGTCTAGCCTGTAGTATACGCAGAAGCGGTGCATAGACGTCTCCCACGATGCGTGGTTCGATGATATCGCAGTAGACGAACATAAGTGACGGTACCCTTTGTACCTCTTTAACGGCCTTTTCAGGTAGCATATCATCGGTGTATCATCGGATTCAAAAATGCCACCCCCATTCGCAAGCCTATTCATGGCAGCGTTTACACCTCTATCTATATTATTCGAAAGCCCACTGCCGGCAGTGTTTACACTATATCCGTCTTCGGTTATCTGACGAGTCGGTCGCGTCTTCTTGTCCGGCAGGTATGTTAAAGGGTATTGTATCTCGACAATAGCAACCTCCCACTCTCCATGGAGATCAATCGTACGCGGTAGTTGGGTAATATAACAGCAGGTCTTGTTTTCAGGAAAATACTGCATCGAGCTATTACTCGGTAGGGTGATGTAGAACTGTGATTTCATTATGAAGTGAGATTCTGAACGCTGGTTGCGGAAATCCAACTGTTAAACTTTTCAGGGTAACCTTTCCAACTGACAAGAACCTTCTTACTGGGACCCCGGCCCTTGCTACGTATGATTTTATCAATTTGAAACACGGCACTTTCCATGTCTTTGGCCACGCGTTGCAACTCAGCTTCATAGAAATAGCCGTCAATCTCCTCTCCCGAAAGATCTTCTAATTCGTATACGTTCGGTACACCCGGTAAAACACGTCGAATCTTGAACAGCTCTTCACTCCAGTTAGCCTCGTATCCTTTAGCGAAGGTGCCTTTTGTCTTGCTTATACGTACAAGATCATCCTTATTGAATTTCAACTTGCGTGCCTTGTATAAAGGACGCATACGCTGAATGTTCGCACGCGCCTCAGCTGCGTTGTAGAGATTCACAGCTGATGGGGCCATTTTGATACTCGAGTGGACGGTATTATTATACGATTTAACGAAATTTTGCAGTACATCGATGTATCGATGCGTATTTTTATGCGTAAAATATCTCCACATGCGATCTTTTAGAGTACGATTAAACAGCTGCTTTTATATCAGGGTTACGTGTCACCCGAAAACGTATGTCGTTTTCAGCAAGTAGTTTTTGAAATACACTGCCCACGAACTCTTTACCCTTGTCGCTCTGCAAGGTGACAGGACGTCGTTCGGTAGAGGATAAGATTTTCCTGAAGCCGTCAGC
This sequence comes from Rhogogaster chlorosoma, assembly GCA_944452935.1. NCBI lineage: Eukaryota > Metazoa > Arthropoda > Insecta > Hymenoptera > Tenthredinidae > Rhogogaster > Rhogogaster chlorosoma. The sequence goes on along the minus strand of OX101803.1, from coordinate 9,828,861 downwards.
CACGTCACCAGTCGATCTGCTATAGAGTGGAATTACCCATACAAATTTACTCAAGACATCGATGACTACTAACAGGTAGCGGTATCCGTCATTATGATCCTTTATAGAGCAGAGCTAGACTAAATCGGCTTCCCAGAGATCATCAATATTTGTAACGTTGTACCATAGTCGCTGGAATTTACGGCGTATAGGTTTGTGCAACGTGTACGCATCCTGTGCACTCAGCCATTTCTCGATTGCAGCAGAGTTCACCGCTCGAGCAGCCCTTTTCAATCTTCTTGCTCCTGCGTCTCCAGCTGGTTGTGAAGGATCATAATACAGGTTATCTAGTTGTCTCATTTTCGTATTCCAAACGATAACCAGCCTTGTTTTGACGACGTAGCTGGTGAAGAACGAGCTATTTTCCTGTCGCGTCGCGATTTCAATGATGGTGAAAAGGGGTTGTCCTCTGCTCCGTCAGTACTTCCGTCTTCCTTGGACGAATGTTCACCACTGCTGGCGTCTGTGTCTGTGTAACGGTGATCTCCTCTACGCCTCTTGCCACTATCCCGTATCATGACCCTTTCAACAGACGGTGGCGATGACACCTGTGCATTCTTCCAAACATTTTGGTTTCCCACATATTCTCGCGGAACATTGATGCTTTGAAGAAAACGTGCGTACACATCTCTGCCGTCGGGGTGAAAGTCTTTCCTAGATCGCATGGAATCGTTCACCAAATCCACGATATTTGTGCCAGGTATGACCTTGTTGTCTATGGTCACCACCCCCTTGTCATCCCAAGAAAAGCGTTTCGGAACATTAGTCAAGTGATTAAGTAGAAGTTCTGCCTTTGAACGGTATTTCTTTGGTACGGTAGAAACAATTCGTGACACCAGCCGTTGCTTGTCGGATGAAGAATCTTCCTCTGTTCCCCGTGCGATATCTGTAGACTTATCGTTTCCAGACTGAGTGAGTAGTTCAAGACTTAAAGGCTTTCGTGAATCCTCGGCGAAGTATAAAAAACGCTGAAGTAGTTGCTGATATAATTTCCATTTCGCGGCGTCATCGCCGGTAGGTGAATCCAGAATAGCTCGCATTTCACTATCGAGTCTAGAGATCGGATTTCTCGTGGTTTGTTCCATATTCTCGTAACCACCATTGGAAGACACCCCGGAAGACGTGATATTGCGTTGAAAACGTTCTACACTCTCCGAAGGTATTAAAACCATTTTCTTTGCATGTTCCATTGTTTTTCTCGTTACTGTCCACCGAATAGATGTGAAAATAGAGTCCCCAGAACGGGCGCGATTAACATAGGAAGAAAACCACTACCACGTTGCACCAGTATCTGCTTTTTACTCTTCAAACTTCCTCTGCTACTAGCCAGCTTCCGAAGAAGCTGTTTATGTTTAGCAAGTCTAGCTTTTTCTTTCTGCGTCAATACGACGTTACCATGCACGGTGTTCAAGGCACACTCGCATATACTTTTCACAAGAGAATTATTGGCCGTACGTAGCAGAGCCAGACGTTGCTTGGGGGTCAACTTGCACAGTGCCTGCAAAGTTGCTGTATTTCCGTTTCCGAATCGTCTACGTGCTGCAGCAACTGTTGAACTATTCAGGGTACTATCCGAGGTACCACGAGACTGCCGTGCGCGTGGCATTACAACCGAACAACTGGTAAATTGGAAATAGAACGCGCCTTTATATCTTTTCGCGGAACATAGACGTGTTGGTAATTGTCAGACGGAAATATGTTGGTTCGATAGCGGCAGTTCTCAGGGGTAGACTGTTTCAAGTCGAGCAATAGATAACCGTGCGGCTGCGCAGTAGCATCATGATAAGCCTCTTGTAAAAAACGATGGTCTTCGGGATAAATCTGACGCGCTAAATGTTGTATCTGTGCACGATCTCGCGGGTTCTTGAAAAAGACGATATAATTCGTATTGAGTGAAATATCTCTCTGTCCATGGCCTTGATGGAACAGGTTCTGTGTGATGAAAAACACACTTAAATTCTTATGGTGACAACCCTTGGTAAACAGATCAACGATTACATTATTGGAAGCCTCCCGCATTAGATCGTCTATCACAATTAGCTTGGGCGTACCATCCGAATCATAATCGGATTCCTGAGGAAGTCCCTCCCGATACTCAATTACGGTATGTGTTGTACCGTCTCTATTGGTAGAAGCATTGAGCGAATTCTGCTCTGCATAGTACCACATGACACGGGAAAACCGTATATCACACAGTTTGTCAATGTGACGCAGAAAGGTCTTAACAAAGATTGATTTACCGCAACCGGACGGTCCGGCAATTATTGCTGAAAAGGGGTGCTTCCAACGGGTATCCATTTTTTCTCCAAGAAGGATTCCCCTCAGCTATTTCTGACTGCACGCTCGGAGAGTTGTAGGAACTATGGGTGAAAATCGACTCAACCTGTAGCTAACTATACTGAAATAATCCACAGAAAATCAAGATGTGTGGCATGCGCCATCTCTTATCAGATGCAAGCTATTCCACAGGGTGATCATATCATTCGGGAAATCATTTTTCTCATTTGGAAGGTGAGAGATGGGAGGTTATCAATATTACATGGTGGAAATTTGTATAAAAACGTTTATTTCGCTGCGGTAGAATTAACATAGACAGCAATTTTCATGAGAGAGATATATATATTTATAGATCCTTGCAAGCAACATTAATACATTAAATATTTCATATACTTATTGGTACGCATTGGTAAGGTATGGAAATATTAGGGAACAGTTTTTATTTGTTGCGAGAATAGATGATAACAGATTGGCTATACATTGTTATGCGAATATTACTTTTATACAAATTCCATCCCTCTTTCTCAACCAGGGCTTTGGACCGGCAACGGCGAGGTTAAAATTTTTTTTTTCTAGTAGTACACATTATCGTACAAGTAACATGAATAACCTAGGAATAATACTAAAATAATATAAATATTACAATTAGATAATTTAGATAGTATAGGTACAATATGAACAAAGTAAGTAGAGTAAATATTACGTATGAACAATTTGAATAATATAGGCAGAATAAATAATACAAATAACAGGATAGGTTTACATATACTTACAATGAGAGTACAGAGTTCACCTGAACGATTGAAACAGTGGGGTTGCCTATCATAAGCTAGAGTGAAATTGCGAACTACATACAAAACGTGATCTGCTCCGACTATTCATCAGTGTGACCGTAAGGAAGGGTATCCCAACTATCTCTACAGCATCGTCTCTTGACAAAAACAGGTCGACACGTCTTTGTCTGGTCCCTAGTCACTACGTCATGCGTTACAGTGCGTCCAATACCCCGAAATTCTACTCTAATCGGTGCTGCATCCTCCACTACCATTTCCCTAACAGAATTGAAATTTATTTTTAACCGCGTTGAATAGTTTAAACTAATGCCTTTGACTTTGCAGACTTCTACTTCCCTTCCGTCCGGACACACCACTATGAATGCATAAAACTTTGCACCGCCGGATACAAATGCCCGTATATAGCTGCCCCTACCATACTGTTCTAACTCATCCGTCATATTACTTAAAAAATTACCTACCGGCGGTTCGTACTCGCCGGCCCTACCTGAACGAACATAAATAACGGAATCTGTATCGTAATATAACACGCGCCTATCAAGTTTTTTTAAATAAGAATATAATACCAGTCTTGCCTGTGCCGTCGTATACGCTGCTATGACTACATTCGCGAGGGTAGATGGTTCTATACTTTGGTCTACGTAGGACCATCGGGCGTACAACACATCATCGTTGACGGGCACTAGATCCTCTAGTGAAATCGCTGGGTTTGTCAGCAGGGCCTCCCGTGTATTGATGACCGTCGTCTTTGACATGTTGTCCCTCTGGCCAAACTTACCCCAGAATGAGTTTAAACACAACTTCGCCACAGAGCGAAGACCTGGATTTTTTTCAATTTTCTGCTGATCTAGCTCTACACCCTCTACTAACTTATACTGTCGAATATAGTCTGTCCGTTCGTCGTCGGTGTTACAGCCAGCTGGCTAACCGCTAGCCTCCTGTTTGAGTTTAAGAAAAGTACGAATATAGCCCGCAAAGTGCCCACCCTCGCCTGTCTCTGGATTGTATTGAGTGACCTCGTACTGCCAGATTTCCGATACAGATATCACTTTATACCCGTTTGCTACAGCTTCTTTCAGTTCGTCCGAAACCCATGTGCCGGATAGATATCGTTCGCCCTCGTCATTATGTGGACACGGTGATTGTATCAATTCGCGACAACAGGTGTAACAAAGCGGGAACATCAGCTTATTATGCATCCGGAAAGGCAGTACAGGGTGATAGAGATTTCGCGGTGGCAGCACGACACATTGAACTAGTCCCTCGACCCTGGTAAGATCTACGCCCTGCATTCCTATTAACGACTCACATTCTTGCCCTACATATACCTTTGGGTGACCACGCGGGTATTTACCTGTCACGTTGACGTACGGGTACAACGAGCAAACGTCAACGTACTGTATTTGCTCACTACCCCCGCCGTCCACTTCGTAAAGCCTCGAAGCATTCCCTGTCCGACCGCCGAAAAAGGCTTCACGGGGATTCAATTTAGCTATACCTAACCCTGGAACAAGTCCATTACCTTCGATACACGCCCGCAAAGCCGCATCTGTTTCTACCATTCGGGTGAATTGGCACTCCCACATTTCTTCGACGATGATCCCAAAACGCCGCAGTCGTCTCGTCTTGGCCAAGGTCTGCTCGAGTCGTCGGTCCATACTCTCTCCAACCGCTGGCTGCTTATCCCGATTAATACGGAAACACCGCGGACACCCGTGCCAGTAGCAGCCATGGAACTCCAGTACATGCTCGCTGCCATCGGGCCCCGTGTAGTAGCCGTCTACCCTGCGTCCCTGGATCCGCTTCTCTCTTCCTCTACCAGCGTGGTCGATCTCGATCCCAAGCTCATGCTCCCTCCACACCAACCACTCGACGGCTCTACGCGATTGCTTATCCCCCAGTCTGTATCCAGCAGGAGGGATAATTCCAATCTCGTTATCGCGTAGAAAGTTTTTTCGAAAAACCATCGAGCAAGCTGATGCTATGGTTGTACTCTCGGTGAATGGACAAACATTACCTGTACTCAGGAAGGTCTTCCGAAAGGCTAGGCAGGCGAGACGCAAAATTGCAACATCTGACTGGCAGTACTTCAACAACTCTACATCAAAATTAAAAATATAATTTTCCCTCACTAACCTATCGTACCACTTGAAAAAGTTTTCCCTAGCCTCATTCGTCATACTATCAGGTGAATAAAACTCAGCCGCGGGTAACGGACCCACATACCCCAAATTAGCCGGAGTATTGAACAAATGCGGGAATAATCCTTTTTGTGTAGACTCGGGTAAACCAAAAGCCTTCGGCAATGCTGACAAAGCCATCGGCATGTATGCCAGCGAGTCTAGGAAACGGGTGTTATTCGTTTCCAAAAGTATTATTTTACTCCCGTTGAGTATCACCCGCGGTGGTTCATCACCTTTCTCTACTAAATACTTCAGAATAAACTGGGCGTCAAAACCTTTCGCGTTGTGTGCTATGCATATTACCTTCCTATAACCATCGATTTTCCTATCTACCAATTCTACAAGTTCTCCCACGGGATCCCTACTGAAAACAAATTCTCGTTGAGCACCGCACCATGCACAACCCTCGCTAAACGAACTATCCATACACCGCGTGCAGACCCGCTGCGCCACGCACAGATTTGGCACGTGGACATTCACTGTCTCGTCTCCGTCTAGAATGTCATTCTGTTGAGTCTCGAAATCATAAAAAATAAATATGTAGTTTGCAGGCTCCCCCGTGTTGGGTTTAACAGGTCTCATATAGCAACTATGATCTATCTTTTGATTTGAACGACAGGTCTTGCAGTATATTTCCCCACAGATATGTCTACCCTTGGAAGTATCCATGTAAATGTCACAGTTTTCACAAATCCGTAGGGTACTACAGATTGACCGTTTTCCACTAAACGAACCGTGCTTCTTATGGTTTTCAAGACACCCGATACCGTAAAATTCACGTCTACAAGAGGCACATTCCATTCTATCAGCCCGCGTATCGCAAGCGGGTGTCGCCAAGCAACGAGGACATATGTTAGAGCACCTGTGTTCCCTACCACGAGAATAGCCTACGTTACATGGTTCACAAAAGAAATTAGAGGCGGCTGCTGCACTGATATTCAAAATTGGGTTATAATGTCTGTTTTGTTCGTCATAAAGAATGTTGAGTCTAAGAGTTGCAGACCGCCCTAGACCCAGCACAAGATCCTCACCATTGAAAAAACATTCCCCGCCTTTACCAAGAGTGCTTCGAAAATAAACCATTATGACCGTGTCCTCCCGTGCCAAATACTGTTGAAACTGCAGAAGTTCCTCGTACCCACATCCCTGTTCAGGTACCGTGACATGTGCCTTCCCTACCAATTCCTGAGCCCTTTCCCTCTGATATTTCTCACTGTCCCTAGCCCTATTCCAAATGCTCTTGAAATCCGGATGAGTCTTTCGAGCGTGCACCCCAGCTAAAAACAAAGCCCGCGGTAAACATAAATTATCTGTATTTTTTAACGTTAAGATCGACCGCTTCCTCAATATTGCCTCCCCATCCAATCTTAGACGTTTACCCCTCCCAACAGGCGAATTGACTGTAAATATATTAATTGTGAAAGGTTGATCTATCGCAAACTCACTCGCACTCTGCGTGACTCTAAATACAAGACTCCATAGATCCTCAAAATGAAAATCGCGAGCCGGTCGAAAGTTTAGACCAGCGGCACCCTTCGTGAACCCATCCGTAACAAACGTTATACCCATTAAATCATCCTCACTACACAATGATCTGAAATACCTATGAAGATCCCTGAAAGCTTCCTCTAACCAACGAAGTGTATTTTCCGTCTCCGGCGGAATTACGATTTTCACCGTGACCTGATTTCCTGCCAGTCCAAAACGGGGATATCTTTTATTTAATCTCTGCGTAATTCTAAATCGTCTTGACCTATCCTCTACACTTTCTATTTCTGAATCTGATCCTACAGCCTGAACCGGTATACTAACTCGCCTGTCAATCTCCGGTTGATCTTCCTGCTCAAGTACATCGTTTGACGGAGCATTCCGCTTTCCTGGGCGACGTGCCGCTGCACCTTCCATCACCGATGAAGTGCTGGCACCCTCGTTGACCGCGAACCGTGCGGACGCAGGTTTCGCCCTTAGCATGTCTCCGGTATCTGTAGAAGTATTCAAAAATTATAAAAAACAAAGTAAAGCTGAACGGGGAAGAATATAACCAAACGAATTTCTGGTCAGTGCGTGCCCGTGACATATTCTCTAAGTCTACTCACCACTCGCAGTTGTATACCGCGTACTATCGTCGGATACAATCGTCGCATTTTGGTGCAACTCAGCCGCCGTTTCAGAGGCCATCTCTGTCTCGATCGTCTCCTCCTCATCTATCATTGAGACCTGTGATAGCCGCTCCGCAGTCTCCTCCACCGTTACCGCGCGATCAGGGCTATTCCTCGGTTCTTCGCTGCCATCTTCACGGAGATTGCTTACGTCTGACTGATCCTGCGTACACATCGTCACGTTTTCTGCAGCCAGCTCATAAGCCTCGAGAGCCTCTATAGCCATCGCTTCTTCCCGTGCTATCGCATAGGCACGTTGGCGAGCTGCCGCTACTGCCAACCGCTTTCTTCGTTCAAGTACGGCACATAGATTTTTCAAATCGGTCGGTAAAAGGGCGTCCATCACGATTTCACTCATTCTCGTCATCCAAGTAGGTCTACTCTCCAGGCTGGACATTGTCATAATTTCTATGACTGTAGACAAATCAAGCATGCCCATGATGTTCCGCAACACCACAGTCACTTCCCGTGTCGTACACATCTCCTTGACCCGTCGATACCACTCAAGAATACGAGGATTCAGAAAGGTTGGTTTAGAACGTTTCAGGTACCGTATCACCATCAGGATTAATCCCTTGGTGACTGATAGTGTACGTTTATCATGAATACGCATCATCGTGAAAATATCTCTCTAAAAAGAATTCAAACACTCGATGAATAAGGACTTGTCCAAAATTTTCTCGAAGCTCAATTTCGCTCGCTTAGCAACAACACCTTTCACGAATGAAAAACAAACATAAGAGTAATTGTTAAACCACTCGAAATCAGAAGATCACCATCAGCAGAGTTTCCTCTACTGAATAGTTTTTCAGACTGATAAAATTGCACGCTTGAGGGTCATCTATATATCTTTTGGTTGACAGCTTGTTCACTCCCACGCCCTGTGAACAAGCCAATCGGTTACATTACCGCCTCCTACTAACCACTGGCCATTTACACCCACACAGCCATGCCACCTTCATATAGCGGTTTACCGTGGACACCCCTGCGTCCGCAAGTCGGTACCTGCATAGACAGTACCTTTTAATCCCCAATCGGACCTTTGCACTTGAGACAAAAGAATGTACGCGCGTACCGATGGTAAGTTTTATGACGCAAGTAGCCGGAGCGTAAACGCGGTCATAAAAATCGGTATTTCCCGTGACGTCCCTTATTTCCGCAAATCTATACCTGCATAGTCATTATCTTTAATCCCTAATCACACCCTTGCTCACAAAACAAAACAAAATGCAATCAAACCTGTGACATGACAAGTCACAAATCTCCCCAAGCCACACGGGGGAAGGGGAAGTTAGCCGAAAACACCCGAGACCGATCGACGATTAGCGTCGATCGGCACTCGTTGGTGATCTATTGAATAAGCCGTACGCAATCTTTTTCGACATCCGAACAGACTTCACTAAAGGTCGGTGCACTTTTTATCCAAACCATTTATAATTAACCATCCTCATTACCTTGCATAATTCGTTGAACCTACACACCCCCACACTCACACCCGCTCACCCTTGTAATAGTTTTAAGAAAGTTAGAATAAATCAACCTACTAGTTTACGACGTATATCTCGAACACTTATTTAACGTCCTCCCCCATAAGTTGTAAGAAATCCCTTACAAATTGGCGCCCAACAAATAACTCACGTAATCCCCCGATTAATTAGGACGTAAAATAACTAAAACTAGAATAATTTTACACGAGGCAGGTACAGGAAAGACGTTACAGAAATTCAAACATAAAGTCGGTCGAACACACAATGTCACAAAGACGAGCAAGCGAGCCGGCTATCCCCAGCAACATACAAACATTCGGTCCGGTACGACCACATTTTGTAAATAACACGCTAGACATAGACTCACGAAACACGCACACGTATAGAGAGATACAAGATAGACACACATACGGGTCACCGCGGATGCAAGTGCACGAACCCTTCAGAGACGACAGACAGATGCAAGTGCAGAATATCCTAGACGAGCCGAACACACTAGAAACAGAAATACAGAATACAGCACACAGTACACGAATACAAAGCACGCAACCGATACACGTCGAGATAGCGGAACACACACACACGATACCACCAAACCGTTGGCATAACACACAGGAGCGAATGCCGTTTACAGGATACGAAAGAACGGGGACGGACACATTTTTAGGTACTAACACAAGAAACGTACAACAGATGCAGAATCTGATAGACCTAGATCCGCCTGCAACATACCCGACACAATACGACACACAGACAGTACTACAACCACAACACACGCGATACCTAAATAACAGCAACACACACAGACAAATAGCACCAATACAGGCAATACAATCCTGGGATATAAAATACTCGGGCGAACCAGGCGAAGACCTACACGAATTCATACAGAGTCTCCACGACCTACAAATAGGTTATAACATAGACGACATATCACTAATAGATAATTTAACACCAGTATTGGAAGGCAAAGCGAAACAGTGGTACAGATTAAACAGAGGAAAATGGAACACGCTACACGAATTCGAGACACACATACAACACGCATTCGCGGACACACGTCGAAGGGATAGAATAGAAGAAGACATAAGAAACTGCATACAAGAGGAAGGGCAAAATATAACCGCATTTGTAATAAAAATAAGGACACTTTTCACACAGTTAGAGCCGAGATACACACCAACACAAGAACTAGAAATCACATATAGAAATCTCAGATTAGAATATAAACAATATATCAGACCACACGAATTTAGATCATTCGAACAGTTAGAAAACGCAGGTAAACAATGGGAAACGAATATAGCATGGGAAAGTGCAAGACAGAAAAGAGATAGAAATCAAAACACACAGCCATCAACAGACACATACACACGAACACAAACATATACACGACCACAGACATACACACGATACACCCCGCAGATACAAACACAACCACGCAGATTTCTGCTACCCACACCACACACTCAGCCAATATACACACACACAACACAAACAAACACCCAAACACCACGACTACAACGCCCAGCAATAACATACAACACACCGACATACACACCGCAACAATATACACAGACAGGCACGACAGAGCGTCGTTGCTTTAACTGCAATCAGCCAGGCCACATGAGATGGCAATGCACAAACCCGCAGCAGTCGGGAAACGAGTAAGGGAATGCCCAGAACGGGTGGAGGCAATTCCCGAACTACACAACATACACACACCCGAACACACTGCATGCACAATCAAACATAACCCGCGTGACCCAAGATTCCACATTAAAATAGATATGGATGGATTAGAATTCAATGCACTAGTAGATACAGGAGCAACACACTCATACCTAGGCTTAGAAATCGGAAGAATTTTAAAAGATAGATACACGGACATACAAGACACACCAAACAGAACAGTATTAGTAGCGAACGGTACAAAGGCCAACATATCAGGTATAACAACACGAACGATTAGAATAGGCAACACAGTTAAAGGGATAGAATTCGGAGTAATACCGACGTTAGCATGGACATGCATATTAGGAATAGACGCAATCAAACAATTCGGAATGCAATTAGATTTTTCAACTAACACATGGACACTAAAAGAGGAAGTAAACGCGACATACGTCATGGAACGGTGGCCACAAAAAACACCAATACCATTAGAATTCCCAAAAACACAAGTAAAAAGAGAAGAACAAAAAGTAGACAATCAAAACGTAGCAAAAGTAGATCAAGGAACACAAACACATAAAGAAACGAGAGAACAGGAAACACAAACACATACTAAACAAGCAAAAGCAGCAGCGTTACAAGAAAAATTAGCGAAGAAAGCGGTAGAACAATCGCGAAACACAGACACACAGGATCAAACACACACAACCACACCTGCGGTAAAAAGAAAAGTCCTACTACCGACGCCAGATTTCCCACCGAATGCAAACTTATATAAAAAGACGCAAAACAGAGAAGAGAAAACAGAGAGTACACACCCAAACACACCGATACATAAAAGAAAAGTCCTGCTACCGACCCCAAATTTTCCGCCGAATCCAAACCTATATCCGAGATACCAATCACCGCGAATCTGCAGCGGAATACAACAACTCACAGATACACAACACATACAACTACAGGGACTACTAAGAGAAAAAATCACGTCGCCACCAGGCCAGCTAGGCTTAACACACCTAACATCACACAAAATAGACACACAAGGACACGCCCCCATAAAACAAAGATATTACATGGTATCACCCAAAATCAAAGACGCGATTTATAAAGAAGTGGACAAAATGATTGGGGAAGACGTAATAGAGCCATCAGAGAGCGAGTGGTCGAGCCCAATCGTCATGATAAAAAAACCAAATAATACGTACCGGTTCTGCCTAGATTTCCGAAAAGTTAACGCAGTATCACGCAAAGACGCATATCCACTACCATACATGACAGCAATATTAGATAAACTACGCGCAGCACAATACATTTCTAAACTCGACCTCAGCCAAGCATACTTTCAAATACCACTACACAAAGACAGCAGACACATAACAGCATTCACAGTACCGGGGAAAGGATTATATCAATTTAAAAGGATGCCGTATGGTCTTACTGGAGCGCCAGCAACATTCCAAAGACTATTATTAGATAAAATAATTGGGCCGAAATCAGAACCGTACGCGTTTGCATACCTAGACGACATAATAATAGTAACACAGACATTCGAAGAACACATACACTGGCTAGGAAAAATATTAGATAAAATCACAGACGCAGGACTCACGATTAACCCAGACAAATGCGAATTTGGCTGCGCACAAGTCAAATACCTAGGCTACACAGTAGACAAACACGGATTACACGTAGACCCAGACAAAGTGCAACCACTGACAGACTATCCAGAACCAAAAACACTCAAACAAGTAAGACGGTTAATAGGAATGGCCTCTTGGTATAGAAGATTCATCCCAAATTTCGCACACATCACAGAACCACTCACACGACTATTAAAGAAGGAACAGAAATGGACCTGGGGAGAAGAACAACAACGCGCGACGAACACAATCAAACAAATACTCACAACACCACCGACACTAACATGTCCCGATCACACACTACCATTTCAAGTACAAACAGACGCAAGCGGCACAGGTATAGGCGCGGTACTCACACAAACAAAACAAGACACAGAACAAGTAATTGCATACGCTAGCCGTGCACTGAGCGACGCGGAACGCAAGTACACAACAACAGAGAGAGAATGCCTAGCAGTGATCTGGGCGATACAAAAATTTAGACCGTATTTGGAAGGATACCACTTCACGGTTATCACAGACCACAGTGCATTAAAATGGCTGCACAATTTAAAGAACCCGACAGGCAGGCTAGCAAGATGGGCACTTGAACTACTCGAATACGATTTCGAAATAATACATAGAAAAGGCTCAGCACATCAAGTGCCGGAAGCACTATCACGAATACACGAAGACGAAGAACACATACAAGTAGGCTCGGTAGAAAACACAACAGACAAATGGTACACATACAAGAAAACACAAGTACAAACGCGACCGGAAAAGAACGAATCGTGGAAAATACGAGACACACACTTATACTTCCACAGACCCGATCCACTACATTCAAAACTATTACCGGATATAAATCCGTGGAAATTAGTCATCCCAAAAGAACAAATTACACAAATATTACACGAAAATCACGACACAACACAAGCAGGTCACTTAGGAATAGAGAAGACATATCAAAGAATAGCTAAAGAATACTATTGGCCCGGGATGTACAGAGACACAGTAAATTATATAAGAAAATGCGAAATCTGCCAAAAAACAAAAGTAGAGCAGAGACAACCGGCAGGATTAATGGGGCATAGAATAATAGAAGAACCGTGGACAGTAGTAGCATCAGATATAATGGGTCCATTACCTCTATCAAAAACACGACACCAATACATTATAGTCTTTCAGGATCTATACACTAAATGGGCGGAAATAATACCACTAAAGAAAGCAACAGCACAAACAGTAGAACACGCACTACACAAACACGTCATATCACGCTGGGGTACACCGCGAGTAATACTTACAGATAACGGCACACCATACATAAACAAATTAATCCGCGAACTCACACAGAAATTCGGCATTAGACACACAACGATCCCGCCTTATCACGCTCAAGCAAACCCGGTAGAACGAATAAATCGGACAATAAAAACAATGATACAGGCTTACGTAGAAAAAGATCACAGAGAGTGGGACATACACTTACAAGACTTACAATTCGCGATAAACACAAGCACACATGCATCCACAAAACACACACCTGCATTCCTAAACCTCGGAAGAGAACTACACCCAACACAATGCCTACGAAATCGCATCGAAAACGAAGGAGACATCGAACTACAAGACACAGACAGATGGACAGACCACCTACGCAGACTACAAATAATCAGAGAGGAAGTACAGAAACACTTGGTGGAGGCAAACGAAAAACAGGCACACTATTACAATCTCAGACGTAGAAACACGGAATACAAGGTAGGAGATAGGGTTCTTAAGAAAAACCACACGCTGTCATCAAAAGCAGACCACGTAGCAGCAAAATTAATGCATAAGTATTCAGGACCATATATAATAACAGACAAAATCTCACCAACTATATATGAGCTAACAACAGAAAATGGAAAAAAAATTGGAAAATGGCACATTGATAACTTGAAACTATACATTTAAAAAGACAGGCGACTAATTCTGCATTCGATATATTACAGAAACAGGAACAATGGACAGACAGACGAAGACGAACCTGTCACCGGCCCTCCGCGCCAGACTGGGAGCAATCCCAAAAACGCAGGCACCGAGACAACAGACAGACACACACCGATACACAACGCACGAGACGATACAAGCAGACAGACCAATACAACATCAATATAACATACACCCACCGACAGAAGCACGACGCACACTATTACCGATACCGAGACAATACACACAGGACACAACACCACAGAAAATACCACTCCTACAAACACCAGGTATGCCACCACACGAGCACAGATACGCAAGCCCTCCACCCACGCACACAACACCTACATACATACCCAGAAACACAACGGAATTCACACAAAGGCACACACAAGCACGCGCACACACCAACCCAACACCAACAAGACAGACACTGACACAAGACACAGACGACGAGATAACGATACTTACACAAAGAATCGAGACACAGATACAGAAAATAGAGGCACTAGACAGACACAACGCACACAGACGTAAATCCATACAGACACACCCAGTAGTAGCGACAAACACACTCGACATAAACAATTTGCCACCACTAGAACCACCACCAACACCAGAAAACACACTCACGATCACACCTACACTCCTCAAACCAATATCGAGACACACGAGACGCACACGCACAAGATCACACCCACCCTTCCCACAAAGATACAATATCACACCAAAAGAACACACACAACACATACAAATCGACGACACAGAGGAGAGCGAGTACGAGACGGCGGAGGAGATGGACACGGACACGGACACACTAATCATAGAAATAGACGACGACGACACCACAATGTAGAAGGAAAAGGAACACGGCACGACACAACGAAAAACGGAAAGAAGAATGTTTTTTTTATTTTTTTTTAGTTAAGCTAGATAAAAAATTTTTTTTTGGTTTTTTTGGTTTTTTTTGGACATACGGAACAGAGATGCATTTTTTTTTGATAGAATTTTTTTTTGTTGTTTTTTTTGGTCAAAATGACAATAGTTAAATAGGAGATAAATTAGAAAATAGGGATAGTACAAATACAAAAAGTACAAAGTAGACAGTAAATAAGTAAGACACTAGGTTAAGTACACATAAAACACACAACACAGAACACATGACACGAATAAAACGGTTCACCCTATAGGCTTCACCCCGTGTGGGGAGGGGGGAGTTGTGACATGACAAGTCACAAATCTCCCCAAGCCACACGGGGGAAGGGGAAGTTAGCCGAAAACACCCGAGACCGATCGACGATTAGCGTCGATCGGCACTCGTTGGTGATCTATTGAATAAGCCGTACGCAATCTTTTTCGACATCCGAACAGACTTCACTAAAGGTCGGTGCACTTTTTATCCAAACCATTTATAATTAACCATCCTCATTACCTTGCATAATTCGTTGAACCTACACACCCCCACACTCACACCCGCTCACCCTTGTAATAGTTTTAAGAAAGTTAGAATAAATCAACCTACTAGTTTACGACGTATATCTCGAACACTTATTTAACGTCCTCCCCCATAAGTTGTAAGAAATCCCTTACAAACCCACGCGAGGATGGTCGGGTCGTAAACTTGAGAATAGAAAACGACTGATTACTTTTCGGAACGGCCAACGGCAAGACAGTTGCACCGTGCCATTATCTATTTTCTTTCATTGTCCCATGTTACCATGGTAAACGCAATTTTCAATGTTTAACCGTATACCTGTTCCACGTTCAACTTTTGAGTAGCTTGAATAGGGCGTATAATACAATTGTATTGTCCAAGAGATAATGAAATCGCTTATTACTTTACACCAAGACCGGATATTCCTTTAGACAGGCTGAGACCTGTAAACCTAAGAAAATGAATAGCTTTCAGCACAAAAGGGCTTGTTTTTCCAACCTTTGAATTTTACAACTGCGTGGCAAAAGCGGAATGACCGTAGTATCCGCATTGGTTTTTCAGCCTGTGCACATAGTTTTACAACATGCGGTGATTCATCTCGAAGTACTTGCTCAAACCTATCTGTGCAAGTTATCACCAAGCAAACCTTTTCTTCTACCCTCAGTCCTAAACCAGCAATAACCTGCAAACTCTGTACCATAAATTTTTTTTTCTCTCCCATGATGAATAGGTGTATTTGAACCGATGGTGGGGATTCTTGTTGAAATATTGAGATGTCTTTCCACAGCCATCTCAGTATCTAGAAATCCGTCGTGCTTAGAACAGTGAACAACGGTTACTCTGCATCAATCCTACTCTTCAGAGACGAAATTATAAGTAAACCATGTCTAACTCTCAAACTGTGCGTGCATTACAGAATGCTGATCCATCCGAAAGGTCCTTCATAACCGATCCTCTGAGACCGACAAGGCGTATGTTACTTTCTACTATTTACGGAATAAACAATTCATTTTCTACAACAGTGTCGGTCGGGTATTCTTTAGTTGGAAAACGTTTCGAACCTATTGTACAGTTCAGCGGTTACGGTGGCTGTGTTATTGCTATGAGAGCAGACATGTGGTGGAAAATTTTAAACATCTTCAACGAAATCAACAACTACATCGCTAAACCAACGGGTACAAACTACAGTTCTACCCATCCGGCCATTCCTGCACCCATTGACGTGAGCGGATATACTGTTTCGTTCGTCCTCGCCCATGGATCAAGAGCCATCAAGCTCACAGAACCAGCTGAAGTATGGAAAAAAGAAGAGGACCGAACCACTGATGATGAGTCAACCGTCTACAGTTCGCCCAGTCCCAAGAAACGAAAGCTGTACTCGCCGTCTATAGTACTACAGAAACCATCAATTACTGGTCTAAGTGCTATAACCCCATGTGTCAGTGAACATTTATGTCGTCTATCAAACCATACGATTGCTGTAAACCAGTGTAAACACGATATAGTCAGGGAACTCGCTACGTTGGCTAACGCGTTTGCTTTCGTGGATACCCCTATCGAACGTTTCACAGAACTTATCTTGAGGGATTTTGACGAGATGCAAGAACAGCTGAAGCTTAACTTCAAACCGAGTTTTGTGACAGACATGTATAAGCTTGTTATGCTTGAACTGAAAGCACAGTTTGATCTAGTCATTGCCACCGAAATTAAAGAAATCATAGATTCGACACGTGAATACAGACGTATTTATGCTACGATCTGAGAAAGACTGTTCGTCGTAAGAAGTGAGTCTTCCCGAATCTCGTCTAATTTAAGCATTCAGCATATCATTGTAACTAGTCATAGTTTTCATACAGAAAACCTTTCGATAAATATCAGTAGAGATAAGTTTGAATCTGAATTTCTGTAAATTTTGAATAATATGAATAAACAATCATTGTAACCATATTCGCCTGCTCGTCTTTGACCAGCCCCTGTCCTTTCCTACGGTCCCGTATACCTGCACTCCCAAACCGCCTGCCCCTACCGTAGTTGAGAATCCGCACGGCGTATATCTATATATATATTCGGAAGGGTCATAAACGGCATACTGCCAACGCAGTGTATATCTATATATATACTCGGAAAGGCCATAAACGGTATACTGCCAAAACGGGGGAGGAAGCACGAACATTGACAACGACGCTTGTTCACCCTTCTCCGCCGTCAGGTATACCACGGCAGTAGCGGGTGAACCGTCGTCACACTTGGTCGGAAACGGAGCGACGCCTGAGTAGAGCTCGATAGGAATCACATAAGTTAGAATGGACGAAATTCACCCACGGTAAAATGAATAAATAGGATTCACATAAGTTAACACCGACAGAATTCATCCGGGGTAAAAATGAATAAGTTCCACTTAGGTTAAAATCGCTGGTTCAGATTAGGTTAGGTTCAATTCGCTAGCTTAGGTTAGGTTAGGTTAGGTTAGGTTCAAAAAAAAAAAAATGGCGCCGGGCCGGCCGGGGGGGGGGGGGGGGGCAGGAGGAAAAAGGGGGAAGGCCATAAACGGTATACTGCACCCTCTCTACTAGCGACCTAAAAAACCTTAAAATTTTCAATTTGGAAAATATATATCGATATCTTCGGTCATTTCCGAAGTCGAAGTCGGCCTTTTTGTGTCGGCCATTTTCAATTTCCCATTTTCGAGGTCATTTTCGTGATCAGTGACCGGGAAGACCCCACAATTTGAAAAAAATCGATGAATTTCTCGAGTTTTGGCCAGAAATTCACGATTTTAGACCACTGTGCACCGGTTACACGTAAATGATATAATTATAATTCATTTATGTACTGTTCAAGATGATATTATTTAAAAATGTTAATTTCTTATTCTAAAAATAAGTTGAAACTATTTGTTTATCTTAAATTATTCTACTCGTTACTACCGAATATGTAATACCCCACTCTCCCCAACTGTGTCAACGTCTTGTTATAAATTTATTCGTATAATATCTGATTCTACAGCCTGAAAATGCCACGTAGTGCAACGGGAAAAAAGCGACCACCAATAAACATAACCAACCTAAAACGTGCTGTACAAAGCGTCTTAGAGGATGAGATTTCGGTGTCCAATTCAGCTAAACAATATGAGATTTTGAAAACGACACTACTCGGCCACTTAACAGTACATCGCAGTAAACGAAGTAGCGTGTTCGAGTACGAATCTAACAATAAGCTGGCTGTTAAGAAGATATTTACAAACGAAGAAGAAGAAACCTTGGTCGATTATCTGAAAAAAGCTGCGATCATGCATTATGGCCTATCAAAGAAAGCTACCAAGATTTTGGCCTATCAATTTGCAAAAGCAAATGAAAAACGGGTTCCTGATAACTGGGATGAAAACAAAGAAGCAGGGACAGAGTGGATGCGTGGTTTTATGAAGCGGCATCCAACTCTATCGCTCAGAAAGTCAGAGGCAACAAGTCTGGCTAGGGCGACCAGTTTCAACAAAGATAATGTCGGAAAATTTTTCGATAATTTAGAGAGGTGCATATCTCGCGGGGATTTCAGTTCAGCTCGTATTTTCAATCTCGACGAAACTGCTAACACAACTGTACACGTGCCGCCCAAAATCTTAGCAATTAAAGGACTGAAACAAGTTGGTAGTGTTACTTCTGGGGAACGTGGTGTCAACGTCACTATGATCGCTGCCATTAACGCTATTGGAAATCAAGTTCCGCCAATGCTAATTTTTCCCAGGAAAAATTTTAAGGATCACATGTTAAAAGGAGCTCCACCGGGATGTATAGGAGCTGCGAACTCATCCGGCTGGTCGACTGAAGAAATATTTGTACAATATTTAAAACATTTCATTGCACATGTCAACGCGTCTAAGGATAATCCAGCTATCCTGATTTTGGATAATCATGAGACGCACGTCTCTGTTCCAGCAATTAATATATCAAGAGAGAGTGGTGTAATATTATTGACATTACCACCTCATACCTCGCACAAAACACAACCGCTGGACAGAACGGTGTTTGGTCCATATAAAACATTTTACAATCAAGCTGCCAGCGAGTGGATGACATGTAATCCAGGAAAACCGATAACAATTTATGACATTGCGGCAATAATCGGAAAGTCGTATCCAAGAGCCTTCACGCCGCATAACATCGTTAAGGGTTTCGAAGTCACAGGAATTTGGCCACTTAACAGGAATATATTTGGCGAGGATGAATATTTGTCTTCTTTTGTGACGGACCGACCTGGCCCTGAACCCACTGAGGAACTGGCACCTGTTTCTCCTAAGACTGTGTCAACTGATGAAGCAATACCGTCAACTAGCACAAGTATTGGCGTATGCGTAACGCCAGAACAAATACGACCATTTCCAAAAGCAGCTCCAAGAAAGACAACCGGCCGGAAAGGAAGACAAAAAGGCAAATCCCGAATTTTGACGGATACTCCAGAAAAAAAACAGATTGAACAACAAAAATCGAAGAAAATAGTACCACTGAAGTTAACAAGTCGAGTACAGAAAAAAATTGTCGATCCAACAGATAGATGCATGAGGAAAAACAAAAGCAAAAAACAAAATGCACTTCGATAGAATAAACTAAGTCAGTAAAAAAAGTATAATAAAAGTACCTATTTAAAACGATATTATAAAAATAAAGAGTTATATAATAAAGAGTTTTATGCGTTACTATGAGAACCTTTGTGCTTTGTACTCTGTAAATGCCAACCTCTTTTTCGTTATCTAGCCGACAGTTATCATCGGACAGTCGAAACATAACCGGTCCAAGGTACAATATGCTGTGGTCCAAGGTACAGTACCATGTTGTACCTCGGATCATTTGTTGTTTTTTCAACTATTGAGCGTAGTACAAAATTAACAAAATTCATTATTTATAACGCATACACATTTGAAACTCAAGACTTTAAGCTATATTCTCGCACAAATTTGATGAGGTTCTGTTCAAAGAAAAAAAAGTTATAGCGATTTGAAAAACGCTGGTCCGAGGTACAACACTCTCCCCTATATCGCGTGGCTAATGGCCTAAGGTCGTATAAGCGCCATAAAAGGTGAGTTTAGTACCATGAAGTCGTATAATTTTTTTTTATTCCATCAATCGCTTTGAAAATGATGAACACGCATACATATAAATAATTAGAAATTAAGCATTTTGAAAACTTAACGCAGAAGATCGTACGTTGGCCGATACGACGTTCTGCCTTTACGTTTTCATTATCAAAAAAAAACCCAAGGGACATATGCACCTGACATACGACCTTCTGCTTTTATCTTCACTAAATTTCATGCTTAATTTTTTAATTCTCGACGATTTCTATTTACCTGTACATGTTTCGATGGTTTTCAGAGCGATTTCAGGAAAAAAAGGAATTACAAAAATTGTGGATATACGACCTTCTGAAATTAGCTAATGTGATTTTTTTCATCAAACTAGAAACAGACAGTCGTATCTGCCGGTCCTCACGACCTTCTACTCTTAATCGTTGGATTATTCATTTTTCAACATTTTTTCTGTTTTTAGTAAAAAAAAAGTACTTAATGAAGAGTCGGTAAATATAAAAATCATAGTGTATTATTTATCTTTTTGGTGCGTTAAGAATATAACAAAAACTTAAGTATATTAAGATAACGTGCGGGTATTTCTATATAAAGTTATCGAAAATTTTCAGGTTCGGAATTTTAAATAGAATGGTAAAATGCGTGGTTTGTATAAAGTCTTCTGATTATGTTACGGAATTGAACAAAAATGTCAGGTTATTTATTAACTATATATCAATTGGAGTCTTTGCATTACATCAAAAAATATGAATAATAAACTATTATTCCGTGTATCTATCGAGTCTTGATTAATTTGCAGCTTTGGCGAACTGCGAGACGTTGCTCATATTACATTCTAGCTGTAACCTACGCGCGCGGCAGCTAGGCGGTGATGAAATAACGTTAACAATTTTTAAACTATTCTTTCGATTGAAGTCAAACTTTCCAGAAGACTTTTTTGTATCCTCATAAACAAGTTTCTCACTGGAAGTTTTCGGTCACTCCAAATCCGTTTGACTTCCGAAGCGCTTAAAGATTTCCATAACTGATTCTTGCAATGATTCTGTGAAAAAGTAACAACTTTTTTGTTAACAACAATATTAACTTTCTTCTTTTATAGTTAATCTTGAAACACTAGAATATATTATTCCTGAAAATTTTCTTCGAAAATCTAAAAAATTGAGTAATCTAGAACGAGTTGAAGTGAAAAAAGGTGGGAATTCTTGCCTTAAAAAAAAAAAAAAAAAAAAAAAACACGTTTTTTGTAAACATTCCGAAAACGACAAAAGCTTCAAGTTTTTTCAGGAGGAAAAAAAGATGCAGAATTAAATTCTCTACAATACATTTTGGAAAATTTGAGATTCGTGATTTATTCTCTAACTGCTCAGGGTCCAACTCTGCGAAGCGGAATTGAATTATATCAACTATGAGACCTTTTGATCTTATGCATACCAAATTTTTCTATATTTGAGTAGTTAAAAAAAATATTATTAGGTTATATTTTTTCATTTTTCAATCCAACAAATATTGAAGTTGATACAACGGATTGAAAACTTTAACATTGTGACGTCACCCATGTTAAAATATATCTACAGGTAATATTACGAAAACTGGAATATTCAATTACCTATAACATTCGTAATCATGATTTTTAAAGAATAAAAAAAAATACGGCCGAATTATTTTTTCTCACTCCACGTTGACCGCATGTGAAATTTAAAAAAAAAAAATACATTCACAAGCCCAATTCCTCAGAGAGCAGTTCCTCCGCAGTGATTTGCCCAGAGCCCGCAAACGCTAGAACAACGCTAGTCAGCCGCTCGGCACAGTCAGCTGTCAATGTGGGAGACTGCGAGCTTGCGAATATAGGCATGAGCAGCGTTCAGTCGTTGCTGAAACGCGCATCCGAATAGACGTATTCTATTGTATGCAACGACTTTGTAGTAGTCCGACGCATTGTGTTCATTACGTGAATTACGTGTATTACGAAACGGATATTTTTCCACAGGCGTTGGCTAATTACAGGTAAGTGATTTTCGATTCGTAATTTATCCACAGTAATTACGAATGATGGCTGGCCATAAATTTCCGCATAGTTTTACTTGCGCGTATTCCAAATGTGCCAATCATAGCAGAGATAACGTTCCTGGTCTACGATTCTTTAGCCTGCCAACTGCAGATCCCGCGCTCGCGGTACAATGGCTTGTCAACAGTGGTCTTGCCCACATGGTCGAAGAAAACGGAAAAGAATTAGACCAGATTCGAATCTGTAGTCGACATTTTTCTCGCGACCATATTAATCTGCATGGTCGTTTATTGCGTCGTGGTGCAGTCCCTTTCGCTTATGATAGAAAGCCGATTATCACCGGGGTGGCTCCGCTTCCGGGTATTCATAATGCCTGCCATCTCGAGAGAAACGCTTTAAAAAAGCAAATTAAATTGAGAGACAACGAAATCCTTAGGCTGCAGCAAAGCAATGTAGAGCTTCAACGGTCTCTAAAAAACAGAAACTAAGGCTTCGCGACAGAAAACTAAGGTTCTAGCTGGCGTATTTTCAGACGATAGCCTTGCTAAGGCAGTGGCCCGTAGAGTCACTGGGTGTTTGTATACTTTTGTGATAATGCAATTATTTCACAAGAAGCGTACAAACTACACTACAAATGAACAGGAAATAGCCATGAAGATGCACTACACCTCGCCAAGCCTGTACGTCAAACTGCGAGAACATTTTGGGTTCATGCTTCCTTCGTTGTCAGCATTGAAACGTTGGTTTGGGAACATCAATCTGTGGCCAGGAACCTGCCCGGCAATATTTGATTGCTTGAAAGCCAAGGTATCATGCATGGATCGGAATGAACGGCAATGCATTCTTCTATTTGACGAGGTCAAATTGAAGAAAGGCTTCGAATTTAATGAGAGTCGCCAAAAAATTGAGGGCTTCCAGGATCTTGGCAGTCTAGGTTCTTCGACCGGCGTGGCTACGAGTGCTCTCGTGTTCATGGCCCGCGGATTGTTGAACAATTGGAAGCAGCCGGTTGCATATTTTCTGACAGCTGGCACCGTGCATTCCGAAACACTGTCCAAACTTATCGACATAGTACTCGATGACGTCATTGCTACCGGATTAGATGTACGAGGATTGGTCTGCGATCAAGGCACTAATAACCAAAGTGTTATTAGTGGACGCTTGTCTTCGGACGATCCCTATTTCTTTCACGAGGAGAAGAAAATATATTGCTTCTTCGACGCTCCCCACTTGTGGAAGAATTTGAGGAATCAGATCTTAATCCACGACATCATATTTGATAGTCCGAGAAAAGCATCATGGAACGATGTGCGTGAGCTATGGAGGCTCGAGCAACACCAAATGACGAGAGCTGCTGTCAAACTATCGACCACACACGTGTATCCAGGTATTTTTCAAAAAATGAATTGTCGCCTGGCGTTGCAGGTCTTTAGTCGCAGAGTTGCTGCAGCATTAATGGTCGCCGGAACCATGGACTGTATCAAAAGTAATACAGTTATGGACACCGCATGGTTCTTCAGGGAGTTAAATGACTCGTTCGACAATTTAAACAGCCGATGTCCTAATGACGCGAATCCGAACCGTTGTGCTCTCTCCGATCAGCGTCCACAAGTTCAGCAAAATTTGGAAGACGTCCTAAAACGTTCTGCAGAGTGGCGTACGGTCACTGATAAGGGCCTGAAGGTTCCTCCGTGCTTCAAAGGTGTCCAACAAACCATCCAAGCTGTTTTATTGCTGTGGGAGGATCTCAAAACGGAAGATGTTAAATTTTTAATGACATCTAGATTGAATCAGGATCCGTTGGAAAATTTGTTCTCAATGATACGCTGTCATGGAGGGACTTACAATCAGAACCCTACAGCCACTCAATTCAGACTCATCTTCCAGAAGAACATCGTTCTTAATTTAATGAAACCAGCGCAATCTGCAAATTGCTTGGACGATGAAGATGATACGCTGTTGCATGCCGATGTACAGGCAGCAGCAAATAACTGGACTAGAAAAGTAGCCAAGCACAGCACAGAGGCCAGCCAGAGCAATGCTCTGCACTTTGACGAGGAACCCGATAACGATAGCAACGACGAAGAAGATCCAATCGATATCGAGGAAATTCTCGCCAAGGTGGAAAAATCACGTACAACCGAGGCAACGCTCGCAAAATCTGCGGTGGAATACCTAGCAGGTTACATTGCCAAAAAATCTGTCGATAAGACAGGATGCGAGCGATGTCAAGGAACGCTCGTCCATCCTGATCCGAAGCTCGGTGATAGGCATCTGTTGACCTACTTCCGAGCTTATGAAACAAAGGACGAAAAAGAATTTGGGCATATGTGCGTAGCAACCGATGATTTCTCATTTGTCTTTGTTTTGATAAATGCGATCTTCGACGCCGGTTATCCCCTATTCAGGGCCAAGTATGATATCCAAGACCAGCTCTTCCGGCTGATGAAATCAGCTGTACACCGTACACCAGAACATACTGGTTGGTTTGATGAAGAAATCTGTAGCCAACATCGTTGTGAACTTGCGTATAACTTTATGCGTGTGAAAATCAACAAAGATGTAAAGTGGATGGGCGAGTTATTGAGGGCTCAATCCACCCGTACCTTGCATTCGAAGCCTCCGCAAAAATTAACGAATTTGCGAAGTGCATAGTACCAAATAAAAATAAATCATGTGGTTTTCATTCTTCTTTTGACCATGGTACTTTCTTCGGATATAAAAAAAAATCGCAACTTCGCATCTCTTTACAGAGGTGATCGAGTTGAACGAACCAAAGTCGCAATTTCGCATCTCCTCGCAGATGATCGAGTTGACCGACAAAAATAATAATGATTCGCAACTCTTCGGGGTTGATCGAACCAATATCGCAACATCGCATCTCTTTACAGAGGTGATCGAGTTGAACGAACCAAAGTCGCAATTTCGCATCTCCTCGCAGATGATCGAGTTGACCGACAAAAATAATAATGATTCACAACTCTTCGGGGTTGATCGAACCAATATCGCAACATCGCATCTCTTTACAGAGGTGATCGAGTTGAACGAACCAAAGTCGCAATTTCGCATCTCCTCGCAGATGATCGAGTTGATCGACAAAAATAATAATGATTCGCAACTCTTCGGGGTTGAACGAATCAAAGTTGCAGTTTCACATCTCCTTGCAGAGTTGGTTGGACTGAACAACACATGTGGGAGACATTATCAATTAGCCTCCTCGTGGCGTCTCCTGGAAATGCTCCCAAAACCTGAGCAGGTAATAATTGATAAATTGACACTTGTATTATTCTTCTCTCTCTTTTTGTATATTCTTGTAATTATAGCTTTTGTAATTCAGCTGATTTACCTTCTATCTTTCTTTTTGTTTTATTTTATTTTTTAGTTTGAGTTTTGCTTGCATTAGACTTCTCTCTCTCTTTTGTACATTTTTGTTAACTTTAGCTTGTGTAATTCAGCTGTTTTACTTTCCTATCTTCTTTCATTCTTTTTGTCGTATTTTATTTTTGTTTAATTTTTTTTTTTTTGTTGGATCATACTTCTCTCTCTTATTTATATATTTTTGTAATTCCTGGCTTTTCGAAACTCGTCTTACGGGACCATGCCCCGTGACGTAATAAAGGATTATCATTATGTTGAAAATAATTTAGTCCATATATTATGAACAGGGCTACAAAGAAATAAGAGCATAATAACTGAAGGTTCAAATGTTCTTGTTGCTAAGTAGTTTGTTTAGTTGCTTACGCTATAAACGGTTGAATGGAAGTCGTATAATTTTCATGTATTTAAAAATCGCAGATTATGTGTTTAAATTGATTATTCTCTAAATAAATAAAACTTATTGTATTAAATAAAGCTGTGTCTTCATTCAAATCAAATATTCAATACATTATTTATTATATGGAGCAGAGTTGCAAAAATAATAATTAAAAAAAAATGCATTGTTCATTACCTAAATAATGAAAAATGAAAAATATTTTGCATTATTCATTAAAAAGTAATGGATAATGGGATTATTTTTGCATTACTTATTGGAAAGTAATGGATAATGGAATTTTTTTTGCATTACTTATTTAAAAGTAATGGATAATGGAATTAAATTGCATTACTCATTGAAAAGTAATGGATAATGGAATTTATTTTGCATTACTCATTGAAAAGTAATGGATAATGGAATTAAATTGCATTACTCATTGAAAAGTAATGGATAATGGAATTTATTTTGCATTACTCATTGAAAAGTAATGGATAATGGAATTTATTTTGCATTACTTATTGAAAAGTAATGGATAATGGAATTTATTTTGCATTACTCCTTGAAAAGTAATGGATAATGGGATTATTTTTGCATTACTTATTAAAAAGTAATGGGTAATGGAATTAGCAATGCATTATAAAAATAATGCATTATTTACAACTCTGTTACAGAATCAGTTGTATGTATTCAAAAAAAATCTGTAAACTGTAATTGAGTACTCAAACCATAAAAAATGACGTTATCGATTTTTTTTTATACATTTTTTGTTAACTGCGCGCATATGAGCGGAAAATTTTTAAATAGGTTTTTGATCGGAAATTTTCTGAAGTTTCCGAAAAAATAATCAGATTTTATGAAAAATATGGTGAACAGACCGAAATCGACGTTTAAAGTTTTATTTTTCGATTTCCACTATTATAGAGAGGTAGGGGCAAAAAAACAATTTTTTTTGAATATTCAGAAAATTTACGGTTTTTGAAATATTTTTCGGTTTTTGAAATATTTTTCGGTTTTTTTCTTTCAAGCGTTTATAAACACGTGAAATCCGATTGAAAAATTTCGAGGAAAAATTATGCAAGAGCAATAAAAAATAATAATTAAATTGCGCGACCACTACCACTCCAGGAATCTTTTTTTTTTAAATACATAAGTAGTAGAAAGGACCAATAAAAAAAGTGTCAAATTTTTTGAGGCCGGATTTGCGTACGTTATTTGGTGGAATGGACCATATATATATATGCGTATATATACGCGTGCCCGCCCGATCATGTCTTTGCATTTGTGTGTGTATGCTGTATTAATGAATCATAGAGTTGCAACAATAATATTTAAAAAAAAATGCATTGTTCATTATAAATAATGAAAAATGAAATATATTTTGCAATATTCATTAAAAAGTAATGGATAATGCGATTATTTTTGCATTACTTATTGGAAAGTAATGGATAATGGAATTTATTTTGCATTACTTATTAAAAAGTAATGGATAATGGAACTAAATTGCATTACTCATTGAAAAGTAATGGATGATGGAATTTATTTTGCATTATTCATTGAAAAGTAATGGATAATGGAATTGAATTGCATTACTCATTGAAAAGTAATGGATAATGGAATTTATTTTGCATTACTCATTGAAAAGTAATGGATAATGGAATTAAATTGCATTACTTATTGAAAAGTAATGGATAATGGAATTTATTTTGCATTACTCATTGAAAAGTAATGGATAATGGGATTATTTTTGCATTACTTATTAAAAAGTAATGGGTAATGGAATTAGCAATGCATTATAAAAATAATGCATTATTTACAACTCTGATATGGAGTAATCCATCCCAGGTCGCCCAGCCTAGTCTAAGAGCCCATGACACTAAACCTAGACGGATAAGACTACCAGATGAGATATATATAATTAGTCGGGTCATTAATAGGGGAACACGGAATGGCGATGCTGCAATGCGAAAAACCTGGCGGCGTCATAAAAAAAAAAAAAAAAAAATTATTAAAAAATCCGGTTTCTAGTATGATAAGACTCCCAATTTTTATTTGTTCCTCGAGATAGGGGAGTGATAGTACTATACGATAATGCAGTGCTGCAGGCCCCCCTGATTGGCCTAATCAGTGGCAGCAGCATGATAAGGGACGCCTCGTACCTAGGTATCTAGTATGATCGATCTCCTCAAAAAACTTAAGCTCATTCGAAAGGTCATCAATTTCTGCGTAAGAAAAACCACTGCTGCATTTTCCAAATAGTGGAGAAAGTGGTTGCTGCAGCGATTGAAGGTCGCCCTCCGCGCGGCTGCATGCGGCGTTTGAATTAGTTTTGTCAGCAATCGACCGGTTCCTTTCGATTTTTACCGGTTGAATACGCGTCCCACGTTCACATATGAATAATTTTACGTCTCGTTGATTGTTTAAACAAAGTAAATCGGCAAATTTTATGTGATATTATTCGATTTTTCAGCCATTTTCATTGTGTTGTTTTTAATTTTTTCTCAAAAGTCTTTCGTAACATTTTATAGTAATATTTTTTTTTTATGAAAAAGTACTAATTTTTAATTAAACCATGATATGTATTTATCATCGCGGAAATCGTTTGAACGAATGGAAAGTTCTGTACCCGAGACATGAAGATTTCTTGGCTATTTATTTCCAGCAGAAATCAAGTCGTCGGTAGTATATATTGTAATCCTCCAGCTGTGCTATTAGGCCAGTAAAAATAGCCTTTTTTTTTTGGTCAACTTTGCACTAAATTGCCGATCTAATTTTTTTTTTTTTAATAAGGGTTAGGACCACTTACTGAGTATAAAATCACAAAATGCTGACAGGTTCCGGTGAAGCTTCAGGCGCCATCTTGAACAAAAGTTTTTGGCCGATATCTCGGAAATTATGCGCTTTAGGGCAAAAGTCATACAGACCATTATTGTAGAAAATTAAATTTCGCATCTTTTGTTACTCATAAACTTTTCTGTACAACTTACCGTTTACGATTTATGGCTCATTTAATGGACAGGTTTTTCGATCTCGGCCGATAACTCTCATAATATTGGATTAATCAATAAAAGCCAAAAGCTATGGCCATAAATCGTAAACGGTAAGTTTTACAGAAAAGTTTATGAGTAACAAAAGATGCGAAATTTAATTTTCTACAATAATGGTCTGTCTGACTTTTGCCCTAAAGCGCATAATTTCCGAGATATCGGCCAAAAACTTTTGTTCAAGATGGCGCCTGAAGCTTCACCGGAACCTGTCAGCATTTTGTGATTTTATACTCAGTAAGTGGTCCTAACCCTTATTAAAAAAAAAAAAAATTAGATCGGCAATTTAGTGCAAAGTTGACCAAAAAAAAAGGCTATTTTTACTGGCCTAATAGCACAGCTGGAGGATTACAATATATACTACCGACGACTTGATTTCTGCTGGAAATAAATAGCCAAGAAATCTTCATGTCTCGGGTACAGAACTTTCCATTCGTTCAAACGATTTCCGCGATGATAAATACATATCATGGTTTAATTAAAAATTAGTACTTATATTTAGTACTTTTTCATAAAAAAAAAATATTACTATAAAATGTTACGAAAGACTTTTGAGAAAAAATTAAAAACAACACAATGAAAATGGCTGAAAAATCGAATAATATCACATAAAATTTGCCGATTTACTTTGTTTAAACAATCAACGAGACGTAAAATTATTCATATGTGAACGTGGGACGCGTATTCAACCGGTAAAAATCGAAAGGAACCGGTCGATTGCTGACAAAACTAATTCAAACGCCGCATGCAGCCGCGCGGAGGGCGACCTTCAATCGCTGCAGCAACCACTTTCTCCACTATTTGGAAAATGCAGCAGTGGTTTTTCTTACGCAGAAATTGATGACCTTTCGAATGAGCTTAAGTTTTTTGAGGAGATCGATCATACTAGATACCTAGGTACGAGGCGTCCCTTATCATGCTGCTGCCACTGATTAGGCCAATCAGGGGGGCCTGCAGCACTGCATTATCGTATAGTACTATCACTCCCCTATCTCGAGGAACAAATAAAAATTGGGAGTCTTATCATACTAGAAACCGGATTTTTTAATAATTTTTTTTTTTTTTTTTTTATGACGCCGCCAGGTTTTTCGCATTGCAGCATCGCCATTCCGTGTTCCCCTATTAATGACCCGACTAATTATATATATCTCATCTGGTAGTCTTATCCGTCTAGGTTTAGTGTCATGGGCTCTTAGACTAGCCCGTGACCCTCAACATTTTTGATTTTGTCGAAATTTTTTTTCATCTTTTAGTATATCCATCGAACAGAGTTGTCTTCCATATTTTGAGATTTTTATCTCAGCCCCTTGGAAAGTTTTGGATTATGTCCCACACAGCACACGGTAGTCCCAACAACTTCCTATAGATATCATTCAGGATATTTTGGATATCCGCAAAATATCCTACGATATCCGTTGACGTGCCGTGGACGTTCTAGGGATATGTTTTTGGCCGGTCCCGCAATAGCCTACGGATGTTGACGATAGACATCCGACGATCTCGTCAGAATATCACGAGGACATCATGAGACCGAAAGTTCATTTCCTAAGAAATCCCGAGGATATCCTGACGAGTTCATGTCGCGTGACTAATGCTATAAGGTCGTAATCTCTAAAAAAAAAAAATCGTTTATTTACCGGCAAAATCTTTTGCATGCAATATAAAACTGTTTGAGCATATCCGCAAAAAAAAATGTGACGAAGAAATGTATAAAAAAATGCTATTAGTATTTTCAACTTTGTACCGAAAGCAATTGCGAGCGGCAATTGTTTTTAAAGTTATATGGTCCAATGTTATAAATACCAATAGTATTTTCACGTAAGGGTTACTTGCAAGTCTGAATAGTTTGAGGTTTCACGGGATACGTAGATTTTATGAAATGATTCAAGAAGTGGACGTTCTATACTGATATAAACGCAAAAACATTGTAAATGTAAAAAATTAAAACCGAGTTCCAAAATGGTTTCGCCAGCCAAAAACTCGAGAACATCCATACTCTTTTTCAGCGTCAGATTACAAACATCATTTCCTTACAAAAATAGTACAAAATAATACGTGAAATCAGGCATCGAAGCCGAGCGTTCCCTTTGTTAATTTTCAGACTTCAAATTATGTTCTTCAAATGCTAATCAATGGAAATGAATGGAAAACCAATAGAATCATTGATAAAACCTGTGATAAAACAGTATATTGGCGACGGAAAATATTGCTGAAGGAAGTTAGCTGGTATGATGATACGAACTCGGCGGGCATAGATTGTTCTGAAAATTATCAATTGCTGAAGTGTGAGGTAAGATCAGCAATTAGTGCGTCTTTCAATGCAGAAAATGTGTATCTATACTGTAAGTCGAATAGAAAGAGAGACGTCGCAAGAGCATCACCGAAGTGTACCGATAATGGGTACGTCCAGTATAAGTATGTTTCGTTTTATGGATGTGACATGTTTGTAGCATGGCGTTATAACTTTAGTCGAAAATCGGTAAACGATAGATGCAGAATGAAATTGAACTCTTCTTCAAAACTTGCATTCGAATTTAAATTACTGAAATCACCGTGCCTGGACCATTAGTTCTTGTTATGAACACACTATAGTTATTTTTTTAACATCAATTTTCAACGGATTACTCATTCCTTTCATTCATTTGTTTCAACACAACCTCTTGCGAAAACCACGAAGCACTAGTGCGTGGAAAATGTTTTCTGATTTTTAAATTTGAAGAAAAAAAGGATAGTATGTAGGGCACGGGCACTGAAAAGGACTTTATGAGGAGTGTGAAAGTGTCACACGATTCGAAGATGAGGTCTTTCTGCGCCATTGCCATATAAACTACTATTATATCGCAGTTTCAGTCTACAATAATAAATATATTATCAATGCCAAGAATATCCTAACAGTATTTGATCATGCTCCCGACAATTTTGTGGGTGTGATCGTTACACATTGACTGGAAGAAATAATTTTAAAAAAAAGAGTGCAATTGATAATTTTCAGAACAATCTATGCCCGCCGAGTTCGTATCATCATACCAGCTAACTTCCTTCAGCAATATTTTCCGTCGCCAATATACTGTTTTATCACAGGTTTTATCAATGATTCTATTGGTTTTCCATTCATTTCCATTGATTAGCATTTGAAGAACATAATTTGAAGTCTGAAAATTAACAAAGGGAACGCTCGGCTTCGATGCCTGATTTCACGTATTATTTTGTACTATTTTTGTAAGGAAATGATGTTTGTAATCTGACGCTGAAAAAGAGTATGGATGTTCTCGAGTTTTTGGCTGGCGAAACCATTTTGGAACTCGGTTTTAATTTTTTACATTTACAATGTTTTTGCGTTTATTTCATTACTTTTTGTATGTGCAAACGGGTCAGCGCTAAGCTGACTCGAATGTATTCTACATATTACACATGTATAAAGATCAACTTCCGATCATTCGTGATGGAATGCATGTGCTACAATGAACAAGTGTATTTTGGAATTTGCGCAAAAGATACGAGCTAATTTTTTTTATTTCTAAAATAAATGGGTGTAAAAAATTTTTTTCCGTACACTAATTTCGACAAAATTCCCAATAAACACAGGATCGTTGAATAAAGGTGTAATAATCGTGTTCGAGGTGG
Organism: Rhogogaster chlorosoma; assembly: GCA_944452935.1. Lineage (NCBI taxonomy): Eukaryota > Metazoa > Arthropoda > Insecta > Hymenoptera > Tenthredinidae > Rhogogaster > Rhogogaster chlorosoma. The sequence continues at coordinate 9,795,716 of OX101803.1, read as the reverse complement.
AAATATGGTGTACGTGGATGATTTACACGTATATATGTCCCGTGGATTTATACGATCCGATGTCCGCTCGAGACACGTGATTTTCATTATTTTGAGAAACGCATAATACACGTGCATAATCTACGTATATTTCGCACGTGATACTTACGTGTATGTCTTAGGATTTTGGGTAAGTGTTATCCTTGAATCATATGCAGCTAGATTAAACACCCGATGAAAAAAAAAAATTTCTAAATTTCAAAAAGTGTGAAATTATGTTCAAAATTACTAAAAACATTTAGAAATAAAAAGTTCGTCAAAATTTCTTTAGGGTATTCCGAGTTGCGCCGCTATCGTGTAATAATTGCACTATTATATATTTGAAAAAATGTGATTTTGTATTGAAATTTAGCAAAGTAAATAAATTGAAAGAATAAAAATAGATTATGAAATTAACGTGTAGATTATATTTATATCTTAAGCCAATCTACAAATACGTTATGTACTTCCGAATATCATCAACATCTATAGCAGCAGCACAGCAGACGGGAAATTCGAGGCGCACTGGAATCGCTGAAGTTGAGCAACATTGAGCATGGCCAGGACTTGGATGGGTGACCATCCGCTGTGTGGTTACGAAATTATCTCTAATATTTCAATAAATAAATATATAAATAGATATGATCAGATCTGGCCAATTTTAAGGTCTGATTATATATAAAATCATATATAATTAGATAAAAATTTTTTTCATCGGGCGTATGTTTACTTCCGCAAATGACGTGGAATATACGTCTACAAGGTGTATAAAATTTACATATATTCGAAACGTAAAGTGCACGTAAAATACACGCACCTTATGCACGTTGATTAGGCGAATTTTCTCTCGAATTTTCCCCGTTTAAAATATACGTGTTCCAGGCGGACATCGTACCTACGAATTCGACGTGTCGAGCACGTGTATTCTCAATAGAATTAACGTATATGGGGTCGTTTCAACGTTCTGGACACGTTTCGTGGATACGTTTATGACACATGATATCCACCACTGCGTGTTTGTTGGGTTGGTTCTTCAATTATATATAAAAAAAAAAATTTCCAATAATTTTCTAATTGAAAATTTCATTTCTTTCCTATTTTTCGACGCTTTGTAACCATTTCCCTGTTAAGTTTGAATGAAAGACGTGTGGACCAATTTTGTATAATAATAATGTTTATAGACAGAACTGTAAGCTGTAAATTTATAAACATGTGAATAAACGACTTTGAAAATTAAAAAAAATGATTTACCTTTTATTATGATATGATATAATACTTCATTACCAACATAATTACACGTTATTATTTTTAATAATCTTTGGTAGAGACATGCCTTTTATTTCAACAGCTATATAAACGATTAAACTGATTTGGAATGTATAATATGTTATATGCGTATATGTACAATAATATTTCAATTTTGTTGCAAGAAAACAGACAAGCTTCTAAAAATTTATGAGTATAAAGATTGAGTTTTGAATTGATGAAGTTAAATTAAACACCGAAAACTACGGAGCGGAGGACCTGGACACTAGAAACTACGGAGCGGAGGATCTGGGCACCGAAAACTATGGAACGAAAGACCTGGACAGTGAAAACTACGGAGCGAAGGACCTGGATACCGAAAACTACGGAGCGAAGGACCTGGATACCAAAAACTACGGAGCGAAGGACCTGGATACGGAAAACTACGGAGCGAAGGACCTGGATACCGAAAACTACGAAGCGAAGGACCTGGATACCGAAAACTACGGAGCGAAGGACCTGGATACCGAAAACTACGGAGCGAAGGACCTGGATACCGAAAACTACGGAGCGAAGGACCTGGATACCGAAAACTACGGAGCGAAGGACCTGGATACCGAAAACTACGGAGCGAAGGACCTGGATACCGAAAACTACGAAGCGAAGGACCTGGATACCGAAAACTACGGAGCGAAGGACCTGGATACCGAAAACTACGGAGCGAAGGACCTGGATACCGAAAACTACGGAGCGAAGGACCTGGATACCGAAAACTACGGAGCGAAGGACCTGGATACCGAAAACTACGGAGCGAAGGACCTGGATACCGAAAACTACGAAGCGAAGGACCTGGATACCGAAAACTACGGAGCGAAGGACCTGGATACCGAAAACTACGGAGCGAAGGACCTGGATACCGAAAACTACGGAGCGAAGGACCTGGATACCGAAAACTACGGAGCGAAGGACCTGGATACCGAAAACTACGGAGCGAAGGACCTGGATACCGAAAACTACGGAGCGAAGGACCTGGATACCGAAAACTACGGAGCGAAGGACCTGGATACCGAAAACTACGGAGCGAAGGACCTGGATACCGAAAACTACGGAGCGAAGGACCTGGATACCGAAAACTACGGAGCGAAGGACCTGGATACCGAAAACTACGGAGCGAAGGACCTGGATACCGAAAACTACGGAGCGAAGGACCTGGACAACGAAAACTGCGGTGCGAACACATTACTGAGTACAAATTTTTTTGGGGAGCACGAGTAGACGTGACGCATCAATAATAATGACAATAATAATAACAATGATAAATGAAATATGATTATAAATAATACTATAATAATATAATAATATTATATAGTATAATAATATAATAATATTATATTATAATCATACTGGCACGCGGCCGCGATTTGCTGCTGCGCATGCGCATTTTGTAAATCAGGCATCGATCAATAATTCTGCGCATGCGCATTTTGTAAAATAATTAATATTATTAATAACTCAGTTATGCGTGGTCAATTATTGCTCAAAAACAATAGGGGGCGAGATTTCGGTGACGAGAACACTCCTTTCAAATGGCAAGTTCATAAGTGCAACGGTTCGACAGATATCGTGGTCTCAAGAAGAACGGTCTGCAACGAAGAAGAAGGAGAAGAAGGAGAAGAAGAAGAAGAAGATTGTGTTTTTCGATCAACTTCGACGGTCAATATCTCCGGAACCACGCGGTAGATTTTGTCGAAATTTCGCGAGCAAGGTCAAATGGCGAGGGCCTTGGGCCCATATAAATTTTATTAGGAAATAATCAGCGGTTCAAAAGATATGACAGATTTTTTACAAGAACAAGAGCTGGCTCGGGTAAATGTTTCGTGGCTGGCGCGCCGAGTTTTCACTGTCGGAGGGGGAGGGGGAACTCGGCGATTCGCTGCCGCGAATCTTGATATATTGTAACGTGGTATTTTGATAAATCCCAGTTACAAGGGGAAAAACTCGAAAAAGCACAGCGTAGCGTGGACAGGGACTCCAGGAAAAGGAAAATTTAGGGAAAATGGTTAGCTTTAACTAATGCACTTTTTATTTTTGTAAAATCTATGAATCTCGATCACGATGCACCACGAGGTCTCTACCGACGTGGGAACTACCGATGGAAAGTACAGCAAATGCAGCCTAAAGAACCTCTCGTATCGTCGCAGACGGCCCTATCGGCGTGCAAGTCTTAGATTCGCCAAGAAAGCGGCAAGGCCAGCGCCTCCACTAGAGCCGGAAAACGCACTGCTCCAAACGTAACGGACTGACGGCGTACAGGGATGTGCGAGAAGCACGGTAAAAATCCTCCCGTCATCCGGCGAAGCTACCGTCTACATCACCTGCCAGTCTGAGGGTGGCGTACAAGGTCATGCGAAAGCATATTCACAGCCTCCTACCCAAAGAACTGTCGACAACAGGTACACCGATCATCTGCACTATCTCCGAAACTGTTACCGCGGCCGTGGTTGGTCGAGAAAACCCCCGGACCAGCGTTCCAACCTGAAGAACTTTATCGTAGGCGAGATCCTTGTGATCCAGCGCGAGGCTATTACCCATTCCGTAGGGATTGACGAATCCTGTAAGGCCCTATCGAAATTTATCGAATAGCTCTGGTGAGCGAGATTTCCGGTAGATCCAGCGCCAGGGAGTTCTAACGGAAGGCGGGAATAGGAGTGGTCTACAGCAACGGAGGGGTAGGTGTGATTCTCCCGGAATACGTCAGAACACCTGACAACCGTCGAAACTACCGAGAAGTACCGAGAGCCAATTAAAAGTCACTGACACGTCACGTGACCTATTTACTAGAGGGATGATCCGATGCGTAGAAATAAAGGCTATATAAGGAAGACACACTGGTCACTCAGCCTATTCTTCGCTCCAGTCTACGCTACGCTGTCTGCAAGTACATCGAGTATCGCATATCGAACCTAATATCATTATCGAGTATTGTTTAAATAGTGATTGTGCAATTATTGAAGTCGATTAAGGTAAGGTCTTGATTCTTTTTGTGAAGACACGAGGTGGTTCGTATAAGAGTCTGGATTATCGTTTGGATTTTTGAGCTAAGAAGCTCGTCTGTGGTTAATTTATCGAACGACCTCGAGTCTGACTGAATTACGTAGATCTTATATTGCTTTTTTGCTATTACCAGGGCCAGGGACTTCGTATGGAGGGGGTAATACTAATACACTCAAATAAAAACAAGCGCTGTACGTGTATTTTTCGATATTGAAAAATCGATGTTCACGTTGAACAGCAACCAAATTCAGAACTGTCAATAACAACTAAATTATCTAACCTAACATACGATCAGAATATATTTCATGCATCTGTCGTTCAGATGTGTAACAACGAAAATAGAGATGAAAAAAAAATTTCTTTCAGAATTATTGAAAGAAAGAATATACGATGGGTAAAAGACCGGGACCTGCAACTGTAGAGTAAAAATTGTAGAATTTTATCGCGCGAAAGAAACGATTTCTTAAAACTCTTTGGCTGCCAAGGAACAATTCCCTGTGCAATTTTTTCACGCAGAATTTGATACAATTGAGAATTCTATGCCAAGGTTTATCTAATCTATCGCCGATTCCAAGCGGATAAATTTCTAATATCCAGCGGAATATCTCGCTGGCCGTCTCGCTGGCGATCTCGCTGGCCGTCTCGCTGGCGATCTCGCTCGTCATCTCGCTGACCATCTCGCTGACCGTCTCGCTGGCGATCTTGCTGGCCGTCTCGCTGGCCGTCTCGCTGGCCGATCGCGAGATCGCCAGCGAGACGGCCAGCGAGACGGTCAGCGAGATGGTCAGCGAGATGACGAGCGAGATCGCCAGCGAGACGGCCAGCGAGATCGCCAGCGAGACGGTCAGCGAGATGGTCAGCGAGATCGCCAGCGAGATCGCCAGCGAGACGGCCAGCGAGATATTCCGCTGGATATTAGAAATTTATCCGCTTGGAATCGGCGATAGATTAGATAAACCTTGGCATAGAATTCTCAATTGTATCAAATTCTGCGTGAAAAAATTGCACAGGCAATTGTTCCTTGGCAGCCAAAGAGTTTTAAGAAATCGTTTCTTTCGCGCGATAAAATTCTACAATTTTTACTCTACAGTTGCAGGTCCCGGTCTTTTACCCATCGTATATTCTTTCTTTCAATAATTCTGAAAGAAATTTTTTTTTCATCTCTATTTTCGTTGTTACACATCTGAACGACAGATGCATGAAATATATTCTGATCGTATGTTAGGTTAGATAATTTAGTTGTTATTGACAGTTCTGAATTTGGTTGCTGTTCAACGTGAACATCGATTTTTCAATATCGAAAAATACACGTACAGCGCTTGTTTTTATTTGAGTGTATTAGTATTACCCCCTCCATACGAAGTCCCTGGCCCTGGCTATTACCTATCGTATGGCTTTGTAAATTCAGCATTTCTAGTATTGTTAATATTGCTTGTGCATGAAATTAGTATAAAATACCTTTCCTGGAGTACCCTGAGCGAAGTTAGCCGCGAGGGCTAAGGCCTCGCGTTACAGAAACTTTGTTATAGTTTAGTTCTATTATCGTTTGTTATAATTTAGTAATTATCTCTGTTCTATTATCGCTTGAGAAAATTTGGCTATGTAAAATCTAGTATCGAAACTTTCGTTAAGATATCGTAGAATCTGGTTTATTATCTTTCTATCGTTCCTAAAATAATCTGTTATCGTTGAACTGAGTAATTTGCGTATTTTGAATGACCCTATCTTTTAATAAACCTCAAAATATCGTTTATTGTAAGGCTCAGCGTGCCACTAATTAATAATTAGGGAACCTGTATCGTTTCATTATTGAGTCTCGTCATCTGATCTCGGCTAAAAGTCGCATAATAGTGTTTGGCTGCGTTATGATAAATAAAATTTGCATTTGGGTACGAAGTATCGCTCTGTGATACCAAGTCTGGAGTTTAGTCAAATTGTTTTATATCGAATCGTCTCTGACACACGCCTCTCACTAATATCGTAAAAGAATTAAATTCTGTCCCGTCATTTAGATCGACTGCCGTAATAAACGAATAGCTAATACCGATTCTGTTATCGATTCTATCGAATCTGTCTAATTTCGAAAAAGAAATAAATCTGATTGATGTGATCTCAAGTAAAATATCGAATATTGTTTTATGTAAATGGTGTACCCTGCCCCTCTATCTAAGGCTTTGGAAAACTGAGCTAGTTGAGTTGTCGCTCGTCGCATCTCGTATGTTTTAGTTATCGTATCGTATCGTAAAAATTTGGTAAGGAAACGACGCGCAAGCGTCTGGCGCCCAACATTAGGTAAGTTTCAGTTAATTAACACGGGAAGCGCCGAATTGTGACGGAGTCCAAGGTTTTCCTCTTCCTAATAGAAAACTGCGTTACAATATATAACGCTTTAAAGTTTTACTCCGAATCATTCCACACAGCACTGCAACTAACAGTCATTAAATGTTTATTTCCTGTATATTACAATAAATTCTTTCTAGTTTCTTCTATATTGCGGTTATGTGTATTGAAACACTTGTCACACTCGATGGTCACACTAAACACGTGCTGTTACGTTGAGGTTATGTCGAATTCTATTGCGTACTAAATCGACGCGAACGGCGTGCTCCTGTCACGCGTCTGATAGCGTTTTCGACTGGGGCTACACCAAGCTACACTGGTGTAGCCCCAGTCGAAAAGGCTGAATATTTCACATTTGGGCACCGAATTCAAATACCACTGGAACATATACCTATATATATGTATATATCTATGCAATGTGATATCTGTCTTGTACCACTTAATTTTTTCACATCTTTGTTAACCGATGGGTAAATGAAATTCTCGTTACATTTTGACTGAGGTCCCACAAATATTGTTTTCATCACAAAATCTATGAGAATATGCTTTCAAAAAAAAATGTTGATTGAAAAAAATTGTGGATATATCAGAATCATGAGAGTTAGCTTATAAGAAAATATGAATACTTATTGATAAATTATATATAGTCACAGTCAAATCAGACTGGGCGATTTGATGAAGCCGTAAAATAGGCTCGTTCTGTTCAGGCGCTTATTTTCAGGTCCCGCCAAAAATATCCCCAGAATATACTGTGGTCGTCTTGTACCTACTGCAAGAAAATATCCGTAGGATCTCTTAAAGATATCTACGAGATATCAGAAAATTAAAAATCGACTTGAGATGTTTCGTAGCTCCCACAAAATATCTTCAAAATGTCCCACAGATATCCAATTCAGTCCCAAATTAGCATAGTTGACAATATCGTGTAAGATATCCACACGATCTCCTGAAGATATATAGAATATCAATGGGATATTTGGGACCAAATTCGGATATCGCATGGAGGTAATGTGCTGTGTGGGATAATTCAGGTTAAATACTATCTAGTGAAATTTTATTTTAATTATTTTCGTAAATTTAGTGTACGTTCACTGATAATGACTTTAGGTCGTTGTTGAAAAACTAGGCGGGCAGATATGTACGTAAATTTATATTGACTCTGTGTTCTTTAAATTTAAGCACATTACAACATCGCTCACGAAGCTTTGACATGATTACCGCGTATTCAAAATATATGTATTATATTAATTGAACAAATAGCTGTGAATTTGCGGAGATTACAAACTAGAAATTGTATTTAAAAAATTTTTGTTCAATTTTCATTTCTTCAACAACGATACGAAGCCTTATATTACCACCCAACGCACACCAATAATACCTAATCATTATAAACAAGAAAACTTATTGTTAAAATATTAATAGTTCTGTGAGAAATTTACGAAGATATCTAAACTGAAATTTCACTAGAATAGTACTCAACCTGAATTATGTAGGATCAGCAGTAATCAGCGTCGCCGTGGTCATTGGTCTGTTTTTTTCTTGCGTTATAGATGAAATAAAGAATAGGAAATAACCCGAAGGAATCGGAATCTCGCCCTGTAATTTTCAGGAGACGCGTGAAAATGTGTCTCGAATTTTTAGAAAAAATTTAAAAAAATTGAAATAATACAAGTTTTCAAAAAAGATATTTCAGTTTATAAATCAAAATAACAATATGAAAGTCAATTCAAATTTTTTTTCATGAATTTTTTTCATGACGGTACGATTCAAGACAAAAAGAATAGTCTATAATTTTGAATCGATATCTCTTTTTTTGGACATTGACAATTTTAGGTGACAAATATTCGGAAAATCCAAAACTCATTATTAGGGGTTGAGATAAAAATCTTAAAATATTTGTGAAAACTCTTTTCGATAGGTACGAAAAGGTAAATAAAATTTCGTCGAAGGATGATGGATGGACCAGTTGGATGGAATCGCTGGATTGGATGAGTTGGGATGGACACGTCATTTCGACACGGCTCCAGATCTCTTCATCTCTGATTTGATTTTTAATTTTATATGTTGACATTCAATGTCCGGAGAACCTTCCGATTTTCTTTCTAGATTTTTCGAATCAACGCTTTTGAAGCTATGATTTTTTTCATTCTCAAAAAAAGGACCTTTTTTCAAATTCTGAAAAAAATATCAATAATCCTGTTGATGATATAGAACGACCTCCCAATATGATTTTTCGTAAAAGAATTAACTTATTTTTATTTGGAAATATCTGCTCATTCCGCTAACTTGCTAGTTTTTGATAAGCCTACAACGAGTCGTGGATTTCTCTATTGTCGGAAAACCCTCCGCTCGGCGTTTCTCTACCTCAGAAATCACGTCGTGCCTCGCGCGTAGTATTGACAATTGAGGGGCCGGATTCAATAATCAGATGTGCGCGTGACCCTGAAAGTACTAGCGCCTCATAGTATGCAACCCGCAGGTTTTGTCGATCGCCCGGTTCAGACGTCTTTACATTAAAAATAAACATATAAAATGACATATCTCAGAAAACTTCCAGCGAGAAAGTTTTTCCCAATGAACAACCGAGTAAATCTGCGCAAACAGAATGTCATTTGGATTTGTCTATCAAAAGATATGACGAGTTTAACAAAAGTATCTCGATTCCTATTGTGTTATTCATATCGCTAAAATCGTTCATATATCTTTTATTTTTATTTCATTGTGTTTTAAGTATTTAATGTATAGTAGTACACGGAAAAAATGTCGGGTGAGCCGCACGCCCAACAGCTACGGCCGCACACCCGAAAGCACGGAGCGTTGCGCGACCAAGTTCGGTGCGGTGGCATTGCGATTATGCGAGAGGGCAAGTCCTCCACATGTCGGGCGAGCTAGTCGCCTACGTTTGCGGGAGCGCTGCTGCACCGAAAAAAGAGAACGGAGTCACCGATAATATGCCTCTCCGAGAAAGTAATCAATTCGGGGCGACTCCGTTCTTTTTTTCGGTGCAGCAGCGCTCCCGCAAACGTAGGCGACTAGCTCGCCCGACATGCGGAGGACCTGCCCTCTCGCGTATCGCAATGCTGCCGCACTGAACGTGCGGTGGCGTTGCATGAACATGCGATAGTGCAGCCGCTTGCTCAACATTTTTTCCGTGTAGTAGTAGTAACAGTAATAATAACAATAATAATTATTATTATTATAATATTCATAATATAATAGAAACAAGATATTCAAATGGAGGTAAAACAGTGATTATTTTATTATTTTCATTGACATAAAAAAATTATATTTTTCATATTAACAAACGAATTGTTCGAATATTCGTTAATATACTGTGTGGGCTATGCGTTAAAAATGTAAATGTTTCCCCGTTGCAGACGACCCCTCCCGCCACTCCCGCCACCTCTCCCGCCCCTCCCGCCACCTCTCCCGCCACCTCTCCCGCCACCTCTCCCGCCGCGACGGCCGCCCCTCCCACCTCGACCGCCGCTGTCACCCCAGTGACGTCGATGCGACCACTTATATCTAAAACAGACACCATACCATATTATTGGTTAGTTATATAACAAACTTTGTGCCTGCGTATAATTTTATTTGTATATTTTATATAGGTATGAGGAAATTTCTTTCGGGGAACGATATCTAACTGATTGTTAGGAAAGAGTTAGGGGCATTCTATAAGAAATCGATCAACCCCTGGGCTTGACCCCTTTGAATCTTACCCCCGATATTTCGTATAGTATTTAATCGCCCTACTAAAACACGTATCCACGATTTTTATTTTGTAATTTTATCTAAAGTGGATATGAATTTTAAACAAATGATAATATGTACAGTACTACCTCTCTAAGAGAGAGGTCTAGGGCGGTTAGGGGAAGAAATTCTGAAGAAATTCGTCGTCGAAGCCTTCCCCCACCAGTAGGCTAGAGCGCTCGAAAATCGCGCATGTAGTGGCGTGTCCGTGTTTCTCCACTTGAACTCGATAAGAGGATACGATCCATTGTGAGCAAACATTATAAATGAGTTGCGGAAAGTGTTGTGTTCTCCTGAAATCGCTCGTGACCTCTTATCGAGGCGTCCGCGACAAACTCAAAAGGCCTCGGGTAGTGGGGGAAGCCATAAAAATCGCTCAAGCGGAACGGCGGAGAAATTCTCTCTTACCGAGGGCTCTCTTAGAGAGGTAGTACTGTATTTAAAATCCGAAATAAATATATTTTTATGTAAGTTATGTGTTTTTTAATCTTTGTTATATATTCTAACATCACTCAAAATCCATAATATTCTTTGAACAATCGCGGAGGCAAAAATTAATCCCCCACACAATAGGGCTCCCTATACAATTTCAAGTTGACATGATAAGAGAGATAATATTTGAATAATTTATTAGTATGTATATTATGTAGTACGTATGTATGCTCACTTTTCGTCCCGCCGCTCTTTTTTTGTTTTGGGGGCTCCCTCGTCCTCCCTCTTGTTGCCCAGCTCTTCCTCACTCTGCCCTCGTTTTTTTATGTTTCCAGTTGGCTAGACAACAACAAGTATTCATAAAACTGATTAAAAGTCAGAATTTCGAAAGATAGTAGTGTCGGAGGCCGGTGGCTCGTGAACGCGCAGAAATGAGCAGGCAGTGATACAAAATCTGATATTACCGAGGTCAACGGAAAAAATATTCTTAAATTGAAGTTTTCAGATAGTCAAAAGCGAAAAACATTAATGCAAAAAGTAATTATAGTGCATAAGGATTTCAAATTCGAGAAGAAGTATGTCAGAAACAGTTGAGAAGGGAGTATCTCGCGATAGCATTTTGGAAAACAGTCGCGTGGTGCCTGGAACTGTATGTATATTAGACCTGTCCTTAAGAAGGGTGAAATCAAATTTCGATGGTGCCATACCTCAAATTGGTTCGAAATAATTTTAAAAAACTCGTGAATGTTTATTTATTTTTTTCCTCCATATTTACCCACCCCTAGGAAGCCTTACTTTTTCCCATAAGAAAAGCATTGATTTTTCGAGGTGTTTGATCAAAAATTCGTACTGGGTCTCAAAAAAGTCGTAAAAAAAATTCGAAAAAAGCAAAATGAAGGGAAATTCGTCCCCTTTAAAACGCCGCTTGAAAAATTTGGCTACCTCTATTTTTGACTCCGCTATCTGACTTTTAGTGCGGCAAGAAATTTCGACTGGTGACTCCAAACGTTTGAGCGGTTAAGGAACTCAATGGGATTGGTCTTAATGAAAAAGACAATTCTTTCTTGAAAATAAGAAAAAGAAATTGAAAAATTTCGGTCACCTCATCTTCTTTCTTAGTATTTGAAAAAAGATTTGAAAAATATCGAAAAACGTCATTTGGAGAGCTAGATATTAAAATAATCGAATCGGAGTGGCCGTAAAAAATAGGAAATTCTTTGTGCAAACTAATTAGTTATGTGAAAAAATGTAATCCCCACTCTTCCACCCGAATCGATTATGCCATGAGTTTGAATTTCTGTTGTTTATCCCGCTCATAGACTAGCTCTCCAAATGACGTTTTTCGATATTTTTCAAATCTTTTTTCAAATACTAAGAAAGAAAATGAGGTGACCGAAATTTTTCAATTTCTTTTTCTTATTTTCAAGAAAGCATTTTGCTTTTCATTAAGACCAATCCCATTGAGTTCCTTAACCGCTCGAACGTTTGGAGTCACCAGTCGAAATTTCTTGCCGCACTAAAAGTCAGATAGCGGAGTCAAAAATAGAGGTAGCAAATTTTTCAAGCGGCGTTTTAAAGGGGACGAATTTCCCTTCATTTTGCTTTTTTCGAATTTTTTTTACGACTTTTTTGAGACCCAGTACGAATTTTTGATCAAACACCTCGAAAAATCAATGCTTTTCTTATGGGAAAAAGTAAGGCTTCCTAGGGGTGGGTAAATATGGAGGAAAAAAATAAATGAAAATTCACGAGTTTTTTAAAATTATTTCGAACCAATTTGAGGTATGGCACCATCGAAATTTGATTTCACCCTTCTTAAGGGGACCAGTACAGCTTGATTCAAAAAATTCTACATACTCCAAAAATCATTTATATCTTAACCAAAGTTCATAATACATCAAGAAAATCACTTGTCTGAAAATCACTTGTCGTAAGGTTTCAGGCACACGGTTGATCCGATTATGTCTTTTGACGTCTCATTTTCTTCGGAGAGCAATTCTTCATCGCATGAACGTAGGGAATTGATTTAAAAAAATCCTGTGATAAGTTATGGTCAGTTATCGAAATTTAGCAAAAATCTGGTCACTCTTTTGCTGAGAACTTTGTCTGGAAATTTTTTGTTTAAATTTCCCTCGTTCATGCGATGAGGATTTGTTTTCTGAAAAAAATGAGCCCTAAATGAGTCAAATCGGAGCAACGGTGCTCCCAAAACCTTACGACACGTTGCCAAAAATATAGTTCTGAGAAAAACGGGTTTGAAGTTTTTACTAAAAAAACAAATTTTACTACTAGAAAAGTTTGAAATATCGAAAAATGTTTCAAATAAAAGTTGTTGGTTACAAAATTTCTGACAAAATTCAATTTTTTATTTACAAGAAACAAGATTTCTTTGTTCAACTTTCAAACTAATATTTTCATCGTACCATCTTTAAGGGAGGTCCCTACTGAAATCTTGGAAAAAAAGCAGTTTTTTATTTTTCGATTGGCCAAAAAAAGTTCAATCTAAAAAGTAATACTACCAATTGGAGATTATGGTAGAATATGTTTTAAAAAAAATTCAGTCTTCTGCAATAAAAGTGTATGCGCAGGGAACCTTACGCAGAATCTATCCTGCGCAGCGCTTGGAAAGGTTTCCTGCGCATACACTTTTATCGCAGAAGACTAAAATTTTATTTTAAAACATATTCTACCATAATCTAGAATTGGTAGTATTACGTTTTGATTTGAACCTTTTTTGGCCTGTTGGAAAATAAAAAACTGCTTTTTGTCAAGTTTGCAGTAGGGTCTTCCCTTAAAAGGCTCCTGCAGCATATGACGGTCCTTCTCTAGCCGCTGTAGTCTCATTTTAGCCTAGTCGTAGTCTTCGGATAGCAATTTGGGCTTCTCGAGTACTATCAGCTGCCTGTCGTTGAGCCTGTTCTAGCCGTGTCTGGTCGGTCCGAATCATGTGAGCCTTCGCGTTGGATCCTGGGGTCACTCCAGGTGCAGTCATGACTACCAGAATCCCGGTGGCTCCTTCGGAGAAAGTTATTGCTCCGAAGTACTTGGGGCTTTGTTGTTGGTCGTTGCAGGGCCATGGAAGATCTTTGCTCTTTTTTTTGGCTCATATTTTCGAAAATTGTAACGATTTATTTCTTCTGGGTGTAAATTACGAGATCTGTGAACAGAAAGCAAAAAACTTCGACCGCAAACACAAGCATGCTATACTTACTTTGAGGTTAGTTGGTGAGAACCCACAAATAACCTCACACACACTGTCACTCGATGTTTATACACGAAAATGACAAAGCTAGATATTTATCACGATGGAATCGCGGATTTTTTAGTACTGCAAAGGTCTGTTTTTGTTGTTATTGTATTCGAAACAAGTAAAGAGCGGGAACGTTACACGATCTCTAAGAATGTTCGACAAGCAATCGCCGGTCACGAAACATGTGAGCGATATGAAAACAAAGCGACAGCGCTGCTTGCGCCAGGTCGCCGAAACTCAATGCCAATTCTCGATCATTTTTACGAATTCGTCGATGGCGACTTTTTCAGAGATAGATATGACCCTGAGACAGCGAAATTTACAAAAAACGAAAAAACCATTTTTGTGAAATTTCAAGCTGTACGATTTTCGGTCTGTAAACCAGTTATTTTTACGAATTCGTCAATGACGATTTTTTTAGAGATAGATATGACCCTGAGACAGCAGATTCCGCAAAAAACGAAAAAATGATTTTTTCAAAATTTCAAGCTGTACTGGTCCCCTTAAGGACAGGTCTAATGTATATGTATTCCCTATACTTTGCGTCATTTACCTCTTGTTCTCTTTTTGACTGAATGTCTTTCATCTCAGCCTCCATATCTCGGAGCTCCGCAGCCTTTTCGGCCAGGCGTTCCTTTTCAATAATCAGTATTTCCTCCCACTCTGCCGCCAACCTCTCTTTTTCTTCCTTGATATTCTGATTAAAAAATGAAGTTATAACAGTTGATGAACAAATGGTTAGTTAGAAGAATAAGTTATAAAATGGTATGTTAGCTTCCCAAACTGAATCTCCGCGTGTTCTGTTGGTGCGGTGTAATAATTTTAACCCGAAAAAAATCTTCAAAACAAAATTGAATTGAAATAATCGGAAAAATGCAACGTTGTTGAAATAGGGAATTTCAATTGCTCAGTGGCACAGGTTACTGATGTAGTAGAGGTCTACAACTTGGCGCGGATATTGATATACATATTATACATATATATTAGGGTGGTCCAAATTTTTTTTTTGGTTTCGGCTTAAACGATAGTTTTCGATGAGTTAAAACTCCACCTAAAAAATTAGCTCAATCGATAAAGTTTTATAGGCCGCGCCAGGACGTTTTATTTTTACATTTAAATAACACAGGGAATCGTCACTTTTTGTTCAATATAAAGTTTTGCAAAAATTTGGAGGAATTCGGAGTCGCTTATATCACTTTCTTGTAGTCAATAGCTTACTTAAGAATGTAACGCATGTATAATCCCAACCAAAAATATTTTAGTGAGAATTTCAAGTACTTTTTGTTGAGTCAAAATCTGCAAAAAATCATTGATTTTTTCACTCAAATCACGGATTTATCACTTTCTTGTAGTCAGTAGATGGATAGATAGATAAGCAATCTATTGACTACAAGAAAGTGATAAATCCGTGATCTTAGTGAAAAAAATCAGTAATTTTTTGTAGATTTTGACTCAACAAGAAATACTTGAAATTCTCACCAAAATATTTTCGGTTGGGATTATACATGCGTTACATTCTTAAGTAATCTAGTGACCACAAGAAAGTGATATAGTAAACGACTCCGAATTCCCCTAAATTTTTGCGAAACTTTACATTGAACAAAAAATGACGATCTTGTTGTGTTATTTAAATGTAAAAATAAAACGTCCTGGCGCGGCCTATAAAACTTTACCGATTGAGCTAATTTTTCAGGTGGAGTCTTAACTCATCGAAAACTATCATTTGAGCCCAAACCGAAAAGAATATAAAAATTTGGACCACCCTAATATATACATACAGAGAGGATTATGTGAAAGTTAACAGTCAGTTAGAGCAGACTAGACACTTTCCGTGTTTTCGTCTGTTCGTTGCAGGCTGGCCATCCGTTTTTTTCTCATTAATGGTCGAATTGAGTTTCCTGAGAAGCCTGACAAGATGACCGGATGACCAGCCTGCAATAAACAGACGATAACACAGAAACTGTCCAGTCTGTTCTGACTGAGTGTTAACTTTCACGGAATCCTCTCAGTATAATATATATTATACAGGTACGGTGGTCGTTAATTTTTAACATATACTATTACCACCCCTTGAATCGATAGATAATTATGAGAAAACAATGTGTACATTATTTGAGATTTTTAGCTTGTTCGGAAAGGGGGCCAAAATCGATTGAAAATTAGAAAAAAAGTTTTTTGCTGGAGAAAGAAATCTGTCAATTTTCGATAAAAAAAAAGAACTACTTGGGAATCAATTTGATCAGGTTAGAAAAAAATATTTCTCTTCCACAAAATTCTATAAAACTTTTTCTGAAAAGAATTCTTCTCAATTTTCGTGTAAAAAAAAATGAGGACTATTTTTTCCAGAAAAAGTTTTATAGCATTTTTTAGGAGAGAACTACTTCTTTTTAACCTATAAGCAAATTGATTTAAAAGTAGTTCTTTTTCTATTAATCGAAAATTGACTGATTTCTTTCTCCAGTAAAAACCTTTTTTCCCAATTTCAAATCGATTTTCGTACCCTTCCCAATCAAGCTAAAAATCTCTTATAATGTACACATTGTTTTCTCATCATTATCTGTCGATTCAAGGGGTGGCAAGTATATATATATATTAAAAATTAACGACCACTTTAATATATATATTCTATATATTATAGAGATTGCTATAATATAGATATTTATTAGACTGACCATTAAAAAAAAGTTTATGCTCAAAGTTGAAAAATCTTAAATTAACCTCGAAAAAAGAAAATCCTCAAAGTTTCAATACTCTATCTCCCTCTTAAGGGATGCCGGCATTTTTTTTTCTTTTATAATAAGATTTTATTTGTTTTCAGACCTTAATATTCATGAATTTTCTAACGATTCAAAAAAATCTAACGGTAAAGAAATAAATCTGGGATTGACAATACTTTTTACTCAAACATTTTCTATTTTTCATGATGGAATATTCAACATGGCGTCCAAAAAAGAATATAGCCTAGAAATTAGCCTAGAAATTTTTTCAAGGAAGTGTAGAGTTAAAAATTAACAAATCAAAATAGTAACGAAAAATAAATCATGTGAGCAAGCTCTCTTGATAATTCGTACATTAAGGGTGTAGTCTAGTTGAGCAGTTTCAAAAAATTGATTTTTTTTTTATTACATTTTTCGAAAGTATATATATGGAAGAGTATTGTGTTAAATTTTTATGAAGATCCGAATAGTGTAAGTGTATTTTTTTTCAAGTCAAGCGTCACTACCTGACCGCGCGTACCTGAGCTCTCCGCGCGCTCGACGGTTATATCTGCTCTAATCCTCTCTCCGGTCCCTTTTCTTTTCATTGGAGCAGTTGTTCCTATATCTTATACGAATCTCTGTATTCTCTTGCGCAGGCATCGCAGATTAAACTTTCGTCAGATTTTTCACGATTTTTCGATAGACAAAACTTTAAACGCGTTTTTCTCGAAACGACGTTTTCATATGCGCGCCACACGATTTCTCCGAAACCAGTTGACCGATCCTTCTGAAATTTTAACCACATATTCTACACTTGTAGAGTCACAGAATGACCTACGATCAAGTCAAAATAATTATTTTTACTCTATTAAATTCACGAAAAACAGCGGAAAAAACGACTTTTTTTCGAATTTTTGGATTTTTTTAAACCAAATCTACAAAATTCGTTGAAAATTCATATCCGTAGGTTAATCTGTAGCCACTGGCATACCGAATCTGAAAAGCTTTATTCTTTTGGATTCAGGCAAGCCTTTCCCGAGTTAGCGTGTGGCTACCAACTTGCGTTGAAATCGAGGGCTCGCGTTCTTCCACGAATCACATGTATAAAAATGGTCTAAGTTAATGGAAAATTTTTTTTTTTTCGTAGTTCAAGACCTTAATAATCACACCCAACAACTTTCATATTGATATCTTTCCTAGCATGCTCACAAAAAATTAACAAAAATACGCTTTTTTTTTGGGCCTCTCAACTAGACTACACCCTTAAATAAAGGATTGCTCGATAATTAATCATTGAGACGCAGCAAAGACAGTTACACGGAGAGAATTCTATGAGAATCACTATCTTAAGTGGTATAACACGATTGACTTATACCGGAGATCGAGCATTAGTACAATACACATTTTAATTGTTAGTGGTAATAGACGAATCAAACTTCAATCGGTATAGGAACATCTACTATTTATATGGAAAACGTATAACTCGATATTTGCAATGCGATATCGGCAAGAGAAATATACAGACGTGATATTCGCTGCAGGTGCAACAACAATCGTCAAGATAATGAGAACCTTAAAGATTATTATACATAATATTAGAAGTCCATACTTTCATGTATAAAACATGTTTCTATCTTTCATAATTATATGTTCGATACTTATATCACGTAAAAAATGACGAAATACATTACTCGCCATATTTGACATAGGAGATACCTGCTTCTGCGGCATATCATCTAATGTCAGAAGTTGTTTATTATGTGACAAGTCATGTGGTATCTGATAGTATTGAGACATGACATCAATTGAATTCATAGAAATTCACCCTACTCAAATTTTCTCACAGAATGGTCGTTTTACATGTAGAAGCTACTTTTGAACAATATGAGAATCATTCTCATACTGCCCAGTTGAAGTCCCCCACCACCATGTCCACACTACTCTAGCATGAGTTCCCGCCGTGCAATCGGTTTCTGGCCTCCGGATTAGCACGATCGTCTAAATCAGTTTCAAATTGAAGTGCTTCGTCGCGTTTTCGAAAAGTGTGCAATTTTGAATTTAGGGAAAGTGAGCTAGGGCATAAAATATTCAAGATATGCTGAATTAGATTGTATCAATATTACACCTTTGAGTCTGATTTACATCTATTACACCTGAGAAATCAGTTACACATTTACGATGAATCTTGTCTTCAGACCGTTGTATAACAGATAATGCCTATTTAGAAATTTTTAATTTTCCAGTCCACTAATATCAGAAGGTCTATAATCAATAATGAAACGTACAATAAAAACTCGGGCCAGGTCAAGCCAGACTACTGATTCAGTTACAGCTGATAGTCGACTGGAAGCTAATTCTTTTCGACACGTAAACACAATGTTCTTTAAAAATCTTTATGGCACAAGCTACCAAAGGTCGCATATCATTACAAACACACTGGGTAGAGTAAAAAAGTAATAATAATCAATTAGATATTTTAATTATGATACCCAATGAAGAAGGACCTATGTATATTTCATGAAGTACAATTCATTTTGCTGCACACCAAAGATGAAGCTTTGATCCTCACGAAAAAATTGCACGGTTGTTGCTTCGATGAGCATACACAGTCGTACAAAATTATGCATAACGATCGGTCTCATGGGTTTGTTTGAGATATGCTGACCTTACAATTACCATATTCTCTCAAAAAAACCGTTTAGGCGATGGTTACACCTACATAGCCAAGTCATGGATGTATAGGGTCGCTGTGATGAATGACGAAAATGAAGTACAGGTCAAACAATACAGGGACTTTCTGTGGTGGCGGCACAGCTAGTTCCATCAAACACACGCACGCTTCGTCCGTGTGCCAGGGATACCAACCGAAAAAAAGAATGATGCAGCTTGAACAGAGCAAAGAGTATAGCAACCATAAGCGTGAAGTCTTCGGTTGTCACATGGACGAAGCGAGCTTGTGTGTAGTGGCGGTGGCTAATGGAACTAACTGTGCCGCCACCACAGAAAGTCCCTGTATATTATTTATGTACCACCAATATCACCAATTTTTTCGCCCCAATGTAAAATTTATTTTTCAGAAGTTTATGGGAAGTCTGATATTGAATAAAAGAAAATTATAAACACTAATAAATGGCTTGTTGTATTTACTATATTCCATAATATCTATCACATGAGTAACGATTTGAGACACAGCTATACTCACTCGTAGTCCCTACCAGGACAATTTAAGAGGTTACTATTCTCACTTACAGTCTCTATATGCCTATATGGCACTGGTCCATATAGTATACATAAGAAGAATTCTTGTTTTGGCTGATTATGACTTGAAAAGAGTATGATAGCCGTCACCATACAGTATGGCGACGTGTATTATGCCATTCGTGCAGAACACAATCACACTAGTAGCCGTCGATTTTTATACTGACTAGCTGGCTTTACGGAGCAGTATGGCAACGAGTGCTATACTACTTTTCCAGAACACTGCTATATTGATGATGGTCCCCTTTCATGCAATCTGATCGCCACTGTGACTTGTTTATTTATGTGTATTATGTGACGTCGGTAAATCCTTCCGCTTCATGAAATATGAATACCTATTACATTTCCGCAATAAGTCAATCGTCTTATACAGTATAGTACTCTTTATTATATTTTTGTGGGAGTGATTCCCATAAAATTCTCTCCGTGTATAACCTGTAACGAGCAATTTTCCTACCCGGAGGAACTAGATAGAAAAATAATTCCCGCACAAAGAGTACCAACGTGAATCTCACGCCAAAATCAAATAAATAGACAGAGAAGGTAATGTTGGGCGCCAGGTACCCCACACAGCACTGAATATTTCCTGTAATATTCAAATTGAATTATTACATGGAAACATTTCAGTAATATTTCAGAAATATCTATTCAAATATTTCCTAAACATTTTGTGAATTGTTTCAGCGAAACATTTTCGAAATATTTCAAGAATATCACGTAAAAGAATTCAATGCAATGTTCATAAATACTTCAAAAAATGTCTCATAAATATCCCAGGATTATTTTAAGAAATGTTTCACAGAAAGTTTTAGAAATATTTGCGACGGACGTTTCAAAAATATTTTAAACGGACGTTTCAAAAATATTTTAAACGGACGTTTCAAAAATATTTTGAACGGAGGTTTCAAAAATGTCTCGAAAAAGTTTGAACTTAATTTTTTTAAATATTATATATAGGATACTTGCGATAAATATTTCAGAAATATTCCAAAGACTTTTTAAAGATTATTTTCAAAATATCTGAACAAGTGTTTGAAGAAGATTTCCGACATATTATATTCATATATATAGTCTACCATTTCCAAGAGAAAATAAACTTGTGTGAAGACATCATATAATATATTATGCGATTATACGCAGGTAATATATAATTATCATATGTTATCAGCTGCACCCTGCAAATCAATATTGTGAACGCTATACTGGCCTATTAGTCGCGAGTCATTCTGTGCTCAAAAAGACGGTTACCTGGAAAGTTTTCCGGGAATTTTGAAATTTGGGATTCTTATATAGATTTCGACGTGCTCGCCAAATTCAAATTCTTTGCTCGACATCGAGAACACTGAGAAATGACGTCACGTCGACAGTGTGTATCGGCATATGCGGAGAAGTGACGTCACGCCGACACTCATATTCGTCTTGAGCGCGTTCAGGAACACCGACAGACACATTTTGAAAGTGCCCGAGAAAAAATGTTTATATATAAACGCATATGATCATATATAATCATTTATTTCGATATATAGTTGCATACGATGGGCAGATAGAATCATATATAATTGTATACAGTTATATACCGTTGTATATGATCGTATATAATACTATATCCAAATGTATATGTAGTCCTATATGACCATATATGAACATATGAGGTAACAAATGCACTATATCTAATCAGCTTTCACCATATATAATTATGTATTTTTATATCCAATGCTCTGATACAATCATATACAATTATATGCAATTATGTGTATCCAAATATATTCAGATACAGTACTATATATCATCATATATAACTGTATACAATTATAGGTATATAGTATAGTATAATTATATAGTACTGTATCTGAATATATTTGGATACACATAATTGCATATAATTATATATGATTGTATCTGAGCATTGGATATAAAAATACATAATTATATATGGTGATAACTGATTAGATATAGTGCATTTGTTACCTCATATGTTCATATATGGTCATATAGGACTACATATACTTTTGGATATAGTATTATATACGATCATATACAACGGTATATAACTGTATACAATTATATATGATTCTATTTGATAAATGATTATATATGATCATATGCGTTTATATATAAACATTTTTTCTCGGGTAGTTGATGAATCCGCCGCGAAAAAAAAATTATTTTTTGTTGTTTTTTTTGTTGTTGTTATTTATTGTTTCTTTCTCCTATTTCATATATTGCACCTTCAAGATTGCAGCAGCGTTACTGCAATATTTCAATAGTTTCTGTTTCGACAGGATACGATTAAAATAAGTAAATATTTGATCACTCGGGTAATTTTACTGCTTATTTGATATTAGTATCACGAACTCAGTGAAAGCATTTGATGTTAGTTTTATAAGTTTGAAAAGCATAAGATTTCACGATAGACCGTTGGGAGTAGGTGGATGCCGGACCGCAGCTGATCACGAAAGTTAAGCAACAGGAGCCGCAGTCAGTATTCGGATGGGTGGACGGGATAGGACCCATTGGCAAAAAAAACCAGATTCGGAAAACAGAAGAAGTTCTACGATAACCACTTTTGTTCAATTATATATAATCACATATAATTATATATATACAAAATTCATATATGATTATATGTGGACAAAATCCATATATAATTATATATCATTCTATATACCGATATACAATTATATATGTCCCGATCGGGCCAATTTTCGGATACAATCATATATGGTTAATTCTATATGCTTATATCTGATTATATACAACGATTTTTTCTCGGGTGGTGACCTAACCTGGTTGGCGTGTTTACGCGTTGTACCGGCCGGCCGGCTTAACTGTCGTATGTACGTGTAGTTCTGGTTCGCGTGAGGCAAGGAGACGTCCAATTAAACACCGCATTTTTCGAAAAGAGGTAAGTATAAAATCTACGCGCGTTTTTAGTAACATAGTAGTACTAACAGTTTTCTTTTCTTTTTTTCTGCGTTTTCAATTTCCTAACCTAAAAGCAGTAGTTTTCTATGGTGCAAACATGTATACTCATTTTTTTTGCATGACAATATTAAAATGACTGTTCGATCAAATCATCCTTATTGCAACAATATATTTTCCACACGGCGTGCGCGAAGTTCGATTCAGCGTACGCTTCGCGTGCATAAAATCCAATTTAACGCACGTTGTATCGAAAAACAAAGTCCAATACACGTGCCAAAGATGAATCTCGACTCGTGTGATTCTCACCCTCGCTTCGCTCCGGCGAAAAACTTTACACTTGTTTTACACACCGAAAATCAACCCTTTCGTACTGGTATCGAAAAGTACTATTTCGTTGCATTTCAATAATAGCGATTTCGAATGGTTACACTAGTCTACACTCAGTGTACACTGGAAGCATATGAACCAATCGTGAGACCTATCCCTAGAAAATGATTGGTTGGTACGATTTTAGTGTACACTGAGTGTACAATGTACATGACATGACAAACATGTACAGTGATGTCAAATTATAAATATGATTTTTTTTTCGTAGTTTGATTTTTTTCTAATCATGCCAAAGAAACGAAAAGAAACGCAACACTACAGCAGTGGATATGTTCGTTGTTTGATACGACAGCGAACAGCCCTTGATTTGGAAATTGTTAAAGCTCAATGTTTATCTCAACAAGATATACCGCTTGAAGACGCTGGTTTACACAGCAACGACGATGTATCTACATCTTCACATCAACTCGGAGAGGATAATGAATTTTCATTAGATATTCTTAGTGATGACGCTATGAGTAGTGCTGATGTTGATTATCAGTGTACTTATAGTGACCTTGATGTAACAGATAATAATGACAGTATAATAGATGACGATAGTAGCAAGCTTGCCGATTCTGATAGTAATGCAGATGCTATTCAAGAATCCTGGCTAGAAAATCCTCAGGCATTGCAAAATAAGAAATTGATCGTTGCAATTAAGACTTGGGCTACCCAATTTAAAGTACCGCACAATAGTTTAAATAGACTTTTGTCCATTTTCCACGAGTTTACTGATTTCGATTTGCCAAAAGATAGCCGCACGCTACTTGGTACACCGAAATCAACAAATGTTACCCCAATGGGTAATGGAGAGTACTGTCATATTGGATTGGAGAAAGCTGTGAGAAATATTATTACGGAACGATTAAAATTACACCATACTTTTAACTCTGTGCATTTATCAATTAACATCGATGGAGCGCCGATTGGCAATTCTACAGAAAAAGGCCTATGGCCAATTTTATGTACCGATCGTGCTTTGAAACAGGTTTATGTAGTAGGTGTTTATTATGGATCTGGAAAACCGGATGATCGAGATGCATACCTAGAACCATTTGTTAAGGAAGCGATAGAATTGATTAACAATCCATTTACTTACAATGATAAAAATTATGACATTCGAGTGGATGCACTCGTATGTGATTCTCCTGCAAAATCCTTTGTTCTAAACGTCAAATATCACAGCGGTTACAATAGCTGCACCAAGTGTACTGTTGAAGGAGAATACATTAATAATTCAGTTTGTTTTCCTGCATCAGTCGGAACTTTAAGAACTGATGAGAAATTCCGAAACATAGAATATGATGAATATCAAAATGGCGAGACCATTCTCAATCAAATACCTCATCTAGGTTTAGTGTCTAATGTACCTTTAGATTCATTGCATCTTGTCTACTTGGGTGCAATGCGACGAATGATAATGCTATGGATTAAAGGACCAAAACATGTTCGATTATCTGCTCATCAGATCAATCTGATTTCAGAAAGACTGAAGAGTTTAGGAAAACTCTTACCGCTTGATTTTGTTAGACGTGCGAGGCATCTTAAGTACTGGAAAGTTTGGAAAGGTACTGAATTTCGTCATTTTCTACTCTATCTGGGTCCTGTAGTGTTGAAAAATGTTCTAACATCAGAAATGTATGATAACTTCTTAACGCTTCACGTAGCCATAACGATTATTGTTCACCCCACTTCGGTACTACAACCTAGTAATGTCAATTATGCAGAACAACTTTTGCTACATTTTGTAGAAACGTTTGGGAGAATTTATGGCGCTCAAAATATTACACATAATATTCACAATTTGCTTCATCTCTGTATGGATGTAAGAAAATTCGGGTCCTTAGATTCATTCAGCTCTTTCATATTCGAAAGTCATATTTGCTCATTGAAGAAATTACTAAGGAAAGGTGAAAGACCTCTGCAACAAATAGCGAGAAGACTTGTAGAATTAGAAAAATCTGATTTCCAGAAAGATATCAATATAAATCACAGTAATCTCGAAAAATGCCACTATACATCTGTTCTCACGGACAATCGGAGTTTTGAATCCCAATATCAAATGCTAAAGACAAATTCTTTACATATAGATAGCAGTGACAGTAGAAACAATTGCGTAATGCTCGAAGATGGCAATATTGTTGAAGTTTGTAATTTTGCGATATCTGGAAATTGTCCATATTTGATTGGAAAACAATTAGCAATAAAACAAAATCTATATGAACAACCATGTGGTTCAGATTTTGTTGGTATTAAAATTGTGGGTTATCAAAACTCTCCTCTACAAGATTGGCCATGTAATGCGATACGTTCTAAGATTTTGAAAATCCCATACAAAAATGGATTGATTGTTACTTTCCCTATAATACATACATGCGCATTTGATAGTATAGCTGGTTAATTACCGGATCATGTTGTTTGAAATATACGTATTATTACTCGTAGGACAGACGCCACATATTTCTTAATCTTAAAATACTATTCATAATGAAAATTATTAATTATATCGAAATAATTTTTACGTTTATTATTCACATATAACTGTACAAAATTGTTGCGTTGAATGTTATTGACATTATACTTCATTACCAGTTTTGAAAAAGCAACGGCAAAATGTTTGCAATAGTGAAATTCAATGATGGACATGAAGTGGTACCGACAACTTGGCTCGTCGAAAACAATTCATGTTCAAGATGGCCTCCTCACACAGAATCTGAGAGAATTATTAAAGATATTACTTCTTGGCAAGAACCTTCTGAAGATTGGTTTTCGTACCCTGTTCTCAAAATAATAACAACCACAGGTTACTTTGAATAAATATTATAGCCGTATACTGTCATTGATCTATTATTATATTTTATGATCTCAGCTACCCTATCATTTATAGAATATAATCTAATAATATTTAAATTTTGATAGATACGTATGTGGAGGCAGTCGCAAAATTAGATTTTATCGATTGTGTTTCTGATGTCGACGACGACGAGAAGCTTAAAAAAACTCGACACGAAAGAGCAAAAATAGCATTTTCGTCAGAGGATTCTTCGACTGCAGAGAAAGAAATAAATACTCGATTGAAGGTTGAACGATCAGCTCGACTCACTTATCCGAAACCTCCTGCCAGCTTACTATTACCTAGTTGTAGTGGAAGAAGTACTTTCAGTAGTACACAAACGAAACGATCATTTTTGGACTGCGCTGTGAATGAAAAAAATGATTGCGAACAAAATAATAAAAACGAATCAGCCAAAAGACCAAGAGGACATAGTTTCCCAGAGAAAAAAATGAAATCATCCCAAACTGAGAAGGATGAAGGAAGTGCAGAATCAGAAACAAAACTGGACCCATCCAAAAATGAGAGGGATGAAGAAAATTATGAACCAGTCAAAAGAACAAAAGCTAATAGATTTCCGGAAACAAAACTGGATTTATCTAACAATTGGGAAACCGATGAAGACATAAATAAATCAGAAAAAACAATCGAAAAAAACAGTTTTTTAGCGACAACACTGGACTCATCTAACAATTATAAAAATCTGGCGAATTCACAACTGGACGTATTTACCATCGAGGACTGCAATAAAGAAAATGATGATTCAGCTAAAATAATGAAAAGAAAAAGTTTTTCAAACACAGAGAACTTCATTTTCGAGAGCGAATCTCCCTCTACTTTGAATAATTCAAAGAGTTTCGGCAAGACTAATGTATCCAACATGTTTTCACGTGAAAAACCCAGGATAATCGCAACAAAAATTATCACACCGGCCACCAAAAAATGTAAGAAAAGTTTATCAACTAGATAACCTTGCTTCATAAAAGATAATTGTAACAATTTCATGTATTTCGGATTTTCCGAATATCTTCCAGAATATTTTAATAAGAATTAATACGATACCCTAACTCGTGCTTTTCGATCGAATTGAAAAGTTATACCATTTGCGGAATATTTATACGGACATATTTTTCTTTGGGGAACCATTTTTATTCACTAATTCAAAGATTAAAAAATATAGACTACAAAATTTGATAGAAACCAAAATGTTTGGGATTAATATTTATTGGTTGAGTTTTCTTTTCTTTTTTTTTTTTGTAAAGTGTTCGTCGCTAATCCACATGAAAACAGTTTACCGAAGGAAAATTGGTTCCCATATCACATATTCTTAAAATGTCATGATGTTATTCAATTCGATGGAAAACCACATGTACGGCATTATAGCTTCAAGTCTGACAAGAAGAAATTCCAACAACAATGCTTTGCGACGAAGTGAAAATCATAAGCAGACTTTTTTGAGACCACATGTTATCCTTGAATATCATATAAACAATTGATCATTTCTTTTTTTCTTATCCACAGTTCAAAATACTGGACACAAATCTAGAGCCCCAGGAGACACAAAAGACGAAATAGTTCATTGTTCCCCAGGTAAATATATATTATATATAATACGTATATATAATTCGTTGCTGTTAGTCGAAAATATTATAGATATATATGATGTGTAATATTAAAATCCTTAGCCTTATTCCAAAATAAGAGTTTATACATTGCAAATGAATCTGAAAATCACTAGCAAAAATAATTGAACGTACTTCAAATATTAACTTCAGTTTTTTCGGGCGGTGTCATGTACACTATTTTTGTTATTAGACATTATATACCTAAACATGGTAAAAACAGAATAAAATTTTTATAGCAGTACAAATGCTGCTGGAAAAGAACAATACGATTATAGTTCACCTAGAGTCTATTCTCGCTCGACTCACAAGTTTGGAAAATCACGTTGGTATAACCAAGTCTGATCAGGCCGGTTCAGCTAATACTGAAGAATTAGTAGCAATATTTCCGATCAAAGACGAAGCAAGCTTGGAGAAATTAGAGAAGAAGTTGAAGAAAAAAAGCTTTTTTGATCACGTAGTACGATAATTATTTAATTATTGGTTAATAAATAAGAGTTGCACAGTTGATATAACATCACTATTTCGAAATTGGAAAACTAATATAGACTTGTCAAGACATTCACTGTTTCATATTTAATTCATCAATTTCAATTTCTTAGGCAAAGTATTTCAGAAAGAGAGGAGGTTTGAATTGTCACGATCTAATTTTCAACATATTATCAACAACAATAGATGACTCTATGGCGATGAATTATAGCTATCTCGGTCAAAAAAAAAAGAAGAAATTTGCAGAACTTATGACCTGTAAATGTGTTTACAGTAAGTATCTTATGACGTATGTATTGAGGTGACTTATCGTGAGAACAATTCAATGCTTTATTGATGATTGAAAGACTCACTAGCAAAGTATCGCATCTTCGGGTCATGGATCTTGACCAAACTTGGAAGGGTGTTGTTTTTTTAGTGCCGAAATATAAAGTACCTACCAAAAAACTCTCCCGAATGGGCCTCTATTCTATCAATTTACTTATGTAGACAATAGAAATCAGTTTTACATGGGTTTTGCATATTGCCCTAAAATAACCAGTTTTGCTTGGCGTTATGTGATTCTACATTGCACTGAATATTTACAGATTGAAAAACCAATGGAACGCTGATTTCTACTGTATATTTAAGTAAATTGATATAATGAAAGCCCATTCCGGAGAGTTATTTCGTAGGAACGTCATATTTTGGCCAAGTTTGGTTATAAGATCCATGACCTGGAGGTGCGATACTCTCCTAGTCAGTTCGCAAAAAAATTGTTGTATAAGAGAATATCATTTTTTGGAGTTCTATCTTTTGAATGATGAATAGAAAATTAGTTACAATATCCCAGATTTCCCATGCAATATATGTACAGTATAAAATATGTTGAAATAGATTCTACCGCTATATCAGATAGTAATACATAACAGCAGCGACATTTTTTTTTTCAATCTCTCCCCTTGTAATTATATGTGACTTAATATATTCACAAAACGTCAATAACAAGGTTTGTCCAACTTTTAATAGAAGCTGTACAACTCCATTTGCCGAACATTACTGATGACGAAATCAAGAGACATATCTCCAAGTGGCTCGATGGCTCTGGACTCAGATTCATTAGGCAACAAAAGTGAGAACGTTATTCTTATCATAAGACATACTGTATATATACAGCCGACAAAGTTTTGCTAGAATGATCTCTTCATAAGCGTCTATGGCTCACGTGACGTATAATATTGTATTACATATTATATCGTTCTTTGTCAATTTGGGAGGAGGATTTATTCCTCCTTTTCTATTTATCGCAAAATTTAAGAGGCCAAGGGACATTTGATACAGAAATTAGTTGAAATAACATATATTTATTGTTTTATAGGAAAAATGAAAAAAAAAAATGCAACACTCGATGAAATCATCTTCGAAGACGACGATACCGACGACAACGATTAAGCAACCTATTAACCTATACTCAAACCTGTACTTAAATTTGAAGAAAAAAAATAGTTTTCATTCTTCAAAGGTGTAGAAAAGGTCCAAATAAGAAATCCCACATTAAGTTGTCAATGATAATAGTATCTATTGTAACTTGTGGGGATATGCTTCACTAGCTGAAGGCTAGTGAAGTTATCCAAGTTCGCGTGAATTCTTTGTCACGGGTAATGATTTGGAGCTCCTCCTGGGAAAAGTTGAAAAAACCCTTTGTTGACCCTAATACAGACTCGGATAGATTTTACTCTACCAGAGCTGCCTCCCTACAGACTTGGGATATGCTAGACTCGCAGACTAGGATAGCAATTATAGCTCTATCGTAGCTGCCTTGAGTCTAACTCACCGAAGCTGCCTGTTACAGACTTGGGTCGTAGTACTCAGACTAGGGTGCCGATTATAGCTACACCGTAGCTGCCTGTACTACGCCGAAGCTGCCTTCTAGCTAAAATGATTTTAATCCTGAAAGTTTGAATTATTAGATTAATTGCAAACGTGAAAACAAAAATAAGAAAAATGGTTATGAATGATCAAATTCCTCATTTTGAGGATTTGAGAATTTAATTATTCATCATGGCGCTCTTAAGAGCTGAACAAAAAAATAAAAAATATAACATAAAAATAAAACAAATGTTGAGTTGAATTTTAACAAAAAAACAAAATTGTATCATAAATTATAAGTCTAAATCGTGTCCTAAATTATTGCGTGTTTCGTCTAATTTCTCGGTTTGGCTTTTTGTGTTTTGGTTTCTTTTGTTTTTCTCTAAATTTTGATTAATTGCTGCTTTAGCTAATTATCGATTTCCTTTATATGAATTTACTTGTCTTTTGGCTGCTCTAGCACAAAGCAAGATTTTAAATGTAAATTGCGGTGACGTTAAGTTTTAATTGATTTGAATTTTAATTACTATTTCGGATCTCACTGCCGCTTTGGCTAGTGAGTCCAGCTATCGCTTGTGAGTCGGTTGGGCGCTTTGCCTCAAATCCGCTGATGAGTGCGGTGTCACCTGTCTTTATATAATGGTCGCGCGGACCAAGATGTCGCGTATTTGCGAGTGGGGGGTGTTGTGACGTATGTACGTGTGCGCTAGCGTGTGTAGGCTAAACGCACACGTTACACTATATACAGAAAAAAAATTCAATCTTCTACCATGAAAGTGGGACGCAAGAAACCTTTCCCAGAACCTTGCAGTGCAGCGAAGGAAAGTTTCTGCGAAAGGTTCCTTACGTCTACACTTTCGTGGCAAAAGATTGAATTTTTCTCTATATGTGTATAGATGCTATACTATCGTTTACAACTTGACGTAGGCTATGTTTAATTGGACCTCTTCTGCACCTATGAAAACTGAAAAACTAATTTTTGTCCAAATTACACATATATATACCCAATCTTGATATAGCTGCAATAAAAAATAAAAAAAATATATAATATTTGAACAAGATTGTACTATACAATGACATTCTGTGGAAACTGAACAAGCCCCACCGCGAAAACGCCGCATACAGGCAACTCAAGCATCACCGATTTTTTTGGCTTGTACGATTGAGTTCTCTTTCCCACGTAGCCAATGAGCACGCGATAAAAAAATCGGTGATGCTTGAGTTGTCTGTATGCAGCCGGCGTTTTCGCGGTAGGGCTTGTTTAGTTTCTACAGAATGTCACTGTACATATATAATATATATTGAGGGCTTATTGTTAACATGAATAATAAATGTTATCTTTCTTAGTTTGTGTACGAGATTAACTTTGTTCCCTTATTGCGTAAGACCTTTATTTTATAACGTTTTTTTCAGAATTTAATGCATCTATACTCTCTCCAATGAGAGAAGAGACTCCGTCCTCTCTCTCACTCTGCCTTGATCGCGAAGGCGTTATCGTTATCACACTCATTGAAAGCAAGTCTATTCTCTCATTGGACAGGGTATAATTCCAAAACATTACGGAAGAAGCATTTCACGCGATGCTCCAGACACCTTTCATGAATATTTTCGGAAAATATTTCAGGAAATATTTCTGAAACATTCAGAAATATTTTCGAGAAATATTTCAGAAAATATTTCTGAGACATTCAGAAATATTTCCAAGAAATATTTCAGAAAATGTTTCAGAAATCTTTCAAAAACACTTCATGAAATATTTTAAATACATGGGATAACGAATATAGAAACATTCCGGAAATATTTAATTGTAATATTTTTGAAATATTTTAATCTTTCACTGAAATATTTCTGAAATATTTCTGAAATATTCAATGCTGTGTGGGACACGAAGGTACCAGATAAGAGAAAGCGAGACGGAACTCAAAGAAAGATCAAAATAAGCCACAAACAAAACGCGAAACTGAGCAGATAACCAGCTAGTTAGACGGAGAGGGGAACATGGGGGCGTAGAAATAACACACTTTAAAACGGCAAGATACGGTATTTAACAGAACTCGATATAATCTCGATAGACCAGAGAAAAATAATACAAAAAAAAGAGTATCAAATCGGTAACTTAAGGTATGAGAAGCTACTAACAATACCCAAAAGGTCGAGATAAAATTACTTAACCGATAAATGCGCTAGCCGCGATCACGACTAGGTAGCTTACACCCTATTTTTACTCGGTAAAATAAAACAAAATAATAACGGAAGTAAACGGAACGAAAGCGGTACGATGCTAAAGATCTCCCCAGAGCGTTACGGGTCCAGGAAAATGCTAACTTAATCTTAAGAAGCCTAGATCATAAAATAAAGAGATGACCACGGCAATCCGTCAGACGCGGAGTTTGAAATCAGCCGTTAGGTGGCAACAAGGCAAGAATTGCGCTTGGAGACGGATGGTCGTGATCTGTACAGAAAAGAGCCTACCTTTTAATCGGGGCGTAGCCCAGCGAAGGCGGCACGAAACGTAAGAAACTCAATAAACTTAATATCACTAATAATAAACAAAAGGAACTTAAACGTAAGAAAAAAAAAGATAACGGCAAAAAGATACTAAATATAAGAAAACGGAGCGGAACTACGGCACTCGAAAGACTCTGGACGGTGGTCAGCACCGGAGTGCTTCGCTGGATGACAGTAGGCGGGGAGGGGGAAGCCTTTCCGCACACGGTAGGTTCACCGCATCTATCGGCGATCGTAGTCAAATATTCGGCCGGGAGGAAGATGGACGTGGGCCTAAACGTCAGGCTGGCGGCTACAGCCCTCTCCCGGCTTGCAGTTGGCGAGGCTGCGGAGGCTGGTGGATGTCGTAGATGCGGCTACTAGTACCGAGGCCTCCAGGACATTCCCCCCGATGCTCCAGCGACGAAAAGGAATCCCCCGACGTCCTGGTCTGCAGGAATACCTGTATTTACAATAAAAAACTTACAGCAGACAATGAACTAAAATAATAAAATTGGACCTCGTAGCTCTGAGAAGCGATGGACTGACGGCAGCGGCATGGTCGTTCACGTTATCGGGTGGAGGCGATGTCAGTGGCGGATATTAAAAATCTGCCACGTTACAAACCTTATTAGACAAATGTGCAAGCCGTCAGTATAGAATTACAGATACAATCAATTCGGATTTCTATTTCCTCATAACTGTTTGTTTTGTAGAGTCAAGAAATTTTTTACTATAGTCAGATGATACTCGCATTAGAAATTGCTTTTGTTCTTCGTCCCTTTCGGCTATATTTTTTTTCGGACGCCTGGTTGAATATTCCATCATGAAAAATTGAAAATGTTCGTGTAAAAAGTATTTCCAATCCCAGATTTATTTGTCTACCGTTCGATTTTTTGAATCGTTATAAAATTCAAAAAGATCAAGGTTTGAAAACCAATAAAATCTTGTTTCGTGAGAAAAAAAAAAATTAGAGCATTTAAACTTTGAGTATCATCTGTTAACAAGGCTAACTTAAGATTTTTCAACTTAGAGCATAAACTCTTCTTAACGGTCAGCCCAATATATATATATGGGTCATTCCATATCAAATCGACAAATAGTTGGAATCGACCCCCTCCGATTCGGATAAATTTTGGTGAAGAGTTTTGTCTCATCGTAAAACGAAGTTCTGCCAAAGGAAAAAAATTTGAAATTTTTATCTTAAGAGTTATGCAAAATTGAAAATTTCACTGTTTTTCTCGTTTTTTAAGTTTATTTATTTAATATTTCATAACCTACTGTATATTTAAAAAAAAACCGCTGGTGCGTTCAAAGAGGACACTTAGAGGTATGAGAAAAAAAATTTGCGGAAATTTTTTTTTGAAAATTACCGAAATTAGAAAATTTTGAATTTTTAAAAACCGTAAAAAGTAAACTTCGCAGTGAAATTTTGAGCTCAAAATTTTTTATATTATACCTCTAACATATCTTGAGAAATTCTGAAATTTTCAGGAGAGTGTTTTTTTTTCTTTTTTTAATATGAATTTTTGAATTTTGACGAAATAATTTTTTTGAATTTTTTCAACTTTTTTGTTGAATATTGTTATTCTATCACATGATTATTGAAGTTTGAGCTCTAAAATATTTTTCTTATGTTAACGGGATGTAAAAACACAAATATCTCAAAAATTTTATATTCTTATTATTGTAAAATAATAAATATTTTAGAGCTCAAACTTCAATACGCATGTGGTAGAGTAACTATATTCAACAAAAAAGTTGAAAAAATTGAAAAAAATTATTTCGCCAAAATTCAAAAATTCATATTAAAAAAAGAAAAAAAAACACCCTCCTGAAAATTTCAGAATTTCTTGAGATATGTTAGAGGTATAATATAAAAAATTTTGAGCCCAAAATTTCACTGCGAAGTTTACTTTTTACGATTTTTCAAAATTCAAAATTTTCTAATTTCGGTAATTTTCAAAATTTTTTTTCCGCAAATTTTTTTCTCATACCTCTAAGTGTCCTCTTTGAACGCACCAGCGGCTTTTTTTTAAATATACGGTAGGTTATGAAATATTAAATAAATAAACTTAGAAAACGAGAAAAACAGTTAAATTTTCCATTTTGCATAACTCTTAAGACAAAAATTTCAAATTTTTTTCCTTTGGCAAATCTTCGTTTTACGGTGAGACAAAACTCTCCACCAAAATTTATCCGAATCGGAGGGGGTCGATTCCAACTATTTGTCGATTTGATATGGAATGACCCATATATATATATTTTTTTTCATGAAATTGCAGTTCGAGACGAAGAGAATAATGCTCTTACTTTTGTCGATATCTTTTTTTTCGATGAGTTCTATATAATTGAAATTTTTCGGGAGGAGATTTTCCACAATTCATGTCTGGAGACTGGATTAAGATAAAAATGTGAAAAAAATCATAGAGGTTACTTTCGATGATTGCTCAAAGATAAAAAAAAATCAGCTAAATCAAAAATGATCGGAGAAAAATGTTTGCCGAGTTGTCAAGGAATTCCCCATATATAGGGGAAGGTGGGGCACGATGGGCCCTTTAAGAGAAAATGCTCATAATCCTAATTTTTCTCACTCATTTCACTTTTTTTTAGTCCCTAGACACGTATTTGGTATTGATATGATGCGTCCGTTGAAAATAAAAATTCGGAAAAGTGGGGTAGGATGGAAAAGTAGTTAAAAGTAAAAAAAAGTAGTAAAAGTAGTTAAGGAATACGCCTGTGATTATTGTAAACAATTATAAATAGAAATATGTTTACACTATGGACAATATCAATTCCAAAAAAAAAATAATTTGATAAGTTGTCTCATTGTATTTATAAAATTAGAATTTTTTTTAAATTATTCAATTTTCTCATAAATTGTTTGATTTTGAATAATAATTGTACTAAATTATTACCAGTTCGGGTAATCCATTTGTCACTAATCCCTTCAGTAAAAAAGAGATTGTAACGGAACTTCTGTCACCGCGAAATGCGCGCTACGCAATGCGCAGGCAAGGAGCAGCGCGGGGTTTTTGTTTGAAAAAAATCGTCGTGTCAAAACTGTCAAATCAGCGTGTTGTCAATGCAAAGCAGCTGAATAAAAGCAGCTAAAGCAGAAAAGATTCATTCTCGATTTCAACGCACTGCATTTTGCATGATCAGCCCTGAGTGGTTCTGACGACAGCAAGCGCATCATTGTCGGTGATATCCAAGCAGGTCGAAATTTCAACATAACAGGTAAGTAACCCAAAACTGTTATGAAGGCCTCTGTTACTTGCTGAATTCCAATTCGTCAAATGTTGTTAAATGTGTACCCTATGCCCTTACCCTTACCATTACCATTGGTTATAGCATCATAAATAATATTTTAATTGGTCACGGCAGCTCGAGGGCAAGAGTACAAGGGTACACCTTTACCACATTTGTCGAATTGGAAAACGGCTACTGTCATTCAATCTGAATCCTACGAGTACCTATACGAATCCTACGAGTACCTATACGAATCCTACGAGTACCTAATGATGAAACTATAGGTACCTACAATTATAAATCAGTTATACGTTAGTTCAGATTTGTTTTCATAATGCCACGTCGTAAGATAATTCGGACTGTTGAAGAAGAGGAGCTTCTACTCGCACGTAGGGAGAGAAGTAATGCAAATCAATGTCTGCGTCGTTAGAGGCAAATCTCTATTAATGATGTGTCAAATTTACCAATTATTCGTCAAGATGTCAACATTGTCGGTTGAATATTATTGAGTTAAATGCATCTTTGAAAACGTCGACTTTTTACGGCCCCATTAAAGAATTCACGTATCTTCACTATAAAATTTGGTTTCGTGATAAAAAAATCCTTCCTACACTTTTATAATCGAAAATGCAGAATCGGAATCTGAAAAGTTGAAGGCAGACGCGCGCGAAGCGCGCGAGTGAGCTAGTTTATATAAATAGTATGAAAAATTTAGTATATGTACAGTATTTGAAATTTTGGGGTCTTCATTTTAATTTCTCAAAAATTTTAGGGGGCCCATCGTGCCCCGCCCCTCCCTATATTGAATCGTTTTGGACGATGAGAGCATTGAAAATAGAAAATGACCATATGAAGGAACACCCTAGCAGTGTTGTGAAAATTGGAATTACATTTTTATTCAATCACCTATCACTTGGGCAATGTGTAATAAAATAGGGAATTCCATTAGAAATGTAATCAGTGACTCGCAACAATGCACCCTAATATGTATGTAGTACATCGTTATTGATATTAATGCTCCGAAAATTAATGATAACACTTAATGAAAACAATAATTTATTTTGATTATTTTCCCTTTTTTTTTTTTTAAATTCCTAATTATCTTGATTTCATTATCATTTAGTAATTTACTGCCGTATGTGGTAATTC
The DNA here is from genome assembly GCA_944452935.1 of Rhogogaster chlorosoma. Taxonomy (NCBI): domain Eukaryota; kingdom Metazoa; phylum Arthropoda; class Insecta; order Hymenoptera; family Tenthredinidae; genus Rhogogaster; species Rhogogaster chlorosoma. Next base: position 9,758,693 of record OX101803.1, on the reverse strand, counting down.
AATTGATTCGAATTGTATATATATGGAACTATTCACTGGTATTCCACAAAATCAATGACAGCATTCAATGACTGAAGTCATTAAAATCATTCGAAAATTCGTCAAGAAATCACAAGAAAACGATTTTATTTGAAATCATTCGTGCATTAAATAAAACTTGGAATGACTAGCCGCTCGGTAGAGAGCCTGCTTGTAGTAGCATTGTATATTATATGCAATATAGACGTAAATAACCCTTCATATAAATTTATGTTAGGTATATTAGGCCATAATTTTTTTTTTCATGTACTGGACATATGTGACGAACTGTATCTGGGTATATCTATCCCGATCACATTGAATACGGATTTTTATATTTATATCACGTTTTATCGTAAAAAGTTGTCAATTATACAAAGTCGTTTAATTACGCGGAAGATGAGCGTCACAAATCATCCAGGCGTCTAGACGTTAGTATGGCTTGTAATATTTCCGGGGTAATCCTTATAAAAATTATTGAGAAAAATCCTTTTGCTGTGAATACGCGGGCACTGTTCCAAAAATTCATCTGTTCAATTGTTTAAATAAATTTTTTTAATGAGAAATTATTCATAAATTGCAAAAAAAACAATTTTTTTTTATGTTTAAGCTGTAAACAATTCAGTTTTCTCCGAAATTCGGAGTTGTGGATATTAATACTTTCGAATCATAGGGTACAAAAAATCGGAAAAAGTTGACTACGCTTCCTTTTCGACGAGTATTGTTTGAAATAAAAAAAATCACTTTCATGATAAAAGTGATACTCTGGTTTATATTAGTTTATGATTTTGCGGCACGTATTATACGTAATATACGCGGTATCTTTCAAACAGGAATTAGCGTTCTCCATAAACTAGTATAACCAAATCTATCAATAAAAGATGTATAAAAATTCAACTACCGACGTTACGAATAAGTTTCTGACATATCAATGCAACGACCTTTCCCGATAATTCTCATTAAATTTTCTCCGGAGATATTGCGGTATATACAGAAGTATATCTGGCCCCCCGATTAGTTGGTTAAGCCCGTCAACCGTTTTATTATGGGCTAAGTTTTTAATTTGTGAAAAAAACTGGTACTTACCATAGTTCACAATTTCGGTGATCACTTCAACCCCGGAACTCACTTTACGAACTGTGCGTCTCGCGAGCAAGATTGGAGCCCATATTATATTGCCCCACTTCGCTGCAGCTGCATTCAGTCTAGTCGAGAAGTGAGTTTGCTGAGAAAAATAGTTCTAAGTCTCTTAAAAATATGAGCGATAGCTCATGTTATAGGAAAGGGGGGGAAATGTGAGTAACTGCGACTCCGATGCTTCCAGATTTGAAATTACTTTATTAAATATCGAAAAGCAGTTCCACTTTTATGTTCGCGGTGGCCGATCGTTCTTATGTCCGTGCCGATGCACTCCTCCCTCACTCACTCTACTCACACACTCCGCCATTTTCTCTCTTCTCGCTCTCCCTCGCTACATCGACTCTCGACTCTCGATTCTCGATTCTCGATCACGCACACGCAACACACACGTGGCACCCTCTAGGGTAGCACGCCGGCAACGGATTGCTTATAATATTCGGCCATCCTACGAATTGATTGTCCTCAATCAAGTTGAGTCTTAGAACAATACATCTTACGTTTAAAATTAGGAATACACATATCTTATAGCTATATATAATCTTTTAGCCATAGTGGCTTTCTACGTTCTCTTTTATCATTATTATCAATCTTATTGCTAGTTACACATACATAGTTATCTAAGTTTTTTGTGATCGGTACAGTATTATGCACAGAGTTTTCATCATTTGTTTCGTTATAGGGATCATCGCCGTCGACAACTTCGAAATCATCATCTTCGGACGGGATACCGCGCCAAATTTTAATTTGACTAACATGTGCGGTTGTAATGTGCTGAGAGTTTGTTCTCAGGTTTTTCACACGATACGTGTCATTTGGAAAAACGTCCGTTATTACATATGGACCACGATATCTGTTTTGTAATTTGGTTGATTCACCAGTAGCTTTACGGTTAGCTTTTATATATACGATGTCACCTACGTTATATTTGACGTTTAGTAGTCTATTACGATCATATCTAGCTTTAAATTTGGTTTGTTCAACTTCGATATTTTCGCGGATCTCGCGTTGTATATCTTTCGGAATTGTATATTTTTCTTCGTTTACAGTTAAGTCTCGAAGAGAATCAGCTTCGAATTTCGGTATATATCCATACAAGGACTCAAAAGGAGTTTTACCGGTAGTCTTACATAGAGAGGTATTAAGTTGTCTTTGGATCAATGGTAACTCTTTATCCCAATCGGATTTTTCTACAAGATTCGTACTTGTAATCATAGCAGGTAGTAGCGTTTGGTTGAGACGCTCCACTTGGCCATTAGCCTGAGGATGACTAGTTGAATTTAACGTGTGTTTTATGCCACGATTTTTACAGAACTTCTCGAATTCTTTAGCTGTAAAAGCACTTCCGCGGTCTGAGATCAATCGCGATGGACATCCGAATTGTTCAATAAATTTTTCTAAGTGACGAATTGTAGTTTTTGCGTCTACTTTCCGAACAGCGTACAAAAGACAGAATTTAGTTAGGTTATCAATTACTACCAAAACGTGTCGATTTTCCTGAACGCCCGTAACGAAGGGACCTATGTGATCTATATTCACAACATCGAACGGTCTTTTCCCTGGTGGGATTGGATGCAATTCACCGGGTTGACGTCCGGCCTTGTTTTTAGCCATGATACATTCTAGACAAGAACCAATATGCTTTTTGATGTATTGTCTCATACCAGGAAAATAATAAAACTGGTTAATACGAGCGATTGTTCGATCAACTCCCATATGACCACAGAGATCGTGATTCTTAATTACTACTGATTTATACATAGCTTTCGGAATAACATACAAATCTCGCTCCTCTTTACCTATTTTCACATTCTTAAATAATAGTCCATCTTTCAACTTATAGTCTTTTACTTCGTCGGCTTCCACTTTCTTTCTTAAAGGTACAGGTTTACTTAAGATTCTAATTTTTCTTTCTAAATTATTGTCAATACTTTGGTATAACAAGATCTCATCTTCAAGTATGGTTACCTTAAATACTTCACCAATCTCATCAAGCGGCATATCTTGTAGTGGTGCACGTGATAAGGCATCAACATGCTGCATTTCTGAACCTTTTCTATGTTTGATCTCGAAGTCAAACTCAGAGACAGTCGCTAGCCATCGAGCAATTTGAGGGTTTCTGGTCTTAAGAGTATTCATATAAATGAGTGCCTGACAGTCCGTTCTAATTGTAAATTTTAAACCGATCAGAAGCGCCCTCAAGCGCTCAACTGCCCACGCAATTGCCATCAATTCAAGCTTGCTTGAGTGATAATTACGCTCACAGGCAGTCGTACGTCGAGATATATAGTATACGGGGTGAAATACTTTTTTATCTGCTTGTAGCATTATCGCAGCCAGACCATCAGCCGATGCATCTGTATGCAGTTCAGTACTTTCAGCATGCGGGTTATAAATTGCTAGTACTGGTGACGAACTTAATATGTTCTTTACTTTTTGAAACGCCTTTTTCTGAGACTCGGACCATTCGTAACATGCTTCTTTTTGGAGTAGCTTGGTTAGGGGCGATACAATCTTTGCAAAACCAGGCACAAACCGTCTAAAAAAACTGCTTAGACCAATGAATCGCCGTAACTGAAAAACATTTATTGGTCTTGGGATTTTTGTATACCTTCAACTTTCTTTTCACCAGGCTGTATCCCCAACTCACTAATCAAAAATCCGAGAAACTCAATTTTTCTCATTCCGAAACGACATTTCTTGAGATTAAGAGTTAACTTAGCCCGTTTTAATATTTCCAAAACTAACTTTAGCTTTTTCATCAGATCAGCCCAAGATTTCCCAAAAATCAGCATGTCATCGAAGAAATGTAAAACTACATGATTTTTCAAGGGTTCGAAGATTTTCTTCATTAATCTAGCGCAATAAAAGGGCGCGTTCATGAGCCCGAACATTGCTCTCGTGAACTCGCCTGTATCATCAGCTGTTATGAAAGCCGTTTTTTCCATTGCGCTCTCTTTCAACGGTATTTGCAAATAACAATGTGCTAAGTCTAGGGATATAAACATTTTTGCACCATGTAGAGCTTCTAAACATTCGTCAGCATTAGGAATGGGAAATGGGATCCGGACCGTATCCGCAATCAAATTCCTATAATCAACGATAAGTCTCGGACTACTAGGCCAATCAATAGAGCAAATAATTAGTGATTCTGTGACAAAAATAGCAGGAGGATACCGACTGTGCCATCACACGAAAGACAGTCCATAGTTATATTTCGTCATGTTTCCTACTCGCAACTATGCTTCAATAATTTTTTATAAACATTTAAAAGCAAAAAATCGTGTGTTTTTTCGTTTTTCGCTTGTAAGATCAAAACTTGTGAAGCGATCTCAATGCTTCCTGCAGACGAATTATAGATAATGAAGAGACGAAGAAAATGAGCTCTGAAACGACTCAATCGGATTATTATTAACGGAAATAAACCGTAAAAACCGTAAAAATCAGCATTTTTTTAAAAATACATAACGCCGCCATTTTTAAAGTTGTAGCGCAGGCTCTCCGCGAGATAGTAGTGATTGATAGCTACTTCCCGTGTGCACAACCCAGGCGCTGTCGGATAATTAGTCTTGCCATAATTGCCATTTGAATTTTTTTATGCACTATCTTGCAGCGTGCCTGGATGCGTGACAAATCGTCCGATTTCAATTTTTCAAACAGATTTTGAAAGTGGAAGTATAGTACTACAAAACGTATATTCTCATTTTGCGTTAAAATGCTGCGAAATAGGTAAAATATACTTGCAAACATGACTGAAAACGGATGGGTGCGTGAAAGCGGTTGAATAGTGGGGGTAGAACGGCCGACGCGGGGAAGCGCGTATGTATATATATGTATAGTAAAACTATATGTATATTGCTGAGATAATGAATGTCGAAGATTCATAGCTTGCGCGCAGTACGCTTGTTTTACTATACATATATATATATACGCGCTTCCCCGCGTCGGCCGTTCTACCCCCACTATTCAACCGCTTTCACGCACCCATCCGTTTTCAGTCATGTTTGCAAGTATATTTTACCTATTTCGCAGCATTTTAACGCAAAATGAGAATATACGTTTTGTAGTACTATACTTCTACTTTCAAAATCTGTTTGAAAAATTGAAATCGGACGATTTGTCACGCATCCAGGCACGCTGCAAGATAGTGCATAAAAAAATTCTAATGGCAATTATGGCAAAACTAATTATCCGACAGCGCCTGGGTTGTGCACACGGAAAGTAGCTATCAATCACTACTATCTCGCGGAGAGCCTGCGCTACAACTTTAAAAATGGCGGCGTTATGTATTTTTAAAAAAATGCTGATTTTTACGGTTTTTACGGTTTATTTCCGTTAATAATAATCCGATTGAGTCGTTTCAGAGCTCATTTTCTTCGTCTCTTCATTATCTATAATTCGTCTGCAGGAAGCATTGAGATCGCTTCACAAGTTTTGATTTTACAAGCGAAAAACGAAAAAACACACGATTTTTTGCTTTTAAATGTTTATAAAAAATTATTGAATCATAGTTGCGAGTAGGAAACATGACGAAATATAACTATGGACTGTCTTTCGTGTGATGGCACAGTCGGTATCCTCCTGCTATTTTTGTCACGCAAAAATCTCTATTGGTTGGTCTATACCGTCTTTCTTATAAACAAGCATTGTCGGACTAAGGTGCGGAGATTTGGTTTCGCGAATTATACCTGTCTCCTTCCATTCGCGAACAATTTTCTTCGTAATTTCGCGCTCTTTTGTACTAGTACGATATGGCTTAGCAGCTCTTGGAACAGTACCCGGCTTCAATTGAATATCCATCTTAATTTGATCGGTACATCCCAATTGAGTTATGTCATTTGCCACGCATGGCATAAAATCCTTCAAAATGTTTACAAGCTCTGCTTTTTCTTCTCTACTTACTAACTTATCCGTAACTACGTCATTTTCGTCAAAAACGTTATCTGATTTTTCTATGGTAAGGGCAGATTTTTCGAAGCGCATGTCGCCAATCGTATGTCCTTTCTTCACTTCAGCAATACTATTGCCTATATTTGCAAATGGTAAAACACAATTTTTATTGTCTACGTTAACGTGAATAAAATTTATAGTGCCCGGCTGTAGACTACGAGATTCGCAAGACAGGGGTTTACTTTTCTCAGTAACATCTGACGAGAATTCATTGGAAATGATTTCAGTAAATTTGAGCAAATTTCCGACTTTCGTATATGATATGTGAGGCAATTTGGTAAAGGCATGACCTATAATAACATCGCAGTTCTGAGCATCATCTGGCACAACTCGAAACAACACGTCTTCCGCTCTAGCGTCGTCTACTTGTACCGTTTGTCTCGTAATAGCATATGACTTTACCCGAACTCCGCCGAAACCAATCAAATCGCTCGTAACCGGTCTCGTCCGGAAATTCTCTCTAAGTATCGCTGTCGCTGTAATGGTACAATCGGAACTACCCGAATCAATAAAAACCGATAATTTACGATTTCCGACAAATGCCTCTTTCAAATATTCTTCTTTTGTCGAATCGATCATATTCACTTCTTTTACCGGTTCATCGTTGTTTTCCGTGCAAAATTTAGCTATATGCCCGAAATTTTTACATTTGAAACATTGAGTTATCTTATTTTTGGGACAATTTTTGACAAAATGTCCGGTTTCGTTACACCGGTAACATTGATTCACTGAATCTCGCGTTTTTTGAAACTCTTTCGACCCTCCATTGCCTTTGTTTGCCGCGGCAGATGAAGTGCTGGTGCTGGACGACGTTCCGGCCGCTTCCGTCTTGGTTGCGCCCTTGTAGTTGTTCTTGATGCCGCTGGTTTGGGTCAAATCCTTCTTCTTAGCAAAGCGTTCTCGTCGTTCCCGTTGGAACTCCTCTTGTTCCCGTATGTCCCAAAGCAATTCGTTGAGATTTGCGTAATTTTTTGACATCACAGCCGAACTCGTGTCTCTGGATGCAAGACCGATTGCTATCTGGACTTTAGTTTCTTGATCGTTCAAATTTAAAGTTTTACACAAACGTAACTTTTCAAAGTAGTAGTCCGTTGTTGACTCGCCGTCGCGCTGGTTTCTATTAGTCATTTCTCTCCAGCGTTCGGTGGTGCTTTTTACTCGAATGAAGGTCGCACGAAATTCCTGACGAAACGCTTCCCAGGAGTTCACATTAGTAACTCGAGCCAAATACCAATCCTTTGCACCGCGCTTCAGGTGCGACCGTGCGGTCTCTAACATTATCGCAGGTGTCCATCTAGGGTAAAGGCGGGATAGATGCCCCACTTTTTGAAATATCCTCCTAATTTTAAAAATATCAATTTTATATAAATAATGTCTATGAATTTAGCTAGTTTAAACCTTTATGTTTAACTGTAATTTGTATTTTTGGACCTACAAATTACAGATTTTGCAAATTTTAGCTTTTTGTGGAACTCCTTTTTTGAGGATAGATGCCTACCCGTACGGATAGTTGCCCCACCATGAAAATACTAAGGAGGATAGATGCCTGAGGCGCGGGATAGATGCCTTTCATATTGTATAAACGAAAAACTCAACCAAGATTTTATGAGGTTTTGAGGACAATTGGTGTTTTAGCAGTAGAAGGCTACTCCTAAAACAGAAATTGTTTCCAAGAAACATGGGCCTAATAATGAAAAGCATTTTGCAGTTTTTAAAATATTTTAATTTTCATCGTTAGCATATAATTATACATAATTTGAGATCAAATAAAATAACCATAATAAAATTCTCAAAGCATTTGTTCAACAAAAATAAACATTCTGAATTCTTATTATAAAATATTAATTATTAAGTTTTAACACGCATAATCATAAAAGTCATTATTTAAAAAAAAATTAAAATAACACAATAAAGATCTTCATTTTGTAATCCTACTTGAATAATGCTTAGCCAGATAGTGCTTTCAGTTTTCCACATCTTGAGCAATAATTTTTGAAAAGTGTACAGGTTTCATGTAGCCAGTTCTGACACTTAACACATTGAATCCAGTCGGATTTAGACTTCGTTTTTTTATAGTTTTCAAAACATTCTATGCAGTTATCTTTATTTGTATCTTTAGGCTTATCCTTAGTGCTTTTTACCGGCAAACCTTTAGTCTTCTTTCCCTTAATTTTATAGTGAGGTGAATTGTCTTCATCTTCACTGTTTGAACTGTAAATAATTCGCCGTTTTAGTTGTTCGCGGCCCTGGTTACCTTTTAAATAATTATCATTTTCTTTATCACATAAATCAGCTAGGTCATCATCGTCGTTGTCACTAAAACAATGTTTTTGTTTTTTTGGTTGTCGTTCTTTGTTGCTGGTTCCTTTCTTTGTTTTCTTAAGTTCTCTTTTTTCTTTGGTACTTTCAGTCTTGTTTTTCTTGTCTAACTTAGTTTTTATTTGTTTTTCCTTTCTTTCAGCCACATCCTTCTTTTGTTCTATATTTTCTTTTGAATTCAAAATATCTGCTGACTGTTTTGCCCTCTTAGACATGGTCAAAGGAATTTTTGGTATAGGTGATGCTTCTATTAGAATTTTCGAAGGTGTTTCTGATTCTATATTGCTGCCTAAAATCTCTGCAATTGTAGAATCATCAATGTCAAGAATATTAATACCTTCTAAAATCTCGGAATCTATCAAGAGACTAGGAGATTCTCTATCAATTTGAATCTGCATCAGATTTGGTGGTGTTTTATTTTGTTCATATTCAGAAATATTTTCCTTTTGATTGTCCAGCTCTATTTGACAAACTACAGAAGTAGAAGTCTGAGGTAGAGAGGTTTCTGTTCTTTGTTCAATAGGTTCACGAGATACAATACTTTCCGAGACATTGACAAGCTCTGGTTGGCGATCTAACAAAGAAGACGTTTGAGCCTGTGTTGTTGACGTTCGATCAACTTGATGAGGTGCACGAGAAGTGCCAGGATTTTCGCTATCCAGTGCAGTATCTGATATCAGGAATGTAGTATCTGGCAGAGCATTTTGGTCAACTGGATAAATACCGCTACCTCTAAAGCCAGCAAGAGCATTTGCAGGAGTGGCAGCGCGAATCCAAGCATTGCGTATAAGCTTTCCTGCGTTGTAACGGCTGATCTTTTTATTTGGATTAAGGCGCATAAATTGATTAGTTTCTTGGTTGAAATAGGTTTTGAATGGCCCAAATACTGATCTATCTAAAGGCTGTAAAGCTGAAGTCGTGTGACTAGGTAAACACAATAAAACTATATCGTTATCTGCAGCAGCTTGCAGCATATTTGGTGCACTTGAGTGTGATGAGTGACCGTCTAAAATAAGCAGAACTTTACCATGCGGCTTCATAGGCATGAAATGTTCTGTTAGCCATTTATAGAAAAGCGCAGTATTTATATATGCCGATTTTTTATTCATATATACTTTTGAGCCCATTGGAAGTCCATCTTCAAATTCAGGTTTCTTATTCACACCTTTTATTATAAGAACTGGTGGAAGAAAATTACCAACTGCATTGCAACAGCCAACGATTGTCATTGTTTCACCTTTCTCGGCAGATGTGACTGAATTGACGACTTTGGCACCTTTTTTCGCTATGACTTTTCCAGGTTTATTATTCAATTGGATTCCGGATTCATCCATATTGTATAATCTTTCCGGTTTGTCCAACAGATCATTTTCGGTCAAGACTTTGATCAAAAGTTCATAGAAGTTATTTACTTCTTCTCTATTCAGACCCTTGGCTCTAGCCACAGATAAACCTTCAGATTGTCTAATAGACAGCTCTGGATTTCGTTCAATAAAACTTTTGAACCATGCAGCTCTAGCCATTTCGTTTTCGTGGTCAAAATTATGTTTTAGCTCTAGCTTTTCAGCAAATTGATAAGCTAAGATACGTATGGATTGTCTATTTGGGGGAAATCCTGCATCTCCAAGCTTTAGAATGTGCTTTACTAGCCTTTTTTCGTTGTCAAAATCCAAGATAGGATGTTTTCCTACAAAAAAATCTACGTTAATAAATCTATTGGAAACTTAAAGCAATTAGTTAAATAAAACTTTTTAATATCCTGTATAACATGACCTTTAATACATACCCAGTGTCTGCTTCGTTGTATTTTTAGTAGCATAACGTCTTCGTAATGTTCTTGATGGAATCCCGAACTGTCGGGATATTTCGTTTATTCCCATGGTTTTTTTTCCATTTCTTCGAAAGCAGACTGTAATTGTTCTTCAGTCCACGAACATACTCGAGCTCGCGCCCCTTCGTTTCTTTTATATTTGCGTGGCATGGTTCTGCTACAATGAGTAAAAAGTCCAAATATGAATATATGTAAACACATAAAAAATATAATAGAACACAAAAATATGTTCAAAATATACACTGAAACCACACATGGGTATACATGGTGTATAGAGGGATAGGAAAAATCAGGGCAACTATCCTTTTTGATAGGGATAGATGCCCAAGTATTTTTTAAATAAATAAAAAACAAAAGAGCAACTATTTATATCTAGATGCATACTTGATGAATCAGTATATTGACGTAATAAAAAATATAACGGAATTAATGACTACTTATAAAGTTATACAACAGCAAATACTAACCTTTAAAACTTTGACGTGCTTGTAAAGTTCGCCGCGGAGATGAGTGCACACACGAGCGAAACACGTCCTCGCCGCACGACGGCCCGTGGGTACCTGAGGTGCGGGGTGACTGCGGCTCTTAGTTATACTATTGTGTCTTAGTCGCGAGTTTGGGAAGTTAGGTTTTTTGAAAATGAGGCATCTATCCCACTGGGGCATCTATCCCGCCTTTACCCTATGCAAGGTTCCCATAGATTCAATTGACTCAAGCCACACCTTAGCAACAGTCGAACTACCAGAGGCGTCAAAATCCTCTATATTCTTGGACAGATCTGGCAGTACATGATATTGTCCATTGTTGTCATCCGCAGAGGTGTGCGTTCTCGCACCGGGATTCTGTAGCAATCTATTCAAACCCGCGAGTAACCGTTCTACAATGTCAGTACTGTCTGTTTGGTCCATCATCATACTTTGTTCCTGTTCTTTTTTTCGCGCTTTATCAAGTTCGGTAGTCAGGGTTTGAACTCGCGACTTCGCTCGTTCCACGTGGGCCTGACAATCTTTCATACCCTTTTTCAGTTCCTCGATGTTCTTCACTAATTCGTTTCTTTTGGCAAGATCGTGATCCTGCTCACCATTCTGAATAATTTCACTTAATTGAGCTTGGAACTTATTCACGTTGGCGATCGCCTGGTTGCACCATGGTTCACTTTCTTCTGTAACTTTCGCATGTTCCGCTCTTGCTTGTGTCAAGCTTCTCTCCAAATCCGCTACTGACGCCATCTTGACGTGTTGCACTTTCTGATTCCGTGTCTGAACACCTTCTTGCCAAAATCGCCGTTCGAACTCGTCGAAGTCCGTTTCTCTTGCATTCATAGGACGTGTCTATATCGAAATTCTTCTCGTAAAGAATGCTCTTTCGCTCTTTTTTTTTTCAGATTACACGTGTCGAACTACACTTCTTGTTCACTACACACCAATCGCGCATGGGGGGAAAAAAAAAATAGTCACTTTTTGCAATCCCGCTTCTGATTGTTATAGGAAAGGGGGGGAAATGTGAGTAACTGCGACTCCGATGCTTCCAGATTTGAAATTACTTTATTAAATATCGAAAAACAGTTCCACTTTTATGTTCGCGGTGGCCGATCGTTCTTATGTCCGTGCCGATGCACTCCTCCCTCACTCACTCTACTCACACACTCCGCCATTTTCTCTCTTCTCGCTCTCCCTCGCTACATCGACTCTCGACTCTCGATTCTCGATTCTCGATCACGCACACGCAACACACACGTGGCACCCTCTAGGGTAGCACGCCGGCAACGGATTGCTTATAACACTCATTCGATTCGGAATGCGATCCTGAAAAAGTCGTTTTTTTTTTTATTATCCGGAAACAAAAATTGTTATTGTTATTAACAAAAAACAAACCAAAAAGAAGGCGTCTCCGGTTTTTGACTATAACTAAAAAAGCGTAAGAGATAACGAAATTTGAAAAAAAGCATCTTAAAGAGGAGAAAATTTCCAATAAAAAAGTCTCGACTCCCGGAACTCTATCTCCATTATTTATAATTTTAATTTGACGCTGAAAATAGGGTTCCGCGCGGCCGTTTCAACACTGATGCGTCGCCGCTGAACAGAGAGTGCGATAGAAATTATTTTTTTTTTTTTAGTATTAAATATTAATTTAAAATTTTTTAAAAATCATGCTATCATCAGAATACTTGCACTCCAAAGAATCTAGCCCCGCAGCGAAAAAATTTTTAACTTCATTTTTCTAAAAGCTATACCATTGTTAATTGAATCATTTTTTACTTCTGCGGGGCTAGATTCTTTGGAGTGTTCTGATGATAGCATAATTTAAAAAAAAAATTTAAATTAATATTTAATAGAAAAAAAATAATAATTTCCATCGCACTCTCTGTTCAGCGGCGACGTGTCAGTGCTGAAACGGCCGCGCGGAACCCTATTTTCAGCGTCATATTAAAATTATAAATAATGGAGATAGAGTTCCGGGAGTCAAGACTTTTTTATTGGAAATTTTCTCCTCTTTAAGATGCTTTTTTCAATTTTCGTTATCTCTTACAGTATTTTAGTTATAGTCAAAAACCGGAGACGCCTTCTTTTTGGTTTGTTTTTTGTTAATAACAATAACAATTTTTGTTTCCGGATAATAAAAAAAAACGTCTTTTTCAGGATCGCATTTCGAATCGAATGAGCTATCGCTCATATTTTTAAGAGACTTAGAACTATTTTTTTCAGGAAACTCACTTCTCGACTAGACTGAATGCAGCTGCAGCGAAGTGTGGATTTATCTCACCCACGACGTGTAGTTCACACACCGGTGACAGGTTGGTCAACATTTTTTAGGGCTCCTTTGAATACAAGTACCTTAAATCTTACACCCAAGTATTGTCAGTTCATAGTTTATTAACATTTTCAAATAAATAATTGAGGCGCTGGATCCAAGAAGGGATATCGCAATTTTATTTCGCTCCGCAGAATTTTCGTCTCCTAACCGTTTCGAACCGAAGTTACGAATTTTGAATTTTTAAGCATGCATTCCTGTAGGCGCAAGAAATTTTGCGCCTTTGTATTTTCATGGAAAAAGTTGTAGCTTTTGTTGTTTTCGAAATATATTCAATAAACGTGTTTCTTACGGAATTGAAGATTTCTGCCTTTTTTCACTTCAACTCGCGCTAAATTACTCAATTTTCGGAATTTATGAACGAAATTTTCTAGAATCATATATCATAGTGTTTTAAAACTGACAAGAGAAGAAATAGGTGGGTATCATTGGTATCAAAAAAGTTATTGATTTTTTTCCGAGACATTGCAAAAATCAGTTTTGTATATCTACAAACACTTTCGGAGTCGAACGAATTTTGAGCAGCCAACAACTTTCAGTGAGGAAGAGTTTTGCTTCAATAGAATCAATGATTGAAAAATTAATAATGTTTTAATTCATCACTGCCTGGCTTTTTCGCGCGTAAGTTGGAGCAAGAGTATATATTTCTCCATTGAAAGGAGAATGCAGGTTGATCCGATGGATCGCCGATTTTCGTTAAAAAAAATTCGCTTTTTATATTTCACGACCAAAATCTATATACCAAAGCGTTTTTTAATTCGAGCATCCGTTTTTCATCTACAGATTTCTGAAAATGTATCCTTTTTTTAAAAATGTTAAGATGTAATATTTTTTTTCTCGTTAGTAGCTTATGCTAGGAAAAATCATATGACACATGAAATGTTCGATTTCAACTATACTTTTCATGGGAATTTTTATTGAATTTTGTCGAATATTTTTTTTCCGAAAAAACTGTCGACGGCGTACTTTTTGCCGAAAACTAAATTTTATATTTAGTTACAATCACTTCAATCTTTTTGACGCAAAAAATTCAATAAGAATTCTCCTTCAAAGTATAGTTCAATTCGAACGTATGATGTCTCATGTAATTATTTTTTCCCTAAGATCCGCTATCGCTGAGAAAAAATATTACAATTTTCAGATTTTGGAAAAAAGCAAAATTTCAAAATTCTTGAATGTACAACTAAATCCTCAATTAAAAAATCCTTTGGCATGTAGGTGTCGGCCCTGATATAGAAAAAAAAAATTTACATCGGAATGTAGACGAGGGTGGTCGTTAAATAAAAAATCACGGGAAAATTATGTCAGATGGCCATAAATCGGCTTCGAATGCGGAAAAAATAATTATAAAAATTTTTCTGATTTATATTTTCAACTCTGAGTTTTCCTCTAATTTTCAGATCAAAGATTAAATCAACAAACCTGAATTGAATATAAGTTTCATTGCCGTGAGAAATAGCAGGTGAAATAGTAGGTATACGAGGTATTTCACTCGAGTTGTGAGCTATTTTATATTTTCATATTAATTAATTTATTCTTTCATTTATGCATTTATATATATATATATATATATTTATTTACGTTATTTGTATATATTGGTCTTCATTAATTTGAATGAATACCAATGTGAGTAAGTTCTAGATGGAGTCAGCTGTAAGAATAATGACCAAGGTTATTCATATTTCTAAACTAGAACTAACTGAAATAATTGTATTTTCCAATTAAAAAACAAAATTACGTGCCCACGGGAAAACTCAAGACTCGGAATAAAAATCTGGAAAAATTAGAGAATGTCTTTTTTACATCTAAAGCCGATATACAACTATCCAACATTGAAATTAACGAAAAAAGAACCATATAAGAACCACCAGAATGTATACAGGGTGATTCACTGCTACCGAGCCAAATTGAGTGGGTAGGTTCCTTGAAGAATTCTAAGACGAATATTTCTTAACCAAAAATTCGAGAGATCAACGGTGTCCGAGTTATCGAATATCCTCGTTATCCATTGCTCCATAGTTTTTGGCAGCCAGCTCATCTGCTCCATAGTCTTATAGCCGTCTACGTCGACCACCAGATAAGTTTCACGGACTAGGTCTAGGGATTGCAATCCCGCAAAACGGGATCACGCATTCCCGCGGGATCCCGCGGCTTTTATTAATCTGCTGGATCCCGCACCTTCAAAGCGCGGATCCGCGGATCCCGCAAATTAAAAATTTGGCGCTAAAACTTTCGCGTAAATCGCGAATAGCACGAGCGCGACGCTGCTGTTCCACACAGCGCGCCGCGCTGGCAACTAGCAGACGGTTGGCAGGCTGTCCTGTCAGTTGTTCATAAATGGCACTGTGCTGTGCACGTCTCTCTGTAGGTGCCGACTGCCGAGTGTTTTCGTATTCACCGTCCGGCGTTCAACGTAAGTACCCAAATTTTAATGTTTTTGATTTAGCTTTGTTCTGTGCTATTTTAAAAGCAGATTGTGCTGTGAATAGCAATATAATGTCGTAATGTTGCGTGAAACATTATGACTTAAAGTGGTTTTCGTTTTTGTTAATAATGTTTTTTGGATATGGTTATCCATGATAGTAATCAATTTTAATGGTGTGAAAATGAGATGAATGAATCTAAATCTATACTTACATGAAACTTTATTTATTATTTGCAGGTAACGAGTAAATGAATCATGTCTCAGTCCATTGAAACTGAGAATCCCGAGAAAGAGAATGAAGGCGACGGCGATTGTGATAGCGATATCAGCCAGCTTGGAAAAGGTCTGTGGCGTTATTTCAAGAAAAATGACAAAGGTGGGAAATGCCTTCTGTGTTCAGATAAACTAAAAATTAGTCAACGTTCTACCAAAGGCTTGAAAATACATTTAAAGACTAAACACAATATCGATATCGGTTCTCGAAACGATGACACTGGAGAAGAATCCTTATCAGTAGTACCAAAGAAGAAACCCAAAACAATGGACAGTTTTCTTATCAAAGAAAACCCCATGGACAAAATGATCTCTAGGATGGTATGTAAAGACGGATTCACCTTAAGTTCCTTTTGCACATCTACGGATTTGAGAAATTTATTTTCTAAAAGCGGTCACAAACTATCTAATTTGCCAAATACAATACGATCTATCGTAACAAATTTTTGTAACACAGTTAAAACTGACATGATTATTGAATTTGAACGTCTCAAGAAAGGAAAACAGAAATTTTCACTCACATTTGACGAATGGACGTCACAAAAGAATCATCGATACTTAAATATCAACGTCCACCAGAAAGAAATCCATTTTAATCTCGGTTTGGTCCGTATACATGGCTCGGCTACCGCAGAACATTGCATTAGCTTGGTGAGAGAACGCCTCGCGAGTTTTGGTCTAGACTTAGACACAGATATTATCGCAATTACAACGGATGGCGCTAGTGTGATGGTGAAGGTTGGCAGACTTTTGCGTTGTTCCCAGCAGCTTTGTTTTACACACGGCTTACAACTAGTGGTGGTTGATGTACTGTATAAGAAAAGCAATTCTTCAATATCAGAATGCCCAGCAGCAGCATTTACGACGGAATCTGATAATGATGATAACGATGATATGGACGCCAATGAACAGGGTGTGACTGTAAATATAAATTCACTGCCACTTGAAATAATTTCTACAACATATGACGATCTATTGAAGAAAGTACGGAAAGTGGTCAAAATTTTTAAGCGGTCACCAACTAAAAATGACGTCTTCTTACAAAAATATGTGAAGGAACAAGAAGGCCCTGAAAAAGAATTGGAATTGATATTAGACTGCCGGACTCGCTGGAATAGCCTTTTGAATATGTTAGAACGATTCTACAATTTGAAGAATTGTATTGATAAAGCATTAATCGATATTGAATCTGAGATTAAATTCAGCGATAATGAGTGGTTCATAATCAAAGATCTTATTGTTAACTTGCAGCCTTTTAAATTAGGAGTTGAGGCACTTTGTAGGCGAGAGTCGACGCTTATAACTGCGGACACAACATTTCGATTTATTTTGGATAAATTGCAACAACAAAACACGGTGTTGAGTAACCAGTTGTCACAGACTCTACATGAACGTATTCAAGAACGCCGAACTGATTTAACAGGAGTTTTGGTTTATTTGCAAAATCCGAAAAAGTACGACGAAGAAGCCAAAAATACAGATCGTACTTATACATTCTACATGCCAAGAAAAGTTGCGATACGCCAAGAAATAAAGAAAATAATAAAAAGAGTCCTAGTTCAAAACGATGAAACATATAGCTGGAACATCTGCTACTGTTACAGATCCTACTTTAACGCTAAAAGAACAATTAGAAAAACAGCTTCAACAAGAAAAAGAAATATTTAAGAAAAACCCAGACAACAAGCAAAAAGACTTTGAGAAAATTTTGAAGAGAGAAATGACGTTCTTTGAGTCCGATGGTATCAGAGGAGAGTACCTGACGCTCGCCTATGAATATATCCTGACGGTTCAACCTACTAGCGTAGAAGCCGAGAGAGCGTTTTCAGCATCAGGATATATTTGCAGTTCACTCAGAAGCAGGCTCGGAGATGATACAATAAATGACATTTGCATCTTAAGAGCGTATTTTCAAAAGTTATCACCATAGGTTGATATCATAGTAATAGCATCTGAGAGAAAGTTGTGATTTGATTATTAGTCATTATATGAATAAGACTCAATTAAAAATATAAAACTGTTGTTAGGAGTAAAGGTAAAATTAAACAAAACTATAAAACTATGCCAAATAATAAAAAAGAAATAATTTATGTTGCTCGATGTTACAAATATTTAATAAAAGTTGATTTTCACACAAAAATCTGTAGTTTCAATTTGATTTTATAACATAATTTCAAAGATGCGGGATCCCGCGGGATCCCGCGCGGGATTGAGTAATCCCGCATATCAATCCCGCGGGATTGAATGAGCTGCGGGATTGCAATCCCTAACTAGGTCATTTGCACCATAGTTTTCGGCCGTCTAGGTCCTCCGCTCCATAGTTTTTGACAGCCAGGTCGTCCGCTCCACAGTTTTCGGCAACCAGGTCATCCGCGCCATAGTTTTTTATCGTCTACGTCAACCACGAAAAAAAAATTTTTTTTTTTTTATTAATTTTTTTTTTCAAGTTTTCAAGTTTTCGCTGAGGAACTTTCGTTTTAGAATTACCCAAGGAACCTATCCGCTTAATTTGGCTCGGTAGCAGTGAATCACCCTGTATAGCAAGGTATATAGTATGTGTGAGAATATACTTATTAGACTGTGTCAAAAAAAATGAACATCTTTTTTTTGTTCGGGCCGTTTCGAAAATAGTTAGTGCTTGATACAAAGAAAAGTGTCCCCAAAGCTCAGCTATGTAGGTTGAACACAGAATTAGCGCATTTGAAAATAAGATTCCCATGTATTTCAAATGGGAAAATTTGTTTATCTTAGTTTTATTTTTATAACTCTCTTTATTCAACTGATAAGAAAAAAGTAGACATACGGTTTTGCAGAGAATTTCATGATCTACAAAAATGGTCCTAAGGCCAAAGTTGCTGTTAACAACCGTTAACAAGTTATAGTGGTTCAAAGGTCATATTTATATTTGATCACTACTTACTTCCGACGAATTAACTTAAATTAATTTTTCATGTAAATTTCGTCAGATACTTCATTTCCTAGAACAATAATCAACTCTGAGAAAGGTAAATATCAATGAAATTACCTTTTATAACCTGAAACCAAAACAAAATTAAGAAAATTCAAATATTTAGTCTTAGTTATAAATTCAGTCAAAATTTTTTTTTCAATTAAGTTAACTCGAAATTTGGATTTCTACTTATTGTAGGAAGTATTTGAACAAATTTACATGAAAAATTAATTTAAGTTAATTCGTCGAAAGTAAGTAGTGATCAAATATAAATATGACCTTTGAACCACTGTAACTTGTTAACGGTTGTTAACAGCAACTTTGGCCATAGGACCATTTTTGTAGATCATGAAATTCTCTGCAAAACCGTATGTCTACTTTTTTCTTATCAGTTGAATAAAGAGAGTTATAAATATAAAACTAAGATAAACAAATTTTCCCATTTGAAATACATGGGAATCTTATTTTCAAATGCGCTAATTCTGTGTTCAACCTACATAGCTGAGCTTTGGGGACACTTCTCTTTGTATCAAGCACTAACTATTTTCGAAACGGCCCGAACAAAAAAAAGATGTTCATTTTTTTTGACACAGTCTAATACTTATATACAGGGTATCTCGAAATTCGCGCATGTGCTACATACGGGCGGATTCCTTGCGAAGAATGGATACGGAATATCCAAGTAAAAACTTCCGCGAGGACTTAGTTTTCCTGTAAAAGCACTTATTAACGAACCAATCAGCGTTCATCTTTAGAAGACTGTCTAAAATCCGTATCGCCGTGCGCCTTATTAGCGCGAGCGAAACAATAATGTGTGGTGTTCCCCGCTCGCTTGTCACAACGCGCTCGTATACGTGAGTGCGACACATAGACAGATATACGAGCGCGTTGTGACAAGCGAGCGGGGAACACCACACATTATTGTTTCGCTCGCGCTAATAAGACGGACGGCAATACGGATTTTAGACAGTCTTCTAAAGATGAACGCTGATTGGTTCGTTAATAAGTGCTTTTACAGGAAAACTAAGTCCTCGCGGAAGTTTTTACTTGGATATTCCGTATTCATTCTTCGCAAGGAATTCGCCCGTATGTAGCACATGCGCGAATTTCGAGACACCCCGTATACCTTAGGGTGATCCAAAAAAACTAACCTATCGAATCTATGGTCTTAAAAGGACCTATTTACTGAGAAAAAAATTCCCTCAATTGGAAAAATTTTTATTCAAATTTTTAGAGGTGTCGGTAGCCGTTTGAAATTTCCCATTTAAATAACACGTAAAAAAATTCTTTTTCATTAAAAATGCTGTAACTATTGAACCGTTTGAGATAAAAAAAATGTCCAGGCATATTCTTGTAGGGCATTAAATTCTCTAAAAAAATGACCTCCGAGTTAATTGTCTAGACTCGAAAATTCATATACTTATGGGCTATGAATTGTGCAATAAAAAATAGATAAGTGGATTAAAACTCTCTTCTCTTTGACAAATCTAGTTTTTAATCAACATTTTCTACACATTTTATTTCATTTCAGTGTGATTTTTTCATTTAGCATGAATATTTCCAATTATAAATCCCTAAATAGGCAGGCTATTTCTACTTTTTTTTTACTTTCGTAGCTCATAAGTATATGAATTTTCGAGTCTAGACAATTAACTTGGAGGTCATTTTTTTTAGAGAATTTAATGCCCTACAAGAATATGCCTGGACATTTTTTTTATCTCAAACGGTTCAATAGTTACAGCATTTTTAATGAAAAAGAATTTTTTTACGTGTTATTTAAATGGGAAATTTCAAACGGCTACCGACACCTCTAAAAATTTGAATAAAAATTTTTCCAATTGAGGGAATTTTTTTCTCAGTAAATAGGTCCTTTTATGACCATAGATTCGATAGGTTAGTTTTTTTGGATCACCCTAATATACCTATATGAGAAGCGACTTGCAGTCCGCAAAAGATGAAAAGTAGGTACCTTATCAAGACTCGGGAAAAATACAAATTCATAGATAATTATCAATATTTTTAGAAAATTAACAACTTTTCTCAACTGCAATATTCGCCTTCTTTCTTTTCATTTAATCTTTGTTGCAAAATCAAAAAAATGTCGTTTCATTCAATGTAGAAATAGTCAAGAGCCGTGCGACTTTGTGAAGCATAACAGTATAATCTTCCGTTGTCCTTAACAATCACCCGAAAATATCACAACGCGTTTCAGATTGATCTATAATCCGCGATGTTCTGTTAATTAATCAAGAACAGGTGTTGTCTGGGAGAAGGATACGACTTGATTATTTGTGATTTTTTTTCCGATTCAGCTGATTCGATCGCGTATCTCGGCGATACCGGAAATGTGGAAATTTCTCAATTTCAGATAAAGCCATGTATTTTAATTATTCATTTGCACAATTGTGATTTACTCCAGATGTGTTCTATACATTAAAAAACATATTTATTTGAACCAATGCATTTTGTCTTATCGCGTTATTTAATTGCTGGTACTGAAAGTTTAACGAATTTGATCTAATCTATGTTTATCAGTGACTCCTTTTGGAGCTAATTTGTCATAATACCATAATGACTAAGTAGAAACGGGTGGAATTGCGTGAACAAATGTTTTCAATTCGCATTATTTATCAATTAAAATTAGTTCATCATCAATCATCTTTAGGTATTTTATTTACTCAATTTCTGTCAACGCTGTGAGTCACAATGCCATGGAGCCGGTAAAAACACATGCGTGGGGTCGGGGATTTTTGCGATACCTGTAGTACCTACTCTGACGTATCATCACAGAAACGATTCGTTCCAGTCGGTAATCGCAACACAGATCCAGCGAGTTTCAATATTTTCTACTTGCTTCCTAAATATGCCGCCGGAATTACTGAGGGGGCGCTAGCTCGCTGTGAATTTTAGTCGGCTCACAAAGGTCCATAAGGTGAACCGTCTTTAGAATATTCAGTCAACGCTTCCGCCCTTTGTGCGCTTATGTACTTCCACACACATCTTTGTTTGCTCTCATACACATTCCTATGCTTTCGCATAATTGACCATGAGCCACTCTTGGCAGCGCTTTGGTGAACATGTCCGCACGTTGCAATTTCGAGCTTACATATTTTACTCTAATTACATCACTTTCAGCCAGTTCTCGAATATGATGGTATCGGACATTGATGTGTTTCGTTCTTTTATGAAACTCAGGATTTTTGACCAATTTGATGGCGCTCTCGTTATCAACGTACAACTCGGTAGATTTTACACATCCATGTCCGATATCACTCAAGTAGTTTCGCAACCATATAGCTTCGCTCGCAGCGGACGATGCAGCGACATATTCGGACTCGGTTGTACTTTTTGTAACCATTTTTTGTCGCTGTGATTGCCACGTGACTGCGCCATTTGCCAAACAAAAAACGTAACCGGTTGTCGATCTTCTCGTTTCAATGTCATTCGCGTAATCGGCGTCTGAGAAGCCTTTCAACTCAGGTTCACTTTCGCCGCTTCTATACTCAATACCGAGATCTACTGTACCGACTAGATAAGCAAATATTCTTTTCACGGCCAGCCAGTGGCTGCGGTTGTGATTGTTTAGGAATTTACTTACGTTACTTACGACAAACGCAATGTCCGGCCTTGATACAATTGCCAAAAACATTAATGACCCTACAGCCTCTCGATATGGTACGTTCGACGAACTTTTCTCGTGCTTTTCTACTGGAGTTAACACTACGTGAGGGTCCGCCGGTACGCTAACAGGTTTTATTTTATCCATGCTGAATCTTTCAAGTATTCTGGTGACGTAAGAACTCTGATGAATAAATATGGACTTTCGTGCCCTATTGCGTTTGATTTGTATCCCTACGAACGCGCTCGCGTCGCCTACTGTAATCTCAAATTCTTCGCTTAATTTTTGCATTATCGCGCGCAAAACTTCACGAGACTTACATGCGACTAGACCGTCGTCTACATACAGTGCTAAGTATATTTTCTCGCCCTCGAATTCCCCATAGAACACGCATTTGTCTGCATTGATTGATTTTAGATTGAACACTTGTAAGAAATCGCAAAATTTTCTATTCCAACAACGAGGCGCTTGTTTAAGCCCGTAGAGGGATTTATTCAACCGACATACCCACTTCGACGCGTTTTTCTCACTGTCACTCACTCTCAGTCCCTCAGGCACATCCATGTCTATCTCCTCCTCGAGATTGCCGTAAAGAAACGCCGTCTTTACGTCGCATTGTGCCGTCTCGAGGTCGTCTTGAGCGATGATGGCCAACAGTATACGAATTGAATCGTATCTGACTACCGGCGAGAACGTCTCCTTGTAGTCGATCCCCTCTTGTTGTTTGAAACCTCGTGCACATAATCGAGCCTTGTATCGGTTTATGCGACCTTCTGTGTTTCGTAGTATCTTGAATACCCATTTCGCGTCGATTGTTTTCTTTCCGGCTACTCGCGGGACGATTGTCCAAGTCTTATTCTTCTCATGAGCAGCAAGCTCATCACGAATCGCCTCCATCCACTTCGCGGAATTTTTTCCTTTGATTGCCATTTGAAAAGTCTCGGGTGCTTCGAATTCAACAAGATTCAACTCGTACTCATTGAGTCTTTCAGGAACCCTCAACAGCGCTCGGCTCCGAAGTTGACGACCGTCGATAACTTGCCGCTGCTCGTTGTCTCTCATTCGGTGTGCGGCTTCAGCATTTTCCATCGGTATGTGTCGTGCGAGCTCTTCTCGCTCGACCTCTGCTTCGTCCCTTTCATCGTTGTCTTCTTCTACGTCGTCCTCGTTGTTGTCTTCCATCGGTATTGTCACTCTCGTCTCTGTTGACTCGGGTATCATAACTTTCGCAAATTCTTCGTGGAAAATTACATTTTTCGAGACTGTAACCTTTCTCGTTTCCGGATGAAACACTCTGTAGTTTGTCGAATCGCCTTCGTATCCGACGAACAGTCCCTTTTTCGATCGTGGGTCGAACTTCTTTGTGAGTTCCTCGGGCACATAGACGAATGCTTCCGAACCGAACACTCTCGCGTGTTCGAGAGTCGGTTTTGTTCCCGTCCAAATTTCCCATGGTGTTTTTCCTCGTTTCTCTGAGGATAGCACCCGGTTCTGCAGATATACTGCAGTGTTTACAGCCTCTGCCCATAGGAAGGTTGGCAAGTCTTTTGCCTTCAGCAACATGCGCGCACATTCGACAATGGTACGATTTTCGCGTTCCGCTTTCCCGTTTTGTTGGGGTGTATACGGCGCACTTGGCTCGAATTTTATCCCGCGCGACTGTAGAAATTGTGTCATCCTTTCATTTACGTATTCTCGACCGTTATCGGACCTCAACACTTTCATCGGGCTCCCGAATTTGTTTGTTACGAGACTCTCAAACTTCTTAAAACATTCAAATACGTCCGATTTATGTTTAAAAAAGTACACGTGACGATATCCCGATGCGTCATCTATAAACGTGACAAAGAACCGTAAGCCCGCCACGGAATCTTCGGACATTGGTCCACACACGTCGCTATGAATGAATTCACCTGGTTTCGTGCTCACCTTCTTGTCTCTCTCGACTTTAAACGGCAGGCGGTGAGCTTTGCCCAATTGACACGCGTCACAGAAAAAGTCTTTGTCTTTCGAGATCCTGTTTACTCCTTCCACGAGTTGTTTTTCGACGAGTTCACTCAGTGCGCGCTGATTTAGATGTCCCAAGCGTTCGTGCCAAACTTTGAGTCTTGTTTCCGACACGTTTGCTTCCCCTTCCTCGCGCACACTCTTGACTCGAACAAACATACGATAAATCTCGTTCGATTGCTTCACACCGATCACCACGGTACTGTCTTTGTCCATCACACGGACAAACTCGTCTCTGAAGTTCACTTCAAAGCCCTTCGTTGTACACGTGCCCACTGAGAATAAATTTTTACGCACTGCCGGTACATATAACACATTTTCAAGTCGCGCCGCGCACCACGTATCACCCACGAGTCTTTCTATCAGTATTGTCCCTTCGCCGGCGACCTCGCACACACCGTTATCGCCCAGCGATATTGTGCTGCCTCTACTTGGCCGAAGTTCGATAAACCATTCTCGTCTCCATGTGATGTGCCGAGATGCGCCGCTGTCGGTATACCAGATTCCTCTTGCGTCTGTCGCGAGTAACTTTCTTGTTTGCTCGTTAGACGGCCTACTGTACCGACCCTGTGCTCGACAATCTTCTTTGTTCTCCTCACACGTGGCCACCAGGGCGTAATGTTTTGACTCACCTTTCTCGAGGTCACTTTTGTTTTGTTTACGCACCGGGCAGTTTTTCGCGTAATGTCCTTTCTCTTGGCAGCTGTAGCACTCGACTTCTTTTTTCTTTTTCTTCGTATGCTGGCCCTTTTTGTTGCCTTTGTTTTCCGAGTTTCCTTTGCTTTGCCTGCTGCTGCCGGCTTTCTCGCCGCTGTATCTCATCGCCGCCAGTGCAGTCGCACCGTCACTTTCCGCGTTTAGACGTAATTCCTCGTTTATTAGACGTTCTTGTAGATTATTCAGCGTCTGTCTGGCAGGATCCACGCTATCCCAAGTGATTTGTAGCGTGTTAAATTTCGGCGTCAGTCCCGCCAGGATTTTTGCCATGACAGTGATCTCTGTCACGTTTTCGCCGAGATCTGACAATTGCCTCGCCATGTTCTGTACTTTCGCGATATGTTGTGCGATAGTATCGTTCGCACCCATCGAGTACTGGTAAAATTTTTGAGTCAGCAGGAGTCTGTTTGTCGCTGAATTCTGTTCGTGAATCGCTGACAACTTGTCCCACATTTCTTTTCCTGACTCACAGACTAGAAGCCCCTCGAGTTGATCAACCTCAAGCGAGGACGATATAATTACCATTGCCTTACGCATTGTCCTTGATCCATTGTTTTCTCGCCCCGTCTTCCTCCGCTGTGTTTCCCGGCTTGACTCTCGTTCCCAGTACCACATCGTCGATTCCGTATGCGACTAGAAGTGCCCTGATTTGAAATTTCCACGCGAGGAAATTTTTTCCATCGAACTTGGGTATACTTCTTACAGATATTTCGTCAGGCATTCTCGCAACTGTTTTACGAACTTTCTTCTTGCCAAGATGGCCGACCCTCGAGTCACTACGCGTACCACGCACTATGTACGACCACGTTTTTGGCTATCGTCTCTCTCTCACTCTTTCTTTTGGTGCAAAGCCGTACCTGGGCCCATAACCTGTTGCGCAGTATTAGTTAGCTGCGTTGCACCGCAAGGAGAGGAGTTTGATTTGTAGAGAGAATAGACACGTGTTATTAATAATGACTTTATTTTCAGGAAATACAAAAGGTGCTTGACTCTCGGCTCACAAAAGAATACTACTCGTACATAAGTCGCCAGCGCCTCGTGCGGTCGTGAAAGGCAGCCATAGCTTCTCGATCCTTCCACGAGCGCTCGACCCGCGAACATTCAAACAGAAGTACACAAAGTTCCTCCTTTTTTTTTCGCAACAAGCATGATCAAATACTGCTAGGATATTCTTGGCATTGATAATATATTTATTATTGTAGACTGAATCTGCGATATAATAGTAGTTTATATGGCAATGGCGCAGAAAGACCTCATCTTCAAATCGTGTGACACTTTCACACTCCTCATAAAGTCCTTTTCAGTGCCCGTGCCCTACATACTATCCTTTTTTTTCTTCAAATTTAAAAATCAGAAAACATTTTCCACGCACTACCCGGGTAACAATTTAACATGGCAGCCATACGGCCGCTATGCAGCCAACCCACCTAACCAATGTGGCAGCCATACGGCCGCTATGTAGCCAACTCACCTAACCAATGTGGCTGCCATGTCAGCCGTAGTCGGTTTTATCATGGCTAGTACCTGGCAACGACGACCAAACTATGTCATTCCTTGATGGCAACTAGGTGGCTAAACAGCATAGTTTATCTATGGTTTCGACCTGGCAGCGACATGACGGCACTTCCTCGCTGCCATGTCGATGCCGACTAGCTGCCAGGTAACAATTCAATGTGGCCGAATAGGGGAGGATGGGGCAAGACGGCCCCCTCCAAAAATTTGGTCGAAAAAAAAATTTTTATTTCTTCAAAAAATTTTTTTTTCAAATTTAAAAAAAAAAATTTTTTTTTTTTCTTCATATTTTTTTCAGAATTTCCTTAGAATGTCCATGAATTTGTTCGAAATAGGACAAAAATAAACTGAATGGTTGAAAGCCACAACGAGTAATAACCCGCTTAGGGGGGCCGTCTTGCCCCACCCTCCCCTATACGTTTGAATTGGGCAAATGAAAACTTATCGTTTTCATTCCACCTAAAGTACACAGTTTTAATACCAAAATACTGTTGTGAGATATCTTGCTCATATCTTGCTCATACCACGGAGGAATAATATGGAGAGCCAGCTGCCCTACAGCGCTTGACGCCAAAACGGTGCCGGTCGAGATAACTCGAGGCCTGGCCAGCAGACAGCGCTGGCGTCGGTGTCGCGATCAGATTCGTAAATTATACACGGCTGCTATAGGCGCGATTGACGCATTTGAATTATTTCAACCCATAAAATCGTATGAATTACATTATTTATGTTGTGCGAAAGAGATGAGAGTTAGGGATTGCAATCCCGCAGCTCATTCAATCCCGCGGGATTGATATGCGGGATTACTCAATCCCGCGCGGGATCCCGCGGGATCCCGCATCTTTGAAATTATGTTATAAAATCAAATTGAAACTACAGATTTTTGTGTGAAAATCAACTTTTATTAAATATTTGTAACATCGAGCAACATAAATTATTTCTTTTTTATTATTTGGCATAGTTTTATAGTTTTGTTTAATTTTACCTTTACTCCTAACAACAGTTTTATATTTTTAATTGAGTCTTATTCATATAATGACTAATAATCAAATCACAACTTTCTCTCAGATGCTATTACTATGATATCAACCTATGGTGATAACTTTTGAAAATACGCTCTTAAGATGCAAATGTCATTTATTGTATCATCTCCGAGCCTGCTTCTGAGTGAACTGCAAATATATCCTGATGCTGAAAACGCTCTCTCGGCTTCTACGCTAGTAGGTTGAACCGTCAGGATATATTCATAGGCGAGCGTCAGGTACTCTCCTCTGATACCATCGGACTCAAAGAACGTCATTTCTCTCTTCAAAATTTTCTCAAAGTCTTTTTGCTTGTTGTCTGGGTTTTTCTTAAATATTTCTTTTTCTTGTTGAAGCTGTTTTTCTAATTGTTCTTTTAGCGTTAAAGTAGGATCTGTAACAGTAGCAGATGTTCCAGCTATATGTTTCATCGTTTTGAACTAGGACTCTTTTTATTATTTTCTTTATTTCTTGGCGTATCGCAACTTTTCTTGGCATGTAGAATGTATAAGTACGATCTGTATTTTTGGCTTCTTCGTCGTACTTTTTCGGATTTTGCAAATAAACCAAAACTCCTGTTAAATCAGTTCGGCGTTCTTGAATACGTTCATGTAGAGTCTGTGACAACTGGTTACTCAACACCGTGTTTTGTTGTTGCAATTTATCCAAAATAAATCGAAATGTTGTGTCCGCAGTTATAAGCGTCGACTCTCGCCTACAAAGTGCCTCAACTCCTAATTTAAAAGGCTGCAAGTTAACAATAAGATCTTTGATTATGAACCACTCATTATCGCTGAATTTAATCTCAGATTCAATATCGATTAATGCTTTATCAATACAATTCTTCAAATTGTAGAATCGTTCTAACATATTCAAAAGGCTATTCCAGCGAGTCCGGCAGTCTAATATCAATTCCAATTCTTTTTCAGGGCCTTCTTGTTCCTTCACATATTTTTGTAAGAAGACGTCATTTTTAGTTGGTGACCGCTTAAAAATTTTGACCACTTTCCGTACTTTCTTCAATAGATCGTCATATGTTGTAGAAATTATTTCAAGTGGCAGTGAATTTATATTTACAGTCACACCCTGTTCATTGGCGTCCATATCATCGTTATCATCATTATCAGATTCCGTCGTAAATGCTGCTGCTGGGCATTCTGATATTGAAGAATTGCTTTTCTTATACAGTACATCAACCACCACTAGTTGTAAGCCGTGTGTAAAACAAAGCTGCTGGGAACAACGCAAAAGTCTGCCAACCTTCACCATCACACTAGCGCCATCCGTTGTAATTGCGATAATATCTGTGTCTAAGTCTAGACCAAAACTCGCGAGGCGTTCTCTCACCAAGCTAATGCAATGTTCTGCGGTAGCCGAGCCATGTATACGGACCAAACCGAGATTAAAATGGATTTCTTTCTGGTGGACGTTGATATTTAAGTATCGATGATTCTTTTGTGACGTCCATTCGTCAAATGTGAGTGAAAATTTCTGTTTTCCTTTCTTGAGACGTTCAAATTCAATAATCATGTCAGTTTTAACTGTGTTACAAAAATTTGTTACGATAGATCGTATTGTATTTGGCAAATTAGATAGTTTGTGACCGCTTTTAGAAAATAAATTTCTCAAATCCGTAGATGTGCAAAAGGAACTTAAGGTGAATCCGTCTTTACATACCATCCTAGAGATCATTTTGTCCATGGGGTTTTCTTTGATAAGAAAACTGTCCATTGTTTTGGGTTTCTTCTTTGGTACTACTGATAAGGATTCTTCTCCAGTGTCATCGTTTCGAGAACCGATATCGATATTGTGTTTAGTCTTTAAATGTATTTTCAAGCCTTTGGTAGAACGTTGACTAATTTTTAGTTTATCTGAACACAGAAGGCATTTCCCACCTTTGTCATTTTTCTTGAAATAACGCCACAGACCTTTTCCAAGCTGGCTGATATCGCTATCACAATCGCCGTCGCCTTCATTCTCTTTCTCGGGATTCTCAGTTTCAATGGACTGAGACATGATTCATTTACTCGTTACCTGCAAATAATAAATAAAGTTTCATGTAAGTATAGATTTAGATTCATTCATCTCATTTTCACACCATTAAAATTGATTACTATCATGGATAACCATATCCAAAAAACATTATTAACAAAAACGAAAACCACTTTAAGTCATAATGTTTCACGCAACATTACGACATTATATTGCTATTCACAGCACAATCTGCTTTTAAAATAGCACAGAACAAAGCTAAATCAAAAACATTAAAATTTGGGTACTTACGTTGAACGCCGGACGGTGAATACGAAAACACTCGGCAGTCGGCACCTACAGAGAGACGTGCACAGCACAGTGCCATTTATGAACAACTGACAGGACAGCCTGCCAACCGTCTGCTAGTTGCCAGCGCGGCGCGCTGTGTGGAACAGCAGCGTCGCGCTCGTGCTATTCGCGATTTACGCGAAAGTTTTAGCGCCAAATTTTTAATTTGCGGGATCCGCGGATCTGCGCTTTGAAGGTGCGGGATCCAGCAGATTAATAAAAGCCGCGGGATCCCGCGGGAATGCGTGATCCCGTTTTGCGGGATTGCAATCCCTAGATGAGAGCAGGCTGATATATTTTTGAAATGTTTTAGAATGTTCAATTTCCAAATTCCCAAAGCAGTGGCTATAAAACTACTGTCAAATATGCGGGTGAAATTTCAGAGCTTCTATCTACGTTTTGAATATTTCTGTACATAAAATAAATGAAATAAACAATTAAAACCTCGTTATTTTCATCACTCATTTGTTTAACAATCCCTATCCTTGTTTCATTGCATCGTTAGCGAATAATCAGATCATTTTATTAGCAACAATTAGAGTCAGAGTTCGAAAATGCCATATTGTTTCGTTCCAGCGTGCCGTTCTGGTAATATTAAGTATACCAAGCAGCTCAAAGGTGACGGCAAAGACATTCCGAGATTTTTCACAGCGCAGAATAAGGTACAAATCAGGCTATAGTTTCCCAAAATTTTTATTAACGCCTCGTAATGTTCTATAATTTTTATTTCTCTAAAAATATAATGGTATCAGAATTGTTCGGAAGCCTTTCTGAATACAAAATTAAATATGCCTCACAATTTATTTGAACACATGAACTTTGGAACATGTAACGTGTTCTCCGTAAAAATGAAGAAAGTAGTATCTGGTTGTGACAAATAGTAACAATGTGACTAATATATAGACTCGATATAACCCGTGAAAAAATATTCCTATCAGACCTGATATGACCTGATAAAGCCATATCAAAATTTTTGATATATCTATATCTGGTCTGATATGATCTGATATGCCCATATAAAAATTTTAATCAATCCTGATATGGTCTGATATGAAAATTGGCCATATCAGGCCAGATCAAGCCTTATCAACTTGACATGCCCATATCAGGCTTGATAT
Organism: Rhogogaster chlorosoma; assembly: GCA_944452935.1. Lineage (NCBI taxonomy): Eukaryota > Metazoa > Arthropoda > Insecta > Hymenoptera > Tenthredinidae > Rhogogaster > Rhogogaster chlorosoma. The sequence goes on along the minus strand of OX101803.1, from coordinate 9,727,662 downwards.
GACTTGATATGGTTTGATAAGTGCATATATAAATTTTTTATATGTCCTGATGCGGCCTTATATAATCTTATATGAGTATATATATACTTTGATATACATATTAAAAAAAATTCTGATCAGGCCTGATATAGTTTAATATGCCTTGATATAGGTATACGTAACAGTTATTTTTGTGTTTCGTTTCTATAAAAATTTTCGTCTCTAGCCTAATCTAGACAGATAGGACCATATCTAGTCTAATATGTTCACATATAGTTCTTTGGTATAGCTTGATAAGTTCTGATATGAGCAATAATACTTTAATATAATAGTTTAATGGATTTTACGAGAAAAAAATAGAAACATTACATTTTTCAATAAGGTAAAACACCCAATATAGTTGGACACTAATAAAAAAGAGCAATTTTTTGTTTTAAAGCAGTTGTTTATCATGGTGTCAACGCCGAATCTAGATTTGTTATTATCTTAGAAGAGAGAATCATACATTTTTTTTATAATAATATCGTTTAATTAAATAATATGAGGCTTATCATGTTAGATTCCGAAGAGCAACGTGATATGCATGAATTTAGAAACTTTCCGAAGCAAAAAGGTAAGATGAAAGATTCAAAATTAAAAAATCTTTTTTTGGAAACAGTGTGAGGTTTCGAAATGTATTGATGGTTGTGTGTTTCGTGAGTATAATTTCATGAGTTATTTTGCAAAAAACTTTTTTTTTATATTGAATTCGCGTGTCCAAGTATACCTTTCACACTCAACTACTAGAGACTATTAATTGGACAGACGGCGCCGCTTATGTCCAACCGTAGCTCATACGGAGAGTATAGAACTTGGACACACGTAGGCTCTGTTCAAAACTTTAACAAATTAATAATAATTACGGCAGTGAAGCGGCTAAGGTAGTGCGTAAGTAAGATAAATCAAAGTACTTTCACTTTTTATCTACAAAAAATCAATATTTGTTTTAATATTTACGAATAAAGTCAACATAACCTCAAATAAGTTCGGTTAGTTTTGACATTGTTCACTTGGTAAAGTAGAAGATTCAGTACAAGAGAAAGTTACAATTTCACAGTCAAAAAAACGTTGAAAGAAGAAGAGTTGTAATTTTATACTTATTTTTCAGTTTATGTTATGCCGCTTTTGTATATGTAATAGGGTGGGCCAAAAAAACCGACTATTTTGTTTTTCGTTAGTTACCATGAAAATATTGTTCGAGATGACAAATTGTGAAAGTTTGAGCTCTTAACATTAATATTATAATATAATATTATATAATATAAAATTAATATAATTAATAACATTAATTATATAATATAAAATGAGATTATTCCAATCATGCCTTCCAAACTGTCCAACTGTTGGGTATTTTACCTTATAGCCATATCTGAACAAACCAAACTATATAAAATCGTATTCAAAAAAATATAATAAAAAGTGTAATGAATAAATTTGTGAGCTCATTTATTTAGTATCAAACCATTCAATTATTATTTATTGATAGGGTTACATATAGTCTGATATGGCTGTATCAGGCTGTATCAATCTGAATATAACTATATATAATCTGATATGCTCATATCAGGGCATATGTAGTCTGATATACTCATATCAAGGCATATGAGCGGATCCACGTCACTTCACTCAAAAAAAAACCGTCAAGTCACGGATTTTTGCGCCATTCAATACATCTGTAGTACTATGGAAAAAAAAAAGTACAATTTGACGGATTTTGAAAAATTCTCAAAAATGGCGGAGTTAGAGGCATGTGAATTTTTGTGCACCACTTTGTTTGAAAATTCATATCTCCGAAAGTGTTCATCGGAGCGGAAAGATCCTTGGATCGTTTTGTTCGTAAAAGAATGCACTTTTATACAAAAAATCATATTTTCAAAAAAAAAAAATACTTTAAATATTTTTTTGGCGTTTTAATTTTTGATTTCGCTGCCATTTCTGAAGGACTTACAGAAATTCATGGAGATAATTTTTTTTGGATACCTGGATCCTTCCTCTTTAATCCTAAAAAAAAAAAATTCATGGAGAAAATACCTGGGCCGGAGATAAAAAATAAAACGTGTCGTCGCGCGTCACCGCGCGCGCTGATCCACGTCCGCGCTACTCCCGCAAGCTCGCTGTGTTACGTAGTGGAGATGTCATATGATGCTTCTTTGCTTAGCCAGGTTATCCATTCTCCGAAAATAGTTATTTTACCACCTTAGCCCTTCCGTATCCGTCTACTGGTCATGTTTTCTTGGAGTCATACAATTGTATACGTGTATATATGCCTGTTCTGAAAATTCCAGTACGGTTATGGTTCGTTGAATATACTTGTGCTGGAATTAAGTTTGATTCCATTTCACTCGGTTTGTGCTATATGACTGATGGATCTTGTGCAATATTTTGGTGGTCCTGAAATGAGCCGATGTTTTTCGCGATAATTCGGTGGATGACACTTTTTGTCCGCATATCGCGAGTTTACAACTGATTGCAATTCCAATAATTTAGCATGTTCTTATTTTCGAAGCATATCTTTCGAGTACTGTACATCTGCAGAACATCAACTGGAAGAAACTATTTTACAAAACCGATTCGATAAAGCATTTACAGTTCGTGGCACTCTGAAATTACATGCGGTCATTTCAATATCTCACAAACTCGTCAAAACAAAATTATTTTCCGCAACGGAAAAATTTGATTCGATAAAAATTATGAATTAATTTCAAACAGAGGTGTCCTACTAACAATAAGTGTCATCCAGCAAATTATCGCGAAAAACATCGGCTCATTTCAGGACCACCAAAATATTGCACAAGATCCATCAGTCATATAGCACAAACCGAGTGAAATGGAATCAAACTTAATTCCAGCACAAGTATATTCAACGAACCATAACCGTACTGGAATTTTCAGAACAGGCATATATACACGTATACAATTGTATGACTCCAAGAAAACATGACCAGTAGACGGATACGGAAGGGCTAAGGTGGTAAAATAACTATTTTCGGAGAATGGATAACCTGGCTAAGCAAAGAAGCATCATATGACATCTCCACTACGTAACACAGCGAGCTTGCGGGAGTAGCGCGGACGTGTATCAGCGCGCGCGGTGACGCGCGACGACACGTTTTATTTTTTATCTCCGGCCCAGGTATTTTCTCCATGAATTTTTTTTTTTAGGATTAAAGAGGAAGGATCCAGGTATCCAAAAAAAATTATCTCCATGAATTTCTGTAAGTCCTTCAGAAATGGCAGCGAAATCAAAAATTAAAACGCCAAAAAAATATTGAAAGAATTTTTTTTTTTGAAAATATGATTTTTTGTATAAAAGTGCATTCTTTTACGAACATCACGATCCAAGGATCTTTCCGCTCCGATGAACACTTTCGGAGATATGAATTTTCAAACAAAGTGATGCACAAAAATTCACATGCCTCTAACTCCGCCATTTTTGAGAATTTTTCAAAATCCTTCAAATTGTACTTTTTTTTTCCATAGTACTACAGATGTATTGAATGGCGCAAAAATCCGTGACTTGACGGTTTTTTTTTGAGTGAAGTGACGTGGATCCGCTCATATGTAGTCTGATATGGCCAATTTTCATATCAGGTCTGATATGGACGGTTTATATCAGGCCTGATATTGTCTGATCAGAATATTTTTTCACGGGAAATCAAATTACAAAACTCTATTATTAGATTAACAATTCAGAATAAAGGAATAGTCAAAGAACGGTGAAACTCCGCTGAGTCTACCGGAAAAATACTAAAAATTAACGATCGCAAAATTCAAAATTAATATAATAAATGGAATATCGGAAAAAGACTAGTCATTAGAGAATTAAGAAAACGAATAATAAGTTAAACTAAATAGTAAGTTAAATTCTAGGCTACAACTACGTTCGGTACTCCAGGGTTTCACTCGTCAGATTGCAATAATACAGAAATTCGCACAGATCAAATAAGCAGAGTATCAATCTTCAGAATGAGCAAGAAATATCTAAGAAATCAGATAGAACCAGGCGAAAGCATTAAGATATTCTAAAATATGCAATTAGACATCAGCAAATTATCAGTAAATTAATAATAATGATTAACACAAATTCCTGCAAAATTTAGTAAGAATAATAGCCAGAGAAATAAGCTGTAATTCGGCTACGACTAAATAAATAGAATACAGAAAAAATCAGAGAATTGCAAGGAAATCTTCCAGACTAGAGCTGGGTCAGAAACCGAGAAATCAAGACGTAGAAAATAAACTATAGTGCGATCGTGAAGTTACGAGCCACTCTCGTGGCTTGCGCCATTCAAATTTCAGTAAACATAATGATTAATCACAGGAAATCTGAGTCTGACTAGCAAATCAAAATATCCAACACTACACTAAGGTACAGGAGCGGTAGGCATGATCCGTAGAGAAAACGTCGGAGTTCGTAGTTCCAGAAAAGTGCATTATTTTTAATTGCTAATTACTCAGGCTGTAATCAAAATTTCTCAATGCCGAAAACAGGGTTGGAATCGGGGCGAAGAGACGAATCCGCTGTTATATTTTTGACATAGGTTTTTGAATGACCTTGTATATGCGATGTCTGAGCGAGGAAAGGTGAGGAATTGTCACGTCCATGAGACAGGGTGTCCTTGCTAATCGATTGGCTCGTGCGGTCGACCTGATCCAGAGCTGAGTGTCGGGAATACCATAGGGCTTGCTTTGCTATACACAGTTCTCTTGAATTCTTGACTAAGAAATTGTTCGCCCACTGCATTACTTCGACGGCTCGTTTTTGGGACCACCCATTTATCGCCGGATAAAATTGCATCTCAGCAGGTATTTAGCGATTCAGAGTGCAGTCTCGTCCAAACCCACAATGATGGTTGTGGAAGGTCAGGTGTGACCTGCACCATATACGTGCCGCAGCTATCAGGAACGCTGCGCCGGGATTCTGGCCACAGTACCACAGCGGCGGTAACAATGCTGGGATAGTCGCTGATTGTTGTCTGGTACAGCTCCAGGCTGTGAACTCAAAGGGACTGGAGGCTCTCCTGTTACTTCTGCATGTTCGCACAGCCTGATTCGACCATCCACTTGGCATCGAGAATTGGTTCAACGGCGATTGGATCCACTTTTGGTTGATGAGTCATCGTTAGCCAGAAATAACGCATCATGCATTACTTTATGCGACAGCTAACTCGGCATCCACAGTCAAAGAGTCGCAGTAGTCTGTTCCATGGGCTACGGGTACTCCTTGGCATGCATTGTGCAGTTTGGAGATGCACGCCAGCGGGATCAGGCTCAGGTATTATCAGCAGGTAGTCAAGGACTATAGCTGCTTTTCTCACTCCTCCATGTTCGCTCTCACTCTCGCAATGTCCTTATCACCTATCGGTGGTTGTCTCTCGGAACGAGGCGCGCTAAGTCGCGGTACAGAGTTCATAATAACAACAAAGGGAATTCGAGAAAAATACAATTACACTACTAGTTAACTATTACTATTAATGCTATTACTTACTACTTACTATTATACTCAACTATTTAATACTAAATTAACAATTACTATTATATATACTATTTAATACGAAATTAACTTAGCAATCTGTGAGTGCTACCCTGGGGTTATCTGCTGTCATTTTTCTCAGGTAGTAATCAAAACCTTCTGACTAGTGGCAAAATGCAACGTCAGAAATCATATAATTATTTTAATTAGTTATTTTAATTAGAACAGAATAGGAAAACTGATTTTTTTTCAGTGTAATATAGAGCCACATGTGCAATTGCGAAGTACAATTAGCAATGTATCCTCTTAGTGGGTCTCTAATTTTTTATCAACAATTCAACGAAAGAACAAACAGTAGCAATCGCCAAAACAATTTTACAGCTGGGATGGCCACGAATAATAATTGCAATGTCTGCTCAACAGGAATTATTGGAAATATGGAAAAAGAAAATTAAGAGAGGCGATAAAGAATTGACCATGTCAGATAGTGTTTGCTCGAATCATTTTTCGCCAAGTGACGTGGAGTTGTTCTTTGAAACGCGACTACCAGACGGCACTATCCATCGGATTCGGAGAGACAAAGCGAAATTGAAAGAAGGTGCCATACCATATATTTTCGAAGGATACCCTTCATACTTTAACACAGCACCGAAGAAAAGAAAAGATCTAATGGCTAGGGAGCTAATGTCTCACAAAAAAGGCAAAAAAAACGCATCACCAATTGCGAAAGATACAGCTGACGTGCATCTTGGTGAGGAGACGGACAGCACTGAGACATCGTTAGATATTGAAAAAGCAGTTGAAAACCTTGACAAGTCTTCACCCAAGTCCTTACTCACCTTTACACCACCGCCCGATGCCAACAAGCAGTGGTCAAGTTTCAAGGTCGAATCGCTAGATCTGCCTGCTGATTGGATGATCTGCAAAACACCAGAGATTCATGAACAAGTCCTCATACACGTCAATAAAAATATCCAAATTGATAAGAGTATCAAGTTTCAATCACAGGGAGACATAGAAGTTAAAATAAGAAGCATCAATTATCAAACCTGCTTACGGTCGGAAATTGAAACTATCGAAGATATGCAAAAACTCCTCAAGAATATCGACAAGTTACGGGTATGCTTTGGCACAGGGCGAAATTGCAAACCCTACAGCGTGTCTTGTGCCGGTGCTACAGAATCGCCTAGCCATGGAAAATGTAATGCATGCTCTAATGAGCGGGACAGGATAAGGAAACAAGAGCAAAGACTTAAGAAAATACAGACTAGAGCGCAGGAGAAGAAAAAGAATAACTTATCGAGACTGAAACAGCTGTCGAGAGCCAAAACCAGACTGATTCTGAAGGTTAGTGGTTCATAGTTAAATGAAATTGTTGACTGGTCTTGTAGTGCCCACGATGATATAGCCATGCTTCTGATTGTTCTTCCGTAGTGGAAAATTTTGATCATCGGTTTCCAGCTGTAACAGGGATTGCCTTGTAATTAAATACCTAGAATACCTAATACTAGGAATATTAATTTTATATTATTAATACTTAATATACTAACTCTAATACTTAAATTATTAGTACTACATATACCATACTAGAAACTATACTATATTATACTAATTCATCTCCCATGAAAAGGTGCAAGCTCTCAAAGCTGAAATGGGAGAGGCAATGCTGCGGTGTGAAGCAGTGAAGAAAGAATGTCTGGTAGAGGCAATTTCTCAGCTTCCGGATACCCAGCAAGAAGCAGTAAACGCCTGTTTTGAGGCTGCTAAAAAGAAAGGACCAGCTGGAAGAAGGTATACACTGGAATGGGCTTACGAGTGTTTGCTGATGAGAATCAAAAGTCCAAAGCTGTATAACTACATTCGATCTAATGACATCCTTCCGTTACCTGCACATTCGACGCTCACTACATACACCCGAAATATGGGGGGTGCTTTTGGCCTGCAGCCAATAACATTTGAAATGATTAAGAAAAAGACTGCTGATATGGAAGAAGCTAAACGACATGGTGAGTGAGAGAATTTTTTTGTATAATGAATACTACTACTACTACTACTACTTATTACCACTACTTATTACTACTTACTACTTATTACTACCTACTTACGACTATAATAAATAATAAAATACTCCATTTGCACTGAATAACGATTACAGGCATGATAATGTTCGATGAAATGAAACTGACACCAGGGATAACGTTTGACAGAGCAAACCTATCCGTTGAGGGGGTTCTTCAGCTTGGTGAAGGATCACCACAACAAGATAAAATGAAATCCCTAGGTGATCATGCTCTGGTCATGCTCTGGTTACCTTCCAACCTTTTCAAGGAAAATGGGTGCAGGCCTTAGCTGCGTTTCTAACAAGGGGAAATGCAAATGCTGACACACTCGCCCACCTTGTACTCGAAGTCGTGCTTTTGTTAGAGAAAAGCGGATTAAAAGTTGATGGCGTTGTCACTGATGGTGCACAATGGAACCGCAGTATGTGGAAAAAATTTGGGGTGGGTGTGAAAGATCCGAGTTGTGAACATCCTTCTGATCCTGAAAGACGCCTGTGGTTTTTATCCGACTTTCCTCATTTAATGAAATGTATGAGAAACTGTTTTCTCAACAAGAAATTGATTCAGGTAACATTGTCTTATAGCTGAATTTTCATAATATCACAAAATAAAATGCAAGCTTACCATTGAAGTTTATTTATTAAAGCAATAAACTTTTATTTCTGCAGACACTTGAGGGGGACGTGAAAATGGTACACTGGCAGGCAGTAGTGGACCATGACGCTCTCAAAAAAGGCGGTCTGAGGGAATGTCCGCGGCTGACAGCTGATCACCTTCATCCCAATCCCTGGCAAAAAATGAATGTGGCAATGGCTTGGCAGGTATTCACCAAAAAAATAGAGAATTATTTGAACTTGATAATTGCAAATGATGTCATGACTTCGATGAAATTGAAAAACAAGACGTGTGTTATCACCTAGTCATTACTCTCTAGTTTTGGAGTGGGTCAGCAGCAGCAGGCATGGTATCGTACAGGATGCAGGGTGTCAAAAGACTTCAGCACTGTGACATTTCTGTACAATTTACCAAAAAAGTAAATAGTATGGCAGATGTTATGAATACTAATACTCCACTCAATGCTCTGCGACCAAATTCAGTTGAAAGCAGGGTATTTATTTATTCATTCATTCATTTGAAAAATCAACGCATTGTATTTTTTTTTTTCCAATTAATTTCGAATCGATCAGGTATCTGTTTATAAAAACGTCTTATCAATTTTTTTTTTTTGTGTCGTAACCAGATTATTGAAGACTTTCTTGATTACTTTAAATCTCTTACGGCGTTTGCAAATGCAGAGCTAAAGAGAAAGTTGGAAGCCGCAGCAGCTGCGCAAACTGCTTTTGATAAAAACAAAAGGGGCAATGAAGTGCGCAGTAAGAAGCAGGTGTCAGAAAACTGTGACAAGCAAGATTATATCTTTTCTGAGTCTACGGACACTGGACTCTTAGTGACATTGACCGCAACCCTGGGCATATCTAAATATCTGACTGAGAAATGTGGGTTTCAGTACCTCATGACAGCTAGGTTGAACCAAGATCCCCTTGAGGTAGAAGCATTTCCATTTTTAAGTGAAATTCCAGTATAATCCCTGAAATCATTCAAATAATGAGAAAAGTAATATGATTAAAAACTTGACATTCTGCAGCGATTTTTTGGGCTCGTCAGACAATCCTGTGGACCAAATACGCATCCTGAGCCCAAAGTCTTCGGTTAGCTTTTCCGGCTACTATCTATGTACTCCCTCGTCAAACCCATTCGAGGGAGTAATATAACTGGTGGCGAGATGTTGAAATCACTTCTCGACATGAATGATTTTAGATCGAAAACTAGCGACGAGAGGAAAGATGAGCTCACAAGAAGACTGGATGAAATCATTTCCAACGGTGAGTACTGCGATAATGTGGATGAATGAATGAACAGGTTACAATTATTCGTTCTTCCGGTCTTCTCGCGTCAGCATCACTGGAACATTAGTTAATGCGAATGTTATGTTAGTGACTTGATGTATTCGTTCTTCAGGATCTGATTTGGAGCTAATCCCTGAGCTTATGCATGAGGTCGATCACACGTACCTTGAAGAATCGATCGACACTTTTGCCTTGAATTATGTAGGCGGTTTCACAGCAAGACATTGCGATAGATTCTGTAAAGGATGCCAGGAGTGCCAGAAATGTTTGAAAAAGCCAGCAACTGATCGGACTGAGAGCGATACCTTAATTACGCTTAAAACTAAAAATTGGCTCACTTACCCATCGGATGAATTAATGCAGCTACTGAGGATCTTGGAAGAGCAAATTTTGAGAGCGTACAGCAATAACGAGCCCCAGCATAATTTCCTTTTCCTGGTCCTGGATCGCCTCGAAAGGGGTTGCTTTGACACAGATTGGGTGTGAAGTACATCGTTCCGAACTGACGAAAGCAGTGGTCAAGTTTTACTTGATTATGCGGATGCACTTTTTATGCCGGATGTGGAACAAGGAGGCCCTTCTACAAACAAAAAAAAAAGAAACAAAAAGGCCTACGAAAGCAGGCCCATCTAGTCTAAAAAAAGGGTCAAAAATAAAATATAACTTCTACTTTATTATCGTATAACTATTTTTTTTACTGTACCACAAACCTTACCTGTTTGATGCATCTAATTTTGAAAGAAAGCATGTAATCACAATGGAAAAAGAAGCTTCTTGTTAAGTGGTTGGAAGATAACTTTTTATTGTTTAAATACGTAAATTGGGAGCTCTAACGAAAGTCTGGAGACGAATTGACAGCCAGATATTGAACCCCAAGCTATGGAAACGATTACATCAAAATAGAAGTACGTAACTACGAACAATATCCGGGGTCTGAAACAAAAATATGCTGGTGATTTGCCCAAAATATCAACAAATAATACATAAAAATTAGAAATTCTTGAAGTAATACCTACTGGAGATGAAGAAAGTCGTGAATATTGTCCTACCTTGTGATGGCTATTTTCTTTATTTATTCGTCTCCACGTTAGTAATAATCTTGTCCGAAACTATTCACATATCTTTTACACACGCCTCCACTTCAAATCTTGAGAAAGAACCCTGAAAAATTACTACGGCGGTAATTTATAAATTTCTAACAAGTGTTGTTCCCACATGGCTGTTCCGTTCCCTCGAGGAAACTACCTGCCACCTATTTCGCCCGCATTATATAGATTTAACTCTTAAAGCTTGCGCAGTATATTATCAAAAAGTTGTCTGTGATGTATGAGAAGACCTGGTGACTTTCGAAATCGTGCTAAAGCACAATAAAACACTTTTGTAAGCTAATTAAATATCGGACACGTGTATTCGCCATTGAATCCCTATGCTTTTCATTCAAAACTGTAAGCGACACCGCTCGCAGCGCAGTGCAGTGGCCGCCGGCCGAACTATTCCGAGCGGCCGCGAATGAGGACAACAAATGACAGTCTATCGTGGGCAAGCTAGCCTTCCATATTACTCCTCCGTGCTCATACTAGGTTCAGATATGTATATATTTGTGGTCGGCTGGCAACGGGTAGGTGTAGCCAACCCAGCGTTACTTTACTTGCGAGCATTGCCGTTCATCTACCGGCATGATAGGGTACTAAGCAGGTGGCTACTCAATGTACGGACCGGGTTAATGCCAGGCTACTTTAGGACATGGCAGTGCCAGCTTGGCCCACATAAAAGCCATGTAGCGTCGCGAGGTGGCGGCCAGGTAGACGCCAGGTCGCGACTTGACGTGGCAGTGCCAGGTTGGCACACATAAAAACCATATCGCATCGCGAGGTGGTGGCTGGACGGATGCTATAAGTAATATATCTCATAGTCTAAGAGCTGGCGACATATTTCACTAAGCGTCTCTTATATGGCTAAAAAATCGCGGGGCGCTAGGTACGGGGTTTGCCTAACGGAACCCGTGAGTCTGCCAGCCCAAAGCCGTTGCGTTTAAACACCTGGCCCAGGTAAAAATCGCGTTTTTTCAAGTCATTGTTATATGGTCTGTTCCAACCCAGATCTGCTCGACTATTCTATTAAATTGTTAGTTTAAACAGGCAGACACGTAGGTGTTGTTAACATATGGTGGCAGACTTATAATTATATTGATTTTTTTAATAAATATTTTCAAGTCATAGTTTTACGTCACCCCATTTTCTGACCTAGCATGACTATATATCTGTATACCAATCAGATATATATACATTAGGGTGATTCAAAAAAAAGCAATATTTTTTTTTTTTCTTCCAAACAGGCTCAAAAGTTTCGTTTTGATGTCAAAATAGGCCTGTCAAAATTTGAGCTCTTAATATTAATATTAAGAGTGTCCTCATCGCACTTTTCTATTGTCCATAAGAATAACACGGGAAAAATCATTTTTGCTTATTCTGATTTTTGTACGCCACAAAGGACTGCTCAAACAGTAAATCGCTATACATATTCTTGTAGAGAATTGAACGTTCTACAAAAAAGGTCTCTTGGTCTTTTTCGATAAATCTACCCGTTTCAAAGTTAGTCTTTCCATTAAAGGACCAAAATCGCTAAAGAAACTTCAAAACGGTTAGATTTATCGAAAAAGACCAAGAGACCTTTTTTGTAGAGCGTTCAATTCTCTACAAGAATATGTATAGCGATTTACTGTTTGAGCAGTCCTTTGTGGCGTACAAAAATCAGAATAAGCAAAAATGATTTTTCCCGTGTTATTCTTATGGAAAATAGAAAAGTGCGATGAGGACACTCTTAATATTAATATTAAGAGCTCAAATTTTGACAGGCCTATTTTGACATCAAAACGAAACTTTTGAGCCTGTTTGGAAAAAAAAAAAAAAATATTGCTTTTTTTTGAATCACCCTAATATACATATATATATAGTTATATACTGCAGAATGTATGGCGATTAGTTTCGTCATATGTTATTCGTATAGTAGTGAGTAGATGTTATTTATGATAGTGCGACCAATTCCGTTGCCACGAACACGCTGTCAGCTATGGGGGCCACTAACGCAGTGCTCATCATTTTTACAAATTTATAATCTTTCCGAATTAAAAAAAAGCAATGTGTCAGGTTTCTATTCGACTTCAGATAATTGTAGCTACAGTATATTTCGTTCTCTAAGAATTAAATTATCCATAGATAGGTTCCTGCGAATCAGCCTTTTATGTAACATAATTATAAGTACCTATGTGGTTCGGTGAAAGTTAGGCTAAGCACCATAAACAAGACTGCTAACAGTACTACCGCAACTAATATCGGGACTTATCGTTGGCCACAAACTATACCTCTTTCCTTCTTCTTCTTTTCCTTAGACTTATACCACTATATAGGGAAGCAGCCTAAAAACAGCCTTTCAGTACATGAACTATAGTAATTTGTCCATATATATATATATATACAGGGTGAATCCTTTAACTCTGTCAACCCGTCACGGGTATGTTGGGGCTGCTCAGACAAGCATTTTGAGGTAACACACTTATGGTCGGAAACTCCTCCTAACGGCTGTGGAGGGCTTTGAAGATTTATTTTTTTATTTTTTTTCTGATACCCAGGGGTTGCTCGTAGTGTAATGAATCAGAGGTGATTACTCGCGACCCAACGTTTTATTCAGGCGTGGATGACTGACAAATTTGTTATGTAATATCAACAAAACGATAAACTTTGAAGAACTTTTATAACAATGAAAAAATTAACAAAAATCTGAATCCGGATCTGAATCCCTTGGATTTTTATTTTTGGGGCAGAATGAAAGCTATCTGGTGTACCCCGACCAGACGTTTCACGGAGTGTCTTCTTCAAGGTGGCGGACACTTTAAACACCTACTGTAAAAGATCAGTTTAATGACGTGAAATTTCCGTACCACAAGAATTGTTTTTGTTAGTTTTTTCATTGTTATAAAAGTTCTTCAAAGTTTATCGTTTTGTTGATATTACATAACAAATTTGTAAGTCGTCCACGCCTGAATAAAACGTTGGGTTACGAGTAATCACCTCTGATTCATTACACTACGAGTAACCCCTGGGTACCAGAAAAAAAATAAAAAAATAAATCTTCATGGCCCTCCACAGCCGTTAGGAGGAGTTTCCGACCATAAGTGTGTTACCTCAAAATGCTTGTCTGAGCAGCCCCAACATACCCGTGACGGGTTGACAGAGTTAAAGGATTCACCCTGTATATATTAGGGTGGGTCAAAAAAAATGACTATTTTTTTTTTCATTTCGTACTCTGAAAAGTCTGTTGCTAGACACCTCTGGGGAATACTCACCAAATATGAGCTCTTAATTTTGATAGAAAGGTCCTCCGCTTTATGGTTTTCCATTTTTTCCTCGGTGTTAGAAACGAGAATTTATATCTCTCTATCAACTGTTCGTTAAAAAATATCGCTACTCATATTCTTGTAGGAAATTGAACGCTCTACAAAAAAGGTCTCTTATGATTTTTTCGGAAACCTCGCCGTTTAGAAGATATCACAGGTTGAAATTTGATTATTTTAAGAGAAATTGCTGTTTTGCTTATGAATTTTATAACTCGTTAACAAAAAATTTTTATGAAATGCGCAATTCATAGTTTTGTAAGAAATTAACTGCTCTACAAAAAAGGTCTCCTATGATTTTTCGATAAAAAAAAAATTTCAAAAGGTCTCTTATAATTTTTTCGGAAACCTCACCGTTTAAAAGATATCACAGGTTGAAGTATATTGTTTTATCGAAAAATCATAAGAGACCATTTTTGTAGAGCAGATATTTTTTAACGAACAGTTGATAGAGAGATATAAATTCTCGTTTCTAACACCGAGGAAAAAATGGAAAACCATAAAGCGGAGGACCTTTCTATCAAAATTAAGAGCTCATATTTGGTGAGTATTCCCCAGAGGTGTCTAGCAACAGACTTTTCAGAGTACGAAATGAAAAAAAAAATAGTCATTTTTTTTGACCCACCCTAATATATATATATATATATATATATATATATGTATGTCATTTAGCCATTTCGGTGACATTTTTGAAGATAGTTTGTACATTTCCGTGACTTCGGAACCTTTCCGTGACGTCACCGAAATGTTTTTCGGTTAATTTGTACACTTTGATGACAGTCATCAAAATGCATATAATACATATTCATCTATATATCACATTTGGACATTTCGGTGACAGTATTTAAATTTCAATTTCCACACGATATTTACTAATTTTTTGGCAGCTATCGATTGCTATCATACCAGAAATTGAATTAGAGGTCTCAGTCTTGATTGTCACGATGTTAGATTGATTTTTATCATATGTATCCGTGCGGAATGACTACTGTCACCGAAATGTCCAAATAATGATTTTTCTCTGAACATAAATTATACACTTCCATGACGTCACCGAAATGTTTTTGCTTCGAAATATTCATACATATATTTATGATCGCTGATTATTAGTTGACAACCACCACATTTTCAACTAATTTAAGGATTCAAGTTAATTGACAGAATTCACAAAAATATTTGTTTTATTTTTTTAACAGCTGAAAAACCTGAGTCATAGATTTTCTTCAAATTTCTAATAGCATTCCCCTGACTGCAAAATCAAACCATATTTGATAAAACTATTTTTTCTCTCGATAGTTGCGTGTCAGAAATCAAAATTTGACATCTAGAACCCAGACTCAAAATTCATGTAGATCGGCGTCATCATTCGTTGAATCATTCTGGTGACTCTTATGATGATAGATCGTACATTTCCGTGACGACGTCGGAATGTTTCGCTTCCAAATATGTATATATACGTAGATTCCCGACAGCTGATTATTATTAGACAATCGATAAAAATAACAGAAATCAGATACTTTCTACTTTTTATGATCAGATACTTTTCTACAATCGACTCAGGGTCTGAGTAAATAATTATCAAACCCCCGAGACGAAACGTGGATATAGCAGATTAACATCGGTCCCTCTAACTGCGTTTCAGTTTGTGATTTCAGACAGTCCGGCAGAGGTTAAAAATCTAAAATCGTTTGCAGAATTATATAGCAGGAAACGGATGAGTGTCACCGAAATGTACTAACAATCATTAGTAGAATTATTTTAGTGACTCCTTTAATGATAAATTGTTCATTTCCGTGGCGTCATCGAAATGTTTCGCTTCTAAATATGTATGTATATATTCATGGTGGCTAAAGTTGAGCTTAGGGTAAAAATCTGAAGTCGTTTGCGGAATCATGATAATGAGCGAGATTCGCATCAATATAACGCTGATTGTGAGTTACAGATAAGTGTTATCGAATTGTATGTACAAACAATCACTGGTAGAATCATTTCGGTGACCCTTTTAATGATGAATTGTACATTTGTGTGACGTCATCGAAATGTTTCGCTTCCAAATATATATATATATACCTACATAGATTCCTGACAGCTGATTATTATTCGACAATCGCCGTTCAAATACGTGGTTTGAATTTCCGAATGAATACCTAATGAATGTTGTTGCGGACGGTTTTTCACCTTCGGCGATAAAAATAACATTAATCAGATACTTTCTATAATCGTCTTAGGGATCGTTTAAATCATTATCAAACCCTCCAGACGAAACGTGGGTATAGTAGATTAACATCGGTCCCTCTAACTGCGTTTCAGTTTGTGATTTCAAACAGTCCGGCAAAGGTAAAAAATCTAAAATCGTTTGCAGAATTATAAAAATGAGCGAGCTTTGGATCATGATAGTAGGAAACGGATAAGTGTCACCGAAATGTACTAACAATCATTAGTAGAATCATTCTGGTGACTCTCTGAAATATAGACAAGCGTCATCGAAATGTATAAACAATCATTAGTAGAATTATTTTAGTGACTCCTTTAATGATAAATTGTTCATTTCCGTCACGTCATCGAAATGTTTCGCTTCCAAATATGTATGTATATATTCATGGTGGCTAAGTTAAGTTGAGCTTAGGGTAAAAATCTGAAGTCGTTTGCGAAATCATAATAATGAGCTAGATTCGCATCGATAACGCTGATTGTGAGGTACAGATAAGTGTTACCGAATTGTATGTACAAACAATCATTGGTAGAATCATTTCGGTGACCCTTTTAATGATAAATTGTACATTTGTGTGACGTCATCGAAATGTTTCGCTTCCAAATATGTATATATACATAGATTCCTGACAGCTGATTATTATTAGACAATCGATAAAAATAACAGAAATGAGATACTTTCTACAATCTACTCAGGGATCGTGTAAATCATTATCAAACCCTCCAGACGAAACGTGGGTATAGTGGATTAACATCGGTCCCTCTAACTGCGTTTCAGTTTGTGATTTCAGACAGTCTGGCAAAGGTTAAAAATCTGAAATCGTTTGCAGAATTATAAAAATTACCGATCTTTGGATCATGATAGCAGGAAACGGATAAGTGTCATTGAAATGTACTAACAATCATTAGTAGAATCATTCTGGTGACTCTGTCGATGATAAATTGTACATTTCCGCGACGTCATCAAAATGTTTCGCTTCCAAATATACACATATCACATCTCGATATGTATCAGCACCGCTGAAATATAGACAAGCGTCACCGAAATGTACAAACAATCATTAGTAGAATTATTTCAGTGACCCTTTTAATGATAAATTGTTCATTTCCGTGATGTCGTCGAAATCTTTCGCTTCTAAATATGTATGTATATATTTATGGTGACTGATTATTGATTGACAATCGCTATCAAATTACGCAGTATAGATTCTTCAGTTAATAATGAACGTTATGTTGCGTACGATTTTTCAGTTTCACCGATGAAAATGATACGTGTCAGACGATTTCTACGATCGATTTAGTGATTGCACAAATCACTATCTAGCTCTCGGGACAGAACGTGGATACAGCGGATAAATAGCGGATACTAATGCACAAACGGATAAATACTTATACCGTGCGTTGTGTCCTATTGGGAATACAAACAGTGCATTCTGTTATTTATTCATCGGGAATTCCGTTATATTCCAGACAACTAACTAACTAACTATATCCAAGGCCTATATTTTCCATACGTGGCTGGCCTCGTGTTATATATAATGTTAAGGTGCTTTTTCATGCACGTCAATTGACGCTGATTTCGAGTGTCAAAAATTATGAATTATACATACATTATTAGTTTGACGCTCAGAATCAGTGTCAATTGACGTGCATGATTGAAATCCTTATGGTTGAAATCGTTGTTACGCTTTTATCCAGACTTTTATATCTAATGTATATATATAATTTATATATATAAGGTTGTATATACAGTGTCACGGAAATGCACAAATGCTCAGAAAAAATCTATATATATAGTGTCACCAAAATGTACAATTCATAGTAAATTGTTTCTCAAATCCACATGGTTTTTCAAAATCTAATTTGGTTTGCGGGGTTGAAAAGTTCAGGTCATTTTACAGTATTTTCAATGAAAAAAAAATAGTGTCACCGAAATGGCTAAATCTCGTACATCATATACATATATATATATATACGATATATACATATATCGTATACATATATATATATATATATATATGTACGAGATTTAGCCATTTCGGTGACACTATTTTTTTTTCATTGAAAATACTGTAAAATGACCTGAACTTTTCAACCCCGCAAACCAAATTAGATTTTGAAAAACCATGTGGATTTGAGAAACAATTTACTATGAATTGTACATTTTGGTGACACTATATATATAGATTTTTTCTGAGCATTTGTGCATTTCCGTGACACTGTATATACAACCTTATATATATAAATTATATATATGGGGCATTCCACGCCAAATCGACCTGGTCGTGACCCTCGACCTCTCAGATCCGATCCGCAATTTTTTGTAAAATTCTTCAGACTTTGAGTAGCAATCACAATTTTTTTCAGATTTTTCAGAATAAATTTGAGTGAGTCATGAATATTTGAATTTTTTTTTCCAGCACCCCGATGGCCGTGATCGAAAAATCTGAAAAAATTCTCGAAAATTTTGTTTGAGAAATGAAAATTTTCGAACTAAAATTCAAAATGTCTGGGCTCTTGCTTCTTGATTTTCGAGCGTTTTTTTTTTTTTTTTTTCCTTGAATCTCAACGTGAAATTGTGATTAATTGAGAACGATCACTGTTCGTGATCGGTCATGAATCAACTATACTTGACTACGTCAAAACAAAAAATATCGGAACAACTTCCGGATTCATAGTGATATTCTCAAAAAAACCTAAAAAGAAAACAGGTCGAAGCAAGAGCCCAGACATTTTGAATTTTAGTTCGAAAATTTTCATTTCTCAAACAAAATTTCCGAGAATTTTTTCAGATTTTTCGATCACGGCCATCGGGGTGCTGGATAAAAAAATTCAAAAATTCATGACTCACTCAAATTTATTTTGAAAAATCTGAAAAAAATTGTGATTGCTACTCAAGGTCTGAAGAATTTTACAAAAAATCGCGAACCAGATCTGAGAGGTCGAGGGTCACGACCAGGTCGATTTGGCGTGGAATGCCCCATATACATTAGATATAAAAGTCTGGATAAAAGCGTAACAACGATTTCAACCATAAGGATTTCAATCATGCACGTCAATTGACACTGATTCTGAGCGTCAAACTAATAATGTATGTATAATTCATAATTTTTGACACTCGAAATCAGCGTCAATTGACGTGCATGAAAAAGCACCCTAACATTATATATAACACGAGGCCAGCCACGTATGGAAAATATAGGCCTTGGATATAGTTAGTTAGTTAGTTGTCTGGAATATAACAGAATTCCCGATGAATAAATAACAGAATGCACTGTTTGTATTCCCAATAGGACACAACGCACGGTATAAGTATTTATCCGTTTGTGCATTAGTATCCGCTATTTATCCGCTGTATCCACGTTCTGTCCCGAGAGCTAGATAGTGATTTGTGCAATCACTAAATCGATCGTAGAAATCGTCTGACACGTATCATTTTCATCGGTGAAACTGAAAAATCGTACGCAACATAACGTTCATTATTAACTGGAGAATCTATACTGCGTAATTTGATAGCGATTGTCAATCAATAATCAGTCACCATAAATATATACATACATATTTGGAAGCGAAAGATTTCGACGACATCACGGAAATGAACAATTTATCATTAAAAGGGTCACTGAAATAATTCTACTAATGATTGTTTGTACATTTCGGTGACGCTTGTCTATATTTCAGCGGTGCTGATACATATCGAGATGTGATATGTGTATATTTGGAAGCGAAACATTTTGATGACGTCGCGGAAATGTACAATTTATCATCGACAGAGTCACCAGAATGATTCTACTAATGATTGTTAGTACATTTCAATGACACTTATCCGTTTCCTGCTATCATGATCCAAAGATCAGTAATTTTTATAATTCTGCAAACGATTTCAGATTTTTAACCTTTGCCAGACTGTCTGAAATCACAAACTGAAACGCAGTTAGAGGGACCGATGTTAATCCACTATACCCACGTTTCGTCTAGAGGGTTTGATAATGATTTACACGATCCCTGAGTAGATTGTAGAAAGTATCTCATTTCTGTTATTTTTATCGATTGTCTAATAATAATCAGCTGTCAGGAATCTATGTATATATACATATTTGGAAGCGAAACATTTCGATGACGTCACACAAATGTACAATTTATCATTAAAAGGGTCACCGAAATGATTCTACCAATGATTGTTTGTACATACAATTCGGTAACACTTATCTGTACCTCACAATCAGCGTTATCGATGCGAATCTAGCTCATTATTATGATTTCGCAAACGACTTCAGATTTTTACCCTAAGCTCAACTTAACTTAGCCACCATGAATATATACATACATATTTGGAAGCGAAACATTTCGATGACGTGACGGAAATGAACAATTTATCATTAAAGGAGTCACTAAAATAATTCTACTAATGATTGTTTGTACATTTCGATGACGCTTGTCTATATTTCAGAGAGTCACCAGAATGATTCTACTAATGATTGTTAGTACATTTCAGTGACACTTATCCGTTTCCTGCTATCATGATCCAAAGCTCGCTCATTTTTATAATTCTGCAAACGATTTTAGATTTTTTACCTTTGCCGGACTGTTTGAAATCACAAACTGAAACGCAGTTAGAGGGACCGATGTTAATCTACTATACCCACGTTTCGTCTGGAGGGTTTGATAATGATTTAAACGATCCCTAAGACGATTATAGAAAGTATCTGATTAATGTTATTTTTATCGCCGAAGGTGAAAAACCGTCCGCAACAACATTCATTAGGTATTCATTCGAAAATTCAAACCACGTATTTGAACGGCGATTGTCGAATAATAATCAGCTGTCAGGAATCTATGTAGGTATATATATATATTTGGAAGCGAAACATCTCGATGACGTCACACAAATGTACAATTCATCATTAAAAGGGTCACCGAAATGATTCTACCAGTGATTGTTTGTACATACAATTCGATAACACTTATCTGTAACTCACAATCAGCGTTATATTGATGCGAATCTCGCTCATTATCATGATTCCGCAAACGACTTCAGATTTTTACCCTAAGCTCAACTTTAGCCACCATGAATATATACATACATATTTAGAAGCGAAACATTTCGATGACGCCACGGAAATGAACAATTTATCATTAAAGGAGTCACTAAAATAATTCTACTAATGATTGTTAGTACATTTCGGTGACACTCATCCGTTTCCTGCTATATCAGCGATGCTGATCCAAAGCTGGCTCATTTTCATAATTCTGCAAACGATTTTAGATTTTTAACCTCTGCCGGACTGTCTGAAATCACAAACTGAAACGCAGTTAGAGGGACCGATGTTAATCTGCTATATCCACGTTTCGTCTCGGGGGTTTGATAATTATTTACTCAGACCCTAAGTCGATTGTAGAAAAGTATCTGATCATGAAAAGTAGAAAGTATCTGATTTCTGTTATTTTTATCGATTGTCTAATAATAATCAGCTGTCGGGAATCTACGTATATATACATATTTGGAAGCGAAACATTCCGACGTCGTCACGGAAATGTACGATCTATCATCATAAGAGTCACCAGAATGATTCAACGAATGATGACGCCGATCTACATGAATTTTGAGTCTGGGTTCTAGATGTCAAATTTTGATTTCTGACACGCAACTATCAAGAGAAAAAATAGTTTTATCAAATATGGTTTGATTTTGCAGTCAGGGGAATGCTATTAGAAATTTGAAGAAAATCTATGACTCAGGTTTTTCAGCTGTTAAAAAAATAAAACAAACATTTTTGTGAATTCTGTCAATTAACTTGAATCCTTGAATTAGTTGAAAATGTGGTGGTTGTCAACTAATAATCAGCGATCATAAATATATGTATGAATATTTCGAAGCAAAAACATTTCGGTGACGTCATGGAAGTGTATAATTTATGTTCAGAGAAAAATCATTATTTGGACATTTCGGTGACAGTAGTCATTCCGCACGGATACATATGATAAAAATCAATCTATCATCGTGACAATCAAGACTGAGACCTCTAATTCAATTTCTGGTATGATAGCAATCGATAGCTGCCAAAAAATTAGTAAATATCGTGTGAAAATTGAAATTTAAATACTGTCACCGAAATGTCCAAATGTGATATATAGATGAATATGTATTATATGCATTTTGATGACTGTCATCAAAGTGTACAAATTAACCGAAAAACATTTCGGTGACGTCACGGAAAGGTTCCGAAGTCACGGAAATGTACAAATTATCTTCAAAAATGTCACCGAAATGGCTAAATGACATACATATATATATATATATATATATATATATATATATATATATTAGGGTATATATATATATATATATTAGGGTATATATATATATATATATATATATATATATAGGGTATATATATATATTAGGGTGATTCGTTTCAAGCGACTATTTTTTTTTTTTCGGTCCCGCATCAAAATCTTGTTCTGTATGCTAAAAAAGAAATTCTGTGCAAATTTGAGCCCTTAATTTAATTTCTAAGTACTTTATTTTTGATTTTGAAGTTTTCCCATTTAAAGTACACAGGAAACTTAGGATTTTTTTTTCAATGGCTTATAACTTCGCGGCATTTAACGCTATTGCAATGCACTCAGGCTCAATTTGAAGGGGATTAGATACTCTTTAAAAGGACCCCCAACTGATTGATGTCAACTCATATGTTGTGGTATATATTGTAACGTGGGAAGACGTTAGACCTCCTCGCACCCAGCCTACGAGCGTACCGGCCCAAATTATCAATTAAATATTCGCGCCCCGATACGACCCGCTGAGCCATTTTGGCAACTACCGAAAATTTCCCGCGGCGCCGGAAGGCACTAGAGATAGAAGAAACCGGGCTCACTTCCATTTTGGCTATCTAAGCGCTAACATTAGTAGACAATTTTGGAGAGTATCGAGAGAGAGAGAGAGAGAGAGAGAGAGAGAGTGAGAGAGAGAGAGAGAGAGAGAGAGAGTGTGGAGTGTGCAGTTTTTTTTTGTGTTTGGATATTTTTGACCCCGGCTTTCTTGTGGACTTGATTGTGAATTGTGGACTATCTGGATATACGGTGAACGTTGACGACTTGGCTATTTCTCCCCTGGACTCGTGTTGCACACCGGCAGATCCCGACGCACCGATCCACGCCGAGCTCGTGGCTACTGTAAGGTAGGATTCGTTCACCAGTATTTTCTCGTCCCTTCCCATATTTAATTGTGCCCTACGAGTCTTGGAAAAACCACCCGCGGTAGTCTTGACGGTTGCCAGCGACCGGTCGTTTGAAAGTCTCAACAACAGACCACGTGTTGTTTGTTCTGCGCGGAGCCGTCTAGTTATCGCCCCGCTGCGCCGACAGCAGACAACTCCTGGCCGGCGCCATATTGCCAGAGTCCTGACGTCACGCGCCACCCTCAGTGCTGCGAGTCAGAGCTCTGCCAAGCCCCGCTTACCCCGCTTCCCCACCCCGTCACCCTGCCTAGCTGCGCCGCGTCACTTCGCAGCGAACGCTCGAGCGAGCCGCGTAAAGTGACGGCTGGCCACTAGCCAGAGAGAGACAGCGACTATCCAGCTGACTACAGCGGTAGTCGAGCTTAGTCGCCGCTTGGATTACCTAATATATTATATTAAATTAATTAGAGTCACTTGTACTATATTGTATTATTTTCGAGATTACCTTATATTTTGTTAGAGTCGTCATTAATAATTTATTTAGAGTAGAGTCAATTATATCAATTTTCACTGTAAGACGCCAGGTAGCGGGCGTGATAAGAAATTCGCCACCTTTTCTTTTTTCTTTTTTGTAATAAATAATTTTCAGTAGATTTAAGTACAGTGTCGTTATTCTACGCCCCCACGAAATCCCTCTACCTAGTTTAAGAGCTAGTTTTAAGAGCGAGAGTGAGAGAGGACTCGGAGCCCCGAGTCTGGCGCCCAACAGAATTTTCCCAGGAGCCCCAGGTTTGTAGTCCGGCCTTCTCCTAGGTGTACCCGAGCTTAGTCGAGACACCGGTTACAATATATGCCACCAAAGTCATATTTTTGCGAAAAAATCCTATTTTTTGCATTTTCCGGTGAAATGGTCAAAGTTACAGGGAAACTTGACGAGGTCATTTTGAAGAGTACTCAATTCCCTACAAAAAAAGTCCTTGGACCCAAATCTCTCACATTGATATTTCTCGAGTTATTGAGCTTTGATTTTTTTGTGGTATGAAATTTTAATTGATTATTGAGTCAAATTTTTTAATGTATATTGATATTTCAATTTCCTATCACTGCATTCTTTAGTAATTATCTATTTTTTAAGTTGGAAATGAGGAAAAAGATGAGTAATGTAATGTAATTAAGGGGAGGCACCAGTCGAATTTGACCGATCGATCTAGAGAATTCTAAATTCTCGAATATCTCCGAAACGGGGGTATCAATCGGATTGTCCTTGCGGCAGCCGATGTTTGAGGAGTAATGACGTCGAGTTTTCTGGTAAAATGCATGAAATCTTTATTTTTATTTTTTTTTATGCGTCGAAAAATGCGGGCGGGTGACTTATTTCGACTAGCATCAGTGCCCACGCATCATTGACGCGGACAAAAGTATGTAACAACAAGTCTACACGGTATGACGAGCACACCCATTACAAAACATCTTCGTTCCATGCAGTAATAAAGTGGAAAAGTGCAATTCAGATTTCGTTGTAATTAGCGATTGAAAGTTGTTGGGCCGCCATGGTAAATGGTTGGGTTGTCATGGCAATCCTTAGTTTCCGAGATGCCCGAGAAAGAAAGGACAGCGCAGAGTCGTTTCGTCGGTACTGCAGACGGTGGACTACATTGTTGCATCTCGGAAACTAAGGATTGCCATGACAACCCAACCATTTACCATGGCGGCCCAACAACTTTCAATCGCTAATTAAAACAAAATCTGAATTGCACTTTTCCACTTTATTACTGCATGAAACGACGATGTTTTGTAATGGGTGTGCTCGTCATACCGTATAGACTTGTTGTTACATACTTTTGTCCGCGTCAATGATGCGTGGGCACTGATGCTAGTCGAAATAAGTCACCCGCCCGCATTTTTCGACGCATAAAAAAAAAAAAAATAAAGGTTTCATGCATTTTACAAGAAAACTCGATGTCATTACTCCTCAAACATCGGCTGCCGCAAGGACAATCCGATTGATACCCCCGTTTCGGAGATATTCGAGAATTTAGAACTCTCTAGATCGATCGGTCAAATTCGACTGGTGCCTCCCCTTAACAATGCAATTTCATACTACGAAAAAGTCAAAGGTCAATAACTCGAGAAATATCAATCTTAGAGATTTGGTCGAAGGACTTTTTTTGTAGGAAATTGAATACTCTTCAAAATTACCGGCAAAGTTTCCCTGTAACTTTGACCATTTCACCGGAAAGTGCAAAAAATAGGATTTTTTCGCAAAAATATGACTTTGGTGGCATATATTGCAACTTTTCGGATTATTTAATAGAATTAAATAAGACGATTTTTGAAATCTGAAAGCAGGGCGTGTTGTTACATTAATTGATTTTAGTTGTTCGAGGCGGTTATTTATTTATTTAGTGTTGCGACAAACTCTAGCTTCGCTACCAACTTGTATCGCCACTTAGGGGGACAAAAGCAGTAGCTCAACAGAAGAAAATATCTGTTACTAACAGAAATAAATTAGAAAATTTATCCTGTTTATCGAAATCGAGAATGTTCTGAGCGGCAAACATGAGCGTGTTAAGGGGGTCATCCCATGTGACGGCCTGTTTTTTAGGGATTTTTTATGATTTTTTTTTCTACGACCAGTAAATAGATAGAGCTCTAAGTTTATTATCATTTATTAACATATATTTCGACAGTATAAACCTAAATTTTAAGCTAAAAATATTGTGTAGAACATGAGTTACAGCGTTCTGAACAACCCCGCCTCGAAAAAATGGGCTCGCACTTCCTCCATGATTCCGGCTGATTGACTGATCCGAAACAAAAAAACTTTGCGGCGTTTTAATCTGTAAGCCTAAATGCACGGAATGACCTATAATCAAATGAATATACCAAAAATTGGACTTTTGGTAGACATTTGAAAAAAAAGTTGCGAATTTTGCGTTTTTTTTTTTGTTTTTTGCTATAAAAAAATCGAAATTTTGGGAATTTTTGATTGATAATAGGTCATTCCATGCGTTTACATGTGCTGAGTGTACCCTACAAATTTCAAGTCATTCGGTCAAGCCGTTTTTGAGATACGATGGAGGAAAGTTTGAAAAACACAGTTTTGAGAAAAACGCGTTTAAAGTTTCAAGTCCTCTTAAAACTATGAAAATCTCAACTTACCTTCAATCGGCGATGCCTGATCTATAGAGTATTCCTTCCTTTTTAAGCCTATAGAAACTTGTCTAAACTTGTATAAACGTATATATACGTATAAAAGAGTGCCAGGTATCAAGCCGACTGTACACAATAGGCCCGGACTCCGACTGCCAACTCAGCGCTCCGAACAGCTCCTTCTTCTAACTGCTGTATCTTTAAAACGACTTCGAATTTTTTTAAATCACTTTACTACCGTATTCTAGACATGTTAAGAAAGCAATTTATGAAGAAAAAAAAAATTGATTTTTTGAGCCCATCACATGGGATGACCCCCTTAAGGCTAATGAAGACGCCAGTGCATCTAGATTCGATCTCCTAGATTTTATGTTATGATTTTATGCAAAAGAAATGAAAAAGCTGGAGTTGAGAGTGTTCAGAGCGGCAAACACGAGCGCTTCACTGCTAGTGAAGACACCTGTGCACATAAACCCAGTTTTTATACTGTTTTGGTTTGATCGAGTAAAAATTCAAGTTTACAAAAATTCTGGTTTTATTTTAACAATGTTTTGTTTGAAAAGAAAAATAAAATACAAAAATAATATTACAAAAATAATAGTCTAATTCTAATTTCTTTAATTCTAATTTTTCTAATTTGATTCTAATGTCTCTAATTCTGATTTCTTTAAGTTTTGCGAATATCCCGACAGGCGATTATTCTAATATTTCGGTATTATGCCGCGTTAGGCGATTTGCTAAATTTTTATAAGTATGAGATATCCCGACAGGCGATACTCTACGAAAATTCTATCTGACGCTAAAGGGAATCGTTTCACGATGGCCTTGAAATGATTATGCCAAAAATTAAGTGAGTCAAGTTATCCCGACAGGCGATAAATGCTGCTGAGGCTGGTCAGCTGTCCTCTATTTATACTAGAATCTGACGTCACGCCGGCCGTTGTCTACCGCGTAAGGGTGTGCGCGCGCCGCTCTCTCCTCGGAGCGAGCCTGATACGTTACAATATATACCACAATATATGAGTTGACATTAATCAGTTGGGGGTCCTTTTGAAGAGTATCTAATCCCCTTCAGATTGAGCCTAAGTGCATTGCAATAGCGTTAAATGCCGCAAAGTTATAAGCCATTGAAAAAAAAATCCTAAGTTTCCTGTGTATTTTAAATGGGAAAACTTCAAAATCAAAAATAAAGTACTTAGAAATTAAATTAAGGGCTCAAATTCGCACAGAATTTCTTTTTTAGCATACAGAACAAGACTTTGATGCGGGACCGAAAAAAAAAAAATAGTCGCTTGAAACGAATCACCCTAATATATATGTATATGGGTCATTCCATGTCAAATCGACAAATAGTTGGAATCGACCCCCTCCGATTCGGATAAATTTCGATGGAGTGTTTTGTCTCACTATAAAACGAAGTTCTGCCAAAGGAAAAAAATTTGAAATTTTTTTCTCAGGAGTTATGCAAAATTGAAAATGTCACTGTTTTTCCCGTTTTTTAAGTCTATTTATTTAATATTTCATAACCTACTGTATATTTAAAAAAAAACCGCTGGTGCGTTCAAAGAGGACACTTAGAGGTATGAGAAAAAAAAAGTTCGGAAGAAAAATTTTGAAAATTACCAAAATTAGAAAACTTTGAATTCTTAAAAATCGTAAAACGTAAACTTCGTAGTGAAATTTTTGGCTCAAAATTTTTTATATTATACCTCTAACATATCTTAAGAAATTCTGAAATTTTCAGGAGGGTGTTTTTTTTTTTTTTTTTTTTTTTATGAATTTTTGAATTTTGGCGAAATAATTTTTTTCAATTTTTTCAACTTTTTTGTTGAATATAGTTATTCTACCACATGATTATTGAAGTTTGAGCTCTAAAATATTTTTCTTATGTTAACGGGATGTAAAAACACAAATATCTCAAAAATTTTATATTCTTATTATTGTAAAATAAAAAATATTTCAGAGCTCAAACTTCAATAATCATGTGGTAGAATAACTATATTCAACAAAAAAGTTGAAAAAATTGAAATAATTATTTCGCCAAAATTAAAAAATTCATAAAAAAAAAAACACCCTCCTGAAAATTTCAGAATTTCCTAAGATATGTTAGAGGTATAATATAAAAAATTTTGAGCCAAAAATTTCACTGCGAAGTTTACGTTTTACGATTTTTAAGAATTCAAAGTTTTCTAATTTTGGTAATTTTCAAAATTTTTCTTCCGAACTTTTTTTTTCTCATACCTCTAAGTGTCCTCTTTGAACGCACCAGCGGTTTTTTTTTTCAATATACAGTAGGTTATGAAATATTAAATAAATAGACTTAAAAAACGGGAAAAACAGTGACATTTTCAATTTTGCATAACTCTTAAGAAAAAAATTTCAAATTTTTTTCCTTTGGCAGAACTTCGTTTTATAGTGAGACAAAACACTCCACCAAAATTTATCCGAATCGGAGGGGGTCGATTCCAACTATTTGTCGATTTGACATGGAATGACCCATATATTAATTCGATTTATATTTTTTATTCTCTTTGGAGGTTTTAGATCGAACTACTTTTAAAGATTTTTTGCTCATCTGTGTATAGAACCTCTGAAATTCTATTCTCACATTTACATATTATGAATCTCCGTCTATTGCCATTTTGAGTTGGTTCATTTTCGTCATGCCTGAAACAACATTACAATAGGTATACAGGGTGAATCCTTTAACTCTGTCAACCCGTCACGGGTATGTTGGGGCTGCTCAGACAAGCATTTTGAGGTAACACACTTATGGTCGGAAACTCCTCCTAACGGCTGTGGAGGGCTTTGAAGATTTATTTTTTTATTTTTTTTCTGATACCCAGGGGTTGCTCGTAGTGTAATGAATCAGAGGTGATTACTCGCGACCCAACGTTTTATTCAGGCGTGGATGACTGACAAATTTGTTATGTAATATCAACAAAACGATAAACTTTGAAGAACTTTTATAACAATGAAAAAATTAACAAAAATCTGAATCCGGATCTGAATCCCTTGGATTTTTATTTTTGGGGCAGAATGAAAGCTATCTGGTGTACCCCGACCAGACGTTTCACGGAGTGTCTTCTTCAAGGTGGCGGACACTTTAAACACCTACTGTAAAAGATCAGTTTAATGACGTGAAATTTCCGTACCACAAGAATTGTTTTTGTTAGTTTTTTCATTGTTATAAAAGTTCTTCAAAGTTTATCGTTTTGTTGATATTACATAACAAATTTGTAAGTCGTCCACGCCTGAATAAAACGTTGGGTTACGAGTAATCACCTCTGATTCATTACACTACGAGTAACCCCTGGGTACCAGAAAAAAAATAAAAAAATAAATCTTCATGGCCCTCCACAGCCGTTAGGAGGAGTTTCCGACCATAAGTGTGTTACCTCAAAATGCTTGTCTGAGCAGCCCCAACATACCCGTGACGGGTTGACAGAGTTAAAGGATTCACCCTGTATACTTCAATTCAAATGATTTCAAAGTGGTTCATCACTACATTGCATAACATAGAGATAGAGATTGACATATGATTGATCTCATTGCATTTTATTAATTTTCACGCCATTTTATCGAGTTTTTTTTTCATATTTCTGCTAATTTTTCAAAATAGTTTAGCTAAGATACAGCGATCAAATTGATGTAGGTATTGCTTTTGTATGTATAAGAGCTTACCTTCATGTACATTTAAGTCAGCAATATTGCTCCTTACTCATTCAATTATTGTAGACTTTGAGGAATTCACCAACTATATTGCATCGATCCGCATGTAGCCTGATGTACGAATGTTCACTTGTTCAATCCAAACTTATTGCAAATCGAGTGTATTTTAATTCTTTCTTCGTTAATATAATATAGTGTAACGACTCTCATGAGAATCCAACCAATGAACAATATAACGAGGATGGAGACAGTGTGTCTCCCATAAATGATGGCTGTATGGAAAATCAGTGGATTGCAGTGTGGGTGAAAAACATTGAACGAGGAGTAGCAGAAGCCCAACTAGAAATCGGGGATCGTGAAAACGCACATTTTCTCCCGAGATTGGCAGATAAGCTTGTAAAAGACCTGAAGCAACTGCCACTGTGGTCAAATGTTAGGAGGAGTGAATTTGGCTACCAGCTTCCAGTGCTCCAGTCGAGGGGGAATTTAATAAAATCAAACACCATCTCTTGAAGTACTCTACGACGCCAATGAGACCCGATGTGTTTCTGAAGAAACACATAGATTACATAAACGGCTGTATTAAAATAGTCAATGCAAAATCAGTATCCAGCAGTACCGAATCACCGCCACATTCAAATGCTCAAATACAAACGACAGATTCCGAGACTGATGACTTGGTAATACCATCGACATCCACAGTAGAAGGGATAGAATCTTCAGCCGATAACGGCAGACTTGAGGCGAGCTTATGCCCTGCATGTGCTGCTCAGGATAAACCATCAGGTGCGCACTTATGTGCAATATGTGAAGTACCTGTGCATGTACTAAACCAATGCTCCGTCCCACTGGAAGGAACAGAGGAAGGTTATGGTGAACGCCGACTTTGTATCGCATGCAGTTGTACGCGAGGTGTCCCGCAAATCCTCGCGACACGTGAAGTCGAAGATTGGCGAGGTCAGGCTAAATCTAAAAACACGAAGGGACGACGGGCGAGATATTTGGGCATGGGCGCTAGCGAAATTCGTGATAAACTGACATTTGAAATGAACCGACAATTACCAATATTAAAATGTGGCAGTACGAATGCTCTTCGGGCAATACGAATTGAAAACGAGCAAGTGTGTCTCTATAACACATGCTGCTTTGACAGTCTCTTTCAAATTATTTTATCTACGTTGTGCGATGGGCCGATTTTGAGACAAACGGTATGTACAATGCAATTGCTCCAAATTTATTGAACGAATTGATAATATTTTATAACCAATTAATTAAATAAGTCATGAAGGTTGAATTTGAAATATTATACCTAGGTGCTCGTTATTGGGGTAAAGAATGTTGAATTTACGTTTCTTCGATCTCGTATTATATTTGGCCATGCATGCTTTAGTTATTGGGAGTATGAAATAAGTTCGCGCGCTTAAGAAGTAAGCAAAGATGGCGGCCGCAAAGTTACCGGATCGTCGAGATACACAGAGCTCTTATGTAGCTTCATTAAAAAATGTTGAAATATGAAAATTCATTTTCTCCGTGATGATAGTTGACAACTCCAGTACTTGATTTATGGATTTCATATACGATTCAAACTAATTATCATTCGAATATTGGTTGAAAATATTGAACTCCCATATACTACCAATGTAAACAGTAACTTTGTTGACGCCATGTTTTTTACTTTCCTAAGCAGCCGCTAGTGTCGCATTGCAACTTTAAACTTCTAATATTCGCCCGATTCGTGATTTCTGATGCGTTCCTGTATTTATCTGATCAGCACTTGCATAACTTTTTGGCTTATTGCAGATGGAACTATTGAGGAAAAAAAACTCTTTGATTGAAATGGCCTTAGATACCCTCGAGAAAGGGTTAAGAACACATTCTTACAGATTGCGAGCAGAAATATTGATAAAATTGAACAAAAATGATCTTAATTCCATCCACGGTGGATGTAGACTCATTAATTGCGAAGCGAACGCGGGTTCGTTAGCACGTACTTTATTCAAGGAAACTCCATCTCTCGTCGAAACATCAACATGCGACCACGGTTGTCCGGCTCGCATAAAACCCTTACCAGTGCCTGAAATCGCACGATCCATTGTACGCGACCAAGGAACATTTAAAAATCTTATTCGTGACCACATTGAGCTGAGAGGACCGAAAAAGTGTCCATCCAAAATTTGCTCTGGTCGAGAAGCAACTGTTATTACTGCGTTAGGTGAAATTCCGTTTTGAAGGCATACATATTTCATGATTCTTTTTTTTTTCTGCGAATTGGATTGTCCTTGGGGATTAACTATCTCCACTATATCAACCTTTCCTATTGAGTTATTTCGATCATTAGAAGTAGCGCACTGTACTCAGCCTACAATAGATACACCCATATTATCATGTTATACTGTAATTTCAGGAGATCTCGTCCTTTTTGATGTATTCGACCTTGAAGAGGATGATGATCTTATGAAACTCAGCAGTATTCCGAAAATCTTCCATAATCCGATATCCCAAGATATTTACCAGCTCGTAGGACTTGTTAATTACAGAGGGCCTACAGTGAAAACAAGGCGATCTGACAAGGGTATCGGTCATTATACAGCTGTTTGCCGCAGAAGTGGGGAGAACTGGCTAGAATATAATGACACGTGTGATAAAGAAACGAAATTGAAAGATACATTCCGTGTCAATCCAAAAGTATTGGTGTATACACGCACAGACGACAAACACCAATAATTCATTGGACAGACACTTGATGAAAATTTTTACTTTTCGGTTTGTTTACTGTTACTATCAGGGATCTTTGAGAGGTTGACCAAGTGATGGAAGTACATATATATTTTATAAACATGTTTTATTAACTGATATTTTTTTATCCAGAAATTCTGAGCGGTTTGAGTGTATGGATGTTGAATATGAGTGAAAACCTTTTATCATATCATAAAACTTTGAAGTTATAAACGTACCTGTATTGAGATTACTTATTACTAGGGCCAGGGACTTCGGGTGGTGGGGGTAAACTAATACACAAAAACCACATCTGTGTGAGAACTATGTTCAGGTTCCACAGTGACAGATTTCAGATGTCAACGAAAACTAACACATGTAAACACATCTGTGTAATCGGTAATAATTTCATTCGTTTCCGGTTTCGCAGTGACAAAGTTCAGATGGCAGAATAAAATGTCAAACTTAACCCCCCTGACCAGTCCGATAAGTGTAGTCCATGCAAGAGTATGTAGTCTACATTCAAGTATACATGCAAGTTCAAGACTGCCCACGTGTGGATAGCGGGCAGCTCTCCGTGACTTATGCAGCAGATATAGAAAATAAATTCAAGTCACTGCGTATTGGAAACCACTATTCTAACCTCGCTTCGCTCCGTTACAACGCGGTTCTTCGACGCAGCATGCGAAGCCACTGGGCGTATTCAAGAGTGCCTGTGTGTATGAAAACGAGCAGCTCTCCGTAGCCCAAGCAATTGAAATTAAAAATAATTATACCATCCGAAATTTCAGTAGATGAGACGCACTTAGACATGTTACAGCTGATTTTTGGGGCTTCTAAGATTTCCTAGCCCATCTGTGCATATTCAAGCATGCCTGTGTGTGAAAAAACAGGCAGCTTTAGGTATAAAAAAAAATATATATATAAAATTAAAATATTTTATCTAAAATATAGTATAAAATTTTTTTGTTGTTGTTACATAGTCAGATGTGTTTCGACTTATATCGGCAGCTGCTGCGAATTGAATTGAAGTTGAAAATGATTGTCCTGTCGAAACTTTAAGGATGTGACCCACTCTGACATATCTGTGCTGATTTTTGGGGTAACTGTGATTTGCGAGCCTACCCTTGCATACGCTTGATTCTTGTCTTGATTTTTGTCTTACTTCTTGTCTTGATTTTTGTCTTGATTTTTGTCTTGATTTTTGTCTTACTTTTTGTCTTGATTTTTGTCTTGATTTTTGTCTTACTTTTTGTCTTGATTTTTGTCTTGATTTTTGTCTTGATTTTTGTCTTACTTTTTGTCTCGATTTTTGTCTTACTTCTTGTCTTGATTTTTGTCTTGATTTTTGTCTTGATTTTTGTCTTACTTTTTGTCTTGATTTTTGTCTTGATTTTTGTCTTACTTTTTGTCTTGATTTTTGTCTTGATTTTTGTCTTGATTTTTGTCTTGATTTTTGTCTTGATTTTTGTCTTGATTTTTGTCTTACTTTTTGTCTCGATTTTTGTCTTACTTCTTGTCTTGATTTTTGTCTTGATTTTTGTCTTACTTTTTGTCTTGATTTTTGTCTTGATTTTTGTCTTACTTTTTGTCTCGATTTTTGTCTTACTTCTTGTCTTGATTTTTGTCTTGATTTTTGTCTTGATTTTTGTCTTACTTTTTGTCTTACTTCTTGTCTTGATTTTTGTCTTACTTTTTGTCTTGATTTTTGTCTTGATTTTTGTCTTGATTTTTGTCTTGATTTTTGTCTTGATTTTTGTCTTACTTTTTGTCTTACTTCTTGTCTTGATTTTTGTCTTACTTTTTGTCTTGATTTTTGTCTTGATTTTTGTCTTGATTTTTGTCTTACTTTTTGTCTCGATTTTTGTCTTACTTCTTGTCTCGATTTTTGTCTTACTTCTTGTCTTGATTTTTGTCTTGATTTTTGTCTTGATTTTTGTCTTACTTTTTGTCTTACTTCTTGTCTTGATTTTTGTCTTACTTTTTGTCTTGATTTTTGTCTTGATTTTTGTCTTGATTTTTGTCTTACTTTTTGTCTCGATTTTTGTCTTACTTCTTGTCTTACTTTTTGTCTTGATTTTTGTCTTCATTTTTGTCTTACTTTTTGTCTTGATTTTTGTCTTGATTTTTGTCTTGATTTTTGTCTTCCTTCTTGTCTTGATTTTTGTATTAATTTTTGTCTTATTTAGTCAGATGTGTTTCGACTTATATCGGCAGCTGCTGCGAATTGAATTGAAGTTGAAAATGATTGTCCTGTCAGAAATTTAAGGATGTGACCCACTCTGACATATCTGTGCTGATTTTGGGGCAACTGTGATTTGCGAGCCTACCATTGCATATTCAAGAGTTTCCGTGTGTAAAAAAACGGGCATTCCTCCATTCCTCGTGCAATGATGAAAGAAAATACTTGCTTCATTGAAATATACTTCATTGAATACAATTATTAAAATTGCTATTTCTATATTGTCATTGACGATTTGATAACGTTACTGTATTAAAAAAAAAAAAATAACAAATCTGTAGCAATAACACGAATTTTTATTTTCATTCATTTCTATACGGATTTAATTAAATATAAATGGATAAAAAATGTTAGATAAAAACAAAGCTAAAGGCCTATACAAAAAAATATATTACAGTCGAGACTAAAATCTAGACGAAACGCAAAATTAAAATAAAATCGAACGTATATACGAAAAATAACATTATTACAAGTTTGACGTCATTGTGGTGTCTATAGACCCCCGGCGCGTCGACTTATGAAATTTTCGTTTTGCCATGACGTACGCCATTATAATCTAAAAAAATTTATAAACGTTTGAATCGATATGATGGACTCAGATGTGTTCCGCCCTGCTGGAAGTAAAAAGATATAATTTTGAGAACTAGATCCTCTTCTTTCCGCGGGCTATCCGATCTCATGAAATTCAATCAGCAGTTGCGTGTATTCTCAAACGGTTCCTATCTGCATGCCGAACGCATCTATAGACTGCGGTAGACTGTATCGTTCGACAAAACAGTTTCAATACGTAACACTTGACTGTATACGATTCTCTCTCTCCTTCCTATATTGTCTTACCACCCGTGAGGGCATGTAGACGATAAGTATCCGATTCTATCCGCGATTCCGTGTGACTTAAACATTAAACACATATTCAAATATTATAGATTGGGAAGATAAATGCGAATAACGAATATTGTTACGAACAGAGTTAATCATACGAATAAATCCGGCATTATAGTACCAATCTGGAATAGGTCAGTTCAGTGAAATGAATATAAACACGAATTCATTTGTAACAATATGATGTTTTTTAATATTTATTCACATACACGTTGTGACGTGTATTTTTATTGGTTATCGAACTAGACCGGATAGCTAGGCTACGAGAACCATCCAGTCGACAATTGGACTGAAAATTGATATTTAAACAAGATGTTGGGCGCCAGGCGGAGTACCGCCAGTTTCAAAAAAGCGTAGGCGAACTGCAGTACAGCGGAGAGAGGTGGGGATCAGTTGAAGGATCAGCTAGGCGTCAAGTACCGACTCGAGTTTTAGAATTTAATAAAGAAATATTGACTTTATTGAATGAGAAATAAAATTAACAAATCATTTACCCGGGGGTATTTCCACGCGGGTATGGAACAGCTACAGGTCGTGTAAAGGCGACCTGTCCGCGTTTGGCGAGTTGTACAATCTTCTTCTTCTTCTATCTATCTATATATAAAAGAACAAGTCCTGACTGACACATCAACGCCCAGACCGAACCCGTGGACCTAAAAACCTGAATTTTTGGGAGCATATTCCTTTTATGATGTGACCACAGGATAAGAAGCGATTTGTCAAAATTAGACTCCCAAGGGGATGAAAAGGGGTGCAACGTGTTTTCGCGGATTTCTCCATATCTTTTGATTCCGATGAGATATCGACTTGGTTTTTGCTTCTAGCGATTGCTCATTCAAATACCTGAAAACTAATTTCAGCATTTTTAGAAATTGTACTCTTAAGGGATGATGAGGGGTGAAACGTCTTTCTGCGGATTTCTCATTATCTCTTAGGTCCTCGATTCTCTCTATTCTCTATACTCTATTCAATCGTGTAAAGGCGACCTGGCCGCGTTTGGCGAGTTGTACAATAATAAATAAAATACTAGCTTCCACGTAGGAGAGCAATAACAAGGAAAAATAAAGCAAAAATGATGAACTCGACAAATCGGGTACTCGTGGGACAATAAATTAGCTAAAACACGTATTGATTTCTGTCTTGATTTTAGTCTTTATTTTAGTCTTTATTTTTTGTCTGAGCAAGATCGCCAGCAAGATCACGAGCAAGATTGCCATCAAGATCGCGATTTTTGTGCTGATTTTTGGGGCAACTGTGATTTGCGAGCCCACCCTAAAACCAAGACAAGAAAAAATATAGAAAAAAAGACAAAAATTAACGAAACGAATGATTGCGTTGTTTTTTGACTTACCGCTATCTGTCTAAAACTGTCTATTTCTACGTTTATTAAAAATATCGGAATAAATTTATCAATATTTTATATTTTAATTTAAAAAAATGCATTATTTGGTCATCTGGAAGAAGGAAAGAACGGTGAGCGTGGTCGATTCAGCTAGCATAAATAAGCGTTTGAGGGATAATTGGGTAACTGTTCGGTGGGGCCGCAAATTTCTTGCTGCAAGAATAATAGCAGAAAGTGGTAAAATCTAATTTTTTTATTTATATCAGATCTAGCGTTCGTAATTAGCTATTCTGTCTACAAAAGTGAATATTTATTTTGTATCAATATATTTTCTAGGTGATATTGAATTTCTAAAAAAATTAACTGTAAACACTGACGGTACAGTTACCGGATTATCAATCACCTCTGATTCTGACGATGAGAGTATTGCTGGTGGTGATGGCAATGTCGATGATGTTCTTTTTGGTGCTGGGTACAACGAAAACGTCGTCGCTCATCGTGGTGATGATAATGTCGTTGTTGATGCTGGTGGCAGTGATCATCATCATCATGATAACATCGTTGTTACTGCTGGTAGCAGTGATGATCATCATAATAACGTCGTTGTTGCTGCTGGTGGTAGTGACGATAACGATGATGACAATGATGATTATGATGATGATGATGAGAGTAACGACGACGCCACTGAAGATGAAACTGAACTCCGTCAAGGGAGCAATATTTTTATCAAAACCGCCACACTTCACAAAATCAACGAAAAATATTCTAGCAAGCCCAGAAAAATGGTCACACAATTGTTATTAAAATTGGTTGGCCGCCAGAATTTGAAAGAGATGACTCTGAAAGGCAGGAATGGAAAGGCTGTGCCTGAGAATATTCTGAAAAATGTTAAAAGTAAGCCAGTTATCGAAATGCTCAAGACATATTGATTGGATATAAAAAAATTTCACTCATTATTCGACATTTCAAATTCATTCAACCACAAATATTTTCAACTTTCATTCGTGTTTTTTTAAAAAAAAATTTCAGAATATACTTTGACGAAAACTCCTTCAAGACTGAAGCTGACTGATCCGGCATTTAATAGATGTGTGACGCTTTTTCTCGGAAATTTGAAAAAAAAACCAAAATAACAAATTCATGTCTATATACTTATTCTACATACTATTTAAATGATTTAGAAGTAAATTATTATTATATAATAATAATAATTTAATTGATTAATAATTTTATTAATAATTAATTTTATTAAAATTTCGTATATAGACTTGAAACCAATTTTACTAATTTATAACTGGTGAACGGAGAGTTGTTAGTCACATTTTCACAAAAGAGAACAAAGACATGCTCGAAAGCATGTCTATTTATCTTCATCAGAGTCATCACGCTGATGATCTTGCTGGTCATCGTACTGATAATCTTGTTGGTTATCTTGCCAATGGTCTTTCTGACAATCTATTAGGCCATCTTACTGATTGTGTTGCTGGTCATCCTGCTAATGGTCTTGCTGGTCATCGCGCTGATCTTGGCGGGTATCTTGCAGGTCATCGTGCTGATGATCTTGTCGGTTATGTTGATAGTCTAGCTGATGGTCTTGCCAATGATCGTGCTGGTCATCTTGTTAATAGGCTTGTTGGTTATCTCACTTATGGTCCTGCGGGTCATCTTGCTGATAGTCTAGCAGGTTATCGTACTAATTATCTAACTAGTCATCTTCTTAGGCTGTAAAGAAATTTCGATTATTGTCTGCTACATTAGAGATGTCTCATAGAATCAAATTGTCTCGTTGAATAAAATTTACATTGCTTCATTCCTGACCGTCGTTGTCGAAGTGATGCCACAAGTCAGTTTATAGTCCTCGAGGAACTGCTAGCTTCTCAATACTGTCGTAAACGAACAGAAATTTACATCTGCAATCAATTCATTAGTTTCTTACATATTATTCACGAATTAATATCGTTTGACATTGGTTTATCAACTTCATTATACAGTCGTTTGTAATTAAATAATATTGTAAATGAACAGAACTTGCCACCTGCAATCAGTTCGCTAATTCATTAACACTTATTTACGAATGTATATCGATTCCGGTTATCTTATTAACCATATCGGACTCTGAGAGTTAATTCTAACCTAACGTAGAATCATCAAAAACTTGCATTTATCTCATATACGCACTCATTTTGTGAACCGTGATTTCGTCAGACGGAACTTTGAACATAGAACGTTTGGTCTTGTTCACAAAAACTTGCATTTATCCGCGTTTGGCGAGTTGTACAATCAAAATGTATATGGCAGAACGTGTTCAAAAATGTGTTATTTTCAGGCTGAAAACAGGTACGTATATTTTTAAAATAAGTACTCAGTAGAATAATAAAATAAATTATATATAAGTTTATTCGTTATTTATCGTTGAAACATTCAGTTATAAATATATGTTCAAAAAAAATGATATAACATAAGGGTATTACATAGTATAAGGTAAAAATATAGGGTATAGGGTAAAAAATATTTAATGTACAAGGTTCTGATTGCATCGTCATCATCATTTTTATCATCCTCTTATTTTCATCCTCCATCCTCCGTACGCTGCTCCTGTGAAAAGAAATTGATTCAATTGCTTTAGAATGTTACAGATAAATCAACGAAAGTAACGCACATTTTATATTTTCTTGCCTAATTTTTCGCTCGCTTCTTCTCGGCATCCTCCGCTGCCCTTGCTGTCTCTTCAAGCCGCTCATCCAAGCCATTATCTGTAAAATTAATTTATCATTTTAACATAAATTCGGGAACTTAGAATATTGCATTTATTAAACTACGTGCAAATACTATTCACCTTCGATTTCTATTTCTACAGTCCTGGGTTACCGTCCCGCGCATCTTCTTCGATGCTCATCTTTGATATCTGTAGAAAATGTAATTCAATTTAGCTTATATTTTATTATTTCATTTTATTTGTTATTTTATTTTTTAAATATTTAGAATGAATACTCACAGCTTTTTTGGTCGAGGCCATTTCACTGCACGACTGTTAGCAGTTTACAAATGCTGTGTCGCAGCCGTAGCATTGATTTTTGCTTTTATCTGGAACTAAAGGTATCGATCATATATTAGATGTATTGTATTAATAGGTATCCCTGTGCTTCATATTATATCATATTTAGTGCCGGCGGTAATATAAATTGCACGTACCCGGTCGAACGACGTTGTGGAATTTATGCGGAAGAACCCAACTACTAATTCGCTGCTCTCTCAGTGCACCTCATCCGCGGCTGATGTTGCTGCTATAGTAGTTTCTATAGTAGTTTCTATAGTAGAAGTAGTTCAGCTCTAGTAGTTTCTGGATGCTGGCGACTTTTCGCTGCGAAATGCGGAGGATGCGCTGCGTGCGAAAGGTCGAAGCTCCCATCTCGATTCAGCAGCTTCGCACGAATGTTGACTTTTCTTTCTTTAAGCCCGGTAGGAGTCAATTCAGAACTTATATATAATATAACATAATATAATATAATTCTCTTCTACTCTATATCTTTATTCTACGCGTTGATTCATATACGATCACTTTGCCTATTCTATCTATTATTCCTTCCCTTTGCTTAATTTTTTTTACACAATTTATACCCTGATCTATTTTCTAATCCTAATCCTATTCCTACCCTTGATATTATCTTAATATTACTACGCATTTATATTATATTAGTCCTACTCGATCACTTTGCTAATTCTATCTATTGATCTATTTTTTAATACTAATCCTATTCCTACCCTTAATATTATCTTAATATTACTTTGACGTGCAATGAATAAGAATAAACGTGTAGAAATGTGAAAATATCTTCCACCTGTTATGCTTTTATTCGCTGGACATTTCTTTCATTTTTACACGTTTATTCAGGAATGATTCATGCTACTACGTATAAATATTTTTTCTCACACCCGGTCGCAAAATGCCACTTTTCATACCTCTTGAGCGGGCGGAAAAAGTCGTTTCCGCCAGCTGAAAGCGGGCGAAACCGACTATTTTCCTGCCCTCGGGCGCAAACAGCTGTTTTCCGCACGCTCACTCGGTCTGAAAAGAGGCATTTTTGCAGACCAGGTGTGAGAAAAACATCGTGTGCATCATGGGCGAAAAGCTATTATGACGAGTCTGCTTTTACAGCAACTCGCCTTCGACTCGTGCCGTAAATTGCATACTCGTAAAATAGTCTTTTGCGCCCTTGATACACAATGTACTATTCCATATTATCATAGCGCATTATGCAGCTACATTATTGTGGCGCATAGCGCAGCCTTACTATCTTCTGTGGCGCATAATGCAGCCTGATATCAGTGTTTAGTTATTGTGGCGCTTATTACGCAGCCTTTTATGAAATTTTCATATTCATGTGACACATGGTGCAGGCTGATATTAACGTTTCCATTTACTGTGGCGCTTATTATGCGGCCTTTTAGAGACGCGATATAGACTTCACGTAGATCTACCATAAATCTGAACACATTAGAATAGTTCATTTGAGTAAGAATCTCATTTACTATAATATCATACGTTAATGGGACCAGTATGTCGCGATTCGAAAAATTAAACATGGTAGTAAACGTTCGGCTACACTGAGTGTAGCCCGGCGTAGCGAACTGAAATCGACAAAGGCTTCATAATTGCTTCCGTTATTTACTTACAATGGATCTTACAGATCTTATTTGCGATTCCGTACGCATAATTTACATTTGTGTGTCACATGCTGATCGGTGTCAGTTGCCTTCATCTTCTGTTGTGGTCCCTTCGTAGCAATTTTTGAGCTTTTTTTGAATCGATTCATATTTTTTATGGCGGACTTCTGTCATGCGAATTTATCCGGGTTATCACATGTTATTATAATGAACCGCAACAAATTTTCCTAAATTTTCACTCGTGAAACCTCTTCGATTGGACCTGAAAATGTTCTTGTAATGGTTGAACGATCGTTCTACGTCACATGACGTAATTGCCGCAAACGCCATACGTCTGACGTCATCAATGTCCCAATTATCGGGTATGTTTTCGTAATTATTTGTCAGCAAGCACCTTTCAGCTACTGCTAACACTTCGTGAAAGGAACGGTTATTCGTTAGAACTTCGAGTAACTTTTGTTTAATACGATTCTGAACAAGTGGATTTCCGAACAAATTGTTGCATACATCACGGACAATTTCGCATGATGCATGCAAATGAATACCTTGTGCTTCCAGCTTGGTAATCGAATCCGCGATGATGCAGTAATTCGTATGAATGTTTATGAAATCATGATGATTTTCATCTCTTTGAAAATATTCTTTCACATTACGAACTGTTTGTGAGTCAGGTTCAAGTGCATCAATTACGCGTTTTACTGGGATGAAATGATCACGGTAGTAGGAAGCCGCATTTATCCACGTACCCCAACGGGTAATAATTGGAGCTGGCGGTAATGTGAGGTTAGGACACATACGATTGAACAGCTGTACTCTTAATGGGGCTTTACTGAACACAGACTTAGTGTTAGCGATGATACCGTTAACATCTGGAAAACATTCCCGCACAGTTTCTGCGACTCGATGCAGCCCATGTGCAAGGCAAGTAACATGTTTGAGCTTTGGATATGTTTCTCGCAACATATTCCCTGCTCGTACCATGTACGGTGCTGCGTCAGTGACAAAAATAAGTACTCTATTGTACTGAATCCCATTTGGCCATAAAACTCCCAAGCTGTTATTGAAGAAATCAACCACGTTATCACCATTTCCAACATCGTAAAAATCTTCATTTATCAGTTGTGGTCTTCCAGGGTGATCTAAGCATAGCGGGGTAACAATCGCATGGAAAACACACCGCCTTTTCGCATCCGTAGTTTCATCGATGGAAACCGAAACACAATTATCGCCAACCTCTTCACGAATCTCTGTGATGACGTTGTCGTGAACTTTAGAAACATACGTTTCTCGGAGAGTACGA
Source organism: Rhogogaster chlorosoma (assembly GCA_944452935.1). Classification (NCBI taxonomy): domain Eukaryota; kingdom Metazoa; phylum Arthropoda; class Insecta; order Hymenoptera; family Tenthredinidae; genus Rhogogaster; species Rhogogaster chlorosoma. Next base: position 9,684,451 of record OX101803.1, on the reverse strand, counting down.
ACATCAGGAAGAGGCCGACGAATATAACGCTCCATGAATTGCACAAAAGCAAAGTTATTGAGTTTATCGATTGGAATATCGCTGACCATGAAAAATTCAGCAAGCTCTTTGAAAAACGGATTTTCACGATCAGTACAGGATTGCCACGAATCTTCTGACGGACCTTCGGGAGCATTACGAAGATCAACAGCTTTCAAATGTTTCTCCGTTTCAATATGACGTCTAATGTTGCCCACAAAAACTCTACGAATAACGCAGCAGCAGAATAGACAGCGCACATGAAGGAAGCAGACCTACAATAGCAAAAATAATTCGTCTATAATTGGATTCAGTTTAGAACAAAGATCAAAAACATATGAATGGTATCGTTTATGGTTTATGGCATTGACTAAAGATTGTAAAGACGGCCAGGTTAATGGGGTCTATTGAAGCTCGATTTTTCAGTGGTGCACAACTGCCCTCTCGATGACCTCGAGCATTTTTTAGGCGAACTACACTAACCGTCCCGGTTCGATGAATAAAACAGTTTTCTGATAATGACCTTACCATTCGGGCAGACAGGGTAAGGCAGTTTAGAGCTTGAGGTCTGATATACTGACCTATGAATATATGGGGCATTCGGCGATTAGCAAACGCTCACCATCGGCGACCTTTTTCCGATTTTCATTTTCATGCTACATTTGCTCCGAAAAGATTTAATTTTTTTTTCCTCTCTCTTACACCGGGACACAAAAAAAAGTGGTCTGTATATTTAATCAGACCCATATATCTATATGTATTTCGATGCGCTGAATCCGAATCCAGTGTCCGTTTTGCCCGTACACCCTCACATTTTTTATTAAATTGCAAAAAAAGCCTAAAAATCGCTGAAAATTGCAGCTATGAAAATGAAACAAATTTATTTTATTTAATACTATGTGTAAATTTTCGTAAGTCTCTTTAGTTTGGTCGAGTGAGCTATTGGAATAGATGCATATGTATTACCGTTATGAAGTAGAACAGCTTTTAGCCCAAAAATGTGAGGGTGAACGGGCAAAACGGACACCGGATTTGGATTCAGCGCATCGAGATACATATAGATATACGGGTCTGGTCAGACGTACAGACTACTTTTTCTATGTACCTACCTGTATTATTAAGGGATCATCTCAGTGTGACCGCCCGAAAAATCACTGATTTTCGCGATTTTTTTTTTCATGGTTAAGATATCCTAATCGGTTTGGTTTTTTTTTTTAATAAATTAAAGCAGCGATGAAGAATACAAAATGATTTTTGTTGCAGTGATTTTTTAGTTTTTTATTATTGTTATTAATTATCAAAAATGTTGTGAAAAAAACAACGGTGTCCGCTGCCGAGAGAAGAGTTTTTAAGCTATCGATTTCAAACTTCTACAGAACATTCTTCTTGACATTCTCTATCCTCCTATGGAAGCTTTTTTTTTTTTTAAAAAACTTCCTATTTTTTTTCTCGAAAAACTGTCGAAAAAAAAGGCCAAATTCACTACTTTTTGTTCAAATCGCCGCTATTTTGTCAAAAAAAATTAAAAGAAAAAAAAGCTTCCATAGGACGATAGAGAATGACAAGAAGAATGTTCTGTAGAAGTTTGAAATCGATAGCTTGAAAACTCTTCTCTCGGCAGCGGACACCGTTTTTTTTTTCACAACATTTTTGATAATTAATAACAATAATAAAAAACTTAAAAATCACTGCAACAAAAATCATTTTGTATTCTTCATCGCTGCTTCAATTTATTTAAAAAAAACCCAGACCGATTAGGATACCCTAACCATGAAAAAAAAAATCAGTGATTTTTCGGGCGGTCGCACTGAGATGATCCCTTAAGTTCGGCAGTGATGCATTCTGTACACAGAATATAGGCTTTTTTTTCTTTAATTCTGAAAATATTCCCCGAGGTTCGCCAACAAATTACGATCATTTTAAAATTGATAAGAAACCTGGATGAATTTTCTTCAAATTGTTTAACACATTTTAAGAGAAACTTCACGAGGAATGAGTATGGTAACGTATGGCACGCCGTTTTACTATTTAATCCTAGTATATTATTTTTACGGAACATGAAAAATAATTCATTATTTATAAATGAATAAAAAATTGTTCTAAGCGACTTTTCATTATATACCTACATAATAAAAATACAATACTATTATGTCCCGACATAAAATTAAATGCTTATGCAAAAGAAGAGATACAGAAAACCACGAATTATAATTATGTTGTGACATAATTATAGTTCGAATTATAATTATGTGGTGACATAATTATAATTATTTGAGATTCATTTCTTACAATGAAAAATATATTTTTATTATCTTGTGAAATAATAATAATCAAAAATAATTTCATTATGTATACAGATGATATACCCTATTTTCATTAAACACTACTATAATGAAAAATATTAAAATTATGCCACTATATAATAAAATAGCAGTCAATGTAATTCAAACCAGAACAAAAAGTAAATTCACAATTTCATTTATCATTTGAGTAAGATCACGTCAAGTGGACCCCCCATTTTCCACTTGATCATGAAAATTAAGCCTATGTATTTTTTTCTGAAGTAGTCACCATGCAAAATTAGTCCCCGGAACGATTTTTCAACATTTTCATTTTAACAACAATTTTTTTTACAGTGAAAATTTTGAGTACTTTTAATTAAAAAATAGATTTCAAATCAACCGTTGAAGATAAATTAATGAAATTTTCCGGATTTATTGTCAAATGTCTATATTTTAATAAAATAATAATGGCTTGAAATTATTTGTTCATTATCCTATTGTTAATTAACTTTTAAATAAACAAATGAAAATTTCACTGATTTCTCGGTGAAAAAATGAAGTTTTTTTTCATCAGTTACATGCGTCATTTATTTAAGTTTTAGATCCTGAAAGAAAATTTCACTGCTCGTGATTAGTTTAAACAATATGAATTTATTTATCACCGCGCGCCGCCTGCCGGGCGCTCTCAATACAGCGCGCGGCCGAGCGTCTCAGGCTATATTGTAGCTTCGGTCAGTCGTAATTAAGAATTACAATTAAAAATATTATTATTCAACAAATTTCATTCTTTTAAACAATATCATGAAGAATATAATAGAATAATTTTCCATTATTAAACTGAAACAGGGAAAACTAACTAATGATCAAGTATCAAATTTTGCAGAAACGCGTTATCTTTATTTTAAAAAAAAAAAAAAAAACGGATTACACGGTTTTGTAAAATTTATATTTGATTATTTATTAATTTTTTTCTGTCTTAGTTTCATAATTAAAAATTATTTCATCATCACATTGTATCGTTTATAAACAATACAATGAAATAATCTTTAAACATTGCATTGTTTATAAACAATACCGTGTGATCCGTTTTTTTTTTTTTTTTTTAAATAAAGATAACGCGTTTCTGCAAAATTTGATACTTGATCATTAGTTAGTTTTCCCTGTTTCAGTTTAATAATGGAAAATTATTTTATTATATTCTTTATGATATTGTTTAAAAGAATGAGATTTGTTCAATAATAATATTTTTAATTGTAATTCTCAATTATGACTGACCGAAGCTACAATATAGCCTGAGACGCTCGGCCGCGCGCTGTATTGAGAGCGCCCGGCGGGCGGCGCGCGGTGATAAATAAATTCATATTGTTCAAACTAATCGCGAGCAGTGAAATTTTCTTTCAGGATCTTAAACTTAAATAAATGACGAATGTAACTGATGAAAAAAAACTTCGTTTTTTCACCGAGAAATCAGTGAAATTTTCATTTGTTTACTTAAAAGTTAATTAACAATAGGATAATGAACAAATAATTTCAAGCCATTATTATTTTAATAAAATATAGACATTTGACAATAAATCCGGAAAATTTCATTAATTTATCTTTAACGGTTGATTTGAAATCTATTTTTTAATTAAAAGTACTCAAAATTTTCACTGTAAAAAAAATTGTTGTTAAAATGAAAATTTTGAAAAATCGTTGGGGGGACTAATTTTGCATGGTGACTACTTCAGAAAAAAATACATAGGCTTAATTTTCATGATCAAGTGGAAAATGGGGGGTCCACTTGACGTGATCTTACTCATTTATCATAATAATAATTCATGAAATTCGATTATGAATGAAGTGATAATCAAAATTTAAAAAGATTTATGTCACTGGGTATATAATAAAAATTTAAACAATTTTTCTTATGTACCGCCATAATGAATAACTTCAATAACGAATTTTAATTATGAACTAACATAATTCTAATATGATTTATTTATCATGAAAATAAACCAAATGGTAACGACAAATAAAAATTATCCTAGTATATATTAATATGAGTGATGATTTAATATTATCTCAGTACATAATTTTAATTCAAACATTATCATTATGTACATAATTTGAATTTCAATTTCAATAAAATTTTAGGCCCAATAAAATCGAAATGTCATAAATATTAACTTCAAAAATATAAATGCTAATAAGCTAATTTCATTTATGTCCCCGCATAAAAAAAATTGTTGATTAAAATTATGTTAATTATTATGCTGATATTTGTAGTTATCGTGAGACATAATAACAACTAAGGTTTTATATGTAACTTGACCAAAAGTTTTAATTCATTGTCATTCTATTATCTCACTACATAATAATTATTCTAAAAATGTGCTATTTTAATTATGTAGTTACATAGAAAAAATAATCATAAATAAATAATTGTCATTAAATAATTTGATGACAATTTTCCTTCTGCTATTGAATAGTAAAACGGCGTGTTATAGCTAACTCAATATTCGTTCAATTTCTACAAAGCTTTCCGCAACAAAGTGAAAAGAATGAAACACTTGATTATATAGGTATACGTATACCGTCGGCCATGGGTTGTTGTTGTGAACTGAATAGAAGTTTTCACTCGGCACTCGCGAGGCTTACGGCCGGTGCATATCTGCGCGCGTAAACATTCTTCAGTCAACGCTGTGCAACAGCTCCCCGGTTAGGGTTTATGAATATTTATCTATTATTTGTGAATTCCATACATGTATATTAGGGTGGCCCAAAAAAACCATTTTTTTTTTTTCAAGTCTTACCAGCTCAAAAGTTTCTTTTAGGTATGAAAAATATTCTCAATTCAATTTCAAGCCTGATAACTTTTTACCTATCAAGATTACAAGAAAACCTTATGAAACCTTTTTTGTAGAGAGGTGAATTGTGCATTAAAATTGGAATAAAAAATTTTTGCGGAGTTTTATGCGGAAAAAACGAAGAAAGAAATTTTTCATGTGTTATTTATATTGGAAAACGGAAAATCGTTGAGCTTCTCGTATACTTGAGATATCAAGCTCCGCTTTCAGGAGAATTTTTTTTATACCTAGAAGAAACTTTTGAGATGATAAGAAAAAAACTTTTTTTGGACCACCCTAATATATGTACATATGAGGTGTTCCATACCATTTCGAACGGTCAAAACGTTGTCCACTCTCAAAAAAATTGAAATCTTGTCAAATTAGTCAATTATATGAAAAAAAACAGTGTGAATTATTTCAAAATTTTTCTAGATAAGTATAAGGAAACTGCGATTGAACCATGTTAATAATCCTAACACAGTCCGACCCCGGAATAAGCGTGCCTAGACCCGCAAGGGGAAGAATTTTTCCAAGAATCGCTATACCCCCACCACCCGGTATTCCCAACGTCTCTCTGCTTGTTTTGGCTCTTTCTTTATTTTGATGCGCGACCTCTCAATAAGCTCTCAATAAGTTGAGCTCGGCGCGCTTATTCAGAGGTTGGGATACAAAGTTCAACCCGAGCTGAAGTCTCAGTTGGAGTGGGGATACACTGTTCTTGGAATTCACCGAGAAACGGAGATAACGCGCTTATTGCGGGAGCGCTTATTCCGGGTGATACGAAATATTGGCCCGCCTAGTACCACAACCTCCAATTTTTATTTTTTTATTTTTTTTATGTTTCCTGTTTTTAGGAAGGCTGTCAATATGTACCGTGTTATGAAAAGCCTAATTATCAATTCGAAAAAAGTCAACGTGATATCGGTACTAGGCAATAGCATCTGATTTCCAATCTTTTTTTTACGAGGAAGGAATTTTTGTTCAACATAATAAATGTATAATGTTTTCTTGACATGAGAATGTATTTTTCGTGGGTGACTATCACATTTATATAACTAGGCGAAAGGTTTTTGCACCAAAGGTGTGCTTTTTATGGGGATATCATAATAATAAAACAAAGGACAGCTTTAAAACAACGAATCGAGCCATTCTGAAAAAATAGGTGTTACTGTACACACTTCAGAGTATTTTTTCAAATTTTTTTAGAAGAATCGAAAGTGACATACTGACCGAAAAAAAATATTTTTGTGTAATTTTGGTGAAAATGGGCATTTTTGAAACTCGAAAAATTGAAAACAAAATTTTTTCACAAAGTTCATGTAAAACTGCAACTTTTTTATCTGAAACATTTTTCTGTTGAATCAAATGCTCACGAGATATAACGGTATTTTGAAAATATTGAAATTTTGAAAAACTCGAAAAATGCAATTCAAAAATTTTGAAATAATTCACACTGTTTTTTTTTTTCATATAATTGAATAATTTGACAAAATTTCAATTTTTTTGAGAGTGGACAACTTTTTGACCGTTCGAAATGGTATGGAACACCTCATATATACTATAAAACCAATGAACACAAATCAAATAATAGATATTTACGGTGATCATCATTTTCGGGTGAAACGAATTTTGACCCCCCCTCCCCCCCCCCCCCCCCAAATCTGTTCAAATTCTTGGCTGACAATGTTCCTGAAACATCAGGACCTAAGCTCAATGGGAACACGTGCACCACCGAGTTTCAAACGTTCTATTTAGATAAAAAATAGCCTTCACCACACAGCTCGTTTTCAGGAGAAAAAAGAAATTGTGGTAAAAAACGAATATCTTCTATCACGTGGTTCAAATTTTTCGAATAAAAGTAGAAACAATTCGTAACTAATAATTGTGCTCTTCTCGTGGTTTCTCTGCGGGATGAAATATGTAACGAAAAATATTTCTCAGTTGTAAATTGTTATTAGTTTCGTAGAAAAAAATTAGAACTTTGCAATAATAAATATGTGTATTTATTATACCCATTATAATTAATATGAACCAGCAGGTGATTTGGTTGATCACGATGGGCCAACCCTCGATCTTCCCGCCCAGAGAATATTCTTTTATCGGTCACAATATATTTTCTACGAAATATGATTGTGTTAATTATCATGATTATGATGGATCGTTCAATTTTTTCGAGAAGTGGATTGATGGATTGATTTCAAAATTCAATCAAATCTGATTGGAATTTTCGTGACCTTGGAATCAGATCTGAGTTAGCGCGAATCCTATCGATTGAGACCATCATCTAAATCCGTTGATCCATTCTCGAGATCATCATTGAAAATTTTGTTTCTTGACCAACTCAGAAGCTACTGAACGATTTGGAATCTGATCAATTCCATGTTGGGAAAAACTACATCGAGTTGAAAATATAAAAAATATGAAATGGGTTGAAAAATGATTCGTAGCAAAAAAACATGAAAAATGCTGGAACGGATATTCTCAACATGCATATTCAGTTCAATACATTCCAAAAATTGTGAAGAAACCAGCCAACGTAATTGGGTATTGATGGAAATGCCCTATATAATACAGTTGGTATAAATGACTCCATTCTTGTAGGCTGTGGTGGTCAAACAGTCGCACGGTCGATATATAGCAGACCTACTTATTGGCACAGCTAATCGTAACCAGCCCATTATACGGTCCTTCCGTACCGACAAGACCGGTTATTTGGAAATCTGCCATTACCCTCATGCCCCGCGGTGCCCCCGGACCGGGCTTCAAAAAATTGCCCGTGGCTGGCCGTCTTTACAATCTTTAGTCAATGTTTATGGTTTAAGTCTCGAGCAGCGATCAACCTACGGGTGATAGATACTGAAAACTGCCTATCTTAACCAATTACGATTTTCAAATGAGGTTTAACACACATGTGTGCCATCTCACAACAGAGACATTATGCAAATTTCAAGTCGTTTGAAACAATAAGTACAGAGTTACTCCTCATAATACTTCTGAAATAGCCTTTATTCGAAAACCTCCCATGCGTCTTAATTATTTTAATTAATTATGCGTCTTAATCAAATTCCTTAAAAAAAAGGTCTGATTATAGATATTCGTCAGACAAGCCGTTTCCGAGTAATTAAGCTTAATAAATTGATAAGTTTTTTCGATTTGACTTTTTTAATTTGAAATTCTGTAACTGATCTATTGATGAATATTGATGAATTGATATCTCTGAACTATGATGAAATCAATGAATATCTACAAAAGATCACGACGGATTCTTAAAGGAAATTTAACGTTCTACAAAAAATATCTCTTAACATTTTTGCCTAAATTCAATACTTCAAAAGTTATGAACTTGAAATTTCAATTTTTTCTTAGATTTTAATTGAGAATAACTTTTGAAGGATTGAATTTAGGCAAAAATGTTAAGATATCTTTTTTGTAGAACATTGAATTTCCTTTAAGAATCCGTCGTGATCTTTTTGACAAAAGATCAAATTATGAATAAAAATCAAAAATATCGATGAGAGACCTCTTAAAATTAATATTAAGGGCTCAAACTTTCACGAAATTGTTTTTTTTTTGTCATGCTGATTCTGTTCTGTTCTCTATCCGGCGCGATGAGATGCGGATCTGAATAAAGAACCTATTCTTTAACACGAGTCTAATCTTATTTCTTGCCTTCATAATATCCCAACATTAGATAAATTGATAGAATAAATGCCCATTTCAGCTAGTTATTCTGTAGGTAAAAAAAAAACCTCTACAAGTTTGGTCGAGATCCATGACTCGGACGTGCGATACAAAATTTTTTTAAATTATACTCACAAAATACACATAAAAATTAAAAATCTTGGCTGTAGTAAACATATTTTCGATTCAAGAAAGTATCCATGAAGACTGAAATTATCTTGTACAGAGTAATTTTTTTTTAACCAACATAAAATTACTTGGTTCAATAAAGTTTTGTCATTTTTTCGGTGTTCCTACATATTTTCTTGGTTCAAGTAAGCCTTTTATTCGGTAGAAATATTAAATCATTGCCTGAAATACTCCATGTTCGATATCCAGTTCATCACGGGTGTGTTCCCACTGTTCAACAAATGCGGCTTGGTCAGGATGATCCATTTTTCATGAATTAATGACAAGTAAATCAAACCAACAAAATTCGTATTATTCACCAAAAATGTGTAACTGAATCAAAATTTATATCAAATGACAATTGATAAATTTTTGAAGTTCTACGACGACAAATCGTGACACAATTACTATAAACAAAATGCAGGTAACAGTAAACAGTTTTGAGTTGCTTCGTAAACCTTTTTTTGCAATGAACCTGGCTACATCTGTCAACTCATTTGACGTTCATTCTTTTTTTTTTATAAAAATTGTATAAGAATACATAAATCGTGTACATGTCACTCGCGGCCGTTGCGGCCGATAGAATATACAGGGTGATTTATTTTAATCGCCCGGGGCCGATATTTCCGAAACTAAGCAAGATAGGAAAAAAAGTTTCATATAAAATATTCAGGGTTCAGAGGTGGACAAAACTTGGTGGTATCATTATTTCCGTAAGTTGAGCCGCCGAGGCTGGGTGAAGGTCAACTCGGTTTTTTTTAAATGGAATGATATATTTTTTTTGACAGAATCTGAGTGTCAGATTCTGCACCAAAAAGTACTCAGATACATATGGCCTAAGGTCAATGAGTAACGAGGGAGAGCCGAATTGGCATGGAATGCCCCATATACACTTTGAAAATGATAATATTGAGAAATATTTATACGTAGTAGCATGAATCATCCCGGAAGAAACGTGTAAAAATGAAAGAAATGTCCAGCGAATAAAAGCATAACAGGTGTATACATGTATGAAAACATTTCTACATTTATACACGTAGATTCTTATCCATTGCATTACACGCCAATTGCCCCTTGTTCATTGCATTACGAACCAATTTGTATCAAACGTGATCTCGATCCCATGTAATAAAACTTATTGTTAATTGCTACATTTTTGAGAATATCTAGTTTTTTGTTTTCTACGTCACAAATTCGGAATTACCGTATTCACCACCAATTGGAATCAACCTGTTTGAATCATCAAAGTGATTGAACGCGATATATATCGCGATACGCGATCCGTATGTTAAGTATATAAGCTGCAGCTTCGTGTATTTGATGCTTTTTTTTTTGAGTTGTTATGTACAAAAAAGAAAAACAGTGATATCAATTACATTAGTCCTACGAGCGACATCATAAAAATATTATAATATTATATTTTTTAAAAATATAATTAATTATTTATCATCTATAATTGTAAGTATTCACTTATTGTACTTGAGCTAATATAACGATAGATCGAATTATCTGAATTCGTTCCATGAATCAATTCAACTTGATTAATTCTCTTACATCTCCATCAATCGATTTTTTTCTACAGATGTCTGACAATGAGTCAAATATGCAGTTGAAGGACGCACAACCTGGCTCATCAGAGCCGACGACCAGGCCTGAAAAGGAAAGGAAGATGGAGACTACCCCCCCAGCTGATAAGACGCATGAGGTGCAGAAGGTGAAAGGTATTTTGATTTCCTTTTCTGTAATATAATTTTACTTTTTGATAATTAGCATATATTATTAATCACCCATCGTTTTTTTTATATCTCAGCAAACAACAGAGGAAATCGGGCCGGGCGGTGGGTGCAGGAGCGGCGGTTGGCGGCCATGCGTCGGCAGGCATGGTTCGACAGGGAGCGAGAAAATGCGGCGCATAGGCGCAACTTGGTGGCTCTTCTACGTGAAATGTCGCGCCCACGTTGAGCATTTTATTAAATAAATAAAATTATTATAATAAATTAAAATTATAAATAAAATTGCTTCATTTTTAAATACAATGACAATGACACGAGATTTATTGATGAGAGTAAATTACAATAATTTAATATCTTTTGTAATGATTTATTGATATAATAGGTGCTTATATATATATAATATTGGTGTAAGACATAGACGGAGAGCTACTGACCGAAAAGGTCAGGTAATTTTAGCGTCAATGAAACTCGGGGAGATACCTACCTGAAGGACTCTTTTGCGAGAATCGTCAATCTGGCAGGCCGTACCTGGTGGGTGCAGGTGTTATGGGGTGAGAAAAAAAAAAAAAAAAAAAAAAAAATGGTAAGAGTAGCGTCCCTCAATTTTGTTCCAAACAGGTCCTCTGTACTCCCAATACACCGAAAAAAAATTTCAAATCGATCGGTTGGTAGGAAGGTGTTGCTAACCTTAATTATAATTGAAAAAATTATAATAATTTTAAGGTAATAGTAGCGAGGTTGGCTTTAAATTTTAAATTTTTTTCGGGTGTATTGGGAATACAGAGGATCTGCTTGCAACAGAATTTACGGACGCTCAACTTACCTTATTTTTTTTTTTCCCCCACCCCATAACACCTGCACCCACCACGTACGGCCTGCCAGATTGACGATTTTCACAAAAGGGTCTTTCAGGTAAGTGTCTCCCTGAGTTTCATTGACGCTAAAATTACCTGACCTTTTTGGTCAGTAGCTCTTAGACTAACAAGGAAGGTGTGTGGAATTGCAAAAGAAGAATACCCAATAATGAAATTATTAAATATAAGAGAGCTTTTTTATTTTTCAGTACAGTGAGTGGTTTGCTTGGCTGGAGAATTCAAAGAATATTAGTTTTTTCGGGCTATATGTTACGGTAAATAATAAAATTGCGATATTTGTACGACATGAACAAAATGTATTTAAGGGGGTATATACACCTTTAAATGGGTTGAATTTCTGAAAAACAATTTTTTGTTTCTGCAATTTGAAGACTCTGAACAAATTGAAAAAAATCATCATGTTTGAGGAGGGTTTGACCCTTATTATCCATATTTTACATCATGTATTACTTTCAGTCTAATAGCGGTTGCGCTGAAGACAAGAAAAGACAAAACTACTTGGTTGTCGTAAAGAATCAGAACCAGAGTTGGACCGATCTTTGAATTTGAATTGAATTTGAATTGACCTGAAAATAAAGTCTTAGGACTCGCTCGTATTCTATGTCTTACCTCCGACACAGCGCTTTAGTAACGCCTTGTCGCTGAGGTCAACGGAGACTGGTCTGACCTCATTCATCTCAATTTCTGGGAGATTAGCCCAGTGTTTGAATGTCTCAACTGTTCGAACTGCAATTACCTGTTGATACTTATACCAAGAGTCTCAACCCTCCGGGTAGAGATGGGCCTGCGGCTTATCGTCTGTCGAAGACTTGTGGTACCATATACCCCATATAGCTGTTTTTATACTTTGAACTAATTTGGGGTTGTTCCGTAAGCATTTCAATAGTAAGACAGATAGTTTAAACCTCTACTGCTCCAAAAATGCAAAAAATACAAAATTAATTTTTTTTTAAATTTCAAAAATATTCAAAAAATGGCTGTAACTTCTTCATTTTTACATATTTTCACATGATGATTTTTTTACAGATAGTTTACATCCCTAATGTTCCAAAAACGCAAAAAACACAAAATCGATTTTTTCAAAATTCAAAGGTGTATTATAATACCCCCTTGAGCGTAGAAACAGTTCTAGTAGATAAATTTAAAATGTCGTCAAATTATATTTGTGAATTTTACAAAATTGAATAGGACAAAACAGAACGGCACATGACTCTATAATAAATACTAACGCATTGAGAGCGACTCTCGAGAGTATTACTCTCATGTGGACAGGCACCTTAAGAAGCTAGCGGGGTTGTTGCAACCTCTCCGCATATCCGACTCTCCTGGCATATCTATTAGAGAACTCGCCGGAGAGCCGAATAAAAGGAACGGAATGAATATTTATATGACGTTCTGGCGGAAGTCAATCTTACAGAATTGATTTGTCTGTAAGAATAATTTTTCTATCTTATCACCCCGATGCAGTGGATGTATATAATTCAAGAATGAGCCTCAGCGATGGCTGTGACAAGCTACAAGACCCAAAAACCAGAATGAAGCATGGTATCGAACTGTTTTCTCCGTTCAAAGCGATGTTACTTGAAAGATGCAAGATAGAGGATGTTGGAAAATTCTTCACTGGTCAGGAATCGTATTTCGTACAGACAAAACACAGCGATATCAATCACATCGAAAGCAACCGTTGACCAGAAAGGTAATATAATAATAGATAACATTATCTGAATTCGTTTTATGGATTAATTCAACTTGATTATTTGCTACTACTTCTTGATCAACCGATTTTTTTCAAGATGTCTGAACAACAACAAAAGATAAATACAGCTGAGGCCAACGACGGTGAAAAGCTGGCCAAGCCTAATGAAAATGTCCAGGCGGACGACACCCCTGTGGCGCAGGCGATACCTCAACGAAACGGGCAGTGGGTGCAATAGCGCCGTATAGCGGCCCAGCGACATCAGGCATGGCTGGACAGGGAAAGATTAAACGCGCAAAACAGGCGCAATTTGGTGAAGCTACTAATGGAGATGTCGCGCCAGAAATAAAATTACATGTTATAATAATTATTCAACAATATTCAATAATTATTCCTAACTCTACCAAGTTCGTTGACAAATGATACGGCGCTGCTTTGTTAAATGGCAAAATAGCAAGATTGTTGAATCCGTCCTGCGACTCGATAATCATGGATGGTGAGATGATGTGTTGGCACAAAGATCGCAAACGGTTTGGATCCAAGGGGATGAGTTTCGATGTGAAAAGAATGACACCCACAAGCACTGACTAGCACTGCTTCATTGCCTTTGACGTGATTTTGTACTGCTGGTCATCTTGCTGATGGTCTTGCTGATGATCTTGCTGGTCATCTTGCTGGTCATCTTGCTGGTCATCTTGCTGATGGTCCAGTGTCTCATAGACTGGAGATATCGACCTGCGCTTTCGTACACAATTCAAAATATATTCCTGCATTTTGTCGCAAAAATTAAAAAAAACATCCACTGACTGCTCACTGGTTTTCCCTTAACAAAGTTCGTTTGTGCATCAGTCGATACTTCAAATCGATAACCCCCGATTCGGAATTTTATTTGAACATATTTATTTGAATTGACATGGACTGCCCCATATATACATGCATAATATAGGAACTCGATTTGCCTGCACCGCGGCACGTGTCGCCGTGACCGCGTGTGTCATTTTTTGAGTCGATATCTTAGGCTCCTCAAATTTAGTCTAAATTCAAAGTGTTTAAAATTTATTATAAATTCGAATAACATATAAATTATACTCACTTCATACTGCACCTACAACACCCAGGCACCGCAAGAATCCGCAGTCAATCTGATATTTTCTTCATAGTTCGTGTTTCTATCGAAAGTGCCTTATGCGTGCTACATCCACGTACTCGAACTTTCGATGTAGGTTTCCCTCGCGATTGTTGCACGTGCCCTTGAACCTAACGTGAGCAAATTGCGCGGCTGCCATTATCACTATACACCCGTCCATCTTATAGCATATACAGTAGAGTGGTTCAAACAAAATTTATAATTTTCTTTATTCAGTTCTTACCCTGTTTATTTCTCTTTCGTCTGTTGTCCAGGCGTGAAAAACCATGCCCACCCATCATATACGACCAAACTTAGAAACGCGACCGAACACGTTCTGCATTCGTCGTCACGGTTTTCCAATAGCATTTCACTCTCTGTGAACAGCTGCGTTGCCTCATCAACTTCATCGTACAACTCTCTTCAATGCACTTTAAATTCTTCTTCCAGGTTTAACGCGGTTATATTCACCATTCTACACTTCAACTGCCTTCTCGCTGCCTTCCGCGCCTTCTTTGCATTTTTCCGTATGCATCAGCTATCCAGTTAGTATAGAGATCAGTGCAGTGACGTCACTCACTGTGCCAGGATTCCCTGGTGTATACAAATTAGCATAGAGTTGCCTTCGCTAGGCTACGTAGAGAGAAGAGACTCACCCACGGTCTTACATACAGGTCGGGAAGCTCCGGTGGTGGGGGAAGGGTCGACTAACGTTACTCGTTTTTGTACTTCACTTCCTGACCGTATGGAGCGCAACGATGTAGGAGTAATTTTCAATGACTAAGGCCATAACCTCGAATTTCTGCATTCAAATTGATTTACGTTTTACGTTATTGCAAGTGAACGATGGGGAAAGTTTGTGCTGTTCCCAAGTGCACCAAAACAAAGTGAACAAGACCAAACGTTCTATGTTCAAAGTTCCGTCTGACGAAATCACGGTTCACAAAATGAGTGCGTATATGAGATAAATGCAAGCTTTTGATGATTCTACGTTAGGTTAGAATTAACTCTCAGAGTCCGATATGGTTAATAAGATAACCGGAATCGATATACATTCGTAAATAAGTGTTAATGAATTAGCGAACTGATTGCAGGTGGCAAGTTCTGTTCATTTACAATATTATTTAATTACAAACGACTGTATAATGAAGTTGATAAACCAATGTCAAACGATATTAATTCGTGAATAATATGTAAGAAACTAATGAATTTATTGCAGATGTAAATTTCTGTTCGTTTACGACAGTATTGAGAAGCTAGCAGTTCCTCGAGGACTATAAACTGACTTGTGGCATCACTTCGACAACGACGGTCAGGAATGAAGCAATGTAAATTTTATTCAACGAGACAATTTGATTCTATGAGACATCTCTAATGTAGCAGACAATAATCGAAATTTCTTTACAGCCTAAGAAGATGACTAGTTAGATAATTAGTACGATAACCTGCTAGACTATCAGCAAGATGACCCGCAGGACCATAAGTGAGATAACCAACAAGCCTATTAACAAGATGACCAGCACGATCATTGGCAAGACCATCAGCTAGACTATCAACATAACCGACAAGATCATCAGCACGATGACCTGCAAGATACCCGCCAAGATCAGCGCGATGACCAGCAAGACCATTAGCAGGATGACCAGCAACACAATCAGTAAGATGGCCTAATAGATTGTCAGAAAGACCATTGGCAAGATAACCAACAAGATTATCAGTACGATGACCAGCAAGATCATCAGCGTGATGACTCTGATGAAGATAAATAGACATGCTTTCGAGCATGTCTTTGTTCTCTTTTGTGAAAATGTGACTAACAACTCTCCGTTCACCAGTTATAAATTAGTAAAATTGGTTTCAAGTCTATATACGAAATTTTAATAAAATTAATTATTAATAAAATTATTAATCAATTAAATTATTATTATTATATAATAATAATTTACTTCTAAATCATTTAAATAGTATGTAGAATAAGTATATAGACATGAATTTGTTATTTTGGTTTTTTTTTCAAATTTCCGAGAAAAAGCGTCACACATCTATTAAATGCCGGATCAGTCAGCTTCAGTCTTGAAGGAGTTTTCGTCAAAGTATATTCTGAAATTTTTTTTTAAAAAAACACGAATGAAAGTTGAAAATATTTGTGGTTGAATGAATTTGAAATGTCGAATAATGAGTGAAATTTTTTTATATCCAATCAATATGTCTTGAGCATTTCGATAACTGGCTTACTTTTAACATTTTTCAGAATATTCTCAGGCACAGCCTTTCCATTCCTGCCTTTCAGAGTCATCTCTTTCAAATTCTGGCGGCCAACCAATTTTAATAACAATTGTGTGACCATTTTTCTGGGCTTGCTAGAATATTTTTCGTTGATTTTGTGAAGTGTGGCGGTTTTGATAAAAATATTGCTCCCTTGACGGAGTTCAGTTTCATCTTCAGTGGCGTCGTCGTTACTCTCATCATCATCATCATAATCATCATTGTCATCATCGTTATCGTCACTACCACCAGCAGCAACAACGACGTTATTATGATGATCATCACTGCTACCAGCAGTAACAACGATGTTATCATGATGATGATGATCACTGCCACCAGCATCAACAACGACATTATCATCACCACGATGAGCGACGACGTTTTCGTTGTACCCAGCACCAAAAAGAACATCATCGACATTGCCATCACCACCAGCAATACTCTCATCGTCAGAATCAGAGGTGATTGATAATCCGGTAACTGTACCGTCAGTGTTTACAGTTAATTTTTTTAGAAATTCAATATCACCTAGAAAATATATTGATACAAAATAAATATTCACTTTTGTAGACAGAATAGCTAATTACGAACGCTAGATCTGATATAAATAAAAAAATTAGATTTTACCACTTTCTGCTATTATTCTTGCAGCAAGAAATTTGCGGCCCCACCGAACAGTTACCCAATTATCCCTCAAACGCTTATTTATGCTAGCTGAATCGACCACGCTCACCGTTCTTTCCTTCTTCCAGATGACCAAATAATGCATTTTTTTAAATTAAAATATAAAATATTGATAAATTTATTCCGATATTTTTAATAAACGTAGAAATAGACAGTTTTAGACAGATAGCGGTAAGTCAAAAAACAACGCAATCATTCGTTTCGTTAATTTTTGTCTTTTTTTCTATATTTTTTCTTGTCTTGGTTTTAGGGTGGGCTCGCAAATCACAGTTGCCCCAAAAATCAGCACAAAAATCGCGATCTTGATGGCAATCTTGCTCGTGATCTTGCTGGCGATCTTGCTCAGACAAAAAATAAAGACTAAAATAAAGACTAAAATCAAGACAGAAATCAATACGTGTTTTAGCTAATTTATTGTCCCACGAGTACCCGATTTGTCGAGTTCATCATTTTTGCTTTATTTTTCCTTGTTATTGCTCTCCTACGTGGAAGCTAGTATTTTATTTATTATTGTACAACTCGCCAAACGCGGCCAGGTCGCCTTTACACGATTGAATAGAGTATAGAGAATAGAGAGAATCGAGGACCTAAGAGATAATGAGAAATCCGCAGAAAGACGTTTCACCCCTCATCATCCCTTAAGAGTACAATTTCTAAAAATGCTGAAATTAGTTTTCAGGTATTTGAATGAGCAATCGCTAGAAGCAAAAACCAAGTCGATATCTCATCGGAATCAAAAGATATGGAGAAATCCGCGAAAACACGTTGCACCCCTTTTCATCCCCTTGGGAGTCTAATTTTGAAAAATCGCTTCTTATCCTGTGGTCACATCATAAAAGGAATATGCTCCCAAAAATTCAGGTTTTTAGGTCCACGGGTTCGGTCTGGGCGTTGATGTGTCAGTCAGGACTTGTTCTTTTATATATAGATAGATAGAAGAAGAAGAAGATTGTACAACTCGCCAAACGCGGACAGGTCGCCTTTACACGACCTGTAGCTGTTCCATACCCGCGTGGAAATACCCCCGGGTAAATGATTTGTTAATTTTATTTCTCATTCAATAAAGTCAATATTTCTTTATTAAATTCTAAAACTCGAGTCGGTACTTGACGCCTAGCTGATCCTTCAACTGATCCCCACCTCTCTCCGCTGTACTGCAGTTCGCCTACGCTTTTTTGAAACTGGCGGTACTCCGCCTGGCGCCCAACATCTTGTTTAAATATCAATTTTCAGTCCAATTGTCGACTGGATGGTTCTCGTAGCCTAGCTATCCGGTCTAGTTCGATAACCAATAAAAATACACGTCACAACGTGTATGTGAATAAATATTAAAAAACATCATATTGTTACAAATGAATTCGTGTTTATATTCATTTCACTGAACTGACCTATTCCAGATTGGTACTATAATGCCGGATTTATTCGTATGATTAACTCTGTTCGTAACAATATTCGTTATTCGCATTTATCTTCCCAATCTATAATATTTGAATATGTGTTTAATGTTTAAGTCACACGGAATCGCGGATAGAATCGGATACTTATCGTCTACATGCCCTCACGGGTGGTAAGACAATATAGGAAGGAGAGAGAGAATCGTATACAGTCAAGTGTTACGTATTGAAACTGTTTTGTCGAACGATACAGTCTACCGCAGTCTATAGATGCGTTCGGCATGCAGATAGGAACCGTTTGAGAATACACGCAACTGCTGATTGAATTTCATGAGATCGGATAGCCCGCGGAAAGAAGAGGATCTAGTTCTCAAAATTATATCTTTTTACTTCCAGCAGGGCGGAACACATCTGAGTCCATCATATCGATTCAAACGTTTATAAATTTTTTTAGATTATAATGGCGTACGTCATGGCAAAACGAAAATTTCATAAGTCGACGCGCCGGGGGTCTATAGACACCACAATGACGTCAAACTTGTAATAATGTTATTTTTCGTATATACGTTCGATTTTATTTTAATTTTGCGTTTCGTCTAGATTTTAGTCTCGACTGTAATATATTTTTTTGTATAGGCCTTTAGCTTTGTTTTTATCTAACATTTTTTATCCATTTATATTTAATTAAATCCGTATAGAAATGAATGAAAATAAAAATTCGTGTTATTGCTACAGATTTGTTATTTTTTTTTTTTTAATACAGTAACGTTATCAAATCGTCAATGACAATATAGAAATAGCAATTTTAATAATTGTATTCAATGAAGTATATTTCAATGAAGCAAGTATTTTCTTTCATCATTGCACGAGGAATGGAGGAATGCCCGTTTTTTTACACACGGAAACTCTTGAATATGCAATGGTAGGCTCGCAAATCACAGTTGCCCCAAAATCAGCACAGATATGTCAGAGTGGGTCACATCCTTAAATTTCTGACAGGACAATCATTTTCAACTTCAATTCAATTCGCAGCAGCTGCCGATATAAGTCGAAACACATCTGACTAAATAAGACAAAAATTAATACAAAAATCAAGACAAGAAGGAAGACAAAAATCAAGACAAAAATCAAGACAAAAATCAAGACAAAAAGTAAGACAAAAATGAAGACAAAAATCAAGACAAAAAGTAAGACAAGAAGTAAGACAAAAATCGAGACAAAAAGTAAGACAAAAATCAAGACAAAAATCAAGACAAAAATCAAGACAAAAAGTAAGACAAAAATCAAGACAAGAAGTAAGACAAAAAGTAAGACAAAAATCAAGACAAAAATCAAGACAAAAATCAAGACAAGAAGTAAGACAAAAATCGAGACAAGAAGTAAGACAAAAATCGAGACAAAAAGTAAGACAAAAATCAAGACAAAAATCAAGACAAAAATCAAGACAAAAAGTAAGACAAAAATCAAGACAAGAAGTAAGACAAAAAGTAAGACAAAAATCAAGACAAAAATCAAGACAAAAATCAAGACAAAAATCAAGACAAAAATCAAGACAAAAAGTAAGACAAAAATCAAGACAAGAAGTAAGACAAAAAGTAAGACAAAAATCAAGACAAAAATCAAGACAAAAATCAAGACAAGAAGTAAGACAAAAATCGAGACAAAAAGTAAGACAAAAATCAAGACAAAAATCAAGACAAAAAGTAAGACAAAAATCAAGACAAAAATCAAGACAAGAAGTAAGACAAAAATCGAGACAAAAAGTAAGACAAAAATCAAGACAAAAATCAAGACAAAAATCAAGACAAAAATCAAGACAAAAATCAAGACAAAAATCAAGACAAAAAGTAAGACAAAAATCAAGACAAAAATCAAGACAAAAAGTAAGACAAAAATCAAGACAAAAATCAAGACAAAAATCAAGACAAGAAGTAAGACAAAAATCGAGACAAAAAGTAAGACAAAAATCAAGACAAAAATCAAGACAAAAATCAAGACAAAAAGTAAGACAAAAATCAAGACAAAAATCAAGACAAAAAGTAAGACAAAAATCAAGACAAAAATCAAGACAAAAATCAAGACAAGAAGTAAGACAAAAATCAAGACAAGAATCAAGCGTATGCAAGGGTAGGCTCGCAAATCACAGTTACCCCAAAAATCAGCACAGATATGTCAGAGTGGGTCACATCCTTAAAGTTTCGACAGGACAATCATTTTCAACTTCAATTCAATTCGCAGCAGCTGCCGATATAAGTCGAAACACATCTGACTATGTAACAACAACAAAAAAATTTTATACTATATTTTAGATAAAATATTTTAATTTTATATATATATTTTTTTTTATACCTAAAGCTGCCTGTTTTTTCACACACAGGCATGCTTGAATATGCACAGATGGGCTAGGAAATCTTAGAAGCCCCAAAAATCAGCTGTAACATGTCTAAGTGCGTCTCATCTACTGAAATTTCGGATGGTATAATTATTTTTAATTTCAATTGCTTGGGCTACGGAGAGCTGCTCGTTTTCATACACACAGGCACTCTTGAATACGCCCAGTGGCTTCGCATGCTGCGTCGAAGAACCGCGTTGTAACGGAGCGAAGCGAGGTTAGAATAGTGGTTTCCAATACGCAGTGACTTGAATTTATTTTCTATATCTGCTGCATAAGTCACGGAGAGCTGCCCGCTATCCACACGTGGGCAGTCTTGAACTTGCATGTATACTTGAATGTAGACTACATACTCTTGCATGGACTACACTTATCGGACTGGTCAGGGGGGTTAAGTTTGACATTTTATTCTGCCATCTGAACTTTGTCACTGCGAAACCGGAAACGAATGAAATTATTACCGATTACACAGATGTGTTCACATGTGTTAGTTTTCGTTGACATCTGAAATCTGTCACTGTGGAACCTGAACATAGTTCTCACACAGATGTGGTTTTTGTGTATTAGTTTACCCCCACCACCCGAAGTCCCTGGCCCTACTTATTACACATAAATTCTACTTATAATCCTCTTACATAGCATGTCGTTTTTTATATTATTAGATTGTGTTGGCCAACATTGTTATGAACATAAAATAAAAAGTGAAAAAATATATAGGAAATTCCACGTGAACTCGATAAACGTTTGACCTTGACCCCTTCGGATTGGGGCCATGATTCTTTTATATAATTGTACCTGCTTGAACAGACGCTCTGAATTTTTTAAAATTTCTTCGAAAAGCCACGATTTTTTTGAAAATGTACAAAAGGCCAAAATTAGAACTACAATTTAAAAATCTAAAAAAATTGGTCAAAAATCGTCCGTAAGATATCAAAATTTGTCGGGTTTATATTCGCTGGTTGGAATGAAAATGGTTCTAGAGCAACTAAATAGCAACAAATTATAGCGTTTTTATTTTTGAGTTTCGATGGTGCAGTGACGTGGCATTGCTAACTTTTTCTCATACCTGGCATCGCCGTCAATTTCGCCTAAACAGTTGAAGCAACAAAATGCGGGTTTAGGGAACAAATTAGCAACAAAAGAGCACTAAATCCTCACTATTATATGAGCTGATTCCGCTTCACGTAGACATGGCGATTCTACATTTTTTTTAACCTAACATAGCCGTCGATTCTGGCCAAACGGTTGGAGCAACAAAATCGGGATTCGGGGAACAAATTAGCAACTAAAGAGCACTACATCTCTGCGGTGGTGTCACTTCATTCCGGTCAAGTGGTTATTCCAGCTTTTAAGACGTATATTATCAGCTTGCAGCTGTAGGGTATCAAGTTCAAGAAGCGAGTTCGCTGACTCGTTAGCAAAATATTTTACGTCCTTCAAATTCGTATTGCTTCGGTGATTGAAATTATACGTTTTACAGTTTTGACTTTATAAATACATGTGAAGTTCAGAAGGTTATATGAAATAATGATTAAATGAATCTTGACCTCGATATTATGTAGAAGGAATTCTTGGAAGTAGGTCAGTAGAAAAGACACACATTTCTTGTGACGTTTGCAAGTCATGTTTTGATCTTTGTGCTTGACAGTTAGCTCTGCTTACAAACCTAATTTCATCATGGAAAACGATATCTTTGGTTCATGTTGTTTTACTCTAATTATGTTGGGTGACCAACACTGGGTTTCGTTTTTTCTGCTTTATTAAAGATTGAATAAAAATTTTCGTCTGAAGAGGGCCCTCATCAGGGTCGAAACGTCACAAGAAATGTGTGTCTTTTCTACTGACCTACTTCCAAGAATTCCTTCTATATATGAAATAATGGGGGTGAATGTGACAAGTTTCGAAATTGCAATATGATGTTCGCATGATGTTCGCATGATGTTGAGCGCGTGATATTCGTAAGGCTCCGTAGACTCGTAGATTTGGCCCGTATAGCTCCGTAGACTCGTAGATTCGGCCCTAAGGCTCCGTAGACTCGTAGATTCGGCCCGTATGGCTCCGTAGACTCGTAGATTCGTCGGCTTATTGAGACTGCGACTTATTTATTTCGTAGATTATTCGTCGACTTATTGCAACTGCGACCTTTTATTTTCTTAGATTATTTCATTTTTTTATTATTATCACACGCGTAGATTATAATGGCCATGCTTATTATCTGTCTTTATAGACTTTAATTATCACACCCCTTTGTTCAAGAGTTAATTACAATTATTACACCTTCTTTCTTCTTTTTTTTTTGTCAAAAGTTTCAGTTACGATTATTAAACACCCTTTTTTTTTTTTTTTTTTTTATACAGTCATCAGTGATACACGTTTGCTTTCGTTGTCTTTTGTTACAACAGTTCCACACTTTTTTTTTCAACAGTTCCACACATTTTTTTTTTTTATGAATTGACCCAAAGTTTGTTATAACAGTTCCACACTTTTGTTTTTTTTATTTTATGAATTCACGTCTGCACGTCTTGATTTGATGTTACAACGGTACCACACTTTTTTCTTTTATTTATGAGTTACAACAGTTCCATTTTTTTTATTTTTTTTATTCATTTATTTATTTATTATTTATTTTTTATTCATTTCCTTTTTGAATTATTCACTTTCTTGAAGGAAGTTTCACTGATATGATTTTTCGTGATTTAGAATATATTTTTTTTTGTGACTCGTTGCGCTTATGTACGCTCTTCGACCCCGTCTAGTTACAGACGAGTGAGAGTGCATTCCGCAATGGTAGAGATTTTTCACTTAAAATAGAAGTACACTTTGTTACTTTCTTTTTTTTTAAGTCACTTTCACTTATCACTCACTCACTACAGAAACGGGAATCCCACCTTTTTGTCATCATTTGTAAAGTCCGAACTTATGAGAACGTTTTAATTTATCGGGTTCTATCCCGCATTGGAAAGAATCGTGAGCAATTTCAGTTCCAAACCGCTCGCTCAGATTATCGAAGACGCCCCGACCTCATTCTTTGCTTGGGATTTGGATCCCACCTTTTGTCATTTTATTTTGGACTTCTTCACTGGTTTTCGTATCCGCACCGCTGTTCACCACTTTTATGTGACGTCGGGGTTTTATCGCTACTGAATCGTCATAGATAGGCATAGCTGTCACCATTTTTATCCCGTTTTACACTTAAAAGTAACTGGAGTGAGGAATAATTTTATGGGTGATTCGTATAAATGATTGAAAATTATTGGTAAACTTTAGTTTATTGAAAATTATTGCAGAAAATTGGAGATTGAGTTGTCTTGAAGAGGAAAGGGGATGGAAGAGAGTCGACTAGTCGGGGATAGAGAAGTGGAGAGGTTGGAGGTTGACTTAGGAGTGAGTTAATTAGAAAGAAATTATCGAGGGGTAAACCACGGAGGAGATTTGGTGTACACGACGCAAAGAATGTATGGGAGATGTGAGGAAATGTCGGGAGATGTGAGGAAATGTCGGGAAATGTGAGGAGATGTGGGAGATGTGGAGGAGATATGGCGGAGATGTGGGGAGATGTGGAGGAGATGTGGAGGAGATGTGGAGGAGATGTGGGGAGATATGAAGGAGATGTGGGGAAATATGGGGAAATATGGAGGAGATGTGGGTGAGGAAATGTCGGGAGATGTGAGGAGATGTGAGGAGGTGTGGGAGATGTGGGTGAGATATGAGGAGATGTGAGGAGATGTAGAGAGATTTCGGAAAATGTTCGGAGATATAGAGGAGATATGGGTGAGGAGATGTTGAAAAATATGGGGAGATATGGAGGAGATGTCGGGAGATGTTGGGAGATTTTTAGGAAAAGGAGATGTGGTGTAAACATTTTTGTACGGTGGTTTACCCCTCGGAAATTATGGTAGCTTGGTTAGGAGAGGTGGTAAGATGGGAGGCCACGTGTGCCTGAGTTGCATCGTACTGTCAGATGCATGCTCAGCATTTATGGCGTGGGAAAGCTACAGGCTCCAGGTATATGGTTTACTTATAGGATCGTGCCTTATCGGCTATGAGGGAGGGAAGGTGACGTGTGAACTGAAGGTCCAGACGTTACACACTACACTTGAACATTATATTGTAATTCTCTCACACCTCATACCTATGTGCTATCTCATTGACAAATTACTGAACCAGAAGCTAAAATCTACAAATGATTTAACTACATACTGTGACGTTGCATTTTGCAAACGTCATGAAGGACGCGAATTAAGCTACGGATCGGGAAGACGGACAGCGCCAGGGAAGTCAGCGACAAGTACCAGGTTTTCAATTTAGTCATATTTTAGGGATATTTATTTAATATTTTGCTTTTCTTTTATTCTCTTATTATATTTTGTCATCGGCGAAACTCGGAGGTCAACGCAAGGACGTCGAGGGAATCCTGATATGTCCGAAGCGGTGATCTCCACGGATCATCAGCTATTGCTAGTCTGAGTCATCTTACTTCCGTCGTACTCTAGGCTGTGGATGCCGCAGGAGTGGTCGAATAAGGCTGACTCTAAGAGTCTTCCTCCCGTTCCCGCCGACTTTTCAGCCTGGTGCTGGACCACATCCGGTCTACCAATTCCGGACGTCTCGACAACGGTCGAATAGAGCCAGGTGAACACACCAAAGTAACCATATGCTTCCCGTTATCGAAGACTCAGCGAGCTGGACCAGATCATCGACTTTCTCGCCATCATCCCGGACACGAACTGCAATCGTGTGATGCAGGCCTGCCTGTAAGTCTTCCACATCGTCCATGGGGGAGTCTGGATGCAGATCCGAGTATTAAGGGCATTAGAATTTCCGCCAGATCCTCTGTTGGTCAGTTTTTTCTGTTAAAGCGCAACCAGAGTGCACTTCATCCCGATGATGCATGCGAGGAGTCCCGAAACGAGAGCCGGAGTCGACAGAGAGAAGTTATCGAGTACGAGTCCCGGTGTACCGTATTTGAAATCCCGCCACGCCGCCATAATGAGCCTGGACAAATATTCAAACCAGGGTGGATTGGACAACACGTCCTCAAACTCATTTCGGCCGGTAAAGGTAGACGTAAGATTCGACTACTTTGCGATCGCCAAAGTCTGAAGACGAACTTTGCAGCGCGGGAACCCCTTGCCTATAAATTGGTCAACGCCGCAGGACTCAGCCTACTTCTACGCTTAGCCGTCTTCCCGACTACACCAGCATAGAACATCATACCGTACCGATTTCCCGAGTTTTCGCTTAGCCTATCCCGATATTGTGTGCAAATAGTTTATTAAGTTAGCTTCAGTTTTGTTTAAGTGCTACGCACAGTTCTCTCAGCTTGAAAGGTAAGACCTATTTTCTTGTACAACCACGAGTTAGCTCACGAATCCCGTTTACAGTGGAACCGCGTTATATTGCATGGTGCGGGCCAGTAGGGGAGAGAAATTCTGAGAAATGGCAATATAGTAAAGGCCCTCTCCACGCAACATTTTATCTCGTAACCACGCCTCCAAAAGACGAACCACGCAGTCGGCGCACGTAACTATATTTGAAAATATCCTTACGAGGCTCAGCAAAAGTTAAAACAGCTTTCTTCAGGAGTTATATACTGTAACTTGTGGGGATATGCTTCACTAGCTGAAGGCTAGTGAAGTTATCCAAGTTCGCGTGAATTCTTTGTCACGGGTAATGATTTGGAGCTCCTCCTGGGAAAAGTTGAAAAAACCCTTTGTTGACCCTAATACAGACTCGGATAGGTTTTATTCTACCAGAGCTGCCTCCCTACAGACTTGGGATATGCTAGGCTCACAGACTAGGATAGCAATTATAGCTCTATCGTAGCTGCCTTGAGTTCTAGCTCACCGAAGCTGCCTGTTACAGACTTGGGTCGCAGTACTCAGACTAGGGTGCCAATTACAGCTACACCGTAGCTGCCTGTACTGCGCCGAAGCTGCCTTCTAGCTAAAATGATTTTATTCTGAAAGTTTGAAAAGTGAGGTTAAGTTGCACAAAAATAATAGATAAATAAAGATTAGATTCCTTTGATAAATGATTTTAACAATCATCAGATTGTTTTTCTTATTTATTAAACATAAATGAAATAAACTTGAATTTTAACAAAAATAAAAATTAATTACAAAAATAAAATAATCAAACAAAAATGAGAAACAAAATTGAGAAAGGTAATATTTTACCTTCCTTTTGTATGAAAGTGAATCTAACCTAAAACTTATCTTAATCGTTAACCTAATTCGCTGCGCGTGTCGTTCTCTCCTTTCTTATTCGGATTTTGTGTTTTCTTGTTGAGAGTTTTATGAACTCGTTATTTGTTTTATTTATTTGAAAATTACCGTTTTGGCTAATTTTTGATTTTCTTTTCTTTTGAACAATGAAATGCCGCTTTGGCTAAGACTTGTTTTTATATTTGATTCTAGATAAAGGCCGCTTTTGGCTTTAGCTACAAATTTTGATATTTTTTGAATTTAAAGTGAGTTTAATGTGAATTTATGATATTTTTGCCATGTGGCTGGAAAGAGTGAGTCTAGAGGAACTAATGTGAGTCGGCTGGCCGTTTTGGCACGATTCCGCTCTTTCTAATTATTTGTGAGTCGCAAAGGCCGCTTTGGCACAAATACGCTGGTGAGCGTGGCGTCGCCTGAGTTTATATACCCGTCGCGCGGACCAAGATGTCGGGCGTCCTCGAGTGGGGGGTGTAGTGACGTATGTAACGTGTGACGTAGTGCCGCACACGTTACAATACGTATACATTTAATATTACTATACATTAATTGAAAGCAACTTTTTAAATTTATATCATAATAATTATATAAATGAAATGCATTAAATACTATCTTTTAAAATAACAAATACGTCAAGCGAAATATTATTTCACATACAAAGAGGAAGAAAAGAAATTATTACTAACCATAAATGGTTCTTAACGCACAAACATTACGAACGAATTATTTTTAAAAATTATGAAGGATTATCTATAGCAAAATTTACAACACTTTGCTTAATTTTAAGTAAAATAGATAATTCTGACCGGGAGACTAAATTATTTTTCTGGCAAAACTTCAAAAGTGTATCAGCAGCAGAAACGACATCAGTTGGGGGTATTTCCAATTCATCCTCATCATTATCATTATCTTCTGCAAGATAAACATGAAAAAAAAACTACATAAATATTTACAAGCAAAATGAATTTCTCTGAATTATAGAGTGTGTACTATATATTAAGTATTTAAATTTTATGAACTGATCTCAATCGAATTTACCATCTTCGTTATTTTCTGTCACCATAGCTATTAATTCCGCGTTTGATGGTATGGAGAATGGTTCACTGTCTCTATCCTCGACCCAATTTTGAATCGCTGCTCTGTCAACGTCATTATAACTATTTATTCCTTGAAGATCAGTTAGCAACTGATGATTCGTGGTGATAGAGTCTGAATCGTTCGGAATATCTTTATTATAATAATGGCTCGGGAGTACATTTTTCCAACATTTAAAAATTGTTGTTGCTGATACACTGTCCCAAGCTTGGCTTATCCAATCAATGACACATTTGATAGTGATAGACTTCAAATATTTAACAATGTCAGTGTTATTTTTTTGAGCAAGCAGAATCGAGCGTAAAAATGAACTTCTGTATTTCCGCTTTAAATTCTCAATTATGCCCTGGTCCATCGGTTGGATTATTGATGTTGTATTAGCGGGTAAATACTGAATTTTTATGTCGCCTACTGCACCATCTTTCGGATGGCAGTTTGCATTGTCTAACAGGAGCACGGCTTTTATCGGGAGATCTCTACTTTTTAAAAAGTCCGTTACACGTGGTACGAATTCTGATTTAAACCACTGGTCAAAAATAAATTGAGATATCCATGCGCTCTTTTGATTCGCATAATATACTGGGAGAGAATCCTTAGAAATGCCTTTGAAAGCTTTAGGCTTAGCTGATTTCCCAATAACAACTAGAGGTAACTTCAAACTACCATCTGCATTGCTGCAAGACATCACAGTTACACGATCTTTATTTTGTTTCAAACCTGCCGGATTATCGAGTGATTTTGATGCTAACGTTTTTTTAGGCATTGCTTTAAAATTTAAGCCTGTTTCGTCAGCATTAAAAATTTGGCAAAGTTGATAATCTTCTTCTTCTATTTCTTTAGCAAATTTTTCTTTAAGAACTGAGGCTCCTGAAGAATCAGCTGACAATTTTTCCCCACAAATATTATATTGCTTGATACAGAATTTCTTTTTCCACTGATGGAGCCATCCCGCACTGGCATTAAATTGTTTTTCAAGTTTCATTTCTTCGTGGAGTTCTAAAGCTTTCGCCTGAATTAAAGGACCAGTCATTGGAATTCCATTTTTAACACATGTTTCAAACCAGTAGTGCAGCGCGTCTTCAAGTAAATCTAATGTCGTTACTCTGATTCTCTTGACTTTTTCTGTTAAATCATATTTATTTTTTTGTTCTTCCAATTTTAACCGATTGGTTTTCCAATGTCTGATCGTTCTTTCAGAAATATTATATTTTTTTGAAACTGAAATAATAGATTCAGATTCAGCTTCTTGCAGAATTTTCAGTTTATCTAATATGCTTAAATTTTTACGTTTTTTTGACACACTATTATTATCAGCCATTTCAGCCATTTCTCTTACAAGATAGAATACGATAGTAAAACTCTAACCATGTACATATAAGACAAATAAATACCAATACCAATCATATTTCATAAGATTGCTATTATGTAGATATATGTATTTAGTTGACGAAAACTGTACGTGTATACAGAAACTAAACTCGCTTGTCGCGCACCATCACTACACATCTGAGCATAGTGGGGGAGCGCAACTTGTGTGAGTAAGAGTACGTGTGAGGGGAAAGCCGACAGCTAGGCAATATAACGCGATGCAATATAACGAGGTTCCACTGTAGTTCTATTTTATATTATATTCTGTGGCGTAGGCCACGAGGTTGTTGTGACGTAGGTCACGTTTATGGTTTGTTAAGTCTTTCAGACTTCGTCCCGGTATTTTTGTAGTATTTTATTGTGATTAAAAACGGATTCCCGAGTAAACTCGTGATTAGTTGATTATTGTGGATTATATTTGGTCTCTTAGCATGTTGTAGATTCTCTTATAGCTTATTTCTGCTTTGTATTCTCTTTTCTATTTTCTCTATCATATTATTTTCTTTCTGGCATGATATTATTTTCTTCTTGAGTGAACGACTTGTCGCGTACGATTTCCTAGTGCTTATAGCGAGCGTAGAAGCAAGCATTTGTTATTTAGTCTGTAAGTTTCTTGATTGATTATTGTTATCATATATTTTCTTACTTATTTGTATTCTGATTGGTTGATTATATCATATTATATCGAGCCTAACTGCTGTGAAATTTCTGATATTATTCTGTTATATTTTCTTGAGCATGATATTGTATAAATTCCCGTATTACCGATTATTCTGAGACATGTTATAGATTTTTCCCGTGAAAGCACGGATTTTGTTAAATATCGTACCGTACAATACGGAATATCATTTATTAACTATCGTAATTTCTTGGCAAATTAAAATAAATCAATCAAATAAGTAATTAATATTCTATTATTTGATCTGGCAACCCACCCACTCTACCATTATTTATGATTAATTATATTCTAAGCTAGCCGGCAATTTCCGCCGTCAAAGTTATATTTTTCTAGTCTTTCAAGTGACGTGATAACGTCTGGCGCCCAAAAATCTAGTTTGTCGTATTCTTTAATTTCTGTTAGTTAACGCCGAAGTGCACGGCTGCCGAGTTACCCTTGCCCTTAACTGAGTAGCCGGTCGCAATACCTACCAATACTTTAAAATGTAATTCTACATATATTACCAATTACCGAAACGCAATCCTAATTTTAAGAATAATACATAATCGTACCATATTCGACACACGACTATGCTACACTACTACACTACTATATGTACTATCGGACCTAATAAAGGCTAATGCCATAGTGTACTTGGTCCACTCACCATACACATACATCCATTCATACTTCACAAGTGTCTTCATACAACTACACCTATATCTAACTACGTCAGATAGAAACATATTACTTGTACCTAATCAATATGTTTCCTCTAACGGGGGGGGGGTTACGTCCGGGTGTCACCACCCGTACGCTCTCCCCTCACTTACCTCTATCCCCCTGTTCCTCTACATCTCTACTCTCTTTATCTATCTGCTACCCGACCGTCCGCATCCTGTCCTAACGTTTCTGCAAGATACTCGCTGCACACGGCACTGCCAAATGCAGCGAATCAGCTATAATCCTTCTATCTTATTCTCCTACGAACTGCCTACCTTTCCCCCTAAGACTCACTCCTTCACTAACTTCCATACAGGAGACACGACTTCCTTTTATAACTCAGTACCACTATTATAAATAAAGATGAGAGATTAAGTTTGGTTATAATTGCTTTCACTATCGTTTACCTACATACTCCTCAGGTATATCTTCATATATTAAACAGGGGACCTAACCCGATTAATAGACATAACAAGGTACAAATTCTATCCCCAAGCTAAGAAACAAAAAAAAAATTTTTTTTCAACCCACCCTAACCCGGGTAACAATTTAACGTGGCAGCCATACGGCCGCTATATAGCCAACCCATCTAACCAATGTGGCTGCCATGTCAGCCGTGGTGGGTTTTATCATGGCTAGTACCTGGCAACGACGACCAAACTATGTCACTCCTTGATGGCAGCTAGGTGGCTAAACAGCATAGTTTATCTATGGTTTCGACCTGGCAGCGACACGGCGGCACTTTCTTGCTGCCATGTCGATGCCAACTAGCTGCTGGGTGACAATTTAATGTGGCAGCCATACGGCCGCTATGCAGCCAACCCACCTAACCAATGTGGCAGCCATACGGCCGCTATGTAGCCAACTCACTTAACCAATGTGGCCGCCAAGTCAAAAAAAAAATTTTTCTTCAAATTTTTTTTCTTCAAAATTTTTTTTTTCTTCAAATTTTTTTTTCAGAATTTTCTCAGAATGTCCATGAATTTGTTCGAAATAGGACAAAAGTAAACTGATTTGATGGTTGAAAGCCACAACGAGTAACAACCCGCTTAGGGGGGCCGTCTTGCCCCACCCTCCCCTACTTTTGAATTGGGCAGATGAAAACTTATTGTTTCCATTCCACCTAAAGTACACAGTTTTGATTCCAAAAGACTGTTGTGAGATATCTTGCTCATAATAGGTTCAGATATATATAATTGTGTTTGGCTGGCAACGGGTAGGTGTAGCCAACCCAGCGTTACTTTACTTGCGAGCGTTGCCGTTCATCTACCGGCATGATAGGGTACTAAGCAGGTGGCTACTCAATGTACAGACCAGGTTAAGGCCAGGCTACTTTAGGACATGGCAGTGCCAGGTTGGCCCACATAAAAGCCATGTAGCGTCGCGAGGTGGCGGCCAGGTAGACGCCAGGTCGCGCCTTAACATGGCAATGCCGGGTTGGCCCACATAAAAACCATATCGCATCGCGAGGTCGCGGCCAGGTAGACGCCAGTTTACGTCAAGACATGGCAGTGCCAGGTTGGCCCACATAAAAGCCATATGGCATCGCGAGGTGGCGGCCAGGTAGACGCCAGCTCGCGACTTGACATGGCAATGCCAGGTTGGCCCACATAAAAACCATATCGCATCGCGAGGTCGCGGCCAGGTGGACGCCAGTTTACGTCAAGACATGGCAGTGCCAGGTTGGCCCACATAAAAGCCATATGGCATCGCGAGGTGGCGGCCAGGTAGACGCCAGCTCGCGACTTGACATGGCAATGCCAGGTTGGCCCACATAAAAACCATATCGCATCGCGAGGTCGCGGCCAGGTAGACGCCAGTTTACGTCAAGACATGGCAGTGCCAGGTTGGCCCACATAAAAGCCATATGGCATCGCGAGGTGGCGGCCAGGTAGACGCCAGGTCGCGACTTGACATGGCAATGCCAGGTTGGCCCACATAAAAACCATATCGCATCGCGAGGTGGCGGCCAGGAAGACGCCAGGTCGCGACTTGACATGGGATGGATATTAGAAAGCTACATCGGCTATCCACGTAGTTGCCACCTCGATTCAACATTATCAAACTATGTCGGTTAGCCGGATTATTGCCATGACAGAAACCCATACTGAAGCGACATTGCCGCCACATTGTTATCGAATCTCGACCTCTAATATGGTCTGCCGATACTATTGCCATGCTAATGCCATATGGCTTTAATGTGGCATGTGGGCTGGCCATGTAGAATGTTACCCGGGAATATATACCCCCTTCAATGAATGGAAAAGGGAAAGTGATTCCGTCAAGGTTTAAAATGATCTGAAGGTTTTTTGGCTATAGCTTCTAGTTTGAGGGTATAAACTTACGTTTCCGGGGGCGTTGTCTGATAAAAAATAATGTGTTGAAAACGAGCACCCTTATATACCGAGAATTTTCGGTATAAAAGGGTGCCCGTTATTGTGCTTGAATACTATGTTATTAAATAATTATTATCATTGTATTTTATATAGGTACTCATTGAATTTTTATTAGCACAAATGAGGAATAATTTGCCCTTGTACTTTGGTTACGAAGTATGAAGAAATAATATTTTTAATAATAATAATAATAATAATAATAATAACAGTTATAATGATAAATTCAATTATCTTATCCTTATGATCAGTCATAACTTCCTCGAATATTAATGGATTTGAATCTTTCTGGAATTTAGAGAAATACCAGTAAGCCTGAATACAGTTAAAAGTTAAATAAAAAACAAATTGCATATACAAATAGTAATGTTGGGATCCCATTATTGTGTGATGGTTTATTTTTTATTTTACAAAATTGTACGATTTACGTATTATTTTTTTGAATGAACACTTCGTTAGCCATAATTATAAAATATTAAATAATTTTGAAAAATCCTGTGTTATTATCAAACTTCAATTTTCAGTAAGTATAAATGGCGGTCAAGATTTATAAGATGGTACAGTTAATCGGAGAAAGTCATGACAAAAAAAATTATCGATTTTGTGCCTTCGCACTGGATATCATATGATCTTGAAAACGAGACCCTAGTATCTAAATTCATGCCACCCCCATTAGTATAGGCAATAGGGAATTTTTTCCTGCACTAAATTACAGGAGTTATTTTTTTTCATAAATAGGTTCAGTATGACGTACTGAATGTAAATTCACAAAATCCTTACAAATTTTAAGGGCGGAAGTGCCGCCATTTCGAGAAAAACCGTTTCGGCCTATATCTCCGTAACCGTGCACCCTAGGCCCAAAATGATAATGACCTTTATTGTAGATATTTATATTTTCTATCTTTTTTGTTGAATAATTTTTTTTGTATCACTAACTATTAACAATTTATACGACTGACAAAATTCGAGATATTGAGATATTGATATAAAAAAGTCAATAAATGACTTTCAATTGTTTATGTAATAACTTCAGGATCATACGAAAATGCCGTAAACAAATTAAAAATCTTAGAAAAAGAAAGCTATGCTTTTTCAACTGAATCGGAAGGGCATGCTATTGTAAAGTCAAAATTTGTTAACAAGACATATCGCTTGAAGCAAAATCATAATCATACTAGAATATGCTCAGTCTTTCACGAGTTCCCACACTCAGTGAGGAGGATGATCACTCAGATACTCAATCACACTCTAAGTTTTAATTACTTTTCTAACAGAATGGATTTATTGAAATATGCATTGTATGAATTTCACCTACTGATATAATAATTCGCGTACATCTCATTAGGCTCTCAAAAGAGTTTTACACCTGTCCGACCTTCAAGTACTTATAATGAACACGCTGCAGAACGAGCGAATCCCATCAGTGAAGAAGAAAGTGAGTTTTCAGTGTTTATTGTATACAAAATCGAGTTAATTCAATTTCAATTGAAAGTCAAGTATTCTTCATTGATTTATGGATTAATTTTTTATCTTATTTCAAATATGTTTTTCTGTAGCACTGAAAGGTAATAAGCAGAATAATAATAATTCAGCAATTCAGACGCTTGTTACGTCCTGGCATAGCCATTCCTCACCTTTTCGACTATCTCCTCGCCTATCATGTGCTACCCAACACCTGACTTCCTCAGTCCATTCTTCTCCTCAAAATCATACGACAATTGCATCTGCACTTTTGCTTCCCTACCTTGCTTACAACCGACCTCTCCTCATTATTCTATTCTGTCGCTAACTTACTCTTCAGTCATCCTCCCAACTCTTAACATCTTCTCTCCTCTTCCATCCCTACCCGGGTAACATTCTACATGGCCAGCCCACATGCCACATTAAAACCACATGGCATTAGCATGGCAATAGTATCGGCAGACCATATTAAAGGTCGAGATTCGATAACAATGTAGCGGCAATGTCGCTTCAATATGGGTTTCTGTCATGGCAATAACACGGCTAACCGACATAGTTTGATAATGTTGAATCGAGGTGGCAACTACGTGGATAGCCGATGTAGCTTTCTAATATCCATTCCATGTCAAGTTGCGACCTGGCGTCTACGTCGCCGCCACCTCGCGATGCCATATGGCTTTTATGTGGGCCAACCTGGCACTGCCATGTCAAGTCGCAACCTGGCGTCTACCTGGCCGCCACCTCGCGATGCCATATGGCTTTTATGTGGGCCAACCTGGCACTGCCATGTCTCGACGTAGACTGGCGACTACCTGGCCGCGACCTCGCGATGCGATATAGTTTTTATGTGGGCCAACCTGGCACTGCCATGTCAAGTCGCAACCTGGCGTCTACCTGGCCGCCACCTCGCGATGCCATATGGCTTTTATGTGGGCCAACCTGGCACTGCCATGTCTCGACGTAGACTGGCGACTACCTGGCCGCGACCTCGCGATGCGATATAGTTTTTATGTGGGCCAACCTGGCACTGCCATGTCAAGTCGCAACCTGGCGTCTACCTGGCCGCCACCTCGCGATGCCATATGGCTTTTATGTGGGCCAACCTGGCACTGCCATGTCTCGACGTAAACTGGCGACTACCTGGCCGCGACCTCGCGATGCGATATAGTTTTTATGTGGGCCAAGCTGGTACTGCCATGTCCTAAAGTAGCCTGGCATTAACCCGGTCCGTACATTGAGTAGCCACCTGTTTAGTACCCTATCATGCCGGTAGATGAACGGCAACGCTCGCAAGTAAAGTAACGCTGGGTTGGCTACACCTACCCGTTGCCAGCCGACCACAAATATCTATATCTGAACCTAATATGAGTAAGATATCTCACAACAGTCTTTTGGTATTTAAACTGTGTACTTTAGGTGGAATGGAAACGATAAGTTTTCATCTGCCCAATTCAAACGTATAGGGGTGGGTGGGGCAAGACGGTCCGCCTAAGCGAGTTATTACTCGTTGTGGCTTTCAACCATTCAGTTTACTTTTTTCCTATTTCGAACAAATTCATGGACATTTTCAGGAAATTCTGAAAAAAAATTTGAAGAAAAAAAAAATTTGAAGAAAAAAAATTTGAAAAAAAAAATTTTGAATAAAAAAAATTTGAAAAAAAAAATTTTGAAGAAAAAAAAATTTTTGTTCGACCAAATTTTTGGAGGGGGGCGTCTTGCCCCATCCTCCCCTATTTGGCCACATTGAATTGTTACCTGGCAGCTAGTCGGCATCGACATGGCAGCGAGGAAGTGCCGTCATGTTGCTGCCAGGTCGAAACCATAGATAAACTATGCTATTTAGCCACCTAGCTGCCATCAAGGAATGACATAGTTCGGTCGTCGTTGCCAGGTACTAGCCATGATAAAACCGACTACGGCTGACATGGCAGCCACATTGGTTAGGTGAGTTGGCTACATAGCGGCCGTATGGCTGCCACATTGGTTAGGTGGGTTGGCCGCATAGCGGCCGTATGGCTGCCACATTAAATTGTCACCCAGCAGCTAGTCGGCATCGACATGGCAGCAAGAAAGTGCCGCCATGTCGCTGCCAGGTCGAAACCATAGATAAACTATGCTGTTTAGCCACCTAGCTGCCATCAAGGAGTGACATAGTTTGGTCGTCGTTGCCAGGTACTAGCCATGATAAAACCCACAACGGCTGACATGGCAGCCACATTGGTTAGATGGGTTGGCTATATAGCGGCCGTATGGCTGCCACATTAAATTGTTACCCGGGTACCTCCTCCTTCATATCTATCTATTCTAATATCGAACAATCACTCCTAATCACTTCAAAATCTTACTTCAAACTCTTCTATCCACTTCTTCAACCAATCTTCATTATATCAGAAACCTAATTTGAGAATAAAACATAATTATAGTGAACTAATATAAATCATTTCACAGTCATCACCTTACCCTTAGTTGCGCACCAACGCATAAAACAGGATAGAACCTTAAATTGATCGTGTACGACGTTACACGCTTAATCCTACTGCAGAAGCTCTAAAAGTTTTGACACATACATCGGCAGCATCAGAATCTACAACCAACAATAATGATGGTCCTAAAACAAACGGTGACTATTCAACCATTCCAAAACTAACTAGTTTATGTTTTGGAATTAATGATTCAAGGATGTATTGATGATAAATATCTGCTAGACTCATATCGACGTTATATATTTATCAGGGACATACGATGAAGTACTGAAAGCTTACCGTAGTCATCAAATACAATTAAGTCAAATCCAAACGTCATTGACTGAGCTGAAAGGTACTGTAAGCAGACTGGTCACAGCCCTAAACGGCCGGGGACAGACCACAAGTCAACAATTGTTGACTCTTGACAGAACATTTGCAGAAATACATGAGCTTAACCTTCCATTTTCAAACCTGGATGAATTTAATAAATTTGAAGAAAAAATCGCGTGGATACGAATATTTGCACACAACTTGTAAGTTAATGGTTTATAATACAGTCGAACCTCGCTAACTCGAACCTCTATAACTCGAAAACCTCTATAAGTCAGAGATTCAGTCTGTTCCCTTGCGAAAACCTCTGTAATCCGAAAAAAAAAACAACAGAGAATAACTCGAAGTTTTCTGAACGTATCAAGGCCCATTATTCTGCCTCTGTAGCTCGAATTTAGAGATACCTGACCTCTATAAGTCGAAAGTCACCTCTATAACTCGAAGTTCCAATACCCTGACCTCTACAACTCGAACCACTTTATGCAGTGACGTTAAGATTACATGTAACAACCTGCATCCCACGTGCTAATACTCGTTAGCTTGTTAGGATGAGTGATTCCCGTTCAGTTTGTCTCGAAATGACTTCCAAACGGCAACTCAAATCGTCAAGTGTCAGTGAAAAGATCACGGTGATTAAAGCAGTGAAGACTGTTTACAAAAAAAAAGAAATTGCTGAAGAATTTAGAATTCCCAGCAGAACACTATCCACAATTTTGAAAAATGAAGCTGACCTTTAAGCAAAACATCTTTGCAGATATCTTGTATAGATTGAAGATTGAAGATTGAAGATTTATCTCCACTATATGGAGAATTTGTACGAGCCTGTATAAGTCGAATATTGTTTTGGTCACCCTCTATAACTCGAAAACTTCGATAAGGCGAAACCTCTATTACTCGAACGAACTAGCTCTTCCCTTGAGATTCGAGTTGGCGAGGTTCGACTGTATGGGTCATTCTACGAAATTAATGAAAAAATATCAGAATCTATCCACAAATACCCGTAAGCACTGGACTGGTCCTTATTTTGGTTATTTTTGAATCGAGATTTTCTTGCACCCTAGAAGGGTTCCAAATAATTGAAAAAAAATAAAACACCCTCAAAATTTGACATTTTTATCTCAATTTTAACACGTGCAGCGAAGCCTCTAAAGTTTTGCATTTGAATAACATGGCGTTTTCACTGACCTTTATTCAAAATTTTGGCGCACCGTCAATAAGTACGAAAAAAATCTAATTTCTATGGGAACCCTTTCAGAAAACCCGATATTATTTTATCAGATTTAGGGAAATTTAAAATTCAAAATGATGGATTTGAAATAGCGGCTGTATTAGTTCAACAATTTTATACTTATTTCAGAAACGTGATATGTGCTACTTACAAGGAAACCCCGCTAAGTGTCCCCCTCCGATTTCAACGAAACTTTGGGAGGTTGTAGAGGGGGTGAAAATATTCGACACGTATTTTTTTATATCGGCGGAACTCCACCCCAAGGGGGTGTAATCACCCCCTGAAAATCACCGATTTCGCTATTCGATAGCTCCCGAAGAACGAACGGCCGAGGATTTCTGGCTGACAAGGTGCTACCGGGGATTTTCGAGGTCGCTGATTACGAATCTGGCATCGGATTTTGGAAATTCAAAATGGCGAACGTCGAAACGAAAAATGTTACCAGTTTTCCCGAAATTCTGTACTCGGGGGTTTTCAAGGTCGCTGATTACGAATCTGGCATCAGATTTTTTAAATTCAAAATGGCGGATCCAATATGACGAACGTCGAAACGAAAAATGGTACAAGTTTTCCCGAAATTCTGTACTCGGGGGTTTTTGAAGTCGCTGATTACGAATCTGCCAGCAGATTTTCAAAATCCAGAATGGCGGATCCAATATAGCGAACGTCGCAACGAAAAATGGTACCAATTTTCCCGAAATTCTGTACTCGGGGGTTTTCGAGGTCGCTGATTACGAATCTGGTATCAGATTTCTGAAAATTATAAATAAAAAACCCCACAAATCAAAAACAGATTCATGACTAAATAAAAAAATACGGTGTGATAAATATGTCGCTAATTCATGATTAAGCTACCTTTGGCAATCGTTTTATTCACTTTTATAATATAATGGTACTATAGATATTGTAACTTTCTATGGTTATGCTTCACTAGCAGAAGGCTAGTGAAGTTAACCTAGTCCGCGTGAGTATATTCTTTGTCACGGGTGAATTTATCTTCGGAGCTCCTTAAGGGGAAAATGTTCTAAAAACCCGGTTACCCTGATACAGACTCGAGTTGACTTTCGTCAACCAGAGCTGCCTCCCTCACAGACTCGAGTACGCCTGATTCCACAGACTAGGGTGCCGGTGATAGCTACACCGTAGCTGCCTTGGAATCAGAACAATACCTGGGCTGCCTTTTACAGACTTGAGTTGCAAGTTTGCGTACAGACTAGGGTGCCAGTGAAAGCTACACCGTAGCTGCCTTGCTCGCTTACAACCAAAGCTGCCTCTAGCTAACAATGATTTTAAGTTCTGAAAATTTTAAATGACTGATTAATTACAAACAGGAAATGAATGATGGCACACAAGGAATAAATTTGTTTAGCTTATTATGCCGCTGTCGGCGTTTCTACTTTAATGTCTCGTTATCAAAACTATTTACAAAATTATAAAATAAAATGAAATTATAATCTTTAAACATTTACGAATTCTTTAATGTTTTCGTTGCGTTCTATATCCTAATTTTTCTATGTTTAACTTTCTAATTCTAATTTGCTTTTCGTGTCGTCTTCGCGTTTTCTATGATTTTTCTAGACAAGTGCCGCTTTGGCTAAATGCTAAATGTTTTGATTTTTTATTAGACAAATGCCGCTTTGGCTGAATGTTAAATGTTTTGATTTGATCTCTAAATGAGTTGAATTCATGTGAAATTGAATTTATTGAGTTGAGAAAGAAAAAGTTGAAGTTTACGAGTCGCCACGGGCGCTTTGGCTCAAGTACGCTCTTTTCTGATTATTAGCGAGTCACACTGCCGCTTTGGCTAGTGTGCTCTTACAAGGGGAGGGCACAACATGGTAAGAATGGATTTCGACGAAACTCAGGTATGTTGTAGGGGTACCTACCCTAAGTACCTGGATAATCGGAGACGACGCACTTCTCCCTAGTTTCCGAGAAAGTTGAAGGTAAAATTTCACGCGCGGCATGTATACCAGTAACTGTGCCACTTTGTCAACCAAGCGAGCGCAGCGCAGTAGGTAAGGTTCTCGGCTACCACGCTGGCGGCCCGTGTTCAAGTCCCGTCGGCGTGCGACTTTTTATTTTTATTTTTTATTTTTTCTTTCATTTTTTTTTCCAATATCAGTAACAAATATTGCATTACAAAATTGCGGGAAAAAAATTGCTATACAACGTATGGTAGTAATTTCATTCATTTTATCGTATACAATATAGTACAAGGCTTTTACTTATTCGCTATCACTGTCAACATGAGGCGAACATTCGTTGGGATGGTATTTATCGTAAAAACATGCAAAGCATAACACGTGGTTACACCATGCACATTTTATGAATCCTACCGCTTTGCAGACACATGGAGTTTTCAAAAGTGAGATCGAGAAACATTACATTACATTCGAAAATATCTCTCTCTCGTCAATTAATTTCCATGCGAACCACGGGTATTTAATCATTTGCCGAAATACAGGTGCCCTCAATTAATGCAGAAGTAGGGAATGGATTTTAATGGCATCCTCTCTGTACGCGATTTTCCGATTTGCCTTTAACAGGTCAGGAGCATTTTGCAATTTTTTTCCCGGAATTTTGTAATGCAATATTTGTTACTGATATTGGGAAAAAAAATTATAGAAAAAATAAAAATAAAAGTAAAAAGTCGCACGCCGACGGGACTTGAACACGGGCCGCCAACGTGGTAGCCGAGATCCTTACCTACTGCGCTGCGCTCGCTTGGTTGACAAAGTGGCACAGTTACTGGTGTACATGCCGCGCGTGAAATTTTACCTTCAACTTTCTCGGAAACTAGGGAGAAGTGCGTCGTCTCCGATTATCCAGGTACTTAGGGTAGGTACCCCTACAACATACCTGAGTTTCGTCGAAATCCATTCTTACCATGTTGTGCCCTCCCCTTGTTAGAGAGGTTATAATATTTGTGAGTCGCAAAGACCGCTTTGGCTCAAATACGCTAGTGACCGTTGGCCAGCCGCTCTTTCATAGTAGCGATGACGTCACGTCACGGTCGTCTGATGCGCCGCCTTCGTGCGCGTTGGTCAGTCGCTGCCGCGTGTCCGTGAGTTGCAGTGCTGTGTGCGTGCCGTTTGTCTATGTGTGCGTGTCGGCTCTATGGCATAGCCGAACACGTTACAATATATATGAATATTGTAACTTTTTCTGGTTATGCTTCACCAGCAGAAGGCTGGTGAAGTTAACCTAGTCCGCGTGAGTTCTTGGTCACGGGTGAAATGATTTTTGGAGCTCCTCTTGGGGAAAAGTGAAAAACCCAAATAACCCTAATACAGACTCGGATTGACTTTCTTCAACCAGAGCTGCCTCCCTCACAGACTCGGAGATATCTAATACCACAGACTAGGGTGCCAGTGATAGCTACACCGTAGCTGTCTTGGTAATAGACTCACAGAGCTGCCTTTTACAGACTTGGATAAAGAGCAAGTGTACAGACTAGGGTGCCAGTGATAGCTACACCGTAGCTGTCACACCTCTCAGTACCGAAGCTGCCTCTAGCTTACTGAAAAGATTTTAAAATGGTTTGATTAGTAAAAAGAAGGGAAAACAAAATAATATGAAAAATAATTATGAATGATCAAGTTCCTCATTCTGAGGACTTGCGTTTAATTTTGCCTAAACATTTCGCTCATTCGAGCTTAACAAAAAGAAATACAAAAAAAAATAATATTATCAAAATAAAATTAAAATTAAGAATGGTTTGAATTTTAACAAAGGAAAATCATAAGAATCAAAAATAAACGTAAAGTAATTTAATTTTAATCTAAGAACTTCTTAGATGAGGTTTTCGTTATTGCGAGTTTAATTGCGGTTCACATCCGATTTACTATCGTGATGTTGCTAGTTTAACTAGGCTTTTATGCTCATCTGAGTTTTTTGAGGTTATGCGCGTTTTATGCTGACATGTTCTAAATTGTTATGTTTTGAGATTACTTTGATGACTACAATTTTTAGTTAGTCTCAAGAAAAACGATAGTTGATATTCGGCGATTTATGCTAGAATTCTAAAATTATTATGAAGCTAAGTTATCGCGTCTAATGAGTCGGTCGGGCGCTTTGCCTCGAATCCGCTACTTTTCGTAGGTTTGCTCGGTCTTATATAGCATCCGTGACGTCACGGATGGCTGGTGGGGATGTCAGATGTCGTTCGACTTTGTCAGCCCTGTGT
The DNA here is from genome assembly GCA_944452935.1 of Rhogogaster chlorosoma. NCBI lineage: Eukaryota > Metazoa > Arthropoda > Insecta > Hymenoptera > Tenthredinidae > Rhogogaster > Rhogogaster chlorosoma. Next base: position 9,641,172 of record OX101803.1, on the reverse strand, counting down.
GTGCGTGTTTGCACGTATTCGGTGGCACCAATACCGCCGAATACGTTACAATATATATATATATATATATTGTAACGTCTGGACCTTCAGTCCACACGTCACCTTCCCTCCCTCATAGCCGATAAGGCACGATCCTATAAGTAAACCATATACCCGCAACTTGTAGCTTTCCCACGCCATAACTGCTGACCATCCATCTGATGGTACGATGCAACTCAGGCACACGTGGCCTCCCGTCTTACCACCTCTCCTAACCAAGGTACCATAATTTCTTTCTAATTAACTCACTTTTAAGTCAACCTTCAACCTCTCCACTTCTCTATCCCCGACAAGTCGGCTCTCTTCCACCCCCTTTCCTCTAAAAGACTACTCAATCTTCCATAAACCAAGCGAATCACAATTATTTTCAATAAACAAACTCAATCATCAATAATTTCCAATCATTTATACAAATCAACCATTCAAACTCATTCCTCCCACTCCTCACTCCAGTTACTTTTAAATGCACAACGGGAAATAAATGGTGACAGCATTGCCCATCTGTGACGATTGGATAGCCACGCAACTCCGACGTCACAATATAATCGCATATTGTATATGGGGCTTTCCATACCAACCCAAATTACCGATGATTTTTGCATCTTCGATTTCGCTAAAGTTCGGGCATCCTTTTGTACCCCTCGAAAAAGGTTTTTATGATTTTTTTCAAATTTTTTCATCCAGCCAACCGGGAGACGAGAATTTTTGAAAATTTCGCGGATTTTTTTTTTAAATAGCCATAACTGGATGAAAAATTGTCCGATTTGGGACTTTTTTTTCAAATTTCGTGTTTTTGGCTGAATTTTCTGAAAAATGTATACAAAAAACATTTCATTGTGAATTTGATTGTTTTTTTTGTATTTCAAAGGTAAAACATGGATCTTAAGATTTTTGTTGACAAATTCTCAAAAATACTTCTTCCCAAAACACAAATTTTAAGCCTAGTCTCGTAATGCACAGGTATCCTCAAGGATGTATAGGTTTGTCAAAACTGGCCCGGAAAACTGAGAAGGGGGGGCTGTTTGCGACCATTTTTGGAATCGATCCTCGTTGGAATGAAAATCGGAGCTGCTCAGTTAGGGAAAATATGGCCAAAAAACGGGGTTTTCATAACGGGGCCCTGAAAAGACCCAGAAATTCGGTATATGATGGCCTGAAATCATGTGTTTTAATATATATAGATGTAATATTATTACGATGCTAAAAGAAGCGGACAAATTGGACGACGTGGAAATTTACGGAAAGCTTGGACATTTTCGCGTCGTACCATTTATTTCAGCTTTCAAAGCAATGAACGAGATTGTAACAAACTGCTTTCGGGTTGAAAAAGGGGATTGCGATATTGACACAATGGTTGAAAATTTGAGGAAAGCTGTGATGAGTACGGGGGTCACAATTACCCTGAAGTTACACGTGATTTTGACACACCTCCAAGACCCTTTTCGGTTCCTGAGTGCGCAACGAGGTTTGGGATTGTGGTCAGAACAAGTCGGAGAGAGCATTCACCACGAATTCACAAAGCATTGGGATAGATACAAAATGAATAAGATTGATGATCCATCTTACCCCGAAAAATTGAAAAAAGCAGTTGCAGAATTTTCATCTTTACATATTTAGCTAGTTTTGTATCTGATGTAAAAAAGAAATACTTGCTCTAGACATTCCACTACTTGTGATCAATTTTATGTTAAGACCATTGTTACATTTACTACCAGCACTTGGAAATAAAATAACTACTCTTGTTACAAAAAGCTCGTAGACCAAATTTTTGGTGGGGGTGGGGGTGTCTGGGGGAAGATTATGATTATTTCAAAATAATATTACATCTATATATATTAAAACACATGATTGCAGGCCATCATATACCAAATTTTTGGGTCTTTTCAGGGCCCCGTCATGAAAACCCCGTTTTTCGGCCATATTTTCCCTAACTGAGCAGCTCCGATTTTCATTCCAACAAGGATCGATTCCAAAAATGGTCCCAAACAGCCCCTCCTTCTCAGTTTTCCGGGCCAGTTTTGACAAACCTATACATCCTTGAGGATACCTGTGAATGGGATAATGATAGTTATAATTTTTTTGAATTTTCAAATTAATTAATTTTTTTCATTCTTGTTCCATTTATTGTTCTTACTTTGTAGAGTATTCGGTATGGTTTTTTATTCGAATACAATACTCTACAAAGTAAAAACAATAAATGGAACAAAAAAAAAAACTAATTAATTTAAAAATTCAAAAAAATTATAACCCATCATTATTCCATTACGAGACTAGGCTTAAAATTTGTGTTTTGGAGAGTAGTATTTTTGAGAATATTTAAAAAAAAATCGAAGGATACAAACAATCTTAAAATCCAAGTTTTACCTTTAAAATACAAAAAAAACAATCAAATTCACACTGAAAAGTTTTTTGCATACATTTTTCAGAAAGTTCAGTCAAAAACACGAAATTTGAAAAAAAAAAGTCCCAAATCGGACAATTTTTCACCAAGTTATGGCTATGTAAAAAAAAAAATCCACGAAATTTTTAAAAATTTGAAAAAAATTTGAAAAAATTTGAAAAAAATCACAAAAACCTTTTTCGAGGGGTACAAAAAGATGCCCAAATTTCAGCGAAATCGAAGATGCAAAAATCATCGGTAGTTTGGGTTGGCATGGAAAGCCCCATATATAACCCTTCAGTACCCGCGCTATGAGATTTTTACTCATGCTCGGTTTCAATCGCAATTATTTATTTAAATTCAAATGGAAAGGCCACTCGAAATTTTGTTTACCTTCCACAAATTTTATACTCTTTCCAACTGCACAATCAAAAATTACTGATTTTGATTATAAATAGGAAAAAAAACATTTTCTCGAGGACATGAGATTTTTTCTCATGGCGAGAGTATTAATGGATGAGAAATTTCACTGTTCGTCTGTACTCGGGCGTCGTTCGGATGATTCCGCTGGACGGTAGCGGCCATGTTTGTTTACGTATACACACAAATCTACTTGTCACCGAAAATTTACTAGATTCACTGTCATTAATTATAAGTTGCAAAATTATTTTATTGTTATAAATAATTAAAATCTATTACGATTTTTACGAAAAAATACTTTAATAACCGTGATGCGCATGCGCAGAAGCTGTGAGATTTTCTCTCATGGCGAGAGTAAAGAAGGTGAGTCGCATAACGTGGTTACTGAAGGGATAAAGGTCTTATGTATACGAATATAAATCTTTAGATTGAACCTTACAATATAGCTTACATCATGCGTATCTCGTCACGGATGATAGTTGTGACAATAGTGATATTCATGAAAAAAATGTTTTAAACATAGCGACTTCTTACACCACGCACACTTGATGATAGCAACGTCGTCGCATATGTCACACGTTGGAGAACTTTCGGTAAAACAATATTGAACCGGATTTTCGAATTTCGGTGGTCTTACGTCTATGTATTGTGACGTTGCATTTTGCAAGCGTCAGCAGGAGCGCGAAATACGCTACGGATCGGAAAGACGGACAGCGCCAGGGAAGTCAGCGACAAGTACCAGGTTTCAATTTAGTTATATTTTAGGGATATTTATTTAATATTTTGCTTTTCTTTTATTCTCTTATTATATTTTGTCACCGGCGAAACTCGGAGGTCAACGCAAGGACGTCGAGGGAATCCTGAGATGTCCGAAGCGGCGATCTCCACGGATCATCGAATATTGCTAGTCTGAGTCATCTTACTTCCGTCTTACTCTCGGCTGTGGATGCCGCAGGAGCGGTCGAATAAGGCTGACTCTATGAGTCTTCCTCCCGTTCCCGCCGACTTTTCAGCCTGGTGCTGGACCACATCCGGTCTACCAATTCCGGACGTCTCGACAACGGTCGAATAGAGCCAGGTGAACACACCAAAGTAACCATATGCTTCCCGTTATCGAAGACTCAGCGAGCTGGACCAGATCATCGACTTTCTCGCCATCATCCCGGACACGAACTGCAATCGTGTGATGCAGGCCTGCCTGTAAGCCTTCCACACCGTCCATGGGGGAGTCTGGATGCAGATCCGAGTATTAGGGGCATCAGAATTTCCGCCAGATCCTCTGTTGGTCAGTTTTTTCTGTTAAAGCGCAACCAGAGTGCACTTCATCCCGATGATGCATGCGAGGAGTCCCGAGACGAGAGCCGGAGTCGACAGAGAGAAGTTATCGAGTACGAGTCCCGGTGTACCGTATTTGAAATCCCGCCACGCCGCCATAATGAGCCTGGACAAATATTCAAACCAGGGTGGATTGGACAACACGTCCTCAAACTCATTTCGGTCGGTAAAGGTAGACGTAAGATTCGACTACTTTGCGATCGCCAAAGTCTGAAGACGAACTTTGCAGCGCGGGAACCCCTTGCCTATAAATTGGTCAACGCCGCAGGACTCAGCCTACTTCTACGCTCAGCCGTCTTCCCGATTACACCAGCATAGAACATCATACCGTACCGATTTCCCAAGTTTTCGCTTAGCCTATCCCGATATTGTGTGCAAATAGTTTATTCAGTTAGCTTCAGTTTTGTTTAAGTGCTACGCACAGTTCTCTCAGCTTAAAAGGTAAGACCTATTTTCTTGTACAACCACGAGTTAGCTCATGAATCCCGTTTAGTTTCTACACTGAAAGCGATTTGATGGCGGTACTATACTTCGCCACGTATGATGAGAGCGCCACGGTCACATTATAGCAAGTATTCCAAATACGGACCCTCTCTGATATTTTTCTGCGCGCAGCTGCTACACCGCATGCAGAGTATAGTGGCTATACTTTTGAGAGGAGTAGCAAACAGTCGGAAAGAATGATCGCCCTATCGCATATGCGCAATGCCCATAACACAATAATATCCTTAATACTATAAGAATGGTAGTCAATTGAAAACGAATAATTTTCCAAAATCAAGTAACACTTTAGATAATTTTTCCCAATATTTTTTTTTTTTATTCAAGAACAGTATTACAAAATAAATACAACAGTAGAAAACTTGGTTCCCTTAGCATTATAATCTTTACGAATATTGTCGACAGTTTACATATAAATTCGCGCGCATTTTTTTTTTTTACAGAAAAGTGAAATGTTATGAACGAATGAAAATTTAAAATTGGAAATATTGCTGTTCTAAATGAATTTTGTTCACACTTATTTTGAAAAGATAATATAAGCTTTACAATAAACTGATATATCATATGATATATTTACGTTACTTTTAGTTTGTATTCTCATTTATAGAACCCTCATTACAAAACTAATATAAATAATAACTTATAGATTATAATAGAAACTTATAAATTATATTGAACGGTTTTCATTTTCATTCACCATTTATAAAATAAGCGACTAAGCGTTAACAAACTGAAAATACTTATTAAAATACTTATTAAAAGCTATGGTGTATATCGCGGAATGATACAATAATGTTTTTGCATTTTAACAACTGCTACAGGCGGCATAATTGAAATTTCACTTAAGACAACTGTGCTAATTATTTCGGAGCTGCTATCAACAACGTACGACATAGTGTGGTAATCAAAATAACGCTCTTCAAAAACTTCAACGGTAAATTTAACAGTCTCGATGTTTTGTGATGTTTCGAAAAAATTTTCTATGCTGACTATTTTTCCAAATTTGATATCAGGCTCTGACACATCCAAAACAATAAATGTCCCGATTTTGTATTCAGTTCCGTAAATTGTAACACTATTATAGTTTCCGTTGTTTATACAAGACTTACGAGGGGGACACGTGAAGTGTAACCCTCCGATTTTTCTGTAACTTCACAGGGTGAAAGAGGAATCAAAATAAGTGGACACGTATTTCGGCTTATCCGTAGACAGTCGACCGTTTTCGAGAAAATGGCGATTGAAGTTTTCGACGCGCTTCAATAACCGGCGAACGCGGCAACTGTTCAAGCGAGGCGGTAGCGCAGCGGACAACGGCGCGGCTTGGAGATTTTGCACCACGGGTTCTAGTCCCGTAATTTTTTTTTTTTTCTTTTTTCTGACTTTCATCGAAGTTTATTACATGCATGTTTTTGTCATCTGTTGATAAATACAATGACGTTATATTTGTGTAAAAACAGTATTTGTTAAAATCAGGAATTAGATTTGACAAAAATTATAATTAAAGACGTACTGGATTTTTCAGGTATTTCCATTGTTTATTATTACATACAAGTACATATTTTACAGTTTAAGGGGATACGGTGCATTCCCCGGGGTGGTACCTATCATACAAACATTCGAAACAGAGAAATTCGTAACACCACGAGCATCGCGCAAAGGCCATTTTTCCACAGTCATATTTCTCGGTGTGAACGTTGTCTGGAAATTAAAATACACGCCTTGATCCATAATCAATTGCAAGCACCATCGTTTGGAAAAATGATTCGGTATACGCGGCTTGCTTCAAAATTATCGACAGACCGCGAAGTCTTCAACAATGTCAACGATATTGCTTTTCCAGACAACGTTCACACCGAGAAATGTGACTGTGGAAAAATGGCCTTTGCGCGATGCTCGTGGTGTTACGAATTTCTCTGTTTCGAATGTTTGTATGATAGGTACCACCCCGGGGAATGCACCGTATCCCCTTAAACTGTAAAATATGTACTTGTATGTAATAATAAACAATGGAAATACCTGAAAAATCCAGTACGTCTTTAATTATAATTTTTGTCAAATCTAATTCCTGATTTTAACAAATACTGTTTTTACACAAATATAACGTCATTGTATTTATCAACAGATGACAAAAACATGCATGTAATAAACTTCGATGAAAGTCAGAAAAAAGAAAAAAAAAAAAATTACGGGACTAGAACCCGTGGTGCAAAATCTCCAAGCCGCGCCGTTGTCCGCTGCGCTACCGCCTCGCTTGAACAGTTGCCGCGTTCGCCGGTTATTGAAGCGCGTCGAAAACTTCAATCGCCATTTTCTCGAAAACGGTCGACTGTCTACGGATAAGCCGAAATACGTGTCCACTTATTTTGATTCCTCTTTCACCCTGTGAAGTTACAGAAAAATCGGAGGGTTACACTTCATGTGTTCCCCTCGTTAGCATGAAATAACACATCATTTTCACATTGATAGCTATTCAAAAATTCACACATTTTCAAAACTTGTTTCAAAGCTACTGTAAAAGGTAAATTTACTTTTGAACTAGTGCCCTGTGCACTTGCTCTTATATCCCTGTGTCGAAACTCAAACCGCATACACCAGAAGTGAACACAAGGGCCAAATAACAATAAAACTCTGGCATAATGGGTTAAAAAATGGAACTTAGGTTTCAAGGTGCCATAAAAACGAATATAATCAGAATTTAATTCATTAACTAGTTGAATAAGCAATTGTATTTGCGATAGTACTATTCGCGGAGAAATGAGTATGTCAACGACTTTTCTTAAGGGGTTATATACAGTTAGAAGGCCGAGAAAAAGCGAATTTTCCAGAATTTTTTCTGAGAAAACTTTTAAATTTATTGATCTAAAAATTTGTACACATATTATGGTATCTTTTAACTGTATTTCAAGACTTAGTATTAGTAAAAATATTTATCTGGAAAGGAGCTACAGCTGATCTCCGGGAGCTCCTCTCAAAAAAGACGTTTTGCGGTGACCACTATATCTTTGAACTGGATCCTCCGAAATTAAAAAACCAAACAGATTTCGTTAAAGTAATGTTAAATCTAGTAATTAATCGAAGGAATGAGGAAAATAAATTTTTTTGACCAAATGGCGGTTTCTCAAAGAAAAAAATCGATTTTTGACCAAAATTTCGGCCTTAAATTGTGTATAAAAAAAAAATATTTATCGGTAAGAAAAAATCTTCGATCAATTACTAAAAAATATATTTAAGAAGCTCGTGTTAAGATTTGAGACTAATCGGTTTAGCAGTTTTCGAGTAATGTTGGTCACCGACTTTGTAAACACCATTTTGAGAAAAACGCGTTTAAAGTTAAGAGATTTTCTCATTTCTCTAGGAGACTTCATTTTCACGAAAAAATTACAGAAAAAAATATGAACAATGATAACAATTCGTTTATTCCTTGCATCCCCATGGTGACGCTAGTGGAGTTTAGTTCATATTACATGACGCTGATTTTTTTTGGGTACACCATTAATCTGCAGGCCTGTACTTTCAAGCACTCTGAAACGCCTTTTCAAATTTGCGTGTAACTTCGAAAATATTCACCGGAACGATATGAAATTTTCTGTGTGTTGTAACATTGCATGTTGCAAGGCGCTCCTCACCCCTTGAAACGACCTTAATTAAGACGGGGGTGAAGTGTGAATGGCATTAGTATGAATGGTTAGGATGGCCCCGAGGCCTTTACTGACTCCGAGAGGCGACCGTGACCGACTTAAAATTCTGAGATAGATTATTTATTCTTTTGTTTTTCTTTTTCAAAACTTTTCTCTGACATGTGGACGACGAGGCCAAGTTTTGGGGTCTGAACGACAACAATTACGCACCCCGACGGACGCACAATATCCGACGCACCGAGGGTGCGAATTACTACGACGAACACCACTGCAGCTCCGGAGGTTGGCTACTGCAGGGCCACCTCCACAACTTCGAAGAGGACACGGGAGAGTGCCGAGAGCATTCTGCACCGAGGGATCGAGGTGGTGGATGAGATTCCCGCCACCGCCAAGATTCAACGTCCCGTGTTCCTCTAAATTAAGGAGCAAAAGCCACCGGGGCAAAATTCAAAGGATTCGCGCCGAGTGACGTAGCGTCACCCTTATGACGTCAATCGTAGGATCGATTAGCGAATCGATAATTGCGGGTCTAACGACGCCCATGCGTACCGGCGCCACGCCGGCTAAGATCACTCTGCGTTAGACCAGCGTGCTTAACGGGCGTGCTGATTTTTGCGTTTAGTAGATTTTGATTGTGTGAGAGAGATTTTGGTTGCCTTCGAGGCTTTTTGGTCCTTTAATACTGAGTGAGTGTGTGAGCATCCCCGAGGGATTTCTGGTTGAACCTGATCTCCTCTGTTCTTGTGGGAAAAATGGACTTCCGAAGGGAAAAAGTCCTCTTCGTACGATGGCTGGAAGACGGTAAGCGGTAGCTATTCTGCCCATGATAATTTGAATCTGGCAACGGCCGTCTGCCGCCTTGCTTTGTACAGCCACGAGGCTATTTAGTTTATTCGAGATCGAATTAAACCGATTTCCGACTGGTAGGCCGTCACCAGTGTCCACATGCATTAGAGAAGTAGATTTTGGGTTAATTTATTGAGGGTTTTTGTAAGATATTGAATTGTATTGAGTTGTATTGAGTATATTCGATTCGCACACGAGTGCGACAAAGACAGTCGGTCACTGTCGCTCTCTCTTCCTCCTGTAGGGAGAGGCTTGTTGTCGAGACCTCGAGTCTTTTGTTTCGCGCTGGTCGTATAGCTGCGATTTAGAAGCAGCATTTGTTATTTATTCGCCGCAGAGTTAGTTTAAGTTAGGTTTAGGTAATTTGTTATTTATTAAATTGTAAATATTTCTTTCCGAGAAGCTTCGCCTCTCGAAGGCGTGCCGATCGCCTTGATCGGTAACGTTATTGTTAATAATCTTGTTGAATTTCTAGCCGCTGGCTACTATTATTTTGTCAATTCCGAGCCGCAGGCTCGACTATACTATTGTTTATTGAGTATTCGAGTTACTATTTCGTTATTATTTTGTTATTTATTGCCGCAGGCTACTTCTCGTTAGTTGTTAAGTCTCATTGTTAATTGTGAAATTGATTTGTTGTCCCAAGAGGACCGATTTGTCGAGTTAATGATTAACTAATTTTGAGTTGTTATTGCCACCCTGCGTGGGAGCGTATTAGTCGATTCTTCTTATTGTAAAACTCGCAAATCGCGGCCAGGTCGCATTTACACGGCCTGTAGTCGTCTTAAATCCGAGGGGAAGTACCCCCGGGTACGTGAAAGCAAGTAGATTCTTTATATCTCCTATTTTTTTTTAATAAATTCGTTATTATTTTCGTTAAATTTAAACTTTCCGAGTCGTTATTCAACGCCTAGCTAATCCTTCATAATAATCCCGACCCCTCTCCGCGGTACTGATGTTAGCCGACGCTTTGAGTATTTGTAGTTTAATGGTGTTTTGATTTAGGATTTTGAAAGTGGTGGTTATCCGCCTGGCGCCCAACAGTATTAAATAATTAAAATTTTCTTAGCCAATTGTCGACTGGACGACCCCGTGGTCGAGTGATCCGGTCTGGATCCGGGGTCTGACAAAATCCACGTCACAGTGTATTCTTAAATATATGTACATTAAGAAAATAAAATTAAAAAAAAATCGATGTTTTGAAAATTCTAACTGTATATAACCCCTTAATGCAATGTACATTTTCCAATGTTCGTCATTAAGTGGAATGAGGTCACCTATTATCAAGCCTAAATATCTCGTGAGATATAGCATTTCTGAAGCAGAATATTTCAGGTTGAACTTTTCTTTTTTTTCGTTCTTTAAAATGGGAGGTGGCTTATTTGAATCTTCCGAAGCGACGGCAAACTGTTGTAAACGAAGATTTAGTTGCTCGAGTGTGAAGTACTTTTTCTCAAAAATGAAGACGAACAAAATAGCTCGAATTAAGTAGACGCACACACCTTCAAGTACATCGTGCATAAAATCAATGCTAATATTCAAAGTTACAGCAAAATTGCTAAGCTGATCGAACACACATCTTTCTTTTGTTCCGGTTTTTTGAACGTCGCCTACAAGCAAATCTTGATTATAATTCGAAATTGTTCTAAGCAAATCTTTTGATTCAATACATAATTGAGAGCAGCTAAACGAATCAGCTTTACATATTCTGCAATAATAGTTTGCTTTAAAAGATTGTACAAATCCACAGATAGCATTCAACCCCAAATTATCGCCTAGAATCAAAGCTAATTGGAATTTAAATGTTATTAAAGTATTATTAACAACAGTCTTAATCCCCGTCGAACGCAAAAATTGCAATTCTTTTATTAGATGTTTGAAAACTAGTTCATTGCTGCAATTTTTCATGTCTTCAGCCCTTATCAATGTTGAAAAAAGTATACTGCTCAAACGAGATGCAATATTCGCAGGAAGACAGGCTATCGAAGCATATATGACTAAAAATTTATTTGCTCCACTATGACTGCCTAGAGCATTGCCGGCTTCTACCTCATCGGAATGTATAAATAATGGTATCAAATATTCATTTACTCCTTGGCGAATGAAATTTTTGCGCCAATAGATAGCCTGCATCACGTTACAAACAACATTTGTATTTTGCGAATACTGATTTACATTTTTTATAATTTTCAAGGCTAAACCTGGGATTTTTAAGAATCGTTCAAGCGTAGATCTCAACGGTACGTGTACGCCATAAACGGACTTTTCAATAAAAACTGTTTTTTTACCATCATATTGCTCGACGTAGGCTTTTGTTATTTCGAATTCTTCAGGTATAATGAATCCTTTACTTTTCATCATATCAAATCTTTTTGGTTCCGTCGCGAAATTGTCAAATATGGTTTTGTGGCGTTGAATAGATTCGCGTATTCGAACTTTTATTTCTTGTTTCGTTCTACTTTTATCAATTATGTCAATTAAGCAATTTTCCAGTGAGAGTAGAAATTTTGTTCTTATGAAATCGCTCAAAAAAGAAATGACCAAATCGACTATTTCACGAGGAAAAGAAGGTTCTCCGTAGAGCATCAGAACAAAAGTGAGAATTGCGTTACTCAAATTTATATAATCCATTTTGACCATCTTTATTAATGGTAAGGAACTATATGCACGGTTGAGAAATATGATAGTTGACAAAAATATTTTGTAGAGATGTAATATTTTTTATCAATTCAAGTTAACGAAACTTATACAAAATACTCGTAGTATTAGATAAACATTAATATTGGGTTAAAGAGTAATATCACATTAAAGAGCTATATACATACATATAGAAACTTACGTATAGAAAAGACTAGTAATCGAACGCAGTCTTAAGTTGTGTAAAAAATATAAATAAATAAAATTAAATAGTCAATCGCTCTGAAATTGGGCGAAAGTCTGGCAACTCATTCAGAAGGCATTTCCTGATGGGGATCATCAGTTACTCTGCCTGTTGCTTCCGTATTTTCAATTTCGTATGAATCGCCTCCAGTTTTGTGCTTGAAATCCTTGACTGATTTGAATGCTTTTACTTGTGGAAATGCGCACGACACGTTTGGCTCTATATCATAAATATGGTATTGCAAGTAAAGCCATATATTAGCGCAAATTGTTGACCAGCAGTGAAGAGTCACGGAAGATCGGAAACAAGCATCCACAGCTTTTATGGGATCCTCGAAACGATAATGATCTCCATTAATAACGACAAAAGCTTTCCTTATGTCAGCCAAGTTTTTCCCACATACAATGACGTATGGATGTGATTTATGTCCAATATCAGAGAGAGTTTTTTGGAACTGTGTTTTATACTCTTCAATTTGAGTTTCCGTCTGTAAAGAAATATTAAAATGTACTCGGCTAAATTAAAAAAATATATATACAAATAGTACATATTCAAACATTTTTACTATGCGAACCTCAAGTTGTTTGATGAAGTGATTACTGATGTCACTTCTTTGGAATATTGTTCCAATCAAGTCTTTCGTACTTTTTTTTATCGTAACAGCCTTGGTTAACGCTATAGCTAAATAAAATAAAGCTACCGTTGAAGCAGGGGCTGTAAAAAAATGTGAGTGATAATTTATATTGTATATTCAGAATTCAAATAATACTACATGTATTTTCAACATGAAAATTACCTTTACTGATAGAATCACCATGCAATCTTTTGAATTCCTTTCCATCTGTTGATGTGACATTTTTCATAATTTTAATAATAGATTCAGCCACCACTGGCCATTTTCGTTCGAAAATAATGTTGAAATTATCAGCAGTTTTGGATTTTATTTTATTTTCCTGCAGCAAATTCTGTATTATTCGACTACAGTCCGAATGAAGCTATCAATGAAATAATAATTTTTAGATAAAGATGTATATGGCTCAAAATCACCAAGGTGGTAAATTCGTGACCCAGTGATTTAAATCATTGAATCTATTCATTCTAATTAAAATAATGTACTAAAAATTATTCACATCAACTCGTTTAAGCAATACATCAAAAAGATTTTTTTAAATTTATTCATTGAATATATTTTTTTCCATGAAATACCCCCGAAAAATCATTCCGGGAACGCGTCCCCAAGTACCAATCCGCCGATAACAACAGCTAAAAATCCTAATAAATAATTTTTTGATTACCTCAAAGGTACTTGTTAACTTAGTTCATTTTAGTATAAAATGATATTTATAAGTTTCTCAATCTATACAATATTATTTTTTCTGAAAATTTAATTCAAAGTTTGTCCCACAATTTGTGCGTCATTCCGGGAACGCATGGTGTTTTTTTAAATATCAATTTTCAGGAAAACGCGACAGATAGCGCTACCGGGTAATTATATAAAACACTCAAGTTCAAACGGATGACCCGTGTGTTTTTTATTGAAATGTGAAAATTTTAGAAGGTAAGCACAGGTTTGTTCGAAAATTTGGCACCGTACATCAATTCAGCGTCATTCCGGGAACGTCAATAATTGTAAGAAAAAAATAAGTAAATCACTTTTGATAGAATATTTCTTAAAGACTAATGTAACCTTTTTTTTATATTACCCTCCAAAAATCTCGTTTCAGTGGTAAATATTTATTTAATACGGATTTTTATGTAGAAACGTCATTCCGGGAACGGTCATTCCGGGAACGTTCCCGGACATGACGTGCGTTCCCGGAATGATGATTATGTTCCTGGAATGATGATTCTATCGTTTGTTATAGTTTCACGTATGTAAAAGCATTATTTTCAAACATTTATTTTGCTTTCAGTCTAATTTTATAAAAATAATGGAGAATGAGACAATTTCTCAAAAAAAATCAAAACAAGCTGATGAAGATAATCTACGTTATAAACGTTATATGATAAATTACTAATACTAAATTAAGTGTGTGAAATTATGTAAAAAAAAATTTTTTTTTTCAAAGTTTTTTTTCAAAGTTTTTTTTTCAAAAAACTTAAAAATTACCGAGTAATTGACATGTTTATCATTTTTAACTATTGCGGACATATCTTAGCAACATATCTAGTATATCAAACGAATCATTTTCCGTATTTATTTAAAAGTAATTACAACTTTTTTAAGCGTTCCCGAAATGACGATACCTCACGAATCGTTTTTCGTTAATACAATTTTATTCATGTAATTATTAATTTCCAGCTTGCCCCGCTCGGAAATCAATTCTAGATAAGTTAATCAATGATTAGGACTGGTTTGCAGAACAAAAATATAAAAAAATTAATTAAGAAATTTGAAACATGGAATTTACCACCTTGGTGATTTTGAGCCATATAAGGCTTAAAAATGAATCAATTTCATTAAAATAACTAGAACCCTTACCAGTGATAATCCAAAAGGTTGTTTTAAACAAGCAAATGTATTCAAATACGTATCAGTGCGAATTACAATTTTCTTTTTGATAATTTGAATCAATATGGCTAATCTCTTGACGAATGTGTCTTGCCATTTTCTACAAATATCTTCGATAAGATATTTTGATTGATCCGGATCAGTGAGACAAGTCCAATCGTCCTCTCCAATTCCATCGACTACAGACATTATAATTATAGTGATATTCAATTGTGGTGTTTATAAATATTTTTTTCTATAATTCTGTGATGACAATAATCCAAATTGCATAATTTCATTTACCAGTATTAGACACAGTTATCGCACTGCTTGCTCGATTCTTATCTCTATGAGTAATAATACGTGCTTGGCTTAGTTCTCCTTTGAATTTTTTATAAAAATTCAACAAGCAGCCTGAAGCAGGTATTCTATTGCCTAATCCGTCTGTTGTTGGTGGCTTGTACCAAGACTCTTCGTCAATAGTAGGAAACAATTCTTTTAACAAATTTCTCAACTCAACGAACCTGTCACTGCTGATTGTGAAGGAAATTTTTTTTTTTTCGGTTATTAATTTTACAGTAAAATTAATATTTTACATGGCAAAAGTATTATAAAATAAAAGTATGGCAAAGCAATTCACATATGCACAATATAGATACATGCATGAAAAAGCAACACAAACATGTATAGTAACATTCAAAACTGTGGAAGTAATTTTGAAAATGATTAGGAGATAGTAAAAGTGAGAAAAGTTTATCAAATTGTAACAGAGGCAACTGAGGTTTGTGATTAATACAGCGTTATTCACGTGAGATAGTTGCATTAGTCACGAATAATAATGCGCACAGTAAGAATAAAAACTCACGTATATTTCAATTCATTTTCAGTTATAACTTTTTTCACAATGAGTTGTTTCAACCTTCGTTCAAACAGAACTTTTTCATGTTTATATACTCCTAATATGACTTTGCCTTCTATCTCATCATCCAACATGTAATACAAACTATTTTTCGTAAACACAAAATTATCGGCAAATACAAAGTGGAAAAGTAATGCAAACAATCACAACGGAACTACTTGTAGTCTGCAATAGATGTTAAAACTCAAATAAAAAAAGAGCGTATCAAATTAACATTGAAAGAGAACCTGCTAAATTTTTGTGATATGAGGACTCGACAGAGGATTTTTTGCTAATGTCAGCAACTCTACAAGCCACCTCTTCCTCAATATCATCCATCATCAATAAATCATTGTCATTCAAAGTTTCATCGATAATGATAGCATTAGATGTGCTTTTGTCTTCTGTATAATTTCTTAGCTCGCTATTATAGTCTAGTCAACAAGCACCTTTTTGACGATTTTCCGTCAGGAGGCTCCTAAAAATATGGTTGGGGTGTCATTCGATTCGAAATCGCGTCTAGAAACTTTTTGAAAAAATTCAAGATCCGGAACAAAAAATTGCAAAAGTTATAAACAATTTAGTGTAAAAAAAAAGCTCATTTAGCTGATTTTCGACGGATTATTGTTCATTTATGTATCTAAATGGTACCTGTATTTTTTCGTTCCTTAATATTCATATTTAATGGGTTAAAAAGATTTTTGTTGTAAATATGAGCGAATCGTGTCGAGCGCACGATCGTCACATCGCCCGTTTTCAGCCCTATTTTCACCGCCAAATTAAAATTATTAATATTAGTGGTAGAGTTACGGGAGTCCGGACTTTTTTGTTGGGAATTTTCTGTTCTTTAAGAATCCTTTTTTACATTTGCGATATCTGCAATAGTTTTCGAGATATTCGCGAAAAACTAAATCAGCTTTTTTTTTTACACTAAATTGTTTATAACTTTTGCAATTTTTTGTTCCAGATCTTGAATTTTTTCAAAAAGTTTCTAGACGCGATTTCGAATCGAATGACACCCAGTGTTCCCAACCTAGCCTGATTGAATCATCGCACCAGGGCCGTAAAATTATAGTGCACCCACAAAAATTATAGCGTCCTACGTTTTGCAGTTTTAAAGGGTAAAAAGATCATTTTAACAGCTCATGTTCATACTAGTTCATAGTTGAAATCCAATTTTATTCCATTTATGAACACTACAAATTTCCGAAGGTTTAATAAAATATAACGCAGTAATAAAATTTGTAATAGAATAAGAACATTTTTTGCTTAACGCTCTATCACTATCAGACGTTTGGCATTTTGACAAGGTCATCGTCGTCTGATTCGAAGTGTACTTTTTGTTGGACGTTCAAATTTTTATTATTTGCCTCAACCTCACTAAGTTTTGCACTTTTTGTTTTGTACAATGAGCTGTTTTTCGAATTTCAAATTTTTTCCAAGCGCATAACGGTTCTTGAGGAAATTATAGTAGATTCGCATTACATAGTACGAGCACTATGTTACATAGTACGCATGACCAAATTATGTGATATCTACTATCATTATGTTACGGTTGGGAACACTGATGACACCCCAACCATATTTTTAGGAGCCTCCTGACGGAAAATCGTCAAAAAGGTGCTTGTTGACTAGACTATTAGAACTATCATGCTGTATTTGTGCTGGTATCTTTTTTATTTCTTTCTTATACACAGTCAAAAATTCATTTAAAAGTACCAGATCTTGCTGTAGTATTGTCAAAATTCTGTCAGCACGAAGCTCGAAAAATTCCTCATCTCCGATGTTGGCTATACGTAAAGGAAATGTGCATCGAATTTGTAAGTGTTATATAGAGAAGCGAGTGAATTTTTCGTTACGCGGAAAACTATTGTGAAATTGCATTAACTTTTCAAAGTGCTTTATTTTTTAATTCTGCTCATATGATGTGCAACAGGCGAAAGCATGCGAATAGGATACACGTGCTATGAAACCCGTGCCAAAAATAACTCAGTACGAAAACGGACACAATTGAAAGTTAGGTCTGATAATCTTATCCAGAATGAACAAGGATTTGATGTCACTAGAGAAGCTATTTCTTTCAAAAAACTCATCCATTGCAGATTTTTCTTGCGGTACTCGTACAGTATTGTTTAACTTGTATTTCACTGTTTCACTGATGCTTGCACGCACAACAGAAACGAATAAGCACCGCTTGATCACGCCGCCACGCTCTATACTGCCCAAATGCGTACAGAGTATACCATAGAGCGGAACCGTCTGTATAGCGCCGCACGAGTTGGCTACTGAGTCTATGTCGCGCTCTCACAGTACCGAAAAAGAACAGTGGCTATACTTTTGCGAGTGTAGGCGCTGCTCGACGGTTTGTCGCAGCCAGTATGCGTTGAAAACACTGGCTGTATCAAATCGCTCTCAGTGTATATTATATTGTGTCTAGTGTGGCGTAGGCCACGAGTATGGTGACGTAGGTCACGTTTATGGTTTGTCAAGTCTTTTAGACTTCGTCCCAGTATTTTTGTAGTATTTTATTCTGATTAAAAACGGATTCCCGAGTAAACTCGTGATCAGTTGATTATTGTGGGTTATATTTGGTCTCTTAGCATGTTGTAGATTCTCTTATAGCTTATTTCTGCTTTGTAGTCTCTTTTCTATTTTCTCTGTCATATTATTTTCTTTCTGGCATGATATTTTCTTCTTGAGTGAACGACTTGTCGCGTACGATTTCCTGGTGCTTATAGCGAGCGTGGAGGCAAGCATTTGTTATTTAGTCTGTAAGTTTCTCGATTGATTATTGTTTTCATATATTTTCTTTACTTATTTGTAGTCTGATTTTTCTCTATGATTGATTATATTATATTATATCGAGCCTAACTGCTGTGAAATTTCTGATATTAGTCGGTTATATTTTCTTTATTGATGATATTGTGTAAACTCCCGTATTACCGATTGTTCTGAGACATGTAATAGATTTTTCCCGTGAAACACGGATCTTGTTAAATATCGTACCGTACAATACGGAATATCAATACTAATTATCGTAATTTCTTGGCAAATTAAAATAAATCAATCAAATAAGTAACCAATATTCTATTATTTGATCTGGCAACCCACCCACTCCACCATTAGTTATGATTGATTATATTCTAAGCTAGCTGGCAATTTCCGCCGTCAAAATTATATTTTTATAGTCTTTCGAGTGACGTGATAACGTCTGGCGCCCAAATCTAGTTTTTCGTATTCTTTAATCTCTGTTAGTTGACGCCGAAGTGCACGGCTGCCGGGCTACCCTTACCCTCAACTGAGTAGCCGGTCGCAGTATCCACTTTTATACCATGAATATTTAAAAAGATCTGTGAATCTAGGAGACGAAAATTGATTGTGCGTAAGACTGCAGCTTGACGATATTGTCTCTCAAATGAAGATTCACAACGTAATCATTTAGTATCACGATATCAGAGAAATGTTTGATATAATTCTTCCATACCCGTGTAGAAAACTGTTCAGGCATCCCCAATTAGAAAGAGGCCCCTTCTAGGCATTAGCAGGGCATCCACTATAAGGGCTTCCTAACTGTTGTCCAACTAGGGCCAAGTCGGGACTTACTGTGGCATCCAAGTTATTTTTTCTCGGGCTTGCCCAACCTGTGCCAAAGTTGGGCCAGGTCGGGACTTACTGTGGCGACCAAGGTTATTTTTTCTCGGGCTTGCCCAAACTGTGCCAAAGTTGGGCCAAGTCGGGGCTTAGTTACCGAATCAGGCTAATTTTGTCCAGGCTTGCCCAATCTGTTCCAAAGTTGGGCCAAGTCGGGGCTTAGTTACTGAATCAGGCTAATTTTGTCTAGGCTTGCCCAACCTGTGCCAAAGTTGGGCCAAGTCGGGACTTACTGTGGCAACCAAGGTTTTTTTCTCGTGCTTGTCCAACCTGTGCCAAAGTTGGGCCAAGTCGGGGCTTAGTTACCGAATGAGGCTAATTTTGTCTAGGCTTGCCCAACCTGTGCCAAAGTTGAGCCAAGTAAGGACTTACTGTGGCATCCAAGTTATTTTTTCTCGGGCTTGCCCAACCTCTGCCAAAGTTGGACCAAGTCGGGACTTACTGTAGCATTCAAGTTATTTTTTCTTGTGCTTGTCCAACCTGTGCCAAAGTTGGGCCAAGTCGGGGCTTAGTTACCGAATGAGGCTAATTTTGTCTAGGCTTGCCCAACCTATGCCAAAGTTGGACCAAGTCGGGACTTACTGTGGCATTCAAGTTATTTTTTCTCGTGCTTGCCCAACCTGTGCCAAAGTTGGGCCAAGTCGGGGCTTCGTGGTCAAATCAGGACATTTTAGTTCGTACTTGCTCAGTCTGAGACATATGGATTTTTGAATCTATGTTCCAAACAAAATAAAATATTTGGGATTCGGACGATCAGTTAATAGCTGCAATAAAACGCTGATATCATCAAGACAGACGCAGAGTTCAAAATAAATACGAAGAAATGATATATCATTTCAGCGAATAGTTTAGCGTAGTCGGTAGAGCGTCTGACTAGTAATGCGAGCGAATGCGTAGGTCCCGGATCGAATCCCGGCCAAAATAATGCGATGTTTTTCTAATCTAAAAATCCGTACTATGTATCAATATGCAGAGGCAGCTAGATATTTCTCTCAGTGTAGTATGTACTTTCTCAATATTTCCATATTTTTTGGAATATTTTTAATTTATATGGAGTAAAGGCTCTAACAGGGCTTCAAATATTGGCGCAATATCGATTTGTCCCGCTTTCTTCATTTGGCCCCATATGCGCCGTAAAACTTGGGCCTATGTTGGTAGCCCAAATCAGCCCAAGTTTTACCGCGCGTATACTTTTGACATCCAAAGTTGGCCCGCATTTGGCTACCAATGTTGGTCCAAGTTCAAGAGCCCGTATAGGGCCAAACGAAAAAACCGTTACATTTGAATATTGGCCCAATACGGACAACCAAAATTGGACCCGAAGTATATCGAGGAAAATTAACTTGGCCCCGATGAGCGCCCGGAAAAAATTTCTGCACGGGTATGTGAAATCCGTACACGTCCAGCGGCTGTATCATTCCAGTTGTCCCTGGGGGAATGGTTAGAAGTTCAACGTCTTGTCCATTGAAATTCATCGTTTCAAATACGCCCGGACATTGACCACTCCACGAATCCAATAATATAACTGATTTTGGACCGGTGTGTGGAAGGTATACGTCTTGAAACCAACGTTTAAAATGTTCGGTTGTTGATTTCCCAGATTTCAAAGCCATAAGATATAGATTCTTTGGTTTAAACATAGTCTCTTGCACTCGAGGACCAAATCCTCCACTAGATTCTTTTAAAACAATTAATAGAGGTGACAATAATTTGCCATCGGCCGAAATCAAAGGCTGTATGGTGTAGCTGTGCGTTGTTGATGACTTTGATTGTACTATTGATTCCATTGTTTTTTGCCCTCGCAACGCTAAGGTTCGCCCCGCTTGTAGCTCCAAATTGAAACCGCTCTGATCGGAATTGTAAACGTTTTCGACTCCGATATCGACTATGTGGGCTTTTACTTTCTGAATGAAGATGGCAGCCTGCTCGTTTAAAGTTTCCTGTGTTGCTAATGTATTCTTTGTTATTTGTTTCGTAATCTTCCGCGACCCGATTCCGTGACGTTTCTTAAATTCTAATAACCAGGTTTTGGATGCCTTAAATTTCGCTGGTGCCATATCAAACAGTTGTCGCGCTCGTATGGCCCAACGTCGAAGATCAATATCGTGAATCGGCAATTTCCTATTTGAAGCATCCATTATTGCGATCCAACATAGGGAGACATGACATCTAGTGGCCGAAAGTAAAAACAGAAAGAGAGGGAATAAGATCTGTCAGTTGATACGTGTTCTTATGTTAATTTATTTATACGTGATTTTGTGTTAATTTATTTTGTGCGTTGCGCAGGATTTGTACAGTAATGTTCATGTATGGATGCCCAGTGGCTAACTTTTTTTTCCGGGAACGAGTCTCCTTTCTGGTCTTTTTTATGTGCCTATGATCGATGAAGCAGTCGACAGGAGAGCTTGGGAAACCACGACGAAGCCTCCCGCCGCTGTCATTCCGCATTCGCATAACCTCTAAGTTCGCGAAATCACAAATAATTTTAATAATTAATCAAAATTAAATTAATTTTTCCCGCATATTGTTCCGCATTTAAGACTCGATGGATATGAAATATTTTATATAGTTTAGCATATTACGGAGAGCCTAATGCCCGGAGCTTTTCCTAACAAATAAGTATAATGCCAGGAACAAGAAGCCGCCGGTAAGGTTAACCTGTGCAGTGATTTAAACTGTTTTTCGATTCACTGCAAGGAACCAGTAATAACCTTATTAGGTATAAAATTATAACGATGACTCGTAGTGAAAAAAAACGGGTTCATAATTTGTAAATTCATTGGTTCTCATATTCGAAAATTTATTATCAATTCGTCTCATTTCACTACGCGTATACTAATCATCCATTTTTCTAGCATTTATGTCGATTGGGTTTATTTCGATCCCTCGACGATATGACTCAAACGAATTCCCACAATTTATAAGACAGAAGTTGCAGCAAGGTTCACTCTACGTTAGGAGCAACGCTCTTGAGAATCCATACACAGTTCCCATCGTTGGATCAGACTGGAACTGGCAAGTGGCCTCAAAAATGACTTCGAGCTGCAGATGGAGATCTTGATAATCTATATGTGGGGTAGTTTCTCATCGTAGAACTATACTCAAGCTGGAAAGTGGCCTCGGGTTCAACTAATTAGATTGATGTTTCCATTAAGCATTTTCCATTTAGCTTGTTTCAGATTTCAGTAAATATTTTATACACATAATTCAAATTTTTCTTCAACGAATATTAAAGACAAGATATTTCAATTATTTCAAACAAATGTAATACATTACTTGAATTTTATCTATCCCTCGAGATTCTGATTGAACCTACTTTAAAGGTATCAATCTAGTCGAGTCGTTGAAATAATTTCACCTCACTTTACAAATACCTCCTAATTTTATGTCTGAAAAATAATATATGAGATTTCTGAATATCAATGACTGAATGTTTTCATTAGCAAATTACATTTAATGAAGTATATCGCATTACTCATCTTGATAATCGATACATGGGGTAGGTTCTCATTTTCAAACCGGACTTTAGGCTTTGGACACAAATACCCAGTAAACACCAGTGTCTGAAAGTTGCCTTCTAGATGGCTGTCTTTAGATAACTTACCGACACGGTTAAAAGTCGACCACAAGATAACTTGGCTAAGATACCACAAAAACGTCCGCTAGGAGTTAACTTGTAGAAGTCGTCTATAAGTCAACTGATCAAGACAACTGCTAGTCATCTTTTTTTATTTACCGAATGTCAACGTATCCTAGTCAACGCGACGTCACCTACTGATAGATGTCTGTCAGATCGATATTATTGTCATCTCAAGGCCATCTTTTCTATAGTTATATAAGGTATATGTAGATATAGGTGATAATATATATATTATTGTTGAAGTATTATAATATAGGTATATAGATGTATGCTAATCTGCGCTGTGTACTATATATTATATTATTATAATATTATATTATATAATTTATATATTTATATATTTATATATATAAGTTGTAACATTGCAGGTTACAAACTGCTCCTCGCCCCTAAACGAGACCTTAGTTAAGACGGGGGATCGCTAGTATGAATGACGTATGAATGCATAAGATGACCCCGAGGTCCGAAATACTCCCGAGAGGCGACCGTGACCGACTCAGATCAGGAAATCGATTATTTATTCTTTTGTTTTTTTTTACACTTTTCTCTGGCATCCCGTGTAGAAATTGTACTGTGGCTCAAGCCGGGCCCTCGACAGGTTTGCCAGAATACAGATGGGGCCCAGGTCTGGCTGAGCTGTGGCAACCTGTTAGGGCCCTGGCTAGATGTTCCCGTTTTAGATACAGTGCCCGATAGGGGACTAGACAGGCTAGCAATGATCGCGCCCTACTCGCGCCATAATTTCTTCCACGGCCGTGCCTAAACTCAAATAGAATGGCCCAGACATGGCAAACTATGATCGGCCAAGCATATTATAATGTGAGAAAAAATAAATTTAGATGGTTAGAATGAATTTATTACAATGTGTGATGTGTTGAGCAACACCCACAAGTGTGACCGACCGCAGTTTGATACATAGTAGGGATTTTTTGATTAGAAAAACATCTCGCTATTTTGACCGGGATTCGAACCGAGACCTACGCATTCGCTCGCATTACTAGTCGCACGCTCTACCGACTACGCTAAACTATTCGCTGAAATCTTCTATCATTTTTTCGTATTTACTTTCAATATCTTTTCGCGAAGTCGAAATATTCCAAAGTACTGCGAGTCCTATTTTTTCTTCTAAGCCCCAAGCTCGATCTATAAAGAAAAAAAAAAATTCGACCAAAACTTTTATATATCAGTCTATTCAGAATTTTACGAGATGAATTTCGGTTGTATAATCAAAATAACCTTTTTTTTCTGAGAATTGTTAAAAAATTGAATTTGCAACACCTATTTTTGTGAGAATGTTTTTTTTTTACTATGATTATTTATAATCGTTCTGATAAATGGCTAAAAAAATTATCCAATTATTAATTTAATTTTTTTTTTCAATTTCTTCCATTTTTTAACAGCGTCGCTTTGGAGAAAGTGAGACAGCTGAGTACATTTTTGATAGCTGTTTACTAAATAGTACTATCACATACTCTTAATCTGTACTTTCAACTATCGAAGACATTTAATATGTCATTTTATATATTATGCATGTTATTTGGGTGAAAAAAATATTTTAAGTATATAAATAACCTTTCAATGATTCATCGGGTAACCGTTGGCTGTCATTTACGGCCCAGTCATTGACGTCTATATATTACCTACAGATTACTGTATGTCAACACACCTTCAAGTTTCCTCTACACGACTGTATAATAATTATTATTTCAATCACTTATTTCGTCAGCTGATGGCTACACTAGCTTCCTATATTCGGTCATGGCTACAAACGGTAAGCTGGCCGTAAACAGGCATTCCATATTTCAGCCCTACGGAGTCTAAAGGCAAATGACACAGCAGCGCCACGTGAGAACCCCGGCAGTAACGCAAGTGTGGCAGCCACAACAAATTCGAGAGAAAGCCACATCAATTGTCATTGTCTTTAATTGAATCGTTCGTTACTGAAAACTCAAATTTGTTCTTAAAATTATTGTTTGAAAACATTTCCCATCGAAAAAAGTGCATTTAACAAACATAATCGAGTATTTTGCAAAATCGTGGCAAGCCACGATTATGCCTAATGTGGCCCATTTCGGTATCCTGGCATGCCTTGACAAATTTCTACACGGGATGTGGGCACCGAGGCATTAATTATTGGAGATGGCCTGACGACCCCGATATACTCCGACGAACGCCTGCGACTCGATACGCCGAGGGCGTGAATTGGAACGAGGCGCCACCGAAGCTCGGGAGATTAGCAAGGGCCCTGCTAACTCCCCCAACCAGCCGAGGATGCGGGAGAGTGTCCACGACACTCTACAACGAGGGATGAAGGTGGTGGATGCGATTCCCGCCACCGAGAAGAATCTACAACCCGCAGTCCTCGGCCTAGAAGAGCTACAATCACCGTGGTGGCCATTTAAATAATTCGCGCCAAGGATCGAGCGCTACCCCCTGACGTCACAGCGTGGTCGATACCAAAATCGATAATTGCGGGACTAACGAGGTCCTTGCGCATTCGCACGACGCCGGTGGTCTCACTCTGCGTTAGGCTATTCTCGAGATCACTCGTGTGACAATTTTTGCGTACAGAGTACCCCCTTTGCGTTCGAGCTATCTTTTGAGTCTTGATTTTGCTTTTTTTGATTGTGTGTGTGGGTGGGAGGATTTCCTGAAAGAAGGACGTGGACAATCCCCGATGGATTTCGCCCGAGAGGGACGGCTTTTTATGAGGTGGCTGGAGAACGGTAAGCGTTAAGCAATCTTACCCGTTGGATAATTTGAATCCGGCAACGGCCTTCTGCCGCGTGCTTGTTCTCAGCCACGAGGCTATTTCACGAATTTGGGATCAAATTAAGCCGGATTCCGAGTGAAAGCCGTCACCAGTGTCCCATGCCATTATTTTGAGTTTGAGTCTCGCGATAAAATAATTAAGGATTGAGTATTTAGTGAATTAAGAAAGTCTGTCTAATTCGCCCACGAGGGCAAGCGAGAAAGCCGGTCACTGTCGCGCTCTCTTCCTCCTGCGAGGTAGACTTTCTACCGAGGCCGAGCCTCGTGTGTTGTTAAGAGATTTCGAGTCTAGATAATAGATCGACGTTAGTCGAAGGTTGCAAATAAGTTTGTTGTCTAGTTCGCAGAGTTAGTTTAAGTTAGATTTAAGGGATTTAGTTAATTTGTTAAGTTTGTGCCGCTGGCCAGTAAAGAATCCAAAATTCTATTCCGCGGGATTAATTATTTGGTTAATTAGGAATAATTCTGGGCCGCAGGCCTCTTTGATGGATTGTTATTAATTTTTTATACTCGCTACGATTTGTTGTTGCATGATTTAGAAGTAATTTATTTTTGGTGTGAACTTTATTTGGCAAGTCATTTATTAATTTCCTTTATTTTCTGTTATTGCCACCCTACGTGGGAGCGTTTATTTAGTTCTTTTTATTTGTAAGGCTCGTCGAACCTAGCCAGGCCGCCTATACATGGCCTAATAGTTAATTTATACCCGCGGGGAAGTGCCCCCGGGTACATCATATTTTGTTATCTTTTTTTTTATTTTTCATACTAATTTTTTTGAATAAACGCACGTTTTGTCTATTGCAATTTAATTACTCGAGTAAATACTTCATTCGTTACGCCCTCAACTTAATCCTGACCCCTCTCCGCGGTACTGCAGCTAGCCGCCGTATTTTCTGTAGTAATCTAGGCTTTTTGTTTTTCCTGCTATCAACTGTCGAGTCTCGTGGCGAAGTAGTCGCCTGGCGCCCAACATTCAAAATCATTATTTTTCGTTTAAAATTATTTATCTTTTTTTTTCTCGCGTGGTTGCTAATTGTCGACTGGACTGTCTTTCGGAATAGCGATCCGGTCTGTTCCGAAGGATATACAGGGTTCACGTCACAATATATATGCAGCGTTCAAATAAAAGGCGGACTGTCATATGTTTGATAGCGAGCCTATACCTTTATATCTATGCAATAACAAGTAAGCTTCTTTTGTTAGTTATTAGCGTGCCCAAGCTTTATTGTAATAGCTGGCGCGTATTATAAAAATAAATCGTTTATACAAATAGTGTGTTTCCTGTTTAATTTTCCACCATAAATTACAACAATTATAAAATCAATAAAAACCGCGTTAATAATTTCATTTATTTCAGTAAGTTGTGTAAATATATATATATATAATGTTTTAAAGAAAATCAATGTCTAAGATATACGTTTCAATGTTGTAATAACATATATATCATAATCATATTAACAATATATAAGATGAGTCAGAGAAAACCTTTTCACAACCTGTCAAAGAGACAACAAAAGAGACGGCTTGCTGCCGTCTTACAGCAAGACTCAGTGATTCTCAAGGATCATGTCGTAGTATATCAGAAATCAACCGTTGGGAATTTGGAGCAACCACTTCACGATGATCCTACCGCAGGGAACGATTATATCCAAACATTTAATGATCCTACTGGGCATAATATCCCAACAACTAATAATCTTTCAGTTATTCCAGATTGCCCGAAATCGTCGAATCATACTGGGTCATTCCATGTCAAATCGACAAATAGTTGGAATCGACCCCCTCCGATTCGGATAAATTTTGGTGGAGTGTTTTGTCTCACTATAAAACGAAGTTCTGCCAAAGGAAAAAAATTTGAAATTTTTTTCTTAAGAGTTATGCAAAATTGAAAATGTCACTGTTTTTCCCGTTTTTTAAGTCTATTTATTTAATATTTCATAACCTACTGTATATTGAAAAAAAAAACCGCTGGTGCGTTCAAAGAGGACACTTAGAGGTATGAGAAAAAAAAAGTTCGGAAGAAAAATTTTGAAAATTACCAAAATTAGAAAACTTTGAATTCTTAAAAATCGTAAAACGTAAACTTCGCAGTGAAATTTTTGGCTCAAAATTTTTTATATTATACCTCTAACATATCTTAAGAAATTCTGAAATTTTCAGGAGGGTGTTTTTTTTTCTTTTTTTTTTATGAATTTTTGAATTTTGGCGAAATAATTTTTTTCAATTTTTTCAACTTTTTTGTTGAATATAGTTATTCTACCACATGATTATTGAAGTTTGAGCTCTAAAATATTTTTCTTATGTTAACGGGATGTAAAAACACAAATATCTCAAAAATTTTATATTCTTATTATTGTAAAATAAAAAATATTTTAGAGCTCAAACTTCAATAATCATGTGGTAGAATAACTATATTCAACAAAAAAGTTGAAAAAATTGAAAAAAATTATTTCGCCAAAATTCAAAAATTCATAAAAAAAAAAGAAAAAAAAACACCCTCCTGAAAATTTCAGAATTTCTTAAGATATGTTAGAGGTATAATATAAAAAATTTTGAGCCAAAAATTTCACTGCGAAGTTTACGTTTTACGATTTTTAAGAATTCAAAGTTTTCTAATTTTGGTAATTTTCAAAATTTTTCTTCCGAACTTTTTTTTTCTCATACCTCTAAGTGTCCTCTTTGAACGCACCAGCGGTTTTTTTTTTCAATATACAGTAGGTTATGAAATATTAAATAAATAGACTTAAAAAACGGGAAAAACAGTGACATTTTCAATTTTGCATAACTCTTAAGAAAAAAATTTCAAATTTTTTTCCTTTGGCAGAACTTCGTTTTATAGTGAGACAAAACACTCCACCAAAATTTATCCGAATCGGAGGGGGTCGATTCCAACTATTTGTCGATTTGACATGGAATGACCCTACTATATATAATAGTGCTGAAGTCAATATCGACAAACCTTCTGTACCTAATTATCAGTTAGATAATGCTCCTGAGATCTTACTTGATAATAATGTTGCAGATAAATGTAGTGATATGAGGGGGTTTTTATGTAACTGGGCATGTTCATTTCAAATCAAAAATGACGCTTTAACATGCCTTTTGAAAGGCTTACAAAAATTAGGCTACAATGACCTTCCAAGTGATTCTAGATCACTTTTGCAAACACCAAGAAAAAGTAACGTTGTCCTGCTCGCAAATGGTACATATATCCACTACGGCTTAGAAAAAGCTCTCACGGAACAATTTAAACACATTGAAAGAAACCAAATTCCTAATCCTATTCTTTTGTACATTAATGTGGATGGTTTGCCCTTGTCAAAAAGCTCACAAAGTGATTTGTGGCCGATCTTAGGAAAAATTGTTGATCCTAGCTTTTCAAACCCATTTTTCATAGGAGCCTTTCACGGTGCTGGGAAGCCGTCAAGTGCAAATCAATTTTTAGAACCCTTTGTTCATGAGTATCTGAAATTGAATACTGAGGGCTTTCTTTATTGTGATAAGAGATACACAGTGTCAATTAAAGCATTTCTGGCGGACACACCCCCAAGGAACTTTATTGCATGCTTTCCTGCTCATAACAGTCGATGCGGAAAATGCGTTCAGGAAGGTCAAACAATTAACCGGCGACGAGTATTCCTTGAACGAAATTCTCCTTTAAGAACAGCAGAAACTTTTAGACTTGGGGTTCCACAACAGTTCGAAAATTTAGTTTCACCTTTGGAGGGTATAGGTATTGAAATGCCGAGACAGCTACCAGCTGATCCTATGCATCTTGCAGGATTAGGAGTAATGAAAAAACAAGGCTTGATTTTTCTAAATCAATATGGTAATGGTGTAGATGCACAGGCCCGACTCACAAACTTATCCCGTGAATATTGCACCTACAACAAATGGGTACCTTCTGAATTTCAAAGAGGAACTCGGGGCTTTGATGAATTCTCGAGATTCAAAGCGACAGAATTACGCATGCTTCTTTTATATACAGGGCCGATCATATTCAAAAATCATGTTTCTAAAGATCAAATCATACATTTCAATTCGTTGACCTGTGCAGCGCGAATTCTGAGTGACCCAGAAGAGTGTATTAAAAATAACGATTTTGCTAGAGATTTGCTGCATTACTATGTGGCTACAATGGAACAATTATATGGCCAAGAAAGTATTGTGTATAATGTTCATAATCTAATTCATCTACCGGATGACGTTTTGTTGTTTGGACCTTTAGACGATTTCAGCTGTTTTGCTTTTGAGAACTATTTGCAACATCTCAAAAGGTTAGTCAGGAAAGGATCTTGCGTGTTGGCTCAAATCGTAAATAGAATCCATGAAGAATCCAAAGTAATTCCATCAAAATCTCAGTTCGAAAATGTAGACTATTTACTGAAAAAGCAGATTAACAGTGATGAACAGCTTTTACCCGGGTGTACTTACAAAATGCTTACAAAATGCTTACAAAACCATTGAATTTTCCAGTTTCACTCTCACAAACACAAGACCCAACAATTGTTGCTACCTAAAGGATAACACTATTGTTGTTATTCAATTTATATGTCATAACACAGACTCTGAAACACCTGTCATTGTTGGACATAGGTACAGTAATGTTCATGTATGGATGCCCAGCGGCTAACTTTTTTTTCCGGGAACGAGTCTCCTTTCTAGTCTTTTTTATGTGCCTATGATCGATGGAGAGTCGACAGGAGAACTTGGGAAACCACGACGAAGCCTCCCGCCGCTGTCATTCCGCATTCGCATAACCTCTAAGTTCGCCAGAGCACAAATGATTTTAATAATTAATTAAAATTAAATTAATTTTTCCCGCATATTGTTCCGCATTTAAGACTCGATGGATGTGAAATATTTTATATAGTTTAACATATTACGGAAAGCGTAATGCCCGGAGCTTTTCCTAACCAATAAATAGAATGCCGGGAACGCTGATAAGGTTAACCTGTGCAGTAATTTAAACTGTTTTTAGATTCACTGCAACGAACCAGTAATAACCTTGTTGGGTATAAAATTATAACGATGACACGTAGTAAAAAACACGGGTTCATAATTTGTAAATTCATTCTGATTCTCATACTCGAAAATTTATTATCAATTAGCCTCATTTCACTACTCGCATACTAATCATCCATCCTTCTAGCATTTATGTCGATTGGGTTTATTTCGATCCTTCGACGATATGACTCAAACGAATTCCCACAATTTATAAGACAGAAGTTGCAGCAAGGTTCATTCTACGTTAGGAGCAATGCTCTTGAGAATCCATACACAGTTACCATCGTTCGATCAAACTGGAACTGGCCTCAAAAATGACTTCGAGCTGCAGACGGAGATCTTGATAATCTATACGTGGGGTAGTTTCTCATCGTAGAACTATAGTCAAGCTGGAAAGTGGCCTCGGGTTCAACTAATTGGTTTGATGTTTCCATTAAGCATTTTCCATTTAGCTTGTTTCAGATTTCAGTAAATATTTTATATAATTCAAATTTTTCTTCAACGAATATTAAAGACAAGACATTTCAATTATTTCAAACAAATGTAATACATTACTTGAATTTTATCTATCCCTCTAGATTGTGATTGACCCTACTTTGAAGGTATCAATCTAGTTGAGTCGTTGAAATAAATTCACCTCACTTTACAAATACCTCCTAATTTTATGTCTGAAAAATAATATATGAGATTTCTGAATATCAATGACTGAATGTTTTCATTAGCAAATTACATTTAATGAAGTATATCGCATTACTCATCTTGATAATCGATACATGGGGTAGATTCTAATTTTCAAACCGGACTTTAGGCTTAGGACACAAATATTGGTAATGGATACATGGAGTACATTCTCATCGCAGAACTAGACTTGAACTGGCAAGGGGCCTGCAAGATGACTCCAACATTTGGACACAGATCTTGATAATGGATACAGAGGGTAGATTCTCCTGTTCAAACCAGACTTTAGGCTTTGACTTCGACTTCATATCGTCAAGGGATCGAAGTAAGCCCAATCGACATAAATGCTAGGAAGATGGATGATTAGTATGCGAGTAGTGAAATGAGACTAATTAATAATAAATTTTCGAGTATGAGAATCAGAATGAATCTACAAATTATGAACCCGTGTTTTTTACTACGTGTCATCGTTATAATTTTATACCCAACAAGGTTATTACTGGTTCGTTGCAGTGAATCTAAAAACAGTTTAAATTACTGCACAGGTTAACCTTATCAGCGTTCCCGGCATTCTATTGATTGGTTAGGAAAAGCTCCGGGCATTAGGCTTTCCGTAATATGTTAAACTATATAAAATATTTCACATCCATCGAGTCTTAAATGCGGAACAATATGCGGGAAAAATTAATTCAATTTTAATTAATTATTAAAATTATTTGTGCTCTCGCGAACTTACAAGGGGAGGTCACGGGAGACGCATTTTTGTAATTTTTCTACCCTATCGCAAAAGGAGGGGCAGACCCCCAATAACAATTGCCCAAAGCCATAGGACCATATAGCCAGAGGTTTCCGAGAAAATCGAGTTGAAATATTCCGAGTAAGCTAAGAAAACTAGATGTAAAGCGGTTGACAACAGGGCGCGTGGCTCAGACGTTAGCGCAGGAGTCTAGTAAGCAGTAGATCCCTGGATCGATTCCCGCTGTAGGCAACTTTTTTTTCGTTTCTATTTTTTTTTCGTTTCTTTTTTTTCATTTCTTTTTTTTTTCGTTTCTTTTTTTTTCGTTTCTTTTTTTTTCGTTTCTTTTTTTTTTCTTCTCTTTTTTGTTTTCCCAAACGAATATTCACGTCATTTATGTGTACAATTATTCGAATTCATATTAATTGTACAATGTACAAATATTTCGTGTTTGGGTAGGATATTAATGTGTCCGTTGCAAGGACTTCGGGGATCGATACGGGCAATTTCCTCGTATTAGGTACCTGCGGGACACAGCTGCTTCGGCACAAAAGATTTATAAATATTGTTAACCAAGAAATATGAATTCGAATAATTTTACACATAAATGACGTGAATATACGTATTAGAAACCAAAAAAGAAAAAAAAAAAAAAAAATAGAAACGAAAAAAAAGTTGCCTACAGCGGGAATGGATCCAAGGATCTACTGCTTACTAGACTCGCCCGCTAACGACTGAGCCACGCGCCCTGTTGCCAATCGCTTTACATATAGATTTCATAGCTTACCTACTCGGAATATTTCAAACTCGATTTTCTCGGAAACTTCTGGCTATATGGTCCTATGGCTTTGGGCAATTGTTATTGGGGGTCTGCCGCTCCTTTTGCGATAGGGTAGAAAAATTACAAAAATGCGTCTCCCGTGACCTCCCCTTGTTAGAGGTTATGCGAATGCGGAATGACAGCGGCGGGAGGCTTCGTCGTGGTTTCCCAAGTTCTCCTGTCGACTCTCCATCGATCATAGGCACATAAAAAAGACCAGAAAGGAGACTCGTTCCCGGAAAAAAAAGTTAGCCGCTGGGCATCCATACATGAACATTACTGTACGAGGACCCTGCTGCAATCGAAAACTACCCTATCGACTCAAAGTTGATGAATATTTGTAAAGTCAAATCTTTGT
Source organism: Rhogogaster chlorosoma (assembly GCA_944452935.1). Lineage (NCBI taxonomy): Eukaryota > Metazoa > Arthropoda > Insecta > Hymenoptera > Tenthredinidae > Rhogogaster > Rhogogaster chlorosoma. The sequence goes on along the minus strand of OX101803.1, from coordinate 9,608,081 downwards.
CTGGCACTTTAGAGAAGTGGCCAGTTACTGAGATTAGTAAGAAGGCTTTTCGAATTCCAAGTCAGAATTATTTTTATGTATTTCCTCTACTTCATACCAACCAGAAGTACTAATTGATACATTTTCCTAATCCTAAACACACCGCCACAACACACGCTGTAATCCCTGAATCGCTAGCTTAAATCCTCAAAAGTACCCAATTTTTCCATCTAACAGTTTTCCGGAGTCACATCTAGTCGACATATTCCATAATGTTCACGTCCTTATTCACTTGTCCTTGTACACTTGTCCTTGTCCACTCCAAAAATTTCAGGTTCAATATTCACCAATCGCAAAACTGGAATATGAGTAAGAGAATTTTGACCCACTCAAGGTCGTCAAATTCTGAAGACCTTCGACAACCGCAAACGATTGGTGGAAATCTTCCAAAAAAGCGTGAGTGTATCTCATAATCATATCTGCAATTTCCAAATACAATCAGTCAAAGAATAATACCTAATAAGAAATAATATATAACAATTACAGCTCGAATAATCGCGAACATGAAGTTACCAAAAAATGCAGTAAAACTCCAATCAACTGGTACCACTGCTGCTGCACAATGTAGTAGAAGTGAACAGCATAATATCAATATCTCATCTATCGGTGCACCTCCGACAAACTATATCAGCACATATACACCATCAACATCCGGGCTGTCTCTAGAAAGTAAATAAAATGCACTTTTATTAAATGGTGTAAGATTAGCGTTATTTCCACCTACTTAAACATCTGTTTAATTTTCTAGGGGATCCCAATCAGAAGCACATTTATGAATACCTCTTCAACCAAGACAATACATCAGAAGGTAAATCGCAGTATTGTCATTCAATTGTTAAATGTATCCTATACTTCCTATCCTATACCTATACTTTTTGTATCAGACAATCAATACCTACTTCTTTCATTTTATAAGGTACATATATGTATGAAGAAAGATTAGACGATGAAACGCAGAATGATGATGTAGAATCCACGAATTCTCATCAAGGAGATGATAGGCAGACCGAGGAGTTTCAAAATATACAAGGGGAGAATGCGCGAACAAATAACTCAAATGACGAAAATTTGAACGACCAACCCCATGATGATAAGTGTTGTGGTGAGCATGAATCTGTACTGTTATAGATTCATAAATGTTTGAAGTTTGAATAATATTATCCTGGGCCAACTGGATCTCATCAACTATAATCAATAAATATCCAGAAAAATTTGTTATTTTGGAAAATAAGCCAGTCATTATAAGGCGGCATCAGCAATTGAGTCATTCGTGTAGCAACGTATCTTAACAACAAATGATGTTTATTTGCAATTAGATATAATGCTATCTGACCATTTTTATACTTACCTCAGTTGGCTGTAGATCGCAATTGTGGTTGATCATGTCGAAACTTACTGAAATCAAGGAGCTGGTTGCCGGAAATACCAATGGCAGAGAGCAAATAGCTGAAAATTTTACTCTGCTGCCAAATATGCCTTTTACTGATGCGGAAGCTTTATTACATTTTGATAGCTTACTATTGCATGATCAAGCCTTGCTTCAACAATTTGTACGTATAAATATTTGACATTTAATTATATTTGATTGCGCCTTGTATTTGTATTTGAACTTGACATGCTCATGATAATTGAAGACTCTATAGCCGATTAGATTTGTGATTATGTGTCTTGTATTGACACCTCAGGAAAACAAGCTTGCTTCTATTGGTGGGGCCAACGCAAACAAAGCCATTGCAAATGCCATGGCGGCAGTGCTTACAGATGAACTATGCAGATTATTGACATGGGTTCAAAATAATGGATTAATTAAAGGAAACAGATTGAACTTCCATGAAGCAATAACAAGTAAGATTCTGCATGTCAATATTCAGATAATGTACTTTAAGTATGATTTCAGAGAACACTACTTGAGAAAAATATTGTTAGTAGCTTTATAGTTATTGATTGTTATGTGTTTTTATAGAAGTCGTGAGAAAAAGATTTCCTATAACCATAACTGAAGCTCGAGAACGCTACAAAGACTGGCTTCGACGCCCTGGAGACCGCATCCGCACAAAGGAAAGGCGCAATCAAATTGCAAGACAGCCAATTGAAAGGAGATAGAGAAAGGAAGTCAGTATAGGGCAATTCCACCTCAAGTCGGCCGGATTTGGGTGTTTTTTGACGTCATATTTTTTAAATCGTATGAAAAATTTTTTGTGTGTAAAGAATGCAAAAAAAGTCGACACGTGTTTCGGCGTTCGGCCAAAATATTTTTTTCACGAAAGTTATAAATTAATGTATTTTGTTGAAAAACCGACGCACGGTCGGCTTTAGAAATTAATATCTCTGGTTCTATCAATCGTAGAGAGATGGTCTTTAACTCATTTTGAAGGTAATGGAATACACTTTTTGAAACATTTTTGCAAGTTCTAAGAAAATTGCAAATTGCAACCGTTATAAACAATTGAAATGTTTATCGATTTTTCCTGTAAATCTATCCATTTTGAAAATTTTGAAAAAATTTGACCATATTCCTCATTACATTCTACAGAGTGTGTAATTTTTTCACGATGGCTTTATTTTTTGTTTTTTTTTAATGCAATTTTTCATAATGCGGCGCGCGCCTCGCCTGACGCCTCGTGTGTCGGACCTCGCCTCGCCGCGCCGCGCCGGAGTCAGCAAATGGCGCAGCACGTCGACCGGTTCGAAATCATTTATTGCAAGTGGTGGGAGTCTATGTTTTCAGGATTGGTGAAGTTTATATATTTCAATTTATTCCGCCATTCCGCCGCAAGGCCGAAGTCGTTGTGATGGTGAGAGAGATTGATGAAATTTTTTTTATTTTTATATTGGGCTGCAGCACCATCGGTAAAATAGATAAGTTTTCTAACATCCTTCAACGTATTTTTGATTATCTCGATAATTTTCCCTTGGAATAAATGCACGGCCACAGTATTATGTTTCAAGCAGTTTGAAAATGCAGCGAAGCTTTTGTGCTTCAATATTGAATTTTCTTTATAATAAATTACGAAAGGATGTATAGTTGCTTGGTCATTATTCCAATGCACTCCTTGAATTGCATCTTGAAATACGAATGCATAATTTTCTGAAAAGTCACCAGTGACAATGCATTCTTCGTTCGTCAAATTCTCCTTCGTATATCTCAAAAACTCTGATTGTTGCTCAGCAATGAATGCATGCGGTAATAACTTTAATAATGCGGATGACAATTTTTCCAAGAAATCTGGTACAGAAGCTTGCATAATTTCCAGCGTAGCTCGATCGACAGTCACCCATTGTTTGTATGTTATGGTCTCAATCATTTCTTCATCATATGCAGACTGCAACGAACGAATTAGATCACTTGTTCCTGGACATGTTTTGCAATTATTCAAGTGACAGTCGTTAGTCGGAGGATTGCAAATCATCTGCTCTAAACAATCACGGTATGTTTGTATGCGCTTCGGCATCGCTTCGGATATTTTTACGATTTTTGCACCTTCTAACATCAATTTCACGTTCTGATGCGATGCGCAAACACAAACGGTGTGTGTACCACTTGCTCCAGCCAGAATACCATTTTTTGGTCTTAGTTCAACGAATTTACTGAAGCTGCTATGTTTCTTTTGAGGATATTTTTGTTTGAACTCTTCGTATGCTTCTATTAAATTGCATAAAACCAATCGTTTCTGCTTCTGCACTTTTTCCCCATTTTCAATAAGGGTGACGTAGTCTTTTTTACCTGGCATTATACGGCTTATTTCGTCTGACTCATAAAAATTCACAATCTCTTGGATGAGCTCAGTATCTAACCGTTTTCCACTTTTAGAATTTGCACATGCCAGGATCCCCTTTTCTTCCTTTACTTTTTTTGCGACACTAATCATATGTTTCGATGCATCGAAGTGAGCTTGGATTTCTACAACCGTCCATTTCGTGAAAAGAGTCAGAATTCTAATTTTCAAATTTTTATCATTCGTTTCCCGAAATGTTTCTTTGAGTTGTTCTAGTATGGCATCGTCCTTGTCGTTGGCTGCTTTTTGTTCTGGGACATTTACACTGAATACTTTTTCCCCCAAAATTTTTTTGATTTTTGCAAACTTATCCTCTGGGTATGATTGCTGAATTAATTTCCTTTTTTTTATTGGCGATTCTCCCAGTGTAACTAGGGTTTCATTTAATGAAGTTATAGCTGCTTCATATTTTGGACCTGACAACGAGGATGATCCCTCCGCATCTTTGTCGTCTGGTAAATTTGGAACGTCAGCAAGCGTCGAAGCTGACGTGTTCGAAGTATCATTGTTCTCTGATAGCGAAGACTCGCTTTCAGGTTCTGTGGGTGCTCCCACGCTGAGTCTTATTCGACAAGTATTACAAATCATTAAGTTGGTCAATGTTTGATCTGTGTTAAGCAAGGACATCTGTGATGCGGTGACGCTTCGAAGGCGGGTTTTATCTCGTACTCGATGGTTTTCCAGTTTGAACGGATTAAAACATTCTAAGGTGAACTTTTTTTCAGCCATTCTTACTTCCAATTCCCAATTCTGATTTCTTTCAAGTAAACTTCTCACGACAATTCTTTAACGTAGACCATGTATCACTCGATTCGTAAACGATCATCGACTGACCTTAGCTTTGAAAATCCCTGCTTATATACCCAAATTTGCACCCCTGCCGGGCCAATCAAATCAATTTCTGCCGTGGCTATTCGAAAATTCGGGGACTATATTTTGTTGTATTATATTTTTGCAAAATAATTCCTAGGATTTAAAATATTCACGCACAGTGACTTTGCGATTGACTTTTGAATTCCTATTGTTCCGAAGTCTTACGGCGAACCCAAGCGGTCAAATTTTAATCCTCTCTAACAATAACGAAATGGTGCAATGAGTTCACGGGCCCATCGCATACCTGTGCACTTGTGACTTCGAAATCCTGGAAGTACCCAAAAATTGACCCACAATTTTACGATACATTTGTGGTATGGCGTGGTAAAACCCCAAGCCAAATTTTCCAGTTAGATTATAACAATTGCGGGAAACGATTTGCTTTAACCTGAATTCCGAATATATTGCACCATATAATGCTGAAATACTAATACTTAGTGTAATATTTGTTTGGTCTTTTTTCAAATTTTGAAGATGTAGACTCCGGTTACTTGCAATAAATGATTTCGAACCGGTCGACGTGCTACGCCATTTACTGACTCCGGCGCGGCGCGGCGAGGCGAGGTCCGACACACGAGGCGTCAGGCGAGGCGCGCGCGCCGCATTATGAAAAATTGCATTAAAAAAAAACAAAAAATAAAGCCATCGTGAAAAAATTACACACTCTGTAGGATATAATGAGGAATATGGTCAAATTTTTTCAAAATTTTCAAAATGGATAGATTTACAGGAAAAATCTATAAACATTTCAATTGTTTATAACGGTTGCAATTTGCAATTTTCTTAGAACTTGCAAAAATGTTCCAAAAAGTGTATGCCATTACCTTCAAAATGAGTTAAAGACAATCTCTCTACGATTGATAGAACCAGAGATATTAATTTCTGAAGCCGACCGTGCGTCGGTTTTTCAACAAAATACATTAATTTATAACATTCGTAAAAAAAATATTTCGGCCGAATTCCGAAACACGTGTCGACTTTTTTTGCATTCTTAACACATGAAAAAAGTTTCATATGATTTAAAAAATACGACGTCATTTCTTGGCCGATTTAAGGTGGAATTGCCCATATAGCTACAGCTTAATACAGATTTTAACCCTCCGTGTGAACACTGAGTATTTTAAGGAACCGTCGGAATTTGAAACTTCCGTTTTATTCCACTTTTTCAACTGTTCCTGAATTTTTATTAACAACCAGTGCACTCAAATCGTGGGATTTTCTCACCCCTTCGTCCCCTTCTCTAGCGTGCCACGCGCCCGACATGCTGCGACCGGCTACTCAATTTTCAGGGCAAGGGTAACCCGGCAGCCGTGCACTTCGGCGTCAATAAAATAGGATAGAAAAATACGAAAAACTATAGTTGGGCGCCAGACGTTTTCACGTCACTTGAAACACTAGAAAACTATAAATTTGACGGCGGAAATGACCAGTTAGCTCAGAATACAATCTATCAGGTGGAATGGTAGAGTGGCTGGGTTGCTAGATCAAATAACGAATGTAATAATTACTTATTTGATCGATTTATTTTAATTTGCCAAGATATTTCGATAATTAACAAATGATATTCCGTATTATACGGGACGATATTTCACAAAAAGCCGTGCTTGACGGGAAAAATACTATTACATGTCTCAGATATATCGGGAATACGGGAATTTACACAATATCATCAATAAAGAAAATATAACAGAATAATATCAGAAATTTCACAGCAGTTAGGCTCGATATAACGCAATAAATCAATAATCACAGAAAATCAGAATACAAATAAGTAAGAAAAATATATGAAAACAATTAATAATCAGAGAACTTAAAGACTAAATAACAAATGCTTGCTTCTACGCTCGCTAAGCACCGGGAAATCGTTATGCGACAAGTCGTTCACTCAGAAAAGGAGACCCGGGAAAAAAAGATTATATAAAATTATATATAAGTATATAAAACTATATAAAATTGCATCTCATTTTATATAATTTTGTATGATTTTATCTAGATTCTCACATTAAATTGTATAAATTTTCATATAATTATATTAAATTATATAAATTTTATAAAATTTTATATAATTATATATTACTATACATAAATCAGAAAATCCTGAACTGTAGACTTATATATTATTATATATTATTATATATAAATATATATAAAGATATAAAATTTTATGTATTTTGTATTTTTTTATAAAATTATATAAAACTTTATTGGATTTCTTAGATTAAAATATATATAATTATATAAAATCATATAAATTTTTATATTATCGTATATAATTATATATTAATCAGAAAACCCTAAACTATAGCTTATCTATTATGATATATGAATATATAAAATAATATAAAATGTTATATATTTTATATTTTTTTATAAAATTATATAAAGCTATGTTGGATTCCTCTTATTAAATTGCTCATTTCTGCAAGTATAATTTATCGATCAATATTTTCTTTTTTTTTGCCTTTCTTGTTAGTATTAACAACTTTGTATGAACTGACCGATATATCAAGGATAGGAAAAGGATAATATTTTTTAATTTAGAATGTAATTTCTTGTTCAAAGCTAATACGCGCGCCCGCGCGCCACACAGCACAGAAACCGGCCCCCGCCGGCCATAACCTCGCCTCGTGGCTCGCGGCATTGACTAAAGCATGCAGGTCACAAGTAGTGTTTTATTTCTACATCTCTATTATATCAACGTGACCGACAAAAAGCGGTAAGTATTCGAATGATTACTAAATATAAATGTTTAAGATGAATATTAGTAATCTGAATTATATAAAGAATTGGCAGAATTATTACTGAATCTAGTTTCTGCCCAGTTCAAACATAACCTCAAAACAACCACGTGCTGCATAGCTTAGTAATTAATGTGTGCACAAGTGACAATGCTAAATTTAAAAAATTTATTTATTTATTTATTAAAAAACGAAAAAAAATTTTTTTCACGTGTTATTTATATGGGAAAACGGAAAATCGTTAAGCGTCTCGTAGAGTTGAGATAACGAGCTGCGCTTTCAGGAAAATTAGTTCCATACCTGAAAGAAACTTTTGAGATGATGAGACTTGCAAAAAAAAAAATGTTTTTTGTTGGACCACCCTAATATATATACCTCAATAAAGTGCAGAATCCTATTAATAAATCATCTGATTATTGCATATTCTTTCACCCCAACATATCATTCTCACTCATATTTTTTTTCGAAATTTTCCAGGCGTGTTCGGACCTTCAATAGTACATTACGATACGAGATCAGAAGAAGTTTTTCCGTCCAGTATTGTACAAAATTTTAATTCGTGAGGTGTAACAATGGCACATGATACATGAATATACCTGGTTTAATGAACATTATATAATGTATATCTTCTTTTTTATGAAATAAGCTATTTGTATGGTTATTTAAAAATAAAAATTCGAAATGTATTTTCAGTAATAAAATTTGAAATGAGCAGCAATAAAAAAAATTCTACAGAATTTTGGTTTATATATTGCGTCATATATTATTATATAAAATTATATATAAAAATGTCTAATTTTATATAACATAAAACCAATCGAAAATGAGATCAATTTAATATAAGAGTTTATATAATTATATAAAATTATACATTTTTATATATTATGAGATAAAATTATATCATGCCAAAATTGAGATATAATTTTATATAATTATATATGGTCAACTATATATAATTTTATATAATTATATAAAAAAAAATTTTCCCGGGGAGAATAATACCAGAAAGAATATGATATAGCAGAGAAAATAGAAAAGATAATAGAAAAGTAGAGATAAGCTCTAAGAGAATCTACAACATGCTAGAAGACCAAATATAACCCATAATCGGTAAGCTAATCACGAGGTTGCTCGGGAATCCGTTTTTAATCAGAATAAAATACTACAAAATACCGGAACGAAGTCTAAAAGACTTAACGAACCATAATAACGTGACCTACGTCACAAGAAGCTCGTGGCCTACGCCACACTAGACAAAATACTATAGAATACTAAACGGGATTCGTGAGCGAGCTCGTGGTTGTACAATAAATAGGTCTTACCTTTTTACTAGAAGAAACTGTGCGTAGCACTTAAACTGTTTTAACGAAACTATGAATCACAAGATAATCGGGAATAAAGTGAAACTCGGGAACGGTACGGTACGGTATACCCTCTTTTCAGAGGCGGTAAGATGTTCGGTAGTCTGCTGTGGTCGGTAAGACGGCTGAGCGTAGAAGTAGGACGAGTCCTGTGGTGTTGCCCATTTTATAGATGCGGGATTCCCTAGATGCGAAGTTCGATTCGGTGTTGCGAATTTGGTCAGCACCAACTCGATAATTATCGAGGCTCTCCGTGACGTACGACATGAGTTTTGGACAGTCGTTTGGTCAACCGTGGATTTGGACATTTGTCCAGGCTGGCACTCGTTATGACGTCACGGCGGGAAATTCGGACAGCTTACTACGGGGCTCGTACTCGATGCTTCCTTCCTTCTGACTTCGACTCTCGTCGCGGGACTCCTCACATGCAACATCGGGACGAAGTGCACCCTAGTTGCGTCTTAACAGGAAAGACGGACCAACCAGAGGATCTGGCGGAGATCCTGATGCCCCAATACCCGGATCTGCATCCAGGTCTCCCCATGTGTGGAAGGCTTACAGGCAGGCCTGCATCACACGGTTGCACTTCTTGGCCGGGATGAGGGTGAGAAAGCCGATGATTCGGTCCAGCGTGATTAGTCTTCGGCAACGGGAAGCGTGCGGCTACTTGGGTGTGTTCGCCTAGCTCTATTCGACCGCTGCCGAGACGTCCGGAATTCGTAGACGCTATGTGGTCCAGCCCCAGGCTGAAAAGTCGACGGGAACGGGAGGAATGACTCATAGAGTCAGCCTTATTCGACCGCTCCTGCGGCATCCACAGTCGGGAGTAATACGGGAAGTTGCATCGTTTCAGACTAGATACCAGATGATGAGCTCGGAAGACCGCTGCTGCTGACGTCTCGGGATTCCCTCGATGTCCTGGCGTTGGTCTCCGAGTTTCGTGATGACAAGATATATTACAGAATAACAAAAGAAAAGCAAAATATTAAATAAATATTCCTAAAATATAACTAAATTGAACCTGTGACTTGTCGCTGACTTCCCTGGCGCTGGCCATCTTACCGATCCGTCGCTTAATCCGCGACCCTGGTGACGATTGCAAAATGCAACGTCACAATGCATACAGACGATGTGTGTCGGTGTGTCGGGAAGCCGAATGGAGCCGAAGGAAGCCGAGGTCGCCCTCCAAATTGAGGAGTTTTGTGTAGAAGGGGCATTATTCCCCTCGATTTGGAGGGCGACCTCGGCTTCCTTCGGCTCCATTCGGCTTCCCGACACACCGACACACATCGTCTGTATGTATGTCGGGAGCGCGGGACGCTAGAGAAGGGGTAAGAAAATCCCACGATCTGGCTGCACAACGGGTTTAAACTTTTGACTTTGACAACTTCCGGGCCATGTACTAGACACTTCAAGAAGTAACCCAGAATTTTTTCAGATTCTTTTAAAGCCTTGAAAACTCCAAAAACTTGACTGTTCCCTAACCCAGTGTTCACACGGCTTGGTCGAAAATTGTGTGTTCACATAGGGTTAAAAAACTGATATATATTTTCTATGTTTTGTAACATTGCATGTTACAAGGCGCTCCTCACCCCTTGACACGACCCTAATTAAGACGGGGGTGAAGCATGAATGTGAATCGAATGAATGTTTAGGATGGCCCCGAGGCCTTTACTGACTCCGAGAGACGACCGTGACCGACTCAAAACTATGAAATAGATTATTGATTCTTTTGTTTTTCTTTTCCAACATTTTCTCTAACATGTGGACGACGAGGCCAAGTTTTGGGTCTGAGCGACGACGATTACGCACGCCGACGAACGCACAAAATCCGACGCACTGAGGTTGCGGATTACTACGACAGACTGCCTCCCATATCAACCGAGGATACGGGGGAGTGTCGAGGACACTCTGCACCGAGGGACGAAGGTGGAGGAGGAGATTCCCGCCACCGCCAAGAACCTGCAACCCGTATTCCTCTGGACGGAGGAGCTAGAACACCGTAGCGAAATTCAAAAGGATTCGCGCCGAGGAGCGTAGCGCCATCCGTGTGACGTCAGCCGCACGGTCGATTAGAAAATCGATATTCGAGGGCCTAGCGACACCCCTGCGTATCGGCGCCATGCCGTCTAAGATCACTCTGCGTTAGGCCAGCGCCTATAACACACGTGTGCCTTTTTGCGTTTTGCGTTTGTAGTTTGGTTCTTTTGCGTTCAGCTTGGCGATATAGAGTTTTGTGGCTTTCGAGGCTTTTTGATAATTTTCTTGAGTGTGTGTGCGAAGCGATCCCCGAGGGATATTTATTGGTCGAGTTGTGATCTGCGATGGACCTGGAAAGAGAGAAGATTCTCTTTGTGAGGTGGCTGGAAGACGGTAAGCGTTAGCCATTCTGACCTATTATAATTTGAATCTGGCAACGGCCGTCTGCCGCCTCGCCTTTGTGCAGCCACGAGGCTATATAGCTTATTTGAGATCAAATTAAGACGATCTCCGAATGGTAGGCCGTCACCAGTGTCCACATGCATTAGAGAAATATATTTTGAGGCAATTTATTGAGGATTTTTGTGGTTTATTGAGTTGTATTGAGAGTATTCGGTTCGCACACGAGTGCGACGGAGACAGTCGGTCACTGTCGCTCTCTCTCCCTCCTGTGGGAAGAGCCTTGTTGTCGAGACCTCGAGTCTTTTGTTTTCGCGCTGGTCGTTTCGATTAGGTTTCGAGACCTTATTATTGAATAATTATTTACCGCAGAGTTAGCTTAAGTTAGTTTTAGTTAATTTATTATTTATTGAATTGTAAATATTTCTTCTCGAGAGGCTTCGCCTCTCGAAGGCGTGCCGATCGCCTTACCCGGTCGGCAACGTTATTGTTAATTCTTTTGTTGAATTTCTAGCCGCTGGCATTATTATTTTGTTATTAATTCTGAGCCGCGGGCCATATCGTTGGAATTATTTTGTTGTTGATATTGTTATTTCGTGATTTGCATTATTTATTTTGTTATTATTTTGCCATTTCGAGTCCTAGACTCCTCCTTGTTAGTTGTAAGTCGCTTTGTTAGTTCTAAGCCCCGTTGTTAGTTGAAAAATTTGTTGGTTGTCCCGCGGGGACTAGATTTGTCGAGTGATTATTAACTAATTTATTTTTGTTATTGCCACCCTGCGTGGGGGCGTATTAGTTGATTCTTATTATTGTAAAACTCGCAAATCGCGGCCAGGTCGCGTTTACCCGGCCTGTAGTCGTCTTAAATCCGAGGGGAAGTACCCCCGGGTACGTGAGAGCACGTTGATTCTTTATATCTCATTTTTTTTTAATAAATTCAGTATTATTTTTGTTAACTTTAAACTTTCCGAGTCGTTATTCAACGCCTAGCTAATCCTTCATATTAATCCCGACCCCTCTCCGCGGTACTGTTGCTAGCCGACGCTTCGAGTACCCGTATTGTGCAGTATTTTGAATTTTTGAATTTTGAAAGTGGCGGTTATCCGCCTGGCGCCCAACAGTAATAAATAATTATAATTTTCTTAGCCAATTGTAGACTGGACGACCTCGGGGTCTAGTGATCCGGTCTAGATCCGAGGTCTGATAAAATCCACGTCACAGTTTAAAGACATAAAAACTTAATAGGTTATCATTAGGTATGAAAAACTAAAGAATTTTATAATTAGATAAAACTAATGTCATTCCGTTAATCATCAACCTCAAATTATTATTTATGATATTAGATCCAAGTTATGGTAATGAGTTCACAAGACTCAAAATTTTCATATAAATCGGATAAGAAATATCGTTTTCTTTTTATTATTGATCATCACAATATATGAGACATCTGATATGATCGGTATGAGTTGAGAGTTATATACAGGGTGTCTCGAAATTCGCGCATGTGCTACATACGGGCGGATTCCTTGCAAAGAATGGATATGGAATATCTAAGTAAAAACTTCCGCGAGGACTTAGTTTTCCTGTAAAAGCACTTATTAACGAACCAATCAGCGTTCATATTTAGAAGACTGTCTAAAATCCGTATCGCCGTCCGCCTTATTAGCGCGAGCGAAACAATAATGTGTGGTGTTGCCCGCTCGCTTGTCACAACGCGCTTGTATATCTGTCTATGTGTCGCGCTCACGTATACGAGCGCGTTGTGACAAGCGAGCGGGGAACACCACACATTATTGTTTCGCTCGCGCTAATAAGGCGGACGGCGATACGGATTGCAGACAGTCTTCTAAAGATGAACGCTGATTGGTTCGTTAATAAGTGCTTTTACAGTAAAACTAAGTTCTCGCGGAAGTTTTTACTTGGATATTCCGTATTCATTCTTCGCAAGGAATCCACCCGTATGTAGCACATGCGCGAATTTCGAGACACCCTGTATATATATATTGTTTTATAAGTATGAAAAATTTGGAAATTTTGTAACCGCATGCATATAAGTATAGATATATAAGAAATATCACCTGCAGTCATTATTTATATATTATATACAGTGAGGTTCACTGGAAACTGGATGAGCCTGACGTTAGGCAATTCGAGTAAACACGTAAATGGCAACGCTGTCGAACGCATAGAGCGGTGAAACGACATATCCACAAAGACGGACAATTTCAGATTGCAGCTTTCACGTCGTTGGGTCAGAATTAACTGACAGAGTGACATATTCGAGGTTAATCGCGATATAACTAATAAGACAACGGGAATGGATATTCATTCGTAAGAAATTAGTGGTAATGAATTAGTAAATCGATTGCAGATGCCTATGTCGGTTTATTTGCAACATTATTTGGTTATAACTATCGGGGTGAAATCTACGAATCTAATTGAAATAAAGGTACATAACCAACCAATTTGGAACGATATAAATCGTTATTAAGTCTTAAAGAAGTTATGAATTGATTGCTGATGTCAATTTATGTTCATTTACGACATTATTTACAAGCTAGGAGTTCCGCGATGACTGACTGTGTTACGAACGCAATTCACATTAATCTAAATTGCTTCACGCAACTACTTAGTTTTTACGATCTAATCTCATAAATTCTTTCGTCGATTATTTAGAATCAGTAAAGTAAATTAAAGCTATTGAGTTGCTACACGTGCCCAGACACTCCGGGATAGTTTTGGGTTACACGGGGAACGTGTCCCAGAACAGAAACCAAACCTCGCCAAGGAATACAATACTGTAATAAATATCCGCTCCCTCTTAAAGGCGTCAAAAGTCACGTAGATGCCGATAGCGGAGATCTGCGTAGCTTCAATAACCGATGTCCTGAAGAGCGAGGCGAGGCGACGTTAAACTTGCTGACCCCTCGTTTCCACACAGGTATGGGAGGCATAAATGCGAATTACCTAACACTCTTCTCTCTGATTCTAATTTTATTTAGGTTAGGGAAATAAAGCAAAGGAACAATAGCAGTTAACATACCAAATTGGTAGCATATAGCCTGATTTAGGAGACGAACAAACGATTCGTGTCAATTGCGAATTCTTAAAGGAACCCCCGCAATGATTAGGCCATATAAAACTAGAATATAATAGATTACAACATAACTTAAGGGATGGACGGATGAGTGGAAAGCCCGAATAAAAGGATACTAGTATGCTAAAATTAAATACAATAAGCTAGAATAAGTAGAGTATGAGCAAGACGGAGTAGGGGATGGGACCGCGCTGAATGACCCGGGACCCCACCACCTACACTCGGCTTGGGCGGGTCCAGAGCCAACCAGGCTCTAATGAAATGCAAAGTAGGGCCCTAATTGGCTAAGCAATACGCGGGGGAAATGCAGGCCTCCTTGCAATCGCGGGGACCTCATTAACTCTGAACTTGAATTAGCGTTCTTCTTCCGTCAAATCGGGAGGTGCGTGGTAGCAAGGATCCGGATACCATTCAGAGCAAGAGTTGTACTTAATCTTTTCTTTACCGTCGAGTGTTAGTGCAAAGACTCAGTACCCGATAAACCAAATAGCCGCGAAAGAAACCAATAGTTTGGCGTTCCGACCTTAATTGTTATATAAAGTTAAATTCAGTGCACGGACACACATTTTATTATTTTTTTTACTTTTCGTTTAATTGCCTTCTGCCTTAGGTCCATTTTGGGACCTTTGTAGTGTAAAAAGACATTATTTTGGATTCTGTAGTGTTATAAGACATTTAGACTCAGTGGAAATATTAAACATTTGAACACTTGAAGTGTCGAGTAAAACCGAGGTTTCCACGAAGGTGAGGACGCCCGACCGATTGCCAATCTTGTAGACGCATATCACGCCAAGCCAACGAAAGCTAAGTGTCGACGTCTTGCTCATACCATTATTTCCATATTATCAAAATTGTTACTATGTAATCCAGAATTCCTGTAATAGTCACATACGAATTGGTAGCATTTTAACCACTTGTTAGTTCGACCTTCAGTCAAAATCAAAATTCCGTTCTTTAACAGTTCACTTTTCATAGAGATCACATCGATCTCTATATTTTCAATTTTTGCCTTATTCACGGCTGGGATTCTTTTATCCTGGCATTACCGTTATAGAAAAAGAATCTATAAGGAGGGGTCGCATTATGCGGTCATCTTGCGTTGATATACATGAACGCATGTGTATGTAATCGGGCCAACCGTATAACGCGGAGACCAGTTTGTGATTCTATAGATCAATAAGTAGCTAGAGACACATTGGTACAGCCTAATTAAAGGCCATAGTTACCGATTCCACTTAATACATAAAGTTAGAAAAGGAGAAAGAGAGTTTAAATCATGCGATCTTGGTTCGAGTATATGACGACTCTTATCCTGTGCTCGATGTTAACGTGGGTATCGTTGATCAGGGTATACTTCTCCGCACTCGTGCGTTACATCGTTGCGTTAACATTAGCTTACAATTAAAACACCCGTGAATTGATAAGGGACAAGTACCAACGATCCCCACGTCGGCATAGAGAGACTTTTATTATTTCATATTGTATACATTTTACGTTCAAACCGATATACCTCGTCAGACGTTTGAACTGGGCTCAGTATTACTTTCATTTAAGAATATAGTATCATTTTACCAGTTAATTATTTCTCACCATTTATTTTGAACAACCATCCTAATTATTAGTTAATTAGCCTCCACAGTTAAACTATTGAGATTGAGACCTGTATAGGACTAGTGGCAGACGAATCCCATTTACCGATTTATCGCGAGATAAATCTATTTTTATATTATTTTTATTCAGTCTGTGACGCGACACTACCATCATTAATAACTCGTTATTAATCAACCGCTCGGATTAAACAACCATACCGCGTCCGTCATAACTGACTCGTGGCATCACTTCGACAACTACGGTCAGGAACACAGTGGCGTAGATTTGATCCAACGAGCAATCTACGAGCGATCTGACGTAGCAGACAGTACTCCGAATTTCTTCAGCGTCACCGCCTAAGAAGTCTGAAAGCACAGCCTTGTGGATACCTTACAGCTAACGCTGTAAACCTTACTTGGAAACAGTCCTGCAGAGATTTTCAGTTTGACTATCAGTTCGGGTATACCTTTCTGCGAGTAATGAATTAATGAAAAGTATTGCTTATGGTGTAAATCAATGTAATTGTGGCGTGTGAGGAGTAGAATAAAGCGGTACCTGTTTCTGAAGATAAGCTCATTCGCAATATTTGTATAAATTTAAAATGATTTATTTTGTCTTTAAATACAATATTGGCATAGGGTAAGAAAATGTCGAGAATTATGATGAGGAAGATTTTAACCCCGAAGGGGATCAAGAAACGAATGTATAATAAAAATACAAGATTATTTTTTCCAACATATGCGTGTAGAGGCCCTTTTTCTCGCATGTAGAGTGGATGGAAGATTCCTCATGACTAGCATTGTCTTTATTACCTCTCTAGGTAATGAGTCGATTTCCTCCAAAAGAGAGGGAACTCTATGAAGGATGAAATCTTCTGAAATTTCCGCCCTACATGCGAAAAAAGGGCCTATACATGGACTTGTTGAAATAAGTACGGTGTGCAATACGGGGGGAGGTTAATTTGCGAAGAAATCCAAACCAGCCTCAAGAGTTGCGCGAGAGATTGGGATTTTGGAATTGTCGGTACAACGGATCGTCAAGGTCGCACATGTTATACCCTCCAAGTACGATACGGCACAGAAGCTTGAGTCACCAGATAGTGGCAGTCGACAAATCTTCTCTGAGACGTTGCGGAACTGACTTAGGGAAGATGAAGATATCCGCAGGATATTTTTCACCAAACAGTCCATCATCCTACCACAATTACATTAATTTACACCACAAGCAATACTTTTCATTAATTCATTACTCGCTGAAAGGTATACCCGAATTAATAGTCAAACTGAAAATCTCTGCAGGACTGTTTCCAAGTAAGGTTTACAGCGTTAGCTGTAAGGTATCCACAAGGCTGTGCTTTCAGACTTCTTAGGCGGTGACCCTGAAGAAATTCGGAGTACTGTCTGCTACGTCAAAGATTGCTCGTAGATTGCTCGTTGGATCAAATCTACGCCACTGTGTTCCTGACCGTAGTTGTCGAAGTGATGCCACGAGTCAGTCAGTCATCGCGGAACTCCTAGCTTGTAAATAATGTCGTAAATGAACATAAATTGACATCAGCAATCAATTCATAACTTCTTTAAGACTTAATAACGATTTATATCGTTCCAAATTGGTTGGTTATGTACCTTTATTTCAATTAGATTCGTAGATTTCACCCCGATAGTTATAACCAAATAATGTTGCAAATAAACCGACATAGGCATCTGCAATCGATTTACTAATTCATTACCACTAATTTCTTACGAATGAATATCCATTCCCGTTGTCTTATTAGTTATATCGCGATTAACCTCGAATATGTCACTCTGTCAGTTAATTCTGACCCAACGACGTGAAAGCTGCAATCTGAAATTGTCCGTCTTTGTGGATATGTCGTTTCACCGCTCTATGCGTTCGACAGCGTTGCCATTTACGTGTTTACACGAATTGCCTAACGTCAGGCTCATCCAGTTTCCAGTGAACCTCACTGTATAATCGCATTTAATAAAATATATGCTACGTATACCAAATATATATTGTACATCCTGTTATACATATACATAAATATAAATATATATATATACTAAAGATAACTATATATATATATATATATATATATATATATTGTGACGTTGCAGATTTGCTGCCGTCACAGGAGCCCTTCTGGCTACCGATTTTTAGCAATTTAACTAGAATTAGAGTACCGATACCGCGAGAGAGAGACGAGATACGTCTCACCCTCGGGAAAACAGCGACACACCATAGACAACTAGTAGACTGTTGAATAGTTGGTAATTTGAAGTGCTTTTCTGTTAATGTACCGCGAGAGAGAGAGAGAGAAGGAGAAGAAGACATGCCGCTACGAGAACTACCGCAAGGAAACTTCAGATACCGCGATGACCTCCATGGTACGCACTCCGGAGTAGTGTACTACTGCTAACACCTGGAGGGAAGGATGTAGATCCTGGGAGTACTCTGGCCTGTGAGACATAGGGGTCGCATACGGCTCCACGCCAGCAGAGTACATCTACCGCTTGCGACTGGCCTTGCAACAACGGCGTATAGGGCTGCACGCCATCGCTGCAGCTTCCCGTTACCGCACCAAGAACATCACCACACCTGCCGCTATCGCCGACGCCAGGATGGCCACGGCGTTCGGTTTATCGCTACAGGACGAGCCTCGTGAGAGAGACGCAACTCACGTGCTTCTGGCAGGCCGAAAAGGATCCAGGTTCTGTCAGGAGGCTTCCACATGTGCCGTGAGGCCACGACAGTGCAAATCCCGCAGAGATTGGTTGCACAAGTGCGATATCGCATCTTAGAATCCCAGGACCCACCTTCCCAAGGTCATCATGCCGCATACACGGCGACGTATCGCAACTCTATCGCCTGCCGCTTGCCGCTCGGCAAGGAGTCGATACCGCGCACGCATCAGCTGACGAGCTGGTCGTGCGAGTTACCGTCAGGTAATTAGGAAACCAATCAGGCATAGAGAGACGTCTCGTAGGACCTCCCACCCCATGGTCAACCACATTAGGAGCCCCGATACCGAAAATCGGGGAGACAATCGTCACTTCTACGTTCAGCATTCCTATCGCTCAGACGTATTGTGATACCGCTCTCTCTCGCCTAGTTTCCGCAATAGTCGAATCTTAGTTCCCGCTTCACGGGGTGAGTTAAAATAAGTAAAGTTCAAGTGTGTACGAGCATTATATTCGTCAAAAGGTAAGGTCTCTTAATTTCCGCTTACCAAGTCACACAATCCCGTTGGACTTCCTAAATTATCGTATCGTCGATTTTTAAACTCGTACGTAGCCGGCGGGCTACGTCATTTGCGCATTTTCTTAGATTAAGTAGTATCGTAGATTAGTTGAGTTAGTTAAGTTAGTTTAGTGAGAACGGAAGTCCAGCGCAAGAGTTTCGTGTCTGATTGAGCTTTTGGTGTCTTTTAGTTGCGTTTTGGGTTTGATATTTGCTTTTATTATTCGCTACCGCTTACCTACGATATATTTGCTAGCTTGTTACCGCTTTGTTACGCACGTAATTTGTTATCTTTGATATTTCTTTGGTTTCTTTGATTTATGCGATATCTTGATTTCTATGATTTTCTGTATCTTATATTTCGTATTCCCTTGTATGGTGTGTCGCTAACTATTTTACCAACTCCCCGAGGGTTGGCTGAACGTAGTTGTCATAGATTAAGTTGTTTAAGTAAGTAATTTTGTATTTTTCTGGTCAATATCGCTTATTGACGCTTTTCCGCTCGATACCTTCGGTATCGAGTTAATTATTCTGTATCGAGTCAGTAGTTTATCTTTTGCGAACCTACGGGTTATTTCATTAGTTATTTTGCGCAGTCTTCCTTTGACGAACCTTTTGTTATAATTTAGAATATCGATTGTTCAAGTCTTCTGTTACCGCTAATTGAGTCTGAATATCCTAGATCGTTTGTTATAATATTGCTAGCGTCGCCAGTAGGGCCTATTTGCTTGAGTATCCTATCGCTCGGTGATACGCAGTCTAAAAAGTAGTATAGTAGTTTGTTTTGTATCGCTTCTCCGGCGCTCGCTAGCTAGCCAGCTTAACTTTGTTTTCGTGCCGCTGAAGCGGACTCAGACTCAATAGATTAGGTATCTTTGAGTATTAAAAACTATTATTCCCGCAGTTCAGTTGTCTTATAATGTTTACTATTTCGCTAAGCGAATCTGATTATTGTAAAATATCTTTTTGATTATATCTGATTGTACCGCGTGTACCGTATCTTTTGAAAGAATATATTATACGAACTGTTTAAAGGATTTATCTGGTGTTCCAAATTTATTTCCGATAATTTACTGTATTTAAAATAAGGTGTACCCAGCCCCTCTACTATTATCGCTGAAAATCTGAGCCAGCTGTGCCATCGAGGCCGTCGTTCCGATATCTTCGTTTTTGTCTGTTATCGCTGCTTTTTGTGGATTTCTTCGTAAATCGACGCATTCGCGTCTGGCGCCCAACAAACTATCGAATATCGCAATTTATTGTTGTAAATTTAGCTTAGCCACAGGAACGCCGTAGAGCGCGGTGATAGCTCTGGAGTCACCGTTGCAATATATACATATATATATAGTCATCTTTAGTATATATATACATATGTATTAATATATTAATCTGAATATATACTGTGACGTTGCATTTTGCAAACGTCACGAAGGACGCGAATTAAGCTACGGATCGGGAAGACGGACGGCGCCAGGGAAGTCAGCGACAAGTACCAGGTTTCAATTTAGTTATATTTTAGGGATATTTATTTAATATTTTGCTTTTCTTCCATTCTTTTATTATATTCTGTCACCGGCGAAACTCGGAGGTCAACGCAAGGACGTCGAGGGAATCCTGAGATGTCCGAAGCGGCGATCTCCACGGATCATCAGCTATTGCTAGTCTGAGTCATCTTACTTCCGTCGTACTCTAGGCTGTGGATGCCGCAGGAGCGGTCGAATAAGGCTGACTCTAAGAGTCTTTCTCCCGTTCCCGCCGACTTTTCAGCCTGGTGCTGGACCACATCCCGTCTACCGATTCCGGACGTCTCGACAACGGTCGAATAGAGCCAGGTGAACACACCAAAGTAACCGTATGCTTCCCGTTGTCGAAGACTCATCAAGCTGGACCAGATCATCGGCTTTCTCGCCATCATCCCGGACACGAACTGCAATCGTGTGATGCAGGCCTGCCTGTAAGCCTTCCACACCGTCCATGGGGAAGTCTGGATGCAGATCCGAGTATTAGGGGCATCAGAATTTCCGCCAGATCCTCTGTTGGTCAGTTTTTTCTGTTAAAGCGCAACCAGAGTGCACTTCATCCCGATGATGCATGCGAGGAGTCCCGAGACGAGAGCCGGAGTCGACAGAGAGAAGTTATCGAGTACGAGTCCCGGTGTACCGTATTTGAAATCCCGCCACGCCGCCATAATGAGCCTGGACAAATATTCAAACCAGGGTGGACTGGACAACACGTCCTCAAACTCATTTCGGTCGGTAAAGGTAGACGTAAAATTCGACTACTTTGCGATCGCCAAAGTCTAACGACGAACGTCGCAGCGCGGGAACCCCTTGCCTATAAATTGGTCAACGCCGCAGGACTCAGCCTACTTCTACGTCTCGCCGTCTTCCCGACTACATCAGCAGTCATTTAATACCGTATTACCGATTTTTCCCGAGTTTCGCTCAAATTACCGATCTTGTGCAAATAGTTTGTTAAGTTAGATTCAGTTTTGTTTAAGTGCTACGCACAGTTTATTCTCATCTAAAAGGTAAGACCTATTTTCTTGTAAAACCACGAGTTAGCTCATGAATCCCGTTTAGTTCTATTTTATATTATATTCTGTGGCGTAGGCCACGAGGTTATTGTGACGTAGGTCACGTTTATGGTTCGTCAAGTCTTTCAGACTTCGTCCCGATTATATTTAGTAATTTTGTAGTATTTTAGTGTGATTAAAAACGGATTCCCGAGTAAACTCGTGATTAGTGGATTATTGTGGGTTATATTTGGTCTCTTAGCATGTTGTAGATTCTCTTATAGCTTATTTCTGCTTTGTATTCTCTTTTCTATTTTCTCTATCATATTATTTTCTTTCTGGCATGATATTATTTTCTTCTTGAGTGAACGACTTGTCGCGTACGATTTCCTGGTGCTTATAGCGAGCGTAGAAGCAACCATTTGTTATTTAGTCTGTAAGTTTCTTGATTGATTATTGTTTTCGTATATTTTCTTACTTATTTGTAGTCTGATTTTTCTCTGTGATTGATTATATTATATTATATCGAGCCTAACTGCTGTGAAATTTCTGATATTATTCTGTTATATTTTCTTGAGCATGATATTGTATAAATTCCCGTATTACCGATTATTCTGAGACATGTTATAGATTTTTCCCGTGAAAACACGGATTTTGTTAAATATCGTACCGTATAATACGGAATATCATTTATTAACTATCGTAAATTTCTTGGCAAATTAAAATAAATCAATCAAATAAGTAATTAATATTCTATTATTTGATCTGGCAACCCACCCACTCTACCATTATTCATGATTGATTATATTCTAAGCTAGCTGGCAATTTCTGCCGTCAAAGTTATATTTTTATAGTCTTTCGAGTGACGTGATAACGTCTGGCGCCCAAAATCTAGTTTGTCGTATTCGTTAATAATTGTTAGTTGACGCCGAAGTGCACGGCTGCCGGGTTGCCCTTGCCCTTAACTGAGTAGCCGGTCGCAATACATACCTGTCAAAAACCTGGCAATTTAAAGACAACGTCGAGTTGACCTGCGTGAAAAACATTTAGATGACTCCAAGATGCCTTTTTCCGATACAACAAGATGTCAGGTAAACGTCAACAATCCGTCTTGTCAAAAAGACATCTTGGCGCCATCCTACAGGCAAGAAAAAGGTAACAGATAGATGGACATTCGTTGTCAATACATTGCCTATAAGTTGTCGGTTCGGCTCGCAAAAAGACAACTTTTGTCTGCGAACGCCATCTTACAGTCAGCTATCAGATGACAACGTGTTTACTGGGTATTGTTAATGAATACATGGAGTAGATTCTCATCGCAGAACTTGACTTGAACTGGCAAGCCGTCTGTAAGATGACTTCAACATTTGGACACAGATCTTGATATAGGATACAGAGGGTAGATTCTCCTGTTCAAACCAGACCTTAGGCTTCGACTTCGACTTCATATCGTTAAGGGATCGAAATAAACCCAATCGACATAAATGCTAGAAGGATGGATGATTAGTATGCGAGTAGTGAAATGAGACTAATTGATAATAAATTTTCGAGTATGAGAATCAGAATGAATTTACAAATGATCAACCCATTTTTTTTACTACGTGTCATCGTTATAATTGTTTACCTAATAAGGTTATTACTGGTTTGTTGCAGTGAATCTAAAAACAGTTTAAATTACTGCACAGGTTAACCTTATCAGCGTTCCCGGCATTCTATTTATTGTTTAGGAAAAGCTCCGGGCATTAGGCTTTCCGTAATATGCTAAACTATATAAAATATTTCACACCCATTGAGTCTTAAATGCGGAACAATATGAGGGAAAAATTAATTTAATTTTGATTAATTATTAAAATTATTTGTGCTCTCGCGAACTTGGAGGTTATGCGAATGCGGAATGACAGCAGCGGGAGGCTTCGTCGTGGTTTCCCAAGCTCTCCTGTCGACTGCTTCATCGATCATAGGCACATAAAAAAGACCAGAAAGAAGACTCGTTTCTGGAAAAGAAAGTTAGCCACTGGGCATCCATACATGAACACTACTGTACCTGCCCAATCGCATATATTTTGTATATTTACTAACATATAATGTCAGTTATAGACGGATTCAGGGAGGTCCGTGCGGGTGAATAAAACGCCGTTGTGTTGCTCTGGAAAGAGGTTATTTTACTTAAAAGAGCTGTAATAATTTTACATTTTTCGGGGTTTAGGTTTTACTAAGAGTAGTTATTACCTGGAAAGAGAAACAACAATCAATGCTGTTATTCCCCCAATAAACTGCTTTTTTTAACTGTATTAATTCAATTAACTAATTCAGAAGACTCTTCCTCAACGTGGGTTAGTCTCCCTCCTCCATGTGTCACGTGTCCTCTTCTGCCGACCAGCGCGGTATATTTGAATTAAAATCATTTAATTGAAGTGCCAGATCGGGCTTCATTTACATTAAAAAAAAAAAATTAATACCGCACATAAGAACTCTGTACATCGCTTTTAAACTTTTCTGCGCCATATTGACCAAGCCCCGCCCACATGTTGGATCCCAATATTGTTAAGAGTATACTCACAGATCATTTTTAACTTTTCTTTGTATGTCCCACCTTGATTAACTTGATGTGCCCAGCGACGTAATTGTCGCACAGACTGAACTTTTTTGAATTTTGATTGAACGGACGATACTTTTCTGTTTCCCGTTTTTCCAGACCTCCAAGATTCTATCGCTTGTTTTTTGAAATCATAATCCAAATCTTTATCATCCATGGTGCAAACTTGGTCTGGTGTATCTATATTCGGGTTCAGAAATCTTTGATGATTCCAGTCTTCTGTTCCATCGTTGTCTTCTATGATTTCCAATTCGTGCACTGTATTTGGATGTTTAAAATCCAAACTCCATTCAATTTCAGTTTCCATTTGCTATATCATAGCATCTTTGATGATGCTTTCGAGCTCATTGCTCAACTGCCTTTCGAATTCCGTGACTGGAGAATCGGGTAATTTAATAGCATTGAATGCTAGAGACAAAAGCTGAATGACGTTCAACGGATTGACGTACATTTTTCTCCAACTCTCTTTAGAGGAATGGATGAACTCAACTTTATACTTAAAAATACACTGCACGACAACAGATTAAACCGTCTCATGTGAGTTCGCTTTATAAGATAAAACGCGTTTTTTATCACCGAATATTTCTACTTGTGAAATAGAAATCTTATGTGAAGAAAAAAAGTCTCATGTAAGTTCGCTTTATAAGATAAAACGCGCTTCTTATTACCGAATATTTCTACTTGTGGTTATCAGCACAACATATTTATCAGAACTATTTATTATCAATCATCATTAATCATGATATTTCAATAGAAATATATTTACCGTACATATTTATGAACCAATATTTTCATCTAATATTGCATAAATATTTATGAAACATGTAATTTAAGAAATTATTTACGAGAATATTGGCGATAATTCTTGTGAAAATATTTACACTGTTATTCAGAGAATACTTGGAAATTACAGTTTTTGAAGATTTGATAGCAATTTCTTGAATTAAAATCATATTTTTATTGAAAAAAAAATCATCACGTCATATTTTTGCCATCTTCAAGAATACATGTCCATCTACTCATCTCCATTTACCAATATGAATTTCTCAATTCTGACTTCAGATTTGTAATCAGCGACTTCGAAAACCCCCAAGTACAGAATTTCGGGAAAATTGGTACCATTTTTCGTTGCGACGTTCGCCATATTGGATCCGCCATTTTGGATTTTGAAAATCTGCTGCCAGATTCGTAATCAGCGATCTCAAAAACTCCCGAGTACAGAATTTCGGGAAAACTTGTACCATTTTTCGTTTCGACGTTCGCCATATTGGATCCGCCATTTTGAATTTTCAAAATCTGATGCCAGATTCGTGATCAGCGACCCCGAAAACCCCCGGTAGCACCTTGTCAGCCAGAAATCCTTGGCCGTTCGTTCTTCGGGAGCTATCGAATAGCGAAATCGGTGATTTTCAGGGGGTGATTACACCCCCTTGGGGTGGAGTTCCGCCGATATAAAAAGATACGTGTCGAATATTTTCACCTCCTCTACAATCTCCCAAAGTTTCGTTGAAATCGGAGGGGGACACTTGGCGGGGTTCCCTTGTTAGTCGAACCGAAATCTCATCTGTCCCGTAGCATCGGTAACATAATCCAAAAATACATGACAAGAGCTGTCGCGATTAATTTCACTGCAGTCAAAAAAACTCCTGGCAAACAAATATTGATATCAACAGTTTTCTCTAGATGCATTAAAGGTATTGTAATCAGCTTTTAATTAGAATGAGATAACAGCTAAAACTATGAATATAACCATTCGTTCAATTGATTCACATTTTTTTTTATCATCAATTTCAAAAGTCATTATCAACGAATATGGAAAAAATCCTAAAAATTCGCCCGTCAATGACAAGCGGTTCACTGATGCTTTGGGAACTGTCCTCAATAACGCAAAAGATTGGGAGGGTCAGAAGGTGTATAGAACGCGAAAAGCAATCGAGAATGAACCTACTTAATACCTGACTACTTCAAAACTGTAATGTTGACTTGTTGACGTACTCTATTCAACATATACCGTGAATTTGCGACGAGTGCACGACGACTGAACTATAACTTTTGTAAGGCACGCTCATGATGCATATTTGTTCGAAAGTATAATTTCAGTATTAATCTATTACCTCAAGTATTAAAATTTCACCTTTCTCCTCAATTTCGTATCCAAGATCGTATTATGAAAAAAAAAAAAGGAAAAAAAGACAGTAAGATTTGTCATTTCGTTAAGAGAACAATTCAAAATTATCAGCTCGATGTATAAAAAAAAAAAAAACATGTTACAGGCATAGTTCAGTGTAATCGTGCACTTTCCTTGCGAAGTCACGGTATGTGAATCGTACGTGCGCAATACACATCAGTGATTTTCATATGAGTATCAATTGTCGAGGTACTTCACCATAATTTGTTCATGAGTACAATATAATTATTAATCTATTACCAAAAGTATTAAAATATTAAGCATCTACTCTACTTCGTATCCGGGGTTTTATTATCAGTTCGATATAAAAAAAAAAGAATTGTCAGCTCGACATTTCAAATACAAAAATGAGAAAACTCACATAATTATTGTTATTTCATTAGCGCAACTACCTATAGTGCTATCACATTAGTCATAAGACGGAAGATATGCTGTCTAGATAGAACGGGGATAGTGAAATTGTTTCAGGGCTTGTGTTCCACTGTAAGCCCGATTAGGATGGGATGCTCTGACTCGTTTAAAATTAAATCTACTAGTGGCTACTTGAATTTTTACATCGTACAAGCCTCAACTAACAGCTCAAGAGCTGGGCTAGCGACTGGTTTCAGCAATTTCTGTTGTTACGTTATACATGCGCGTTGGCCTAGTTGAGAAGATATTATAACTTTAGGAGTTACCTTATGATTCGAGCTGTGAGTCCCTGAGCGAAACAAGGAGACTTGAAGGCACAGTTTAACGGAAAAAGCAGATTGGGTTATATGAGCGGATCCACGTCACTTTACTCGAAAAAAACCGTCAAGTCACGGATCTTTGCGCCATTCAATACATCTGTAGTACTATGGAAAAAAAAGTACAATTTGAAGGATTTCGAAAAATTCTAAAAAATGGCGGAGTTAGAGGCATGTGAATTTTTGTGCACCGCCTTGTTTGAAAATTCATATCTCCGAAAGTGTTCATCGGAGCGGAAAGAGCTTTAAATCGTTTTTTTCGTAAAAGAATGCGCTTTCATATAAAAAATTATATTAAAAAAAAAAAAATTCTTTCAATATTTTTTTGGCGTTTTTATTTTTAATTTCGCTGCCATTTCCGCGATACTTACAGAAATGCATGGAGATAATTTTTTTTGGATACCTGGATCCTTCCTCTTCAATCCTGAAAAAAAAAAATTTATGGAGAAAATACCTGGGCCGGAGATAAAAAATAAAACGTGCCGTCGCGCGTCACCGCGCGTGCTGATCCACGTCCGCAAGCTACTCCCGCAAGCTCGCGGTGTTACGTAGTGGAGATGTCATATGATGCTTCTTTACTTACCCAGGTTAACCATTCTCCGAAAATGGTTATTTTACCACCTTAGCCCTTCCGTATCCGTGGTAACGTGGCAAACGTTCTGACCTCCTCCTTCCCAGCCTTACGGACGTACGTAGTCCCGCACCCGTCTAAGTATCGGTCCGCGCGATTTAAATTCCTCGCGCCGTCGTCCAGCGGAGCCATTTTGGCTGTGTGTCGCCACATGCCACTAACCGGCAACGGTCAGCGCCCGCAGGACGGCCGGCCAAATTCCGCACTAAGCGGAAGAGGAAGAATCGCCACTTGCTTTTGTACCGCGTACGCGATAAGAAGTGCCCTGTGCAATTTTCAAGTATTGAGAGAGAGTGAGAGAGAGAGTGATTCTTGTGCCATATTATATCGACCCGGCTAACCCTATCTTGACTTTACGACTCGGATTTTGGACCACTGGACTGCATATTAAAGGATTACGACGACCTTGGCTATTCCCTGGACACGTGTTGGATTACGGAATACCACCGACGCGTTGTTCTGCGCCCTACAAGACCTTCGTAAAGGTAGGGTCTTTCCTATTTTCCCTTTAGCCATCCCCCGTCGCGTTTTGTTTCTTCCAGGATCCTACGAGTCTCGCGAATACCCCGAAAACCCGACCCGCGGCCACGTGCCGATTCCCCGCGAACCGTTAACAGTTCAAACGTGCCTGGTTAGATTTTAGTTCATCTAGTTCCGTCCCCCAGCGCCACCGTCGCGATTCTTCTGACGTCACGCGTCACAGCGCCGCGCTGCTGCGAGTTAGAGAATCCGAGGTACCCCAGTCTCGTTTCCCCCACCTCTCCCGCGCGACAGCTGAGCGATCGACCAGCACAGTCAACTTTCAGAGACCAAGGAAGACACTTGGTCTTGCGAAGTTTGAGAGCTGGTCGCGAGGCGTTTTGTAGGAGTGACTCGAGGAGAGCTTAGAGCCGCCTCGTCACTCCTGTAGAGTCATTTGCTTTGTTGTTTAATTTTAGATTTTGATTATTGTTAATTTTGAGTCATTTAAGAATTGTTATTTAGTTAAGCGTAGAGTTTAGAGTCCTAATTTTTTATACCAGATTTTTGTTATACGAAACGCCAGGTAGCGGGCGGTTAAATCGCGACCTTTTTCTTTTTCTTTTTTTTTCAATAAATATTACTAATCAAAATTACATATCGGTGTCTTTATTCTTCGCCCCCACGGAATCCCTCTACCTAGATTTAAGCTAGCCGACAGCGAGAGAGTGAGAGGACTTCGAGCCCGGAGTCTGGTGCCCAACACATCATCCCCGGAGGCCAGGTTTGTATTCGGCTCACTCCTAGGTGGACCCGAGCCTAGTGCGAGTCACCGGTTACACCGTCTACTGGTCATGTTTTCTCGGAGTTATACAATTGTATACGTGTATATATGCCTGTTCTGAAAATTCCAGTACGGTTATGGTTCGTTGAACATACTTGTGCTGGAATTAAGTTTGATTCCATTTCACTAGGTTTGTGCTATATGACTGATGGATCTTGTGCAATATTTTGGTGGCCCTGAAATGAGTCGATGTTTTTCGCGATAATTTGCTGAATGACAATTATGGTTAGAAGGACACCTCTGTTTGAAATTTATTCATAATTTTCATCGAATCAAATTTTTCTGATGCGGAAAATAATTTTGTTTTGACGAGTTTGTGAGATATTGAAATGACCGCATGTAATTTCAGAGTGCCACGAACTGTAAATGCTTTATCGAATCGGTTTTGTGAAATAGTTTCTTCCAGTTGATGTTCTGCAGATGTACAGTACAAAGGATATGCTTCGAAAATAAGAACATGCTCAATTATACAGGGACTTTCTGTGGAGACGGCACAGTTAGTTCCATTAGCCATCGCCACTACACACAGGCACGCTTCGTCCATGTGACAACCGACGACTTCACGCTTACGGTTGCTATACTCTTTGCTCTGTTCAAGCTGCATCATTCTTTTCTTCGGTTGGTATCCCTGGCACACGGACAAAGCGTACGTGTGTGTTGGCGGAACTAGCTGTGCCGTCTCCACAGAAAGTCCCTGTATATAGATCCAGCGGTGTTTGAATAGGATCGGAATTGCCAATCAGTTGTAAACTCGCGATATGCGGAAAAAAAGTGTCATCCACCGAATTATCGCAAAAAACATCGGCTCATTTCAGAGCCATCAAAATATTGCACAAGATCCATCAGTCATATAGCACAAACCTAGTGAAATGGAATCAAACTTAATTCCAGCACAAGTATGTTCAACGAACCATAACCGTACTGGAATTTTCAGAACAGGCATATATACACGTATACAATTGTATAACTCCGAGAAAACATGACCAGTAGACGGATACGAAAAGGCTAAGGTGGAAAGTCTTCGCCTAGTCAGGCCGAAGTGTAGAGTTGATGGTGAATCCGTCCTTGAGGAAAGAAGGGTTGTCTGGAAAACTGGAATCCGCCTGGGGGTAAAGTCAGTTGGTGATCCGTCGAGGGAAGTCAGGAGAATCAGGTGGGGTCCGCAGCAGAAAACCAGGAATCAGAAATCATGAACTGCACCCAGGTGGAACCAAAAGGACAGGGAAAACAGCACACCTTATATTGGAGGACAGACGTGAGTACGGAGGGAAGGCAAAATTAAACGTACTGGTTCTCTAATCGTCGGACTATTAGGTATAATTATTTCATTTAAAATTGAATGGAAACAGAGAATCATAAATTAAATAAGAGATTAAAATGGAACGATCTTATCTTTATCCTGGGTGAATTGAAAGAGAAGTGCAGGATTTCGGAGTCTTTTGTTCCGTTTTGTGTATTTCTCGTCGTCCTTTCGGGGTAAATTGAGGAGTACCTAAGGCTCTCAAAGGAAACGGTTAAATCTTAACCCTAGGTAATAATGATGAGAGTGATTCGCCCTAATCTCCGAATAAAGTTGTTTGTGAGGGTTATGACCGACGACACGAGAAAACGAGAGCAGAAGACACAAGAAGAAGCGACGGTGAGTTGAAGACTATGCCACGACTCTGAGGTGGCGCAAAAGCAGTCAATCGATATCAGGAATCGATAGATGGTTGAAAGATCTGTTGCGGGTCTACGAAGGCGCGAAAGCCACTATTTGAAAACAAAAGAAAAATCTCGCCCCTTAATAATAAATGATCGGAAGAGTTTAGCGAACCAATTAGCTTCGGGGGAGAAAACAAAAACAGCGCGAAAATTCGTTGCTGAAGAAACAATCTTTTACGGCGGCACTCTTCATCGTGACTTCCATCAATGAAAATGCAATCCGAGCCGGAATCGTTCTCTCCCAACTGGATTGGGATTCCATCAAAGTCATGGACCCAGAGAAATTAAGAAACTGGTTCGCAACCCAATGGGCGAGGGTCAGATGCGCTCACGGAGAGGCCGTCCGTGTCTCTGGACGATTAACCCGTCTAGTCTGCAACCATTGCTTCGTGGTATGAGGCTGAAACTAGCGGCCAGAGCTGGCGGCCACGCACAGCGCTGGGTTGAGAGTCACTGTCGCTCGCACCGCACCGTGCCGCGCCGAGCCGTAGACGTCGGCGTAGCTCACATAGTCGAAGTTTGCAATTATAGTATACTCGAAAAATTACTCACCTTGACATGCCATAAATTATGAATAAGTAATTTTCAAATCCAAATTTTTCCAGAATTTTCGTCACAGCGAAATTGTCGGAAAATTATCACAAGCGAATAAGGAACCTCGATTCAACGAAGCGAGCCCTGTGATACGCTTTAACTTTTTTCAGCGCGTACAGTGATTTCGATACAGTGATTTTTTTTTCAAATAATTTCTCTACAGGTCCCCGGATCCAAATCTATCCGATTTTTTTTGAAGACGGCGCTTTTGAATTTTTTACGAATTAAACAAACGAATATGACGCGCGATTCTCACTTATCAGAGCAGTCTAAGGGTTGTAACTTTTTCATGCAAGCGAATTTCGGTACCGTGATTTTTTTCCGATTTCTCTGAATATCCCCGGATCCAAATCTATCCGATTTTTTTTGAAGACGGCGCTTTTGAATTTTTTACGAATTAAACAAACGAATATGACGCGCGATTCTCACTTATCAGAGCAGTCTAAGGGTTGTAACTTTTTCATGCAAGCGAATTTCGGTACCGTGATTTTTTTCCGATTTCTCTGAATATCCCCGGATCCAAATCTATCCGATTTTTTTTGAAGACGGCACTTTTGAATTTTTTACGAATTAAACAATCGAATATGACGCGCGATTCTTACTAATCAGAGCAGTCTAAGGGGTGCAACTTTTTTATGCAAGCGAATTTCGGTACCGTGATTTTTTTCCGATTTCTCTGAATATCCCCGAATCCAAATCTATCCGATTTTTTTTGAAGACGGCACTTTTGAATTTTTCACGAATTAAACAAACGAATATGACGCGCGATTCTCACTTATCATCTATTATACTCAGAAACTAAGTTGCATCACGCCTCTCCTTGCTTTAACGGAAATCTCCGATCCTGTCCTCGCGCTAAAAGGAAGCGCTTTCCTTTATCAAATGCCGCTCGGACTTGTTGGATGCTCCTTGCTTGTAGTTTTTCATTCCTCGACTCATTCGCTCGCTGTGTTCAGAAGAAGTTACAACGTAAGGTTCAATAAATTAAATCTTATGTTCACGTAGTCCAAAGAAAAAAAAAGCTTAAATCGAAGTATACCACCAGTCGTCGGAATAGTAAATGAGTGAAGTCAAAAAGGCAAAGCAACAAGTAAGAGGTGGTATTTAACGACCCAATTATCGTCTTACAAATACTTTTCTACATGCAGCCCTTGCTGCCCAAAGCTCGCTGTAACCAACTCTCATTTCTTACTTCGCCTCTTTGACCTCACTTATTTACAGTGTAAAACCCACAAAAATCAGCACGCAAGAGTTTGTGGAATACATTTTTTCTAACACGCTTCATCGGAGGATAAAACGAGCGTTGGGGTCGAATATCATCACGATATCCTTCTCATTGTAAAGATTGATGTGCCTTAAGAAGTCATATCTCAATTCGTTTTATCTAAAACTGTCTGGTAATGAAAAATTGGTATGTAATAGCATTTTTCCGCAACAAATTATCATGTCCTTTCTTTCGCATTGTTTCAAAACGTGTAGCAGTCATTCATGCGTTCTTCCAGATTTTCGAAGGTACACAAATTGTACACAAAGAAAAAGAATTATATAATCTACGACCCCTCTGAAAATTCTCTGGACGTCTAAAAATCCGAATCGCTTTTCATTCCTATGCTTTTCACTGCATGAAATAAGCGCTCTTATGATTTTTGACACTAACGCTAGTGAAATTGAAGTTGAAACTACTTACACAAACTTTTAATCAGGGAACAGGAATGTGAAACAAAATAACACTTTATTATATTTTAAATTGCACTTTATTATATTTTAAAATTGAATTGAACATTTTCTAACCCCTGTACTTATCTATAATGATATTTTGATGATCTTATGTATTAGAGTAGCTTAAAATTAGGCTACAGATAAAATTTAACGGAACGCAACATGAATATGAACATCAAACATAAATAAATATAATACAATATATTAAAAATGTTCATTACGCCACAAAAGCTTGCTCAGATATTGGTGGAGATTCTCCCAGATCGGAATATAGACGAACTGCAAAATGCGGAATCGACTCCGTCTTACAGAATCGCAAATAGCGTATGGCAGCGGGTCTGTTCTTATTACTTATCAACGCAGTGTGAAAGGACGATACGAAAACACTCGCAGAAAGTTTACGATACTTTTCGCAAACATTATGCAGAGGTCAAAGAACATTTTGACAATATAGTTACCCCGAAAAATATCAGCCCCAAACTGGAACCAAGTAACCCAGAATTGGAAAACCGCGATTATGTCGATAATACTAATGGTTCGTTTTGCACAGAATCAGTGACGTCTGATTATTCTCCACTTCAAATCTGTGTATCTAAACGGGAACCAAGTCCCCCGGAAACGAAGAATTTCCATTATTTCGAAAATATTAACGACTCGCGTGAAACAAGATCAGTGACGTCCAATGATTTCACACCCAAGATCTACTCTCCTAAACGAGAACCAATTTCTTCAGAATCGGAAAACTGCGATTATATCAAAAATATTAATGATTCACTCCTCACAGAATCAGTGCCATCTAATAATTCCACAGTGAGAATTTGTATAAAACAGGAAATAAGCTCCTGCGATACCGCACTTGATAATCGCGATTTTCCAATCAAAGATGGGGAAATAGCTGTTCCATGTGAATTTTGGGAGCGTTTCTTCGCAGCGGGTGAAATACGTTTGAAATCGGGCTGGACTGACGAATTTAATAAACATTTCAAAGTTCACTACCCTCACTGCGTGCTGTCTTTTCAATGGCATAAATGTTATGCAAAAAAAACGCCATACTTTTATGCAGTTGCTAAGTGCAAAAACACATCTTGCACATCTTTTAGATTTGAGATCGTGACACCTATTGTCCATCCATTCCGTGACATAGTTGTTCACATTTATCGAGATAAGCCAATTTGTCACGACAGTGGCGAAATTCATCGACGATTCATAAGAGGGGACCATAGATGCTTATTAAAAAAAGAGCTAGAAAGCCAAGTACCTAGTTGTCTGAAACTCAATTTGTTAGAAAATGTTCCGGAAGACGTCTTAGTCGCCGGTAACAGAAACGATGCTCCGAGTTTGATGTTATTGCAAAAAATGTCTAGTGAAAATAACACAAAAAATGACTTGGACAAAGACATGACAGTATTTTTGATAAAATTGAGGCGACAGTTTGAAGAGTCATGGTTGGGAAAACATTGTACTGGTTACATACAAGGGCACGGTCTAGATCCGTTCTACATTATTTTATACACAGAGAAACAAATTCTCTATCTTTTATCGCTACCCAAACCAGTATTCTGCAATCTTGATGCCACAGGTTCTATAATTGCCCAACGCCCTGATGTATCGAAGGTGATTTATTATTACGCCCTGATTATACCTGGTAATCCAGATTGTGCTCCACTGCCAATAGCGGAATTCATATCAAGTATGCATAATATTCCGTACATCTCATTCTTTTTATCAGTGTTCAATTATACACTGAAGCTCATCTCGAGCCGCCGTATAGTCATTAATAAAGTCGAGACAGATTTCAGTTTGGCATTGATTCAATCTGTGCTAAAAGCATTTAATGATATGTCCTTAGCACAATATTTGAAAATCATTCATTCCGTAATTAACGATGAGTTAATCAATGTCCCTGATGTCACCCACGTACATATCTGCTCAACGCACGTATTACGTACGGTGATGAGGAAGGTGAAGACTCTCTTTCAGCATCCTCATCAACGCAGTCTATGCGCTTCAGTCATAACTAAATTGATTCATTGCAGTGAAATGCCTTCCGCAAAAACTATTTTTGGCTTGGCTGTAGTGATATTCGGGTGTAAAGAGATATGCAGTGATTTCGACAGTATAATCAACGAACTCCGAAATACCGAGGAAGTTGACATTGATAATAATGATTTTACTACGGAATCTCTGTCATCACAGGACTCTGATACAGAATTCGCTAACGAAACAAAAACAGCGCATTTGCTGCGTTTTGGTTCGCCATTTTACGTTTGTTTCAAAGCGGTTTATGACGATGAAACAGCAAAATTTGATACAGTAGAACCTCGATTATCCGAACCTCAATTATCCGAACCCTCAATTATCCGAACCATGATCTGATTTATCCGAACACTCAATTATCCGAACATTGGCTCGGAAAATATATTCTTGCTGGAAAATATACATTGTTGCTCACTGATTTTGCAAAAACCGCTGGTCATATGGACGACTTTATGAAACCAAAAAAATTAAATAAGCGTTCCGTGTATCAAAGAGGTATAATATGTATTTATGTTTAATATAGACCGTTTGTCGATTTAAATTTGCGTGTATTTATTATTATCCCTTGAGATGAAAATAGCATTTCGATTATCCGAACTTTTGATTATCCGAACCAGGCTCGGTCCCAATTAGTTCGGATAATCGAGGTTCTACTGTAATTCAAAAATTATTGCTAACAATTATTATTGCCCTGAATTTCTTTTTTATTTATTGGACCACATATTGCCATTTTTTCCTTTATGGTCAGCGGTCGTACTAAAAGAATTCGGTTTATTGCGCGATAGTAACGCGAGCGTAGAGAACTGGTTTAAAATCGTAAAGAAAGACGTATTTGACAGGGATACTGATATTTCGGCACCGAGGTTTATCCAAAAAATGGAAGCATTTCTGGAAGCGCGACTTCGCGAAAGAAAGTTTTCATTAATAACTGAAAGGCAAAGACAAAATAGAAAGAAAATTGAACAAAATGGCAAAGATCCAGAACTCGAAGAAGAAATATGGATGAGGAAAAGAAAATCACAAACATATTATTTCAAATGTGCGAAGTATGTCAGAAACCGCAACGATGCTACTGCTGTAAAATCAACCAAAGTTAGAAAACCTGTTAGGCATGCGGAAAATAGTAGTGATTTGAATAATAACAATGTGCCAGATGCCGAGACCATCGAAGCTTTGTCCGTATCAGATTCCTGTAATGTTGCAGATGTGAAACCGTTAGGGTCAACTTCCTCATCTTCTTTACAAAAATTACCGAACAGTTCATCAAAAAATATGATCGCTGAAATTTGTCCGCGTGAAGAGTCTTCAACAATTGATGATTTCAAGGAAAAAACATTTTTTTCAGCTTCTTTGAATTATCCGCGGAATTTCCCACTAAATCCCGATAAAATAACTGCTGCCGGTATCATTTTTGACGAACATTGTTTACGAACTTTATTGCCACGTGAATGGTTGGATGATAACGTCGTTAATGGCTTTTGCGTACTAGCACAAGATTATGCAAACAGTAAGGGTATGAAAGTATTAGCGTTCGAGTCATTTTTCACGGAAAAAATAATGGAAGGTTCTTTAAGTATCGGTTTCAAACGCTGGGCAGAAATGAAAAATATCTGGTCGTATGATATCTGGTTATGGCCAGTTCATTTAGGCAATCACTGGACTCTGCTCATCATAGTATTTGCCCATAATGTACTTCTTTACATTGATTCGATGCACGGTATGCCACCGCATAATTTAATCAATGGATTTTGCAACTTCGTGGAATCAGACCGCGCTGCTCGTTCGAAAAAACTCACGCGTTGGGGAAACTGGAATCTTCACGTGCCATCCGATGTCCCAACACAATATTCGGAGAACAGTGACCCGAATTCGTCCGGCAATTGCGGGGTACATCTATGTTCATGGATATATACGTTGTGCACTAGTTCTTTTTACCCTTTTACGGAAGACGACATGAACGCCGCAAGGAAAGGCATAGCTCGATGGTTGCTAAAGCAGCGGGAACACCACCCACAATCCGAGCGGTACAAAATGAGGCAGGTAATCTTGGAAGCACCTCTTGACTTGAATAAATCAGGCGTCTCGAAAAATATTGCACGTAGCTCTAATCCACCCGTAGGATTTGACACGACGTTGGCGTATTGTGCAAATTTGAAGATCCTTGTAGATACGGAATTCTAAGTTGACGCTGAAAATAAATATTTATATTGATTAATGTTCATATTGATGTCTGTGTTCTATTAGAAAAGCATGTGCATGTATAAATGTATGTATTGTATATTGAAAACGTTTAACAGCCCTGCAAGTCTGAAACCCTCTGATTTCTATAAAAAAAAAAAAAAAAACATCCAAATTATCATGTCATAATAAGAAGGTAGAGCTATAATTATTTTCGTGAATTTTCAATATGGGGTATTGTACGGTCAAAGCGGCACGATTTTGATAATTATTGAGTACAGCAATTAAGGCTAATTATAAGTTCAATCTGCAATTGTGTTCATTGAAATATCTTGCAAATTGCAGTCGTAATGCTTCAAGACTCATAAATCATTATAACCTGATGTTGACACTTATTACCACAACAGTAACGTTATACAGAGATCAATGTGGTCATACTTGCCTTTATTTCGACAATTTTACGTAGAACTACTCCGGCATTGATAACAGAATATCAATGAATTACAATGGTAATCAGTAATGTTAGTGAACGAAGATAATCGTGACTCCGCCGTCTTTCGAAAGACACTTATTATTTTCTTTGCCTGCACCCTGTGTTATGATCCGCGCTAGTTGTACCAAACATGTGAATAAAAGTATTTTTCTGCCAATTTATCAGACTCTTTACTTCTCATGATCGTAATATCCGGTTTGAAAAGTTTACGAACACCATATGTGTGAGATGTTTTGCATTTGCACAAAGTTTGTTTTTCAATGCATGTGAGTATTTTTCAAATGGTATGATAGATACTTGATAATTTAATACTAACCTGATAGGTTTCCAATTCACCCTTCTTACTCTCACGACACGATGGTAATTCTGAAGAACAGGGAAACAAATTTCACACTATGATTGATATTAATTGGGAACTACTCGCACAACAGTTCTCAGCGCGAGTCTGGAGCGTAATGACAATCGCTATCTAGACTCGCCTATTTATATACAAGCGGAAAGGCTGCTTTGCTGTAGCGCCTTTTCCCGGAGCATAACAATAAATTATTTGTGATTGATATACATTCGTTGAGAAAAAAATTGTTTGGCTTTATTATATTGGGATTTCTTTGTTTGAATGAGATTAGCTACTTTCAACTGTATGTCATTCAACAAATAAATTTAAAGTTGCTTTAAAAAATTACGAATAATTTTTTTGGATTGAAATTCAAAAATCGAAGAATCAAAAATTCAAAAATCTTCTCAATCCGAAAAAACAATTTGATTGTCATCTGACGAAGGAATATTCTTCCTAGAAAACTTCACTGATCTTGTTGAAGCTAGGTTCATTAAATCTAAGAAATCCCAATATGATGAATCCATATTTTTTTCTTCTAAATATAGTTATACCATAGGTCACATGTGCTGGATTGAATTTGGCAATGCGCTAGATTCTGGGACGTGATATAGAGGAGAGACATGAACCACTTGTGTTAAGTTTTGACTCTCCATTTGTTGGCAATAACTTTTGAATACAGTCGGATGTTTCCGGAGTGTTGCCGTCATCTGGCTGCTGAACATTGTTGGATTTTTTTAACATCTGAACAATGTCTTGTTCGTTTTCCCAAACATTTCCAGTTATGAAATGTAACTAATAAGCGCATGTGACACACAATTTGTGTTAACAATACACTTGCGATTAATGTGGATCACGTTTCAAAGTTATCAAGGCCTTGTTTGTTTCGGGAATAATTCAAAACCGTCCCCAGCAAAAATCAATCAGATTTGGATTCGGAGATATTCAGAGAAATCGGAAAAAAATCACGGTACCGAAATTCGCTTGCATAAAAAAGTTACAACCCTTAGACTGCTCTGATAAGTGAGAATCACGCGTCATATTCGTTTGTTTAATTCGTGAAAAATTTAAAAGTGCCGTCTTCAAAAAAAATCGGATAGATTTGGATTCGGGGATATTCAGAGAAATCGGAAAAAAATCACGGTACCGAAATTCGCTTGCATAAAAAAGTTGCACCCCTTAGACTGCTCTGATTAGTAAGAATCGCGCGTCATATTCGATTGTTTAATTCGTAAAAAATTCAAAAGTGCCGTCTTCAAAAAAAATCGGATAGATTTGGATCCGGGGATATTCAGAGAAATCGGAAAAAAATCACGGTACCGAAATTCGCTTGCATGAAAAAGTTACAACCCTTAGACTGCTCTGATAAGTGAGAATCGCGCGTCATATTCGTTTGTTTAATTCGTAAAAAATTCAAAAGCGCCGTCTTCAAAAAAAATCGGATAGATTTGGATCCGGGGATATTCAGAGAAATCGGAAAAAAATCACGGTACCGAAATTCGCTTGCATGAAAAAGTTACAACCCTTAGACTGCTCTGATAAGTGAGAATCGCGCGTCATATTCGTTTGTTTAATTCGTAAAAAATTCAAAAGCGCCGTCTTCAAAAAAAATCGGATAGATTTGGATCCGGGGACCTGTAGAGAAATTATTTGAAAAAAAAATCACTGTATCGAAATCACTGTACGCGCTGAAAAAAGTTAAAGCGTATCACAGGGCTCGCTTCGTTGAATCGAGGTTCCTTATTCGCTTGTGATAATTTTCCGACAATTTCGCTGTGACGAAAATTCTGGAAAAATTTGGATTTGAAAATTACTTATTCATAATTTATGGCATGTCAAGGTGAGTAATTTTTCGAGTATACTATAATTGCAAACTTCGACTATGTGAGCTACGCCGACGTCTACGGCTCGGCGCGGCACGGTGCGGTGCGAGCGACAGTGACTCTCAACCCAGCGCTGTGCGTGGCCGCCAGCTCTGGCCGCTAGTTTCAGCCTCATCTTCGTGGTCCGGTAAGTTCAGGCTACACCATTACTTTCTTCTCCAATTTATCGCGTTCCTGTTCCCTTTCCCCATCTTCTAGCATTCCTGTTGAATACGCAATCAGGGTCGAGAGAATCCACCGATCTTAAGGCCGTATCACACTACCGGTTGGCGGTTACGGTTGACGGTTGGCGATTGGCAGCCGGACCGGCCCGCCCAATCACAC
Organism: Rhogogaster chlorosoma; assembly: GCA_944452935.1. NCBI lineage: Eukaryota > Metazoa > Arthropoda > Insecta > Hymenoptera > Tenthredinidae > Rhogogaster > Rhogogaster chlorosoma. The sequence goes on along the minus strand of OX101803.1, from coordinate 9,567,761 downwards.
TACAAGGTACCGGTCCGTTGCGGTTGCGTCAAGCAGACAGCCGTGAGTGGTACACAAATAAAAATGTCGCGAACTCGCTACATCAAGATTCGCGGCAGCGAATCGCCGCCAAGTACCCCTAGGCAGGCGAGCGCTAGCCGGAATATGTTTACTGGGGGGAACTCTTTATACCTGTAAGCACGAGGTCATAACTTCAGAACGCGTGGATATTTTTCGATCAAATTTTCAAATTAGATATTCCCCCACCACACGACTTTGCTGTATGAATTTGGTCGAAATCGGTCCAGTGGTTTTCGACTTATTAGTCACTAAAGTTGATGAAAAAACACCTTTTTTTTTCTTCCTGGTTTCCGGTTTTCGCTAGACGCTTGCTTGTCCTCACGTTTCTGAACGAACGGTGACACGGATCGACTTGAGCTTCGAAACGTTGTTACAAGCCATTGAAATCTCGAACCCTATTGATTTTGACCTGAATCTGAATCCGCACTCGGTCGAGATGTAATAATATAGTTACGAAGTGAGCTACAGAGGGTCGACGAAATCAAAATGGCCGTCGCATGGCTGTCAGGCGGCGCTATTGACAATTAAAATATTAATAATTTTACATATAATCATATTACATAGGGCTATTAGTAGAGGAGTAAAGCGGCTCCTAACTCAAGCGGCTCCTAACCCACCCTGTTGAAATGTCCGAGTGGTGAGCGCGCCTTTACCGGCAGAGTGTTCCTTATTTTCCAGGGTTGTAACCCGCGCCCTAATGTAATAAATTTAAGATTATTATCGACAGGGTGTACCTAGTTATTATCTACAGGGTGTGCGGCGCCTTTCAATCAATGCGCTTTTAATTGACGCGCCTTTTTATCAAAGCGCCGCGTTGCGTATTCTTAGCCCGCGCATAATCAATCGTCAGAATTTTTTATGGTAGGTTATCGGTATTTGACGGCACCGTGATCTTGAGGCGTCAGAATTTTATATCAACTTTGACTTGCCACCGGTTAAGTACAGTGCGTAACCAGCACCGTGACCACGAGGCGTCAGAATGTCAGCAATTTGCGAGACGTTTGAAACATATCTACTGTCGCGATCCATTTTGAGGCGTCAGAATTTTATATCAATAATTTGTAAGCGTGATCGTGAGGCATCTGAGGCGTCAGAATTTTATATTAACTTTGACTTGCTACCGGTTAAGTACAGTGCGTAACCAGCACCGTGACCGTGAGGCGTCAGAATGTCAGCAATTTGCGAGACATTTGAAACATATCTACTGTCGCGATCCATCTTGAGGCTTCAGAATTTTATATCAATAATTTGTAAGCGTGATCGTGAGGCATCCGAATTTTATAGTGACGAGCCTGTTCGTACAGAAAAAAATCTCTCGAAATAAATACGACCACCTCAGTAAATGCAGCCACAGTTGGAAATTGAAGACGCACGCCTTCGCGAGTACTTCAAAATGGCGACGCTCATGGATCTAGCAAGTCAGATGGAAATTAAATTGAACGACATGTTCCGATTGATAACAGGTATAAGGAGTGTTGAAAAGATTGAGAGATGGATTCACCAGTATGATGTTACTATACGCTTGTTGCGGAAGGCACTTAAAAAAATTGATTTATCATGTGGACTCAAACACAGTCTGGAGTCAAGAATTGGCCGATTGAGAAGTCTTAAAGTTTTGGTGCGGCAACAGATCAAGACCGGTCGAGGAATTGGAAATACCTCTCAACAATTACGCAGCAGTCGAGTATGCTGGCAGGATACTGAATCAGCTTTCAAAGGAAGAATTCGCACAGGACTCGTAATCAATATACAGCACATCGATCCAAAAAAATTCTTAGAAGATGCTAAACATCTGGTCATCGTTCGAATCAAAAATGCACTGTGGAAGCACACTTGCATTAAAGTAAACACCGCGCTTAACGGAGAATTTTTGTTGAAAAAAAAAAGGGAGACGAAATCCTTCAACACGGTGAATCGGCTTCTACTTGCAACAACGAATCTACAGGAATGGTATGCTGATCACATTGTCACACCCACAATGAGTCAGTTGGAAGAATTTCAGGAGAGGGATAGCGGCTGGGCACTAAGTAGACTTATTAATTTAGAAGTCAATGTGAATAAATGTGAACCCCTAAACGCCTCGAGTTTTGTGGAATTACCTGCGGGAGTGAAAGCTCGAAAAGCGGTAATAAATGTTCGTTCGCGAGATGACGCATGCTTTGCCTGGGCAATCGTTTCAGCTTTACATCCTGTGACGCATCATATGGAACGGCCAAGTTCATATCCACATTTCTCGGAGGTATTAAATTTGACTGGCATTTCATTCCCAATGACACTCAAACAAATACCAAAGTTTGAGAGAATGAATAAAATGTCGGTAAATGTTTTCATACTAAATGAAAAACGTGGCAAGAGCATTGGAATTGAACCGCTGTATTTAACGAGCAGTAAAAAAGTGACACACATTAATTTGCTCTTCATACAAAACAGCAGTGGTGAGGCGCACTATTGTTGGATTAAAAATCTTTCCAGATTGCTGGCAAATCAGGTATCGCGTAGCAAGAGGAAGAAATTTGTATGTGATAGATGTTTGCACGTCTTTTGGAGTGAAGTAAATTTATGTGAGCACAGCGTTGATTGCGCTGAATTAAATCATTGCGCGGTAGAGCTTCCCACGGAAGAAACTAAGTGGTTGCAGTTCAAAAATCATAACCGGAAGGAGTTTGCGCCATTTATAGTGTACGCAGACTTTGAATGTCTGCTGAATGAAGTAACGACTGAAGGGTTGGACGATGAGAAGTCTTACGCATATCAAAAGCATGAGGCCTTCAGTGTTGGATATTATTTTCATTGTTCGTATGATAATTCGCAATCAAGGTATAAGACATATCGAGGCCCAAACCCCTCACAATGGTTTGTTGAAGAACTACACGCGATTGCAATTAACCTGGCACGAACCTACCAAAATCCAGTTAAAATGAATAATTTAACTAAGCAAGAAAATGTGGAATATTGGAACGCAACAAGCTGTCACATCTGCGGTAATCCCTTCACCGATGAAAAAACACGTGTTCACGATCATTGTCACTTTAGTGGTCGATATAGAGGTCCAGCGCATGCTGGATGTAATTTGAATTATCAAGATGATCGCGTTATTCCAGTAGTATTCCACAATATGACTGGCTACGATGCACATTTTATCATAACGGAAATAATGACCACATTCGAAGGAACAGTGACAGTCTTGGCCATCAATAAGGAAAAGTACATCTCATTTACAAAGACAGTTAAAGGGAGCATGAGTTTGAAGTTGAGATTCATCGACTCGTTTAAATTCATGAATTCCAGTTTAGATGAACTTAGTTCACATTTAGGCGTCCAAGAGTTAAAAATATTGAGAAAAAATTTTAACGACATCGATTCCGCTAAATTCAAACTCCTGACGCGAAAAGGTGTATTTCCATATGATTACTTGAACTCACTTGATAGGCTGAATGATACAACTTTGCCAACGCGGAAAGAATTTCACAACCGATTGACAAATACTGAGATTTCAGAAGAGGATTATTCACATCCGTGCGATGTGTGGAAATCGTTTAACGTAAAGACGTTGGGCGAATACAGCGATTTGTATTTAAAAACTGACGTCTTACTCTTGGCGGACGTGTTCGAAAGTTTCAGAAAAAGTTGCATGAGGACGTATGAGTTGGATCCCGCGTACTATTATACCCTCCCGGGATTAACGTGGGATGCTATGCTAAAGTATACCAAAATCCGTTTAGAGCTGTTGACTGATATTGATATGTTATTATATGTAGAACGAGGTATACGGGGCGGTTTGAGTCAGTGCTCGAACAGGTATGCCAGTGCTAAGAATAGATATATGAAGTGTTACGATGTAAATGCGCCGAAAAAATATCTAATGTACTTTGATTTAAATAATTTATACGGCTGGGCAATGTCTCAACATTTGCCCACTGGAAAATTTGAATGGCTTGCAGATCCAGCACAATTCGACGTGTCGCTGATTTCCGATGACTCTTCGATCGGATATATCCTGGAAGTTGATTTGGAATATCCTGATGAAGTCCACGATCATCATAAGGACTTACCATTCTGTCCTACTCACAGCAACGCTCCGAATACGCGAAACGTTAAACTGCTCGCAACTTTGCCTAATAAAAAAAGATATATTATTCACTACAGAAATCTCAAGCCGTGTCTGAACCATGGATTGAAATTATCTAGAATTCATCGAATTTTACAGTTTTAACATTCGTCGTGGCTAGGTTCGTATATTGCATTAAATACCAGCTTGCGCACACGTGCTAAGAATAGTTTTGAAAAAAATTCATTCAAATTGATGAACAATGCTGTGTTTGGTAAAACGATGGAAAATGTTCGAAATCATGTGGACATAAAATTAATCACCAAATGGGATGGACGATTCGGTGCAAAATCCTTGATCGCTAAACCAAATTTTCACCCAAGAACGATATTTTCTGAACATTTCATAGCGATAGAATTGCGAAAGTTGAAGGTGAAAATTTTCAAACCAATTTACGTTGGAATGTGTATATTAGATTTATCTAAAACCTGCACATACGCGTTTCATTATGAATATATGAAAGCCGTATTCCAAGATGACTGCAAGCTACTTTATACCGACACTGATAGTTTAATATATGAAATAAAATGTGACGATATTTATGAAATAATGAAACGCGACATTGGAAGATTTGACACAAGTGATTATGATCCAAGTAATTTGTATAATATTCCTTTGAGAAATAAAAAAATTCCGGGGCTGATGAAGGATGAAAATAATGGTGATGTAATGACTGAGTTCGTTGGTTTGAGATCCAAAATGTATTCAATTAGAATTGCTGATAAAGAAATTAAAAAAGCCAAAGGGGTGAAAAATTGTGTTGTACAAAATGAAATAGATTTTGATGATTATCTCAATTGTCTGAGTACTAATAATCATTTAACGAAACAGCATCACTGTATACGCTCAAAGTTGCATAAGGTATATTCAGTGTGCGAGACAAAGATAGCCCTAAGCTCTGACGATACGAAACGCTATGTGATTCCCAAATCCACTGACACACTGCCATGGGGGCATTATAGTATAAGGGGTCAGTTGGAAAGTGAGCCAGAACAAGATGTCCATTGATATTTGTTATTTATTCGATGTGACAATACATTTTACAACAATTATAAAACATTTTTCTTATTGATCCATGAATTGTGCGATGAATCAAACCCCAACCACTTAACATATACCTGATTCCCTCTTTTACGTAAAATTTTTTCCACTAGATGTACATGAGGATATTTAGCTATTTTTAATTCATGTTCATAAAATCCCCCCATAATGGGCTGCCCACGAGAATCTGCGAGGGAATACGTCGCTGGATTCGTAACTCGTACTTTAATGATTTTGAATACTTCCGTGGACCAATTAGGTGTGAATCCTCGAGCAAATACAGTTTTGTATTTACTGACACGTACAAAATCACCGACTTTGAATTTTGCAGGCCCCGCTATTTTGACGTTGGTGTATACGGTTGTAAGAAGTTTCTTGGCAATCGTTGGGGTAACTTTCTGCGGAGCCATTCCAATCGTTCTGTGCACGCGTTTATTATAGTCGGCAACCAACCGGTGAAGCATATTCACCCATTCGTAGGATCCGTTAGCGGTAAAGGCCATCCACATTGCGTTTTTCAGAGTTCTGTTCCAACGTTCAACTACGGATGCTTTCATAACGCTGTACGTTGAGTAGTGATGAATTCCATTTTCAGATAAGAGAGACTTAAACGATGCGTTATAAAATTCTTTACCATTATCAGTTTGAAGATTTTTCGGTTTCCGTGAGTCTGATATAATTACAGTAAATGCAGCACGCACGTCCTTTGCGCTCTTACTTTTAAGTGGAATAGCCCACGCATACTTGGATAGAACGTCGATTACTGTGAGTATGTACTTAAATCCCTTGTTAACTTTTGCATACGGTTGCATGTCGACAAGGTCTGCCTGCCACAAATCATCGTATCCATGGGTGATGACCCTTCGACGTGGATAATTTCGTCGCGCGGGCGCATGCAGCTCTTTTACTAGCTGCAGTTTTTCTTTACTCATTCTGATTACGAGCTTTGAGACGCGCAACGAGTATTTGAATTTGAGTTTTCAGATCAGCATGCAACGAGTCGACGTATTCCTTATTTACAGCATCGAACGGCTGCATGGGAGTCTTCACGTTGTGTAAAAACTTGCTCTCAAAATCAAAGTCGTTCACGAGACCCACCCGCTTGATAGTCGGTAACGAATCAATATAATATCTTGTTTGCGCTCTTCCCCTATCAACGTATGATTTTGTCGCAACGTCGTAACCAAGACTTGGATCACCCACACGAGTTAGTCTTTTACCCTCAAAGTCATAATGTCCGTCAGGTGTGAGATTTTTTCTATCGACATATTCTTTATTTACCGCATCGAATTGATTGTCAGGATTTCCAACATTTGTGAGGCGTTTATTTCTGAAATTCCACGTTTTATTAGGCCCGAGTTGTAAAACATTATTGCGAACTTCATCAACATATTTTTTGTTAACAGCATCATTCTCAGCTAGTGGTGCATGCACTTCTTTTATTCGTTTGTTTCTTAAATTATAATGCTCTCCATCTTCAGGAGTTAAAAAATTATTGTCAACGTAATCCTTCGTCACGACGTCAGTCGACTCGGTAGGAAGCGCAACATTTGTTAACCTTTTACCGCGAAAGTCAAGATTTCCATTTACTTGCAAAATATTGCTGCCACCATTAGCGGTGGGTGTGCTCAATATGGGGATACGCTTAGAGTCAAGATGTCTTCCGAATTTATCAACAGACATTTCTACACTGACGTGTAATAGTGTGGCACCATCTATATATGAATAATATTTGCCTCAAGAAGTTCCTCTACGATGGACATTATTTCATTGTCGTGCCCTGTGCGGCCAGCATTCCTGGACGCCACTAGAAGTCTCAATCTCTCAACGAGTTCGTTTGGGTTGTCCCAATGGACATAACCTACCGTAAAAAATTCTGACGATTGATTATGCGCGGGCTAAGAATACGCAACGCGGCGCTTTGATAAAAAGGCGCGTCAATTAAAAGCGCATTGATTGAAAGGCGCCGCACACCCTGTAGATAATAACTAGGTACACCCTGTCGATAATAATCTTAAATTTATTACATTAGGGCGCGGGTTACAACCCTGGAAAATAAGGAACACTCTGCCGGTAAAGGCGCGCTCACCACTCGGACATTTCAACAGGGTGGGTTAGGAGCCGCTTGGGTTAGGAGCCGCTTTACTCCTCTACTGCTATTAAAGGGCATATACAGTCGACGCTCTCTAAATGGCCGCTCTCAAAGTGTCCGTTCCCCTCATATGAACATTTAGTTATTCCCCCACCAATAGACCAAAAAAAATTTGTTTCACTCGCTCTGATTCTGTCCACAAATTTATTTCTACTTTGTCTCTAAGTGTTCAGAGAACTACATACAGAACTCGAGCGGACACTTTGGGAGCGTCAGTGAGTAATAAAATCGCAGAGAAAAATGAGCCGTGACGGTACGATAGTGGGGGGACTGTATTTCTTGGAAATATATTCCCCTCAAGCCCCTAGGGCGGACATTTTCGGAGCGTCGACTGTAGCTTATATAATTTTATATAATGTGTTATCGGTTGTGGTAGTGGTCTTATATCAGTGAATCAGTGCATAATTATGAGTGAAATAGTGCGACGACAAGGTTTTATGCCGATGACTGTTATTAAGAATAATTATTGACATCTGCATAATGGCCTCTTGTAATTGTAATTGCACGGAACGGATCCGTATCGGATATGTATTATTCTACTACTAACGGGAACAAGTGAAAAAGAGGTTAGGATGACTTACATTAAACGGTATGTACGCACATTGATTTTCACTAGATTCATACATTTGTTCACACAATAATGGATGTATAAAACAGCCTCGGCCTCTTTAATTCCACTAAATGCATGACTCGTTACTTATCTATTGATTCGTATGTTTCCTACCATCACTTGAGGTGCGATTCTGGATCTCTTGGCGTTATCATACCACCGACGTTAACTTTGAGCGCCTGCGCTTCCCTGCTACACCCGTTCATCTCCGCAGACCTCTATATGTTTGGGCAATCAACAATTGGAAGCGAGGAAATCCTGACTCCATGATATCGCTACCTACGGATCAGGCACTACTGCCGAGAGTCATTAGCACGCGCGGTAACGCCAGCCACTCGTTTCAAGCCGAGGCCATGATTTCGTTTGCTAGTTAGCGTCGTAACAGCGTCAGGTTTTGCCTGAGTTCGATGGTTGATTGTCGATGATAAACGTTCCAATTGCTTAACAACCTTGTATTTTCCACCCGAAACAAAGCATGTAGGCGGTAGCGAAGATGACAGAGGACTCATGGGGACGGACAACGATAACACAAGCGCTGGAAATTAACGTTAAGCGCTATGTTAACGTTCAAGATCCAGAATAATCCCTTATGATGACACATGCTAAAAAAACTAATAGTAATATTAAGAGCTCTTTCCTTCAATTCCTCGTTATTTTATATCTTTTACAGTTACCTGGACCATTTCTATCCTATTATCGATCCATTGGAATAAGCGAAGATAACACTTTGACGAAACTAGATACCGAAACGAAGATTCCGATTATCAATCCGCTGAGATAGACGAACATAACACTTTGGCGAAACAGCGTCCCAAGACAAAGGTAGCCCACAGCCCATAGCTCCAAAGTAATAACAATGCTAGGAAAATGAGTAGTTATATATACCGAAACCTCTCATTTGATTTTATGTTATTTTATATCTTTCACAGTCACCTGGACCATTCCTATCCTATAATCAATCCGTTGGAATAGACGAAGATAACACTCTGACTAAACGACGTTCCAAGACCAAGATTCCGATTATTACTCCGTTGAAATGAACGAACCACTTTGGCAAAACAGAATCCCAAGTTGAAGGTAGCGCAAAGCCCATAGTTCCAAGATGATAACAATGCTAGGAAAATTAGTAGTAATATACTGAAGCCTCTCATTTAATTCTATGTTATTTTATATCTTTCACAGTCGGCTGTACCATTCCCATCCTATTATCAATCTATTGGAGTAGACGAACAGAACACTTTGACTAAACGACGTGCCAAATCGAAGATTCTGATTAATAATCTGTTGCGATAGACGGACATAACCCTTTGATAATACAGCGTCCCAAGACAAAGATAGCCCACAGCCCATAGCTCCAAAGTAATAACAATACTAGGAAAATGAGTAGTAATATACTGAAACCTCTATTCCAATTCTATGTTATTTTATATCTTTTACAGTCGCCTGGACCATTCCTATCCTATCAATAATCCACTGGACCAGACGAAAATAACATTTCTGCAAGACGATGTCCCTAAACAGAGGTAGCCCACAGCTGCTCCAAAGTTACAACACTCTACGTATCTTCTTCAAATGAGCCAACTTCTACCAGCCTACAAACCATTAACTTCACCTATGTATACATCAGCAACGCAGACTGATTACCAAACAGATTGATATATTTGAAAGTGCTGATCATTAAAAGTATTTTAACAGTACAGTACCCATACAAGTATGCACACGCATATCGTATACTATTCTTTCAAACTCAGTGTGCGAAATCCTTGACCAGTGAAGAACTCTAGAAAATAGGAAAATATAGTATATAAATTGCAATTCAAGTGCAAGAGGCAGGATGTGGACAGGGTCCAGGGGCTCTGCCCCCGCAGAGGATTAAAAACAAAATTTTCGAAGACATAAAATTTTATTAGTCTCCAAAACTAAAGAAATGAGAAAATCACAGACACAAAAACACTCGTGTTTTAGATTAAGACTTGTATATATCTCTTTGCGTAGTGTATCGATGGAAATGCAAATTCCAGATATACAAGTTATATCAGAAAAGCAAGGCTCATTTGATTTTGATACAATTATTTTATATTAATTGTCATCTTAATTTCACTATTTATAAATAACATGTAATCACTTTGAGATATTGGTGACGCGATTATTCAGTCAATAAATTTTTACGTGTCCAAATTGTGAGAGTTAAATAGAAGAAAAATATTCTAAAAATTATTATTTCAGAACGAAAAGAACTTAATTATTTTTACATATGGACGTGTTTGAATCGGGCACTTCGCACACTACCAACAGGTATGAGAAACCGAGTCTCGCACAATGAGTTGAAAATAGTACAGTACGATACGAGAGCGATGAAACTTTTTCTGACCAGTGTGAGTTAGCAACGCGAACCGAAGGCAAGTGTACAATCACACAAAATCAGAAAAAGCTCTTTACTTTGCGTGGTCTATGAAATGAGTTGGAACATTTAATATCTTTAGAAATCTAGTTGAATCGTTTGATACCTTGAAATATGCTATCGATTAGATTATTAGTGAAATGACATGAATTCTTCAGAATAGTTTGAAATTATGCAGCATCTTTCGAATTTCCGGGAAATTAACTGTAATGTTTCTAACCATCTAGGCACTTATGAGATATTGCAAGCTCATATATACACTATAAATCAATAAGTACTTGATCGATCATTTCAAACCATACGCACTGGCCTGTATCTGTATGATACAACCTCCGCTGTAAATCCAATCACTGACTCAATCCACCTATTCCATACCACACGTCGTTCCTTGGTGGTGTAATATGCTAATCAACTGTGATTATTCAAGTCGACCTGTTGATACTGGTACTAATATTATAATGGATTATTAATAAACCATTATATATTGCTAATGCAATAACTTGTTTGGTTCAAATATAACTATTCCATGATTATGCATTTTATTATACAGTATTATTCAAAATGATTTAACTATTATCATGGACCATATTATCTACTTCGATTCTTCAAGCCTACACTAATATACACTTTACACTACATCCACGTATTCCGACGAGTATGTGTATTCACATCAAACATAGTATAGCTATAGAGAGACTATCAAAATATTATAGTGTTTAAGAATCAGTCGTTAAATCCGTCCTAACACTGGATGGAAGAATCGTACGTGGGATTGTATAGGGAGATTGACTATCAATAATGTCTGTATCTATTCATAGAATGTGACAGATTTCTTTGATTTCATGAGCATTCCCAGATAACCAAACGTGACTTAGCGAACAGTTTACTACGTTTGCTGCAAATCTTGTTGTCATTTTGTCAACTATTTGCTGAGAATAGTTTTTCATGAGCAAGAATTTGCAGCAAATGTACAGCAATACTTGCTGTCATTTATTATGTCAGAAATAACTCTACTTGACGGCAAATTGAAAGCAAATTGTTGGCAATAATAGATGATGTATATGGGCGGTTGGGCGGGACTTCAACATGTGCATGCATTATTTTTTCCTTTGTTATAACTGGTAAACGGAATCTGTGATTTTCAAATTTTTATTTGCAGAGGTTCTCATGGGGGAGCTTTCTATCTACGACACAGAGCGACACAATTTGGTCGACATTTTTGGTGTATTCCTGTGCGCGGATCGGCCGTCTGTGTCGTAGATGGAAAAGCTTCCATAGATTATAAGTTATATATATATATTAGGGTGATTAAAAAAAAAGCAATATTTTTTTTTTTCTTCCAAACAGGCTCAAAAGTTTCGTTTTGATGTCAAAATAGGCCTGTCAAAATTTGAGCTCTTAATATTAATATTAAGAGTGTCCTCGTCGCACTTTTCTATTTTCCATAAGAATAACACGGGAAAAATCATTTTTGCTTATTCTGATTTTTGTACGCCACAAAGGACTGCTTAAACAGTAAATCGCTATACATATTCTTGTAGAGAATTGAACGCTCTACAAAAAAGGTCTCTTGGTCTTTTTCGATAAATCTACCCGTTTCAAAGTTAGTCTTTCCATTAAATGACCAAAATCGCTAAAGAAACTTCAAAACGGTTAGATTTATCGAAAAGGACCAAGAGACCTTTTTTGTAGAGCGTTCAATTCTCTACAAGAATATGTATAGCGATTTACTGTTTGAGCAGTCCTTTGTGGCGTACAAAAATCAGAATAAGCAAAAATGATTTTTCCCGTGTTATTCTTATGGAAAATAGAAAAGTGCGACGAGGACACTCTTAATATTAATATTAAGAGCTCAAATTTTGACAGGCCTATTTTGACATCAAAACGAAACTTTTGAGCCTGTTTGGAAAAAAAAAAAAAATATTGCTTTTTTTGAATCACCCTAATATATATATATATATATATATATTAGGGTGGTCCAAATTTTTTTCAAAATTCTGGGTTTAGGCTCGAATGATAGTTTTCGATGAGTTAAGACTCCACCTAAATAATTGGCTCAATCGATCAAGTTTTAGAGGTTGCGGAAGGCCGTTTTATTTTTACATTTGAATAACACAGGGAAATCGTCACTTTTTACTCAATATGAGGTTTCGCGAAAACTTGGGAAAATTCGGAGTCGCTTATATCACTTTCTTGTAGTCACTAGATTACTTGAGAATGTAACGCATGTCTAATCCCAACCAAAAATATTTTGGTGAGGATTTCAAGTACTTCTTGTTGAGTCAAAATCTGCAAAAAATCAACGATTTTTTCACTAAAATCACGGATTCATCACTTTCTTGTAGTCAATAGATTACTTATCTATCTATCTATCTACTGACTATAAGAAAGTGATGAATCCGTGATTTTAGTGAAAAAATCGGTGATTTTTTGCAGATTTTGACTCAACAAGAAGTACTTGAAATTCTCACTAAAATATATTTGGTTGGGATTAGACATGCGTTACATTCTCAAGTAATCTAGTGACTACAAGAAAGTGATATAAGCGACTCCGAATTCCCCCAAGTTTTCGCGAAACCTCATATCCAATCTTAAAAGATCCATGACCCCTTGATATCGAAATCTCGCATGCATTGTTGACATTTTATTCGCGCTCGGATTGGTCAACGACGATCGGGTCGAATCTCGAGCTTATCGAGGTTCGACTGGTCGCCGCGAGTGAATTTCGAGTTTTCGGCGTTTTTCGGCGGTGAATTCAACTGTTTCATTTTTGTGTTGTTCGATTAAAAAATATAACATATGAAAAAATCGAGATATTTTGCGTCGTTTGTTTCGTCATCCGCGATCAACGACGTTTGGGAGGTTTGGTTTGATTCGCAATATTCTCATTATTTTAAAGGTAAGTAATTAAAGTAATTATCTATATCCATATGTAATATTTCGTCGTTGATGTATGATATCTGTTTGTGTCTGTATATTTGATGTTGCGTGTTTCATTTTTATATCATTTTTATTTTTACAGAATATGATATGATATGACCCGACTTCGCTCGAAGGAATAAAAGAGTTACAGATAAGTAAAGATTTATTTATTGAATTCTATAGATATTAATTTATCACGAGATGGGTCGAAGAAAAATGACAATACCTGATACTGGTATTGAGAAAAAACGCTTGCGTGCAGAAAAGGTCCGAGAATGTCAACAACGAAGTCGTGATCGAAAGATTATAAACTTATCGGATGAGAAAAATCAAAGAAATTACGATGAAAGTAGCGCAGGGACTAATTTTCGACCATTTAGAATACATGGTTCATTTCACCAAGGGGACGCGAGATTTTCGCAATTTAGTAGAGGAAAACAATGCACAGCTAACGCCGCGGTATCAATATCTATGTCTACTTCGTACCCTATCACGTCATGGACGTCAGACACTATTGATACTATATTAAATTATGGAGATCGATTGTATATTGATAGTATAGGTGAGCGAAGAGTTTCTCACGAAAATGATCATTATATTTCTTATTTGTCAGTTTCAGAATTGAGAACAGAAATAAAAATGCTCGACGTGGATTATCATTTCACATTTGGCGCTGTCATTTTTGGACACTTATTTGATGGCAATGACGATATTGGTATGCCAAACTTGAAGAATGGGTTACTCCGCTTGTTCATTGAATCGGATTCTGGCATTCTAACGTGCAACGGAATATCGGTATCGGTTGGTAAGCATCACGACAAATTTTGGGTATTTGATTCTCATTCCAGAGGTTTAGATGGCAGAGTTGATTGTAATGGAGCAGCTTGTCTTGCAACTTTTCATTCAATCGAATCTTTATGGTCATTGCTTATCGACAATATCCCTAAAAGAAGCGACATAGCTGGTAATCAATATGATTTGACACCGGTTACTGTACATTTGAATACTACTAGAGTTCAAAGTCATGATCATAGTAAAAATTCAAATAATCTTAATTCAGCACCATTGAGTGAAAACAAGTTAGAATTAGACGATGCTCAGAGGTTGACTATTCATAAAAAACCAAGACAAGTAATTTTTAGCGACAGTTCTGAAATAAAATTATTATCACAGCCGGAAAGTTCAACCGATGTTAGGATAAATTCAGTTAAATGTCGACAATTTCGTGCGCGTAAAAAGAAGTACACCTGTAAAACGGATGAATGCTCTTCAAATGTGAGTCCAACATGTGATATTCATGAACATTACATTGGACCCATGAATATACTGTGTAAAATGTGCAAGGCAAAACATTTTGCTGCGGAAAAAGTATCGAATAAGGATTCCTTCAACGATTGTTGTTCCCACGGAGATGTGATACTTGAAAATATGCCAAACCCGCCCGATGAGTTGCTCTCCCTATTTGAAAATAATCACATCAAATCCAGATCTTTTTTCGATAGAATTCGATCATATAATAGTACGGTATCTTTTGCCTCATTCAATGCCAACTTAGTGAATTTTGGCGAACGACATCACGGACCGTATTGCTTCAAAATCCAAGGCCAGATTTATTATCAGGTGAATACAGCTCTGTACCCTGAAGTAAACGAAAGACCAAGTTATGGTCAGCTTTTCATTGTAGATGCAAATGAAGCAACAGACCATAGGTTACGAACAAATTCCACACTTGATTATGAATTATTACATATTGTCGATCGAATAATTAGGGGAAATAATATATTCGCCCATTCGTATCAAATGATGAGTGAAGAAATACAAAATCAGCAACGATTATTGAATGAAAATCATGAAGAGGTGCCTGAACTGCAGTTACTGTTTACTTTGAAACCTGGCATGGATCGTAGACGTTACAACTTTCAAAGATGCAACGAAGTTGCTGCCGTTTTTTCTACTACAGCCGATGGTGAAATTCCTGAATCATTCGTCACCATTCGTAACAAGAACACTAAAATACTAACAAATGTTAATACTATGGATCCGAATGTAGAACCTTGGATTTATCCATTGTTTTATCCACATGGCAAGCAAGGGTGGCATCGTGATTTAATGCGTATTGGCCGATCCGGATCGATAGCTAAACGTGTGAGTAGAGCAGCATATCTGAAGTATCGAATAGCTATACGCGATCACGAACTCAATATTTTTGTATTAGGTAGGCGTCTTTTTCAGAAATGGTTAGTAGATAGTTACGTGAAAATCGAAAAAGATAGAATAGAGTACTGTAAGAGTCATCAGAAAGAGTTGAGAGCCGAATCATACCAGGGATTAATTTACTATTTAGAAAAAAAAGCAAATAATCTGAATGGACGGGTCGGTAAAATTGTCATCCTTCCATCGTCATTCATTGGTTCTCCTCGTAATATGATGCAGTCTTATCAGGATGCAATGGCGATCGTGCGAAAATATGGCAAACCTGACCTTTTTATAACCATGACCTGCAATCCGAAATGGCGAGAAATAATAGAAAATTTATTACCCGGACAACAGCCAGCTGATAGACCAGATATTTGTGCACGTGTTTTCAACGCAAAGAAAGATTATTTGGTGGATCTTATTGTTCGTCAAAAAATGTTCGGTGAGGTCGTCGCGCATGTTTACGTGATTGAATTTCAGAAACGCGGTTTACCGCACATTCACATGCTGGTAACATGGAAGCGGAATTTTAAATTAACTACTCCTGAAGTCGTGGACAAATACATTTCTGCTGAAATTCCAGATCCACGGATTAATAAAAAATTACAGGATATCGTAATGAAACATATGATACATGGGCCATGCGGTGATTGGTGTCTAGAAAATGGTAAATGCACAAAACATTTTCCAAAACAATTTAGAGAAGTAACCACAATGGATGAAGATGGTTACCCTTACTATCGGCGACGTGAATTGCATCAAAGTTTCGAACGACCTGATAGGTATTTAGTTGACAATCGGCATGTTGTACCGCATTCCCCTGTGTTGTTGGTTATTTTTGATTGTCATATCAATGTAGGAGTACTTTCGAGTATCAGATCCGTTAAATATTTTTATAAATATGTATATAAAGGCTCCGACGCAGCTGCTGTCACGATTGGTGAAAATTTAGATCAAGCTCCCGTTGTTGATCACGATGAAATAAGAGATTTTATCGAAGCTCGTTACGTAGGACCTGTAGAAGCCAGTTGGAGAATTTTGGGTAAAATTTTGCAACATAAAAGTCATACAATTATACGTTTACCCGTTCATCTGCAGAATGAACAGAGCATAGTATTTCTTGACGACAGAGATGAAAGTGCGGTCAGATCCGCTTTAGAAAAGACGGACATGCTGATAGATTATTTCGCGCTAAACTCACGGAATGAGCAAGCTAGGCAATATTATTATACTCAGATACCATGTTTTTACACATTTAAAAAGTACAAAGTTGATGGCAAGATCATTAATCGATGGGTAACACGTAAATCGCAATTTAATTGCATCGGACGAATGTATTCTGTCAGTCCGACGCAACTTGAATTGTTTCATTTGAGATTGCTGTTGTTGGCAGTTAAAGGTGCAAAGAGTTACGAAGAATTGAAAACTGTTAATGGAACGCTTCAACAAACATTCACAGATGCATGCTTAGCCCTCGGATTAATTGAAGACGATGAAGAGTGGAAACGGACTATGGATGAGGCGAGCATTTGGATGATGCCACGTCAGCTTCGTAATTTATTCATACGAATTTTGATCCATTGTCAGCCAATTAATCCCATGACTTTATGGGAAGGATTTAAAAATGAAATGTCCGAAGACTTTGCACGTTACGTGAATTCATCACAACGATACACACGGGCATATGCTGATATCGGGGCAATGTTGTTGGCAGAAGGTAGAAGTTTATCAGATTTTCATGAAATGGAACAAAGTGTTGATGAATTTGAAGAAGATAACGAGTTTCCTGACCAATTTAGAGAAATTGGAGAAAAACAATACCAAAAATTAAATGCGGAACAAAGAGCATTCGTTGACGCTGTTTTGTATTCATTAGATACTGATGATCCGAATCGAGAAACATGTTTTTATATCGACGGACCTGGTGGTTCTGGAAAAACCTATGTTTATACTAACATATGGTATTTGTTGAAAGCTAAGCTCAAAAAAGTAATAACAATGGCATTCACCGGAACCGCAGCTAATTTATTACCTCAGGGTAAAACGGTTCATAGAACTTTCGGGCTGCCAGTACCTCTCTTCGCAGATTCATCTTCAAATATTAAAATTCAATCTAAGGAAGGCGAGAAACTCAAGGAAGTCGATGTTCTTATATGGGATGAAGCTACAATGGCACCAAGATATGCTTTGGAAGTTATAGATCGGACCTTGCGCGATATAATGAATTATGATATACCCTTTGGTGGTAAAATTATAATTTTGGGTGGAGATTTTAGGCAATTACTCCCAGTAAGTAGAAGAGCTACGCGTAGTGAAACTATTAACCTATCGATTAAGTTTAGTATACTATGGAAGCATTTCAAAAAATTTTCATTGAATCGAAACATGCGTACTTTACCAGAAGAAGTGGAGTTTTCAAAATTTTTAATAGATCTTGGTGATGGAAAATTGAATGATCAAGAAGATAATATAACATTTCCAGAACGGTGTATTGCTAATGTGGATTCGAATATAGTAAGCATTATATACGGAGACTTCATCAAAGAAAAACGTTATAAAGAAGCTTCAAAATTTGCAATACTTTCTGCACGCAATGCCGATGTCGACGAACTTAATCGAGAAGTTGTAGAACTACTTGATTTGAAAGATGAAAAAATATATACCAGCATAAATAGTATTGAGAAATCCGCAAATAACGAGACCGTTAGAGAAACAATTTTAACCGAATATTTGGCAACCTTATCCCCGCCTGCGTTACCTCCCCATGAATTACGTTTGAGAAAATATAGCATCGTAATGATCATTCGGAATTTGAGTATACATGAAGGTCTCTGCAACGGTACAAGATTATTGGTACTTGATCTTGGAAATCACTTGCTAAAATGTGAAATTCTAACAGGAGACAATGCTGGACAAATAGTATTTTTGAATCGTATTACTTTATATTGTGAGGATGTTTATCCGTTTACTTTCAAGAGAAGACAGTTTCCTATAAAATTAGCATTTGCAATGACGATAAATAAATCTCAGGGACAAACATTTGAGCGAATTGGGGTAGATTTAAGAAAAGATGTTTTCAATCATGGTCAATTGTATGTGGCTTGTTCAAGAGTTCGATCATGGGATGCTCTGATGGTTTTTACAGGAAAACAGAGAGAGGGAAATAAACTTAAAAATTATGTTTACAGAGAATTGTACACGGATGTACAATGAATATACTCGATCATACTTTGAAAGTATGTAGGTACGGTATATGGTTAAAAAAATTGCATAATTTCATTCCATTATTAAAATGTTCTCTTGCGAATAGATTAATCTAGAAGGTTCTCGACGTCTGTATAGAGGATGATTTATTCCAGCAACATTGGTTCATTTTGATGAGTTATTGATAACGATAAGTCATCGTTGACTTCATTTCCATTGCGGCATATGTGAGTATATATAATTATGTATTATCTATTTGTTGTATACATATGTGTATTAGGGTGGTCGTTAAAAATTAAATTTTTTGCGCCGCCCCCTAAAAAGCTTCCTTTTGATGAAAAAACACTGTGAAAATTTTCTTTTTTTTTTAAATTCAAAACAACACGTGCCTCGAGATGATCCAAGTTAATTTTTGGGTATAATCTTTTTTGGGAATTTTTCAGGAAAAATACAATTTTATTCAAATAACTCATACGTAACTGCTCACAGACGTATAAAAAGCCCAAAAATTGAAGAAAAATTGAAGCATGAGCTTGAATGACGAAGTATATTAAGCTTCTTATAAAGCTTTAAGTTAAAATTCATAACTTAAAATGATAACACTGAAGGTGTTTTATTGTAAACTATTTTCAAATCTCGAAAAAATAATTATTTCAAATTTAATAAAATATTTTCAGAGAAAAAATGATTATACCCAAAAATTAACTTAGATCGTCTCGAGGCACGTATTGTTTTGTATTAAAAAAAAAAAGAAAATTTTCCCAGTGTTGTTTCATCAAAAGGAAGCTTTTTAGGGGGCGTCGCAAAAAATTTAATTTTTAACGACCACCCTAATGTGTATAATAATGATGAGATTAAGACGAGGTAAATTGATTGTATAAAGAGAGATTACAAATCATGAGAATGATTGAGAGAATAATAAGAGATTATGATTATGAGAATAATAAGAGTACATAATGACAAGCATTCGCTGATTCAATATCGTTAGCAGTTAGTATTCAGTCTTATAATGGTAGGCGTAAAGTTTATTATAATGATACTGAGGCTCAAAACTTTATTTAATAATCAAAACTTCGCGCGTCATTGCTTGAAATTGAAATAATTATAATGGAAAATCTATGCATTTTCGGAAAAATCAGCTTAGAAAATTTTTATATCGGTTTTTATCAAGATTTACCCTGTAAAATGCTCGACGCGAATTCTGTTACACCCTGTAGAATAAGACGTAATATGGGATAAACAATTGCGTATGCAAACAAATGACGATCAATTACAAAAGAACATACATATCGATGGCTCCTATCGAAAAGAGCGTAACTCAGCAGTGCAGGAAAGAAAAGCGTAACTCGACTTGACAGTTAAGAAAGGCATTTGTCATAGGGCGTCACAGGGGACATACGCCTTTCTTAACTGCTTCGCCGAGTTACGCTCTTCTTTCCTGAACTGCTGAGTTACGCTCTTTTCGATAGGAGCCATCGATATAATAAACAACCCTTCTATAATCGGTATAACTCAGTGTGCAATGACGAGAATTTGTTTTCATTTGGCATCATCTCGCTGCTGCAGGGGGTTCGGAATGGCGGAATGTAAGTAAACATGATACTTATTTTGATGAGAGATTATCAATAGATCATTTATACGCGAATCTTTTCATATAATTCACACAACGGGATTCTCATACTCTCTTGGAACGTAGGCTGGCCTCTTATATCGCGGTATTCATCATAATATCTACGTCTGAACAAGCACTGCATCATTTGATTCTGAAAATCCGAAAGCTGATTGAAAAATAGAGATTAATTTTTTCATTAAATATAATTTCATGAATATGGCTTTTTGTTTTCATCTGATCAAATAATGAACAATATTCGACGAGTGGAACTGACTGGTGGCCATAAAATTCTTCAATTAAATAGAATAAAATTGCATGATCGCGAAAATTTAGAATGTATCGCAACCATTATTA
Source organism: Rhogogaster chlorosoma (assembly GCA_944452935.1). Taxonomy (NCBI): domain Eukaryota; kingdom Metazoa; phylum Arthropoda; class Insecta; order Hymenoptera; family Tenthredinidae; genus Rhogogaster; species Rhogogaster chlorosoma. Next base: position 9,547,101 of record OX101803.1, on the reverse strand, counting down.
TTATACGTAAATATTTCGTTGCCATAGCGAAAAAATTGATAATCTCTGTAAAGGCTGGACAGCCTATCAAAAAACACTCGACGACAAAAATTTGCAATATACATGTGAAATATCTAAAATAACCTTCTGTTCTGTTATATACGTAGCCAAGTCAAGTGAAATGTCCGATTGTGAATCAGAAAATCAATCTACATACCGAAAGGAAGAAGACGATCAAATTCTTTCACGTCCTTTTCAAACCTTTTGGAAAAAACAAAAGAACCGGTGTTGTATCAGATGCACGAAATCGCTGAGATAACCCATTGCATAAATAAGTAATCAACAAAATAAAGATACGACGTCTTTCGATGAAATTTGCATAAGAACAGTAATGCGAACAGTAATTGCTTTTGTCTAAAATCATGTACGAAGGCTCACAATACCGCTTGGAACACATATTTCGACAAATACCTATATACTGTAACGTGGCAGATTAGCTGCTTTGTAATTGACCACCGTCTCTTCTCTCGACGCAAACGACCTCGCGTTAAAAAAATACATACCGTATCGAGGCAAGAAGTCCCGCAGATCAAGTTCCCAAGGTCCCAATTGTAACCCCATAGTCCTGTATATTAATTCCCATCCTGTTCCAATATCTATTATGTAATGTCGTTTCGAATCTACCGCTGAGGAAAAACGTCGTTTCTCGAAAACGCTGCTGGCAGGTAACCTGAAAGTCTCAGAGTCAGTAGCGAAGAAGCCGAGAACTTCGTATCCTGAGATATGCCTGAAAAAGCGCTGTAGTATCCAGGGTATTGAAAACGTCAGCCTGCCTCCTTACATCTTCTTAGCGAAAGCTCTGAGTACCAACGGGTCCTGCTAGGCTCGCTACGAGGAAGATAGAACACTCGGAACGTTATTCAAAATAAGCCAATTATAATGTCTTTAGGAAAACCCCGCCCCTTTTGTTGATTTCCCTAGCAACGTGAAGAATAAGTCACTTCTTGCTCAGATAGCGTTAAAGAAACAGCCTTGTGCAAATCGATATTTGATTTTATTTGCGTTTTTGAGAATTTGTTGGCAGTTTCGTTTATTTGTTCATTGTCTATTGTCCGCACAAAATCTGTTTGTGTTTGTGAGTACCTGAGTACTTCAAAAAGGTAGGCTTTCGCCGATTTATCGATTGATTTGATTGATTTCTCCTTGCATTGCGTTATTGCGTAGTTGAGTCGGGCTTCAACGAGGGTGACGCCATTAGCATATTAACGGATTGTTGTACTTTAGTTTTGTTGTATCGGTTTAATTGTTTGGTTTTATGAATCTTGTGTCCCCTTATGATTTGAGTTTGCTGAGTTAATCGATTTTTCGTGAAAATTAGCTTTGGAAATAATTATCTTGTCGATTGCGTCCTTTTCCCCGTTTTGATTTATCGTCCCTTGTTCTGTTGATTTATTGCTCTAAGCAATTCCCATAAGATCAATATAATTCTGTTTTTAGCCATTTGATTCGAAGAAGTCGAATTTGAGATAACGACCCAATAATAATTCATTTATAATTTTTCTACTATAAAGAAGCCACATTTTAATTATTACACGTTCCGCTATCAAGTCTAGAAGAATCGATCAACTCGTAATTAATCAGATTCTCCCCAATATATGATAAATCATAACCCTTTCATCTCATAATTTCAATAATAATTCCTTGAAAACTTAAGCTGGTTTATTTTTATTTTAATATAGTCATTATTTCATGAAAAATTAATAATAAGCGATTTGTTTGATCATTTAGTATTACATAGTCGTATGTTGTGTTTCTTGTCCGTATCTTAGAGAATGTTCGTGTGAATTCGGATCGAGTCGAGTCGAGCCGATCGAGTAATTTCGCAAAGTCACGAATATATTGATTCCGTATCCGTACGCATTGCACGACATTATCGATCTGACGTCACGCTTTGTTACGAGGTCATTATTTACTATGTTATGCTAAGATATTTGTTTTATTCGATTTAAGTTATCTGTCCTATATTACCATATGACCTACTGTCTTTGTCTTGACCTACAGACCTGCGTGTCTATCAGGCTAAATTTATTCTATGAAAATGGAATGGAAATGAAACTGACTTGAAAATTTCAAAGGACATCCGTGTTCCTGTTAAAACGAAGCGCTTGCGAGTTGAAAATCTTTTGAAAAAATCATAGGTGATCCTTTAAAACGGTACTTCAGCTGTGAAAATTTAGAAGCAAATCCAAAGGAGTTAAATTCATAATATTGATAAATCTACAGGGACTTTCTGTGGTGGCGGCACAGCTAGTTCCATCAAACACACGCACGCTTCGTCCGTGTGCCAGGGATACCAACCGAAAAAAAGAATGATGCAGCTTGAACAGAGCAAAGAGTATAGCAACCATAAGCGTGAAGTCTTCGGTTGTCACATGGACGAAGCGAGCTTGTGTGTAGTGGCGGTGGCTAATGGAACTAACTGTGCTGCCACCACAGAAAGTCCCTGTATACCTGCTGTATATTTTCGTAAACAACTTTTCATTTGTATGTTCAGAATACATATCATGTTAATATATAAAATTATGTAATATGTACATTTTTTATCGTTTCAGATAGAACACATTGATGGAGCTTTCTGCAAGTCAATAACCAATTCAAATTTCAACAAAGGGACTGTGCCATTTGAACTGATTGTGCAATCAAACACAATTATCAATGTTTTGGGGAAACACGACATAGCTTCTCTGTGCCAAATAAATGAACCGGAGTTGTATCAGATGCACGAAATCGCTGAGATAACCCATTGCATAAGTAAGTAATTAGTCAAATAAAGATACGACGTCTTTCGATGAAATTTGCATAAGAACAGTAATGCGAATCTATTCGCAAATTATATTTATATATGACATTGATTTTCAATAATCTAATGATTGCATTGCCATGCAGAAGTTTATGAAATCTCAAGTAATATAATACTTCATTGATTATTATTTTTTTTTGGTTTTAATTGCTTTTGTCGAAAATCATGTACGAAGGCTCACAATACCGATTGGAAGACATATTTCGACAAATACCTATATACGTATACGAATATTATTATGTATGATTGATTTATTTCCGTATTACAGAATTACAAGGATATATCAAGACAAATTTTGGAATAATTGATAAACAATCGACTAAAGCTGGTGCATTTACATGTGGTTCCATAACAGATGGAACTTACAAGCTGGAAATTCGTATTCCAGGCGATATCCAACTAGATTTCGAAAAAGAGGACAACGTGGAAGTAATCGGATATGTGAAAACCAATGGTAATTTTGATTGTATATATTCCCTACCGATTCGACCTGCAGGGTTTTACCTTTGATCTCTAAGATTTGACGCACGATTCCTTCTATGATTGTTATCACTTTGAAAGGTACTCGATTTTTTTTTTTTTCTTTAAACTCGATTTGAATTTTTCATAATTTTGAAAAACGATTTTATCGATCGACCAAAATTTAAAATTTTTAAAAATTTATGAAAAATCGTGTGTCAAATATCGAAATTTTTAATTTTTGACCTGGAGTGGGCGGATTTTCCCTTCTCATACTGTGTCCAAGCTTTTTGATTTTTTGTAAATTTTTCAAGACTTTTCGAAAGAGATTTTCTTTATCTTCTGTATTTTGCTTATGGAACCAATGAAAATTAGCACGTTTGGTCGCTGGTTAACAACACAGTAGGATAATTACCCCTTAACAACGATGAATCGCGGAAATCTAACAAATTATTATAGAATTGAAACAATAACTTGTTCAAAGTATCGTATTGAGCATGTACGTGTATATTCATTTTTAAAACTATTTATGATGTATTTGGAAAAATATTTATTGCTTTCGTTTATTTGCAGCTTCTCCGATTCACGTGACGGTACAGACATCAGACCACATCCGCAAAATAAATAATCGGAAAATGAAGTTAATTGATCTAATCAATGGAAATAAGTGCATTGAAAAAAGAAAACATAAGCCCGAGGATATTCCAACGATATCCAGCAAGAAATTTAGAATGTAAGCAAGAAGTTTCGGAAGCTTTCACGTATAAAATCTTCAACGGTCCTACCTTTCAGAATTTTGTTAATGATCATTTAATTAATTAAATTCGATAAATAAATAAATTATAATTATAATTTATTTATTTATTCATTTAATTGATTAATTTTAAACTTTGGATCTTCATTCCGGTCCCATTACTATATTGTTATCACCCTCACTTGAGTTTATTATCAACCCGTTTTGTTTACCCAAATGAATTCCTCTTTTCGAACAAGCACTGGAAAAATTTAGAATGTAAGCAAGAAGTTTCGGAAGCTTTCACGTATAAAATCTTCAACGGTCCTCCTTTCAGAATTTTGTTAATGATCATTTAATTAATTAAATTCGATAAATAAATAAATTATAATTATAATTTATTTATTCATTTACTTAATTAATTAATTTTAAACTTCGGACCTTCATTTCGGTCCCATTACTATATTGTTATTATCCTCACTTAAATCCATTATCAATTCGTTTCGTTTACGAAAATAAATTCCTCTTTAGTAACAAGCACTGGAAAAGTGAACTTCTATTGAAAATTATTCGAATCATTGAAATATTGTAGATGGATAAATACCGCCATTCCGAAACTTCTGCAGCAGTGAGATGATGCCAAATGAAAACAAATTTTCGTCCGTACACTGAGTTAGACCGATTATAGAGGATTTCTTTATTATACGTATGTTCTTTTTGTTTGCATAGGCAATTAATTTTCTTATTTTAAACTTCGGACCTTCATTCCGGTTCCATTACTATATTGTTATCATCCTCGCTTGAGTTTATTATCAACCCGTTTTGTTTACCCAAATGAATTCCTCTTTTCGAACAAGCACTGGAAAAATTTAGAATGTAAGCAAGAAGTTTCGGAAGCTTTCACGTATAAAATCTTCAACGGTCCTACCTTTCAGAATTTTGTTGATGATCATTTAATCAATTAAATTCGATAAATTAATTAATTATAATTATAATTTATTTATTCATTTACTTAATTAATTAATTTTAAACTTCGGACCTTCATTTCGGTCCCATTACTATATTGTTATTATCGTCACTTAAATCCATTATCAATTCGTTTCGTTTACGAAAATAAATTCCTCTTTAGTAACAAGCACTGGAAAAGTGAACTTCTATTGAAAATTATTCGAATCATTGAAATATTGAAGATGGATAAATACCGCCATTCCGAAACTTCTGCAGCAGTGAGATGATACCAAATGAAAACAAATTTTCGTCCGTACACTGAGTTAGACCGATTATAGAGGATTTCTTTATTATACGTATGTTCTTTTTGTTTGCATACGCAATTAATTTTCTTATTTTAAACTTCGGACCTTCATTCCGGTCCCATTACTATATTGTTATCATCCTCAATTGAGTTTATTATCAACCCGTTTTGTTCACCCAAATGAATTCCTCTTTTCGAACAAGCACTGGAAAAATTTAGAATGTAAGCAAGAAGTTTCGGAAGCTTTCACGTATAAAATCTTCAACGGTCCTACCTTTCAGAATTTTGTTGATGATCATTTAATCAATTAAATTCGATAAATTAATTAATTATAATTATAATTTATTTATTCATTTACTTAATTAATTAATTTTAAACTTCGGACCTTCATTTCGGTCCCATTACTATATTGTTATTATCGTCACTTAAATCCATTATCAATTCGTTTCGTTTACGAAAATAAATTCCTCTTTAGTAACAAGCACTGGAAAAGTGAACTTCTATTGAAAATTATTCGAATCATTGAAATATTGAAGATGGATAAATACCGCCATTCCGAAACTTCTGCAGCAGTGAGATGATACCAAATGAAAACAAATTTTCGTCCGTACACTGAGTTAGACCGATTATAGAGGATTTCTTTATTATACGTATGTTCTTTTTGTTTGCATACGCAATTAATTTTCTTATTTTAAACTTCGGACCTTCATTCCGGTCCCATTACTATATTGTTATCATCCTCAATTGAGTTTATTATCAACCCGTTTTGTTCACCCAAATAAATACCTTTAATGGAACAAAAATTATTTGTACTATTTTCATTCTTTTCTTTTTGGTCTGTACCTGGCTATGAGTAATTTCCGTTAATTCAAATTCATAAATTATGGTTTGAGTATTAAATAATACATTTTTTTTTTTTGAGTATCGCAATGAAGTTGTTTGTCCGTAGAAAATCAGATATAGGGTGAGTGCACCAGTGAATGAACGCAATAAGCGCACGGTCAGTTTTAGGGAAGGTTTTCTTTCTACGGGATGATTATTGCCGTACAAAACTAGTTCTATTCGAAACATTAGATCCTATATATTTGAGATAGCTCGTTAAAACGTGTCATTCGAACAGAAATCTATATAAAAAACCTATTCAAAGTGAAAATTAGCCATTTCACCACTAATTGAACACTACTATTCGTACGACCGTACGAATGTGATAAGTAAAGGTGTTAGATGAAGATACCTCGATTTCGCTACAAATGAAAAATACGGAAAGAAAAGCCTACGCTAAACCTTATTTTTCATGGAGAACTAATTTCTGTTCATTCACTGGTGACTGTTCATTCACTGGTGCACTCACCCTAATCATATTTCTTTATAAATCTTGAGGAAGAAGCTGTAACGGATTGACTTTTGTCACTTGTTATACAATATTTAAGGTAAAATGGGAGGGTTCATGAAATCATAATTTGTCGAGAATTCGTTGAGCAAGTGAATTTGTATTTTATTTAACGATTTATATTATTATTATAAATGAGCTTTATTGTTTTCCTTTTTGGTTTACACTCGTACATATGGTTTTCTTAACTACTTACTTTATCTTTTGTCTGGTAACTTGTTTGAATATATGTTATTTTTAAGTATCTCTTACGCTCTATTTAATTTCCTACATGGCTATCTTACTAGTTAACATGGCTTATACCTGTATATTTACTAATACATACTAGTTCACATGACATTATAGTATTGGTCACTTGTTGTTCTCCGCGCCGTTTGCCCTCGTCTCTTCCCTGCCCAGGCCGTCCATTGTCTCTGCTTTGGCTCTGTTGTTGCGCGTCTGGCTTTGTTGTCTTCCTGTCCTTTCCCCTGTCCTTCTCCCCCTCCTATTCTCCTTCTTCTTTCCTCTGCCCCAGTATCATCGTTAGCTCTTCTAGCCTGTCTTTGATCATCCTTCTCTCTCTCTCTAGCTCCTCTCTTTTGCTCTTTTCCTCCTTCTCTTCTCCCTCCTTCCCTTCTTTCCTCTTTCTTCCTTCTGTCCCGCCTCGTACTGCTTTATCTCCTCTCATCCACACTTTATATTCTCTGTCCAGTTTCCATTCCGTTCCGTCGATCTTTACCGTGTCTACACCCGCCACTACCTCCCTTCCTCTGCTCCTCTCCTCTTGTTCCTTCTTCCTGACCCACCATCTGACTTCTCTCTCTTCATACGTTAAGTCTCTGTCAATACCTATCCGCTCTTTCCTTTCAATTTCGTGTTTCTTGCTCAACACCCTTTCCTTGTCCTCCTCAAACTTCATTTCGACGAACCATATCTTCCCCCCTCTTCCGTCCCCTCTTCCCCATTCGCAGTTTATTTGCGCCTCTCTGCCTATCGCTTCTTTCAAGATTCTCCTGCATTCGTTCCTCCAGTCCTCCGAGTCTACCTTTGCTCCCTCGAACACTAGGTTCCTCTTCCTCTTCTCTCTTTCCTTCTGCTCTTGTCCCTCTTTCTCGTATTTCTTAGTTCCTCCTTCCTCTTTCGGTGCCCCGAATCGGCATCCGGCGGGGGTCGACCCCTCGGCCGCCGTTTGCCCTTTACCGCCTCTTTCCCTTCTTTCGCTTTCCTCCAGCCTCTTCACCCTTTCCCTCAGGTCTTTTACCTCCTGCTTAACCGTCGTCAGTTCTTTCTTTAACTCTTCCATCTTCTTGCTCACTCTTATACTTGCTCGCACCAGTATACCGTCTGCGACCGCGGATGCTCGACTACTACCTGTTGCTGCCTCTTGCCCTCCTTCCCCTCCTTGCCTTCCGCTCTTACCGCTGTCCCTGCCATCTCTGCTTTACCTCTGCGTTCTCTGTCTTCTCCGCCTTCCTTATCTGTGGCGCTCCTTTCCGTTCGTCGGTAACTCTCTACTTTTGTAATTGCTTTTACCGACCGTCTCCTCCGATTCCCCGGCTTCTAGTCCTTCTGACTTTCTTTTCAACTGCCTTTTCCTTTCTTTTCTTCCTTATTGCCTGTCTACTGGTATCTCCTCCTCCACTTTCGCTTCTTCTCTTTCTGCGTCCAGTTCCCTCATCCAATTCACTCCTGCCCCGTTGTCGCTCAGTATCTCAATTATCCTTTCTCTACCTCCCTTCTCATTTCTGCTCCTGCAGTGTTCTAGCACATGTTCCCATGATTCCTTTTCCCCGTTGCAGACTCTGCATCTCCTTCTCTCTTCTTCTTCCCAGTATCTGCCCCCCCTCATTTCATTTCCCATCCTGTATCTTGCTATTGTTATCATCCTTTTCTCATTCCCTTTTTCCTTCAGATACCTTGGGAGCCCGGTTGTGACTATTTCCCTGTATATTTCGTTGAACTGTGACTTTCTTATCCTTTCATATCTCTCCTGCCCCTGTATTTCTCTGTCTCTCTCTTCTATTTCTCCTTCTATATTCTCTCCTTTTTCTCTTCTCCTCTCTATTTCCTCTGCACTGAAACCTCTTTCCTCGTAGAATTTTCTCCTTCCCTCTTCCCATTTGGATCTTCTCTCCGTCTTACTTTCTTTTATTTCTTTCCAGCACTCTCTGGCTATCTCACTTCCTCCGCCTTCCCTTAGCTTCTTTTCGTACTTCATCGCTCTTCTTCCTGCCCTTGTCCCTACCTTGTCCCTCTTTGTCTCTTCCCTTACCATATATCCCGGCGTTCTGCTATCTAGGCCTAGCGTCCATCTGATATACCTGTCTTGCAGACTTTCCATTTCTGGTCTTTCCTCCCATCCCCAGATCTCTGCCCCGAACATCGCCACGCTTTCTACCAGAGCGGTGAATAGTTTCCATCTTCTTATCCAGTCTCCTCCAAATTTCCTTTTTCCTATTCCCCATACTTGCGCCATTGCCACCATTGCCTTCCTCTTCCTTTCCGTTATGTGTCTCTCTGCTCCCCCGTTCTTCTGGAATGTGTATCCTAGGTATCTGAACTCCTTCACTTCTTCTATATGTCCTCCTTTCCACTCCCATTCCACTGCCCTTTCTCTGCCTCCCCCTTTTCTGAATCTCATTGCCTTGGTCTTCTCTACGTTCAGTTCTAGTCCCTTTCTTTCTAAGTATCTTTCCGATCTTGCTAGCATTTCTTTCATTCCCACTTCATCCCTCGCCATCAGTACTATGTCGTCTGCGTATGCTAGCGACCATATCTTTCTGCTGCCTATTACCACCCCCCCGTCTTGTCCGTTCCTTAGTACTTCTTCCCAGTCTGCCATATATAGATTAAAAAGGTATGGACTTAGCGGGCAGCCTTGTCTCACCCCTTTTTCTGTCCAGAATTCCTTCCCCAGCTCCCCCTCTACCCTGATTCTGTTCACCGTTTCCTCGTATATTTCCCCTATTCTTTCCCTCAGTCTCTTGCTTACCCCTCTCCTTTCCAGTTCTCTCCATAGCCTCTCTCTGTCCACTGTGTCGAATGCTGCCTTTAGGTTGACAAAGACTGCTGTCAGCTTTCCTCTTTCTTTCCTTATTTCCCTTCCTATTACGTGGTTTAGCGTGTAGATGTTCTCCGTGACTCCTCTGCCCTTTCTGAATCCCGCCTGGTTTTCCGGTATCATTCCTTTCCTCTCTATTTCCTCGTTTAGTCTCTCCGCGAGTACCGTCGCATATATCTTATATCCTGTTGGCATCAGGGTTATACCTCTGTAGTTTTTGGCGCTATTCTCTTCCCCTTTCTTGTAGACTGGAACGATCGTTCCCTCCCTCCACCCCTTTGGGAATCCCTCTCCTTTCCATACCTTTTGTATCACTTCTGTCAGTTCTTTCCTCACCTTTTCACTTCCATGTAGCCACGCTTCATTTGTTATCTCGTCTGCTCCCGCTGCTTTCCCTTTTTTTAGCTTTCCTATCACTCTTACTATCTCTTCTGCCCTGATTTCCTTCTCTCCTTCCTCCTCCTCTTCTTCAACTCTTCCTGGTTCTTCTCTCTTTCCTTCCTTTTCCTTCCCTTCCACCCTTTTGCTTTTTCCTTCTTTTCCCCCTCTTATCCTCTCTTTTGTCCCCCCAAGTTGTTTCATAAAGTGTTCCTCCCAGTCTTCCATTTTTATCTCCTTACTACATCCTACTCTCTTCTTTCTCTCTCTGTTGACTATCTTCCAAACTTCGTTTTCGCTCTTCGCGTCCTCTGCCTCCTTCAGGATTCTCTCTCTCTCTTCCTCCTTCTTCCTTTCACATGTTTCTTTGTACATCTTTTTCTTTAGCCTGTATTCTTTGTACTCTTTTTCCCCTGCTTCTTCTTTCCTAGCCTCTTTCAGTGCTGCTTGTGTTTCCCTTTTCGTCTCCTCGCATTCATCATCCCACCATCTAGATTTCCTGTCCCTCGTGTACCTTCCTCCCTTCTTCCACTTGACTGCGTCTTTGATGGATTCCACTAGTCCTCTCCACTGCGCCTCCACTCCCTCTTCCTTCTGGTTGAGCTCTATTTCCTTTTCTTTGTATCTTTTTATTCCCTCTTCCGACCAGTCCATTATTCTCCTGCTTGCTCCTCCTTCCCTTTTGGTTGTTGCCCTTTCCTTCTGATTCAGTGTCACTATTAACGGCATGTGGTCTGATTCTATTCTTTTGCCAACTTCCATTTCTTTCAATCTTTCCCTTGCTTCCGCGTTTCCAATGACGTAGTCTATTACTGACTCCCCTCTGGCCCCTATGTACGTTATTTCCCCTTCCTCGTCCCCTGGTATCGCCCCGTTGATAATGCCTAGTCCCTCGTCTTCCAGCCATTCTATTAGCATTCTCCCTTCTCTGTTTACTACGTTGTCCTTGGACTTCCTGCTTACTACCTCCTTCTCTTCCTCCTCCTCTCCCGTTATCAGTCCTCCTTCCCTTCCTGTCCTTGCATTCATGTCCCCCCCTATCAGCACCGCTTCTTCCCCTTTTCTTGTTCTGAGTTTCCTTTCCATTAGTTTTCTCTTTTCCTCCATTTCCTGATTCGCATACACCGTGTATATCCTCCACTCTACCCCCTCTACCTTAATTCTCCTCTCCACTATCCCTGGATCCTCTCCTCCCTCGCCTTCCACTTCTGTTATTCCCTCTCTTACCCCCGTGATTATTCCTCCTTTTGCCCTTCCTTTCTTGTGTTCCCTGGTCGCTGGTTGGCATTTCCATACGAAGCCCTTTGGTAGCTTCTCTAGTGCCTTCTTCATATTCTTTTCTTCTACCCATGTTTCCACTAGCCCTATTAAGTCCCATTCTTCTATATCTCTCCACGTCCCTTCTTCCTTCCCCCCTAGGCCTGCTATGTTCCAGAATCCTATTTTCACTGCCTTTCTCCGCCTTTCTTCTATTTTGCCCTCTTTCCTATTGCTTTTGTCCCCTTTGTGTTCCCTTTCTCCTCTACTCTGGGGCCTGCCTTCGCATCTTCATCCGTCTCGTGTCTCCCCTCTTCCTCTCCCTCCTCTTCCTCCTCCTCTGCCTCCCCTCCCTCTTTGTCCTCCTAGTTCTCTCCTCTCCCCTGTCCTGTTCTCCTTCAGTGTCCCCTCTTCTTCGCACCACTTAAAAGCTCTCCCCTCTATTTCAACCTTCTGATATCCTACTCTGGTCTTCTTCCCTTTCTCTCTTTCCACCTTGGCTATTTCTACTAGGTGTCTCTGGATCCCTCTCTCGTTTCTTGTTAGATCGTTGTCTATGAAGACCCTTCTCACACCTAGCCTGCTCTTGTTTTCCATGATCCTTTTCTTTTCCTCCCAGGCGCCTATTTCTGCCACTATCAGCCTCCCTCCTTCTGGACCTTCTAGCCTAGCCCCTACTATACTTATCCCTCTACCTGCTACCTCTTCTGTTAGTTTCCTGACCGCTTCTTTCTCTTCACCTTGTTCTGCTTCCAGTCCCCTTATTACTATATTGTTCCTTCTCTCCCTTCTCTCTCTCAGTTCTATCTTCCTTTCTAGCTCTTTTATTCCTTCTACCATTGATTCCTCTACCCTCCTCATCCTATCCTCCCTTTCTTCTGCCTCCTCCTCTTCTTCTTCCTTCCTCTTTTTTATTTCTTCTTTTATTTTTGCCTCTATTTCTCTTCTCTCTATGCCTTTCCTTTCTTCTTCTCTCTCCTGTGCTCCTCTTTCCTTTTCCGCCTCTCTCCGTTCTAACTCCCTTATCCTGTCTTCTAGTTTTGCTCTCTCTTTTTCCCCTTCCCGCCTGACTGCCTCTATCTTTTCGCTAACCTTTCCTAACTCCTCTCTGACTTCTCTTCTCCCTTTTTCTGCTTCTTCCCTCATCCTTCTTATCTCCAGCATTACCTCTTTTAGTCCCTCTGCTACTCCTTCTTTTACTGCTTCCTTCGTGTTCTCCTCCGTAGCTTGTAGCTTTGCTGCCGGGGACCTCTGTGTTTTTGCGCTCCTTTTGAATGCTCTGCTGTCCTCCACTTCTTCTTTTCCTTCGCTTTCTTCTTTTTCTCCCTTATCATTTCTTTTCCTCTTCCATAGCTCTGTTAAGGAACCTATGGACCCTAGGGACTGTGTCCTCTCTATTCCTAGCCTTTCTGCGTTGGAAGGTCTCCCTCTTCTCTTTGCCTTTGGCGAGTTCGCTGGTGTTCCCCATACTTCTAGTGCCTTCTCTTCCGCGTCTACGTCATACGCTTCCCCCACTACCTCCTTTGTGACATCGCCCATGCTGACTCTATAGTTTCTCTTCTACCTTGCTTGCTCCCACCTCGCTCCTTGACTCTGGTTGTTTCTCCTCTCCCCACTACTCTGTCCGCTTTTAGGTTAGCTTCTTTCCTTCTTACTCTTTTCCTTTTTGCTGTTCCTCGCGTCTTTTTCTTTTGTCTGCGTTTTAACTTTGCTTCGTTCTTTACGTTGCTCTTCTTTTTCTCCACTCACCTGTCCTCTCACCTTTGTTAGCACCTCACTTTTGTTCTTCGCTTTGCGACGCACCTGTCACTTCGCAGACCAAACACGGAAGTCTATTTAACGATTTATATTCAATCAGAATGTCCTCAATGGTCAAAAATATGTTAACCTGTGTGGATGATTACATAAAAATGTCGTGGTATTTCTGACTTGCTGTACAGTGATGGGCGAACGCTCATCACACAGGTTTTGTTAAATTAATTATTATCTTAGATTGACAAGATCGTGCACTAAGCAGGCGTCATGTACGTGTAAATTGGTGATACGAATAATAACGACTAAGCGAGATATAGAATAAAATCGAAGCGATGATTACATCGACAATGCTTAAAGGATAAAATATAAGAATATAAAAATATAAGTCAAAGAAATAATAAAATTCTGCTCAATTCCCTCCAGGACCTACTCAATTGTTAAATGAGTCTATACAATTATATATTCTTAAGTTACTTATCGAGAGACGTGCTAGCGTGACGGCGGTCCTGGCGGAAGAGACCGGGAATCGGACACGAGACCCGCATCTCCCACCCATTTACCTAATTTCGGTCAGTGCCGGTCAGCGCACGCAGATCTATTTCACTGTGAGAGTGCTGGCACTCACAAAGCTTCGAGTACGATTCAAAGATTAAACAAAATTACATATGAGTGAAGTTCTGTCAGAATTGTATACAGACACCAAACCATATCCGATTCTACCAGACTGAAATAAGATTGCGCGCTGAATCAAATGAAATTAAAATAATTATAATGGAAAATCTATGCATTTCCGAAAAAATCAGCTTAGGAAATTTCGATACCGGTTTTTATCAAGAGTTACCCTGTAAAATGCTCGGTATTATAGTATATCAATTAACATAGTGAACTATAATCAAATTAAAAATGGAATCAGCTTCAGCGCGCGCGAAGCGCGCGATCTGACCTAGTTGAGTAAAAAGTGACGATTTCCCTGTGTTATTCAAATGTAAAAATAAAACGGCCTTCCGCGACCTCTAAAACTTGATCGATTGAGCTAATTATTTAGGTGGAGTCTTAACTCATCGAAAACTATCATTTGAGCCTAAACCCAGAATTTCGAAAAAAATTTGGACCACCCTAATATATATGCATATATTTTTATTTCTTGTTCACCGCCCTTCGCCACCATCACGTTTTAAAGCTAAATTCACATTTATTGTATCGTCCACCTCGGTAGAGGATTTGAAGACGCTTCTCCCGCGCCGCATCAACCATTTGAGCAAACTGTTCTGGATTCTCCTCCAGAAATTTGACAATTCGCCCGGGCAGAAATATTTCAAATTCGTCAGCAATGGTCGTTACGGTTCCCACACCAAATTTCGTCTGAACCATCTTGAGCCCCGTAATGTCATACTTCTTTGCAACCTCAAGTTCAGACATCTTTTTCACCTGCTGAAGGTTCTCCATACAGGCAGTGTTATTTAGTCGTGTAAAGTCCATTGTTTTTTTCTTTGTTTCTCCTTTCTGTATAAGAGCAAGAGAAAGAGTTGAGGAAAAACCATTTTATTAAATCAACGCTTCAATGCCGATACTAATTTGCTTTTAGCGCACATAATCAAAATATTATTATTCTTACCTTTTCTGGTTTACAATCGGCGCCTTCCAACTCTCAAGAACTTTGATGAATCAGCTTGCTATTGGTCGTTGTATTGCTGATGTTGAGGGTTCGGCGTGCAGTCAAGACGTGAGTAAAGTTCGATGAAGCTCTGGGGTTTATATACACCAGGCATGACACTTTCCAAATACCAACTCGTTAACCGTTGCACATTTTCGAAAGCACAGCGGTACCCCGGCACATCCCCATGAAAATCCCCATACCAGCGGACTACTTTCGACTCATGTCGCAACATTCGAAAGTTTGGACAGCCCAACTCTGCTAGATCAATCACAAGTTTTGAGTTGTCCTTGACAATTCCCTCAAGCCACCGCTTCTTCCCCAACCCCTTCACATAGATTCGACATGCATCGGCCACAATTCCTTTCACAACCATCTCCATATCCTTGTACGGTGTTTCCCCCACATTCCAAGGCATTCCATGATAATGTCGTGTCAGCCAGGCATTTTGATTTCTAACCGCCCTCGGCAGAATCATTTGCGAGTACGGTGGTTTGAAAAGAATCCGAGTCAGACCCAGCTGATATTCCTCCGATGTACGAATACTTAGAGCAGCCAGTTCTTTCACCACAAATTTATCCTCGAATGTGCCAAATCCTTGCACGTCAACAATCAACTCCATGGTAAAAGTTTTATTTCTATACACAGTTCGAATAACAGCAGATCACACACTGACTGAGTTTTCCGAAATTGCACGCTTTTTCCCTATATATTGTAACATATCAGGCTAGCTCCGAGGAAGGAGCGGCGCGCGCACCATCTTACGCGACCGACGATAGCCAGCGTGACGTCAGATTTAAGCCCGGAGCACAAACTTCTCGGCAGCCGGCATTCGTTAATCGGTACACGTACAGGGGTAGTTGGCTCGCACACAAGGCGCTAGCCAATCACGCGCGAGACTCAGGACGCCAGGAGACCGCGCTCGTCTACGAGCAACGAGCGACGAATAACGAGCGACGAGCGACGAATATCGGTCGTTCGATGCGACTTTACAGCGTTGCCACAACCGAGTCGAGTTGAGCGCGCGTCCCACCAAATCAAAACAAATCCTTCGCGATATTTCTGTTTCCAGTGAAAGTATAGGGCACTGATTGTATACATAATACGGAAGGATTAAATTGAGAGGTGGCTGCGTTGAAGCAAAGTAAGTAAAAAACTACCATAATCATCAAACATTACGAGAACACGTGTGTCAGTCGGTTGTCACATCGACATAACCTCCAAAATTCATTATCGTATCACGTGCGCAGTTCGTGACAAACCTAAATCGTAATTTTTATTGTTATTTATAGTAGGCTTACTGAAATATAATTAGTCCATGTGTTTTGATATGTACTCTGGCGAAATAAATACCCCCTACCAGAAAACATTATTTATTTGCTTGAATGTGACTGAACGTCCGTGAAAGATGTTGACAAATTATTCATAAAATTTCGCTCACTGACAAGATATGCAAAATCTGAGACTTTTGATCAGAGTTTGGCGAATGAGTAATCAATTAAATACTAATTTTCCATTGAAAAATAATCAATAACCAATCACTTTTCCAATTTTTGATTGAACCAAAAAATCAATTATCAATTCCTTTTCATTTTTAATTTAAATGTAATCAATTACCAATTACTTTTCCAATTTTTTATTGAAACAAAAAAATCAATCATCAATTTCGTTTTTCATTTTTAATTGAAAAATAATCAATTACTAATTACTTTTCCAATTTCTTATTGAAACAAAAAAATCAATTACCAATTTCATTTTTCTTTTCGAACAATAATCAATTGCCAATTACTTTTCTAATTTTCCATTGAAAAAATAATCAATTACTAGTTACCTTCCTAATTTTTGAATGAAAAAATTATCAATTAATAGTTACATATTCAGTGTGTAATTGGCCAAAAAATTGATTACTCATACCACATGTTATCAGCTATTCAGTTTCTTTCGATTAAAAATTGAAAATGTAATTGATAATCGAATGTTATTTGATTACAGATTTAAAATTTAATCGATAATTCATTTTCTTTCAATCACAAGTGTAACTTGCAATAGAAATGTAATAATCACATCGTGTAATGCTTGGGATGCTGTCCAACACTGCTTCCAAAACAGATTTGAGATCGAAAAATGTAGATACGTACAGGGTCAAATATTTGTCTCAAGCGATATTTTATACATTTTTATAACTCTGCTCAGGTTTTATCACTGGGTTGTATTGTTAATAAAACAAGATTTTCCATGATGTAGAACCACAATGGCAGACAATTCTCAACCATATGTGGAAGGAGGCGAGGACCAGGTAGTGAAAACAGTCGACGAATTGTTAGTGGATACAATCGGTGGATATCCAGCTCTATGGAATAAAGAGTTGAAAGAGTACCACGATACAGTTATTCGTGAAAACTGTTGGGCGATGGTTGCTACAGTATTGGATAGGACAGGTAAAATTGAGTGATTGTACGACTCATATGCAGATCATTTTATTGAAAGTTGATCGATCTATGTTTACAATATTTCCAGTTAACGAGTGCCAAAAAAGGTGGAGCCAGTTGAGAAACTGTTTTACAGATGAAAGGAGAAAGAGAGAGAAGGAGACTAGAAGCGGAAGCGGTGCGACAAAACGTAAAGGGTTCATCTTATACAATGCCATGCAGTTTTTACAACCACACGCTAAAAGGAAGAAGTATGTATGATGATATAAGTATTTCGTATGAATAGTTGAATACCTAACGTTATCATTTCACGAGGTTCAATGTAACACATATTTACAAGTTCGCAATTATAAATCAATTTATCTGTAGATTTATGTTACTCTAATTTTTTTAATTATTTTTATTGCGCAGGTATGATGAAACAGTGAAATATATTTTACTATTCGATGTATTTCAGTACATTTACGAATGTTGCACCACGTTCAACGGTGAACGCGTTCTCCACAACACCATTGAATCATTTTCCATTACTGCCTGTGGAACAATGTTACGTACCTTGTAACGAGACGATACCTCCGGCAAAACAGACACCTGTAATCTAGACAATTAGGTATCGTCTCGCTACAATTAGAGGCAGCACTGCCCATACACAAGTACCTGACCGCGCCGCGCGGCGGCTACTCTCTCGCAAGTAAAGGCCACCGCCGGCGCACATATAAGCTCACCTAACGAGGCGACTAATCAGTTCATTCTGGACAACAGCCTACATACGGCCTACAGACTGAACTCCGTCTTATAGACGTACGGACCGCGGGAAGAGACCCCGGACCGCTAGGCGCGTTCGCGTACTTCGATAGAGGCTTCACCTCTATCGTCGTTTTCCGCACTAGGTCGCGAATTCGTAAAATACTAGAATCACCGTTTAGCCACTTAACTTCTAGATATCGATATTCGATTAATTATAAATAGTCTATTCAAAGTTAGCTTACTAGTTATTTACGCAGGTTTAAGCCAAGAAAAGGAAAGCTTCCTGTAACTTCCGCCAAAGGCGTATATATCGCATAGGGCCACCATTTGGTCTCTGACTTCCTTTTATTGCTTTACATTTAACTAAACTATCTCGCGGGATACCGCATCGAGTCACTGATAGACTCTCGATTCTTTCACTTATTTCTTTTATATTATTTTCTTTACTCGTTCTTGCATTTAGCCTAGACATCCTAGCTTCGCTATCCTTGGCCTAAGCCACTAGCCGACATTTGTAGATTTAGTCCTCATAGATCTTAAGTATTAGATAACGCTATTTTCTTGTGCAACCTACTTCTTGTGTTTAACTATTTTTTTTATTTTTCTTTTCTTTTATTGGGATCTGACAAAATTCGTGAGACATCTGGTGGTGCATTTAAAACTAAAACCGGGGTGCATTTCGATGACTAGGAATTGAACCAGACCATTCGCAAATATCACGAATGGTTAAAACTACCATTGCCGGACATCAGTATTTATAACTTATATTATATTTACTTGGTAAGCCTACTATCACGCGATTTTGACAGGTGACTGCACCCCGGTATGCGCCATATTGAAGCTGGCCACGCCTCCATGTCAGATCCCAATAGTCTGGAACCAAAGCCTTCAGCTACCTGTAGTCTTAAGGAATAAAACTTTATATATTACCTAACCAAAACCTGGCTCTTGGTCATTTCTTTCAAACCTTACCGGCAGACCAAGCATCCGGTGGAGGGGGACGAGACCCCCAGACCCGTTTGCCGTCTACACCGGGTATCCTAGCACCCCACACTCCACCCAGTCTAGCCGGAACATTACAACCTCCTACGCAGCGGCATGCACCATCTTCGTTACCTTCCGATATGCTGATGGTGGACATACCGACAACAATAGCAGCGCCAGTATTCTCGTTTCGCCTACCACCAACACCACCTTCAAACACACCACCGCCTTCGCTGAGTACTGCAACTGTTTCTCCACGTGATTCGACCTCCGCTACCAGTCATGAAACGTCATCGATGCCAAGTACAGAAGCATCATCATGTTTTATCAATCAGGCATCTTGTGGCGAAAGTTCCACATACACAGCATTCGATGATACCGAGTACGTTAGTTTGTCGAGCACACTCTCTGCAGGAACACCAACGCCAGGCCAAATATCTCGCGAAACACCAACTTCTACCCCGTCGACACCTCGTCGTTGGTCGTCCTCACCACTTTCTCCATACTCGCCTTATACAGATAATTGCTCACTTAGCGCCGATGATCCTCCATTACTGTATTCTCCGTCGCCTCCCACCACACTTGCAGAAAAAGCTACAGGTTTTGAAAGACAATCTGCTCGACCAAAAGCTTGTTTCAACAAAGAGAACGTAAGAACTAGAAAGGTCGATCCTGTGGATGCATCATTTGTAACATTCTCCTCGGTGATCCAAAATCATTTTACCAAGTCAGTGCAGAAACAGAGAGAGGCTGACATTCCAGCTGACAGTGAAGAAGCTTTTGGAAAATTGATCGCTAGCGAACTGGGAAAGATGGATGACGAAACTAAGAAAACGAAGAAGTCACGCATTCTACAAATCCTCTATGAATAATTACACTGAGAAAAAAAATTCTTTGGATTTAGGAAATCAGGATTTCTTTGATTTCAGACAATAAGCTACTCTCAACTAAACATTATTCAATCCTAATAAATTTGACTTGACTTCAAAGAAATAACAAATTATTCATTGGATCAAACAAGTTTTACTTGATCTACAAAATTTAATCATTCGTGGGCTTTCAAATAAATATTCTTTATGGAAAAATTCACAGACTTTATTGAAGCAACAAAAATTTATTGATTTCAAACAAAGTTTCGTAGAACTATTCGAATATGCAATTGGAATAAATAAATTTGCTAAAGAAAGTTTATCAAATAATTCTTTAGCAGCCCGCAATTAATTAATTCATTTGGATCAATTCAAATTTGTTTAATACAAATAAATTATTGAATATTTCTTTGAAGTAAAGTGAAATTTATTTGTATTGAATAATATTTAGTTGAGAGTGGCTTATTTCCTTGAATCAAAGAAATCCTAATT
This sequence comes from Rhogogaster chlorosoma, assembly GCA_944452935.1. Classification (NCBI taxonomy): domain Eukaryota; kingdom Metazoa; phylum Arthropoda; class Insecta; order Hymenoptera; family Tenthredinidae; genus Rhogogaster; species Rhogogaster chlorosoma. The sequence goes on along the minus strand of OX101803.1, from coordinate 9,526,823 downwards.
TATTAAATCCAGAGAATTTTTTTTCTCAGTGTACAAGCTACCATCATAGGAACTGGTCTTTTTCAGTGTTCTATAAAAACAGCCACGAAGTGAGAACTAATTTTTATGTCGATTTTGTTTTTATGTCAACTTTTTTTTCTACTTTAACTTTCCTTTTTGATTGTTGTGTGAACCCATTACTATTTATGGTATTTTTATGATCATTTTTATTATTTTTATTCTCATCATCATTTTTTAAATTAATATCGTTTAGAATAACTCGATGCCGTCGACTTGTAGTTGGTTTGGCTCACAGATTTTCCTGAAAATTCCACTTAAAGGTCCATTAAAATTTTAGGAATATTCATTGTCTGTTGTTGATTTGCCACTACATTTTCCCTGAAATTGGGTCTACTTGCAGTACTTTTCCGAATAGAATCAAATGACTGTTATCCTAATGGTAAGGTGATATCAAGAAAATCAATTTCAGTATTAAATAGTCTGTAGGCCAACCGAACGTAGGGCACCAATTGCTATTCTTACAACCATGAAAACGACGATAACCATCAAGTATGTGTAGATAAAAGGTTAAGGAAAATCTATGTCATACATTACAACATTTTGTACTTACTATTTTCAGTATCTCCTCTTTATTTATCATTACAAATATATGTACAACCTATATAATATATTCTAATAACAAAATATTGTGCTCACTATTTTTTGTATGTTCATTTCACTTATTATTAACAAACATGTATTAATCTATGCCAAAGAAGGTGTACAAAACTCCCATAATATATTGCAAAGCTATAACAACAGATGCTGTTTATTTATTTTTACCACACCTACCATCACACACATATTGTACAAATAAACGACGCAGAGTAAATTTTTATCGCTTGAAAGTAACACATATTATGTGTATACAGGGGGCATGACATGTCAACTCGATCAATGATTTTTTCTTACCATTTTGTGTTCGATTCCAAATTTTTCATACAATTCTCCGATATGACAAAAGCAGTCGTACATTTTTGAATTTTTTTTTCGCCAACCGTTTCATTTCTACCCTAATGATATCCTATCTCTAAATTCATCTTGTTTAAAAATCTCCGGTCAAAGTGTTGGAACGATCTGAATGTAAAAGTAGATTCTTTATATTTCGTTGAGATTTTTACAAATGACCAATTTTGAGATAGATTTCAATAATAATTAGAAAAATATACGGTTGGCGGGAAATTTGTTGAAAAAATTCAGGAGTGCTTTTTTGAGACCGGAGAATTCAACGAAAAATTGTTACACTATTCAGAAATGGTGAGGAAAATATCATTCATCGAGTTTACATGAACCCCCTGCGTGAAAGTGAAAGCATTGGTGACATAAGTAACGAAATAATATTCTAAATGATAACGCATAATTATTTTGATGCACGATCAATATCTGGATAAGTTATGAATCTTTTAAGTCACAATATTTTGTGACTCTCGTTTTCGAACCATTTTGAAAGACGTACAATCTCGACGAATATTTCTCAGACCTGTGGGGCTTGCTACTGCAGTATTCTGAAAAATGTCATTGTTGTGAGGTGATGTATCGATTCTTCAACTCTGAATATACAGGGTGGATTCCTAACAACTCGTTGGTATGTAGTCTGCTTGAATCGAAAAATGAGCATTCTCGCATGGGAGCATGCAATATCTGGCTTGGCGCGTAAATTTCTGGAAACTTTTTTCCCGACTCAAGCGAACTTTGGACGGACGAGTCGTTAGTAATTCAGCCTGTATCTTTTTACGTGCAAGACCTAAAAAGATAAAAATGGGAACAATTTGGGTACATACCATCGGCATTAGAGATTTTAATGTAGTTATTGTAGTGGATGTCCTGTGCGACGTACATGTTCGTATTGCCACGGTACCTCGCCTTCCGATGTTATTAAATATTCGGCGAGTCTATTTCTCATATCAATAGCATTTCCATGCTCAAATTGTGGTTGAACTGGGTCTTCTGCGTTTCTCAAATCGTCTTCTTCTCGCCATCTACCAGGGTGCAAGACACCATCCTCATCTTCCCAATCGACGAAGTTCTGGGGTACGTACAGTCTTTGCCGTGGCTCTCGTGCTTCATCTCTAGTTTTCAGGAAGTTGTGCAAACACACTGCTGCGACAATGAGATCATTGACGGTATCTGGGCTCAAAGTAATCGGCTTTCTGAAAACGCGCCAGCGGGAAGAAAGAATGCCGAAGGCGTTTTCTATGACTCGGCGAGCCCTTGATAGTCGATAATTGAATATTTTCTTTACTTCGCTGAGGCCACGTCCTGAATAAGGCTTCATCATTCTTTTCGACAATGGGAAAGCATCATCACCAATCATGAAATAAGGCATCTGTATATTACTTCCAGGAAGTGGGTGTACACCTGCAGGTATTCCGAGTTGTTCATCTCGAAGCTGCTGTCCAAGAGGACAATCTGCGTATATGCCAGCATCGCTATTCCCACCCATTTCACCGACATCTACTAGTGTGAATTTATAGTTGGCATCACACGCCGCAAAGAGAACCACGCTGAATGTCTTCTTATAGTTGAAGTATAGGCTGCCAGAATTCATCGGTGCCTGTACTTGTACGTGTTTGCCGTCGATAGCGCCCACGCAGTTCGGAAAATTCCATCGTTCCAATAAATTCGATGCAATGTTCTTCCAAACGTGGCTTGTAGGTTGTCGTAGATACACTGGCGAAAGCACGCGTACAAGTACCCCAGCAACCTCCTTGATAATCATTCGTGCTGTAGATTCACCAATCCTGTACGCGAATGCGATAGATAGAATCTGATCGCCAGTTGCAAGGTATCTGCACAAATAAATCTTGGAATAAATCCTCCGATGAAGTGGTGGTAGGTATCACGAGAGGACTCATTATTCCATTCAACCCTCACAATCAAATTATTTTCAATTCAGCGAACAAAAATTATCAAAATTAGGACGTGGATTTGTAGACTTGTAGTGCAGTTCATAATGTACCTGTCACATTATTTGACTGCGAAATTTATTAATAAGATAAGAAGATACCCACATATTATGAGGTTTTTAGTATTTTAGCGTTGAGTGATTGAAGACACGTTTATTTCTCGTGCATTGTGTATATGTATGTACCTCAGAGTCAGTGAAAGCCTTTGTTCGGGGGACAGTCTTCTCGGACCATGCTTCAACAGATAAGGCCACACGAGATTCAGTAAATAGTCAAAGGTCCCGACATCCATTCTCGTGTAACGATAAAACATCGTTTCGTCTTCCATCAATTCTTGAAAGAGATTGTTGGAATCGCCTTGATTTAGTCGGTTTACATTTATCGGCCTGACCCACCAACGACGATTTCTCCATCGGCTATTGTTAAGTTCATTATCAAAAATAAACTTTTTTTGTTTCATATATTATTTCAGAATAAACGTTATTACACATACAGGGAATAAACCCGATAAAACTAGCTAACTCTCCAAGGAAAAACAAGTAGGCAGCAACAGTATCGCGTACGTTGTCTCGTTTTCCTTCCTCTATGCTTAAACACCGGGCTACGGTGGCGCCCCCACCGGAGCCAATAAAATCAGAACAGCCACTCGGCACGAGCTCAGTCTACCAGCTACTCCGGTCCAGAGCATACGACAGTCTCGAGGTGGTCTTGTAGCAATAAGTAGTCGGTAGTAGCATTCTAACCACCCAGAGATCCCTAACCGCGAATAAGGCGTTTTTTCTCGCACACTCGTAATGCCCCTCAACCTCGCATGACTAACACATTAGGCATGTTGCCACAACAGTAGCACATGCATAGCATGAATAACACATTAGGCATGTTGCTACAACAGTAGCACATGCATAGCATGAATAACACATTAGGCATGTTGCCACAACAGTGGCACATGCATTGCAGAACTGATATACCCAGCATGTTGCCACAACAGTAGCATATGCATTGCATGAATAACACATTAGGCATGTTGCCACAACAGTGACACATACATTGCATGACTAACAATCTAGACATGCTGTCGCAACAGCGGCGCATTCATAATACTAGTCACACCTTCGGCATGGGCCGAGACATCGACTCATACATGGCATAACTATAACCTAGACATACGGCCACAAGGGTGGAACACACAGTGCACCCTCGTCGCATCACTCCGCGGTCAACCTACTCAATTCCCATTCCCACAAGGCAAACCAAAACCGACAACTAATCTTCCCCCTTTTTTATCAGAATCTCTTCGACGGAACAGCTATTGCGTCTTCTTCTACGGATGACGAGGTACATCAGCATCCAGATAGCAACTAAAAACACTTCGTCCTCCATATCCATCGTAAGCCAGTAGCAGTGTGTTGTTCAATGAGATTTGCTTGAAGAATTATTGAAGAAAATAACGTGTTTCATATAGGTTTGAATAACAATGAAAAATAAACGATTTTCGGAAAAAAAAACACAATAATCTGGAGCGCCATTTCAAGATCGGATAATTGTGTACAAAATTATGAAGCGAATTCGAAATGACGATAAAAAATCATTGATTGAGTTGACATGGAATACCCCACAGGTAGGTCCTCGGATAATAGTAATGAGGAAACTTACATTTACTTTAACATTTTTAGTACGAATGACTTGTATTTTTAACCAAATAATTCGGACTAAAAAACTTTTTGGTACCGATAGGACTATAATATCAAATAATTTTTTTAATTAGATATACAACAAAGAATTTTTGAATTATGAATCCCACTTTTCAATTGAGCCCAATATAATCATAATCATAATAGTTTGAAAAATAGAAAACACGCTTATTGCAAGATATAAATTTGTGCATTGTTTGAATTATTGTGTTGTCATCGGTCCTTGATAATTGTGCAAAGTTGAGATTTAATCTGACGTTTTGAAGTGTGTGAAAATCACGTTCAAACATTTCGTTCAATACAAATAAACATACAGGTGAAGCTAATAGAAGCGTGTTAAAAATACAAGTATTATTCGTACTAGAAAACTTTTTGGAGAACGATATAGGGCAATACTTATCGAATGAGTTTTTGGTAAATATGTGACAAAAATCGAAGAAATACAAATTTGGATTGTATACTGTGACTTAAAAACTGCGCACGTGATACGATAATGAATTTTGGAGGTTATGTCGATGTGACAACCGACTGACACACGTGTTCTCGTAATGTTTGATGATTATGGTAGTTTTTTACTTACTTTGCTTCAACGCAGCCACCTCTCAATTTAATCCTTTCGTATTATGTATACAATCAGTGCCCTATACTTTCACTGGAAACAGAAATATCGCGAAGGATTTGTTTTGATTTGGTGAGACGCGCGCTCAACTCGACTCGGTTGTGGCAACGCTGAAAAGTCGCACCGAACGACCGATATTCGTCGCTCGTCGCTCGTTATTCGTCGCTCGTTGCTCGTAGACGAGCGCGGTCTCCTGGCGTCCTGAGTCTCGCGCGTGATTGGCTAGCGCCTTGTGTGCGAGCCAACTACCCCTGTACGTGTACCGATTAACGAATGCCGGCTGCCGAGAAGTTTGTGCTCCGGGCTTTAGGTATAAATATGGCACAGCTGACCAGGTAGATCAGCATTTGTCGCCTGTCGGGACACTTAGCTCATACTAGTTAGAGTCAATTATTAGATCAAAAACTTAGAGTATCGCCTGTCGGGATCTCGCAAATTTATAACATAGAATATCGCAAAAGCGGCATCAAAAATTGAACTTAGAAATTATCGCCTGTCGGGATAGATTTCAAATATTCGAACTTAGAAAATTATCGCCTGTCGGGATAAAATCATAAGAACACTTAGAGTAGCAAAACTAGAATTAAAACTTAGAATTAGACTTTTATTTTTGTATTATTTTTGTATAACTTCTTTACCGCAAAACGATATCGATTTTGTTGAATAAATAGAATAAGTGGTAAAAACTTGGATATTTATTTGACAGTCTAAACAGCTGAGTTTAGGCGCACTGGTGCCTTCACAAATCAACTAGATTCGTGTTTGACACTCAGAACGCTCTCAACTTCAGCGTGTTATTATTTCCTTGTGTTGACGAAACTCAAAAGGATAGGAAACCGAATTCAGGTGCACTGGTGTCTTCACTAATCGACTAGATTCGTGTTTGCCACTCAGCACACTCTTAATTTCGGTAAACAGCATAGATTTCCTGATCTATCGCTGTCAGGAAACAGAACTTGTCTGTAAGGTCATCTGCTTTTTACCCACTTCGTGGCGTAACAAGTCAGAAAGCTAGTTAGCTTGTTTAACGCATAGAATTTTAACGTATCGCCGCCCAGAACAACTTAAACTAAATTTAATGCAACAACCACGCCTTGACTCTCGCTCATTATCGCATTATTTAATTTATTAAATAACCCGAAAAGTTGCAATATATATCCCACCTCCCGTATGCGGTATAATCTGAAACGGTGCTTCTACCTGAGCGTAATTATGTACTTTCACTATGGCGAAATTGGAAATTTGCAATGTGAAAAACACCCTCAGGGTGTGAAAATTTTGTGTGTCAACCTTAGCATAATTAGTCAGTTTAGAAAATTTCACAAAAGTAGAAAGTTCACAGTTTGGAAATTTTCATGAAAATAGACAGTTTACAGTTTGAAAATGGTGGTGGCTGTTGAGGCGAACCCATTCTATGGTGGGGAAACAATGTGATCGCATGGGCGGAATATCCACACAGCACTCATTGCAGCCCCAGGAGCGTGCGCAACACGTTGCTGGAGGCTGTTAAATGGACCATCATTAGAGATTTCGCCAATTAAATGAAATAAATAAATAAAGGAGATGTCAATCAAACATCTTATCATTCACCCAGAGATCTCCCTACCCCCCACCCCCTCACCTCTAAAAAAAAAAAAAAATTATAAAAAAATCATAAAAAAATGGGTGTTTTTTATGTTTTTTATGGCGCAGAACTCTCATATCCCCTCTACTGACATAGAACATTTTTATGGAATAAAAATAACTGGTAAGACTAACTTTGAGTTCATGTCAAATGGTTTCTAGTTAGTATAATGTAAAGGATAACAAATCAGTATCTTTGTTTATGGCTTTATTTTGGGATAGGACTTTATTATTATTTATTTATTTATTATTTTTCTTATTTATTTATAGGGATTTATTTTCGTAGGGATCATCTTGTACACCGGGGTGTACAACCGGGGTGTACAAGATGATTCTTTGGTAGAGTTTCGAAAAATGTTAATTATAATAATGAAATATCTAAATATTTAACACTTTGAGAATGACAACTTGCAGACGGATAAATTTGCAATAAATAATTGCTTTTACAACTGCATCAAGTTGAATATCATTTAAACTGCACTCATTACCACTTAAGTGGATCATCTCGTACACCTTTCCCCTAAACGCCGCACCCTGCATAATATATAATTAATGAAACTGAATTAATAATGTAAAATAATCAAAACTGACGGAATTAATGTAAGAATAATTACTACTGAATGAATGTAATTATATGTATTGTAACCGGTGTAACGACTAAGATCGGGTACACCTAGGAGAAGGCCGGGCTACAAACCTGGGGCTCCTGGGAAAAATCTGTTGGGCGCCAGACTCGGGGCTCCGAGTCCTCTCTCACTCTCGCTCTTAAAACTAGCTCTTAAACTAGGTAGAGGGATTTCGTGGGGGCGTAGAATAACGACACTGTACTTAAATCTACTGAAAATATTTATTAAAAAAAGAAAAAAAGAAAAGGTGGCGAATTTCTAATCACGCCCGCTAGCTGGCGTCTTACAAGGAATAATGATATAATTTAACGAAATTGATTCTACTCTAAATAATTATGAATGCTGACTCTACTTTATTCAATATGAAATGTAAAATATGAACGACTCTAATTGATTTAATATAAAATGTGAAATGTGAACGACTCTAATGAATGTTAATATAAAATCTAATATTATTCTCGCGGCGACTAAGCTCGACTACCGCTGTAGTCAGCTGGATAGTCGCTGTCTCTCTCTGGCTAGTGGCCAGCCGTCACTTTACGCGGCTCGCTCGAGCGTTCGCTGCGAAGTGACGCGGCGCAGCTAGGCAGGTTGACGGGGTGGGGAAGCGGGGTAAGCGGGGCTTGGCAGAGCTCTGACTCGCAGCACTGAGTGCGGCGCGTGACGTCAAGGCTCTGGCAATATGGCGCCGGCCAGGAGTTGTCTGCTGTCGGCGCAGCGGGGCGATAACTAGACGGCTCCGCGCAGAACAAACAACACGTGGTCTGTTGTCGAGACTTTCAAACGACCGGTCGCTGGCAACCGTCAAGACTACCGCGGGTGGTTTTCAAAAGACTCGTAGGGCACAATTAAATATAGGAAGGGACGAGAAAATACTGGTGAACGAGTCCTACCTTACAGTAGCCACGAGCTCGGCGTAGATCGGTGCGTCGGTTGTAATCCGGTGTGCAACACGAGTCCAGGGATAAGCCAAGTCGTCAACGTCGTTTCCAGTATTCCAAATAGTCCACAAAACACTCAAGTCCACAAGGAAAAAGCCGGGGTCAAAAATATCCAAAAAAAAACACACTGCACTCTTCTCCACACTCACTCTCTCTCTCTCTCACTCTCTCTCTCTCTCTCTATGCCCTATGGCTTCTAGGGCATAATAAAGTTTAAATCAATCAATCAATCAATCTCTCTCTCTCTCTCTCTCTCAAAACTTCTCAAATTCGCTAGCAACGGTTTGTATACTTCGATAGCCAAAATGGAAGTGAGCCCGGTTTCTTCTATCTCTAGTGCCTTCCGGCGCCGCGAGACCGGCGAGCGGTGGCGTCTACCAATTCGGGACATTTTCGGTAGTTGCCAAAATGGCTCAGCGGGTCGTATCGCGGCGCGAATATTTAATTGATAGTTTGGGCCGGTACGCTCGTAGGCTGGGTGAGAGGAGGTCCAACGTTTTGCCACGTTACAGTATATACATTGCAACGGTGGTTCAGAGTTCACACCGCGCTCTACGGCGTTCCTGACGATATCCTAAATTTTCAAAGAGACAAGATAGTTTGTTGGGCGCCAGACGCGAATGCGTCAATTTTCCTACTAAATAAAAAAACTAGGGAATTCAGCGATAGCAACTCAAACTCAACTGAAGGACGGAACGACGGCCTCGACGGCACAGCTGACTCAAATTTACAGCGAGAATGGTAGAGGGGTTGGATACACCTTACTTAGTTAATTAGATTATCAGAAATGAATTTTGAACACCAGATAAACCTTTTTAACAATTCCGTATATTATATTTCTCTTAATAAGATAGTACACGCGGTACAGTAAATCACAATCAAGTATACTCTACAATATCATGAACTCGCTAGGCGAGATAGCAAAAATAATAGAACAACGGTAATTCGGGAATAATAATTCTTAATACGGAAAATACTTATTTTATCGAGCCTTAGTTCGCCTTAGCGGCAAAAAAAAAAAACAATAATACGCTGGCTAGCTAGTGCGCCGTTGAAGCGATACAACACAAGCTATTATACTACTTTTTACACTGAGAGAAAAAATTCGTTGAATTAACCATACTGATTTTGTTGGATAAAAAATAGTTGCTTTGACCATCATTTTGTATGAATGAATAAGCCGTAAAATTACCATAACAAATCTCGGCCATTTGAATCGAACAAATGAGTTATTTGGAATATATAGTTGATTCGACTGCACATTTATTTAAAACAACTATAGATTAATTGTTTGGATTAAAACCATTCGGTTGAAGTATCGAGGCGATGTATTTGGATGCATGTAATTGCATCAACCACATGCATTGTTGTCTTGAAAAAATAGAGCGATTGGATGAACCAAATTTGAACTGCTTGAAACAATCGATATGCATCGTTCGATAAAACAAGTGGTTTGATAGAATCAATTCATCCGTATTTATTCAATTCAAACTTATAACTCGATCAACTCTGTCAAATGCGTTCGGTTGATTTGACTAAATGTTTCTTTAGTTTGAAACTTCTGATTATTGCGGCGAACAAATTGAATTTTTCGGCCAAACTGCTTGTGCGTTCGGAACAATCAAAGGAAATTTTTGCATTTAACATATATTTGTTTGATTCAAATCAGCCACTGAGGTCAATTTATAAGAACTAATTTCGTTGATTTGAATGCGCAGACGAGTTCAAAGAACTGAGAATATTTTTGTCGACTCGAGTGGCTTGTAGACTTCAAACAATTACGGATATTTCATTGATCCAAATTAGCAGGCGAATTCAATTGAATACAAATGTTCTTGTTTGAAGTATAAGGAATTTGTTTCGCAAATCGCTGATATAGGTTCAACCAACTAAATGAGCATATCCAAATTATATATATACGCATCGTCACTGAAAAAAGGTTTTGGCTATTATGAATAAAGGAATTTGAGTGACTATTTCTTAACTGGTAATTAATATGTCAACATCTATATATGAAGGATTCTTCGTCGAGTGGGCCACCTACGATATTCTATGTCTCTGAAAGTTCTGAAATAATTTGACTATGTCACTCGATGTGAGAAAAAATGTTGTGCATTATTTCAGATTTCTTGGTTGCGTGTATGTATTCGAAGATGAGACAACACGTGTTCGCCTATGTAACTTGATAAATTGAGATCAGTCGAAAATAAGTTTTATACAAAAGTTTCTTGGTTTTTCCTCAGCTTCTCGTTGAAATTATTTTCGATTTTTTCCCACTACATTTAAACACATTCAATCTAAGAAATAAAAAAAACACCGAAATATGTGTTTTCATCGATTCAGAGAGTTTTCTTTTTGTAAAAAAGAAGTTTTCAGATGTCTAAGAGAAAAAAACCCAACTGGATTCTTCACAGATTTCGATTCATATCCCTCATAACCACGGTATAGATAGGGTGAGGCACTCTGAGTGACCCTGGCGATTTTCTTCCAAACGAAGTGAGATACGAAAAAATTTTTTAGACATTAGTTTCATGGTTTCAGCGGGGACATCAGATAGTGTTTTTGAATTTTTTTCAAAGTCGTAGTATCAAGGCCATTTGAAGGTCAACTGGTTTTTTAAAAGTAAACCTATATTTTTTTTCAGATTCGTGTTCTGCACGAGAAAATAAGAAACTTTTGTTCTAAACATTCTTTTTTTCAAATCACAATTTTTTATGGTACTTTTTTTTATATTTTTTAAATTCAAATTTGAAATTCGAAATAATTGTTTTTCATAAATTTTATTATAATATTTTTATTCATTATAATATTATTATATATGCATACATCAATTTTAATTTTAATTTAAATCGAATTTAGGACAAATTTGGGAAAAAAATAATCAAAGTTTTATCGATTTTTCTTAAAAAATCATTATTCAAAAGTTCGACAAAAATACGACCGCATTCCTTGCTGTATTTTTGTTTCATTTTTCTTTCTAATTTTTTACATGGCACGGCGTCGTAGGACCGTGTCCCGTGTATCGTCGCCGCGCTGTTTGGAAGCAGGGACTTTGGGAATCGTTCAAGTTGGATTATCATTACAAACAGAATTATTCGAATATGCCCATTGTGATTAATAATTCATTAATGAGAAATTAGACAATTACGGAAATCAATAAAATACTGCCATCAGAATTTTTAGTGAATCAAAGCGACATTGGCTGGTATCGATAAAACGAAGTAGATACTAATGCTTCAAGTATTAGCATCTACTACGAAGCATGTAGGGGTTAACACTTCACCTCGTAGTAAATACTTCACTTGCGTAGTAGATGCTACGCAAGTGAAGTATCTGCTACTCCTAAGAAGCATTTGCTTCAATACTGTAGTATCTACTATAGTAGTAGTATAAAATAATTTCTGGATATAAAATACCGAACATCAAAACGAAAACTATTATTTTCAGTCACAATTTTTTCACATATAACGAACTAGAAAAATTCAACAAACGTTATTTAAATAATTGGGTATATCTATTAGGGTGGGCCAAATAAAGCGACAATTTTTGTTTCAGAGAGATATCTTCAAAAATTTGTTCTTTATGCTCAAATAACGAGCCTCGAAAAAAAAACAGCTCCTAATATCAACATTTATAGGTCGCTCATCGCCACTTTTCATTTCCCATTTGAATAACATGGGAAATGTTCTTGTGACGCTTTTCGATTTTTATATCTCAAGAACTGATCTAGTTAGAAAAATTCTGCTTAGCTGCTTTTGTTGGGAATTAAACGCTCTACAAAAAAGGTTTCTTGGTCGTTTTCGATAAATCTAATCGTTTCAAAGTTAGCCTTGCCATTAAATGACCAGAATCGCCAGAGAAACTTCGAAACGGTTAGACTCATCGAAAAAGACCAAGAGACCTTTTTTGTAGAGCGTTTAATTTTGAACGGGAATAGCTTTGCAGAATTTTTTTGAGTAAATCAGTTTTCGAGATATAAAAATCGAAAGGCGCCACAAGAACATTTCCCATGTTGTTCATATGGAAAATGAAAAGTGGCGATGAGCGACCTGTAAATGTTAATATTTAGAGCCAATTCCTTTCGAGGCTTGTTATTTGAGCATAAAGAACAAACTTTCGAAGGTGCCTCCTGAAAAAAAAAAATAGTCGGTTTATTTGGCCCACCCTAATATCTATGTATAATTCACACGAGTTATTTGATGTTTTCTACATTTATCATATGAATCATTTGTGATAATCGATATTTTTCGTTCGTTGCTTGTGCCATCTACTATTTGTGCAGTCAGTCATCAAATACCAACTTCTTGTATCTTGAATTCATACCGGAATAATTTGCGGTACACGTGTTCGTCATATTCCCTCCGATTATTATCAACCTTTATCCCTGGTCTAATATTCATAAAAGCGGCCATTTCCACTTATTTAGCAAAGTTGTATTCTGCGAAGTTGCTCGGACAGCAACTTCACTCAAACTGTAGTAGATACTACGCCCGGCTCAAAAACGGAGTACCTACTGCGAGCTAGGAGTAGGTACTACGAAACACTAGTATTAACCCCTATGTACGAAGCACCTACTACGTACATAGGAGTAGGTACTACGGAAGCGAAAGCATGCTACGCATCTGAAGTATCTACTCCGAATCCGAAGCATCTGCTTCAAGCATTAGCATCTACTTCGTTTTATCGATACCAGCCATTGTGTAGGTAGCTTGTGCGACAACCGCAGTAAGTTTATTATTCGCAATTCGCATTGTCTGAAAACATGAAAAACAGCCGGGGATTGAATTCATACGTAATCAATTATATTCAATTGTTCGTTTAACATTGTCGTCGTTTATCAAAAATAGTGGAAAGTTTAAGAGAGTCAGTAAATTATAATACATAGCAAATAGATTACAATGTAGAGAAACGATGAGATTTAGCGGAGGTGAAGAGACCGAGAGAAAAAGAGTAGTGAGAGGGATATATTAATTTTACTAATGAAAAAAGAAATACCTAATTTGCTCAATTGGGTATTTTTATTGGTAATTATTTATTTTTATGCACCAAACGGATGATTATACATTAGGGTGCTTCAAAAAATATTTTTATTTTATTTTTCCCGTTCTTACCCCCGCAAATGTTAATGGTTTAGAAGAAAAAAATCCTCCCCAAAAATGGTCTCTCTAGCTCAACTCCAAGAGGTCGCTCTTTTGATTTTAATTTCCCATTTACTTGACATGGGAAAATTTTCTTTTTCATTAAAAGTTGAATTACTCGCGAACTACTTGATATTTTTCGGATTCATGCCTAGATCCTTGAAGCTGATTCTTTAAGCTTTCCAAAACTCTATAATAATGTATAATTATCATAATCAAAACACAAGTTTATGCCATCTGAAAAGTACGGATTTTTTAAGAAATCATTAATTATTATTATTTTTTGTTTTTTTATTTATTTTTTATTGGACAGTTTTTGAAAGCTCGAAGAATCAGCTTCAATGATCTATGTGTGAATTCGAAAAATATCAAGTAGTTCGCGAGTAATTTAACTTTTAATGAAAAGACAAATTTTTCCATGTCAAGTAAATGGGAGATTAAAATTAAAAGAGCGACCTCTTAGAGTTGAGCTAGAGAGGCCATTTTTGGGGAGGATTTTTTTCTACTGAACCATTAACATTCGAGGGGATAAGAACGGAAAAAAAAAATATATATTTTTTGAAGCACCCTATTATACATATACTAATATAGTTAAAGGTATATATATACATAATACATGTATAACACGAAATTGCGAGGTAAATTAACTCTACGTTACACGACAATGTATACTCCGTTCGCGGAGAGACTACCCAAACGTCGCGTAGCTTCGAACGGCTCGAGAGTCGGCTGGAGCTAATGGGGCTCGCAACGCAACGCCGTATCCAAATGATCATACGTTTGCAGCGCCGTGCCTAGCCCTTGGGGCACCTGGGGCAAGCTGAGAAACTCCGCCTCTTCCGATAGTTATTTTAATATAGCCTCTTCCGATTTAATATTCTAATACAGAATTTAATATTTTATTTGAACAAAAAAATCTACGCGAGTCCACCGGCCGCTTTCACGACACAGCGCCTGGGGCAGCTGCCCCTTTGCCCCACCCCTAGGCACGGCGCTGTACGTTTGGGCTCCGGCCCGTGATGTATATGCGGTATAAAAGGTGAAAGATTTATATCGTTGGGTAGTCTCCCCGTGAACGTAGGGTATAATCATCGACTTAGTGCATAAAAATGGATAATTACCAATAAAAATACCCCATTATGCAAATTCTTTAGGAATTCTTTCTTCAATTCGTAAAATAAATATAGGAAAAATATTTTTTGCTTCCGGATATGGCCCGAATTAACGATCGACTTTGATCGAAGAAATTTTTAGAATTTTGTCGAGGGATTGGAAAATGCCTTATTTGAAGGATTAAAAATTCATATATTTATAAGGATTGGAGAAAACGAAATAATTCAGGAGGACTGTATGTGTCAACGGAGTGCCATTCAGAACAAACATTTCATGCAAACTCCTAATTTCTCGATTGTTTTCTCCTTGGAGGGTAGCTGATCTGGCATTGCGCGGCTGCCGGAGCCCCAATATCGTTACATCACGTTACATTTGTTTGTGCGTAGAAACACCAAGTGGCGAGATGACGAAGCTCGCCGAGATTTTTGAATCTCGCTCGCAGGCATTGGCTGTTGAAATCACGCCACTCGCGATCCACGATCTCATTGGACGCTATAGTCATGTGACACGGGCGCTTGGTCTGGGACGTCGAGTGGGAAACGCCGAACGCTCACTTCGGTCCCACGCCTCGCTTCGTCATCACGGCCCATGCGGCACGTACATATTACAGACGCGTTTGCTTTTTCCCTACTCTTCCACGTTGGAGTTGTTAAAAGTAAATGAAGATTCATCTCGTGTAGCCTCAAGATAACGGTCAAGTTTTATTTTGTGATAGCAACAAAATATCAGATGTATTGAAATTTTCATATCTCCATGCCGAAGCGCCTCGTGTAAAATGGCCGACGAGTACTGCAAGAAGCTGCTGATCGCGTGGGATTTGGAATCCCTCGTCGACCGTTTTCAAGGTAAGTTTCACAATTTTCTTGTTGCACGGTCAGATATTGCATAAAGAAGCAGGGTGCGCTCTAAGAAAAAAAAAATAGGACACGGATATACACATATAAATATATATTGGGTACGGATTGTCGCTTGCCAACTAAATATTTTGTTTGTCGCAATTATCCCAGATAACACCGTGCGTGCAAATTTTGCAGCAAAATCACAGCAATTCGTGCAATGTATTGTAAGCAATATCATAGCACGATGCGTCCTCTATTGCTGTCAAAAAGAGAGCAATAATTGTTTGGCAGCAACATGCAAGCAAGGTTTGCTGTACTACGAAGTACGGTCGAAAACAACTTGATAGCTATTTTTCAACAAATTGTCGGCAAGGTTTGTAAATTTTTTTTTTTTTTCCAGATTTTAGGTTGGTTTTCTACCCGCTGTTCGAAACGAAGGTATACGACCGTATTCACAGTCGTCCCTCACGGAATAAGGAGCCCTATTAGTATTGAAGAACTAGGCAATGAGGGCTCCTTATCCTCTGAAGGGAGGACTGAATACGACCGTTATAGTCACTCGATCTTGACATATATTTTACTTTGATCAAGTGGTTTTTTATATACCTTCGTCTCGAACACACGGTATCTGTAATATATTAAATATGTAATAATAAAATACTTCACGTCAAAATTATGCGATAAAGTTTATTAGAAATATAAAATGAATGGAAAATGAATACACATATAGATATGACTATACATATATGTATAGTTATAGAATCCGATTAGAAATTTATAATTTTGTAATCGGATTCCTCTCCACTTTCATCGTCTTCGGACTCCGTTCGACCGTTATTATGAATCTCTTCATTAGTTTCGTCTCCCCCTTCATCATTTTCAGTTTCTCTGTCTTCGTTTTCTTCTTCGTTTCTTTGTCGACGATCATTCTTTCGTTGAATTGGCCGGAAAATTTGTTGTGCTCGTCTTCTTTTCTGTTGTAAGGCAGCAGCATTAATATTTTCTTTCGGTTCGCCAGATTTTTGCGCGTTGCGATATCGCTGCTTTGCCGTTCGTATGCATTCCTTCATTCCTTCCTCGAAATGCGCCAATGTGGGCCTGAACGGCAAATGCCTGTTAGCAGCCACAGCTTCTGCAAAAAAAAAATTATGAATAATTTTTCCAGTTTTAGTCTTCCAGATTCGAAGGTGCAACAATATTTTACACGCTACAAGCGACAAACCAAATCCTATTCCTGAACACCCCATCGATGTGTAATAATGAAACTATATATTTTATCTTGATTACTTAAGAGCAAAGCTATGTGTAGAAGTGGGAAAAATACGTACCAAAAATTGCAGTCGCAATTTTTTTATCATAAAACGAATCGCAATTGTCCGTCCCCCAATACGTGAACTTAGAGCAGCACTCGTCGGTTAGGCATTCCTTGAGGCAATTACTGAATGCATCCCTCATAGTTAAGCCTCCCACGTATTTGAGATACTGCACCTAGGTATTTACCTCGTGTTAGTAATAAAATTAGAATAACATATATTATGTGACACATACAAAATATATGTACGTACAAGTTGACGATAATTGTTGTTGTTAATCGTTTGCAAGGATCGAACATCAGCTACTCGTCTCGCGGGTATGAACGCAGGCTTAGCCAGAATCCCGGGGCTTATCTCGTCACGGATTTCATCCCTTAGTTCGCTTATTTGATTCTTAACCGTTCTGTCATAAACAATAATCATACAATTTTATGGGAATTGAGAAAATGTCAACAAGAGGTAAACATCATTGAATATAATACACAACATATTAGCTTACGTCATTTCTTCTGTAAATGTCGTTGTTAATCTTGCCACAGCACCGTATAGACTTCTGAAATTGCGATATGTCAATAAATTCAAGTATGAACATTTATAATATCGTATTATGTTAAGCATGAGCCGTGTAAAGAGAGAACATTACTGTATTTCGACTTTTAATGAAACATCTTCATCCGTTTCCTGCTCTCTTGTTTTCTGTCGTGGATTCGAAACTGTCATTTTTTTGTTTGCATTCGGAAGAGTCACCGAGCTTCCTGTTGGGTATGGAAGTATTCCTTTATTATATATTATAACTATTAAAGTAAACTCGATGTTAAAAAAAAGTAGATCGCAAGGCGTGTTCACAGAATCTCTTGATGAGAAATGATTGGATATACCTCCTGGTACGATACGGGAATTTATAATTCGTGGCATGACTTTGCGAGTCACAAGACTTGAAGATGCGTTTACATTCTGCCCAGCTGTTGAAATATATGATACAATAATTATTTGTAAATTGTAAAAAAAAAGAATAACAAAGTAAAGTGCAGTACTGATACCTCCTGTATTCGAATCGGGTATTGAACCAAATTCCGAGGATAAAACGTTAATCAAATCAGATGCGGACGGTGAGTAACCTGTCGGAATACATGGATTATGACATCTCGGTGTTTGGGGGGTCGGGTTGTGCGATTTACCCCTCGATTTAGCTGCTACCGTTTTCGGTTGGTTGGAAGAACGAGATGTTGCCGAAAAAGAATTTTGCTTCAGCCCTGTAAGAATACACAGCACATTAAAGAAAAGTTGTAATAAATCGTGGAATTCAGATTCACAATAGGTTCGTTTTAAAAAATCAATAACATAAAGAGAATTTGAAATAGAACAGTATAATATAACTATAAGTATATAACACCTTTTGTATTTGCAAGATCCAATGCTGGTCTTTCAGAAGATCGTATAGGATATCTGTCTTGCGTACATGGTTGGGCTGCGAAGTTCTTTTGCTGCGAAAGTTGATGCTTGTTATTGTCAGGTGGGAATTTTTCGTTCCCTTGATCTGGAATACATTGATAATACGTAATAATTATTATACATACACTTGACAAGTATTAAAGTAGTTCAATTATAAGAAACGAATGTATTATTGATTACCATCCAAACTTTCATTCAGCGAAACCGCGGATGCAATACCTCGTGCGGCATGTTGTATCACATTTTCATACTTTGAGAACGAAAACTTTGAAGTAGATGCAGCACATGACGATTGAGAAACCTCATTTTCTTTATCTACCAGTGCAAAACAACGGTGTATACGCATGGTTGCATGGAATTTTTATCCCTAAGTATATGTAAGCGGTGTGTGAATATCTGGGAGACCCGGGAGAGGGCGCCACAAGAGAGACAGCGAGAAAGGGAGAAGAGAGAACTGAAATAGAGAAGAAGATTGGAAGATCGAAAAAAGAGTCAAAATCAGTTATTAGTAATTAAAGTAAACCAAATGTTGAGTCACAAACAGACAGACCTCCACAAATAGACGGACGTAGACGAATAGACAGGAGACCTCAACCCATAAACATTTAATTGTTGATTCTCTTTTTTTAGGTTAGTAAACCACATGTTGTTAGGGTAACCCTAGTCTAATTCGTCATATTAAATTAAATAACTCTTTTTTTTAGACGAATCGAATGGTGTTTGTGGCTTAAGAACCCTCCGACATATTATAAATCAACAATTACTACGTTTGTGGACAAAAACAAAGAAGAAGGAATGGCGAGGCTACAGTTCACATGTGAGATGGCTGCGGATGAGGACCCAAAGTCAAATACCATCGTAATTAAAGCCATAACTGATGAACAAGGAAAGAAATTCCACATTCCACAATGTTATCAGTCATACAAACAACATCCAGAACTTATAAAACTACCAGAATTCAAAAGAATGGCAAACACATTAAAAAAACGTGGACAATGCAGAAATGTGTGGGTACAACTAAATGATGAAATCCTACCACTCTATAAAGATGAGAGTGGCAATATGGTGTTTAAAGACTTTTTACTAGCAGAACTTTCGACCCCGGAACAAACTGCACCAAACACTTCGGCAGGACAAGTAGATGAAACCCTAGCAAAGCTTCTTGAAAAATTGTGTGCAAGAGAAGAACCTGAAAAAGAGAGTAAAACAAGAAATGTGAACAAACTGTGCGAAAAATTTGTACTTGATAAATTTGATGGAAAAAAAGTGAGTGCAAACCAATGGTTACAGACATACGAAAGCGAATGTGATAGATTGAACATCGAGAGTGACGTAGAGAAAATCGAAGGCCTGAGACTATTTTTGGATGATGCGGTGAAGGACTGGTTTAACTCCATGTCAATCAAATACACATTGAACTCCGAGTGGAATACATGGAAAGAAAACTTTTTACAAACTTTTGCAGACAAAGGTTGGTCATCAGTCACTTATGCAATAAACTACAAATATTTCACCGGCTCAATCCTGGAGTATGCATTAAAAAAAGAACACTTATTATTGGAATCCAATAAAAACATGGATAACAGAACTTTAGTAGACCTGATAGCAGACGGATTACCAACGTTCGTTAGGAACAAAATTGACAGGCAGGATACCACGACTCCAGTCAAGTTATTCAGTGAGTTGAGAAAATACGAAAACGTTGGAAAAAAACCAAACAAAATAAGTGAAAACAAACCGAAGATAATTAAAACAGAAGCGAGATCCAGTCTAAAACAGCCATGTAAAATTTGTGAGAGTAAGGGCAATAAAAACAGATATCATCCCGAAGACTTGTGTTGGTTCAAGGACGATAGAAACAAAAGCAGTGAAAAAAAGAAAATAACTAATACCATATTAGAAGTTGACAATACAGAAGATCCAAAAAACTAGATTTCCCCCCACTAATTGAGGTTAAGGTGGTACTAAACGAAAACACTGAATGCAGAGGCATTTATGACCCTGGTTCAAACATCACACTGATAAACTGTAAACTGGTAAAAATAAAAAACCTAATGAAAGAAAACTTTAGTAGTACAATAAAAACAATTAGTGGTAGGGGTAAAACTAACGGCGTGATAACAATAAATGCAAGTATACTAAACATTAAAGATAAGATCAACGCATTTGTGTACAACAACGATGGCCTAGATACTATAAAAAGATTTGGATTGACCCATGATGGGAATTTAAATATCCAATTACAAAAAGAAATAACGTCCGAAGTAGATAGTGATAATATATCAAAAGATGAGTTAGATAACAGAATTAAATTCAATAACGAAAATAAGACACAAAATAGGGAAGATACTGAGATGAAAAATGCACTTAATCAATTTCAAGTAAATTTTAATGAGGGCATTGATATAAACGAGTTCAACATAGATATTGAACATTTAAATACTAACCAAAGAGATAAGATAAAGACTCTATTAGGCAATTATAAAAGCATTTTCGCAAAGGACAAGTATGATGTAGGGGAAGTAAAGAATTATGAAGCCTTCATAGACCTACAGGTAGATAAATATTACTATAAAAGGCCATATAGGTGTTCGCTAGAAGATAAGGCTGAGATTGAAAAACAGGTAGCTCAATTATTAAAACATAACCTTATTGAGGAATCCTATAGCGCATTCGCAGCACCAGTCACACTAGCTTATAAAAGAGACGAAGGAAAGAGGACGAGACTGTGCATTGATTTTAGAGATTTAAATAAATTAATAGTACCCCAATCGCAACCCTTTCCTTTAATTGAGGATCTAATGGTCAAGACTGTTGATTGCAAGTTTTTCACAACGCTCGATATAAACTCAGCTTTCTGGTCCATACCGTTGAGGATCGGAGATAGACAAAAGACTGGATTTGTGACGCAAGAAGGCCATTATCAATGGACTTGTCTACCCTTTGGACTAAAAACATCCCCGGCAATGTTTCAAAGGATTTTGGTAAATATAATTAGAAAATACGACCTATCAAACTTCGTTGTAAACTATATAGACGATATAATGATTTTCTCAAAAACGTTCGAAGAACATTTAGACCACTTAGAACAATTGCTAGATGCAATTGTGAAAGAAGGGTTCCGTCTAAAACTCACAAAATGTAGATTCGCAGCTAACTCGGTCAAATATTTAGGTCATATCATTACGGAAAATACTATAACTCCTCTGAAAGACAATCTAAAATCTATAATAGGCTTCCCGACACCACAGAACAAGAAACAAATACGACAATTCCTAGGGAAAGTGAATTTCTATGGAAAATACATCCCCAACGCTTCAATACTGCTCGATCCTCTCCACAACCTGCTCAGGAAGGACGTAAGATTCGATTGGACAAATGACTGTAAAATTGCCTTCAATAAGGTGAAAGAATATTTGTGCTCGAAACCAATACTGGCCATCTACAACCACAGAGCTCAAACGGCTATCTATACAGACGCGAGCATCAAAGGTATCGGAGCTATCTTAAAGCAAACGCAGAAGGACGGCACGCAAAAACCAGTAGCCTACTTCTCAAAAAAATTGAGTGATTCACAAAAAAAGAAGAAGGCAATATTCCTAGAATGTCTAGCAATTAAGGAAAGTCTAAAATTTTGGCAACATTGGTTAATTGGTAACGAATTCATTGTCTACACTGACCACAAGCCACTCGAAAACCTGAATATAAAAAACAGACCGGACGACGAATTGGGTGACATGACATTATATCTATCACAATACAATTTTAAAATTATATACAACCCCGGAAAGGAAAACACTGAAGCCGACTGCCTTAGCAGAAATCCTGTTCACGAACACTATGAAAATGAAGAAGACAGATTAAGAACAGTGAACTTTATAAGCATAGAGGATATACAGAATGACCAGAGGCATAACACGGATTTAAAAAACGAGAAATACCTCACTATGGAAAATAACATCTACTACAAACAGAGTGGAAATAAGAAGAAGAAAATCAAGATTCGCGGCAGCGAATCGCCGAGTTCCCCCCCCTCCGACAGTGAAAACTCGACGCGCCAGCCACGAAACATTTACCCGAGCCAGCTCTTGTTCTTGTAAAAAATCTGTCATATCTTTCGAACCGCTGATTATTTCCTAATAAAATTTATATCGGCGTAAGGCCCTCGACATTTGATCTTGCTCGCGAAATTTCGACAAAATCTACCGCGTGGTTCCGGAGATATTGACCGTCGAAGTTGATCGAAAAACACAATCTTCTTCTTCTCCTTCTTCTTCTCCTTCTTCTTCTTCTTCGTTGCAGACGTTCTTCTTGAGACCACGATATCTGTCGAACCGTTGCACTTATGAACTTGCCATTTGGAAGGAGTGTTCTCATCACCGAAATCTCGCCCCCTATTGTTTTTGAGCAATAATTGACCACGCATAACTGAGTTATTAATAATATTAATTATTTTACAAAATGCGCATGCGCAGAATTATTGATCGATGCCTGATTTACAAAATGCGCATGCGCAGCAGCAAATCGCGGCCGCGTGCCAGTATGATTATAATATAATATTATTATATTATTATAGTATTATTTATAATCATATTTCATTTATCATTATTATTATTATTGTCATTATTATTGATGCGTCACGTCTACTCGTGCTCCCCAAAAAAATTTGTACTCAGTAATGTGTCCGCACCGCAGTTTTCGGTGTCCAGGTCCTTCGCTCCGTAGTTTGCGGTATCCAGGTCCTTCGCTCCGTAGTTTTCGGTATCCAGGTTCTTCGCTCCGCAGTTTTCGGTATCCAGGTCCTTCGCTCCGTAGTTTTCGGTATCCAGGTCCTCCGCTCCGTAGTTTTCGGTGTCCAGGTCCTTCGCTCCGTAGTTTTCGGTATCCAGGTCCTCCGCTCCGTAGTTTTTGGTGTCCAGGTCCTTCGCTCCGTAGTTTTCGGTATCCAGGTCCTTCGCTCCGTAGTTTTCGGTATCCAGGTCCTTCGCCTCGTAGTTTTCGGTATCCAGGTCCTTCGCTCCGTAGTTTTCGGTATCCAGGTCCTCCGCTCCGTAGTTTTCGGTGTCCAGGTCCTTCGCTCCGTAGTTTTCGGTATCCAGGTCCTCCGCTCCGTAGTTTTCGGTGTCCAGGTCCTTCGCTCCGTAGTTTTCGGTATCCAGGTCCTTCGCTCCGTAGTTTTCGGTATCCAGGTCCTTCGCCTCGTAGTTTTCGGTATCCAGGTCCTTCGCTCCGTAGTTTTCGGTGTCCAGGTCCTTCGCTCCGTAGTTTTCGGTATCCAGGTCCTTCGCTCCGTAGTTTCCGGTGTCTACGTCCACCGCTCCGTAGTTTTTTTTATAAAATTTATAGGGCGTAAGACTCTGCCCACTTGATCTTGTTCGTGAAATTCCGACAAAATCTGCTGCGTAGTTTCTGAGATATAATAACATTTATCCGGCAATTTTTTTTTCTATATAATCATATATAATTACGTATAATTTGATATAATTTTATATGATCAAATTATCGTGAAAAAAATTTTTTTTTCATATAATTGAAGAACCAATTTTGTAGAGAAATAAATTTCCTACAAGATTATGGAAACGAAAATCCGGAAAAAAAATTTTTACACCCATTTATTTTAGAACTAAGAAAAATAAATTTTTACATGTTCGTTTTAAATGGGAAAGAGGACTCCTCCTTGCGCCAACTGAATTTTCGAGATATCGAGCTGAAATTTTGAGGGAATTTTTTTTCCGTGACAAAGAAACTTTTGAGATACATTTATTCCAAAAAAATTATAGAATTTTTTTTCTGAAACAGTCTAATGTAGATATTTTTTAGATCAACTTGAAAAATATTATAGAATCTCATGATGGTCTGTTTCGATTGGACATGGCTATTTTACTTAAGAGTTTCACAATCGAACAATTGTAGAACATTTTCCGTATTCTATGTTCGTACGACATCTAAATATGTTGCTTTGTCTAAATAAAATGGGATCATGGGAAGCATAAACTATGATCGGAAGAAGCTATTGTATAATTCTCAAGATGAAATTTCTTGGCCGAATAAAATAGCTCGTTTCTTTTGCGCAAGTTCCAAAATACACTTGTTCATTGTAGCAAATGCATTCCATCACGAATGATCGCAAGTTGATCTTTATATATGTGTAATATGCAGAATACATTAAAGTCAGCTTAGCGCTGACCCGTTTGCACATACAAAAAGTAATGAAATAACGGCAAAAACATTGTAAATGTAAAAAATTAAAACCGAGTTCCAAAATGGTTTTCCCAGCCAAAAACTCGAGAACATCCATACTCTTTTTCAGCGTCAGATTACAAACATCATTTCCTTACAAAAATAGTACAAAATAATACGTGAAATCAGGCATCGAAGCCGAGCGTTCCCTTTGTTAATTTTCAGACTTCAAATTATGTTCTTCAAATGCTAATCAATGGAAATGAATGGAAAACCAATAGAATCATTGATAAAACCTGTGATAAAACAGCATATTGGCGACGGAAAATATTGCTGAAGGAAGTTAGCTCGTATGATGATACGAACTCGGCGGGCATAGATTGTTCTGAAAATTATCAATTGCTGAAGTGTGAGGTAAGATCAGCAATTAGTGCGTCTTTCAATGCAGAATATGTGTACCTATACTGTAAGTCGAATAGAAAGAGAGACGTCGCAAGAGCATCACCGAAGTGTACCGATAATGGGTACGTCCAGTATAAGTATGTATCGTTTTATGGATGTGACATGTTTGTAGCATGGCGTTATAACTTTAGTCGAAAATCCGTAAGCGATAGATGCAGAATGAAATTGAACTCTACTTCAAAACTTGCATTCGAATTTAAATTACTGAGATCACCGTGCCTGGACCATTAGTTCTTGTTATGAACACACTATAGGTATTTTTTTAACTTCAATTTTCAACGGATTACTCATTCCTTTCTTCCATTTGTTTCAACACAACCTCTTGCGAAAACCACGAAGCACTAGTGTGTGGAAAATGTTTTCTGATTTTTAAATTTGAAGAAAAAAAGGATAGTATGTAGGGCACGGGCACTGAAAAGGACTTTATGAGGAGTGTGAAAGTGTCACACGATTCGAAGATGAGGTCTTTCTGCGTCATTGCCATATAAACTACTATTATATCGCAGTTTCAGTCTACAATAATAAATATATTATCAATGCCAAGAATATCCTAACAGTATTTGATCATGCTCCCGACAATTTTGTGGGTGTGATCGTTACACATTGACTGGAAGAAATAATTTAAAAAAAAGAGTGCAATTGATAATTTTCAGAACAATCTATGCCCGCCGAGTTCGTATCATCATACGAGCTAACTTCCTTCAGCAATATTTTCCGTCGCCAATATGCTGTTTTATCACAGGTTTTATCAATGATTCTATTGGTTTTCCATTCATTTCCATTGATTAGCATTTGAAGAACATAATTTGAAGTCTGAAAATTAACAAAGGGAACGCTCGGCTTCGATGCCTGATTTCACGTATTATTTTGTACTATTTTTGTAAGGAAATGATGTTTGTAATCTGACGCTGAAAAAGAGTATGGATGTTCTCGAGTTTTTGGCTGGGAAAACCATTTTGGAACTCGGTTTTAATTTTTTACATTTACAATGTTTTTGCCGTTATAGTCTTAAGCGAGGACTACAGCAAAATATTAATAAAAAGGATCCACGAAGAATTCTGCCATATTGGGATTAATCAAATAGAAACAAAAATGAAACCATTCTACACAGCACCGAATTTATCAAACAACATAAAAACAATCTGCAAAAGCTGTGACATTTATACAAGAAACAAGACAAGACTAAATAAAAAATTTGGATTGATGTCACAACTAGGTCCAGCAGAAAGACCATTCTAAGTAATGTCTTTGGATACAATCGGGGGATTTGGCGGACAAAGATCGACTAAAAGATACCTACATCTACTAGTGGATCATTTCACTAGATTCGCTTATATCTTATGCTCGAGAAACCAACTGGCCCAGGACTTCATAAAGCTAATAGAGAAGGTCCCGAAGGAAAATGCGATTGAAATACTACTAGCGGATCAATACCCAGCAATCAATTCGAAGGAATTCAAAAATTACCTCAACAAAAGGAACATAGGATTAATCTTCACAGCAGTAGACGCGCCCTTTTCAAACGGACTGAACGAGAGGCTGAACCAAACCTTAGTGAACAAAATAAGATGCATGCTCAATAACGACGGTAAAAAGAAGGCTTGGTCGAGGATCGCAGAAATATGTGTGAATGCATACAACAGGACAGTTCATACTACAACAGGATTCCCCCCTATATACCTAATGAACGGTGAGTCCACGGACCTACTGCCTTCGGAATTGAAAACTATAAACAACGGTTCGAAAAATCTAGAACAAGACCGAAAGATAGCACTGCTCAGATCAAACAAATCACACGAATACAATAAAGCTTTATTCGATAAAAACAGAATAAAGCATGATCTCCAAGAAGGTGATATGGTCTATGTAATAAATGGCAACAAACTAAATAGAAGGAAAATGGACGAAATAAGAATTGGCCCTTTTGAGATAGAAAAAAAAATCTCGGATTCAATTTTTAAAATAAAAACTGAAATGGGAAAAAAATCCATGGGTTTATACCACGTCACAAAGCTCGTCCCCATGGCTGAATGATTCAGATGACTCTACGCTTAAATTCACTTCAGGAAGAGAATTAAGCATCCCAGGGGGGGGAGATGTAAGCGGTGTGTGAATATCTGGGAGACCCGGGAGAGGGCGCCACAAGAGAGACAGCGAGAAAGGGAGAAGAGAGAACTGAAATAGAGAAGAAGATTGGAAGATCGAAAAAAGAGTCAAAATCAGTTATTAGTAATTAAAGTAAACCAAATGTTGAGTCACAAACAGACAGACCTCCACAAATAGACGGACGTAGACGAATAGACAGGAGACCTCAACCCATAAACATTTAATTGTTGATTCTCTTTTTTTAGGTTAGTAAACCACATGTTGTTAGGGTAACCCTAGTCTAATTCGTCATATTAAATTAAATAACTCTTTTTTTAGACGAATCGAATGGTGTTTGTGGCTTAAGAACCCTCCGACATATTATATATATATAATGTATATCTATATAATTTTAAACGTTCAATTAAGGTTACCATTGAAATACAATTCTCTGCGGATATCTTCCATATCATTTTTCAAGGAATTCGCTGAGCTTTTTTTAGCTCTTTTGAAAGTACTTTGTGCATCGTTCTCTGACGTAGATTTATATCTTCTTGGTTTTTTCGTCTCTCGTTTTGGCCGCGTTGATTGTGACGCGCTTTTCTTCATAGTTATAGTTATCTGTAACAAACCTATGTTCAGAAAAAAGGATATGCAATCGCAATACATTTCAGGGAGAAGTGACATACCATATTGTTGTATATACGTTGCCGACTGTAGTCTTGTTCAATTATTTCAAGCTAGATTATTATATAGCAGTATAATATTGCAAACGATAACTCATCAACCATCTTACTATATGTGATTCATACTATATAAGGGTCTTATTGGGAAATATTGAAGACTATGCCTATACTTCTATGACCTAATTAAGAGACGCGGCAGCGTCTCGGCATCAAGTATAAAAAAAAATCATGAATTGAAAACCTTTGGATAAGCTCGCGGTCCCCAACGTTTTCTATAATCCTTAGAAAAAAGTGTCGACAATACCAAACCATACCGTAACATTTTCAATGCTATTCAAATTCGTGGTATACATTTTAAGGCATTTCTGGGCCTATACATATAAATAAGAAAACACATATTTCAAAGAATTTTCCTTAAAAAACTCAAAAGTTCGTTGGCTAATTATTATGTACAGAATTCATAGATTTCACTAGCTTATTTTTATTATGAAGAGTAATTGTTGCCCGAGATTTTGATTAAGTCAGTGAATAATATTTTACATGCAGACAGACACAATGTATTTGCCATCAACAGGGTCATTTATTTGATCATCTTCGTCATCGGAATCTTCATTGCAATGACTTTTCCAGTATGGCATTCTGAAGCACTTAGCTTCAACGTCATGAAGAGGAACAACTAGGAAGTGGGACAAGGTTGAGCATTTAAATGTTCCTACTAACGACGATGGGATGCCTACATGGAAAAAATTTTCTACCACAGTGAATTTTTTCACTAATAAATAAATTGAATCGTCAGCCTTTTGGAGAATATTGTATACGATACATATTGAAGAATCGTTTAAAATGCAACAGTTATCACTCACATTTATCGATAAACACATATCTGCCACTTTCAATTTCCTGAACGTACGCAATGTACTTCTTACATCATCTGTCACATTAGAAGGCAACGGCCCTCTTCGTTTTCTTGGAAATAGTTTCACGCTGTTGTCATTGCTTATTGCGATTCTATTAATTCCATCTACTTGTTCTCTTTCTTTCAGCCTAAATGATATTTGTTGTAGTGGCAGGGCTGGTTTGCGATAAAACTGACGGCAAAACGTCATATTGTTCTCATACGGAAAAGCAGAAAAAGAATCTAAGGGACCGAACCTTTCAACATCGTCTACAAGATGTTGCAAAGCATGAATATTGTAAGAAATGAAACTCAAATCGTAAATTGTTTCACACCGTAGAATAAATTTTTTCAAAGCCAATCTGGCGAACACTAAATGTGAATTGGAAGGCGATTTGGATGAAAGGCAACGCAATGCTGTACTCAATAGTAAAAAATGAAGGTAGACTTCTTCACTCAAAATTCCGTGCATCACCACCATACCACAATATAGGAGAAATTGCCGATGTTGAGTGGCCTTGTAATGTTTGTACATTTTCAACGATTCAGGTTTTCGCGAGAAATCACTTGGACAGTATTCTGCGATAATTTCCATCCTTTCAGAAACCAAATCTATTTGTCTACCACTCAATTTAACTTTTTTACCATACGATCCTTTCACCCAAGCGGTCAGAAGTTTGTCATCAACTCCCATATATACATGCATACCGTCAATGGGTACTTGAGATGGAATATTCATAGGTAAGGCCAATAAAGGGCTTGGTCTGATATGATGATCTTCATCATCAGCACGTCGATATTCTTCGTCTGTTCGCGACTGGTGATTAACACCACGAAAAGTCATTGTCGCCTTATAGCGGTTACCGTACACCTTGCATTTTGGACACGGCGCAGCAGAATTATGACCTTTATGACAAAGAATGTAAGATCGAGCTACCGTATCTGCGATAAATGCTCGCAGCTGTATTACGTGTTTTCTACCATTATACTCTATACCACCGCTACTTACGATATCATTGACTTCAATTATGAATGAATTTAAAAACTCTTCAGGCTTTGCCGGTTTCTTTATCCCTTTATAAATACCTACGACTTCCGGCTTACAATTGAGAATATTAGCAACTCTAATTTGAATTGGCCAAATTTGGCATCTGTTATTTAGCTTAGCCCCATCTGTGCTCCAATCGATTTGCAAATTCTGAGGAATTAATTGAACCGGAGTTTTTTTAAGAATTTGAATTACAGACTTTTCGAATCCTAAATGCAGATATTCTCCAGGTACAACTTCATATATTGGATCTGGGCAAACTCGAGGGGTTAGAAGGAAGGTTCGCATATCTTTGGGCAAATATTGTAGGCATGTATGAGTCTGCAGAGTTCGTAAAATTATATTGCCTTGCTTATGAGTCAAAGATCCCTGTAAAAAAGCTAAAGCTAACTGTTGATCGAAAGCATTTCTACTACACTCAGCTTGGGAAATATTAATATTAACCCTACCACCATCTAAATTAGCACTACTATCAGACGATTCATGATTTTCAACTCGTGCATAATCTATCTCATCATTATCACACTGCTGGAATTCGTGAGTGGAATTGCCGGAACGAGATGGTTGCGGAATTTCGATACTGCACTGATTTCCTCTGAAAGAGTCGTGTGGTTGAGGTAATTGCGCCTTCCACGAATGCAAAATTATTTTTCCCATGGTATCAAGCGCAAAACGTCTTTTCACTCTCCTTTTGTGACGAGCAGATGTAATTAGGTGCAGGGGTATCATATGACGGTTAACTGGAAAGTGACTTTTTTGTTTTGGACCCATATCCCTCCAATGTTGTGCATCAGTTTCTGAATAATACAAATTTGTGATATAAATATTATATTTAAATTTTTTTGAAAGCTGAAGAAAATTTTTTCGCATGAAGAGTGCACGACCAAATTATTAACATATATAAACAAAAAAAAGTTAGGTAGATGACAATTTTCGGCTTATATATGAGGCATTCCACGCCAAACCAACAAACGTTTGACCCTGACCCCTTCCGATTCGAGTCATGATTTTTTATGTTCTTCCACCTTCACGAAAAAACACTCTGAATTTTTTTCAGATTTTTTCAAAATTGTCTGATTTACTTATAATTTTTGAAAATGAACACATCGATAGCCCCAATTGAAAAATTTGAAAAAATTCTGAAAAATCCTGCTTCATTTATCAAAATTTTCGACATTTTACCCAAAGTGGGCAGACGTTTGCTTCTCATGCTATTCAACGTTGTTTTCGAAAAAAATACAAACATTGCAGAACCGAACGTCTGCTCACTTTGAGTGAAGGCTTGAAAATTTTTACGAATGACGCGGGATTGCTCCGAATTTTTTCAGATTTTTCAATTGGGACCAAGATTTTGAATTTTTCAAAATTCATAACTAACTTTTGGTTGGTCGTAAAAATCTGACAAAAATTCAGAGTGGTCTTTCGAGAAGGCGGAAGAACATAAAAAAATCATGGCTCCAATCGGAAGGGGTCAGGGTCAGACGTGGGTCAGCCTTGCGGTGGAATGCCTCATATATAAATACCCCATTTCATCTTTTCCATCGATTTTAGAACTCCTCTAATTGTTAGAAAAAAATAATTTCATAAGCGATACCGTAGTTCATTGGTACGCAGGCGAGCGGGCAGACACCAACACGTAAGCGCTAGCCAATCACAGCCACGTATTAGCGTCCGACCAGCTTGGCTGTGTGCCACCAATTTGCGCACGTTGTTGTCGCGTAGCTTGAAATGTTGAAATGTCACATCGGATAGATAATTGAAAACACGTAAGCGTATCACGTAATTGTATCAGTAAACGAAAAAATTGTGCCGTGAAGAAAGTATTTGCCTAAATAAACAGGATCATCTGGTTTTTGAGGTTAGACGAGTGTAAGTAAGTAGCCATTCCATTCGCACTGTACTAACCGACAGGCAGGTTAGCAACTATCATAATGAGGTGATCCACACTGTGTCCAATAGCTGGTCGATCATATTGTCGAGCTTCATGAACTGATTGGAGTAAACGGTACTGAAATTCCCCTCCGATTGTAGGTTAGATTAGGTTTCTAACAGATCCAATCATCTCAAATTCGAATGGATAAATATTGATATTATTATTATTTAAATTATTATATCTGAACGGTGATTTCAACATTTATTGTAATATCTTGATAGTTAGGATCAATCGATTATGTTTATATTCCGCTAATAACAGGATCCACGAAAAAAAGGATGCCAAAACAGAATAATCCTCCGAAAGGAGATCGATGCTGTAATCCTTTCCATCTGAAGAAGCATAAGATAATGCGAGGATTGCGAAATGTTGGAGAGGCAATTCGGAAAAAATTCCCGGAGTTTGAACGGTCTTACTTTTGCCGGAGTTGTCGGGTGCAAATGAAAGTCTATACTCGACCTGTTGGAGAGGGCGATGGTAATAAAAATCGATATCACTAGTATATTCCCTGTGAATTATTATTGTAGTTTGGTAATGATGGCGTTGTTTTTCTTCTACTTATATTCGACTTCATTTTCTCTAATTGCTATTTTAGACAGCAATCCATCCTCGCTAATTCAAGAACCGGAACAAGAACCGATTCTACACTCGACGAAATCAGAAACTTCTAGAAGCTCATTCAAATCAGAATCAATGTTACACTTTTCGGAATCAGGTTCGACTAATCGAAATTCGCTCATTGAACACTCGAGACAAAGTCGTCCAGCAACAGAATTAAATCCGCATACTATACAATCGGATACAAGAACCGTGGATACAGCGGGGCCCTGTCAAAGTGCAGCCACATCTGCGAAAACTCAAGATATGTGCATTATTGTACCGAGTGTAACTGAGTCCACAATTGGACTTAGTCAGGAAACAATTATATCAGTCTCGAGTCAAGTCTCTGATTGTTCCTCCGAGTTGGGACTTCCTATCGTTAATCTCGCGTTGAAAATGCTGGATGTATCTCCGATTCCAAAAAAAAAAATTGAAAAAGTCTAACTGGGTGGAAAACAAGCTTGACCGTACTCGGGATATCATGAAACGATCATTGAGACTATCAGTTGAACCGGAAACAAGTAATAATCAGTCCGAGTTTACGGAAATGATAATTCAGCTGAAGGAAAAATTCCAATCTTCGTCTGTTACTAGAGATGAAAAAATACAGATTTTAACAATTTTACCGAGTTCTTGGAGCATTGCTAAGATTTCTGAAGAATTTGGAGCATCTCAATGGATGATTAGGAAAGCACGAAAGCTCTGCAAAGAAAAAGGAATCTTGGCGATACCCAGTAAGATGCTCGGTAAGTTGTATGTATTATTTATCTCTCAAATGTTTTTTTATTTCAGGAATTCGTGAGATTGCAATTACGATTTTAGAACCAGCTTGAGTTTGAATAGCAGATAAGAGTTACTATCGTGCGCTTTCAAAGTTTGAACTCGGCTCACTGTATAAGGTTTCAGAGATGTGATGCGTTTCCATTTCAGGGCGATCTCTGTGTGAAGAAATCAAAAGTAAAATCATCGAATTTTACGAGGATGATCAAGTGACAGTTACTTTACCAGGAAAGAAAGATTTTGTATCTATTCGTAATGACACAGGCCAGAAAGTTCACTGCCAGAAAAAATTAATATTGTCGAATCTGAAGGAATTGTACCAGCATTTCAAAATGGAACATCCGGATATCCGCGTCGGATTCTCCACATTCGCATCGTTAAGACCGAAGCATTGCACTTTGGCAGGCAGCTCTGGAACACACACGATGTGTGTCTGTACATTGCATCAAAACATGAAGTTAATGTTTACGGGTAAAGAAAATGTTTGTGCTTACATAATATGCTTCTGAATGATAGTAGTTCTAATTAGTATGTTACTGTGTATTACAGCATGTAACTTAAAGAAACTCACGGAAAATTTCACAATCCCACTGGAGAAGTACGAAGACTGCTTGTCATTGTTAGTGTGCCCGGTTTCCACTTCATCCTGTTATCTATCTGATTGCGAAAATTGTCCGGATTGCAACTCGTTGCAGAATGTGTTGCTTGAAGCCTTAGAAGAAAATGACATTGAACAAGTGACATTCTCGCAGTGGGTTTCAAAACCTCGAGCCACTCTTGAAACGCATATCATGTGCGTAACCGAATTCGTCAAGGACTTTTGTAACCGAGCCAAGAACCTCTTACCGCATCATTTTATCGCTAAGGAGCAATCGAAGTATCTAAAGTCCCTGAGAGAAAATCTGCGGGGTGGTGAATTTCTCGTGATTTGTGACTTTGCGGTGAACTACGCATTTATCGTACAAGACGCTGCACCGGCATTTCATTGGAACAACGATCAAGCCACTATTTATCCCGTCGTGATTTATTACGCGAAAAACGGTACAGTGGAGCACAAGAGTCTCGTTATAATTTCGGACTGTCTTAACCATGATGCCGTTGCTGTGCACGTCTTCACTAAAATCGTAGTCAACTTCATCAAGACTGAAATAAATCCGACATCAAGCCGTATCATTTATTTTTCGGATGGAGCACCACAGCAATTTAAGAATTTCAAGAACTTCATTAATTTGTCGTATCACCAGACCGATTTTCAAATCCCAGCCGAATGGCACTTTTTTGCTACTGCTCATGGTAAAGGGGCATGTGACGGCGTCGGAGGGACATTAAAACGACTGGCTGCAAGAGCCAGTCTGCAGCTTCCCGCCAATCGGCAAATTCTCACACCTCGTGATCTATTCGAGTGGGCCTCATTGCCTGGTTCTCTCCCATCTATAAGCAAAAGATATTCTGGCATGGAGGACTACAACGTAGCGAAGGAGTTCTTAAAAGAGAGATTTGAAATTGCCAAACAAATTCCCAACACGCAAAAACAACATTGTTTTATACCTTCGTCACAAGGGATGATTACAAAGATATTCTCGGCCTCGGTTGAATCGAAGATACATAAAATCGTAAAAACAACAGGTCCATCGAGGGAGCAGGATGCACATTTGAGCGCAAATATTTTGTAACGTTTCGGATTCCTCGCTGTTGAGTTATATCTTTTCAAAAGAATATTATATGATTGATGATATTTGAATTGAAATTTATTTAAATCCATAAGTTCGATCCATTACAATTTTTCCTCAGTGATTGATAAACACAAACATTCATATTCTTTTGTTTTAACATCTGAAGTCTCGGAATTTTCATTTTTGAACAAAGATCTTACGAGAGAAATTTTGAGTTTTCGAGAGAAGAAAAGTTATGTGGTTCGTATCTAACGGCGAATTTGCACGGGAATAGGGTAGGGCCGAAAAAGTGACTCAGTTTGAATCATTCAGAACTAAAAAATGACGAAATGGTTTTCAAATTCTTCTAACTTTGCCCCCGTTTGATCAATTCGGGCTTTTCAAAAAAACTGTGGGTATACTTGAAGAAATTTTTTTGGACCATCTATATAACGTTATTTATAATACAATATTCATAACCTATTATAGAGGAGTTCTAAAATCGATGGAAAAGATGAAATGGGGTATTTATATATGAGGCATTCCACCGCAAGGCTGACCCACGTCTGACCCTGACCCCTTCCGATTGGAGCCATGATTTTTTTATGTTCTTCCGCCTTCTCGAAAGACCACTCTGAATTTTTGTCAGATTTTTACGACCAACCAAAAGTTAGTTATGAATTTTGAAAAATTCAAAATCTTGGTCCCAATTGAAAAATCTGAAAAAATTCGGAGCAATCCCGCGTCATTCGTAAAAATTTTCAAGCCTTCACTCAAAGTGAGCAGACGTTCGGTTCTGCAATGTTTGTATTTTTTTCGAAAACAACGTTGAATAGCATGAGAAGCAAACGTCTGCCCACTTTGGGTAAAATGTCGAAAATTTTGATAAATGAAGCAGGATTTTTCAGAATTTTTTCAAATTTTTCAATTGGGGCTATCGATGTGTTCATTTTCAAAAATTATAAGTAAATCAGACAATTTTGAAAAAATCTGAAAAAAATTCAGAGTGTTTTTTCGTGAAGGTGGAAGAACATAAAAAATCATGACTTGAATCGGAAGGGGTCAGGGTCAAACGTTTGTTGGTTTGGCGTGGAATGCCTCATATATATGGCAACGCTTGAAAAATAATGATTTTGATGTTGAAGACAAAGAACGCTTTGGCGCACCAAAAAAGTTCAAAGACAAAGAATTGGAAGCATTAATACATGCGGATAAGACACATGATGTCAGACGCTCGCTGAACTTGCAGAATCGTTAGTGTTGATCACACAACAGTTTCATTCATTTTCACGAAAAAAAAAACAGCGAGATCTTATATAGCCAACACCCTATGGATACGAAAGTTATATATATATATATGTATGTCATTTAGCCATTTCGGTGACATTTTTGAAGATAATTTGTACATTTCCGTGACTTCGGGACCTTTCCGTGACGTCACCGAAATGTTTTTCGGTTAATTTGTACACTTTGATGACAGTCATCAAAATGCATATAATACATATTCATCTATATATCACATTTGGACATTTCGGTAACAGTATTTAAATTTCAATTTTCACACAATATTCACTAATTTTTTGGCAGCTATCGATTGCTATCATACTAGAAATTGAATTAGAGGTCTCAGTCTTGATTGTCACGATGATAGATTGGTGTTATCATATGTATCCGTGCGGAATGACTACTGTCACCGAAATGTCCAAATAGTGATTTTTCTCTGAACATAAGTTATACATTTCCATGACGTCACCGAAATGTTTTCGCTTCGAAATATTCATACATATATTTATGACCGCTGATTATAAGTTGACAACCACCACATTTTCAACTAATTTAGGGATTCAAGTTAATTGAAATATTTGTTTTATTATTTTAACAGCTGAAAAACCTGAATCAGATTTTCTCCGAATTTCTAATAGCATTCCCCTGACTGCAAAATCAAACCACATTTGATAAAACGATTTTTTCTCTTGATAGTTGCGTGTCAGAAATTAAAATTTGACATCTAGAACTCAGACTCAAAATTCATGTAGATCGGCGTCATCATTCGTGGAATCATTCTGGTGACTCTCATGATGATAAATCGTACATTTCCGTGACGTCATCGAAATGTTTCGCTTCCAAATATGTATATGGCTTAAAATCACCAAGGTGGTAGATTCCATGTTTCAAATTTCTTAATAAATTTTTTCATATTTTTGTTCTGCAAACCAGTCCTAATCATTGATTAACTTATCTAGAATTGATATCCGAGCGGGGCAAGCTGGAAATTAATAATTACATGAATAAAATTGTTTCAACGAAAAACGATTCGTGAGGTATCGTCATTTCGGGAACGCTTAAAAAAGTTGTAATTACTTTTAAATAAATACGGAAAATAATTCGTTTGATATACTAGATATGTTGCTAAGATATGTCCGCAATAGTTAAAAATGCTAAACATGTCAATTACTCGGTAATTTTTAAGTTTTTTGAAAAAAAAAACTTTGAAAAAAAACTTTGAAAAAAAAACTTTTTTTTCACATAATTACACACACTTAATTTAGTATTAGTAATTTATCATATAACGTTTATAACGTAGATTATCTTCATCAGCTTGTTTTGATTTTTTTTGAGAAATTGTCTCATTCTCCATTATTTTTATAAAATTAGACTGAAAGCAAAATAAATGTTTGAAAATAATGCTTTTACATACGTGAAACTATAAAAAACGATATAATCATCATTCCAGGAACATAATCATCATTCCGGGAACGCACGTCATGTCCGGGAACGTTCCCGGAATGACCGTTCCCGGAATGACGTTTCTACATAAAAATCCGTATTAAATAAATATTTACCACTGAAACGAGATTTTTGGAGGGTAATATAAAAAAAGGTTACATTAGTCTTTAAGAAATATTCTATCAAAAGTCATTTACTTATTTTTTTCTTACAATTATTGACGTTCCCGGAATGACGCTGAATTGATGTACGGTGCCAAATTTTCGAACAAACCTGTGCTTACCTTCTAAAATTTTCACATTTCAATGAAAAACACACAGGTGATCCGTTTGAACTTGAGTGTTTTATATAATTACCCGGTAGCGCTATCTGTCGCGTTTTCCTGAAAATTGATATTTAAAAAAACACCATGCGTTCCCGGAATGACGCACAAATTGTGGGACAAACTTTGAATTAAATTTTCAGAAAAAATAATATTGTATAGATTAGGAAACTTATAAATATCATTTTATACTAAAATGAACTAAGTTAACAAGTACCTTTGAGGTAATCAAAAAATTATTTATTAGGATTTTTAGCTGTTGTTATCGGCGGATTGGTACTTGGGGACGCGTTCCCGGAATGATTTTTCGGGGGTATTTCATGAAAAAAAATGTATTCAATGAATAAATTAAAAAAAATCTTTTTGATGTATTGCTTAAACGAGTTGATGTGAATAATTTTTAGTACATTATTTTAATTAGAATGAATAGATTCAATGATTTAAATCACTGGGACACGAATTTACCACCTTGGTGATTTTGAGCCATATATACATAGATTCCTGACAGCTGATTATTATTAGACAATCGATAAAAATAACAGAAATCAGATACTTTTCTACAATCGACTCAGGGATTGTGTAAATAATTATCAAACCCCCGAGACGAAACGTGGATATAGCAGATTAACATCGGTCCCTCTAACTCCGTTTCAGTTTGTGATTTCGAACAGTCCAGCAGAGGTTAAAAATCTAAAATAGTTTGCAGAATTATAAAAATGAGCAAGCTTTGGATCAGCATCGCTGATATAGCAGGAAACGGATAAGTGTCACCGAAATGTACTAACAATCATTATTAGAATCATTCTGGTGATTCTTTTGATGATAAATGGAACATTTCCGTGGCGTCATTAAAATGTTTCGCTTCTAAATATGTATGTATATATTCATGGT
This sequence comes from Rhogogaster chlorosoma, assembly GCA_944452935.1. Taxonomy (NCBI): domain Eukaryota; kingdom Metazoa; phylum Arthropoda; class Insecta; order Hymenoptera; family Tenthredinidae; genus Rhogogaster; species Rhogogaster chlorosoma. The sequence continues at coordinate 9,488,262 of OX101803.1, read as the reverse complement.
GGCTAAAGTTGAGCTCAGGGTAAAAATCTGAAGTCGTTTGCGGAATCATAATAATGAGCGAGATTCGCATCAATATAACACTGATTGTGAGGTACAGATAAGTGTTACCGAATTGTATGTACAAACAATCATTGATAGAATTATTTCGGTGACCCTTTATTCATCATTAGATGAATTGTACATTTGTGTTACGTCATCGAAATGTTTCGCTTCCAAACATGTATATATACCTACATAGATTCCTGACAGCTGATTATTATTTGACAATCGCCGTTCAAACGCGTGGTTTGAATTCTCGAATGAATACCTAATGAAGGTTGTTGCGGACGATTTTTTACCTTCGGCGATAAAAATAACATTAATCAGATACTTTCTATAATCGTCTTAGGGATGGTTTAAATATTTATCAAACCCTCCAGACGAAACGTGGGTATAGTAGATTAACATCGGTCCCTCTAGCTGCGTTTCAGTTTGTGATTTCAGACAGTCTGGTAAAGGTAAAAAATCTAAAATCGTTTGTAGAATTATCAAAATGAGCGAGCTTTGGATCATAATAGCAGGAAACGGATAAGTGTCACCGAAATGTAATAACAATCATTAGTAGAATCATTCTGGTGACTCTGTTGATGATAAATTGTACATTTCCGCGACGTCATCGAAATGTTTCGCTTCCAAATATACACATATCACATCTCGATATTATGCATCTTGGCACCGCTGAAATATAGAAAAGCGTCATCGAAATGTACAAACAATCATTAGTAGAATTATTTCAGTGGCTCTTTTAATGATAAATTGTTCATTTCCGTCACGTCATCGAAATTTTTCGCTTCCAAATATGTATGTGTATATTCATGGTGGCTAAGTTAAGTTGAGCTTAGGGTAAAAATCTGAAGTCGTTTGCGAAATCATAATAATGAGCGAGATTCGCATCGATAACGCTGATTGTGAGGTACAGATAAGTGTTACCGAATTGTATGTACAAACAATCATTGGTAGAATCATTTCGGTGACCGTTTTAATGATAAAGTGTATATTTGTGTGACGTCATCGAAATGTTTCGCTTCCAAATATGTATATATACATAGGTTCCTGACAGCTGATTATTATCAGACGCTCGATAAAAATAACAGAAATGAGATACTTTCTACAATCGACTCAGGGATCGTGTAAATCATTATCAAACCCTCCAGACGAAACGTGGGTATAGTGGATTAACATCGGTCCCTCTAACTGCGTTTCAGTTTGTGATTTCAGACAGTCTGGCAAAGGTTAAAAATCTGAAATCGTTGGCAGAATTATAAAAATGAGCGAGCTTTGGATCATGATAGCAGGAAACGGATAAGTGTCATTGAAATGTACTAACAATCATTAGTAGAATCATTCTGGTGACTCTGTTGATGATAAATCGTACATTTTCGCGACGTCATCGAAATGTTTCGCTTCCAAATATACACATATCACATCTCGATATGTATCAGCACCGCTGAAATAAAGACAAGCGTCACCGAAATGTACGAACAATCATTAGTAGAATTATTTCAGTGACCCTTTTAATGATAAATTGTTCATTTCCGTGATGTCGTCGAAATCTTTCGCTTCTAAATATGTATGTATATATTTATGGTGACTGATTATTGATTGACAATCGCTATCAAATTCCGTGGTATAGATTCTCCAGTTAATAATGAACGTTATGTTGCGTACGATTTTTGACTTTCACCGATGAAAATGATACGTGTCAGACGATTTCTACGATCGATTTGGTGATTGCACAAATCACTATCTAGCTCTCGGGACAGAACGTGGATACAGCGGATAAATAGCGGATACCAATGCACAAACGCATAAATACTTATACTGTGCGTTGTGTCCTATTGGGAATACAATCAGTGCATTCTGTTATTTAATCATCAGGAATTCTGTTATATTCCAGACAACTAACTAACTAACTATATCCAAGGCCTATATTTTCCATACGTGGCTGGCCTCGTGTTATATATAATGTTAAGGTGCTTTTTCATGCACGTCAATTGACGCTGATTTCGAGTGTAAAAATTATGAATTATACATACTTTATTAGTTTGACGCTCAGAATCAGTGTCAATTGACGTGCATGATTGAAATCCTTATGGTTGAAATCGTTGTTACGCTTTTATCCAGACTTTTATATCTAATGTATATATATAATTTATATATATGAGGTTGTATATACAGTGTCACGGAAATGCACAAATGCTCAGAAAAAATCTATATATATAGTGTCACCAAAATGTACAATTCATAGTAAATTGTTTCTCAAATCCACATGGTTTTTCAAAATCTAATTTGGTTTGCGGGGTTGAAAAGTTCACGTCATTTTACAGTATTTTCAATGAAAAAAAAATAGTGTCACCGAAATGGCTAAATCTCGTACATATATATATATATATATATATATACTTTTAGAGAATGCAAGTCCTCCTCATCTTTTATTCCTAGAACGAAAGAATCCCGAATTTGTTCGACCGAAAAAACCGAAACGCAGAGAGTGAGATTCCGGTTGTTCCATTAGTTTTCAGAAGGTTTTCAGTTTAAAAATCCAGTTTAAATAACGTTTTCAGAAGGTTTCAATTTAAAAATGATCGCCGATAAATCTAATATTCAGGGCAACTTTTTAAAAAATGTGAAGAATGGCATTTTTGAGTTGGCTTAAATATAAAAAAAGTTCAAAGAAAAAAATTATTTTTCGTGATTTTTCAATAAATATATAGAACCATATATATCATATTAAAAATATGAAGGAAATGTAAAAATGTAAAATATGGATAGAGTTATTGGCTGGACGATCTAGAATGGAATACCTCCCCCCTCCATATACCCCATATACATATATATAGGTATATGTCTGTGCATATAATTACATTCATTCAGTTGTAATTATTCTTACATTCATTCCGTCAGTTTTAATTATTTTACATTATTAATTCAGTTTCATTAATTATGTATTATAAATAATACATATTATACATAATTAAAACGGAAGTTCATCTTGTGCAGTAAATATATAGATACTACACGTGTCACTCCAAATTGTGTATCATATTTGAATATCGCGCGGGGTCAGTTAAAAAGTGGCCCATGGTTCCGCCAGTCCCGTTTGTTGAAAGTGCGGAACGTATGGCATATGGATCGCCCGGCACTCACGTAAAAATATATCTTGTGAATTGTTTGTGAAAGTGAAGAACAAGAAAAGTGCATATTAAACATTACGGGTAAGCATGCACATATACTTACAATAATTATATTTTCCACAGATTTCGTGGATTGTATTGTCTTGTTATGCTCTGACATGAGTATAAATAATTCATATAGGTTATATTGGGCGCATGCATGCCCACACAAATATATATAACTTTTGTCTCTGCAACGTCTAGGCATATATTTTGTAGCAGGTATACATAATCGAGTAATTATATACATATATATATATACAGAGAGATTCTGTGGAAAGTTGTAAGCCGTGAGGGTAGGCAACCCGCATATTTACCGAAACGGCAACGCTGTCGTAGGGACAGTTGAACGTCTGCACCTACAGATGACGTAGCGACAGCTGTCACGTCGTTGGGTCAGAATCAACATACAGAGTGACATATTTGAGGTTGATCGTAATATAACTAGTAGGACAACGGGAATCGATATTAATTCGTAAAGAAGTGGTAACGAATTAACGAATTGATTGCAGATGTCGATTTCTGTTTATTTGCAACATTATTTGGGTCCAAACAATCGTCGGGGTGAAATTTACGAATCATTCTAATAAAGGTAACCAACAAATGTCAAACGATGATAATTCGTAATAAAATCGTGATAAAGTTACGAATTGATCGCAGATTCTGAGTCATGTTCATTTGCGAAATTATTTACAAGCTAGCAGTTCCTCGATGACGGACTGACTCATCGCATCACTTCGACAACTACGGTCAGAAACACAGCGATGCAGATTCGATTCAACGAGCAATCTACGAGACATCTCTGACGTAGCAGACAAAACTCCAAATCTCTTCACCGCCTAAGAAGTTTGAAAGTACAGTCTTGCGGAAATCCTACAGCCGATGCTGTCAGCCTAGCTTCGAAACAGACTTACGTAGATCACCTGTTTGCCTACCGATAATCTTGTACAAGTCTCAGCGAGAAATGAATTAATTGAAAGTATTGTTCTGTAAGTAAACGTAATTACGCCTTTGATAGCTGAATGGAATAAAGCGTCGCATATTTGTAAAAATGATTACATTACAATGAGTTTCTATCATGTAATACCATTTTTTATTCATTAAACGTAGTACAATAACTATAAACTAAATGCGTTGTGCCGACGACATGCCGACTTCTTAAGCAACTTTCGAGATAAGCTTCTGACCGTTTTCTGGAACTATGCGCAGTATTTCCGCAAAACTGTGCATTAAAATTATTAGGAGGTGAAAAAACTTGGGGTTTGCTGCTACGTCAGAGATGCCTCGTAGATTGCTCGTTGAATCGAATTTATATCGCTGTGTTCCTGATCGTAGTTGTCGAAGTGATGCGACGAGTCAGTCCATCATCGAGGAACTGCTAGCTTGTAAATAATTTCGCAAATAAACATAACTCAGAATCTGCGATCAATTGGTCACTTTATCACGACTTTATTACGAATTATCATCGTTTGACATTTGTTGGTTACCTTTATTAGAATGATTCGTAAATTTCACCCCGACGGTTGTTTAGACCCAAATAACGTTGCAAATAAACAGAAATCGACATCTGCAATCAATTCGTTAATTCGTTACCACTTTTTTACGAATTAATATCGATTCCCTTTGTCTTACTAGTTACATTACGAACAACCTCAAATATGTCATTCTGTCACTTGATTCTGACCAAACGACGTGAAAGGTGCCGCTATGTCATCTGTAGATGCAGACGTTCGACTGTCCCTACGACAGCGTTGCCGTTTCGGTAAATATGCGGGTTGCCTACCCACACGGCTTACAACTTTCCACAGAATCGCACTGTATATATTAGGGCGATTCAAAAAAAAAAAAAAATTTTTTTTTTCTCCAAACAAACTCAACAGTTTCGTTTCGATGTCAAAATACGCCTGTCAAAATTTGAGCTCTTAATATTAATATTAAGAGTGTCCTCGTCGCACTTTTCTATTTTCCATAAGAATAACATAGGAAAAATCATTTTTGCTTATTCTGATTTTTGTACGCTACAAAGGACTGCTCAAACAGTAAATCACTACACATATTCTTGTAGAGAATTAAACGCTCTACAAAAAAGGTCTCTTGGTTTATTTCGATAAATCTAACCGTTTCAAAGTTGGTTTTTCCAAAATCGCTAAAAAAATTTCAAATCTGTTAAATTTATGGAAAAAGACCAGGAGACCTTTTTTGTAGAGCGTTCAATTCTCTACAAGAATATGTATAGCAATTTACTGTTTGAGCAGTCCTCTGTAGCGTACAAAAATCAGAATAAGCACAAATGATTTTTCCTATGTTATTCTTATGGAAAATAGAAAAGTGCGACGAGGACACTCTTAATATTAATATTAAGAGCTCAAATTTTGACAGGCGTATTTTGATATCGAAACGAAACTTTTAAGTTTGTTTGAAAAAAAAAAAATTTTTTTTTTTTGAATCGCCCTAATATACAGGGTGCGCCAAAATGAAGTGCGTAAAATGATAGGGGGAATAGAGGGGGTCGAGCTGAGTAAATCGACCCCAAGAACATGTGGTCTCCGAAGTCGCGTTCGCGAAATATGGCACGTTAAAAAATCTCGCTACACGCCGGAATTTAGGCAACCGAATACACAGCTGGCAACGGTTAACAGTATTGTTGACAAGCGCGCTCAACTGCTGATGTAAACCATAACACTTTCAAATCTACGAATTTCAAATGTCAACACTCTTGGCATTCAATTTTACACATAAACATAGCAACAAGTAACCAAGCTAGATGTAATCTTGTATGACAAGTGTGTTGACGTTTGAAATTCGTAGATTTAAGGGGAGGAACCAGTCATATTTTACAGACCTGTATAAATTCTCGAATATCTCCGAAACGGAGTAATCAATCGGATTGTCCTTTCGGCAGTCGATGTTTGAAGAGTAATGACATCGAGTTTTCTTGTAAAATTCATGAAATCTTTATTTTTTTTTTTTTTTTGTGCGTCGAAAAATGCGGGCGGGTGACTTATTTCGACTAGCATCAGTGCCCACGCATCATTGACGCGGACAAAAGTATGTAACAGCAAGTCTATACGGTATGACAAGCACACCCATTACAAAACATCTTCGTTCCATGCAGTAATAACGTAGAAAAGTGTGAAGTACGATTTCGTTGTAATTAGCGATTAAAAATTGTTGGGCAGCCATGGTAAATGGTTGGGTTGTCATGGCAATCCTTAGTTTCCGAGATGCCCGAGAAAGCGCAGAGTCGTTTCGTCGGTACTGCAGACGGTGGACTGCATTTTTGGTTCGCCTGGTCGCCGCGGCACAATGCGGCGTTGGCTGTTTTAGCCCAGCTCGGCCGGCGACAGCCAGGGCAGGGGCGAATCTATTATATTTAGCACAAAGCCAGTGACGTGCGAATATTTTGTGATAATATTTTCGAGCCCCGGAAATTTTTTTTTCTTCTGTTTCGGTGTAAAGTGCAGCAGGAAACGGTAAGTACGACTAAGTTGTATTACAAATGATAATTCTATTCTCTTTATCGCCTGTTATCGATTACTTACGCATCCCTCTGCGAATCCGCTTGTTTTTTTCCAATCTGTTCGAAAATTTTACAAGTTTATTTTTATTTTTTGATCTCCGGAGCAGCGCCGTGTTTAGGCACAGGCTAACTAGGCTGAAGCCTAGGGCGGCAATATTTCAGAGGCGGCAAAATCACGTGCGGCCAAGTTAAATGCTCTTTCACTTCTTTATATTGAGACAGAATACATGCGGAAAATCGATTTTAATGACATCATAAAATCATTTGCAGAGAAAAAAGTCCGAAGGAAACAATTAACGCAGCTTATTTCGTGAAAAATTTAATTTATTGAAAAACTTTCGCCGAAGGGTAGGGCGGCGGCGGCTACCTAGCCTAGGGCGCAAAATAATGCTAACACGGCGCTGCTCCGGAGACTCCGTATTTCGTTTCCTACCGATTGACATAGGCCACAAGAGATGTTTTCTTTTTTATGTCTCGCGATCTTCATAGACCCCGGATATATATATGGGGAATTCTCGCTCATCCGGGACATTTTTCTGTGCATGAATTACCGATGTCACGCTATTTTAGTGCCACGCAAGATTTTGGTTCTTGGCCAATCCCTAACAACAAATCCAGAGTCATATTCCCTAATTTCAACTGGTTCAGAAGTTATTAGATTTACAAAATATAAGAAAATCAGTATTCGAGCGTATCGCACTATCTTCAAACATACGTATCTTTGGTACGGGGGGTCCAAAATATATTTTCAACCAGTGCCCTAGAATCAGAAAACTCCCACCTTTCACGCTGTAATATTCAAAATTTTTGGAAAAATATTGTTGCCCACGATTTTTACAATTTATTTTTGTTTTTCGTCCTGTGACCGAAGGGCATTAATTTTTTTGATGAAAATTGGACTGTAGGTAGATCTTCATGTACTCAAAAGACCCTGCAATTTTTAAGAGGGTGTTATTTTTCCTTTTTTTTTTATAACTTTTCAAGCTTATTTTATATGCTTTAAAAAACAAAAATTTTTTCTCAAAGAAAAAGAATTTTCCGTACGTCTCAACCTCACGTGAAGGAAATACGCCTGTCCCTTGAAAAGAAATAAATCATTCGTTTTGATTTCGTTGCGAAAGAAAAAAAATTAGAAAAAAAGCTTATAAAAAAAGCCGTAAAAAATTATGAAAAAAAAACAAAAAAAATTATACCCTCTTTAAAATTGCAGGGTCTTTCAAGTACATGAAGATCTACCTACAGTCCAATTTTCGTCAAAAAAATGTATGCCCTTTGGTCACAGGACGAGAAACAAAAATAAATTGTGAAATTCGTGGGCAAAAATAGCTTTTCAAAAATTTTGGATATCACAGCATGAAAGGTCAGAGTTTTCTGATTCTAGAGCACTGGTTGAAAATATATTTCGGACCCCTCGAACCAAAGATACGTACGCTTGAACATAGTGCGGTGCGCTTGAAAACTGATTTTCTCATATTTTGTAAATTTAATAACTTCTGAACCAGTTGAAATCAGGGGGTATTACTCTGGATTTGTGGTTAGGAATTGGCCAAGAACCAAAATCTCGGTCCACCCGAAAATCGACAATTCATGCGCAGAAAAGTGCCCCGGATGAGCGAGAATTCCCCATGTATGCGTCTTATTCGATTGCCTATCGATTGACATAGAATATAAATGTTTTCTCTTTTTTTTTTGGTTTCGAGAAATTCCGGATTCACGCCCGTTACCTGATTTTCTATCGATTGACATCAGTTTGAAAAAAAAAAATTCTTTTCTGATTCTCATATATCATTTCAAACTTCAAGCGCGAATATCTCGGAAATCGCTGGATATTTCGGGTTCTTACCCCGATGCTTTTTTGTAGAGGGGATTTTTTTCGATTCATCTATCCCTTTCCGAACCCGATTCGAGTATTTTTAGGGATCGGAGTTATTTCGCATAAGCCATGTGCGTTCTCGACAGTCCCAACCAACAAGTCGCCGAGCTACTGTTTGCCGCGCGCGCACGCCCTCGGCACCGCGGCGACAAAGCAGCTGTTTGCTTTTCACGCGGTTGATATACATCACTTGATTCGATCGCTGCCTAACAGTCTTCGTTCCGAACCCTGCGTTGGAGTAAGTAACAAATTTGTGAACTCGGCAGGCTTCCCTGTACCCTTCTTATCCTTTTTAATTTACCTTTACTCTCATTCTGTCTTCGATTATGCATCCATCACGTCTGTTCCTTTATATACTTTATATTACGTGTAATAATTACTTCGTCGTTTATAATATGCCGATGCCTAATATTGCTATAGACATGGTAATAAACGATCTATCTAAAATCTATCTAATTATCTAACGATCTGTGTAATCTAATAACTTTACTTCACTTTACTTTACTTTACTTTACTTTACTTTACTTACCGTACTGTTGCTGTTCTTTATTTCTTCCACCCTAGGGGACGCGTCCCATGGAAATAAACCTATTCTATTCTATTCTATTCTATTCTAATTTATATATCTATTCATGTTCTGCTTGATAAAATAATCATTCGCTGTATTATTTGTGCTCTAATCAGAATATGACCACCGAGGAGATCGCCGCAGAGCTGGCGCTCTTGAAAAAGGCCCGCGCCGAGGCCGAGAAAGGGTTGGCCGAAATCTGCGCGATGAGGCAGGAGGTGAGGGAGGAGAAGGAGCGGATAGAGAAAGAGAGAGAGAAACTTGAAGAAGAGAAGCGGGAGATGAAGAGACTAGAGAAAAATAAGGAGACGGAGAAAGACAAGGAGATGGAGAAAGGTATAGGGACGGAGAGATCGGAAAAGGAGAAGCAGGAGAGAGAGAAACGAGAGAATTGGGCGCGGGAGATAGATAAGCGGATAGAGATGGAGAAAGATAAGGAGATGGAGAAAGACAAGGAGATGGAAAAAGATATAGAGACGAAGAGATTGGAAAAGGAGAAGCAGGAGAGAGCGGAACGGGAGAAGCGGGTGGAAAGAGAAAAGGACAGGGGAGAGAGACGATCCAGGGAGGCTAGAGGGAGTAGACAGGTGAATATATGATATTTTACCGAATTTGTCAGTCAGTATGCGCAAAAATAATCATCCGCATAAACGTTCTTCTTTTTTATCGACGGTTTCAAAACTTGTCTCATTGTCAACCCATACATGTGATTGCATGATACAATGATATAGATTCGTAACAATATTACGCAACAGAAAAAAAAGAACGCTGCTTACAGCTCATATTTTTTCTATATGGAGTCTTACGAATAAAATATGCTAAGATCTTGATGCTGTTATCCTCAGTCGTTGTCGATTCGATTCAACTACGTCACTTCTATAGTCAATTTATCATCGAAGTTATTAAAGATTTAACTACTGATTTTCAGTCGCTAATTATTTCTTCCGTATTAGTAATTCTAGTTTCGTCAATTACAATTGGTATATTTGTGTCCGAAAATAGAGCTGCCCTCTGTCATAATTTTTATAGTACATGGTTATTGCAAAGTGTTACGATTTCAAAGATTTGATTCAAACGTTTTATCCACCAGAGTTCACCCAAGCGAAGCAGGGGCGAGGGGCGGACAGTGTCGCAGGAACGGCACACCCACAACGAAAAGTGAGTATAAAATGATTTTACCTCCAAATGTATTGTCACGTACACGGCATTTTATCGGTTTCCCCATTTTTGTTCAAAGATATTTTGAGTTGCACTCAAGTACTCTACACTCGGAAGAACCATTAATTTCATCAATAACAATGTTCGCGGAAAACAGATTCTTATTCTCAGACCTTCATTTAAATAGTCTGCTGAAATTCAAATCACCTGCATCTTGAATATGATCGAAAAGCAGATTTCTAGTTAAAAAAAAAAAGCGTTATTCGAGAGGTATTTCGTTGCTCGTTATTTTTATTTTATTTTTTTCTTTTCGTCAAAAATTGGTCAAGTATCGATGAAAACTATATCTGTTTCAGGTACAGGTGGTCCAGCCGGCGGCACTGGTCCGTCCCACCGGGTGAGGACAGAAAGGATGGGAAGGATGGAAAGGGAGGGAAGGGTGGAGGCCGAAAAGGAAATGGCGGGAAGAGAGGCAGGGGTGGTGGAAGCAGGGGGGGGGGAACAAAATATGTTTTGAATTTAAAATAAAATAAAAACTAATCTAAATTAAAAAATTCATTTCTCTTTTATTTATTCCACCTAATCACACACGCTTCAAATACAAATACATGGATTCAAAAATATGTGCTCTGGTTGTCTTAGATCGTAATATTTGTCATGTCGAAGTTTTCTAAAAAAAAAATTACGTTGACTAAAATATCTGTACCCTGCTCATCAAGAAGCAATCTTGCTGTAAATTTGAAAACCCCGTTTTCGTTAATTTCGACAATATCATGTACGTAATATTAGTACTATAGCCTTTCTTTAATTGAGAAGACCGCAAGAACCGATATTCATAAACAAATATTGAAACATGTGCTTACCGGCACGGATGACCATCGAGATGGAGAGCTGGGGCTACATAGTGAGGTACGTACTTATTATGAGGTCGTTATAATTACGAAGAATCCTTAGATGAAATCACACTATTATAAAGAAAATATAATTAATGCTGTCGTTGCGCAAAGGGGACTCGTGCAGGTAAGCTTCGCACTGTGTCGTACCTACTCGGTACTCCTTCACCTGAGAAATTAATGACTATTGTATCAAAGCAATGAAGATGCGCAGCCATATTGCTATCACTATACCTATTATTAATTTTCCGTGACAACGCAATCTGTAAATGTGTAAAATAAAAATTCGCTTGTAAAGATTAAAAAAAGGGCACGTATTGACTTTTCGGAATTGAGAGAGGGTGTATTTAAGTGACAGAATGAATTTTTTTAATTCGAATTTTTATGCTTCAAAAGATAAACAAAAAAAAATAATGTACTACGTATACGTTTACATGTTGTTTTCCCAATTTGTTGACGTCAATTATTAGCTACTCGTGTAACCACGAGTATTTCCAGTAGCGCGATTCTGGATCTTTTAAAGATTTTTAACGACCAGTTAACGACCGTGCTACCGCTCAAGTTAGCGACCCTAGCAACCACCTAATTTTTTATAGATCGCCATCTAGCGAGTAAGAGTTGCAACAGAATTTCGCGAGACTCGTGCTTTTAGCCAATGGGAACCTTCTATTTCGTACCGTTTACGTATGTGCGTGACGACTCTAGCGGCATTTTTACATCCTGTGGTGCGTTTGTTATATTTTGAAAATATTTTGCCGCACATTGATTCAAAAATATATCATTCCTAATATCCCGCAGTATAATATCGTTAAATATCATATAATTCCATTCATATCACTTAATTTAATATTTGTTGAATAAATTTGAGTTTACTTGTTTTTGTTGGTATTTCTTTAAATTCGTTTATTAGTTTGTATCATTTCTTGTTATTTTTCATTTACTTATATTAATTTGAATTTTTGGACTTTAAAATGAGGTAAGTGTCTATAATTCAACGCTTTATTATAATAGGTTTTATCAAATTAAACACGTAAATCATCAATGCAATAAATTATAAAATATATAATCATAATTTTTTATACATACATATAACTATACTTATATACATATTATACATATAATTATACTTTAGTTCAAACGACAAACAAATCCGTGGACAACGAACAAACATTGATCAAAAATCTTATATAATCGATTATATGTCAACGCATCCGGATTTTGCTGCCGGGCGGTTTAGCGGGCCAACGGGTGCCGCTACTGCCAAGGAAATTTGGGACTCAATTGCCTTGGAGGCAAATTCCAGAGGTCCGGCGAAGACGGTGCCCCAATGGCAGAAGGTGAAATTAATACAACCAAAAATTTGAGATTATTAAAAATATTACATTCCTTATATACATAACAAATGATTTATTTAATTTGATTAGACATGGAAAGATTTGAAAAGTCGTGCCAGAAAGAAATCCGCAGCGCTATTGACCCTCCGGAATAAAACTGGAAATTTTCCAGACGATGCAGAGCCCTTGACAGCCGATGACAAAAAAGTATTGGCAACCATGGGGTCTGCTGCTGTCGAGGGCCTGAGGGGTGTGCGCGATAGCCTGCCGGAAAGTGTGGTAAATTTTCAACAAAAAACATGATGCAATCAACATTACGTAATAGTACTTTTTGTATAAAGGGGGTGAAACGGAATTTCACGCCCCCGTGGTCAGAAATATTATTATAATTATTTTTAACCAAAGTGCAATTTCATCTCAACCTACTATAACAATATACTTAAATATGATATTATAAATAATAACATCTAATAATATACCGTTTCATCCAAAAGTCATCGTTGAGAAAATTAATCAGTGGAGAGTACGATGTCCTCAACGATACTCGCGAGGAGGAATCATTATTTGAGGCATATAACATAAAGGTGAAGGTGCCTCCCCTGAAAATCGAAGACGACGCAGGTTACAGTACACTTGGTTAGCAAAATTATCAAGCAGTTTTTGAACGAGTTCTAAAACGTATAAAAATAAAACAAAAAACTCATTAAAAAATACCCATAATTTATGAAGCTTCAGATTCACAAGACATCGCCAGCCAGTCTGTCACATCACCAACAGAGGCATCAAAAATTGCACCATCCTCTTCCACCACACAATTATCATCACTCACCACCCAAACATCATCATCCACCACCCAACCATTATTATTCACCACACAAGCATCAACATCCACTACACAAGCATCATCATCCACTACACAAGCATCATCATCCATCACACAAGCATCCTCATCCACCACACAAACATCCTCATCCATCACACAAGCATCCTCATCCACCACACAAGCATCGCTACCCAGACACACACTCTCTACACGAGTACCCACGCGAAGAGCCCCTAAAAGACGTCACAGCGATGATAGAATGGCCCAGTTTGTTGCTTTGCAACAAAAGCAGAACGAAATTCTTGAAGTTAGATTCCATTACATATTTAATATATATCTGAAAAGTTACATGGCTTTAAACTTACACATGCGAATTTGTCTAATTTTTTCAACAGACGATGGCACAGGCTATGTTGATCTTGGCGCAAAATGAGTCCAAACGCCTAGACATAACCCGACAGCTCTTGATGGCGAAGAGTGGCGAGCCAGCTGAAAAAAACGCACACCTTTAGGCATTTATCAAAATTTACAATGAGAATTCAAAGAACAAAAATAAATATCATATCAACGGTGAATACTTAACTTATTCTCGTAGAATATGTAAACATTTTTATTGGAGAGGTGTGGTCAGAGTGTGTAACGGATATTTCATCCCGACCGAATCCCATTTTAAGGTCGACAAATTTAATTTTTCTATATGCAACCGTTATCAAAACGTTATATATGAATGAAAGATATTGAACAAAGTGTATGTGAAAACATACTTGATTTTGAAGCAAACCAAGAGAAGTCGACCCGAGAAGGGGGTTCAGTTGAGGTTGGATACCCCGAACCATCTCATACAGCATATCGCTGGACAATCTCTGCACGTACACGCCGACCTTCGCCAAGAGGTACTGCTAGTGCTTCTGCTTGTTCGGGCACAGGCATAGGCACTTCAGCAGGAGGAGCGTCTTCTTCTGCTGGAACGTCGTCAAACGGCAAAACGCCATAGTGCAAGCGCATATTGTGCAATATTGCACATGCGTTCACTATGTTGCCTGCCGCTTCAGGGTTGTACATGAGTACACGTTGCTGTAGTGTTACAAAAAATATGTATTGTCAAAAAAATGTTGGTAAATTGTTGCTCCAATTATTATACTTAATTCACACGAGCAGGATTAATCGTTAAACAAATACATAACCAACCTGCGACAAGCATCTCCAGACTACCTTGAGCACTCCGAAACACCGTTCAATAACAGAACGTGCTTTGCAGTGAGCTGCGGTATAAGCAAACTCAGGGGTGCCTACTTGTGCGTTGGTGATTGGCGTCATAATCCATGGCTCCAGAGGATAGCCCGAATCTCCTGTAAAAAATGCAGTAATAGTTAGGGAATATGCTACTATGGTGCTTTGCAATAAAACAAAATTCGAACAAGTTCATATCCTGCTAATTTGATGCACACATTAGCAGTAATTATTCAGTATAACGAGTATTTACCAAGCAACCATGTTCCACGTTCCCCGTCCGTGTAGCACATTTCCATGAGCGTCCTCACCGGAGACTGCGCCCAAATAGCAGCGTCATGACGCGAGCCAGGAAACCTGGCATTCACGTTTAATATGCGCAGATTCGGGTCACATACCTGAAATTGAGCACGGTTAAAAAAATTACACCTAGTATTACTACTACTTAGAGTAAACAATGTGTCAATTTTAACCAACCATCTGAACGTTCAAAGAATGGTAGCCGTGGTGGTTCACATATGCTTCTTCGTGCTCACGAGGAGCCAGAATCGCAACGTGTGTGCAATCTATAGCGCCAATAGCTCCAGTGAACGGTTGAGGCGCACGTGCGAATTTTCGACGAGCTTCCTCTCGCTCCTGTGGTGTTGCCGGAAACTTGATCCATTCCTGCAGCAAGTGATCGTTGATTGCCACCGATACTGCTTTCAAGCAGCGACTAACCGCAGTCTGGCTAATCGCGACCATGAAATCTTGCCCTATAGCACGCTGATATGAACCAACGGCATAGAAGCGTACCGCGCACAGGACCTATTAAATACAAATTTATACTCTATACAAACTACACATTATTGCTCCAATTCAAAATTGAGCGAATATATTTTGTACAAATTATACTTTGCGATGAAAAATATGTAACAAGTCTTGCTCACTTGGCATTCTACTGACAGCCCGTTGGAACGATCCCTGTCAAGATATGGTCGCAGGTGGTTGACGAGATCGGTAGCCAACTCCCTTGAAATTCTAAAGAATTGGCGAAATTGAACTTCCGGAAGTTCAAACGGGTTCTGCTCGTCTCGCAGTTGTCTGCGGGTGACCATCAGTTCGGCCACAGCGTCTTCCTCGTCCTCGGCATCTAGTACGGCGTTGGGTATCCACCCCATAGCCATCTTCAAATTATATAATCATTATTATATTAATAATTATTAATAATATTTATAATAGTATCTATAATAATTATTATTATTATTTATATTCATATTAATCTTTAAGGAATAAATTATAAACATTATGAAAATGATTTTAAGGAGCATATCGTTAAACTATGGGTAAAAAATAATATATAATATAATTGTAAATTCGCATACATACTAACCTTGACGTACAGATGAGATTTATTTATCTGATTGAACTGTGAATTCTGCTTGAGACGACGAAGAAACGATAGGTATATCGGAAAAGATCTTATACACTAATTACAACCTTATACAATAATAGATTATATGGTGATTAATTAATGATTACAAAGTTAAGACAATAAGATTAAGCTAGGTGGATGAAGAATATCAATTATGATGTTAATGGCAGTGAATGTGGTGAATCGCACAATATAAAATTGTTAAAAACTTTCGAGAGCTTTATACACGTCTATCGTGAACGATGGCGTCGTGTACAAAGCGACGCTAACAGGTTTTTTGGCGCCTTTTTCTTCTTCTTCTTTCCATTGATTGGCTACTGTAACCGGATAGGATCCATGTGCCGCATTTTTTGGCGCCATGGACTCAATGGTTGGCGCCAACTGCTAGTCGGGTGTTATAAACTGTCAAGAGCATCTACTCGCTGTCGCTGACTACAAGATGCTTTATTGAGACGCTAGTGACCCGTCTTGAAACTGTTTCGGCGTTAACTATCTATGTATAGTCTGACTAGCGCTCGGAGTATCACGCTTTCGCCAACCGTGTTTAAAGCCGTGAGCGTCGTCGTGCAACAATTTCGTGCATACCCGATTTCGTCAGACACGTGTGCAAGGTGTCGTCAGTTTTGTGGTCATAATATGGTATATTATATTATTATATCATTTGCAATTCCATACTCAGCGTTATAGGTTAGGTCAGGTTCGGGTAGATTAGGTTAAGATTCGCTCATTAAGGTCAATAAAATCATCACAGTTTTATTTGCCGACTGCATAAATTATTAGATTTACTGACACCGAATCGTAGAATTCATGATAGTAGGCAAGTAATACGATTGATATTATTGACTGTAATTAGCAAATCGTAACCTAGAACATAACCCTACCGCAAACCGCTCTCTATGATCGTAAATAACATTGTTCGAATAATTTCACGTCTCATATTGTAGATGTATCCAAAGATTGTAAACTATAAATCTCACAAGATGCGCATTTTCAACATATCTTCGCTCTTATAAAATCTAGAAGTGTAACGTTCTACACTTGCAAATTAAAGTTGCATAGTAAATTCGTGTGTATTACATACATCATTTTATACGTGTTGATTAATTTTAAAAGGCTATGTTATTGCTTCGCACAGGATATCTTTGACACGGATGACAGATTTGCTGATGGGATTGACCTCGGCTACACCCTCTCCCTGATGAGACGCACTATATTCGGACTATACTTTTCAAGTGATAAATAGAGTAAGCGCTTCATTGGTGCCAAATCGTGCACATTGAAAATTTTTATCATTCCTACAATTCAAGTGGCGAAAAAAAAAATTAGATCCATGTTAAATCGAAAAGATTTCTTATAAGCATACAACATGTAAAAGTTCAACCATCATCTGAAATTATATTTCATAGGTCTGCGCTGTTCGTATTAATGTCATCTGTTTGCACGTATGGGCCATTGGAAGATTTTATGTTGGCGATTGCCAATCTGTGACAAGTCACTCTGAGATACATCATAAAGGCAATCAATAATCACTTGCTTCGACGATGAATCAAGTTTCCTACATTTTGATTCTATTAGCGTTGGAGCATGATGAAGCTTATATCGACCACCATAACTAACACTCGTTGAATATCCAAATGGTGAGTTGAAATTCACCTAGTTTTATGTGAAAGAAACACACATATATTTGAATTCTATGAATCTTCTTCATTTCAGTAAATGTTACCGTCAGATTGGCATCACTTGACTCTGAGGGCTATTTGATGATACCGTCTTGGATGTGGTCCTTTTTAATACACAGTATTTTTTAAATCGTAGCACCAATAATTATTCATCGAACCTGCCAGCCTGCAAAATATTGTTGCACATGTGCAGATCGTCTGCTTCCTGTGGATCTGTTTACGGAATGCATTTTAAAGCTTTTATGTATTTTATTCGAATTAAATTAATTATACAGTATATAATGATATAAAAATAGACTTACTGGGTCTCTGACCCTCAACCTCATCGATTTTGCACACAATTTTTGATGTCATTTTTTAGATTCCACAGAGTGCTTATATTTTTTAAATATATTTGTTATGACAAATTCAATGTGCTTAGAATTTTTTAAATTAAACATGTCTTCGATTTCAAAAAATCCTGTATTAAATATACAAATTTACAAGCAGAACATTGTACTTTGTTCAATAAAATTTATTTTCGATTATATATTTGTTTTTTCAATTTTAAAACAGAAAAAATAGTTTTATTACATTTTATCTGCATTCTCTACTCAATAATCTACGGTTTTTCATGAGAAAACTATTATCCAAGGGTTAAGCTGTAGACACGTATTATTATAATGTAATTCCAAAAGAATGAATGTTCGCTTATGTAGCACGCGAAAAAAAAGGTCATAATTAAAAAGTTGTTACTTACTTACCTCCTTATGGATTAAAATTTACTATTCACCACAGAATACGGAAATTCTGATAGATCAGTAACTCGCGTATACCGAGATAACGCCTGACAACGGGCGTTAACAGGCGTTAACAGTCGTTAAAAATCGTTAAAAGATCCAGAATCGCGCTACAGGAAACGCTAATTGTCAATATCTACCATAAGATTTCCTTCACTTCGAACATTTCTGTCATCTCGGCGAGGAGATGCGAAACTGACTTATCGTTCGATCCGCTCTAAAGTGTTGTACAATAAATTCTGACTTTGGTGAAAATTATTTATCATCATTCTGGCCTCAGAATCGCAACTTCGTTGAGATTTTCCGGCTTTCGTGATGAAAAAATTGGACCGTTCCTCGTACGTAAAGGCTTTTTGACAAACCTTGTTACAGCACTTGCCTTCGGCTCGTGCCGTAAACCTTTCGTTTCGCCAAAAAAGCCTTTCTGAAAAACGCTTCCAGATTTTTTTTGGTTTTTTCATCAAGCCGTTCATGTCTTTCATATTTCTGCAGTTGATTGACAAAACCCATTTTCAAATACCTGGGAAAAGTTGAAAAAAATCCAGTGACTGACAAAGAACAGACCCCCATCATCAAAATGTGAAAAGAATTTTTTTGCGCTGAATTCAGAATTTTGAAATTTTGAAAACTAAAATCAACCATATCACAGAGATAAATTTGAGTAATGTCGTACTGGGAAAATCGTATGCGTAGGATTATATGGATCAAATCGTAAGCGTCAATTAAGGGTCAATTCATTTGTAAGTTCTCTGTTTCACAATTAATAATTAAATAAAAAAATTTTGCTTCACATTTTTGATAATAGCGGGCTGTACTATGACATTCTCTGGTTTTTTTTCGGAGAATTTCTTCAGATTTCTGAAAATGGGCTTTCCCAGTAAACTTCAAAAATGTATAAAGAATAAACAGCTTGATAAAAAAAATGTAAAAAAAAATTAATACCGTTTTTCACTTAGTAAAACGTTAGAAAAATACTTGGACTGATTTCGAGATGGTTGGGGTTTAACACTGGTCGAGTTGGCGTGAAATGCCCCATATATATATTTGTATTCCCGTGTATAATGATCGCCCCAATCACATCTGATAATTGTGTAATTAGAGTAAATAAATTTCATAATCACTTGCAAAAATTGTAAATTAGATGGAAAAAATAATGATTAGTCGACGTCAAATTACAAATGTAATTAATAATTGCTAATTAGTTAATTACTAATTCGGCAAACTCTTCAGGGACCCCGGAGCCATGCGTTTTATTCGATTGCCCATCGATTGACATAGCATATGAACAATGTCTTTATTTTTTTTATTTATGTTTTCGAGAGACTCTGGATTCACGTGGGTTACCTGATTTTCTATCGATTGACACGAGTTTAAATAAAAAATTTACCTTCCTTCTGATTCTCATATATATCATTTCAAACTTCAAACGCGAATATCTTGAGAACCGTTGGATATTTAGGGTTCCTACCCCCATGCTTTTTTGTGCAGTGAATTTTTCAAGATTTTTCAGTTCTCTTCAGAACCCGATTAGAGCATTTTTAAGAATCGGAGTAATTTCTCATAGGCCTCGTGCGTTTTCGATACAGGCATCAAGTCGCCGGGCCAGTGTTTTCGGCGCGCGCAAGCTCTCGGGTCCGCAGTGACAACAAAGTTTGTTTACTATACGCTTGACATCATTGTGGTTCCAAACATCACTGCGTGTTGTGAAGAAAAATATATAAATATATTCATAAATCCGGATTGTAAGGAACTTTATGAACGGCTTGTGATTTTTCTGATAAAACCAAGTAATTACCATTGTGATTTTGAAAATGGCAAAATTTAATGAAAACCGACGTTGCGTGTCTATTCGCCGACGGAAACGCGGAACATTACGTAAACAAGAGTAAGTACAGGTTTTTTATGATTGCGTTGGTTTCGTATGTTTTTAGGTAGCCTGTCCTACTGAAATAGGTAATTAGATTAGTCCCGATAGCTTATAGTCAAAGTCTATGTCATTTATTATGCAATGTAGATTGTGATAAAATCATCGCATGAGTTATCGGATTTGATACAAATAAACGAACATATTATATTGCAGATCGATACATTTATGTAAAACTGCATCAAAAAAAATATAGTTTGACACGTTGATAGTTTGATACGTTGACTTATATCATATCTGATATATCATGCTATGGCCTATACAGGGTGCGCCAAAATTAAGTGCGTAAAATGATAGGGGTAATAGAGGGGGTCGAGCTGAGTAAATCGACCCCAAGAACATGTGGTCTCCGAAGTCGCGTTCGCGAAATACGGCACGTTAAAAAATCTCGCTACACGCCGGAATTTAGGCAACCGAATACACAGCAAGCAGCGGTTAGCAGTATTGTTGATAAGCGCGCTCGACTGCTGATGTAAACCATACACTTTTAAATCTACGAATTTCGAACGTCAACACACTTGTCATACAATTTTACATCTAGCTTGGTTACTTGTTGTTATGTTTATGTGTAAAATTGAATGCCAAGAGTGTTGACATTTGAAATTCGTAGATTTGAAAGTGTTATGGTTTACATCAGCAGTCGAGCGCGCTTGTCAACAATATTGTAAACCGCTGCCAGCTGTGTATTCGGTTGCCTAAATTCCGGCGTGTAGCGAGATTTTTTAACGTGCCATATTTCGCGAACGCGACTTCGGAGACCACATGTTCTTGGGGTCGATTTACTCAGCTCGACCCCCTCTATTACCCCTATCATTTTACGCACTTAATTTTGGCGCACCCCGTATGGTTCTTCGTCAAATTTATTACAATAACATAATATCATAATCTGAATTGTATGATGATAAATTACATGCAGAATTCGTTGATAACGTTTTGTGATTTATCAAACGCCTGTTCTAGTATGGCACCGTCTTCGGATTTTGATTTTTTATTCAGCGTTAGAAGAGCAGTTCGACAGTTCATTGTTTCAATATGTAGTTATTTCTTTGCTCCAAAATTCACCGAATATTGTTTTGTATTTAGACCTTTTTTTTGCTCGAATATATCGGGATTTCCACGCGACACCGACTAGGGACGACCGAAATGTCTGATCGTTTGGGATCTGGTTGATTTTTTAAATCTTATACTATATATAAAGCAGATTTATTGCAAATTCTTATTGCATTCATTCTCGAGTATGAATTTCATACAAATTTGCCTCAAGAAATTAAAAATAAAAAGTATAGATATTGAGACACGTAGGTTTATCATTTTTGTAACGTATTTTCAACGACGGGGTACATACCCTCCAAACCAATTTGCTCAAAATCGCTGTTACGCCGTGATTTTTTCAGCAAATTACGGCGTTAATTAATTATAAGTGTTTCAACTATTATTCACAACTATATAATATTTGGACTTCGCGCAACGTAGTTCTCAGCTACCAATGAATAAGCCGATGAAAAAAACCCGGGAAAACATATATGATCATGTAAGGCCAATATTTCGTATCACTATATTAGGATTATTGACATGGTTCAATCGCAGTTTCCTTGTACTTATCTAGAAAAGGCCCGCCTAGTACGACTACCTCCAATTTTTTTTTTTTTTTTTTTTTTTTTTTTTTTTATGTTTGCTGTTTTCAGGAAGGCTGTCAATATGTACCGTGTGATGGAAAGCATATATAATTGTCAATTCGAAAAAAGTCAACGTGATATCGGTACTAGGCAATAGCATCTGATTTCAAATCTTTTTTTTATAAAATAATAACTGTATAATGTTTTCTTGGCATAAGAATGTATTTTTTGTGGGTGACTATCACATTTATATAACTAGGCGAAAGGTTTTTGCACCAAAGGTGATTTTCATGGGGATATCATAATAATAAAACAAAGCACAGCTTTGGAACAACGAATCGAGCCATTCTGAAAAAAATTGGTATTACTGTACACACTTCAGAGTATTTTATGAAATTTTTGGAGAAAAATCGAAAGTGACATACTGACCGAAAAAAAAGATTTTTGTGTAATTTTTGCGAAAATGGGCATTTTTGAAACTCGAAAAATTCAAAACAAATTTTTTTCTCAAAGTTCATATAAAACTGCAACATTTTTGTCTGAAACATTTTTCTGTTAAATCAAATGCTCGCGAGATATAACGGTATTTTGAAAATATTGAAATGTTGAAAAACTCGAGAAAAAGCCATCCAAAAATTTGGAAATAATTCACACTGTTTTTTTTCATAGAATCAAATAATCTGACTAAATGTCAATTTTTTTGAGAGTCGACAACTTTCTGACCGTTCGAAACGGCGTGGAATACCTCATATACATTTTTATTTTATCTTTACTTTGCAATTAGACTTGAGAATGAATTTCCGAATAAAATTCGTATTCTGACGGGAAATTTGATAAAAAAAAAAAATGATCGTGTATACATACGTATACAAGTTCATATATGGAGTAGAGTATACATGCACATATATATTTATTTGTCCGTGACTAAGTAAATAGTCATATATGCACATAAACGTCTATGTTCATATGGGTCATTCCATATCAATTCAACGACGTTGTGACGTCGACCCTCTTCGATTTTTTTGATTTTTTGATATGTTTTTATACATGTCGAAAGAAGTCTTCAGCTAAATTTTTAGCTCTCTATCTGCACCCATTCCGGAGTTATCAATTTTTGCTTAAAAAGTGTATATCTTTGACTATAATTATGATAATCTCACTTGATAGGGGGTAATTTTTTTGTATTTTCAACGTCTTTGTGAAACAAAATTATAAAACTGAAAAAAAAAAAAAATTCTATGCTTTTTCGGCCATTTTTAGTCCAAAAATTATTTTTTAGTTCAATGGGACACTTTGGATTATTTTCAAAAAAATTCACTAAATTCTATATTAAAAATCAATTTTTTTTTTTTGCCATAACCCAAGATGGGCTTCAAATAATTTCCAGTAAAATAAATTGAAAAACAATTTTGGTTTTCTGTAATTTTGATTTATTTTGCTTCTGAGATCAAGTAATTTCTCCAAATAATCTCAAAATACATAACTTTTCTGCTACATCTTATATCTTATTTCATTCACTATCATTACAGACTTTTTTTTCTTATTATTTTTATTACTTTATGCGTTTTTATTCCCGTTCATCTATAAAATCTTTTTACACTACTTGTGTTATCAGTATTTGGTATCGCAGAATGAATTTGTATTTTGAGACTATTTTAAGAAATTACGTGATCTTAGGAGAAAAATAAATCGAACTAGCGAAAAAAACTGTTTTTTAATTTATTTTACTGTAAATTATTTGAAGCCCATCTTGGGTTATGGCTACAAAAATTTTTTTTGATAGAATTTAGCGAATTTTTTTTTAAATAATCAAAAGTGTCCCATTGAACGAAAAAATAATTTTGGGACTAAAAATGGCCGGAAAAGCATCGAAAAAAAAAATTTGTTTTGCAGTTTTTGAATTTTGTTTCGCAAAGACGTTTAAAAAAAAATGACCCTCTATAAAGTAAGATTATCATAATTATAGTCGAAGATATACACATATTAGGAAAAATCGATAACCCCGGAATGGGTGGAGATAAAGAGCTAAAAATTTAGGTGAAGAGTTCTTTCTACACGTATGAAAACATATTAAAAAATCAAAAAAATCGAACAGGGTCACCGTCGCAACTTCGTTGAATTGATATCACCTCTAAATAAACGTATGACCTGCGTAAACACAGAAATGAACATACGCGTGCTTCATATACATTAGACTGTGTCAAAATAACTTTTTTTTTTTTTTTGATTAAATAAATCTAAAAAATTTCTTCAATATGAAACGAAAATTCTCATAAAGTTTGAGCTCAATATCTTTAAAATTGAGCTGGCGCAAAGGGGGGTCCCTTTCCCATCTAAAATACATGGAAAAAAAAAAATTTCTTAGTTTGAGAATAACTACATGAATAAATTTTTTTTTCAATTTTGTTACACACCACCTTATAGGAAATTCAATTTTCTACAAAATTGTTCCTATGTATTTTGTCTCTAAACTCAACATAAACAAAGTTACATAGCGCTGAAAGGGGAAAAAAAAAATAAAAATCGAATATTATTCCCCTATTCAGCGCTATGTAACTTTGTTTATGTTGAGTTTAGAGACAAAATGCATAGGAACAATTTTGTAGAAAATTGAATTTCCTATAAGGGAGTGTGTAAAAAAAAATTTAATAAAAATTTATTCAAGGAGTTATTCTAAAACTAAGACATTTTTTTTTTCCATGTATTTTAGATGGGATAGGAGACCCCCCTTTGCGCCAGCTCAATTTTAAAGATATTGAGCTCAAACTTTAGGAGAATTTTCTTTTCATATTGAAGAAATTTTTTAGATGTATTTAATCGAGAAAAAAAAATGTTATTTTGACACAGTCTAATGGGCATATACCTATATGTTTTATATCACGGAAATTATTCAATCTAAGCCGCTTTTACATTCAATTATCCAGAAGCAGTTTCAGGTGAAAAAACTTCATACTCAAAATTGAAATTCATTAGATATTGTTGGTTTGGTACGGAATTACATCGATGTAGAATGTTTCTTCTAAATTTCGAAAAGATTCAGTTCACGATGTGATCGATATGCTGCACCAATCGCCTTTTTATCAGTAGCTGAAAACTACGCAATACGCCAAATCCAAATATTCTTCAATGATTGTAAACGATAGTTCAAAACACTAGTGATCGGCTGTGAAAAAACTGATCGTGAGTCAAAGAAAATATTCCACCACAGCGTATCAGCGATTTGAAACGAATTGTTTTAAAGTGTATATTTTCAAGGGGTGCACGAAGGTGGTTCTAAAAAAGGCGATATTTTTTCTTCCTCCTCCATTACGTGACAAATGTCGAAATATGAAATATGAAAAATGTGGAAACCTGTAATATCAAGTCAAATTCGAAAAATAAGCTGAAAATGGCTTGAACTAGCTTTTAAAAACTTTCAATATAGAACTCATCTTTGTGGAAAATTTTTCTTTTACCATCTATTAACGTTTTCACATACCTAATGGAAGGAAAGAAAAATATTAAGTTTTTTTGAACCATCCCAATGTACCCTCTTAAAAAAGTTATCGCAAATCTTATTGAATGGATTCTTTCAGTTGATAGTATAAGTTCTTTTTTTTTTTACGCGATTGCAATAATTCATGATGTTGAAAAAACGATGTATAATACGATTGTCAATTCGAAAATTAAGCCTAAGTCGGTCGTAATACTTTGACGTCTTATATATACTGTAACGAGCAATTTTCCTACCCGGAGGAACTAGATAGAAAAATAATTCCCGCACAAAGAGTACCAACGTGAATCTCACGCCAAAATCAAATAAATAGACAGAGAAGGTAATGTTGGGCGCCAGGTACACTGATGTACCAGATAAGAGAAAGCGAGACGGCACTAGAAGAAAGATCAAAATAAGCCACAAACAAAACGCAAAACTGAGCAGATAACCAGCTAGTTAGACGGAGAGGGGAACATGGGGGCGTAGAAATAACACACTTTAACTCGGCAAGATACGATAATTAACAAAACTCGATATAATCTCGATAAACCAGAAAAATAATACAAAAAAAAAAGTATCAATTCGGTAACTTAAGGTATGAGAAGCTACTAACAATACCAAAAAGGTCGAGATAAAATTACTTAACCGATAAATGCGCTAGCCGCGATCACGACTAGGTAGCTTACACACTATTTTTACTCGGTAAAATAAAGTAAAATAATAACGGAAGTAAACGGAACGGAATCGGTACGGTACTAAAGATCTCCCCAGAGCGTTACGGGTCCAGGATAAAGCAAACTTAATCTTAAGTAGCCTAAGATCATGAAATAAAGAGATGACCACGGCAATCCGTCAGACGCGGAGTTTGAAATCAGCCGTTAGGCGGCAACAAGGCAAGAAATGCGCTCGGAGACGGATGGTCGTGATCTGAACAGGAAAGAGCCTACCTTTCCCAATAAACACCAGTTCGTATAAAAAACGTATATAAAGGTCATATACCCTACGTTTATTCAGAGGAAAAATGTTCCTCAGTTAAACTAATATTTTACGTTTTTGAGAAACGTGTATATTGAAGCGTTTAATATCGACAAATATAGTACGTTCAATATACGACTTGTTATTCGAAATTATTTCAATATTTGTCGACCCTTATTCGTCGTATGCACTGTGACGTGGATTTTGTCAGACCCCGGATCCAGACCGGATCACTCGACCACGGGGTCGTCCAGTCGACAATTGGCTAAGAAAATTTTACTTATTTATTACTGTTGGGCGCCAGGCGGATAACCGCCACTTTCAAAATTCCAAATCAAAACACAATTACACTACAGGTACTCAGAGCGTCGGCTAACATCAGTACCGCGGAGAGGGGTCGGGATTATTATGAGGATTTAGCTAGGCGTTGAATAACGACTCGGAAAGTTTAAATTTAACAAAAATAATAACGAATTTATTCAAAAAAAAAATAGGAGATATAAAGAATCTACTTGCTTTCACGTACCCGGGGGTACTTCCCCTCGGATTTAGGACGGCTACAGGCCGTGTAACG
Source organism: Rhogogaster chlorosoma (assembly GCA_944452935.1). Taxonomy (NCBI): domain Eukaryota; kingdom Metazoa; phylum Arthropoda; class Insecta; order Hymenoptera; family Tenthredinidae; genus Rhogogaster; species Rhogogaster chlorosoma. The sequence continues at coordinate 9,461,215 of OX101803.1, read as the reverse complement.
GCGACCTGGCCGCGATTTGCGAGTTTTACAATAAGAAGAATCGACTAATACGCTCCCACGCAGGGTGGCAATAACAACTCAAAATTAGTTAATCGTTAACTCGACAAATCGGTCCTCTTGGGACAACAAATCAATTTCACAATTAACAATGAGACTTAGCAACTAACAAGACATAGCCTACGGCAATAAATAACAAAATAATAACAAAATAATGACTCGGATACTAATAGTAGATTCGAGTTCCAGAAGAACTAACAAAATAATGACTCGAATACTCGATAAGCAATCATATAGTCGAGCCTACGGCTCGAAATTAACAACAAAATAATGCCAGCGGCTCAGAATTCAACAAAATAAATAACAATAACGTTGCCGATCGTGTAAGGCGATCGGCACGCCCTCGAGAGGCGAAGTCTCTCGGAAGGAAATATTTACAATTTAATAAATAATAAATTAACTAAAACTAACTTAAACTAACTCTGCGGCGAATAAATAACGAATATAGTCTCTAAATCGCAGCTATACGACCAGCGCGAAACAATAGACTCGAGGTCTCAATAACAACGCTCTTCCCACAGGAGGGAGAGAGAACGATAGTGACCGACTGTCTCCGTCGCACTCGTGTGCGACTCGACTATGCTCAATACACTCAATACAATTCAATATCTTACACAAATCCTCAATAAATTAACTCAAAATATAATTCTCTAAAACATGGGGACACTGGTGACGGCCTACCCGTCGGAAATCGGTTTAATTCGATCCCAAAGTACGCTAAATAGCCTCGTGGCTGCACAAAGCAAGGCGGCAGACGGCCGTTGCCAGATTCAAATTAGTACAGGTCAGAATGGCTAACGCTTACCGTCTTCCAGCCATCGTACGAAGAGAACTTTTTCTCTTCTCAGATCCATCGCAGATCAGGATCAACAAGAAATCCCTCGGGGATGCTCACACACTCACTCAATACTAAAAGACCAAAGAGCCTCGAAGGCAACCAAAATCTCTCTATCGCAAACAAAATCTACTAAACGCAAAACAAATTAGTACGTCCGCTAAGCACGCTAGTCTAACGCAGAGTGATCTTAGACGGCATGGCGCCGATACGCAGGGGTGTCGCTAGGCCCTCGAATATCGATTTGCTAATCGACCGTGCGGCTGACGTCACACGGATGGCGCTACGCTCCTCGGCGCGAATCCTTTTGAATTTCGCCACGGCGTTCTTGCTCCTTCGTCCAGAGGAATACGGGTTGCAGGTTCTTGGCGGTGGCGGGAATCTCCTCCACCACCTTCGTCCCTCGATGCAGAGTGTCCTCGACACTCCCCCGTATCCTCGGTTGATATGGGAGGCAGTCTGGCAAGGACTAGCCTCACAAGCTTCGGTGGCGTACATCAAAAGTTAACACCCTCAGTGCTTTTCGATCGTAGGCGTGCGTCGTGGCGTTTGACTGTCGTAGCTTAGACTCAAAGCTTGGCCTCGTCGTCCACATGTCAGAGAAAAGTTTGAAAAGAAAAACAAAAGAATAAATAATCTATTTCATCGTTTCAAGTCGGTCACGGTCGTCTCTCGGAGTCAGTAAAGGCCTCGGGGCCATCCTAAACATTCATTCTAATGCCATTCACACTTCAACCCCCGCTTAATTAAGGTCGTGTCAAGGGGTGAGGAGCGCCTTGCAACATGCAATGTTACAACTCCCCCCCCCTTAGACGGACCACTGGGGCGGAAGCGATAGCAAAACTGACCCATGGACCGAACTCCGAGTGGCGGCCGCACACCGCGTCTTACGTCTACAGACTATACAGAGTCTGCTAACTTAAACGTAATTGTTCAGACTAAACTTTCCCCCGGGGAGGGAAGAAAAATAATATTTAAGAGATCCCCCGGTTCAAACTTAAGTCGTCACCCGCTACTCTCCTCCTGCAGAAGGCAGAAAGGCCAACAATCAAAATAACTAGAGGAGGGTTCGACTCCTCTCCAAACAAATAAACTATAATAATCAAATAAATTTCGAAAATACCGCGAAAAATCAGCAACAAAAAAAAAAAACAAAAACAATAAACTACACCAACCAACCAACCAAACGATAAGATACTGAAAGGCCAAAATCAATTAATGATACACACCAAAAAAAAATAACATAAAAGACTACGAACCAACACATCACAGAGCGTTCACACTCGAAATAACTCGCCCACCGGGCTTAGCGAAGAGTCCCATCCGGACTGCATCGCGCGTTCTATCCCGCCAAAGGGGAGATCCCACAACACAAAAAAAAACGAACAAACAAAAAAAACAAAAGTAACTAAAAGCAGAGTTTCAATATTCCATATATTCCCCGCGGGGTGGAACGACAAATCCGATTCGGGTTTCCTAGAAGAAAAAAAAACAACAAAACTCAAACCAACTTATCGCGACCCAAGGCGTAAACTAAACATGGCTTCAATGCTTGCAATAATGCCCTCGGGGCTTACGGGACGAGTCCAATCCAGACTTCTCCGCTCTTGCGCGACAAAACAAGAAAGGAAAAAAAGAACTACCCGAACAAGAAGAATGTAAACGAAAAATAGAGCTTCATTGCTCACTCACGCGAAACAAAAAGAACTAAAGACAGAGCTCCAATGCTCACATATACAGCCCTCGGGGCTACGCGAAGGGTCCAATCCGGACCTTCACCCACGAAAAGTAAACCCAAAATACTCAAAACAAAAAAAAACATTCAGCCAAACCCCAGTTACAGCATAACCCCCCCCTTTCCAGTAACACTCAACATAACGATCTTCTAGGTCGACTCTGGAATCCCTTGTTGCCCTATTGTCGGGCTGGCGCAGCCTCGGTGAGGAGCTTGCGGGCCTTTTCGAGCTCGCGTTGTTTAGCGAGCTTGAGGTGCCATCCCTGCAGTTGGTTCGGACAGGTTTCCGTGGTCGGCCCTGGCATTGAGCATAGTTGGCAGAAAGGCTTCTTCGGGCGGGGGCAGTGCCTGGCCCGATGCCCTGCCTGTCCACAATTCCAACAATTGGATTGTAAACGTCGAAATTCTGCTCGCTCTGCCTCGCGGATACTATGAGCTCTTCGTGCTTCGGCGGCCTCCTCGTGTACGCGTTGTGCGCGTCGGTCAGCCTCCTCGTGCTGCATGGCCCGCTGTGCTTCCTCTTTCGCGTGGTAGGCTAACTGCGCAGCCTCGACGGCTAAACGTTGTGCTTCTTCCGCCCTTCGTCGGGCGGCTTGAGCCTCCCGCTCGAGGGCTTCGGCTCGCCTCAGGGCCTCGGGAAGTCTGACGGCGCGTGGTTGGTAAGTCACCGGCACGTATCTGGGGTCTCGGGGAATAGCCCCCTGGGCCTCGGGTTGGCCGGGTAGAGCCTCTCTGACCGGATGGATTGCGAGGGCTTCTTCAGCGGCGAAGTGCCCGCGTCGTTGAAACTCGTGGGCTTCCGCTTGCCTGCCGGCCTGTATCTCCTGTTCGCGCTGGACCGTAGCTTGCACGCTCGCTAGCAGATCTCCGCAGGCCCCTTTTAGTGCCTCATCCCGAAGCGCGCCCTCGTGGACTGTAGGAAACGGTACGTTTTTGTCTTTCAGCTACGAGGTATTAGAATTCACTACGACTCCTCGGTGCGGTAGACTCAAAAGAAAATAGTAAAAAAAAACAAATTCGTCGGACCGACCGCAATTTCTCAAAATACAAGGCCCTAACACCCTGATTTCTACCTTGAGGGTAGCGTACTCTATCCATACCAAACAAAATCACAGAAAAGAAAAACGAAACTCTAAACCAAACGGCTAAAATAACAAAACATGCGCGAATTTTGTGACCTCAGGTCTCGTCGGAGGACGGATCTTCCTCTTCGGATTCACTGAGATCGACGTCAGCCTCCGGGGCGACGTACGGTTTGAAATCTTTTATGTGGTGTCGACCTAGAGTCCTACCTGTCTCATCCTCTAGTTCGTAGACGACCGGGGACACGACTTGTGTCACAATATACGGCCCCTCGAACTTGGGAGCTAATTTCGCGGCTATGAAATTCGCCGCCGAAGATAGGACTCGTTTACGCTTCCACACTCGATCTCCCACCTTATAATGACCGTTTCGGTGACGTCTGTTATAGTAATGCGCTTGCCTAGTGCGAGCAGTTTGCAAATGCCTCGTGGCTAGATCTCGCAGCTCTTGCAATCGCGTCATTCTTTCGGCCCATTTTGCTGGACACGGCTTAGGAATGGTCGCAGGACCTTCTTCTTCGCGTCGAAGTTGCACTCGCGGGCGTGGCTCGCGGCCTAAATTTAAAAATGCCGGGCTCACCTTCAGTGAACTATGCACCGCGGAATTGTATGCAAACCTAAATTCGTGTAAGTGAACGTCCCAGTTGCGATGGTCGTTCCCGATGTATGCCGTGATCATGGTCTTCAGGACTCTATTCACCCTCTCGACAGGGTTGGCCTGCGCGTGATATGGAGGCACGTGAGCGTGTACGATATTGTACTCGGCGCACATGTCATCTACGGCTTTATTCGCGAACTCGGTTCCGTTGTCGGTGAGAAATACCTCGGGTGTACCCCACCTTGACAAGATTAAATCTTCGAACTCAGCGATGATATTTTTACCGTTAGATTTTCGCAACGGCGCGCATTCCACCCATTTGGTGAATAAATCCTCGAAAACTAGCAGGTATTCGTAACCTGAGCGGCTACGGGGAAACGGACCCATTACGTCTGCTGCAACGACAGTCCATGGTTGATTCACTACGCGATCTCCTAATAAGCCTGCAGGCGGAGCTTGTTCGACCTTGCACTGCTGGCATTGTTGACATTTACGGATTGCAACTACAATATCTCTAAACATACCAGGCCAATAATACTCTTCGCGTATTCTCGCGTACGTCTTTTCGACCCCGAGATGACCTGCTTGCGGATCTTCGTGAGACTCGGCGAACGCTCGAGCACGATGCTCTGCGGGCAATACTAATTTCCAAGGGTTGAGCTCTTCAACCACAGGATCGGTCACCGGATTTGGTCTAAAATAATATAATCGGCCTTCAAAAACCGACCAACCTCTATATTTCTTCGGTGTCTCTAAAACTTCGCGTACTCTACGAGTGTACCACGGGTCTTGCGCCTCGTTGATCGCAGCTAAATGTTCGGCCGCGAGGTCTTCGACCTCGTCTTCGTACATGCGCGATAACGCGTCGGGCACATGATGCATCGCACCCTTTCGGTGTATGACTTCGAAGTCATACTCCAGGAGCTCTAATGCCCATCTTGCTAGGCGACCCGTCGGATTATGCAAGTTATGCAACCATCGTAGGCTACTATGATCCGTTATGACAGTAAAATGATAGCCCTCGAGATACGCGCGAAACTTCTTAATGGCCCAAATTACCGCGAGGCACTCTTTTTCCGTGACTGAATATTTTCTTTCCGTTTCGGAGAGAGTTCTACTCGCGTAGGCAATGACTCGTTCGACCTCGTCTACTGTCTGAGTCAGCACGGTGCCAATTCCAAAATCGCTGGCATCCGTCTGCACCACGAACGGTACGCTAAAATCGGGACACGACAAAACTGGGGCAGTAGTTAACGCAGATTTTAATTCATCAAAAGCTAGTTGTTGAGCTTCACCCCATTCCCACCGTCTATCTTTGCGTAAAAGCCGCGTTAATGGCTCCGAAGAGCCCGCGAACGCTGGAATAAATCGGCGGTACCACGAGGCCATCCCTAAAAATCGTCGCAATTGTTTCAAGTTCCGGGGTGCCGGATAACTAACAATTGGTTCAATCTTGTCGGGGTCTACTTGTAATCCCTCGTTATTAACTCTGAACCCCAAATACCTAACTTCATCAACACAAAATTCACATTTTTCCGGATTTAACGTTAAATTAGCCCTCGCGATTGCATCGAAAACGCGTTTGAGCCAGTCGATATGCTTCACAAAATTATCCGTAACCACAATAATATCATCCAAATACGCGAAAACATGAGGCTCCATATCCGGGGTAATTAATTTATCCACGAGACGTTGAAACGTAGCCGGGGCTCCGGTGAGTCCGTATGGCATCCTCGTAAACTGAAATAAACCTCGGCCGGGTGCAGTAAATGCAGTAACTTCGCGACTCTCTGGGTGCAAGGGAATCTGATGATAAGCTTGACTCAAATCAATCGTCGAAATATACTTCGCGGCACGTAATTTATCCAAGATCCCGTTGATGTAAGGGATCGGATATGCATCCTTCTTAGTGACGCTATTCACTTTACGAAAATCTAAACAAAAACGATATGTGCCATTCGGCTTCTTTACCATAACAATCGGGCTCGACCACGCGCTTTGGGAAGGCTCTATGACGCCCTCAGCTAACATACGATCGACCTCGGCATGGATCGCGGCTTGAACTACTGGGGATACTAAATAATAACGTTGTTTAATCGGTGTATGCCCCTGCGTATCTAAGGTGTGCTCAGCTAGACTAGTGAGTCCTAGCGGCCCCGTTACCGCGGGCAATTCCCGTTCTAAAAATCCTTCCAGTACCGTTTTTTCTGCCGATGTTAGCTCTGCTATACCGTAGCACGCGTTAGTCGACCCCGTGGTCTCTAAATTTGTCTCAAAAAATGAACTCATAACATCCGGTCTGTTCTCTAGCCGCCACGTATCGTTTGCACCATACATTTCTAGCCCAAATAATCTAATAAAATCCATCCCGAGGATGCATTCCCACGCTAAAGAGGGAAGAATTCGAATCGCGAGCTCGTGGGTGACTCCTAATAGTTCTATTGGCAGGATAAACTCCCCTATAACGGCTTCGGTATCACCATTCGCCAGGATGACTCGTTCAAAGGCTGGTTGGCCTAGTGAACGACCATTCTCTTCGGCGATTTTTCTACCTGAAGCGCCTAAGAAACTTCTCGAAGACCCGGTGTCTACTAGCGCTCGAATTGTTGAATTCCCTATTTTTACTGTTAAGAACCAGCGCGGTTGCAGTTCCAACGTTTGCATCGGGAAGCATTCTGCATCTCTCTCGGTCGGATTACTAGGGCCCGGATTTCTTAGCGCGGGTGACTCGGCGACCCTGGTCGAGACCCCCTCTGCTCGTTTCCCGGATTGCATCGAGAACACGTGGTTACTATCTCGCCTTTCCTACCGCAAAGATAACAAAAGCGAGTCCTAGGCGCTGGGCACTCTCTCCAAATATGACCTCTACGATCACAGTTAAAACATGTGACCCTCGGTCCGCCATCCCTCGTGGGAACTGCGTTTGTTCCTGACGAGGTGCTCGCGTGAGCCTCCGCTGAGGCTACTCTCGCGTGTGTCGGGCGCTCTGGAGTGCGTTGCCTAGCCTGTCGAGGCGGTGTCGCCTTGGCCATGGTCTCTAATTTTTGGCTCAGAGCCGCTATTTGCTCTTTTATGGCCTCCTCAAAGGCCATCCTCCCCCCCCCTTGACCTCTGCTACCCCGCTTCTTAGCGGATTTTTGGGCAGCTTCAGCCTTCGGTGGCTTCGCTGGCTTCGCTGGCTCGCCTAGCTCCTCTACTGCCGCTAGTGCAGGAGGTTTCCTCGATTGCCTGGCTGGAGCCCTAAATGCTAGTTCCGCCATGAACGAATCCTCGGGGCTCGGGGGCGGCTTATATGCCCGCGTTGTCCTCAAATTTCTTTCTCGCTTTTTAGCTAGCCGGGCTAACTGCTTAAACGATGTGATCCTATCGCGGTCTACCCCGTCGCGAATGTCTGGCCTCAGATTCTCAACTGCCATATCTAGCTGATCTACAAGCGCGTACGGTCGCGTCATTCGGTTTAACAACCCCCGAATGCAGGTCAGGTATCCTGTCACCGATTCTCCCGGCGCCTGCGTACGCGATTGAGCTTGTTCGGCGAAACGTTTATTTATCGTCTCGTCTCCGAACCAGCTTCTGAATTCCCGCTGGAATTCTTCGTAGCTCGACCAGCTGTCTCGCTCAAGTCGTAGCCACTCGGAGGCAATTCCTGAGAACACCATCGGCAGAGATCTAACTATTTCTCTTCCGGACAAGGGCGTGAACCTACGGCACTCATCTAACCTACTCAAAAATTCTTCCACATTCTGACCGTCTTCGCCACTAAACTTTATGTTCCACCGGCGCAAGGCATCTACAACCTCTTTGGCTCGATCCCTACCGTTCAAACGCGCATTTTCCGGGGACTCGTCCCTCGGTTGCGGCGGTTCGATCCACGATCGAGTAGTCGGCGCTTGTCGCTGGGTGGGTGGGCGGGGATTACTCGGATAATTATCTAAATAATCATCTCGGTCGTCATCTGCGGACTCGGTGTCGGAACTCGTCGATGATTCTACGCGATCTCTTCGAGTTCTTTCTCTCCGCCTAGGTTCTTCTCGCGGGAGCTGTACTCTCGGTGTCTCACGTCTGAATGGATTCGTCGGTACTTCGCGGGACGTACTAGGAGCTACCCCTGGTTCGCGATATTCCCTACGAATCTGGGGGTCTATAACTTCTGTCGCGTTATAAGCGCGCTGGGTTACAACTGCGTGTCTCTCGACAGCCCACGTATACTGCCCCTCTAACCGCTGGGGTTGTGCCTCGTACCTAAGTGGCTCTGCAGCTACAGTGTCGGGAATTTGACGGTATTCCAGGTTGTACTGCTCGAGCTCGCCGGGGTTCGCCGTTGACCTTCGCGCCATCTGACCGGGTTCTTCTCGCTGTACGAGTTCGCGCAGGGCCGCGAAATCTTGGTCAAACCCGGGGGTCTCCGGTAGTCTGGGTACGTGTTCATTCGGTACGCGACTCACTGTTGGCTTCACCACGTACGCGGTAGGCCTGGTGCCGTACATCGTAGAGCTCGTCGTAATACCGGTCGACTGCGCGATACTCGTCGTCGTCGTAGTCACCGGACGCGATCCCGAGCTCGCTGCCACTGCTACGTTAGGCGGCGGGGGTGAGGAGGGCGCCTGCCGAGGACTTGGACTTCGTCGCGAAGCATCCTCGGGGATTACGATCGTTTCGTCTTCAGGTCCCCACGGAATGGTATGATCACCCCGGTTTCGTCGCCAGTGCCGGATATACCGATCCCGCAATTCTACTACTGAGCCGTTCGGGCTCACGTGTAACGAACTCAACAGCTGTGCTAACTCTTCCTGAGTTAAATCCCAGAGAGTGGGCCCGCGCGAGTTATCTGCCGATGCCATGACTCGATGAGGAATTTCTGACTCGGCCGACACCACAAAAATTCGTTGAAATACGAACGCGCGAATAAAATTTCCGAGGAAATCGACGCGATCAGCCGCACTTTTGACCTGAAGGGTATAAAAGTCACGCGCTCGCTCGTAAAAACAACTCGAAACGCGAAAATCGAACTCGAACTCTAGTCTTCCACTAGATAAATCTCAAAAGCACAAAAAAAAACTCGACTCAAACAAAAGTTTCGAATTTGCACCCGGGAGTGCACGCAAAATCACAAAAATGCACTTATCTGAAATGCAGCACTGCACGTGAATTCAAACTCGAACTCGAAATATAAACTCGATCCCGAACTCGAAACTCAAAACTCGAAAAGATAAGACTCACAATATATCAGCTGTGTTGTACTCTGTTTGCGCGACGAGGTCGCCGCAGGTTGAGAACAGCTGTTCTATAACGTGCGGTACTCAGAACCCACGCCTGAGCACCACTGCCTGACACAAAATTCAAAACTCGAAACTCTACAGCAAAACTAAACTGACTAACGTCGAGTCGATTTTCGGTGACGACGCGTAAACATTCCCCTCGGTGCGGGGTATACTAAAAGTCCGTCGTATAAGGACTGTACTTTTCCCCTTGCTAGAGGATTTACTCGCGAAAACCGAAATATTTGCCGATTTAGCCGTTTGGTATTAGACAATAATCTCAATAGCTAGCTATCTATCGTTCATTTATTGTTCTAATATTTATCCCTCGGTGATCCTGGGGTGGGATTCCGCTGGTACTCTGTACAGTTTTTTACAGCGATACGCCACTATAGTATCACCTATAGTATCATATATCCACCACCACAATGCATGCACAAGAGGAAAAAAAAACAACAAAAAAAAACAATTCAATAGCAAACAGGCAAATTATTATTGCCGACGGCTCTTAACACTAGGTTCGCGGGTCGTGACCAGTGTCCCAGTGCAGTCGGTGCAATTTAGCACCCAGCAAAAATCAAGTTTTCCACTCTAGCGAGGAAAACGCGGCTCAAAAACAATACTAAAAAGAAAATCGACACTAAAAAGATAGGTATTCCTCCGCTGAAGTAATTCTACGTGAATAAATATTATCCCGCAGTCTTCAAACGAGGATCTAAAAAAAACACACTCTAAAAAGTCGCTTCAGCAACCTCGAAAAACACAGACGCAAAACCCGAAATTTCAAACGCAATAAATATTGCCTCACGGCTTCAAAACAAAGTCTCTCCGAGCGTACGCGTCGCTAATCCCTCTCCGGTTAATAGAGAAAAACAAATAACCGACTCAATTCTTCTTAGCAACAGTGAAGCCGTTACTAAGGAACAAACGAATATCTCAAAAATTATTAATTTAATTTTTCTCAGCAGGCCCCACGTTGGGCGCCAATTTGTGACGGGGATTTTGTCAGACCCCGGATCCAGACCGGATCACTCGACCACGGGGTCGTCCAGTCGACAATTGGCTAAGAAAATTTTACTTATTTATTACTGTTGGGCGCCAGGCGGATAACCGCCACTTTCAAAATTCCAAATCAAAACACAATTACACTACAGGTACTCAGAGCGTCGGCTAACATCAGTACCGCGGAGAGGGGTCGGGATTATTATGAGGATTTAGCTAGGCGTTGAATAACGACTCGGAAAGTTTAAATTTAACAAAAATAATAACGAATTTATTCAAAAAAAAAATAGGAGATATAAAGAATCTACTTGCTTTCACGTACCCGGGGGTACTTCCCCTCGGATTTAGGACGGCTACAGGCCGTGTAACGGCGACCTGGCCGCGATTTGCGAGTTTTACAATAAGAAGAATCGACTAATACGCTCCCACGCAGGGTGGCAATAACAACTCAAAATTAGTTAATCGTTAACTCGACAAATCGGTCCTCTTGGGACAACAAATCAATTTCACAATTAACAATGAGACTTAGCAACTAACAAGACATAGCCTACGGCAATAAATAACAAAATAATAACAAAATAATGACTCGGATACTAATAGTAGATTCGAGTTCCAGAAGAACTAACAAAATAATGACTCGAATACTCGATAAGCAATCATATAGTCGAGCCTACGGCTCGAAATTAACAACAAAATAATGCCAGCGGCTCAGAATTCAACAAAATAAATAACAATAACGTTGCCGATCGTGTAAGGCGATCGGCACGCCCTCGAGAGGCGAAGTCTCTCGGAAGGAAATATTTACAATTTAATAAATAATAAATTAACTAAAACTAACTTAAACTAACTCTGCGGCGAATAAATAACGAATATAGTCTCTAAATCGCAGCTATACGACCAGCGCGAAACAATAGACTCGAGGTCTCAATAACAACGCTCTTCCCACAGGAGGGAGAGAGAACGATAGTGACCGACTGTCTCCGTCGCACTCGTGTGCGACTCGACTATGCTCAATACACTCAATACAATTCAATATCTTACACAAATCCTCAATAAATTAACTCAAAATATAATTCTCTAAAACATGGGGACACTGGTGACGGCCTACCCGTCGGAAATCGGTTTAATTCGATCCCAAAGTACGCTAAATAGCCTCGTGGCTGCACAAAGCAAGGCGGCAGACGGCCGTTGCCAGATTCAAATTAGTACAGGTCAGAATGGCTAACGCTTACCGTCTTCCAGCCATCGTACGAAGAGAACTTTTTCTCTTCTCAGATCCATCGCAGATCAGGATCAACAAGAAATCCCTCGGGGATGCTCACACACTCACTCAATACTAAAAGACCAAAGAGCCTCGAAGGCAACCAAAATCTCTCTATCGCAAACAAAATCTACTAAACGCAAAACAAATTAGTACGTCCGCTAAGCACGCTAGTCTAACGCAGAGTGATCTTAGACGGCATGGCGCCGATACGCAGGGGTGTCGCTAGGCCCTCGAATATCGATTTGCTAATCGACCGTGCGGCTGACGTCACACGGATGGCGCTACGCTCCTCGGCGCGAATCCTTTTGAATTTCGCCACGGCGTTCTTGCTCCTTCGTCCAGAGGAATACGGGTTGCAGGTTCTTGGCGGTGGCGGGAATCTCCTCCACCACCTTCGTCCCTCGATGCAGAGTGTCCTCGACACTCCCCCGTATCCTCGGTTGATATGGGAGGCAGTCTGGCAAGGACTAGCCTCACAAGCTTCGGTGGCGTACATCAAAAGTTAACACCCTCAGTGCTTTTCGATCGTAGGCGTGCGTCGTGGCGTTTGACTGTCGTAGCTTAGACTCAAAGCTTGGCCTCGTCGTCCACATGTCAGAGAAAAGTTTGAAAAGAAAAACAAAAGAATAAATAATCTATTTCATCGTTTCAAGTCGGTCACGGTCGTCTCTCGGAGTCAGTAAAGGCCTCGGGGCCATCCTAAACATTCATTCTAATGCCATTCACACTTCAACCCCCGCTTAATTAAGGTCGTGTCAAGGGGTGAGGAGCGCCTTGCAACATGCAATGTTACAGCACGTATAAAGAACACTCATATTATACGTATATATGTAGCGAACTTGTAACGGTAACAAAAAAGTTATATTTTTGGTATGCTACAGTTATGCAACGAATATTATCATTCACATTTTATAACTTTTTCCTCATGAGAATCGACTAGCATTACCAGTTCGCTTAGAAAAACGCTATCAGATTTTTCGACCTAACTGGGATTTGAACCCAAGTCCGCTCGCATTCGCTGTATTACTAGTCGCACGCTCTACCAACTACGCCAAACTACGCTATGGATATTGGTCCAATATTTTCCGATTTGTCGGAGCTCATGATTAAGGTGCCAAATTAAATTAAAATAAAAGGTGTTAGAAAATTGAAATTTTTTTTTTTAAATGGCCGAGGAACTTTCGACCCCAACTTTTGACAGGGATTCACTCCGCGAGAAATTCGTCACGAATTTTGAATCTGCACCCTATATATTATACCCCTATGTATAGAAACATAACACTGATATTAATACCATGTATCATCTGTTATATTAGCATGGCCTAAAAATGTTACGTAACTTCGATATAACATAGGTCATATTACTAAATAGTCTTGAAGTTATAAAACAAATGCACGTTGTGTTTGCTGGGTAGTAGGGAGGACTAGAAGAAGTCTTCATTCAAACAGATATTCGACGTTTTTGAGAAACGTATGTGTAAAACGTTTAGTATTATTGAATTCTGCACGTATAATACACGAATATTTTTGAAATTATTCCGTTATTTGTATTGGTCCTTATTCGTCGTATGCACGTATAATGGATATCTATATTATGCGTTTCCAGTTACTATTGAATAAACGTGAGATAATTGTAATCTTTGTACGCGCAAAGTTTGCAATGAATTATACGTATATTATTCTGTAACTCGGATAATCATGGAAATATCGCTACACTAGAACGTGTATTATACGCCTTCGATTTTGAATGAGTAAACGTATAAAACAGGTATTTTCGACACGTCTGAAATTTCCGACAAAATACGTGTATTATACTGTAACTCGGACGATTGTGAAAAAATCGTAAATTTAGAACATCTATTATACGTTATCAGGTTCAGTTTAACTAACGTATGAAATACGAATTTTTCAAACGTATAAATGTTCCGTAACTTTGAAGTTGAATCGACGTTTAGGTATCAGTTTATTCGTTCGAAAAACGTGTATAACTAACGTATAATACAGATTAGTGCACCATGTTCGTACCGTAAACTAAGAACATTTATTACACGTATTCATTTTCATTCAAATCAACCTGTATGCTACGTATGCGCGATACGTAATAATTTCCCAAAAATTGAACGTATAATACTCGAGTCAGCATATACGTTTTCGTGAGATCCAATAAGAACGTGTTATATTTGTATAATAATGAATTGAAAAGACGTATAAATCAGGTAGTTACTATACGTCAGAATGATACGCTTTTTATACGTGTATAATTGAGAATTAGTCAACCATGTTCGTACCGTAGAATATGCACATTAATTGTACGTACATATTTTCGGTCACAGAAACCAATATTCTACGTATACAGTATACACACTTATTCTTCACAACTGAAACGTATATTATTCATTGATCGGAGGATTTATTCGACTAAAAAACGTATATCATATACGTATTTTCTATGTTTGTCAATAAACGTAAGTCGTAAACGTGTAATATTAGTACGATCATATATGTATACCAAAAATACACTAAGTATACGTATATGATGCGCGTAATATACGGACTGGTGTTTATTGGGTTTAATCGGGGCGTAGCCCAGCGAAGGCGGCACGGAACGAAAGAAAACTTAATATCACTACTCAAGAAAAACTTAAAGATAAGAAAAAGGTAAAGCAAAGAAAACTGAATAGAAGTAAACGGAACAGAACTAAAACTACGGCACTCCAAGGACTCTACGGAGCGGCGGTCAGCACCGGAGTGTCTTGCTGGACGGTAGGCGGGGAGGGGCAAGCCTTTCCGCACACGGTAGGTTCGCCGCATCTATCGGCGATCGTTTTCAAAATTTCGGCCGGGAGGTAGGTAGACGGAGAGCTAGGCGTCAGGCTGGCGGCTACAGCCCTCTCCCGGCTTGCAGTTGACGAGGCTGCGGAGGCTGGAGGATGACGTAGATGCGGCTACTAGTACCGAGGCATCCAGGGCATTCCCCTCCGGTGTCCAGCGACGAAAAGGAATCCCCCGACGTCCTGGTCTGCAGGGATACCTGTAGTTTACAATAAAAAAAACTTAAGGCAGACACTGAACTAAAATAATAAAATTGGACCTCGTAGCTCTGGCGAGAGATGGACCGGTACGGCAGCGGCATGGTCGTTCGCGTTATCGGGTGGAGTCGATGTCCGTGGCGGATATTAAAATCTGCCACGTTACAATACCTACGCGATGGTCCATTGTTGACTCAGCAAAATATCTTGAGAACAACGTATCTAGTCCAGTCGAAATAGACATTCACCTGGAAATAATTAGAGGGGGCAATTTTTTGTTTGTAACTTTGGCGGGGGGGGGGGGGGGGGGGGGGGTGGTTGGGAGTGTAAATCTCGATTTTCGGGAAAATCTCGCCATTGCGTTCGCCGCCATCTTGATTTAAAGTTGATTTTTTTTGTTTTTTAAAAATAACTCGCTTATTTGCAAGTTTAGAGCGAAAATGATGGAATCCAAAGTTGTTGGAAATTCAATTTCCTACAAGTTTGGTCATTATAATTTTTACTATAGAATCGATATTTGCAGAGTTATACTCAAATCAGGGGTATAGTTATACTCAAAAATTTCCACCCCTAATCTGAGTATAAGTCCGAAAACACTGATCGTAGGGTCAAAATGGTGATAGCCAAAGTTGTAGAAAATAAAATTCCCTACCTGATTACCTGTTACCATTTTTTCGATCAACTTGATAATAAACTAGATATTTGTATAATAAAAAAAATGTTCACTCCTGATTTGAGTATAACTCTGCAAATATCGATTCTATAGTAAAAATTATAATGACCAAACTTGTAGGAAATTGAATTTCCAACAACTTTGGATTCCATCATTTTCGCTCTAAACTTGCAAATAAGCGAGTTATTTTTAAAAAACAAAAAAAATCAACTTTAAATCAAGATGGCGGCGAACGCAATGGCGAGATTTTCCCGAAAATCGAGATTTACACTCCCAACCACCCCCCCCCCGCCAAAGTTACAAACAAAAAATTGCCCCCTCTAATTATTTCCAGGTGAATGTCTATTTCGACTGGACTAGATACGTTGTTCTCAAGATATTTTGCTGAGTCAACAATGGACCATCGCGTAGGTATTGTAACGTGGCAGATTTTAATATCCGCCACGGACATCGACTCCACCCGATAACGCGAACGACCATGCCGCTGCCGTACCGGTCCATCTCTCGCCAGAGCTACGAGGTCCAATTTTATTATTTTAGTTCAGTGTCTGCCTTAAGTTTTTTTTATTGTAAACTACAGGTATCCCTGCAGACCAGGACGTCGGGGGATTCCTTTTCGTCGCTGGACACCGGAGGGGAATGCCCTGGATGCCTCGGTACTAGTAGCCGCATCTACGTCATCCTCCAGCCTCCGCAGCCTCGTCAACTGCAAGCCGGGAGAGGGCTGTAGCCGCCAGCCTGACGCCTAGCTCTCCGTCTACCTACCTCCCGGCCGAAATTTTGAAAACGATCGCCGATAGATGCGGCGAACCTACCGTGTGCGGAAAGGCTTGCCCCTCCCCGCCTACCGTCCAGCAAGACACTCCGGTGCTGACCGCCGCTCCGTAGAGTCCTTGGAGTGCCGTAGTTTTAGTTCTGTTCCGTTTACTTCTATTCAGTTTTCTTTGCTTTACCTTTTTCTTATCTTTAAGTTTTTCTTGAGTAGTGATATTAAGTTTTCTTTCGTTCCGTGCCGCCTTCGCTGGGCTACGCCCCGATTAAACCCAATAAACACCAGTCCGTATATTACGCGCATCATATACGTATACTTAGTGTATTTTTGGTATACATATATGATCGTACTAATATTACACGTTTACGACTTACGTTTATTGACAAACATAGAAAATACGTATATGATATACGTTTTTTAGTCGAATAAATCCTCCGATCAATGAATAATATACGTTTCAGTTGTGAAGAATAAGTGTGTATACTGTATACGTAGAATATTGGTTTCTGTGACCGAAAATATGTACGTACAATTAATGTGCATATTCTACGGTACGAACATGGTTGACTAATTCTCAATTATACACGTATAAAAAGCGTATCATTCTGACGTATAGTAACTACCTGATTTATACGTCTTTTCAATTCATTATTATACAAATATAACACGTTCTTATTGGATCTCACGAAAACGTATATGCTGACTCGAGTATTATACGTTCAATTTTTGGGAAATTATTACGTATCGCGCATACGTAGCATACAGGTTGATTTGAATGAAAATGAATACGTGTAATAAATGTTCTTAGTTTACGGTACGAACATGGTGCACTAATCTGTATTATACGTTAGTTATACACGTTTTTCGAACGAATAAACTGATACCTAAACGTCGATTCAACTTCAAAGTTACGGAACATTTATACGTTTGAAAAATTCGTATTTCATACGTTAGTTAAACTGAACCTGATAACGTATAATAGATGTTCTAAATTTACGATTTTTTCACAATCGTCCGAGTTACAGTATAATACACGTATTTTGTCGGAAATTTCAGACGTGTCGAAAATACCTGTTTTATACGTTTACTCATTCAAAATCGAAGGCGTATAATACACGTTCTAGTGTAGCGATATTTCCATGATTATCCGAGTTACAGAATAATATACGTATAATTCATTGCAAACTTTGCGCGTACAAAGATTACAATTATCTCACGTTTATTCAATAGTAACTGGAAACGCATAATATAGATATCCATTATACGTGCATACGACGAATAAGGACCAATACAAATAACGGAATAATTTCAAAAATATTCGTGTATTATACGTGCAGAATTCAATAATACTAAACGTTTTACACATACGTTTCTCAAAAACGTCGAATATCTGTTTGAATGAAGACTTCTTCTAGTCCTCCCTACTACCCAGCAAACACAACGTGCATTTGTTTTATAACTTCAAGACTATTTAGTAATATGACCTATGTTATATCGAAGTTACGTAACATTTTTAGGCCATGCTAATATAACAGATGATACATGGTATTAATATCAGTGTTATGTTTCTATACATAGGGGTATAATATATAGGGTGCAGATTCAAAATTCGTGACGAATTTCTCGCGGAGTGAATCCCTGTCAAAAGTTGGGGTCGAAAGTTCCTCGGCCATTTAAAAAAAAAAATTTCAATTTTCTAACACCTTTTATTTTAATTTAATTTGGCACCTTAATCATGAGCTCCGACAAATCGGAAAATATTGGACCAATATCCATAGCGTAGTTTGGCGTAGTTGGTAGAGCGTGCGACTAGTAATACAGCGAATGCGAGCGGACTTGGGTTCAAATCCCAGTTAGGTCGAAAAATCTGATAGCGTTTTTCTAAGCGAACTGGTAATGCTAGTCGATTCTCATGAGGAAAAAGTTATAAAATGTGAATGATAATATTCGTTGCATAACTGTAGCATACCAAAAATATAACTTTTTTGTTACCGTTACAAGTTCGCTACATATATACGTATAATATGAGTGTTCTTTATACGTGCATACGACGAATAAGGGTCGACAAATATTGAAATAATTTCGAATAACAAGTCGTATATTGAACGTACTATATTTGTCGATATTAAACGCTTCAATATACACGTTTCTCAAAAACGTAAAATATTAGTTTAACTGAGGAACATTTTTCCTCTGAATAAACGTAGGGTATATGACCTTTATATACGTTTTTTATACGAACTGGTGTTTATTGGGAAAGGTAGGCTCTTTCCTGTTCAGATCACGACCATCCGTCTCCGAGCGCATTTCTTGCCTTGTTGCCGCCTAACGGCTGATTTCAAACTCCGCGTCTGACGGATTGCCGTGGTCATCTCTTTATTTCATGATCTTAGGCTACTTAAGATTAAGTTTGCTTTATCCTGGACCCGTAACGCTCTGGGGAGATCTTTAGTACCGTACCGATTCCGTTCCGTTTACTTCCGTTATTATTTTACTTTATTTTACCGAGTAAAAATAGTGTGTAAGCTACCTAGTCGTGATCGCGGCTAGCGCATTTATCGGTTAAGTAATTTTATCTCGACCTTTTTGGTATTGTTAGTAGCTTCTCATACCTTAAGTTACCGAATTGATACTTTTTTTTTTGTATTATTTTTCTGGTTTATCGAGATTATATCGAGTTTTGTTAATTATCGTATCTTGCCGAGTTAAAGTGTGTTATTTCTACGCCCCCATGTTCCCCTCTCCGTCTAACTAGCTGGTTATCTGCTCAGTTTTGCGTTTTGTTTGTGGCTTATTTTGATCTTTCTTCTAGTGCCGTCTCGCTTTCTCTTATCTGGTACATCAGTGTACCTGGCGCCCAACATTACCTTCTCTGTCTATTTATTTGATTTTGGCGTGAGATTCACGTTGGTACTCTTTGTGCGGGAATTATTTTTCTATCTAGTTCCTCCGGGTAGGAAAATTGCTCGTTACAGTATATATAAGACGTCAAAGTATTACGACCGACTTAGGCTTAATTTTCGAATTGACAATCGTATTATACATCGTTTTTTCAACATCATGAATTATTGCAATCGCGTAAAAAAAAAAAGAACTTATACTATCAACTGAAAGAATCCATTCAATAAGATTTGCGATAACTTTTTTAAGAGGGTACATTGGGATGGTTCAAAAAAACTTAATATTTTTCTTTCCTTCCATTAGGTATGTGAAAACGTTAATAGATGGTAAAAGAAAAATTTTCCACAAAGATGAGTTCTATATTGAAAGTTTTTAAAAGCTAGTTCAAGCCATTTTCAGCTTATTTTTCGAATTTGACTTGATATTACAGGTTTCCACATTTTTCATATTTCATATTTCGACATTTGTCACGTAATGGAGGAGGAAGAAAAAATATCGCCTTTTTTAGAACCACCTTCGTGCACCCCTTGAAAATATACACTTTAAAACAATTCGTTTCAAATCGCTGATACGCTGTGGTGGAATATTTTCTTTGACTCACGATCAGTTTTTTCACAGCCGATCACTAGTGTTTTGAACTATCGTTTACAATCATTGAAGAATATTTGGATTTGGCGTATTGCGTAGTTTTCAGCTACTGATAAAAAGGCGATTGGTGCAGCATATCGATCACATCGTGAACTGAATCTTTTCGAAATTTAGAAGAAACATTCTACATCGATGTAATTCCGTACCAAACCAACAATATCTAATGAATTTCAATTTTGAGTATGAAGTTTTTTCACCTGAAACTGCTTCTGGATAATTGAATGTAAAAGCGGCTTAGATTGAATAATTTCCGTGATATAAAACATATAGGTATATGCCCATTAGACTGTGTCAAAATAACATTTTTTTTTCTCGATTAAATACATCTAAAAAATTTCTTCAATATGAAAAGAAAATTCTCCTAAAGTTTGAGCTCAATATCTTTAAAATTGAGCTGGCGCAAAGGGGGGTCTCCTATCCCATCTAAAATACATGGAAAAAAAAAATGTCTTAGTTTTAGAATAACTCCTTGAATAAATTTTTATTAAATTTTTTTTTACACACTCCCTTATAGGAAATTCAATTTTCTACAAAATTGTTCCTATGCATTTTGTCTCTAAACTCAACATAAACAAAGTTACATAGCGCTGAATAGGGGAATAATATTCGATTTTTATTTTTTTTTTCCCCTTTCAGCGCTATGTAACTTTGTTTATGTTGAGTTTAGAGACAAAATACATAGGAACAATTTTGTAGAAAATTGAATTTCCTATAAGGTGGTGTGTAACAAAATTGAAAAAAAAATTTATTCATGTAGTTATTCTCAAACTAAGAAATTTTTTTTTTTCCATGTATTTTAGATGGGAAAGGGACCCCCCTTTGCGCCAGCTCAATTTTAAAGATATTGAGCTCAAACTTTATGAGAATTTTCGTTTCATATTGAAGAAATTTTTTAGATTTATTTAATCAAAAAAAAAAAAAAAGTTATTTTGACACAGTCTAATGTATATGAAGCACGCGTATGTTCATTTCTGTGTTTACGCAGGTCATACGTTTATTTAGAGGTGATATCAATTCAACGAAGTTGCGACGGTGACCCTGTTCGATTTTTTTGATTTTTTAATATGTTTTCATACGTGTAGAAAGAACTCTTCACCTAAATTTTTAGCTCTTTATCTCCACCCATTCCGGGGTTATCGATTTTTCCTAATATGTGTATATCTTCGACTATAATTATGATAATCTTACTTTATAGAGGGTCATTTTTTTTTAAACGTCTTTGCGAAACAAAATTCAAAAACTGCAAAACAAATTTTTTTTTTCGATGCTTTTCCGGCCATTTTTAGTCCCAAAATTATTTTTTCGTTCAATGGGACACTTTTGATTATTTAAAAAAAAATTCGCTAAATTCTATCAAAAAAAATTTTTGTAGCCATAACCCAAGATGGGCTTCAAATAATTTACAGTAAAATAAATTAAAAAACAGTTTTTTTCGCTAGTTCGATTTATTTTTCTCCTAAGATCACGTAATTTCTTAAAATAGTCTCAAAATACAAATTCATTCTGCGATACCAAATACTGATAACACAAGTAGTGTAAAAAGATTTTATAGATGAACGGGAATAAAAACGCATAAAGTAATAAAAATAATAAGAAAAAAAAGTCTGTAATGATAGTGAATGAAATAAGATATAAGATGTAGCAGAAAAGTTATGTATTTTGAGATTATTTGGAGAAATTACTTGATCTCAGAAGCAAAATAAATCAAAATTACAGAAAACCAAAATTGTTTTTCAATTTATTTTACTGGAAATTATTTGAAGCCCATCTTGGGTTATGGCAAAAAAAAAAAATTGATTTTTAATATAGAATTTAGTGAATTTTTTTGAAAATAATCCAAAGTGTCCCATTGAACTAAAAAATAATTTTTGGACTAAAAATGGCCGAAAAAGCATAGAATTTTTTTTTTTTTTCAGTTTTATAATTTTGTTTCACAAAGACGTTGAAAATACAAAAAAATTACCCCCTATCAAGTGAGATTATCATAATTATAGTCAAAGATATACACTTTTTAAGCAAAAATTGATAACTCCGGAATGGGTGCAGATAGAGAGCTAAAAATTTAGCTGAAGACTTCTTTCGACATGTATAAAAACATATCAAAAAATCAAAAAAATCGAAGAGGGTCGACGTCACAACGTCGTTGAATTGATATGGAATGACCCATATGAACATAGACGTTTATGTGCATATATGACTATTTACTTAGTCACGGACAAATAAATATATATGTGCATGTATACTCTACTCCATATATGAACTTGTATACGTATGTATACACGATCATTTTTTTTTTTTATCAAATTTCCCGTCAGAATACGAATTTTATTCGGAAATTCATTCTCAAGTCTAATTGCAAAGTAAAGATAAAATAAAAATGTATATGAGGTATTCCACGCCGTTTCGAACGGTCAGAAAGTTGTCGACTCTCAAAAAAATTGACATTTAGTCAGATTATTTGATTCTATGAAAAAAAACAGTGTGAATTATTTCCAAATTTTTGGATGGCTTTTTCTCGAGTTTTTCAACATTTCAATATTTTCAAAATACCGTTATATCTCGCGAGCATTTGATTTAACAGAAAAATGTTTCAGACAAAAATGTTGCAGTTTTATATGAACTTTGAGAAAAAAATTTGTTTTGAATTTTTCGAGTTTCAAAAATGCCCATTTTCGCAAAAATTACACAAAAATCTTTTTTTTCGGTCAGTATGTCACTTTCGATTTTTCTCCAAAAATTTCATAAAATACTCTGAAGTGTGTACAGTAATACCAATTTTTTTCAGAATGGCTCGATTCGTTGTTCCAAAGCTGTGCTTTGTTTTATTATTATGATATCCCCATGAAAATCACCTTTGGTGCAAAAACCTTTCGCCTAGTTATATAAATGTGATAGTCACCCACAAAAAATACATTCTTATGCCAAGAAAACATTATACAGTTATTATTTTATAAAAAAAAGATTTGAAATCAGATGCTATTGCCTAGTACCGATATCACGTTGACTTTTTTCGAATTGACAATTATATATGCTTTCCATCACACGGTACATATTGACAGCCTTCCTGAAAACAGCAAACATAAAAAAAAAAAAAAAAAAAAAAAAAAAAAATTGGAGGTAGTGGTACTAGGCGGGCCTTTTCTAGATAAGTACAAGGAAACTGCGATTGAACCATGTCAATAATCCTAATATAGTGATACGAAATATTGGCCTTACATGATCATATATGTTTTCCCGGGTTTTTTTCATCGGCTTATTCATTGGTAGCTGAGAACTACGTTGCGCGAAGTCCAAATATTATATAGTTGTGAATAATAGTTGAAACACTTATAATTAATTAACGCCGTAATTTGCTGAAAAAATCACGGCGTAACAGCGATTTTGAGCAAATTGGTTTGGAGGGTATGTACCCCGTCGTTGAAAATACGTTACAAAAATGATAAACCTACGTGTCTCAATATCTATACTTTTTATTTTTAATTTCTTGAGGCAAATTTGTATGAAATTCATACTCGAGAATGAATGCAATAAGAATTTGCAATAAATCTGCTTTATATATAGTATAAGATTTAAAAAATCAACCAGATCCCAAACGATCAGACATTTCGGTCGTCCCTAGTCGGTGTCGCGTGGAAATCCCGATATATTCGAGCAAAAAAAAGGTCTAAATACAAAACAATATTCGGTGAATTTTGGAGCAAAGAAATAACTACATATTGAAACAATGAACTGTCGAACTGCTCTTCTAACGCTGAATAAAAAATCAAAATCCGAAGACGGTGCCATACTAGAACAGGCGTTTGATAAATCACAAAACGTTATCAACGAATTCTGCATGTAATTTATCATCATACAATTCAGATTATGATATTATGTTATTGTAATAAATTTGACGAAGAACCATACGGGGTGCGCCAAAATTAAGTGCGTAAAATGATAGGGGTAATAGAGGGGGTCGAGCTGAGTAAATCGACCCCAAGAACATGTGGTCTCCGAAGTCGCGTTCGCGAAATATGGCACGTTAAAAAATCTCGCTACACGCCGGAATTTAGGCAACCGAATACACAGCTGGCAGCGGTTTACAATATTGTTGACAAGCGCGCTCGACTGCTGATGTAAACCATAACACTTTCAAATCTACGAATTTCAAATGTCAACACTCTTGGCATTCAATTTTACACATAAACATAACAACAAGTAACCAAGCTAGATGTAAAATTGTATGACAAGTGTGTTGACGTTCGAAATTCGTAGATTTAAAAGTGTATGGTTTACATCAGCAGTCGAGCGCGCTTATCAACAATACTGCTAACCGCTGCTTGCTGTGTATTCGGTTGCCTAAATTCCGGCGTGTAGCGAGATTTTTTAACGTGCCGTATTTCGCGAACGCGACTTCGGAGACCACATGTTCTTGGGGTCGATTTACTCAGCTCGACCCCCTCTATTACCCCTATCATTTTACGCACTTAATTTTGGCGCACCCTGTATAGGCCATAGCATGATATATCAGATATGATATAAGTCAACGTATCAAACTATCAACGTGTCAAACTATATTTTTTTTGATGCAGTTTTACATAAATGTATCGATCTGCAATATAATATGTTCGTTTATTTGTATCAAATCCGATAACTCATGCGATGATTTTATCACAATCTACATTGCATAATAAATGACATAGACTTTGACTATAAGCTATCGGGACTAATCTAATTACCTATTTCAGTAGGACAGGCTACCTAAAAACATACGAAACCAACGCAATCATAAAAAACCTGTACTTACTCTTGTTTACGTAATGTTCCGCGTTTCCGTCGGCGAATAGACACGCAACGTCGGTTTTCATTAAATTTTGCCATTTTCAAAATCACAATGGTAATTACTTGGTTTTATCAGAAAAATCACAAGCCGTTCATAAAGTTCCTTACAATCCGGATTTATGAATATATTTATATATTTTTCTTCACAACACGCAGTGATGTTTGGAACCACAATGATGTCAAGCGTATAGTAAACAAACTTTGTTGTCACTGCGGACCCGAGAGCTTGCGCGCGCCGAAAACACTGGCCCGGCGACTTGATGCCTGTATCGAAAACGCACGAGGCCTATGAGAAATTACTCCGATTCTTAAAAATGCTCTAATCGGGTTCTGAAGAGAACTGAAAAATCTTGAAAAATTCACTGCACAAAAAAGCATGGGGGTAGGAACCCTAAATATCCAACGGTTCTCAAGATATTCGCGTTTGAAGTTTGAAATGATATATATGAGAATCAGAAGGAAGGTAAATTTTTTATTTAAACTCGTGTCAATCGATAGAAAATCAGGTAACCCACGTGAATCCAGAGTCTCTCGAAAACATAAATAAAAAAAATAAAGACATTGTTCATATGCTATGTCAATCGATGGGCAATCGAATAAAACGCATGGCTCCGGGGTCCCTGAAGAGTTTGCCGAATTAGTAATTAACTAATTAGCAATTATTAATTACATTTGTAATTTGACGTCGACTAATCATTATTTTTTCCATCTAATTTACAATTTTTGCAAGTGATTATGAAATTTATTTACTCTAATTACACAATTATCAGATGTGATTGGGGCGATCATTATACACGGGAATACAAATATATATATGGGGCATTTCACGCCAACTCGACCAGTGTTAAACCCCAACCATCTCGAAATCAGTCCAAGTATTTTTCTAACGTTTTACTAAGTGAAAAACGGTATTAATTTTTTTTTACATTTTTTTTATCAAGCTGTTTATTCTTTATACATTTTTGAAGTTTACTGGGAAAGCCCATTTTCAGAAATCTGAAGAAATTCTCCGAAAAAAAACCAGAGAATGTCATAGTACAGCCCGCTATTATCAAAAATGTGAAGCAAAATTTTTTTATTCAATTATTAATTGTGAAACAGAGAACTTACAAATGAATTGACCCTTAATTGACGCTTACGATTTGATCCATATAATCCTACGCATACGATTTTCCCAGTACGACATTACTCAAATTTATCTCTGTGATATGGTTGATTTTAGTTTTCAAAATTTCAAAATTCTGAATTCAGCGCAAAAAAATTCTTTTCACATTTTGATGATGGGGGTCTGTTCTTTGTCAGTCACTGGATTTTTTTCAACTTTTCCCAGGTATTTGAAAATGGGTTTTGTCAATCAACTGCAGAAATATGAAAGACATGAACGGCTTGATGAAAAAACCAAAAAAAATCTGGAAGCGTTTTTCAGAAAGGCTTTTTTGGCGAAACGAAAGGTTTACGGCACGAGCCGAAGGCAAGTGCTGTAACAAGGTTTGTCAAAAAGCCTTTACGTACGAGGAACGGTCCAATTTTTTCATCACGAAAGCCGGAAAATCTCAACGAAGTTGCGATTCTGAGGCCAGAATGATGATAAATAATTTTCACCAAAGTCAGAATTTATTGTACAACACTTTAGAGCGGATCGAACGATAAGTCAGTTTCGCATCTCCTCGCCGAGATGACAGAAATGTTCGAAGTGAAGGAAATCTTATGGTAGATATTGACAATTAGCGTTTCCTGTAGCGCGATTCTGGATCTTTTAACGATTTTTAACGACTGTTAACGCCTGTTAACGCCCGTTGTCAGGCGTTATCTCGGTATACGCGAGTTACTGATCTATCAGAATTTCCGTATTCTGTGGTGAATAGTAAATTTTAATCCATAAGGAGGTAAGTAAGTAACAACTTTTTAATTATGACCTTTTTTTTCGCGTGCTACATAAGCGAACATTCATTCTTTTGGAATTACATTATAATAATACGTGTCTACAGCTTAACCCTTGGATAATAGTTTTCTCATGAAAAACCGTAGATTATTGAGTAGAGAATGCAGATAAAATGTAATAAAACTATTTTTTCTGTTTTAAAATTGAAAAAACAAATATATAATCGAAAATAAATTTTATTGAACAAAGTACAATGTTCTGCTTGTAAATTTGTATATTTAATACAGGATTTTTTGAAATCGAAGACATGTTTAATTTAAAAAATTCTAAGCACATTGAATTTGTCATAACAAATATATTTGTCGGCACGTCAGACAACAGGCATCCAAATCGTCACTATATTTAAGCTTAGTATAAGAAATCAGTATCTAGAGTTTTTCTGTTGTTTTGAATTTTGTGTTATCACAAAGGGGTAGGTAAGGTATCCCCTCTCTACTGGCTTAGAGAGTTTACCTTGTCAGAGTCGAGGTGTGATTAGATCACTTGTGTTTAGAGCTCGGAACTGACACGACCTATTACCCAAATTAAAAATAGTCTTATATCCGAATTACGCTCGCGAGACACCCACACTTAAAAAAGAACGTCTGCAAGACCACGGGGTCATGGGTGAGCCGAATCATCACCCCGTGTATCCTCCGAACCCAGGATCCCCGGGTTCTCCGACATCAGAAGTGGGATCCTTGCGAGCACCACCAGAGGAACAGGAGCGTTCAGACGGAAACGAACGCGGACCCGAACAACGATGGCAAGCGCTTTTTGAAGCACAAAACCGCAACATGTTGGAACTCATTCAAACAATGAGGAGTTCGGCACCGCCGACACCTACAAAAGTAGTTCTACCGCAATTCAACCCAGACACGGAAGAAACGGACGCGCGAGCTTGGTGTAATACAGCTGATCTGTGCATGCGTGAGCGACCCCTGCAAGGCAGTGCACTGGTCATAGCTATCAGTCAGGCACTAAAAGGGTCCGCAGCTGCCTGGTTTTCGCAAATCTGTTATTCCGGCATGACTTGGCCGCAGCTACGAGAGATTTTCCTGTCACGCTATGATACTGTCGAAACATCTGCCGCGACACTTGTTCGGATCCACAAGAGTCGCCCGAAGGAAGATGAGTGTATAGCAGCATATGCTGGTAGAATTATGACCACGCTCATGTCACGCTGGCAGTCGATGCCCATAGAGCAAATTGCGGTTGCGACCGTGATGGCCCATTGTGCTAAAATCGAACCGAATCTGGAACGTTTAGCCTTCACCACTGAGTTGACGTCCAGACACAAGATGCAACAAGAACTAATGGCGTTTGCATATCGAAAGAGGTCTGCACCCGATAGAGACTCAACCAATAAAGATTCCAAGAACGGGCCAACCGACGCCAAACGACCCAGAACAAACAACCCTATGAAATGCTTCGCATGTGGAAAGATTGGGCACAAGGCTAAAGATTGCCGTAGTAAAGGAAACCAGGACCATCGTCCAAGAAAGACGCAAGCTGGCCACAGCTCAAGAGGACCATCGTCGTCGAAAAAGCCCCCAGTCACCTGCTTCAAATGCGGCGAAGTCGGCCACATTTCTCCGCAGTGCACTGCGCCTAACACAGGCGGTGGATCATCTAAGATCGAGCGTCGAGTGGATATTTGCAGCATTAAGCCGGCATCCGCCCAATTGACCCACTCCGGTGAGTCGTTTCCATTTTTTTTTGATTCAGGAGCAGAGTGCTCTCTTATTAGAGAAAAGATAGCTAATAAATTTGCCGGCAAACGGACCCAATCGCTAGTGACATTATTGGGGATCGGAAAGACGAATGTGCATAGTACTTTTCAAGTCTCGTCGGAAGTTACTATTAACGAACATGTAGTCGAGTTACTTTTTCACGTACTACCCGATTCTCATCTTAGTAGTGATATTCTAATCGGTCGCGATTTACTTGCCTTGGGATTTGTTGTAGAAATTTCGTCCGATGATTTTATTCTAAAACGAAAGTTAATTGCGAACAGTTGCAAGGTAGTTGCAAATATTTTGGATTTGGCTAATGTGGATACCGATGTTGGAAATAGAGACAGGGCCGAGCTCCTTGCGCTCTTGAAGGAATTTTCACAATCTTTTATAGAGGGTGCACCTTCAGGTAGGGTGACTACAGGTGAACTAGAGATTAGATTGTTAGACCCGAATCGGACGGTACAGCGACGACCTTATCGCCTTGGTCCCGATGAGCGGCAGGTCGTTCGCGACAAAGTTGATGAACTTTTAAAAGCGAGTATCATCAGGCCGAGTTGCTCACCCTTTTCGAGCCCAATAATTTTGGTTAAAAAGAAAGACGGTTCCGACCGACTGTGCGTCGACTATCGCGAGTTGAACAACAACACGGTACCCGACCGATACCCGTTGCCGCTTATAGCCGATCAAGTGCAGAGATTGAACGGTGCAAATTGCTTTACAACACTTGATATGGCCTCCGGTTTCCACCAGATTCCCATACGAGAAGATTCGATAGAACGTACAGCCTTTATCACCCCGGACGGACAATACGAGTACCTCTCTATGCCGTTTGGTTTAAGAAACGCGCCTTCAGTTTTCCAACGCGCAATTAATAAGGCCCTCGGCGAATTAGCCAATACGTTCGCTGTCTGTTATTTGGATGACATAATCATCCCCGCACGCTCTGTTTCCGAAGGCCTACAACGACTGCGCGTAGTTTTAGAAGCACTAACTAAGGCCGGATTCCTTCTCAAAATAATGAAATGTTCCTTCCTAAAAACCGAAGTTCGGTACCTTGGCTACGTGGTGACAGCGGGAAAAATAAAACCAAACCCGGAAAAAATCGAGGCTTTGACACGATTGCCTCCGCCTAAAACGGTCACCCAAGTGAGACAGTTTATCGGTCTTGCGTCTTATTTCCGTCAATTCATTCCTCGGTTTTCTCAAATCTCTAGCCCGCTATATCGGTTGACGTCGGGTAAAGGCAACGTCGAATGGAGACCACGTCACGAAGAAATTCGCCAAGAGATAATTTCGCATCTAACTAAAGCCCCAGTCTTAATGCTATTTGATCCAAACTTCCCCATAGAGTTGCATACGGATGCAAGTGCAGACGGTTACGGCGCGATCCTAATGCAAAAAGTCGATAACAAACCTCACGTCGTCGCTTACTATAGCAAAAGAACGACAAGCCCGGAATCGCGCTATCACTCCTATGAGCTCGAGACCCTCGCTGTAGTAAATGCCGTCAAACATTTCAAACACTTTCTGCAGGGAAGAAAGTTTGTTGTAGTCACAGACTGCAATTCTCTTAAAGCCTCGCGTACAAAGATAGACTTGACACCACGAGTGCATAGGTGGTGGGCTTTCCTTCAAGCCTTTGATTTTGACGTGACCTATCGCGAAGGAAAACGTATGCTTCACGCCGACTTCTTTTCGCGAAATCACTTGCCTGAACGAAGCGCATGTGATAAGGCGCCGCAAAAGCAAATTAATCTAACTGAGGTTTCTCATAATTGGCTGTTAGCCGAACAACAACGCGACGATAATATTCGCGATATAGCTTCCAAATTAGAGAACGGAGAACTTCAATCAGATGTTGGAAAAACTTATGAAGTCAGAGCTGGTGTACTTTACCGAAAAATCCAACGTAACGGTCGCAGTAGGTTTTTGCCAATCGTACCTAAAGCATTTCAATGGTCAGTGATAAATCACGTCCACGAGTCCGTTATGCACTTGGGCTGGGAAAAGACTTTAGAGAAGGCCTTCCAGCATTATTGGTTTCCAAATATGACGAAATACGTGCGAAAGTTTGTTGATAGTTGCATCACTTGCAAAGTTTCTAAGTCCACCTCCGGTAGAGTACAGGTTGAGCTACACCCTATCCCAAAAGTCCTTGTTCCGTGGCACACCATACATATAGACGCAACGGGAAAATTAAGCGGAAAAAGCGACGTTAAGGAATATGTCTTCGTGCTAATCGATGCTTTTACAAAATTCGTCCTGCTCCACCATACTTTACGCATCGACTCTGCCAGTGCCATAAGCGCTCTTAAATTCGCGGTTACACTCTTTGGCGCACCCACTCGAGTTATCGCTGATCAGGGTAGGTGTTTCGCGAGTAAAGACTTTAGAGATTTCTGTAACTCGCACAATGTAAATCTTCACCTAATAGCAACGGGCAGTTGCCGCGCTAACGGACAGGTCGAACGCGTTATGAGCACTTTGAAAAATATGCTCACTTCCGTCGAAAGTGGTAAGGATAGATCTTGGCAGGACGCGTTGGGCGACGTACAATTAGCACTTAATTGTACTACGAGTCGCGTCACTAAAGCTAGCCCATTAGAGCTATTGATCGGTAAAATCGCTAGGCCACTCGATTTGATGACTCTGAGTGACAATACAGAGGAAGTTAATATCTCCGAAATTAGAGAGCAAGCACTCAAATCTATCGAGTGTAACGCTCAAAAAGACAAGGAAAGATTTGATAGTACCAAAGCTAAAATTTCAAAGTTCTCAGTTGGTGATTTTGTTTTACTTGAGAACCACGAACGTAACCAAACTAAGTTGGACCCAAAGTTCAAAGGTCCATTCGAAATCACCGAAGTGTTAGCCGGTGACAGATACAACTTAAAAGCACTGGATAGTAACAGAACATACAAATACGCACATGATCGCTTGCGGCCTATGCCTGTGTGCGATGTTCCCAAAGAGGTTAATCCCTGCTTATCAGAACAAATTGTAGAGCCTGTAGAGGCACAGTCAGGAGATGCCAGTGTCGGCACGAACGATTGCTGATTACGCAAGTCGTTGGTACTCAATCGCCCCGCTTATTAGTCGTAAGTCACAAAAATCCTACCCCACAGTTGTGGGCGGAGACGGTGCGATGCAACGGCGGGCGATGAGAGTGATAATCGCATGGTCGATTGATAACTGCATGGGCAGAGAAATGAGTGTGATGATCGCATGGTCGATCGGTCGCTGCGTAGACAGTGACGTGTGAAATGATCGCATGGGCGATCGGTAGCTATATAGACAGCTACAATTGCATTTCGTAGAAATGTCTTGAGTGAATCGATAATCGATTAAGTAAATTTTTGGTTTGTCAAAATGTGACACTATACTTATTTGGGAACATGGCAGTCCGCTGGAACGATTTTTTTTTGTGTGTTTATTGGAGTCAGGATAATCGAGCGGTAACACTGGTTCCCTATCTTTCAGGTGATGGTAAATGAGGCCAATAGCACCCGAGGACGTGTGACGAGTCAGGACGGCCGTGTCGGCACGTCAGACAACAGGCATCCAAATCGTCACTATATTTAAGCTTAGTATAAGAAATCAGTATCTAGAGTTTTTCTGTTGTTTTGAATTTTGTGTTATCACAAAGGGGTAGGTAAGGTATCCCCTCTCTACTGGCTTAGAGAGTTTACCTTGTCAGAGTCGAGGTGTGATTAGATCACTTGTGTTTAGAGCTCGGAACTGACACGACCTATTACCCAAATTAAAAATAGTCTTATATCCGAATTACGCTCGCGAGACACCCACACTTAAAAAAGAACGTCTGCAAGACCACGGGGTCATGGGTGAGCCGAATCATCACCCCGTGTATCCTCCGAACCCAGGATCCCCGGGTTCTCCGACATATTTAAAAAATATAAGCACTCTGTGGAATCTAAAAAATGACATCAAAAATTGTGTGCAAAATCGATGAGGTTGAGGGTCAGAGACCCAGTAAGTCTATTTTTATATCATTATATACTGTATAATTAATTTAATTCGAATAAAATACATAAAAGCTTTAAAATGCATTCCGTAAACAGATCCACAGGAAGCAGACGATCTGCACATGTGCAACAATATTTTGCAGGCTGGCAGGTTCGATGAATAATTATTGGTGCTACGATTTAAAAAATACTGTGTATTAAAAAGGACCACATCCAAGACGGTATCATCAAATAGCCCTCAGAGTCAAGTGATGCCAATCTGACGGTAACATTTACTGAAATGAAGAAGATTCATAGAATTCAAATATATGTGTGTTTCTTTCACATAAAACTAGGTGAATTTCAACTCACCATTTGGATATTCAACGAGTGTTAGTTATGGTGGTCGATATAAGCTTCATCATGCTCCAACGCTAATAGAATCAAAATGTAGGAAACTTGATTCATCGTCGAAGCAAGTGATTATTGATTGCCTTTATGATGTATCTCAGAGTGACTTGTCACAGATTGGCAATCGCCAACATAAAATCTTCCAATGGCCCATACGTGCAAACAGATGACATTAATACGAACAGCGCAGACCTATGAAATATAATTTCAGATGATGGTTGAACTTTTACATGTTGTATGCTTATAAGAAATCTTTTCGATTTAACATGGATCTAATTTTTTTTTTCGCCACTTGAATTGTAGGAATGATAAAAATTTTCAATGTGCACGATTTGGCACCAATGAAGCGCTTACTCTATTTATCACTTGAAAAGTATAGTCCGAATATAGTGCGTCTCATCAGGGAGAGGGTGTAGCCGAGGTCAATCCCATCAGCAAATCTGTCATCCGTGTCAAAGATATCCTGTGCGAAGCAATAACATAGCCTTTTAAAATTAATCAACACGTATAAAATGATGTATGTAATACACACGAATTTACTATGCAACTTTAATTTGCAAGTGTAGAACGTTACACTTCTAGATTTTATAAGAGCGAAGATATGTTGAAAATGCGCATCTTGTGAGATTTATAGTTTACAATCTTTGGATACATCTACAATATGAGACGTGAAATTATTCGAACAATGTTATTTACGATCATAGAGAGCGGTTTGCGGTAGGGTTATGTTCTAGGTTACGATTTGCTAATTACAGTCAATAATATCAATCGTATTACTTGCCTACTATCATGAATTCTACGATTCGGTGTCAGTAAATCTAATAATTTATGCAGTCGGCAAATAAAACTGTGATGATTTTATTGACCTTAATGAGCGAATCTTAACCTAATCTACCCGAACCTGACCTAACCTATAACGCTGAGTATGGAATTGCAAATGATATAATAATATAATATACCATATTATGACCACAAAACTGACGACACCTTGCACACGTGTCTGACGAAATCGGGTATGCACGAAATTGTTGCACGACGACGCTCACGGCTTTAAACACGGTTGGCGAAAGCGTGATACTCCGAGCGCTAGTCAGACTATACATAGATAGTTAACGCCGAAACAGTTTCAAGACGGGTCACTAGCGTCTCAATAAAGCATCTTGTAGTCAGCGACAGCGAGTAGATGCTCTTGACAGTTTATAACACCCGACTAGCAGTTGGCGCCAACCATTGAGTCCATGGCGCCAAAAAATGCGGCACATGGATCCTATCCGGTTACAGTAGCCAATCAATGGAAAGAAGAAGAAGAAAAAGGCGCCAAAAAACCTGTTAGCGTCGCTTTGTACACGACGCCATCGTTCACGATAGACGTGTATAAAGCTCTCGAAAGTTTTTAACAATTTTATATTGTGCGATTCACCACATTCACTGCCATTAACATCATAATTGATATTCTTCATCCACCTAGCTTAATCTTATTGTCTTAACTTTGTAATCATTAATTAATCACCATATAATCTATTATTGTATAAGGTTGTAATTAGTGTATAAGATCTTTTCCGATATACCTATCGTTTCTTCGTCGTCTCAAGCAGAATTCACAGTTCAATCAGATAAATAAATCTCATCTGTACGTCAAGGTTAGTATGTATGCGAATTTACAATTATATTATATATTATTTTTTACCCATAGTTTAACGATATGCTCCTTAAAATCATTTTCATAATGTTTATAATTTATTCCTTAAAGATTAATATGAATATAAATAATAATAATAATTATTATAGATACTATTATAAATATTATTAATAATTATTAATATAATAATGATTATATAATTTGAAGATGGCTATGGGGTGGATACCCAACGCCGTACTAGATGCCGAGGACGAGGAAGACGCTGTGGCCGAACTGATGGTCACCCGCAGACAACTGCGAGACGAGCAGAACCCGTTTGAACTTCCGGAAGTTCAATTTCGCCAATTCTTTAGAATTTCAAGGGAGTTGGCTACCGATCTCGTCAACCACCTGCGACCATATCTTGACAGGGATCGTTCCAACGGGCTGTCAGTAGAATGCCAAGTGAGCAAGACTTGTTACATATTTTTCATCGCAAAGTATAATTTGTACAAAATATATTCGCTCAATTTTGAATTGGAGCAATAATGTGTAGTTTGTATAGAGTATAAATTTGTATTTAATAGGTCCTGTGCGCGGTACGCTTCTATGCCGTTGGTTCATATCAGCGTGCTATAGGGCAAGATTTCATGGTCGCGATTAGCCAGACTGCGGTTAGTCGCTGCTTGAAAGCAGTATCGGTGGCAATCAACGATCACTTGCTGCAGGAATGGATCAAGTTTCCGGCAACACCACAGGAGCGAGAGGAAGCTCGTCGAAAATTCGCACGTGCGCCTCAACCGTTCACTGGAGCTATTGGCGCTATAGATTGCACACACGTTGCGATTCTGGCTCCTCGTGAGCACGAAGAAGCATATGTGAACCACCACGGCTACCATTCTTTGAACGTTCAGATGGTTGGTTAAAATTGACACATTGTTTACTCTAAGTAGTAGTAATACTAGGTGTAATTTTTTTAACCGTGCTCAATTTCAGGTATGTGACCCGAATCTGCGCATATTAAACGTGAATGCCAGGTTTCCTGGCTCGCGTCATGACGCTGCTATTTGGGCGCAGTCTCCGGTGAGGACGCTCATGGAAATGTGCTACACGGACGGGGAACGTGGAACATGGTTGCTTGGTAAATACTCGTTATACTGAATAATTACTGCTAATGTGTGCATCAAATTAGCAGGATATGAACTTGTTCGAATTTTGTTTTATTGCAAAGCACCATAGTAGCATATTCCCTAACTATTACTGCATTTTTTACAGGAGATTCGGGCTATCCTCTGGAGCCATGGATTATGACGCCAATCACCAACGCACAAGTAGGCACCCCTGAGTTTGCTTATACCGCAGCTCACTGCAAAGCACGTTCTGTTATTGAACGGTGTTTCGGAGTGCTCAAGGTAGTCTGGAGATGCTTGTCGCAGGTTGGTTATGTATTTGTTTAACGATTAATCCTGCTCGTGTGAATTAAGTATAATAATTGGAGCAACAATTTACCAACATTTTTTTGACAATACATATTTTTTGTAACACTACAGCAACGTGTACTCATGTACAACCCTGAAGCGGCAGGCAACATAGTGAACGCATGTGCAATATTGCACAATATGCGCTTGCACTATGGCGTTTTGCCGTTTGACGACGTTCCAGCAGAAGAAGACGCTCCTCCTGCTGAAGTGCCTATGCCTGTGCCCGAACAAGCAGAAGCACTAGCAGTACCTCTTGGCGAAGGTCGGCGTGTACGTGCAGAGATTGTCCAGCGATATGCTGTATGAGATGGTTCGGGGTATCCAACCTCAACTGAACCCCCTTCTCGGGTCGACTTCTCTTGGTTTGCTTCAAAATCAAGTATGTTTTCACATACACTTTGTTCAATATCTTTCATTCATATATAACGTTTTGATAACGGTTGCATATAGAAAAATTAAATTTGTCGACCTTAAAATGGGATTCGGTCGGGATGAAATATCCGTTACACACTCTGACCACACCTCTCCAATAAAAATGTTTACATATTCTACGAGAATAAGTTAAGTATTCACCGTTGATATGATATTTATTTTTGTTCTTTGAATTCTCATTGTAAATTTTGATAAATGCCTAAAGGTGTGCGTTTTTTTCAGCTGGCTCGCCACTCTTCGCCATCAAGAGCTGTCGGGTTATGTCTAGGCGTTTGGACTCATTTTGCGCCAAGATCAACATAGCCTGTGCCATCGTCTGTTGAAAAAATTAGACAAATTCGCATGTGTAAGTTTAAAGCCATGTAACTTTTCAGATATATATTAAATATGTAATGGAATCTAACTTCAAGAATTTCGTTCTGCTTTTGTTGCAAAGCAACAAACTGGGCCATTCTATCATCGCTGTGACGTCTTTTAGGGGCTCTTCGCGTGGGTACTCGTGTAGAGAGTGTGTGTCTGGGTAGCGATGCTTGTGTGGTGGATGAGGATGCTTGTGTGATGGATGAGGATGTTTGTGTGGTGGATGAGGATGCTTGTGTGATGGATGATGATGCTTGTGTAGTGGATGATGATGCTTGTGTAGTGGATGTTGATGCTTGTGTGGTGAATAATAATGGTTGGGTGGTGGATGATGATGTTTGGGTGGTGAGTGATGATAATTGTGTGGTGGAAGAGGATGGTGCAATTTTTGATGCCTCTGTTGGTGATGTGACAGACTGGCTGGCGATGTCTTGTGAATCTGAAGCTTCATAAATTATGGGTATTTTTTAATGAGTTTTTTGTTTTATTTTTATACGTTTTAGAACTCGTTCAAAAACTGCTTGATAATTTTGCTAACCAAGTGTACTGTAACCTGCGTCGTCTTCGATTTTCAGGGGAGGCACCTTCACCTTTATGTTATATGCCTCAAATAATGATTCCTCCTCGCGAGTATCGTTGAGGACATCGTACTCTCCACTGATTAATTTTCTCAACGATGACTTTTGGATGAAACGGTATATTATTAGATGTTATTATTTATAATATCATATTTAAGTATATTGTTATAGTAGGTTGAGATGAAATTGCACTTTGGTTAAAAATAATTATAATAATATTTCTGACCACGGGGGCGTGAAATTCCGTTTCACCCCCTTTATACAAAAAGTACTATTACGTAATGTTGATTGCATCATGTTTTTTGTTGAAAATTTACCACACTTTCCGGCAGGCTATCGCGCACACCCCTCAGGCCCTCGACAGCAGCAGACCCCATGGTTGCCAATACTTTTTTGTCATCGGCTGTCAAGGGCTCTGCATCGTCTGGAAAATTTCCAGTTTTATTCCGGAGGGTCAATAGCGCTGCGGATTTCTTTCTGGCACGACTTTTCAAATCTTTCCATGTCTAATCAAATTAAATAAATCATTTGTTATGTATATAAGGAATGTAATATTTTTAATAATCTCAAATTTTTGGTTGTATTAATTTCACCTTCTGCCATTGGGGCACCGTCTTCGCCGGACCTCTGGAATTTGCCTCCAAGGCAATTGAGTCCCAAATTTCCTTGGCAGTAGCGGCACCCGTTGGCCCGCTAAACCGCCCGGCAGCAAAATCCGGATGCGTTGACATATAATCGATTATATAAGATTTTTGATCAATGTTTGTTCGTTGTCCACGGATTTGTTTGTCGTTTGAACTAAAGTATAATTATATGTATAATATGTATATAAGTATAGTTATATGTATGTATAAAAAATTATGATTATATATTTTATAATTTATTGCATTGATGATTTACGTGTTTAATTTGATAAAACCTATTATAATAAAGCGTTGAATTATAGACACTTACCTCATTTTAAAGTCCAAAAATTCAAATTAATATAAGTAAATGAAAAATAACAAGAAATGATACAAACTAATAAACGAATTTATAGAAATACCAACAAAAACAAGTAAACTCAAATTTATTCAACAAATATTAAATTAAGTGATATGAATGGAATTATATGATATTTAACGATATTATACTGCGGGATATTAGGAATGATATATTTTTGAATCAATGTGCGGCAAAATATTTTCAAAATATAACAAACGCACCACAGGATGTAAAAATGCCGCTAGAGTCGTCACGCACATACGTAAACGGTACGAAATAGAAGGTTCCCATTGGCTAAAAGCACGAGTCTCGCGAAATTCTGTTGCAACTCTTACTCGCTAGATGGCGATCTATAAAAAATTAGGTGGTTGCTAGGGTCGCTAACTTGAGCGGTAGCACGGTCGTTAACTGGTCGTTAAAAATCTTTAAAAGATCCAGAATCGCGCTACTGGAAATACTCGTGGTTACACGAGTAGCTAATAATTGACGTCAACAAATTGGGAAAACAACATGTAAACGTATACGTAGTACATTATTTTTTTTTGTTTATCTTTTGAAGCATAAAAATTCGAATTAAAAAAATTCATTCTGTCACTTAAATACACCCTCTCTCAATTCCGAAAAGTCAATACGTGCCCTTTTTTTAATCTTTACAAGCGAATTTTTATTTTACACATTTACAGATTGCGTTGTCACGGAAAATTAATAATAGGTATAGTGATAGCAATATGGCTGCGCATCTTCATTGCTTTGATACAATAGTCATTAATTTCTCAGGTGAAGGAGTACCGAGTAGGTACGACACAGTGCGAAGCTTACCTGCACGAGTCCCCTTTGCGCAACGACAGCATTAATTATATTTTCTTTATAATAGTGTGATTTCATCTAAGGATTCTTCGTAATTATAACGACCTCATAATAAGTACGTACCTCACTATGTAGCCCCAGCTCTCCATCTCGATGGTCATCCGTGCCGGTAAGCACATGTTTCAATATTTGTTTATGAATATCGGTTCTTGCGGTCTTCTCAATTAAAGAAAGGCTATAGTACTAATATTACGTACATGATATTGTCGAAATTAACGAAAACGGGGTTTTCAAATTTACAGCAAGATTGCTTCTTGATGAGCAGGGTACAGATATTTTAGTCAACGTAATTTTTTTTTTAGAAAACTTCGACATGACAAATATTACGATCTAAGACAACCAGAGCACATATTTTTGAATCCATGTATTTGTATTTGAAGCGTGTGTGATTAGGTGGAATAAATAAAAGAGAAATGAATTTTTTAATTTAGATTAGTTTTTATTTTATTTTAAATTCAAAACATATTTTGTTCCCCCCCCCCTGCTTCCACCACCCCTGCCTCTCTTCCCGCCATTTCCTTTTCGGCCTCCACCCTTCCCTCCCTTTCCATCCTTCCCATCCTTTCTGTCCTCACCCGGTGGGACGGACCAGTGCCGCCGGCTGGACCACCTGTACCTGAAACAGATATAGTTTTCATCGATACTTGACCAATTTTTGACGAAAAGAAAAAAATAAAATAAAAATAACGAGCAACGAAATACCTCTCGAATAACGCTTTTTTTTTTTAACTAGAAATCTGCTTTTCGATCATATTCAAGATGCAGGTGATTTGAATTTCAGCAGACTATTTAAATGAAGGTCTGAGAATAAGAATCTGTTTTCCGCGAACATTGTTATTGATGAAATTAATGGTTCTTCCGAGTGTAGAGTACTTGAGTGCAACTCAAAATATCTTTGAACAAAAATGGGGAAACCGATAAAATGCCGTGTACGTGACAATACATTTGGAGGTAAAATCATTTTATACTCACTTTTCGTTGTGGGTGTGCCGTTCCTGCGACACTGTCCGCCCCTCGCCCCTGCTTCGCTTGGGTGAACTCTGGTGGATAAAACGTTTGAATCAAATCTTTGAAATCGTAACACTTTGCAATAACCATGTACTATAAAAATTATGACAGAGGGCAGCTCTATTTTCGGACACAAATATACCAATTGTAATTGACGAAACTAGAATTACTAATACGGAAGAAATAATTAGCGACTGAAAATCAGTAGTTAAATCTTTAATAACTTCGATGATAAATTGACTATAGAAGTGACGTAGTTGAATCGAATCGACAACGACTGAGGATAACAGCATCAAGATCTTAGCATATTTTATTCGTAAGACTCCATATAGAAAAAATATGAGCTGTAAGCAGCGTTCTTTTTTTTCTGTTGCGTAATATTGTTACGAATCTATATCATTGTATCATGCAATCACATGTATGGGTTGACAATGAGACAAGTTTTGAAACCGTCGATAAAAAAGAAGAACGTTTATGCGGATGATTATTTTTGCGCATACTGACTGACAAATTCGGTAAAATATCATATATTCACCTGTCTACTCCCTCCAGCCTCCCTGGATCGTCTCTCTCCCCTGTCCTTTTCTCTTTCCACCCGCTTCTCCCGTTCCGCTCTCTCCTGCTTCTCCTTTTCCAATCTCTTCGTCTCTATATCTTTTTCCATCTCCTTGTCTTTCTCCATCTCCTTATCTTTCTCCATCTCTATCCGCTTATCTATCTCCCGCGCCCAATTCTCTCGTTTCTCTCTCTCCTGCTTCTCCTTTTCCGATCTCTCCGTCCCTATACCTTTCTCCATCTCCTTGTCTTTCTCCGTCTCCTTATTTTTCTCTAGTCTCTTCATCTCCCGCTTCTCTTCTTCAAGTTTCTCTCTCTCTTTCTCTATCCGCTCCTTCTCCTCCCTCACCTCCTGCCTCATCGCGCAGATTTCGGCCAACCCTTTCTCGGCCTCGGCGCGGGCCTTTTTCAAGAGCGCCAGCTCTGCGGCGATCTCCTCGGTGGTCATATTCTGATTAGAGCACAAATAATACAGCGAATGATTATTTTATCAAGCAGAACATGAATAGATATATAAATTAGAATAGAATAGAATAGAATAGAATAGGTTTATTTCCATGGGACGCGTCCCCTAGGGTGGAAGAAATAAAGAACAGCAACAGTACGGTAAGTAAAGTAAAGTAAAGTAAAGTAAAGTAAAGTGAAGTAAAGTTATTAGATTACACAGATCGTTAGATAATTAGATAGATTTTAGATAGATCGTTTATTACCATGTCTATAGCAATATTAGGCATCGGCATATTATAAACGACGAAGTAATTATTACACGTAATATAAAGTATATAAAGGAACAGACGTGATGGATGCATAATCGAAGACAGAATGAGAGTAAAGGTAAATTAAAAAGGATAAGAAGGGTACAGGGAAGCCTGCCGAGTTCACAAATTTGTTACTTACTCCAACGCAGGGTTCGGAACGAAGACTGTTAGGCAGCGATCGAATCAAGTGATGTATATCAACCGCGTGAAAAGCAAACAGCTGCTTTGTCGCCGCGGTGCCGAGGGCGTGCGCGCGCGGCAAACAGTAGCTCGGCGACTTGTTGGTTGGGACTGTCGAGAACGCACATGGCTTATGCGAAATAACTCCGATCCCTAAAAATACTCGAATCGGGTTCGGAAAGGGATAGATGAATCGAAAAAAATCCCCTCTACAAAAAAGCATCGGGGTAAGAACCCGAAATATCCAGCG
The DNA here is from genome assembly GCA_944452935.1 of Rhogogaster chlorosoma. Classification (NCBI taxonomy): domain Eukaryota; kingdom Metazoa; phylum Arthropoda; class Insecta; order Hymenoptera; family Tenthredinidae; genus Rhogogaster; species Rhogogaster chlorosoma. Next base: position 9,419,436 of record OX101803.1, on the reverse strand, counting down.
ATTTCCGAGATATTCGCGCTTGAAGTTTGAAATGATATATGAGAATCAGAAAAGAATTTTTTTTTTTCAAACTGATGTCAATCGATAGAAAATCAGGTAACGGGCGTGAATCCGGAATTTCTCGAAACCAAAAAAAAAAGAGAAAACATTTATATTCTATGTCAATCGATAGGCAATCGAATAAGACGCATACATGGGGAATTCTCGCTCATCCGGGGCACTTTTCTGCGCATGAATTGTCGATTTTCGGGTGGACCGAGATTTTGGTTCTTGGCCAATTCCTAACCACAAATCCAGAGTAATACCCCCTGATTTCAACTGGTTCAGAAGTTATTAAATTTACAAAATATGAGAAAATCAGTTTTCAAGCGCACCGCACTATGTTCAAGCGTACGTATCTTTGGTTCGAGGGGTCCGAAATATATTTTCAACCAGTGCTCTAGAATCAGAAAACTCTGACCTTTCATGCTGTGATATCCAAAATTTTTGAAAAGCTATTTTTGCCCACGAATTTCACAATTTATTTTTGTTTCTCGTCCTGTGACCAAAGGGCATACATTTTTTTGACGAAAATTGGACTGTAGGTAGATCTTCATGTACTTGAAAGACCCTGCAATTTTAAAGAGGGTATAATTTTTTTTGTTTTTTTTTTCATAATTTTTTACGGCTTTTTTTATAAGCTTTTTTTCTAATTTTTTTTCTTTCAAAATACAATTCTCTATAGCATGAGGACACTGGAGACGGCCTACCGATTCGGAGGTCGTTTTAATTTGATCCTCGAAGATCTATAAAAGCCTCGTGGCTCGAAACAAGGCAAGATGGCCGATGGCCGTTTGCCGGATTCAAATTAGGAGTCAAGTTAGCTAACGCTTACCGTTGTCCAGCCACAATGAGTTTTCCACGCAGGAAAAACCCTCGGTACGGTCCTAGCCCTTCAGCACACGCTCCGGACTCAGTCACTCAAACAAAATACTAGACTCGAAACTAAACTCAAGACTCAAAACTATACTCAAAAAGTCCCTCGAAGGGAATTCGCAATATTGCCTCGCGGCTACGCCCAAATACAAAAACGAGCGCGAGCACTAGAGCTCGACGCCCTACCTGCTAGGCAGGCCTACGGCAGAGTGTTCTACGATCGCTGAGCTTCGATCGTTCGCACCCCCGTCTTACGATCGCCTAGTAATTTGCGTATTGACCACTAGATCCTCTCACGCATGGTAGTAGATTTTGGTTACGCGCGAAATTCCAAATTCGCCACGATGTTTGCAGCTCCTTCGTTTAGAGGAATACGGGTTGCAGGTTCTTGGCGGTGGCGGGAATCTCCTCCACCACCTTGATCCCTCGGTGCAGAGTGTCCTCAACACTCCCCCGCATCCTCTTTAGACCTGTGAGGTAGCCTGGCCAGTACTAGCCTCACGAGCTTCGGTGGCGTCCATCAAAAAGTCAACACCCTCGGTGTTTTAGCGTAGGTGCGTCCGTCGGGGTGCGTAATAGTCGTAGCTCAGACCCAAAAACTTGGCCTCGCCGTCCACATGTCAGAGAAAATGCGTAAAAGAAAACAAAAGAATAAATACTAAATTCGACAGTCTTAGATCGGTCACGGTCGCCTCTCGGAGAGTCTACAGCCTCGGGGCTAAATTAAACGCATTCATGCTTCGCTCATGCATCTCACGCTACGTAATTATGGTCGTCTAAGGGTTCGGGAGTCGCTTGTAACATGCGTTGCAAAATGCAATGTTACAATATATATCCGGGGTCTATGAAGATCGCGAGACATAAAAAAGAAAACATCTCTTGTGGCCTATGTCAATCGGTAGGAAACGAAATACGGAGTCTCCGGAGATCAAAAAATAAAAATAAACTTGTAAAATTTTCGAACAGATTGGAAAAAAACAAGCGGATTCGCAGAGGGATGCGTAAGTAATCGATAACAGGCGATAAAGAGAATAGAATTATCATTTGTAATACAACTTAGTCGTACTTACCGTTTCCTGCTGCACTTTACACCGAAACAGAAGAAAAAAAAATTTCCGGGGCTCGAAAATATTATCACAAAATATTCGCACGTCACTGGCTTTGTGCTAAATATAATAGATTCGCCCCTGCCCTGGCTGTCGCCGGCCGAGCTGGGCTAAAACAGCCAACGCCGCATTGTGCCGCGGCGACCAGGCGAACCAAAAATGCAGTCCACCGTCTGCAGTACCGACGAAACGACTCTGCGCTTTCTCGGGCATCTCGGAAACTAAGGATTGCCATGACAACCCAACCATTTACCATGGCTGCCCAACAATTTTTAATCGCTAATTACAACGAAATCGTACTTCACACTTTTCTACGTTATTACTGCATGGAACGAAGACGTTTTGTAATGGGTGTGCTCGTCATACCGTATAGACTTGATGTTACATACTTTTGTCCGCGTCAATGATGCGTGGGCACTGATGCTAGTCGAAATAAGTCACCCGCCCGCATTTTTCGACGCATAAAAAAAAAAAAAATAAAGATTTCATGAATTTTACAAGAAAACTCGATGTCATTACTCTTCAAACATCGACTGCCGAAAGGACAATCCGATTGATTACCCCGTTTCGGAGATATTCGAGAATTTATACAGGTCTGTAAAATATGACTGGTCCCTCCCCTTAAAAGTGTATGGTTTACATCAGCAGTCGAGCGCGCTTATCAACAATACTGCTAACCGCTGCTTGCTGTGTATTCGGTTGCCTAAATTCCGGCGTGTAGCGAGATTTTTTAACGTGCCGTATTTCGCGAACGCGACTTCGGAGACCACATGTTCTTGGGGTCGATTTACTCAGCTCGACCCCCTCTATTACCCCTATCATTTTACGCACTCAATTTTGGCGCACCCTGTATATATATATATATCACAACTCGTTGAACGCTGACTTTGTTTTATAATATGCAATTGTATTATTGAAAAATGAATTCACAGATGAAAATAATAAAAATAAGAGAAAATAACGATTTCATTTATTTATCTATAGTAACAATTCAAAAATTAGAAAATGCAAAAATTTATAAAAAATTGTAGAATCGTCAGCCCACTGTGGTAAAAAATTGGCTTCAAAATTTTCTAATTTTCCAGAATTTCTTTTGAAAAAAAAAAAAAAAAAAACGGTGTACTTTTTTCGAAAATCGGAATTTTATATTTATTTTTTCAATCACTGCAAATCCGTCGAAACAAAAAATTTAATACAAATTTCCACGAAAAGTATAGGTCAAATCGAACATTTCGTGTCGGATATATTTTCTTAGAATGAGCTAACACCGAGTAAAAAAATATTGAGATTTTCAGATTAATGAGAAAGGTAAATTTTCGAAAATTCGTTCATAAAAAACCAAAGTGCCAATTGAAAAATGCTTTGGTATGTAGGTGTTGGTCTTGAAATAGAACAAGAAAAAAAATTTGGAAGAAAATTGGAGACCCATCGGTTGAACCGTTTTCCGTTTTGACGTGGAATGCCCCATATGTATGTGTAATAGTCTGAAATACAGAGTTGTTACGTACCTCGATTGTGAAACCCGCGACCAAATCATTTAAACGTATGTTAGATGTTCGAGGTTTTCGCGGGTTAGTTCCATCCCGAATTTCGACCGATACGTTCGTGATTAAAGTTTTCAATGCTATCTTTGCCTCTTCGCACTGTGATATACGCCCGCAGGGTAACGAACCATCAGTTTCACAACGGGAAACTAATAGAATATTCTGAACAATGCAGCGAGCTTCACTGATATCTTGTGCAACCACCAACTTTCCGATAGCAGCCTAGTAAAAAATTGTGATGCGTTGGGGCACGTTTTTTAAGAACGTTGCATATATCTTTATAAAATGTGCAACATCAATGCGTACGTAGCATGGTGGCAGATTATGACTCATACATGCATTCGCATACTCTTTGATAGTACAGTGACTTGTGAAGGTACGAATCACTGCAGTCAACAGAGTCCTGCTCGCATCGGTTGTAACTTCACGTGGGATTGGTGCCCCAGATCGGATCCATTCCATCAACCAAAATTGAATGGAATTTGTATGGTGGCTTCCAGTAACCATTTGAGATACGGAAAATTGGCCGTCGTCGCAATTAATCACACACTGATATAAAAATATGTGCTTACAGTGGGCTTTGTTAGGCTTGTCGATATTTTTTATGATGCTACCAGTGGCGTCAATTGAAACGCAGCTATTGCAATTCGCTCGGTAGGTTTGTGTCTGAAAATTGGTCCAGTAATGCACGAAAAATGGGTCCAAACCAATGCTATGAATAGTATTCTTCAAACTGGTAGCCTTCATAATGGAAATTGCCTTGATGGGATCTGGATCTAAATATTGGCGACACATATATTCCTGCTTGGCTACACTGAGAACTGCGGATGAATAGAGGTGCGGTGGTTCCGGATCCCCTTGTGTCATTAATTGGTCTGCTTTTTCCGCACGATATACGTGCACAGCTTTATGCATTAATTCCTTGGCGACTGTTTCTCTGATCGGGGCTCGAAGATATCGTTTACCACACGTTCCGAGTCCTTTCGTCACTGTACAATTTAGGTGTACGTTATTGTCGTTTTCATCAACATCTTGTACAGTAGAACGTAGTTTGCTGCCACAGTTGCAATTGCCTGTGAAAAACATATCAGTTCACAGGAAACATCACGTGCTTAACATTGATGTTGAAAATAATTTTTATCGTGCCATGAATAGAAAAAGAGCCGTTACATGAATGACAAGTTTCAATTATTTCAACATTTTGTTTTTAATTGTTCAAAATTATCACCAATTAAAATTTATTTCTGAGCATGAATGCAGCACAAAAATTTGGCCGATATAATTCGAAGATTTCGTTTTCGGGTAGTACTTTTTGGATATGATCATGTAAAACTCACGTTAAACGAAGGTTAAGGGACCATTTTATTGTGTCTGGCTTGGGAATTGCTGATTTTCATGATTTTTTGTTCGTTTGAATGAAATTCGATAATCGGTGCGATTTATTTTTCCTTTACTCAAATGAATTATGTTGTACAGTCGGGGAACCGGATTCTGAAGCTCCTTATCCCGCGCTGAACGCAACTGGACATACACCTTTAATTTAATTGATGTTTAAGTTGGCATGAGATTAAAACGACATTAGCTCAACTGATAAGTTAGCGATCTGCTCTGCTTTTTTTCAGAGAATGTCAATTCGCATAACCTCTTGAATGCACAAGTGATTGAAAAATCTGTCACATCGGATAACCCCAAAATGCGCGTACATTTTTTCGAATTAGGTTGCTCCTAAAATGAACTAGTGCTCGTAAAGTGTTCATATCGTTGAGGGAGGGCCCTAATGAACCTCATATTATATTCTTTCATGAAACCGGATCGAATTTTAATCATTTTAAAATGCTAGCTGAAATTAATAAAATCAGCCTGCGAAATTTTAAATTCAATCTTAAATATAGGAGGATTACGCACCAACGATAAATCGCAGGCTATTCAAAATTTGGCAATGTATTCAGAACACTTAGGCAAAGAATCCCAACTATCGGATCTAATATCGGTCGTCTCGTTACTCAGAAAGCATAGTTAACCATTTTTATTTCAAAGTCTCTGCAGTTCATTGTCATAAGTGATTCGGAACATAGGTTTCATATGACAATAATATCTATACCGCACTTTGTGCTTAACATGTGTGTGAAGGGTATGCTCCGTTTGGGAAGCTAATTGGAATAAGAATTATATGCAAGGAGCAAACGGCGTTGCTAAAAATCTATGTCAGTAAATTGCATTCTGACGATCGGTAAAAATCGTCTCGGTTTCATGAAAGAATATAACATTAGCTTTTATTAGGGCCCTCCCTTGACCCTATGAACACTTTACGAGAACTAGGTTATTTTAGGAGCAACCGAATTCGAAAAAACGTACGCGCATTTTGGGGTTAACCGATGTGACAGATTTTTCAAGAGCATTTTAAAATGATTAAAAATCGGTCCGGTTTCATGAAAGAATACAACATTAAGTTTCATTAGGGCCCTCCCTTGACCCTATGAACACTTTACGAGAACTAGGTTATTTTTCAACCACTTGTGCATTCAAGAGGTTATGCTATATTGACATTCGCTGAAAAAAAGCAGAGCAGATTGCTAACTTATCAGTTGAGCTAATGTCGTTTTAATTTCATGCCAACTTGAAAATAATTAAAATCAAAGGTGTATGTTCAGTTGCGTTCAGCGCGGGATAAGGAGCTTCAGAATCTGGTTCCCCGACTGTACATGAAAATATTTTTTTATGTTTCGAGTGTTATTTTTTATATAATTTTTATGGCCACTGCGAAATGATGCTTAAAACGATAGCGCCCGACGGTGAAAAGTCTTACACCTCCAAAAATTGTCCGAAAGAAAAAAAACTGACAATGAGATTATTAATCAGTATGAAAAACTGTACAAGCGCACGGAGGATTTTTTTCGATTAGAATTTGAAAAAATGGTGGCCATTTCAAAATTAAGTGATTGCCTTTTTTTTCGCCAGTTTTTTGTTTGAAAAAATGTGAAATTTTCAAATAAAAAAAAGACCCTTTTGTGAAACGTTAAGGAACGACGTAATAAATAATGTCGCAAAATTTCGACGGGTAGTTTGAAAACTTTTCGTTAAAAATCTTCCACGGTTTTGAACAACGACGATTCGAGAAAAACGCGTTTAAAGTTTCGATTACTGTGCCGGGATTCACGCAGGTGGTCGAAATCTCTTTTTCTAAGAAAGGATCTAGTGACCAGAATAATTCGAATTTCTCGACCAAAATTTAACAGCATGCTAATGAAAGTCCATATTTTTGAACAATGCAAGAAACAACAAAACGATTTTCAAAAAATTTCACACTATACAATCCTTTAAAACTGAAAATATACACGTACCTTCAGCACGTTTTCTTCGCTACGCCCTCTGTTATTATATTACTCTTAAACAAAATCTAATTAATTATAATGATTAAATACCTACCATTAATTATACCGGACTTGCCATCACTAGATAGAAAATGATTTTGGAAATTGAACCCGCATTTTAACCGAGTTGCATTCCAAATTTTATTGGTAATGACTTCCTGCCATTTACCTGGCTGCAGCACTTTTTGTAAACGATATCCCTTTGTTTTTTTTTTATCTGTATGTTTGTACAATCGGTCTGTAATGAGTTCGTTAAACTCGACCCTTGGAATGTCAAGTACAAAATTAAGCGTATTGATGTCAGGCTCTTGCAATGTCACTTCACATATAGATGATATCGTGTCATTAGGGGTAATATCACACCGGATGCTATCACTCGCCGATATATTTGCACTAGAGCTCTGCGTCTTACCCTGTAAAAGCTTGTCGCGAACTTTGTACCTGTTACACGTGACGAACACGTATAAAGAACTCGGAGATATCTTGTTATTCAGATCCTCACACATCACATTCCATACGGGATGCGATTTCTTCATTATTTTGTTATTCGGTAACAATATTGTTTCCCTATGGTTCAAGATCACGTCGATAATTGTCGATTGATTGACGTTAGAAGGTCTCCCACGCCCTAGATTCATTGTTGAAAACGATGTGTCTGCAATGTCAGATTCCTTAAGACTTAGCACCCTCAGCTGTACCTCACTCGATGGAAACTGACGAACAATCGGAGGAACAACGGAAGACCATGAAGAATGAGGCGGTGAGATCACAGTAAAAAGACAGCGTTGTGATTGGATGAATCTTTGTAGCAACAATGTATGAGATATAATAATCGCAATACTCTATAAGTAGCTAGGTCACGTCGCTGACTAAAAGACTTTCAAATAGATTCTTAATTGATATTATATATCTGTCTTGAAAATATTGGGTATCCATAAATGGTACAAGCTGAATTTAGGCATATTAGGTAGTTACTGTTATGCGGTAATCAATGGGGAAAATTGCTGGGATACGGGCCGTCAAATATGCGCCTGAAGTTACTGCAAGGACTGTAACTTTGATACTATTGGCTTTATGAAATTTCAACTCTGACCTTTTTCGTAGTACATTTAATTCCCGACAAAAATGAGTCTATGAATTTTCTGTACGATGCATCATTAGATACTTACAAAAATTAGAAGAAGAAAAAAGAGTTTCCTTATGTTATTCTTATGAAAAATAGAAAAGTACGATGCGCCACCTCTTAATGTTCATATTAAGAGCTCAAATTTTAATAGGCGTTTTTTCATACCTGAATAAAACTTTTGTACCTGTTTGGAAGAAATTCGTTTTTTTTTTTCTAAACACACTAGCGAATCAGACAATGTATGTCTAAAATATTTGATAAATCCAGTGGCATATTTTAAGTAAATACGCCATTAGATGAATCAAGATGATCTCTTGCACTCATGCAACATCAAGGTGATTTCCTAAGAGCATCGGTTGAACAACAAATCGGAGACTGGATATTTCTCGAGCAACTAATTCTAGGAACCGCAATCAATGGTGAAATCACGAAAAAGCGTGTCTGCTCTGTGGGTTTCATCAGCTGAACCTGTTTTTATCGCGCAGGGGTGGTTTTCGGACAGTAGGGATGTAGCAACAAAATCGGAGATGGGATATCTCTCGAGCAACTAATTCTAGGAACCGCAATCAATGGTGAAATCACGAAAAAGCGTGTCTGCTCTGTGGGTTTCATCAGCTGAACCTGTTTTTATCCCGCAGGGGTGGTTTTCGGACAGTAGGGATGTAGCAACAAAATCGGAGACTGGATATCTCTCGAGAAATTAATGTTCACGCAGCCTAAATTAGTCGAAAACTTTCAGAAACTGGCGTGTACTAATTTTCTTGATTATTCGGGTGACGGGGGAGTGTATGTGATTGCAAGGGTTTATATTCGCTGGTTGGAATGAAGATGGTTCTAGAGCAACTAAATAGCAACAAATTATAGCGTTTTTATTTTTGAGTTTCGACGGTGCAGTGACGTGGCATTGCTAACTTTTTCTCATACCTGGCATCGCCGTCAATTTCGCCTAAACAGTTGAAGCAACAAAATGCGGGTTTAGGGAACAAATTAGCAACAAAAGAGCACTAAATCTCTGCGGTGGTGTCACTTCATTCCGGTCAAGTGGTTATTCCAGCTTTTGAGACGTGCGTTTCTTTTCTTCGCGGCAATCGAAGCGGAACGAGCGTAGAATGGAGGGGGTTTACGACTTCTCCGAATCATACTCCCCTACTCCTCCAAAAACGGCACTACTCACAGTTTCTACTGTACACAAGTCTGGGCACTCTATACCTCTTGCCATAGAATGTCGCGTGCCACAACTGAGTCCAATTGTAGTTACTTTTTCAACCACAGTCTGGTGCGCTGCGATCCCGGAGGCCAGTATGACAGGCCTGGCATACGCTATGACAGGCCTCCGAGATAAGTAGAGACCTCTCGTGGTAGTGGCCTCAGATGCCGCACGGATTTCACATCGAAGTGCCCAGAACTGTGTATAAGACCGTGATTCTGACCCAACGACGTGACAGCTGTCGGTACGTCATCTGTAGATGCAGACGTTCGACTGTCCCTACGACAGCGTTGCGATTTCAAAGAAAAACGCCGGTTGCCTACCATAAGGCTCTCCACGTTCCACAGAATCTCTCTGTATGTTTACATATATCCCTTTTTTTTCGAACTTAGTCTATAATGGTTAGAACCTTAAATTTTTTAAAATGGACAGAACTTAGCTTTAATGCTTTTTATGCGAGTATCGTATCGTTATTGTAAAGCTACCTTATATTTTTTTAAACTCATGAGATGGTATACCCCAACGATTTGAGGAGGGTTATCCCTATTCTGAAGCTTGAAAGCATTAGCGTACGGACAATCAACGATGATATACGGACCTTGGTACAGGTGTAAGAACTTTCCTATTTTTATTTTTTTTTCCGTGGACATTTGTGGCACTTAATAGGACCAAGTCACCCACACCTAATGAAATTTCTTTTCCAATTATATCGAGATTGTTACGTCCGGATATCACCACCCGAACGCTCTTCCTTCACTTACCTCCATCCTCTAACTGTTCGCACCTTACCCCCCTTTTCTTCTACGTCTCTATTCTACTTATCTATCTGATACCTGATAATCCGCGCATTCTGTCTTGACATCTCTATAAAACACTTGCCGCACACGGCACTGCTAAATGCAGCGAGTCAGTTATAATCCTTTTATCTTATTCTCTTAGCAACTGACTATCTTTCCCCTTAAGACTTCACTTCTTCACCAACCTCCTCGCAGGAGACACGAACATAACTCAACCATCGTACTAAAAATGCATAATTATTACGTAGAAATAAAGTTATCAGTTCATTAATTACTAAGTTCATTTATCACCATCTACATATCCCTCAGTGTTTTCTCGATATATCGCACGGGGGACCGAATCCAATTAAAAGACATAACACTGGTGGCAGCGATGGTCCTCCTGTTACTGAGGGTATATGTTAAAAAGTGAACGAATCACCACAAAAATAGAAACCACTAACTCAACAAATTGTGGCATCAAACAGTGAACTAATGAGTAACACGAGTTGCGCGAAGTGTTAACCAAAACAGCAACACTTGGTATAAATTGATGCACACAATACGGGCAGAAAAACAAAGTTCCTCTATACTGCACGTCATAACGTTAATCACTCATATACCCAAAAAGTGTGAGCGATTGCAAAGACACCTCGCCCCACAAAGAGCGAACTCGCTCCAGCGACGAAACCCGGTGACGACTTCAAGACACCAATATCACCAACACTATCGCCCAACTTCCAGATCCAGAATCGCCATCCCTACACTAACAATCACCACTTCAGAAATATGCAAAGAATAATCACGCTCATCGTACTTGCCATAATTTGCAGAACGTAAGTGTTGTAGATGTAGCCACGGGTAGACTAGCACGCCACAAGCGAGTACTGAGTAGGTGGCAGTCATAGTGAAGACAGTATAGATTAGACATTAGGATTTGTGTAAACTGGAGTAAATACATATATATTCATGATTGAATAAAGACCTTTATTTATAACCTGCCCTGATCTACTACAGTAAGCTAACTTGATATACCATGTTCGACTCAGAGACGAAACTACCATTGAAAGTGGCGGCTACACTGATCCCAACTTTCGATGGATCAAACATTACAGTAAAATCTTTCCTTCGGAAAGTTGACAACGCAAGAATACTAATAGATCCGCGAGATTCACATCTATTCCCTGCACTTGTACGATCGAAAATCGCAGGCCACGCAGAAAGAGCACTCCCGCGAGATAGCCTCCAGACACTAAAACCAATCATAGATAATTTAATTGGAAAAAAGTTTCAGAGAGATTAACCGAACACGAGGCAACTCAAATGCACAAAGAGTGTATGATCAAGTGGAAAACACGGGTACAACAAGTGAAATCATGCCAGGGTATTGATTAAGACATTGAGAGAGTAATTCACTCAGAGAAAGAAAAATGGAGACAGATCCTGCGTATTGTTATGGATGCTGTATTGTATCTATCCACAAACTGCCTTTCTCTTCGCGGGTTCCACGAAACTCCTAGCGATCTCATCACACAATGTCTTCAGCCTAGTTAAGGTAACTTCTTGAACTTAATTTCCCTGCTCGCCAAATATAATTCAACTCTTAAGTTTCAATTAGAACACTTAAAAAAGGGACAAGTATCATATTTATCAAAGACAATACAGAATGAAATAATTGACACAATGGCAAAAACATTTAGAAATAGCATTTTAAATAACATCGAAGAAGCCAAATACTACACAATAATGTTCGACTGCACTCCAGATGTATCCCATACAGAACAAATGAGCCAGGTAATTCGATATGTAAAAGGAACTGGCGATGTGTGTGAAATAAAAGAAAGTTTTATTGATTTCATAGAAATTGCTGGAAAGACAGGAGAGGACATTTGTCAACAGATTTTAGAAAAATTGGCAGTTGATGATTTAGATATTGAACAATGTCGTGACCAATCTTATATGATAATGAGTCCAATATGGCCGGCATCCACAAAGGAGTACAAGCCAGGATTGCAGGAAGAAATGAACTGGCCGAGTTCGTACCGCGCTTGGCTCACTCCTTAAATCTTGTAGGTGTTCATTCTGCCTCATCATGCCAGGAAGCTATTAACCTATTTGGACTGATTCAAAAAGTATATTGCTTTTTTGTTGGCTCCACTACTAGGTGGGACATTATGAAAAAATACGTTAATACAAATTTAAAAGAAAGTAGTCAGACGAGATGGTCGGCGAAACATGTTGCTGTGAATGCCCTATCAAATAATGTGCCAGAAATAGCGGAAGCCTAGAAGAAGTTAAGCAAACTTCTCATGCCCCAGAAGCTAAGTACGAGGCAGGTCATCTCTTAACTGCTATAAAGAATTTTTAATTTATTCTTAATTCAACTATTTGGGCGAATATACTCCGCGGAATCAATCGAGTGAATATAGAAATTCAGAAAGAAGATATTACCCTTGCCCGTTCCGTCGCACTAATGGATGGTCTGCTCAAAACTTTGCAAAAAATGAGACAAAATCCAATGAAATATTGGATGAAAAAGGCTGGAGAAGTTGCTGAAAAAAGCGGTGTTGACCCTATTTTGCGAAACACACGAATTCCGAAACGTAAAAAACATTTCGACGAGATGTGTGAAAACGAATTACAAACACTCCAACCTGTTCAACTATTCTCTAAAGAAATATTGATGGTATTTGATCGAATCATATCTGTCTAGTTTTAGACTTAATTTACACTGCCGGTGAGGAGGAATCGGTTCGGGTGATAAATAATTGGAGACAGCATGAACAATTCAACGTATAGGTTTATTGTGTGTAGGCGCGACGTGTTTACATGAGCTCTTGACTCTAACTGGTGTTCAGAATAGGCGAAAGCCGAATTGACCCGAAATAATACGAGCATATTACTATAGCATTCAAAATTTAGCTTCGTGCGTGAACATTACCGCCCGTCTCGTTCACAGTCGGTTCTGAGAACGATTTCACTAACCTTTAACTGAATTTTACGTGTAATATCAAACAAATCTGACAATGAAAGTGACTTATGATTGGATATTTCCTTGGTTGAGGTCGTCTTCTTGATCGTTGCCTATTAAGAGCGGACAGATCTTGGCGATCGGTCGTTGCAGCTGATTCGTGGCAGTGCGGATAGTCACTACCCGTGTTTTGCCGTCGGGTCCAGGGTGACACTTAACAATACGACCGAGTGGCCATTTCGATGGAGGTTGGAGCTCGTTTCGGATGAGAACTAGTTCGTTGCGTTGAACGTCTCGAGTTGGCACGCGCCATTTGTGACGCTGCTGTAGCGAGTTGAGATACTCATGTTGCCAACGTCTCCATATCTGCTCGAATAGTAAGCGCACGATCTGCCATCGCGCCAATCTGTTCGGATTTTGCTCGAGCAGCGAGGGTTCCGGTATGGCTTTGAGTGGGGCTCTGATCAGGAAATGGCCTGGCGTTAAAGCCGTCAGATCTTGCGGGTCATCGTTGAGTGGGCCAAGTGGTCGGGAGTTAAGGCAAGCCTCTACCTTGGCTAGAAGAGTTGTCATCTCCTCCGAGGTCAAGGTGTAAGTCCCAATGATGCGACGTAAATGATGTTTCATTGCCTTGACTCCGGCCTCCCAAAGGCCACCGAAATGCGGTGCTGCCGGGGGCAGGAAGTGCCATGTGGTACCATCTGACGCGAGTAATGTCACGTTTTCGTAATCTTGGGTAATGGCGCGGAAGGCCTTTTGGAGCTCAGCATCCGCTCCATGGAAAGTCGTGCCATTGTCACTGTAGAGCGCTGTGAGTATTCCACGGCGTGCCGTGAATCGTTGAAATGCGGCGAGGAAGCTGGCAGAGCTGTAGTCGTCGACGAGTTCCAGATGAATGGCTCTGGTCGCAAAGCAGACGAACAGCGCTACGTAGGCCTCATGCGCCTGGTGTCCACGACCCTTTGCCTTCCGAACCATGATCGGACCAGCATAGTCAACTCCCGTATGTGTGAACGGCCGAGATGGTGTGGTTCTAGTAGCAGGCAGACCGCCCATTTGCTGGGTATTAATCGCGGCGCGGTGTCGGATGCATGTTACACATTTATGAATATGCAATCGTACTTGCCGGCGGCATCTTAGAATCCAGTATTGCTGACGCACGACCCTTATAGTCAGCTGTGGACCGCCGTGCAGGGATATCAGGTGAGCATGAGTTATAATGAGGCCGCTGATGTGATGTGCAGGAAGGATGATCGGGTGTCGCTCGCTGTACTGAAGCATTGAGTGGCGTAACCGCCCGCCAACGCGAAGTATGCCGGATTCGTCCAGTTCCGGGTTCAGGTTACTTAGGGTGCTGCCACAGCTAGCGGCTGGTGACCGCGAATTGCGGCTATCTCGTTCCCGAAGGCTTGGTTTTGGACGTACATGAGCCAAAACTTTCTCGCTTCGTCGATTTCTTCTGCGGTGAGAGCTCGTGAAGCATGTTGAACAGCAGGGGCACGCGAGCGTTGTATGAATCGTTTGCAGTATGCAGTGATTCGCAGCAACTTCGGCCAACAGGACACGTTTTGGGGCAACGCCCAGTCTTCTTCTGGGACGTTCGCCACATGAACTCGCCGAGGAGCTCGCTCCTCCAGGTCAACTCCCTCTTCTGGCGGGGCGTCCTTGCAGGGCCATTGGGTAAAGTGTCCTTGAAGCCACGTTGGGCCTATCCACCACAGTGAATGGTCAACCATCTGTTGAGCTAGGATTCCACGCGATGCGCAGTCAGCCGGGTTGTCTGAGGTTGGAACATGGTGCCACCGAGCCTTCGGAAGGCGGGTCTGTACGTTCGCGACGCGGTTCGCGACGAAGGTAGTCCAACGAGACGAGTGACTCCGGAGCCATGCTAGCACGACGGTCGAATCGGTCCACGCGTGTATCGGAATCGCTTCGAGGCCCATAGTGCTGTGTACGCGTTCGACTAATCGAGCGAGTAAGTGAACAGCGCACAGTTCCAATCGCGGTATGCTTATTTGTTTCACCGGCGCGACTTTCGACTTCGCGGTTATGGGTGTCACTTGAGCATCGTCGACTTCATGAAGCACGCGAAAATACACCACAGCAGCGTACGCTCGGGCTGACGCGTCCGCGAATCCGTGTATTTCGCACGCGATTCCATCTTTCGCTGTACCGACGAAACGCGGGACGTCATGGTACGAAGCAAGGGTAAGTCTTCACAATATTCACTCCACTGCGCGGAAAGGTCAGGCGGCAAAGAGTCATCCCAATCCAGCTGCCGTAGCTACATCTCTTGTATTAGGATTTTTGCCTTGACTACGACGGGAGTCAGCCAACCGAGTGGATCATACAGTTTGGCGATTTGTGAAAGAACAGATCGCTTGGTATTCTCCACGCTTGGGTTTGGCGCGGTGACGTGGAAGCCGAAGGCATCTTTATGCGGATTCCAGGCGATTCCAAGAATCTTCATCTGCTCGTCACCATGGATCTCGCGGTGGCTGTGAACTCGTTGAGTCGGTGGTTCGTCACTGACGACCTCCGCACAGTGGTTCGAAATCCCAAAAACGTGGCCAAAAATCAGAAACCCGATATTTCACATGGTTCGAGTACCCATATTAGATTTTTTGGGTCGCTGATTTCGAAAATGAAGTCAGAAATCCAAAATTCAAAATGGCAGATCCAAAATGGCGGACATGTTTGTGAAATTTTCAGCGGATCAACTTGAAAACGAGTATATAGGGGTTTTTTGGGTCGCTAATTTTGAAAATGAAGTCAGAAATCCAAAATTCAAAATGTCAGATTCAAAATGGCGGACATGTTTGTGAAATTTTCTGCGGATTAACTTGAAAACGAGTATAAAGAGGTTTTTTGGGTCGCTGATTTCGAAAATGAAGTGAGAAAATGAGTTTGCTTTTTTTGGAAAGAAGTTGAATGAGAAACAATTTTTCAATGCAGAGGAATGACTTAGAATGTCACAAATTTATTGTTGAAATCGGTTACAAATCTGTTGGTACATTTTTTTATGTAAAAAAATAATAATAATAATAATTTTAATAATATTATAATGGTAATATAATTTTTTTATTACTATTGATTTTTTTCTACAAAACATACTCCGTTTTACTGACATATATTTACATGTATGGAACATTTTTAAAATGACCTTCAAATTTCTTTGGAACACCCGACATATTATCCACAATACACTTCTACGAAGGCCACATGCCAAAGCCTTTGATGAATAGAAAAACATCTGGAGGGATTAACGGTTGGAGCCCGAGTGCCATGCGGTGCATGGAGAATCACGATTTGCCCGCCTCCAAATCGTGATTCGGCACGAGAAAAAAAGACATTTTCCGACCCGGGGCAGCTTGGGGCAGTAAATGAAAACGGTTCCGAAAACTAGACACTTTTCCGCGAATAATGCAACGAATCTCGATACAGAGACTTACAGAGACGAAAAGAATTCTCTACGTGAAGTTGTAAATCGGATTAAAAAAAATACATTTTTCCTCTGCAATACATCGCGCACATCGTAAACACGTTTTCGAATTATACATGTGTCATTACTAATTTTCAATGTACGTATCTTTGCGAACATTTTCCATGTTGCACAAACTATTTGCACCAAAAACTCACTAAATGGGAGACGTTCTTCTCCAACTTTCCAAAAATGATCACGCGGCGTCATGCGAGAACGCGGTGGAGGGTCGACTTTGACGGCTCACCACATAAACAGATTTGGTTGGAATGGCCTATCCTTCTGGATTATAATGCCCCAAGGTCCTCTACACAAGAATATATGAAGCTCAGGGTTGGGCGCGAAAATTGAAATTTTGATTTTTGGCCACGTTTTTAGGATTTCGAACCACTGTGGGCCGTCAGCCAAACCGAAATTGTTGCTTAATGTTATGGGATTCACGAAAAATAGTATACGCACCTACTATCGATTTGAAAATTGTAGGCTTCTACCTGTAAAAACCAATAGCTTTGTGTTAAAAAATATAAAAAAATAAAATAAAAACAATCTCCGAAAGCTTTAAGTTTTGCTCGTTGATTGAGTATATACTATAACGACATAAATGCTAGCAGGCGACAGAATGCAGTAGCCCATTTTTTCTGTTAAGTGTAATCCTAGTCTTTTAAAATAACGTTTCATTGAGTGATTTGTTTTATAAAACGATGAATATTTATCTTACTTGCAAACTCAAGAAATTCATAAATAAATTCATGTTTGATATCCTTAATTGTTTTCATAATTTTTTCATGAAAATCCCTAATCGATAAAGTTGCTCGTTCAAAAGATAATTCTTTTTCGCTCGTATCAATTTATTGCTAAACTTAAGAACATTTTCTCAATTTTCTTTAACGGGTGTGTTTTTAAGAATTTAAATTAATCTTTTAATTTGCAGACGATGCAGATCGTGAAAAGCGACTCGAATTTAGCCATCTTCTGCTGGAATTCCTAAATGCCGATGAGGACAACGTGAATTTAATATTATGGACCGACGGGTGTACTTACTCTCGGCAAGGCATAAATAACACTCGGAATCGGCACTACTGGGCTCATGAAAATCCACACGTGGTTCAGCAACGTAAGAATATTTTATTATTATCTAACTCAAAAAATAGAATAAAGCAATATTAAAAAAAATTGCAGATAATTTTCAAAGACGATTCAGCCAGAATGTTTGGACCGGCATGATAGGCGACAGACTTCTCGGGACGGTATTGATCGACGACAGACTCGATCACTACAATTACTTGGCGTTTCTTCGTGAAGATTTGCCAGAACTCTTGGATGAGCATTTCCCGAGGGATCGCCAAGAGGATATAGTTTTTATGCATGATGGTGCACCAGCGCATTACCATCACGCTGTGCGCGGATACTTGGATGTAGTACGCACATCAACATTATATTAATTATAATACTATGATTATTCAATCAGTTTGTATAAAAATATTACTTGAATGTTATATTTTTTACAGAATTTTGCTGATCGATGGATTGGTCGAGGATCGGAGTCGATGGCATGGCCACCACGGTCTCCCGATTTAAATCCATTAGATTTTGGATTTTGAAGTTTATCCAAAGATTATGTTTATTCGAGAGGAGCTCCAGCGAATTTGGAAGAATTAAATCTCCGAATACAAGATCACGCCGACAATATAACGCCTGTATATTGTCAAAGAACAACAAATGCGATAACCAGGCGTTTGCAATGTTGTATTGCACAAAATGGTGGCTACATTGAGCAATTTTTATAAATAAATGTTCATGTTTACGTCGAAAACCAAATGAGTAAATGATGATCGACTGTATTAATTCGTTGCTATCTACTGCTGCTTTGGAGTAAATTTTTAAAATCATTATAAAATTAAATTAAATTTAATATTCAACTAACCATATGGTTCATCTCACGCACGAAATAATCGTTCGCTACATCTAAATTAGAATGTATGCACTCACGAAAAAATTTTTCTTATGCTATCACAGGAACGAGCATTCGGCATTTCTTGACGAGGCAAATAAATTGACAAACCACGCTGTCCAAGCAGGGCAGAACCGAGGCTCAGACGACCTCAACCACGCTGTCCGAGCAGGGCAGAACCGAGGGCAGTGCCGCCGCACTACCGAGGCCAGACACGTTAAAAACACGTTAATGAACACGTTAAAATCAGGCTGCATTATGCGCAACAGCAAATAGTAAGGCTGCGTCTTATTCACATAAAAGGCTGCACCATGCGCCACTTGATTTGAAAATTTCATAAAGGGCTGCATAGTAAGCGCCTCACTAAACGAACACGTTAAAATCAGGCTGTACCATGCGCCACTTGATTCTAAAATTTCACAAAAGGCTGCATAATAAGCGCCTCAGTAAATGAACACTAATATCAGGCTGCATTATATGCGCCACAGCAAATAGTAAGGCTGCATATTGCGCCACAATAATCGCATAAATTATTCAGGAATAAACGTGTAAAAATGAAAGAAATGTCCATCGAATGAAAGTATAACAGACGTATACATGTACATATAAGGACATTTCTATGTTTCTACACGTTGATTCTTATTTATTGTACGCCAAAGTAATATTAAGATAACATTAAGGGTACAAATGAGGATTAGAAAATAGAGTAGGACATAAATTGTGTACAAAACTTAGGCAAAGGCAAGAAATAATAGATAGAATAGGCAAAGTAATCGTATAGGACTCAATTCGTAGAATAAAGTAGAATAGAGTAGAATAGAATTATATTATATTATGTTATATTGTATATTGTAAGTTTTGAATTGACTCCGACCGCGCTGAAAGAAAGAAAAGTCATCATTCGTGCGAAGTTGCTGAATCGAGATGGGCGATTCGACCTTTCACACGCAGCGCATCCTCTGCAACATTTCGCAGCGAAAAGTCGCCAACATACAGAAACTACGAGCTGAAACGCTTTGCAGTATCTATAATTGCCACTGGCAAGCTGCGGTGGGCTGGTAAATCGTCAACAAAAGCAGCAGCATCAGCCGCGGATATGATGGGCTCTGAGAGACAGCCGCGAATTAATAGTTGGGTTCGTCCGCATAAATTCCACAACGTCGTTCGATCGGGTACGTTAAAATTTATATTAACGCCGGCAATAAATGTTATATAATTTAAACTGCATATGAACCATAGCGATACGTATTAATACAATACATCTAATATAAGACCGATACATTTATTTCCAGATAAAAGCAAGAATCAATGCCACGGTTGCGACACAGCATTTGTAAACTGTTAACAGTCGTGCAGTGAGATGGCCTCGATCAAAAAAGATGTGAGTATTCATTCTAAATATTGAAAAAATAATACAAAATAATAACGACTACGCTAAATTGAATTCAATTTTCTAAAGATATCAAAGATGAGCAGCGAAGAAGAGGCGCGGGACGGCGACCCATGTCATAAATAGAAATAGAAGGTGAATAGTCTTCGCATGTAGTTGAATAAATGCAATATTCTAAGTTCACGAATTGATTTTAAAATGATACATTAATTGTACAGATGATGGCTTGGATGAGCTGTTTGAAGAGACAGCAAGGGCGGCGGAGGATGCCAAGAATTAGCTATAGCGAAAAATAGGCACGAAAATATAAAATATGCGTTATTTCTTGATTTGTCTGTAACATTATTTCTCTCCACAGGAGCAGCATAGACGACAAGGAGGATGCAGAAATATAACTTGCAATGATAAAGAATAACGAATAAAGAACAGAGTAGAAGAGAATTATATTATATTATATTGTAAGTCTTATGTAATGAAACGAATAAGTTGAGGAAAAAAAGGTCACTTTTATTCTGCAGCTTACAGCTGATTGACATGTTATCATTTCTTTTTTTGTCGTTTCCATGGAATCCCTCTATTTCTTTTATTTGTAAGGGGAGATTCGTTACACTACTCCCCCTTTCAAAAGAGTTATCGTCGCGACAACCACTGGAGCTATTTGAAATATTACATCCATCAACAATATCCTAATAACGAATACTGGGTGAACAAATTAACAAAGATCAAATGGAATGTTGAAAGATGGAAGACTTCACATAGGGAGGGCTCCAGTTGTTTCTTCAACAAAAAAACCTCCCAAAAAATCAGTGTTGAAGAAACAGTTCTGACATTCTCATACGTGTTTGGCTCGAGATAATAAAAATTGAAGTGTGGTATATCTCTCATTCTGAAGTGTATTACTAAACGTCATTCCCATGCTTTCAACACAATTTTTGTTAGGAATCCACACACATTCTTTCCATTCATAGATAATCTGTAAATTTAACACGAAAGAAAATCTTTTGCTAGTATAATATTTCAGGAAGTATTCAATAATGCTTCAAACAAGTTTTACACTGTAACTTTTAACTTCCCGGTATAACAGTTTCTACTTGATAATACGAGGAGAATCCAAGTTCATTCTCAAACCATGAAATAAGATAAATCCATTAATGTTAATTCGTCAATTTATGAGTATCTATATATATTTTTTTTTTTTTTTTTAATCATTAAATTTTTTTTTTTATTTTTAATTTATTTTTTTTTTTTTTATTATTTTTTTTTTTTAATTTTTTTTTTTTTTTTTAATTTTTTTTTTAATGTTAACCACAAAACCATAAGTCAGTTAACCACTGACAATTCGTTAACCACGAATTCCTTCCGTTAACCACGGAGTCACAAATCAGTTCACCACTGATAATTTCACAAAATCATAGGTCAGTTAACTACTGACAATTCGTTAACCTCGAATTCCTCTCGTTAACCACGGAGTTCGAACTCACAAATTAGGAATGAACATCTTCTTCAATTGGCCATAAACGATTTACATGTACGACCTTGAATTTTCCTCTAGGAAGTTTTTGAATACGGTAAACTACGTCATTTAACTTTGAACGCACCACAAAAGTTTTTTCCCAATCTCGTTGGATTTTTGGACATTTTCCTTTGACTCTTCTGGGGGCAAAGAGCCAAACTTTTTGTCCAGGTCTAAAATAAACCATATGAGCTTTTAGATCAAAACGAGATTTCATTTTGTCGCTTTTGAGCGACCAATTTTCCCTTACTCTCCGGTGAATGTCGATTAGTTGATCTTGTAATTGATCAACATAGGTGACAGGGTTGGTATAGTGATTTGTATTGTTGGTAGGGGGATTTCCTTGGAGTAAATCGAGGGGTAGCCTCAACTCTCTTCCAAACATCAACATTGCTGGGGAGAATTCCGTTGTTTGGTGTTTGGATGAGCGATAGGCCAGCAAGAAGAGGGGAAGCCATTTGTCCCACTCTTTCTGATTATCATCGATAAATTTCGCGAGGTAATTAAGGAGAGTTCTATTCAGTCGTTCAACCATGCCGTTTGATTGGGGATGGAGGGGTGTTGTTCTCGTTTTGTGGACTCCCAAAAGTTTCATGACGTGAGCAAAGACTCGTGCCTCGAAGTCTCTTCCTTGGTCAGAGTGGATTTCGAGAGGAACGCCAAAACGGGAAATGACGTGACACACCAGAGCCTCTGCGACGGTAGTTGCTTGATGATTGGGAAGAGCGATAGCCTCAGGCCAACGTGAGAAATAATCGGAGACGACAAGAACAAACCGATTCCCATTGGTAGATTTCGGTAATGGACCCAAAATATCTGCTGCGATCCTCTCAAATGGAAATCCAACGTTGTAGATCTGAAGTTCACCTTTGGTACGACACTTCGGACCATCACGACTAAAGCAGATCGAGCAAGATTTGCACCACTTTTCGACATCAGATCTGTAGGTGGTCCAGTAAAATCGTTTACGAATGTTGTCTAACATTTTATTTACTCTAAAATGTCCAGCGACAGGAGAAGAATGGCAGAGTCTGAGGATCTGGGTCACTGAAACTTTGGGAATAACAATTTGATAAACGAATTTCATCTGATCGATCGATTCCCAACGACGATAGAGTATTCCATCTTTTAATTCCAGAGAATCCCAATACAACAAATAAATTTTAATTTCAGGACCTAGGTGAGATACGTCTCGCCATTGTGGGCGATCCTCGTTATTTTTGAAACTAATTATGGATTTGAGAGTGAGATCATCCGACTGGAGTTGTTTCCAGTCGAAGTCCTCATTTATCGTACAGATAGTTCGAAAGACGTGGTTTTGACAAATTTCTTCTTGAGTGCTCATTCGTTCACACTTTTTGCAGGTGCAAGGACGACGAGAAAGACTATCGGCATTACTATGTAGACGGCCTGGTCTGTGAAGAATTGTGAAATCATATTTAGAGAGGGTTTCTAACCAACGAAAGACGATTCCTTGAGGGTTTTTGAATGAAAGGAGCCATTGGAGTGCTGCATGATCTGTTCTGATTAGGAATTTTTTTCCTATTAGATAATAATTGAAATCTTCGACTGATTTGACGACAGCTAAGAGTTCTCGACGGGTGACACAATAATTCTTTTCAGCTTTATTAAAACACTTGCTGAAGTAGCCAATGACTTTCTCGTGTCCTTCTTGTATCTGAGAAAGGGTTGCTCCCATCGCTGTAGCCGAGGCATCCGTATCGAGAATGAAATCGTTACCGTGGATTGGTACCGAGAGGATTGGAGGGGAAGTTAGAGCTGATTTCAACCGATTTACACTGTCTTCAGCTTCTCGTGACCAATTGAAAATGACCTTGTCCTCCGTTAGGGAATATAAGGGTTTCGCAATGGAAGAAAATCCCTTTACGTATTCTCGGTAGTACGAACATAATCCTAAGAAACTCTTAACCTCCTGTTTCGAATTTGGAATCGGCCATTCTGAAATAGTGGATATTTTTTCAGGAAGACACTTGATTCCCTCGGAAGATACGATGTGTCCTAAATGAGGAACTTCGTGTTTGAAAAGGATGCATTTCTTCGCGTTGACTTTCAGATTCGCGGAATTTAAGCGAGATAAAATTAACTGAAGATTTTTTAAATGATCGTTAAAATCTGTTCCGAAAATGATAATGTCATCCAAATAGACGCGACAAATATTCCCGGTCAAGCCTCTGAGAACCTCATTCATTACTCTGATGAACGTAGCCGGAGCATTGCAAAGTCCGAAAGGTAGAACAGTAAATTGCCAAAGTTCGTTTCCAAGAGCGAAAGCCGTTTTTTCTTTATCCTCTGGATCTAATTCTATTTGCCAATAACCTGACTTTAAATCTATTGTTGAAAACCATTTAGAACCGGAGCTAGCGGTGAAATTATCTTTCGGATTCTGCAAGGGCATCGCGTCTTTTTTTGTTACATTATTAACTGCTCGGAGATCGACGCAGAATCGAAGCGAACCATCCTTTTTCTTTGGAAAAACAACTGGGGAACACCAGGGGCTACAGCTTGGTTCGATAACTTTTTGGATTTTCATCTCTTCAAGTAATTTTATGACGTCATCCTGATAATGAAATGGAACGGAACGAACGGGTTGTTTAATAGGAAGTGAATTTTCTATAATGATTCGATGTTTTGCCTTTGCATATCTCCCTAAGTCACACGAATTTTTGGAGAAGCTCGTTTGAAATCGTATTAGAAGTTGAGATAGTTGATTTTGTTCTTCATTACTTAAGAGTTCGCAAGAATTTTCATAGATTTTTGCTAAGTAATCTGGAATGGAATTTGACAAACAAGAAATATCTGGAGAGGTCTGAGAAGAAACCGTTTGTTTTACCGAAACAATTTTATTTTTCTGATTTATGTCGAAATTTTGATTTATTATGGATTGGAAATCATTTAATAATCCTGTTTTATAAAGAAAGTCTAGACCGAGGATGCATTGATCAACAATATTCGCGAAAACCACGTCTAGGCTCAGGGAAACATTACCGATTGTAATAATTACTTTCTTTGCTGAAATATAAGGAAAATTTTCACCTGACACAGTCAAAATCGAAATGCATTTGACGACATCTTCCAATTTGTCCAAGTTATTTTGAAAGAGACTGGGATTTACGATAGTAATGTCTGCAGCAGTGTCGACCACCATCGAGCAAGGATTATTGTTAATTTTCCCTTTTATTTTTAATTCTAAAATTAATTTTTTGTCATCCACCGAGATTTGAGAGCATTTTGTAATGTCAGAATTTGATCGAGTCAATTTGTCCCCCAACAAATTGACTCTATCTAGTTTTCCGGATTTTGCAATGAATTAATCTGATTCTGATTTTTATTGTTACTGTTCGAAGAACGATTCCATGAAAGATTGCGATTTCCGTTAGTAAAGTTTCGATAGGGATGAAATTTTTGAGCAGAATTATTGTTTCGTTGGTCATTTGGATCACTATTCTTTTGAATTTCATTTTCCGGAGTTAAGCATTTATCGGCATAATGACCGGTTTTTCCACATTTAAAGCATGTCACGTGATCCCGGTTATTTGAAAAATTTCTATGGTTATTGTTACTTGATGAAGGATTATGAGAGTATATCTGTGAACGATTTGATGGGGTTTGAGGTTGGGGTTTGGGGTAGTGTACGTGTTTACTATTTAGTAATTGTGTAATGGATTTGAGTTCTGTAGCTCGTTCGACAGCTTTCTGTAAAGACTCAAAACGTTCCGAACGAAGAGTAAATTCAATTCCGCTGTCATTTATCCCCCCGACGAAAGAGAGGCACGCGATACGGTCCCGGTTTTCTTCAGGCATATCAAGATGAGCTAGGCGGACGAGACGTTCAATTTCTTCCGCAAAAGCTTGGAAACTCTCTTCTTTAGTTTGTTTTCGAGCTTGTAATTCATTAAAATACATCCGTGATAGGTGTCTTTCATCGAAGCGGTCGTTTATGAGTTCAGTGATTTTTTTGTAATTCTTTCTATCGTCACCAGAAATTTTCTCTAAAATTAATTGGGCCTTCCCACGAAGTCGGGTTAAAAGTTGAGCCGCTTTTACTTCTTCGGACCACCCGTTGTTTTCCGCGGCAATCTCAAAATGATTTTGATACCGTGACCATGATTGTATACCGTCGTATATGTCTGGTTTAATAAAATTATTGTTTGCGGGGGAAGTTAATGAAAAAATACGTGTGGTATTACTATTAGTGTTAGCGGGTCTAGGAATAAAAGTAGTAGAAGTAAGAGGGTTTAATGCGTTATCTGTAAGTCCGGAGGTGAAAGCTGTCACTTCCGGGGCGGAATTTCGGGCACCACGAGGTTCGACTGATACATCTTGATTATGATCATCAACAGGAACGGTACGTTGGGTTATGGGTATTTTCGGTCTCCTGGAACGATGGAGTTCCTCTCTCTCTATCCGACGGTGTTCTTCCAGATCTTGACGAACTGCTTCACGTACGTTTGCGATGATCTCTGCCTGTGACGCCTCGTGTCGTTGTTGGAATTCTTCACGTAAATGATTTTGTACCTCGTCTACTAGGTCATAAAATTCTCTTCGAAGTAAATGTGGTTCCCCGTTAGTGTTCGGAACAGTGTGTGGACGAAATTCGGACGCGAAAGGACCAGCGCCAAGCTGTGAAGATTCCACTGATGGGTCCCTCGTTCTTTGTCGTTGACGCGGCATCTTAGTTGATAATCGAGTTCGTAAACTCTGTTTAAGAGATTCTCGTAATTTTCCTTGGGTGGGAACGTTTCACAAGCACTTCTGACACCAATGTAAGTCTTATGTAATGAAACGAATAAGTTGAGGAAAAAAAGGTCACTTTTATTCTGCAGCTTACAGCTGATTGACATGTTATCATTTCTTTTTTTGTCGTTTCCATGGAATCCCTCTATTTCTTTTATTTGTAAGGGGAGATTCGTTACAATATTATACCTTTATGTTAAATCTTTTTTTTATAATAAATTAATTTTTGAACACCATTTCATTTTTGGTTCATGTAGATCTAATTTTTAGAATGCATTAATCAATCATAAAATACATATCATATTCCTGTCGTTATTACTGTAAGATAATTTGAATGCCGAATAAAGATTAAATGTTAAAACAACATTGAAAATTACGTGTACGTACATAGAAATAACGATTCATTTTCAATTTCGCAATCTGTACCAAGATCACCAATTGAAGCTTTTCAAATATCTCGCTGGCCATCTCGCTGAATATCTCGCTGACTGTCTCGCTGGCCATCTCGCTAAATATCTCGCTGGCCGTCTCGGTGACCGTCTCGCTAAATATCTCGCTGGCCATCTCGCTGACCGTCTCGCTGGCCATCTCGCTGAATATCTCGCTGACCGTCTCGCTGGCCATCTCGCTGGATATCTCGCTGACCGTCTCGCTGGCCATCTCGCTAAATATCTCGCTGGCCGTCTCGCTGACCGTCTCGCTAAATATCTCGCTGGCCATCTCGCTGATGCACTTGCGAGTTGGCATTCCAAAAAGTGCATTATCTTTAATTGCTAATTACTCAGGCTGTAATCAAAATTTCTCAATACCGAAAACAGGGTTGGGATCGGGGCGAAGAGACGAATCCGCTGCTACATTTTTGACATAGGTTTTTGAATGACCTTGTATAATAATAACAAACAGTGTGTATAATGCCATTAACCTTTATTTATATCCCTGTAAAAACATTATGCAGTGATTGAACTTCATCTACAAGTTGTAAAACATCAGCGAATCATTCTATCTTGCCATGGTACTGCTCCAACCCCATTGAAATATTTACACCACGCCTCTCTCAGCTGCATAGCATTATTGGCATGACGATTGCCTCCTTGGCGACACAGATTTACAATTCCATTTGCATTTGCGATTCTCCATTCGCCTTCCCTCACTTCTCCTGCCAATTCATCTTCAACATCTATGAACGCTGCAGGTGTGTACATAGCTCGACCAACAGCTTGGCTTCGCAACCAATTGTGCAGACAAAGTGTTGCCATGATAATTGTTACGGCATCGTCTGGGTCATATCTCATGGGTGCTCGATAAATCTGGAATCTTGCTTCTAAAACTCCAAATGCATTTTCGGAGCATCTCCTTGCTCTAGAAAGCCTATAATTAAAAATTCTCCTGTCTTTCCTGTTGCGACATTGTTCACCAGGGTATGGAATGAGAACTGAGGTTGTCAGTGGAAAACCTTCGTCTCCCACGATGACAAATGGGAAAATATTTTCAGAGCCAGGCAAACATTGAGGCGGAGGTAAATGTAGCATATTTTGATCTATAGCCAGTTTTAAAGTGGATTTATTCCAGATTCCACCATCACTGATTCTTCGATTCGTTCCAAGATCAATATACATAAATCGTAACTGTGCATCTACTATAGCCAAAAGTACAACGCTGCAGAATCCCTTGTAATTAAAATAGAGAGAACCAGAAGAGAGAGGAGGGTCAATTCCAAAATGTTTTCCATGCATTGCGCCCACACAGTGATGAAAATTCTATCTCTCCCCGTAGTCATTGGCAGCAACTTTCCATTCTTCTTCGGACTGTGGCATTCGAACATATTCATCCTTGAGGACTTTGCAGATTGCAGAGCACACTTCTTTTACTATGCCTGGTATAGTGCTCTGTCCCATTCGGAAGGAGAGGCGAAGCGATTCCTGAGACTCTCCTGTTGCAAGATGCCTCAGTGTGAGGGAAAGTCTCTGAGCGGGAGGAATGCTCTTTCGTAGATGGGTGTCTGATTTTCTAATAAGCGGAGCAACTTTGCTAAGTAAATACTCAAAACTTTCTGTATCCATGCGCAGGCACCTGAAAAACAACACAAACATTTAACATGTATGCATACTCTGTAATCACACACACAATATAACTGCAATACTTCCTGACTCGAAAAGGTTTGAGTCAATATCAAACATAATATATTTTACATTCGAAATCTATTGGGATCCTCTAGCGCAAGTTCCAAGAAGAGGTTATGGTGCATGCCTCTTTCGTCTCGCCTCGCTAAATATGGGCTCACCCACGCTGATCTTGAGGCGCGTCTTCCCTCTTCTTCCTCCAGAGCAATGATTAGTGCGAACAGAGCACAAGCTCGTTCTTTTCTCCGACGTACAGCGTAAACCCACAAAAAACATCGGAAGATGTAAAAAAAGCCGCCAAGTACCCGGACGAAAATCACAATTGCTTGACAAGCAAAACATTTCGCCAGTCTCTGTCGTGAAATCAAGGAAAAAGCCAAGCACCGAACGTACCCCTGCGATCTCTCAGCAAGTCTACGTCGTGAAGTCGGAGTTTCGTGTGAGGATATCGAAACATCATTCCAAGAGCTACGTACTTGGCGGGCACATTCGGTTACTTAGAGCTATACGGACAACCCGACTTCGTTCTACGCAAAAATTGAGTTTTCAATGCGACAGCAATCAAATACACTGAAAAAATAGTTATTTCAACCTATAACCGTATCAGAAAATACTTCTATGGGTACTCAATTATGTGTATGACTTTACAGACGTAAATACATTGTATAATAAATAAAAATCCTGGTCGTTCCACTGTCATTCAATTATCAGATCGGACTCGGAATTCTAGAATCACGTACCTCACTATGGAGCCAATGAGCAATGTACTACGGTAAGTTTTTTCATATGATAGATGACATACCGTAGAGCTTGAGTAGATAATATTAATTGTGGAAGAATGAACTTATTTACTTGCAAAACTATGGAATTATCGAGAAAACTCTACTTTACTATTCCGGTATAAAACCTAAAACTTGCAGCTACGGGTATACGTGTATGCCATAAGTAGCATAGAGAATGACAGTTTAATGTAATGTTGAATATAAAATTCAGTTGCTGATTGCTTTGGTGTACCTATACTAATGTCATACAATCTTGCTTATGGTGCATGCGTATCCCTGCTAAAAATTTCGTATAGAGAGGGATATAATCGCAGAAAATGCTATAGAATCGGGTAGCTGCGTATCCGTTTCCATCCATTTCCATCTGTTTCTTTAGCGTTTTCTGCACATTCTATCAGTCTATATACGGAATTTTTATCAATCTGCAGGTGCACGAGCGTATACACGTAGTGGGAAGGATCAATTTCACTACCGGAAACCCATCCTTGTAACAGTTCGGCCCCACTTGAGTGCAAATATATTTTGTTGCTCATGCGCTTGCGAGGCATAATCATTCGCAACTACACACTAGTGCCAGAAGATTAGCGCGTGCGAGTTTACGGAATTGCTGCAGCGGGGGCGCCTTCAGGCGCCCGTGCGCAAGCACTTTCGTAAACTCGCACGCGCTAATCTTTCGACTGCCACGACAAAGTCGTCCCACAAGATCGGAAGATGCATTTTAAATAAGTGTGTATAAAACCAATGTTATCTGCATATTACACATTACTCCGAGACATCCATCAGCCGCCAAGGAAAACAGTCGGAAATTAAATGGTTCGCAAACTACGATAAAGTACTATCAATCCAAAGCGAAAACAACAAGCACAAAAAAAAAAACCGAATGTGCCCGCCAAGTACGTAGCTCTTGGAATGATGTTTCGATATCCTCACACGAAACTCCGACTTCACGACGTAGACTTGCTGAGAGATCGCAGGGGTACGTTCGGTGCTTGGCTTTTTCCTTGATTTCACGACAGAGACTGGCGAAATGTTTTGCTTGTCAAGCAATTGTGATTTTCGTATGGGTACTTGGCGTTTTTTTTTACATCTTCCGATGTTTTTTGTGGGATTTCACTACTTTTTGCAAGTACGAGAATTGAGAAGAATTGCTCATTCAAGGGAAGACCCTACAGAGATTTTGACCGAAATCGTTCAGAAAATCGACTATGCGTTTTTGCCGGAAATATACTCTTAAGGGGAGGGACCAGTCGATTTTTACGGACCTATCTAAATTCTCGAATATCTCCGAAACGGGGGTATCAATCGGATTGTCCTTTCGGCAGCCGATGTTTGAGGAGTAATGACATCGAGTTTTCTTGTAAAATGCATGAAATATTTTTTTTTTTTTTTTTATGCGTCAAAAAATGCGGGCCGGTGACTTATATCGACTAGCATCAGTGCCCACGCATCATTGACGCGGACAAAAGTATGTAACAGCAAGTCTATACGGTATGACGAGCACACCCATTACAAAACATCTTCGTTCCATGCAGTAATTAAGTGGAAAAGTGCGAAGTACGATTTCGTTGTAATTAGCGATTAAAATTGTTGGGCAGCCATGGTAAATGGTTGGGTTGTCATGGCAATCCTTAGTTTCCGAGATGCAACAATGTAGTCCACCGTCTGCAGTACCGACGAAACGACTCTGCGCTGTCCTTTCTTTCTCGGGCATCTTGGAAACTAAGGATTGCCATGACAACCCAACCATTTACCATTGCTGCTCAACAATTTTAATCGCTAATTACAACGAAATCGTACTTCGCACTTTTCCACTTAATTACTGCATGGAACGAAGATGTTTTGTAATGGGTGTGCTCGTCATACCGTATAGACTTGCTGTTACATACTTTTGTCCGCGTCAATGATGCGTGGGCACTGATGCTAGTCGAAATAAGTCACCGGCCCGCATTTTTTGACGCATAAAAAAAATAAAAATAAAGATTTCATGCATTTTACGTGCGAACTCGATGTCATTACTCCTCAAACATGGGCTGCCGAAAGGACAATCCGATTGATACCCCCGTTTCGGAGATATTCGAGAGTTTAAATAGGTCTGTAAAAATCGACTGGTCCCTCCCCTTAAGGCCTGTCCTTACCTAGTTAGAAATATTCAGGCCTCTGTGACAATTATTTAAAAAGGAATGATTCATTTGATCTAAACTTGTTTGTTTAAATTTAAATAATCAATCGGGCTTGCTAGCTTACTTATATACTAATGATTCTCAAGTGAATTATAAATTCTTTTATAATTCTTAGAGAAAACTAATTGACACTTGTACTTATAAACTATTTGTTTGGAGCCTGTCTCGATACTCAGGGGGTCGGGAGAACTCCCCGGGCCTATTTCAATGCTTTTTAATTTTATTAATAAGTTAGAGGAGGAAGGTGAATTTTCTAAATTTTAAATGATGGACGCGTTGGTGCCAAAAAATAAAATCTGTTTTATTTAGATAATATTGCGAAAGAATATCTCAAATGCTAAACGTTATAAACAAGTTTGAGGTGGTAAAGTTTTGATACTATTCTAATAACTTATGTTTATACTTAGGTTCAAGAGAGGTTTTTTTTTAAATATGTTTGAACCGACAATTTGTTGCTCTGCGACACGATTCTTTATTTGGTGATTGGACAGGTAAGGAGGCCGAAGCGTTCCTCGCGATGCCAATCAAATAATGAAGATCGAATTTTCTGTTAATTATTTTACGCGCTACCTTTGAGAGATTTTAAATATATGATTGGAATTTAGATCTAGCGAAAAGGATATTAATAGAATTTTGATAAAAGAAAAGAATTCAACAAGCTTGTGCTTTATAGCAACTCCGACAGCCGGGAGGACCAAGATCGTACCCGGGATCTTCGTTACTGTATATTAAAAGTAAATGTATTTTTTTTTTTTTTCAACCAACAGGCATTGAACAAATCGATTCTTTATCTAATGTTTGGACGGGCAAGGAGGCCGAAACTTTCTTCGCCGTGCCAAACTATCAATAACGGACTGTGTGGAGTGATACCTCTGATATCTACTGCCGATCTGCCCGTCTTATAAGCCCGCCCGTAGTTACTTCAATAGCGAGACAGGTTTACGCTGGGTCGTGCCGTGCGGCGAGAGATTGCCCGCGTCGGGCGGCAGCAACGGAGTTGGCATTCTTCCCCAGAGATGGCGGGCTCGCTTGGCCGCGCTATATTTAAATTATAAATATTAGCCGTAGCGTTACAGCCCTTCGATTTTTATTAGCTCACAGGCAGCTGATTTTATTGATAAAATTGAAAGTCAATAAAAAAAAAATTTGTTTCTTCCGTAATAAATTTCTAGAATCTTACCAAACTATTGAAACTCTGATTTAATCTAAGTTTCATCAAATATTAAGTCAAAGAATGAACTACGTGGTCAAAAGGATGGGTACCGCAGGACTCCAAAATGCAATAACGAGCTAGAGCGCTTAAAAGATAAAATTTGTTTCTCAATCTTTTTTTTTTTTTGTTTTGAAAATACCTTCTGTAAGACAGCTATTATGTGAAACAGAGAAAAGCTTTGTGAAACATAACAAATCTCACCGAAACGAAGAAAGTCAATACAATACGGCTACGCTGGAAAATTATCAACCGCCAGATCAGAAATCCCCAATAAATGAGAAACTAATGCCTTTTCATGAGAGATTAGTCAGTGAAGAGCTGCTAAATAGGTGCACACATAAAAAAAGTCTTAAGCAACAGCCAGAGATAAATGAGTATTCCAAATCAGCACTGAGATCTTCTGAGAACCACAATAGTAAATCGCAGAACGCAGCACGATAGAATATGCTGCTACAGCCGAATCGATGGAGCCGTAAGGTGAAGTCTTGAAGATGAAGAAGGACTGGACTACAAATTCAACGATCAACTTTTTCAATTTTGTTTTATATGATGTTGAATCTGGAAATGCAGGCCGAAGAAGATCTGCGGTCCAAGATGCCGCAGCAGAAGAATCAAAAAATCTGTGATACCTCAATGAGAGAGTTCGATGACACGACGTATTGAATTATCTTAGACCATATATTTTCAAAATTCATTTCATTCGTACCATTTTTCATTAAAAGGCGATTTACTCAAAACTACATTTTCAGCTACGCTAAATGTTACTTGCGCAATACTTCTGCTTCGATCAATTTCTCCTTCGCAGTGTAGATTCATGCATACCTTATACACAAAAGTATGTAGAGAATTTTTTATACTGTAAAAAGCACATAGTTTTCAAAATCCATATAATATGAAAAATGTGAAAAATTGAAGAATACAAGTTTAAATTTCTGGTAATAAAAAACCAGTCATTCAATCTCAAATCCGTTGCATACTTTTCTTCGCCTAAGTGTACCGAAAGCCCCGGTCAAATAGTATGATCCGAATAAGATTATGACGCAGGAAGCATTTTGAAGTTGAATATCTGTTTGCCCTTAGAAGTTGCGTAACTTCTATATTACTCAAGTAATCTAGAAGCTCAAGGTGAGAATTTCTTAGTTTCATAGCACAGTTTCACAAGACCTATCAATAATTTTGAATACGAAAAAAATGTGCAAGTTATCAGTTTCTGTAGGATCGTCTCTTAATTTCAGCAGGATTATACGGTATTAGGTATAGTGTGATCGTCACAAGAAATATATTCGGAATTTAGGCAAGGGGAGAAACATTCAGTAAAATACGAAGACATTCACTTCAATTTTCAACTGTGACAAACACAAATAATTTATTAAATAGAACCTAATTTTGACTTATACAGTATGAGATTGAAGATTGTAACGTTAATTCAACTAAATATTCGCCAAAAAATTCTCAAATTCAAGGCTCGAACGTTTCAAATGGATCAAGAACGGCGCTTAATCTCTCAAATTGTGTGAAACATGTTTATCTCGCATATTTTACAATTCTAATAACATGTGAATCACGAAATATTCCATTTCTTTAACGAATATTCTGTTACGTTAACGTTACGAAGTGCAAAGTGTAAATTTAGCACTTAATCAGTAATTTTTCAGCCATAGCTTGGAGGACTGTGTTGCCTGACGCAGTAACAGGCTCGTATGTGTTCTGCAACATTGATTGTTCGGGGCTTGGACGCTTGTCTACTGCAATCCAATTCAGGTCGCTGTGAGAATCATACAAATTGATAAACGATTAATCATCTAATAGAAATGTCACAGTAATTACTGAAATATATTGCATGTTACTGTGGTGAAAGTGAGCTGGGAAATATCGACTCGTATAACATACCTTCTAATATGTGATATCCAGATTGATACTTTCGTTCGCTCTGTGGTGTCAGATTCCAAAGAATTGTGGAGATCATACAGCCTTGAAGTAACAGTAGGCTGATGTTTGGTTTCAAAACACAGGCCATTCTGAGCTTGCATAAGTGTTTGTGGCCATGTAATGATTCCAGTGAAGGATGATTGACTAGGTACATGTATGGTAAGGAGCCGAATGTGCCGAAGAGTGACGTATTGTTCTCTAGATGAATGGAGACTGTGATCTTCGCAGGTTCATCTGTGATCCTGAAATATTGGCTCTTCAACGTACGCACGCCTGCAAATCATAGAAATACACGGAATTAATACTTTGATGCTGCAGTGGCGTTTTCCCGGGCGTTGTGTTCTATTGATTAAGGTGACTTGAAAGCACCAATTTCATAGCATACCTTTTGATATAAGATCTTTCAATGTATTAATCCTATTGTGTTGAATAGCGGCTGTGCAAGTTCGGATGATTATCACAATAGCTGTATTCCCATGCGACGTTTGGCCAAGTGGAAAATGAAGTGAGTGACCGGAAATGTTGAGTTGAGTGATCGTGTGATCTATGGATCTACCGAGACATTCAGGTTTCAGCGGTGGGAAGCTAATCGTCAGTCTTGAAATCGTCGCTCTTTGGAGTTTGTGTGCCTGTACCAGTTTCTCGTGTCAATTCTGGTTTCTGTAACAAACAGTCGAAACATTGATTATGTAATCATTATAATTACTAGTCAGTTGGTGGGAGCTCACCAGTTATAGGTTTTCTATTCTGTCTTATTAATGGAGCGATTTATAAAGTGTCTGTTTTTGTAGCGTACCGTCGAGCGTGCGTTAGTGATATCCATTCTTGAGAGAAGGAACTCAAACAATCCAGTCGAGTCAAGTAACTTCAAGTAAGTTAAGTTACTTGACTCGACTGGATTGTTTGAGTTCCTTCTCTCATGATTATCAAGTACGAGTGTTAACTTCATGATGAATGATATCCATTCTTGTAGCTGCTGTGTTATTAGTAAGCGAAGAAGGTTTCCATTGATTCAACTGTGCATTGCGATCTTATAATGCATAGTGTAGCTATTTTGTACCTGTTTGTACATACCACGGTAGATCTTGGTTGGACTTAGATTAGAATTTAGCCAGCTAAGTTTTATCTGATATGATTTTCAACGTGACTCTAATCAATTTATGTGCCTGAAGTATTTCTATCCCTACTGGTATATCTAGTTTCTGATTGCCGTATACATACATAATTATCCTACGACATCGTACAAAATTCACAAAATAATGAAATTATTTCTGGGTCATAGTCCTTAAACAATAAATTTATACAATCGAAGAACACAGAGGTATATAACATAATAGTGTCAATTATATTGGCCATAGTCGTTAATTGAGCATGAATAGATTATAGGACTAGATAATATGATTTGTGTGTTACATGATTCATGAAGCGATAGCCGTGATAGTGATGAATAATGTGACGTCGGGGTTTCGTCGCTACCGAATCGTCACAGATGGGCAATGCTGTCACCTTATTATTTGGAACTAAGTTCCGGAGTTAATTATGTATTGGAATTCTTACTTTATTGGAGCGGGTCTTTGGGCGAGCGGGTAGGTGGTCCAGATAAAGGTTCCTCGAGTAGATCGTTGATCACAGTGATGATTTGGGTTTCACCTTGATATTCCAATGAGTGGTGTGTAAGATTATCCGTTTTGGTCGATGCACAACACTGGGGTTCAAGGATGAACTCACAAGTTTTAGATAACTGGCGTATTCTGGCTTGGCGCCTCCTTTCACGCACGTCCTTTCCGCCGCGGTGCCCGCGCTGTCGCTTACCGGTACGCCGGGGCATGAACTTGTATGGTAGGATTTGGAGACGACGAGTGCCTAGACACGGCACGCTCGTCTATAAGGATGTTGGAAAATAGTGCGAATGCCAAGAAGGGCACGCTCGCAAGATTGAAGGGTGCAAAACTCGAACGTTAATTTCGTGATTAAAGTTTATTATTTTGTTGAATCGCGAGGAGAAGCCAGATATAGCACAGTGAATGAAAATGAATTTAGTTTTAGAGTAATGAGGAGTACGCGACTTGCTGGAAGCAGAAATAAAGGCACTGCCTTATTGTGTGTAGGGTCTTTTATGCCTTCTTACTATCTGTCTTCTCCTTTTCGCGGCAGACGACGGCTGCCTGAGGACTTAAAACTGCTAGATTGCAGTTCTCACCAAGCAGGCAGTCGCCGTTTGCTATATGATCCAATGCTCCTTGCATACATAGTGCATACATATGTAACATGCATGTATATAAAATAGGATCTTATATTCTAACAATTATCAATATGAGTGTATATCTTTATATGATGGTGCAAGCCGGAGACCATAGGGTCTGCCGACGTCACAATAATCATGTATACTAACAATAACAGTTGGAGTTGTATATGGACTGCAACGTATATCAAACGGTTATAGACTTCCAATCTCGATGCATGTCATTATAATGTTGTTATCAGTGATTCCGTATTGTATGTAACGCCATTATTATCCTATCAATTTGAATTCGAATAATTAAATATCATGTTGCATAATATCAAACAGTTGCTAGGTTGAAGAATAGAATTCAATTCGAGTTTCCAACACATTAAGATTGAAAAGCTATTGTAACAATGCTCATGAAATCAAAGAAATCTGTCACATTCTATGAATAAATACAGACATTATTGATAGTCAATCTCCCTATACAATCCCACGTACGATTCTTCCATCCAGTGTTAGGACGGATTTAACGACTGATTCTTAAACACTATAATATTTTGATAGTCTCTCTATAGCTATACTATGTTTGATGTGAATACACATACTCGTCGGAATACGTGGATGTAGTGTAAAGTGTATATTAGTGTAGGCTTGAAGAATCGAAGTAGATAATATGGTCCATGATAATAGTTAAATCATTTTGAATAATACTGTATAATAAAATGCATAATCATGGAATAGTTATATTTGAACCAAACAAGTTATTGCATTAGCAATATATAATGGTTTATTAATAATCCATTATAATATTAGTACCAGTATCAACAGGTCGACTTGAATAATCACAGTTGATTAGCATATTACACCACCAAGGAACGACGTGTGGTATGGAATAGGTGGATTGAGTCAGTGATTGGATTTACAGCGGAGGTTGTATCATACAGATACAGGCCAGTGCGTATGGTTTGAAATGATCGATCAAGTACTTATTGATTTATAGTGTATATATGGGCTTGCAATATCTCATAAGTGCCTAGATGGTTAGAAACATTACAGTTAATTTCCCGAAAATTCGAAAGATGCTGCATAATTTCAAACTATTCTGAAGAATTCATGTCATTTCACTAATAATCTAATCGATAGCATATTTCAAGGTATCAAACGATTCAACTAGATTTCTAAAGATATTAAATGTTCCAACTCATTTCATAGACCACGCAAAGTAAAGAGCTTTTTCTGATTTTGTGTGATTGTACACTTGCCTTCGGTTCGCGTTGCTAACTCACACTGGTCAGAAAAAGTTTCATCGCTCTCGTATCGTACTGTACTATTTTCAACTCATTGTGCGAGACTCGGTTTCTCATACCTGTTGGTAGTGTGCGAAGTGCCCGATTCAAACACGTCCATATGTAAAAATAATTAAGTTCTTTTCGTTCTGAAATAATAATTTTTAGAATATTTTTCTTCTATTTAACTCTCACAATTTGGACACGTAAAAATTTATTGACTGAATAATCGCGTTACCAATATCTCAAAGTGATTACATGTTATTTATAAATAGTGAAATTAAGATGACAATTAATATAAAATAATTGTATCAAAATCAAATGAGCCTTGCTTTTCTGATATAACTTGTATATCTGGAATTTGCATTTCCATCGATATACTACGCAAAGGGATATATACAAGTCTTAATCTAAAACACGAGTGTTTTTGTGTCTGTGATTTTCTCATTTCTTTAGTTTTGGAGACTAATAAAATTTTATGTCTTTGAAAATTTTGTTTTTAATCCTCTGCGGGGGCAGAGCCCCTGGACCTTGTCCACATCCTGCCTCTTGCACTGAAAGTGCAATTTATATACTATATTTTCCTATTTTCTAGAGTTCTTCACTGGTCAAGGATTTCGCACACTGAGTTTGAAAGAATAGTATAGGATATTCGTGTGCATACTTGTATGGGTACTGTACTGTTAAAATACTTTTAATGATCAGCAATTTCAAACATATCAATCTATTTGGTAATCAGTCTGCGTTGCTGATGTATACGTAGGTGATGTTAATGGTTTGTAGGCTGGTAGAAGTTGGCTCATTTGAAGAAGATACGTAGAGTGTTGTAACTTTGGAGCAGCTGTGGGCTACCTCTGTTTAGGCACATCGTCTTGCAGAAATGTTATTTTCGTCTGGTCCAGTGGATTATTGATAGGATAGGAATGGTCCAGGCGACTGTAAAAGATATAAAATAACATAGAATTCAAACAGACGTTTCAGTATATTACTACTCATTTTCCTAGCATCGTTATAATCTTGGAGCTACGGACTTGGGGCTACCTGTACCTTGGGACGCTGTTTTACCGAAGTGTTATGTTCTGTTATTTCAAAGGATAGATTATCGGAACCTTGGTATTGGGCCATCGTTTCGTCAAAGTATTATTTACGTCTATTCCAATGGATTGATTATAGGATAGGAATAGTCCAGGTGGCTGTAAAAGATATAAAATAACAGAATTAAATGAGAGCTTTGAGTATATTATTACTCATTTTCCTAGCATTGTTATTACTTAGGAGCCTGTTTGAATGTCTATTTGAATAGATTTATAAAACAATCGGAATGGTCTAGGTGACTGTGAAAAAGATATAAAATAACAAAGAAATGAAGAAAAGATTTCAGAATATTACTACTGATTATCCCAGCATTGTTACCATTTTGGAGATCTGAACTTTGGGCTACCTTCAAGTTAGGATGCGGTTATGCCGAAGTGGTTCGTCTGTTTCAACGGAGTAATGAACCGAACCTTGGTTTTGGGACGTCGTTTTGTCAAAGTATTATCTTCGTCTATTCCAATGGATTCATAATGGGATAGGAATAGTCCGGGTTACTGTGAAGAATATGAAATACCATAGAATTAAATGAAAGGTTTCAGTATATTACTACTCATTTTCCTAGCATCGTTATAATCTTGGAGCTACGGACTTTGGGCTACCTGTACCTTGGGATGCTGTTTTATCGAAGTTTTATGATTGTCTATCTCAAAAGATTGATAATTGGAACCTTCGTTTCGGTATCTAGTTTCGTCAAAGTGTTATCTTCGCTTATTCCAATGGATCGATAATAGGATAGGAATGGTCCAGGTAACTGTAAAAGATATAAAATAACGAGGAATTGAAGGAAAGAGCTCTTAATATTACTATTAGTTTTTTTAGCATGTGTCATCATAAGGGATTATTCTGGATCTTGAACGTTAACATAGCGCCTAACGTTAATTTCCAGCGCTTGTGTTATCGTTGTCCGTCCCCATGAGTCCTCTGTCATCTTCGCTACCGCCTACATGCTTTGTTTCGGGTGGAAAATACAAGGTTGTTAAGCAATTGGAACGTTTATCATCGACAATCAACCATCGAACTTAGGCAAAACCTGACGCTGTTACGACGCTAACTAGCAAACGAAATCATGGCCTCGGCTTGAAACGAGTGGCTGGCGTTACCGCGCGTGCTAATGACTCTCGGCAGTAGTGCCTGATCCGTAGGTAGCGATATCATGGAGTCAGGATTTCCTCGCTTCCAATTGTTGATTGCCCAAACATATAGAGGTCTGCGGAGATGAACGGGTGTAGCAGGGAAGCGCAGGCGCTCAAAGTTAACGTCGGTGGTATCATAACGCCAACACAAGTGATGGTAGGAAACATACGAATCAATAGATAAGTAACGAGTCATGCATTTAGTGAAATTAAAGAGGCCGAGGCTGTTTTATACATCCATTATTGTGTGAACAAATGTATCAATCTAGTGAAAATCAATGTGCGTACATACCGTTTGATGTAAGTCATCCTAACCTCTTTTTCACTTGTTCCCGTTAGTAGTAGAATAATACATATCCTGTATATATATTTGAACCAAGCTCAGAGGATCCGTTCCGTGCAATTACAATTACAAGAGGCTATCATGCAGATGTCAATAATTATTCTTAATAACAGTCATCGGCATAAAACCTTGTCGTCGCACTATTTCACTCATAACCATAATTATGCACTGATTCACTGATATAAAACCACTACCACGACCAATAACACATTATATAAAATTATATAAGCTATATGCCCTCTAATAGCCCTATATAATATGATTATAAGTAAAATTATTAATATTTTAATTGTCCATACCGCCGCCTCACAGCCATGCGACGGCCATTTTGATTTCGTCGACCCTCTGTAGCTCACTTCGTAACTATATTATTACATTTCGACCGAGTGCGGATTCAGATTCAGGCCAAAATCAATAGGGGGCGAGAATTCGATGGCTTGTAACAACGTTTAAAAGTTCAAGTCGATCTGTGTCCTCGTTCGTTCGGAAATGTGCGGACAGTCTGCGAAAAAATTGTCGGGGGAAGAAAAAAAAGGTGTTTTTTCATCAACTTTAGTGACTAATAAGTCGAAAGCCAGTGGACCTATTTCGACCAAATTTATACAGCAATGTCGTGTGGTGGGGGAATATCTATTCTGAAAATTCGATCGTAAAATATTTACGCGTTCTGAAGTTATGACCTCGTGCTTACAGGCATAAAGAGTTCTCCCCAGTAAACATATTCCGGCTAGCGCTCGCCTGCCTAGGGGTACTTGGCGGCGATTCGCTGCCGCGAATCTTGATAGGTTAATAGTTTCACTACGTGTAGCTCTTCTACTTACTAGGAGTAATTGTCTAAAATCTCCACCCAAAATTATAATTTTACCGCCAAAGGGTATATCATTATTCATTATATCGCGCAAGGTCCGATCTATAACTTCCAAAGCATATCTTGGTGCCATTGTAGCTTCATCCCATATAAGAACATCGACTTCCTTGAGTTTCTCGCCTTCCTTAGATTAAATTTTAATATTTGAAGATGAATCTGCGAAGAGAAGTACTGGCAGCCCGAAAGTTCTATGAACCGTTTTACCCTGAGGTAATAAATTAGCTGCGATTCCGGTGAATGCCGTTGTTATTACTTTTTTGAGCTTAGCTTTCAACAAATACCATATGTTAGTATAAACTGCAACGGTGACTCCGGAGATATCACTGCGCCCTACGGCGTTCCTGTGGCTAAGCTAAATTTACAACAAATAAACTGCGATAATCGGTAGTGTTGGGCGCCAGACGCGAATGCGTCGATTTACAAAGAAATCCACAAAAATCAGCGATAACAGACCAAAAACTACGATAGCGGAATGACGGCCTCGATGGCACAGTTAGCTCAGATTTACTGCGATAATGATAGAGGGGCTGGGTACACCTTATTTTAAATACAGTAAATTACCGGAAATAAATTTGGAACACCAGATAAATCCTTTAAACAGTTCGTATAATATATTTTCTCGAAAGATACGGTACACGCGGTACAATCAGATACAATCAAAAAGATATTTTACAATAATCGGCTTCGCTTAGCGAAATA
The DNA here is from genome assembly GCA_944452935.1 of Rhogogaster chlorosoma. Classification (NCBI taxonomy): domain Eukaryota; kingdom Metazoa; phylum Arthropoda; class Insecta; order Hymenoptera; family Tenthredinidae; genus Rhogogaster; species Rhogogaster chlorosoma. Next base: position 9,377,455 of record OX101803.1, on the reverse strand, counting down.
GCAAATATTATAAGACAACTGAACAGCGGGAATAATAGTTTTTAATACTCAAAAATACCTAATCTATTGAGTCTGAGTCCGCTTTAGCGACACGAAAACAAGGTTAAGCTGGCTAGCTAGCGAGCGCCTGAGAAGCGATATAAAACAAACTACTATACTACTTTTTAGACTGCGTATCACCGAGCGATACGATACTCAAGCAAATAGAAATACCCCTCTAAATCGGTGTTAGCCGAAGAGCACCCGTTCTGAAAAGAACGTGTGTACCAAATCGACTGACGTGTTACGTCCGGGTGTCACCACCCGTACGCTCTCCCTTCACTCACCTCTACCCCCCTGTTCCTCCACATCTCTACTCTCTTTATCTATCTGCTACCCGATCGTCCGCATCCTATCCCACGTTTCTGCAAGATACTCGCTGCACACGGCACTGCCAAATGCAGCGAGTCAGCTATAATCCTTCTATCTTATTCCCATAGCCACTGCCTACCTTTCCCCCTAAGACTCACTCCATTACTAACCTCCATACAGGAGACAACGCCAACCATTATAACTCTACTACTAGAAATAAAGATTTAAGTTTGATTATAATTACTATCACGATCGCTTACCCTCATACTCCTCAGGTATATCTTTATATATTGAACAGGGGACCTAACCCAATTAATAGACATAACAGACGACCCAACACCAAGAACTAAGGTTTTACGCAAAAAACTATTCTTTCCAACGTCGTCTAAGGCTGCTAGCGCGGCTTGTTACGTCGAGCGAAGCGAACGAGAAATGAACGCGAGTGTGTCTTGTCGAGGGAGAGCCCGTATAGCGGCGCGCGCGTCGGTCTTAGCAAGGCGCTGTAACCACCTAAAAAAGGCGCGAAATCCCAGGTCCCTCAACTAATATTAAAAAGCCTGAATGATCCGAACAATTGATATGACAATCAAAAATGACCAACAACTCAGGGGAATGCGGTACAACATGCCGATTGTCAACTAAATACCTATTAGGTCGTTCGAAAGTTTGATGCAATTCACGTCGCCGATAGTAAGGGTAACCATCTTCATCCATTGTGGTTACTTCTCTAAATTGTTTTGGAAAATGTTTTGTGCATTCACCATTTTCTAGACACCAATCACCGCATGGCCCATGTATCATATGTTTCATTACGATATCATGTAATTTTTTATTTATCTTTGGATCTAGAATTTCAGCAGAAATGTATTTGTCCACGACTTCAGGAGTGTTTAATTTAAAATTCCGCTTCAATGTTACCAGCATGTGAATGTGTGGTAAACCGCGTTTCTGAAATTCAATCTCCTAAACATGCGCGACAACCTCACCGAACATTTTTTGACGGACAATAAGATCCACCAAATAATCTTTCTTTGCGTTGAAAACACGTGCACAAATATCTGGTCTATCAGCTGGCTGTTGTACGGGTAATAAATTTTCTATTATTTCTCGCCATTTCGGATTGCAGGTCATGGTTATAAAAAGGTCAGGTTTGCCATATTTTCGCACGATCGCCATTGCATCCTGATAAGACTGCATCATATTACGAGGAGAACCAATGAATAACGATGGAAGGCTGACAATTTTACCGACACGTCCATTCAGATTATTTGCTTTTTTTCTAAATAGTCAATTAATCCCTGGTATGATTCGGCTCTCAACTCTTTCTGATGACTCTTACAGTACTCTATTCTATCTTTTTCGATTTTCACGTAACTATCTACTAACCATTGCCGAAAAAGACGCCTACCTAATACAAAAATATTGAGTTCGTGATCGCGTATAGCTATTCGATACTTCAGGTATGCTGCTCTACTCACACGTTTAGCTATCGATCCGGATCGGGCAATACGCATTAAGGGGGTATATACACCTTTGAATTTTGTAGAAATCGATTTTGTGTTTTTTGCATTTTTGGAACATTAGGGATGTAAACTATCTGTAAAAAAATCATCATGCAAAAATATGTAAAAATGAAGAAGTTACAGCGATTTTTTGAAATATTTTGAAATTTAAAAAAAAATCAATTTTGTATTTTTTGCATTTTTGGAGCACTAGAGGTTTAAACTATCTCTCTTACTATTGAAATGCTAACGGAACAACCCCAAATCAGTTCAAGGTATAAAAACAGCTATATGGGCTATATGGTACCACAAGTCTTCGACAGACGATAAGCCGCAGCACCATCTCTACCCGGAGGGTCGAGACTCTTGGTGTAAGTATCAACAGGCAATTGCAGTTCGAACAGTTGAGACATTCAAACACCGGGCTAATCTCCCAGAAATTGAGATGAATGAGGTCAGACCAGTCTCCGTTGACCTCAGCGACAAGGCATTACTAAAGCGCTGTGTCGGAGGTAAAACACAGCATATGAGCGAGTCCTAAGACTTTATTTTCAGGTCGTGACGTCCTTCAAGTTGGAGCCAACATTGCAGCGATCAACTCCCAAAGTCAACGAGGTATGTTGACAATCATGCAAAAATTTTCAGTAGAGCCAAAACACTACGCTGTCGCTGCAGCGAAACTACAGGGCTAAGCCCGAATCGAAGTTGTCGATAGGCGAGCGGAGCAGAGGACCAAGGAAGCTCGTGTTGCTCTGAGGTAACTACGGACAAACCCACAGGAGGAGGCCATCGAGGTGGAAGGTAGCAGTTATGAACCAGGTGCTTTATAGAAATAAGGCAACGCAGAACTTAGGCGACGTCGCAAAACAAGCTTTTAACTTTACCTGCGACGGTCCAACGCCTAGATCAAAAAGAAGGATGGAAAACTGTTTTGCATTATTAACTCACTCGATAGATCATAGAGAAGTATTATAGTAGTTTATCGGCATCCAGAACCATCAACGTAGTGATAAAGTTTAAAAGTTAATTTCTGAACAATCACTATTTTGACCGGTTGTCGTAAAGAATAAAATCAACCGTTGAACCGATCTTTGATTTTTTGGTCTTGAATTATTCATGAGAGATGCCTCTATCAGATGAACATAGAACTTTTTGATAAACCCATTTTTAGTTGAGATAATAGAAAAATGAGCCAAAATTTTGTCAAAATAAAAAAAAAAAATCGCCTAAGTTCTGCGTTGCCTTATTTCTATAAAGCACCTGGTTCATAACTGCTACCTTCCACCTCGATGGCCTCCTCCTGTGGGTTTGTCCGTAGTTACCTCAGAGCAACACGAGCTTCCTTGGTCCTCTGCTCCGCTCGCCTATCGACAACTTCGATTCGGGCTTAGCCCTGTAGTTTCGCTGCAGCGACAGCGTAGTGTTTTGGCTCTACTGAAAATTTTTGCATGATTGTCAACATACCTCGTTGACTTTGGGAGTTGATCGCTGCAATGTTGGCTCCAACTTGAAGGACGTCACGACCTGAAAATAAAGTCTTAGGACTCGCTCATATGCTGTGTCTTACCTCCGACACAGCGCTTTAGTAATGCCTTGTCGCTGAGGTCAACGGAGACTGGTCTGACCTCATTCATCTCAATTTCTGGGAGATTAGCCCGGTGTTTGAATGTCTCAACTGTTCGAACTGCAATTGCCTGTTGATACTTACACCAAGAGTCTCGACCCTCCGGGTAGAGATGGTGCTGCGGCTTATCGTCTGTCGAAGACTTGTGGTACCATATAGCCCATATAGCTGTTTTTATACCTTGAACTGATTTGGGGTTGTTCCGTAAGCATTTCAATAGTAAAACAGATAGTTTAAACCTCTAGTGCTCCAGAAATGCAAAAAACACAAAATCGATTTTTTCAAAATTCAAAGGTGTATACACCCCCTTAAAGGTGTATATACCCCCTTAAATCACGATGCCACCCTTGCGTGCCATGTGGATAAAACAATGGATAAATCCAAGGTTCTACATTCGGATCCATAGTATTAACATTTGTTAGTATTTTAGTGTTCTTGTTACGAATGGTGACGAATGATTCAGAAATTTCACCATCGGCTGTAGTAGAAAAAACGGCAGCAACTTCGCTGCATCTTTGAAAGTTGTAACGTCTACGATCCATGCCAGGTTTCAAAGTAAACAGTAATTGCATTTCAGGCACCTCTTCATGATTTTCATTCAATAATCGTTGCTGATTTTGTATTTCTTCACTCATCATTTGATACGAATGGGCGAACATATTATTTCCCCTAATTATTCGACCAACAATATGTAATAATTCATAATCAAGTGTGGAATTTGTTCGTAACCTATGGTCTGTTGCTTCATTTGCATCTACAATGAAAAGCTGACCATAACTTGGTCTTTCATTTACTTCAGGGTACAGAGCTGTATTCACCTGATAATAAATCTGGCCTTGGATTTTGAAGCAATACGGTCCGGGATGTCGTTCGCCAAAACTCACTAAGTTGGCATTGAATGAGGCGAAAGATACCGTACTATTATATGATCGAATTCTATCAAAAAAAGATCTGGATTTGATGTGATTATTTTCAAATAGGGAGAGCAACTCATCGGGCGGGTTTGGCATATTTTCAAGTATCACATCTCCGTGGGAACAACAATCGTTGAAGGAATCCTTATTCGATACTTTTTCCGCAGCAAAATGTTTTGCCTTGCACATTTTACACAGTATATTCATGGGTCCAATATAATGTTCATGAATATCACGTGTTGGACTCACATTTGAAGAGCATTCATCCGGTTTACAGGTGTACTTCTTTTTACGCGCACGAAATTGTCGACATTTAACTGAATTTATCCTAACATCGGTTGAACTTTCCGGCTGTGATAATAATTTTATTTCAGAACTGTCGCTAAAAATTACTTGTCTTGGTTTTTTATGAATAGTCAACCTCTGAGCATCGTCTAATTCTAACTTGTTTTCATTCAATGGTGCTGAATTAAGATTATTTGAATTTTTACTATGATCATGACTTTGAACTCTAGTAGTATTCAAATGTACAGTAACCGGTGTCAAATCATATTGATTACCAGCTATGTCGCTTCTTTTAGGGATATTGTCGATAAGCAATGACCATAAAGATTCGATTGAATGAAAAGTTGCAAGACAAGCTGCTCCATTACAATCAACTCTGCCATCTAAACCTCTCGAATGAGAATCAAATACCCAAAATTTGTCGTGATGCTTACCAACCGATACCGATATTCCGTTGCACGTTGGAATGCCAGAATCCGATTCAATGAACAAGCGGAGTAACCCATTCTTCAAGTTTGGCATACCAATATCGTCATTGCCATCAAATAAGTGTCCAAAATTGACAGCGCCAAATGTGAAATGATAATCCACGGCGACCATTTTTATTTCTGTTCTCAATTCTGAAACTGACTAGTAAGAAATATAATGATCATTTTCGTGAGAAACTCTTCGCTCACCTATACTATCAATATACAATCGATCTTCATAATTTAATATAGTATCAATAGTGTCTGACGTCCATGACGTGATAGGGTACGAAGTAGACATAGATATTGATACTGCGGCGTTAACTGTGCATTGTTTTCCTCTACTAAATTGCGAAAATCTCGCATCCCCTTGGTGAAATTAACCATGTATTCACCCACCTAAATGGTCGAAAATTAGTCCCTGCGCTACTTTCATCGTAATTTCTTTGATTTTTCTCATCCGATAAATTTATAATCTTTCGATCACGACTTCGTTGTTGACATTCTCGGACCTTTTCTGCACGCAAGCGTTTTTTCTCAATACCAGTATCAGGTATTGTTATTTTTCTTCGACCCATCTCGTGATAAATTAATATCTATAGAATTCAATAAATAAATCTTTACTTATCTGTAACTCTTTTATTCCTTCGAGCGAAGTCGGGTCATATCATATCATATTCTGTAAAAATAAAAATGATATAAAAATGAAACACGCAACATCAAATATACAGACACAAACAGATATCATACATCAACGACGAAATATTACATATGGATATACAGAGAGGATTCGGTGAAAGTTAACAGTCAGTTAGAGCAGACTAGACACTTTCCGTGTTTTCGGCTGTTCGTTGCAGGCTGGCCATCCGTTTTTTTCTCATTAATGGTCGAATTGAGTTTCCCGAGAAGCCTGACAAGATGACCGGATGACCAGCCTGCAATAAACAGACGATAACACGGAAACTGTCCAGTCTGTTCTGACTGAGTGTTAACTTTCACGGAATCCTCTCAGTAGATAATTACTTTAATTACTTACCTTTAAAATAATGAGAATATTGCGAATCAAACCAAATCTCCCAAACGTCATTGATCGCGGATGACGAAACAAACGACGCAAAATAGAGCGGATCCACGTCACTTCACTCAAAAAAAAACCGTCAAGTCACGGATTTTTGCGCCATTCAATACATCTGTAGTACTATGGAAAAAAAAAGTACAATTTGAAGGATTTTGAAAAATTCTCAAAAATGGCGGAGTTAGAGGCATGTGAATTTTTGTGCACCACTTTGTTTGAAAATTCATATCTCCGAAAGTGTTCATCGGAGCGGAAAGATCCTTGGATCGTTTTGTTCGTAAAAGAATGCACTTTTATACAAAAAATGATATTTTCAAAAAAAAAAATTCTTTCAATATTTTTTTGGCGTTTTAATTTTTGATTTCGCTGCCATTTCTGAAGGACTTACAGAAATTCATGGAGATAATTTTTTTTGGATACCTGGATCCTTCCTCTTTAATCCTAAAAAAAAAAATTCATGGAGAAAATACCTGGGCCGGAGATAAAAAATAAAACGTGTCGTCGCGCGTCACCGCGCGCGCTGATCCACGTCCGCGCTACTCCCGCAAGCTCGCTGTGTTACGTAGTGGAGATGTCATATGATGCTTCTTTGCTTAGCCAGGTTATCCATTCTCCGAAAATAGTTATTTTACCACCTTAGCCCTTCCGTATCCGTCTACTGGTCATGTTTTCTTGGAGTTATACAATTGTATACGTGTATATATGCCTGTTCTGAAAATTCCAGTACGGTTATGGTTCGTTGAATATACTTGTGCTGGAATTAAGTTTGATTCCATTTCACTCGTTTTGTGCTATATGACTGATGGATCTTGTGCAATATTTTGGTGGTCCTGAAATGAGCCGATGTTTTTCGCGATAATTCGGTGGATGACACTTTTTGTCCGCATATCGCGAGTTTACAACTGATTGCAATTCCAATAATTTAGCATGTTCTTATTTTCGAAGCATATCTTTCGAGTACTGTACATCTGCAGAACATCAACTGGAAGAAACTATTTTACAAAACCGATTCGATAAAGCATTTACAGTTCGTGGCACTCTGAAATTACATGCGGTCATTTCAATATCTCACAAACTCGTCAAAACAAAATTATTTTCCGCAACGGAAAAATTTGATTCGATAAAAATTATGAATTAATTTCAAACAGAGGTGTCCTACTAACAATAAGTGTCATCCAGCAAATTATCGCGAAAAAAATCGGCTCATTTCAGGACTCCCAAAATATTGCACAAGATCCATCAGTCATATAGCACAAACCAAGTGAAATGGAATCAAACCTAATTCCAGCACAGGTATTTTCAACGAACCATAACCGTACTGGAATTTTCAGAACAGGCTTATATACACGTATACAATTGTATAACTCCAAGAAAACATGACCAGTAGACGGATACGGAAGGGCTAAGGTGGTAAAATAACTATTTTCGGAGAATGGATAACCTGGCTAAGCAAAGAAGCATCATATGACATCTCCACTACGTAACACAGCGAGCTTGCGGGAGTAGCGCGGACGTGGATCAGCGCGCGCGGTGACGCGCGACGACACGTTTTATTTTTTATCTCCGGCCCAGGTATTTTCTCCATGAATTTTTTTTTTCAGGATTAAAGAGGAAGGATCCAGGTATCCAAAAAAAATTATCTCCATGAATTTCTGTAAGTCCTTCAGAAATGGCAGCGAAATCAAAAATTAAAACGCCAAAAAAATATTGAAAGAATTTTTTTTTTTGAAAATATCATTTTTTGTATAAAAGTGCATTCTTTTACGAACAAAACGATCCAAGGATCTTTCCGCTCCGATGAACACTTTCGGAGATATGAATTTTCAAACAAAGTGGTGCACAAAAATTCACATGCCTCTAACTCCGCCATTTTTGAGAATTTTTCAAAATCCTTCAAATTGTACTTTTTTTTTCCATAGTACTACAGATGTATTGAATGGCGCAAAAATCCGTGACTTGACGGTTTTTTTTTGAGTGAAGTGACGTGGATCCGCTCAATATCTCGATTATTTCATATTTTATATTTTCTAATCGAACACAAAAATGAAACAGTTGAATTCACCGCCGAAAAACACCGAAAACTCGAAATTCACTCGCGGCGACCAGTCGAACCTCGATAAGCTCGAGATTCGACCCGATCGTCGTCGACCAATCCGAGCGCGAATAAAATGTCAACAATGCATGCGAGATTTCGATATCAAGGGGTCATGGATCTTTTAAGATTGGATTATCACATTTTCAGGGTAAAAAATGAATTTTATCATATAAATTTCATGGGAAATTAATTTAAAAAATTTAAATTTTAAAATAAAATTTAAAAAATGGAACAAATAAAAGAATTTTTTTTTTTATTTAATTTTTTCAATTTTTTTTTTTTTTTAATTTTAATTTTTTTTTAATTTCTTTTATTTTTTTTTTCATTTTCCATGAAATTTATAAGATATAATTCATTTTTTACCCTGAAAATGTGATAATATCTCGAAAAATTTCATTTTTCAGAACAACATTGCAATTATCTCAGTAACTATTAACTTGACGTGATTATATTATAGGACCTTTTTTGTAGAAAATTAAATTTCCGATCAAAATAAGTTGAAATTTTTTTTTTTTAAATAACTTCTAACTTTAACGGGATTTGGCGAGCCTAAGATATCGACCTAAAATTTTTTCCTTTTGCAAAGATTTTTTCTTATGCATATTGAACAATATTTTCGGTATTAATAATGAAAATTCAAAAAAAGCGGATTCTCGGCCCACCCTAATGAGTAGTTGAAGCGTCACCGATATTTTTCCACATATTTGTATGTATTGCAACGGCGACTCCAGAGCTATCACCGCGCTCTACGGCGTTCCTGTGGCTAAGATAAATTTACAACAAATTTACTGCGATATTCGATATTGTGTTGGGCGCCAGACGCGAATGCGTCGATTTACAAAGAAATCCACAAAAAGCAGCGATAACAGACAAAAACGAAGATATCGGAACGACGGCCTCGATGGCACAGTTAGCTCAGATTTGCAGCGATAATGATAGAGGGGCGGGGTACACCTTATTTAAAATACAGTAAATTATCGGAAATAAATTCGAAACACCAGATAAATCCTTTAAACAGTTCATATAATATATTTTACCAAAAGATACGGTACACGCGGTACAATCAATTATAATCAAAAATATACTTTACAATAATCGGCTTCGCTTAGCGAAATAGCAAATGAATAATATAAATTGAACTGCGGGAATAATAGTTTTTAATACTCAAAAATACCAAATCTATCGAGTCTGAGTCCGCTTTAGCGGCACGAAAACAAAGTTAAGCTGGCTAGCTAGCGAACGCCTGAGAAGCGATACAAAACAAACTACTATACTACTTTTTAGACTGCGTATCACCGAGCGATACGATACTCAAGCAAATAGGCCCTACTGGCGACGCTAGCGATATTATAAAATGATCTACGATATTCAGACTCAATTAGCGGTACAGAAGACTTGAACAATCGATATTCTAAATTATAACAAAAGGTTCATCAAAAGAAAACTGCGCAAAATACTACTGGATTAACCCGAAGGTTCGCAAAAGATATTCTACTGACTCGATACAGACAAATTTACTCGATACAGAAGGTATCGAGCGGAAAAGCGTCAATAAGCGATATTGACCAGAAAATCTACGGAATTTACTTAATTAACAACTTAATCTATGACAACTACGTTCAGCCAACCCTCGGGGAGTTGGTAAAATAGTTAGCGACACACCAGGCAAGATAATACGGAATATACGATACAGAAAAGCATAGAAAATCACATAAAGCAAATAAATAGCGAATTACATGCGTAATATGGCAGAAAAACAAGCTAGCAAATAGCGGTAAGTAAGCGGTAGCAGAAAATAACGCAAAGCGATAATAAAAGCAACTAAGCGATAGATATTCCAACAAATCCAACTAACAAATTCAAATAGCAAAATACAATCAGCCACGAAACTCTTGGGCTGAACTTCCTTTCTTTAATATTCTAACTTACGATACTAAATTACTAACCTACAATATAAATGTGCGAACCACGTAGCACTGCGGCTACGCACTACCCTAAATCTACGATATTTAAGGAAGCTCAGCGGGACTTTCGTGGATTCACAAGCTATCAGATCTTAAAGACCTTACCTTAACGTTGAGTCTGCTACTCGTTCACACTACACTATCTTTAAACTTTAACTTAAACCTTGTCTTTAACTAAACACCCGCACAGCGGTACTTATTTTAACGTCCGTGAAGCGGAATTTATTCTTGGCGAAAACTAAGCGGAAACTATAGCGGGAGAGAGAGCGGTAATTTACTAGACACGTCTAGGTTCGACAATTGCTGAACGTAGAAGTGACGAACGTCTTCCCGATTTTCGGTATCGGGGTGCCTAACGTTACTGCCCATGGGGTGGGGGGTCGTACGAGACGTCTCTCTATGCCTGATTGGCTGTCTAAATACCTGACGGTAATTCGCACGATCAGCTCGTCAGCTGATGCGTGCGCGGTGTCGATTCCTTGCCGAGCGGCAAGCGGCAGGCGATAGATGCGGTAGGATGCAGTTTCTGCGGTAAGATGACCTTGGGAAGGAGTGATCTTGGGCTCTAAGATGCGGTATCGTCCTTACGCCACTACTTTCTGCGGGATTCGCACTGTCGGGCTCAGCAGCACTATTGACAGCCTCCTGACAGGACCTGGTGCACTCTTGGCCTGCCAGGAGCACGTGGGACGCTATCCTCGCCCCTCTCCGTGGCTCGTCCTTTCGGAAATACGTTACGTCGTCCAGACGTCGATGATAGCGGCAGGATCGCTACGATGGTCTCTGGTGCGGTAACGGGAGACTGTAGCGTTAGCGTGCAGCCCTATACGCCGTCGTTGCAATGCCAGTCGCACGCGGTAGCGGTATTCTGCTGGCGTGGAGTCGAGATAACCCTGTTTTCACAGCGAGAATACCCCAAGATCCACATCCTTCCCTCCAGTTGTTAGTAGCACGACCCGGGGATGCTCTCATCCCGGGCTTCGTACCGTGGAGGCCTCTGCAGTGGCGGTATGTCGAGGTCATCGCGGTATCTGCCATCGTTCTGCGGGAGTCTTCGTGCGGTAGCGATACGTCGTCTTCTCTTTCTCTCTCTCTCTCCGTCGTACATTAACAAAAAAGTACCTCAAATTACTAACTTATTCGGAAAGCTACATTTGTCCGTGGTGTGCCGCTATTTTCCCGAGGGCGAGACGTGCTTCGCCTCTCTCTCGCGATATTATTTCTCTATTTTCTTACTAAGTTATTGCGGAAAAGGTAGCCAGACGGGCTCCTGTGACGGCAGCAGATCTGCAACGTCACAGTATATACAGAGATGATCTGTGGAAAGTTATAAGCCGTGTGGGTAGGCAACCGGTGATACACTACGAAATGGCAACGCTGTCGATGCGAGAGTCGAATAAGTCGAATGACCGTATCTACAGACGACGTAACGGCAACTGTCATTCTGCGGCTCTCATGTTGTTAGGTTAGAATGAGAGTTATAAATAATTTTCAGATTTAGATTTTGTAATCACAGTTCCTTAATACATCGGTAAATGTTCTTTCTTAAGAAAGTGTAATGGGTTATTCAGGTAATTGCGGCTGTCAATATCGGTTTATTTCGAACATTATTAGGTTATAACCTAACATTATTAGGTTATAACCCCGCAGAATGACAGCTGCCGTTACGTCGTCTGTAGATACGGTCATTCGACTTATTCGACTCTCGCATCGACTACGTTGCCATTTCGTAGTGAAACACCGGTTGCATACCCACACGGCTTATAACTTTCCACAGATCATCTCTGTATAAACGATATGTATGATCGATGGATTTTTAAATCGTTTAAGAGGTGCTAAAATTTTTATTTAACAAAAAAGTAGCCGAAAGTAATGTAAAATCAATACAAATAAGTAAGCCTTTACAGGCACCCTTTCTAATTGAGATTAAGGTTTCAATTTCGGGTCAAAATTTTTCTTTTTTTCTTCACTTTCGAATGAAGGGTATGAATGAATCGAATTCCGAAATAGCTATTGTTGAGACTATTCAATTCTACGCGCGCAGGCTCAGCGCCATCTCGATTATATCGATAGCGTCGATAGATTAGGATTCGAAGCCTTCCGCTGGAGACCTTACTTCCGATCGGCCCTTTTTGTGCGATACCTCATGTTAAATCCAGACCGCTGTTCTAATAAAGGATCCGATTATAAGCTGATAAGTAAACGTGTCTGACTTCAATCACCTATCCGGCCTCAAGTATATAATCCTAGTCTAACAGCTATATTAACGACCACCCTAATATATGTAGGATTGCAGAAAAATTTAGGCTTCGGGTGACTGGACTGGGATTCGAACCCAGGCCCTCTCGATTGCCGGTCGAGTGCTCTGACCACTGAGCTACCCAGGCCCTAGACCCAATCTTCCTACAATCCGTACGGTAGTAGTTTGAGGGACCCCGATTCCACATATATTATATACGCCTAAATATCGTGAGGTTATATATTATGTTGTAACGTATCGGCTAGTCGGCCGGAAATATAGTACGATCACGTGATCGTACCGACCACGTGATCACCCCACCAACCAGCCATGACGTCAAATGACGCACTCGCGTCGGCAAAGGAGGCGACGACGAGTATAAAAGCTGGTGAGGACAAGCCTCACCAGCGATACTACGCAGAGAGCGAGTAGTCGACTCACAACGAATTAAAGAGCGACGCGAGCTGTAGAGCCGGTCGACTCAATCATTAAAATAACTTAGAGTCAATAGAATCAAAGACAAATTTCAATTCAAATATAAAACTAAAGAAAACTTGATAAATTAAAGAAAGATACGCTAAAGAAGCTATTAATTAAATTTCACTTCTTAAATTCTATTGCTGCATATTTGAGAATAGAATATCGAAAATTCGAGGCATTTATCGACAAATAGAACTTGCACTCCAAATTAGAACTAAAACAAAAGATCGAACAAATAGGACAGAAAAGAGCCAGTAAAATTAAGGTAGAAATAAGAAACTAGGAGTAAGAACGATTTTTGTTATTTTATTTTGTAAAATCCAGAATCAAACAATCCTTTGATTAAAACGTTTGATTTCCACTAAATTCAAATCGCTACTCTATCTTTGTCCGACATTTCCGTCGCTCATTTCCATTACAAAAAACTCTTGCACACAACATAAAGCCGAGATAGTATAAATTCAGGGAACAGCTTTGAAGAGCAATCTTCCGAGTCTGGTTATACAGTCTTGGGTGCATAACTCTGGATCTGAGTGCAGGGAATAGTTAGAAAAGATAGCGCAGGAGTCAGGCTTATGTAAAAACATCGGCTCTGACATAGGGAGGTGGCTTTACAGAGCAATCTGTCGAGTCCACGCAAAACGGCTTTGTTAATTCCGAGTCCGTAATTAGATAGAAAAATCTAGAAAGGAGGCTTTTTGTGGCAGAACCAACTTTTCCCCTCCAACCTAGTTACAAAGTGCCCAAAAACTCATAAAATCTCAAAAATATAATATTTGAGCAAAGAACTCACAGAACGGCGGTCTATTCCTATATTTTTAAATTGCCGGAATAGCCCGGAACGTTACAATGTATATAATAAATATATTTTATGAATCCTAACGAATAATATGTATTATATTAAAACAAGATACGTATCAAGGAGGTTATCACAGCTTCTTTATGTAACTATTATTACTATCACAAGAATCTTCGAGTCAGAAATCTGTCGACTAGCATGTGGATCCATGATAACAATTATCTAGATCATTTGTAAGGGTCTTTTAAAGATTGAAGTAAATTGGTTCTTGCTCAGCGTTAACATCATTCTCTGTAAAAACTAATATTCTCGTGAAAATGAATTCCGAGGAAATCACATCTGGGTTGCGATTCTGAAACCTTTCGCTAACTCTGTTAAATCGCTAACTCCGCTAACTCAGCGAAGGCCGTTGGTTGGCTGAGGAGCAGCCAATCGGCGCTCGTTTCGGGTAGAATAGTAAATGCTACCGACGTACGATGGCGCTGTGGTCTCTGCCCGGGATACAAACGCGAGGCCCACTTACACTTGATAGACATACATGTGTACCACATGTACAAAGGATGAACCGAATAAATAAAAAAGAAAGATTTAAGGGCGTTGACTAGGTAAAAAACGCGGGCTGCTCCGTTTCCCGCGTAAACTGCGAGGAGCGAGACAGCAGACGAACAACCATGACAGAGCATCGTAGCGGCCACTGGGGTGTGAGGAGAATGAGAACGCTGAGCTCCCTACTCCTCAGTAGCCACAGATTTGGTTTAGGTTTAAAATACATTCGAGCGAGTCTGAGAGACGTTTTTTCATCTTACCCATATTACACTAGACAACCCGAATTTTATAATTGAAAAACACGAATTAAATCGAAGAACTACAGCTCATACAGGGCCGGCTTTGAAGTTGTTGTGACCCTAAGCTACAACAAGAATGAGGCCCGTTTTCCTCATCGAATAATGATAAATGTGAAACTTATTCAGTGAAATCTGGTCAAAAATGCAAGTTCCGTTGATGGATATTTTTTTCATCATATTCACTTGTCTGTAAAAATGTAAAAATTTGAAAAATATCATTTTTTCATATTGTACGAGGCCCCACCTCGACGCGAGGCCCCAAGCTGAAGCTTGTATAGCTTATATCTAAATCCGGCCCTGAGCTCACACGTGCGCGTGAAGAGATTCTAATTCGCGAAAGGAGAAGAGTAGTGGGAGGTTTGTATTTATCCCTAACAACGCCTGTTATTTGTGCCGCGACCGCCCAACGAGGCAGAGCCCGAAATCGCATAATTTTTCCGCCAAATATCGGCAGTTCAATGCTTCAGGATGGTCGTGATTCTTCCTAAGCCATTGATCCGATTGTAAAGATCTTGATCTTGATTCAAAGATAAAGGATATAGCTATGAAATGTCTTTCGCCAAATATTTAAAAAAAAATCACTTCTCGTTGTAACTCATCGCAAAGATGGCCTATTTTCAAGATTTGTTTTCGCAAAGCTGAAAGTGAAATCGCGAATTCGGCCAAATAGGTGACCCAGATACATCTTTCATCTATAAGAATCTTCATTAAAAACTCCATTATCTAGAAAAATGAGGAAATGAGAAGAAACGTCCTGAGAGTCTATAAGCGCGCGCTCGGCGAGGCCTAGTCAACGCCCTTAATTCAATTCAATTATTCGTTCTGTTTCTTTCTTTTCATTTATTCGGTTTATCCTTGTGGTACATGTGGTACACATGCATGTATATCAAGTGTAAGTGGGCCTCGCGTTTGTACGATTAGCGGCCGGGCAGAGCCCACAGCGCCATCGTACGTCGGTAGTATTTACTATACTACCCGAAACGAGCGCCGATTGGCCGCTCCTCAGCCAACCAACGGCCTTCGCTGAGTTAGCGGAGTTAGCGATTTAACGGAGTTAGCGAAGTTTTCAGAATCGCAACCCTGGTATACAAAAAATGATCGTGTTATAACCTGGACGTGGTAGCAAGTGGTTCTCGAAATCCAACACTTGCTCTTTTTTTCTCATAACGTTGTGAACATTGTCAGGAAGCATTCCAAAGTTAGCAGCTGTAAGAATCAGTTATATTGACAGGTTAATTTTACGGAAAACGATACGTTCAGCAAGTTTAGAACTGTTGTGTGTGAATATAACCTGGATTGTGCTCTGGGCCAATGACCAACTCTTCAATGTCATCAGGATTTTCCGTTTCGACGTCAACTCGTATTTGAAGGACTTTGGGCATATTTTGCATCAAATAAGAAGCGTTCTCTAAAAAGTCTTGTGGCATTAGCAGGCCAGCCTCTAAATTACGCCATGCTGCGTTCAATCTATGTAGTTTGATATAGTACTGCATTTTCGGTGCCCATGTTACGGGACGTCTTTCCGGCATCGACAGTAGCTCACTGTGGACATTACTTTGAATGCATGCCAATTGTTCTGCAGAAAGAATTATTCAATTTTTTTTTTATCCACAATTATTTACAAACACAAATGTCCTGCGAAGTATATGGGGCATTCCATGCCAAATCGACCACTTCGGAACCCGACCCCTTTCGATTTGGCTGAAACTTTTTCATCTTTTTCTACCCCACTAAAGACGTTTCTCATATTTTTTTCAAATTTTTTTACCCAACCCAAAAAAAAGTAATGTACGAGGTACCAGTGGCTGTACTTGCCGTCTCCATTTACGCATACTGCATTGCACAGATGAATATGTCACCCGAACGGCTGCTTCAGGATGACTGGAAATTTAAACAAGACGTATTTGTTACGTGCGTAACTCGTTTTTCATTCATTTTTCAAAAATTCATTCATTG
The DNA here is from genome assembly GCA_944452935.1 of Rhogogaster chlorosoma. NCBI lineage: Eukaryota > Metazoa > Arthropoda > Insecta > Hymenoptera > Tenthredinidae > Rhogogaster > Rhogogaster chlorosoma. The sequence goes on along the minus strand of OX101803.1, from coordinate 9,360,859 downwards.
CTCAAAATCGATTTTGAGCTGTAACTACAGCAGTAGGTCAGCATTCTCACGGTGCTCGGTATTACCGAGCATATCCGTTCTTAGGTCGCAAAAGATCACGATGAGGAATATAATCCATCCTCTTAAAGGCATAAAAAGTCACGTAGATACCGATAAGTCGCATCCTGTGGAACGAGGCGAAGCAACCTCTAGACTTGCTGACCCCTCATTTCTACACTAATATAGTAGTCTATAGGTGTATTTCCTTTCTCTCTCTCTAATTTTTCTATATCTTAAAGCGAACACTTAGATATAAACTAGTGTGAGTGGAGTACAGGTGAGCTATGGTGTGTCAAGGGACCGCGGAACGCTGTCTTAGGTGACGCGGCCAAGATGAGCTGCTCATCCGCGGAGTGACATAAGTCACTGATAGGTTAATTACCGTGGCGGAGTAACACCTAGACAATGCAACGGCGGGTTCGTGGTTGCATCCAAATCTAATAACGCGTCTTTCGTCTGGCAAATCACATAGAGTGTGGACGTATCGAACCGTGCATCAGCTGAAGCCGCGAGTTACACTCAATCTTCATTTAACTATAAATCCAGTGGTAGTGTAAAGGACTTGATCCACGTAAACTCTTTAGTAAATACAGTGCATAGAGACACATTTAGTCTTATTTCTGTTTTCTTGCCATAGATCCCTTCTGGGCCTATGTAATAATAGTTAGTGATTAAAATTGCAGTAACAGTGAGAATTGACATTTGACTTTTGGACAATAGATTCAGTGAAATCGAATAGACAACTACCACCAGGTTCGCAAAGTATATATATATACATATATATATATATACGGAGGTTATTACGGAGGTGAGGACGCCTGACGGTCTATCAGAACTCGCAGTCCCATAAACACACCAAGTCAACCAAAGCTAAGTGTCAACGACTCGCTCACCTAACATATAATCATTTACAAATTAAGAGGTTCGCATTGTCATAATATAATCCAGAATTCCTATGTTGGTATAGTACCCAATTAAATCAGGATATAGCAGTAAGAATCATTAATCCAAATCTATAACTATATATATATATAAAACGTGTCAACCACGATTCCCACTGAGATAGTCCTATTTTGTTGTATACAAATTGTTCTAATCTCAGTCGGGATCGCCCTATTTTTACATTATAGCAATAGGAAAAGGTTGTATAAGGAGGGCTCAGATTATATAGTAGTCCTGTAAAATAGGTATACCCCTGGGAAAATTATAAGCCTATCATATACTTCTATATATTCACCCAAATACGTGCATGTTGTCCAAATTATCGTAGATTCCGATGTAAGGAAAAATCCGAGAGAGAGAGAGTTCCAATTATGCAGTCTTGGTTTAAGTTCATCAACATACTTAATTGGTGTTCAATGCTAACGTGGGTATCGCTAATTAGGGTTTACTTCACTACACTCGTGCGCTATTTCATAGCATTGACAGTGATTTACAATTAAAAAAACCATCGTTTAATAGGGGACCACTCTTTACGATCCCCACGTCGGCATAAGACGATCATTTTGTCATAATACATTATATTCATTATTGGGTTCAAACTGATATATACATTTGTTAGACGTTTGAACTGGGGCCTAACTATTTCATTCATTTAAGAATATAGTATCGTTTTTACCAGTTAATTCTTTTCACCATTCATTTTAACCAACCATCTAATTACTAATTAACTCGCCTCTATAGTTAAACTATTGAAATTGAGACCTGTATAGGACTAGTGGCAAACGAATCCCATTTACCGGTTTATCGCGAGATAAATCTATTTAATATTTTTATTCAGTCTGTGACGCGACACTACCATCATTAATAACTTGTTATTAATAAACCGCTCGGATTACAACAATCATACCGCGTCCGTCACATATTACATAATTTGCGCCCTCAAAACACTGTCATATATTGTGACGTGCACCGCCGACGGTGGGGATACTCACGCGACAGGCCGCGCCAGCAAATACAAGGCGATCCGCTGTGGGATGGCTAGGGGTTGAATTTAATACGAAAACCAAAAATACAATAATTTAGAAAATATTAAATTCGCGACAAGACTTACGTGTTGGGCGCCAGGTACCTAATGGTACTGCGATAACTCAAAGACAAAAACAAAAAGATCAAACGAAATGAAATGAATAATATGAGTTGACTATATCCAAAACCGCAATCAATAAAAATTAAACTATCTCACGAAAACACAATAAGTTCCGCGACAGCTCAGGGTGAGGGAAACATGGGGGCGAATAATTAGGGTGAAGCGAGCAATTTATGGTTTATGGAATTTCAACAAAGAAACCAATATATTCTAGAAATAAACAATTCGCTATTTCCCTCTCAATATAGAGAAATATCACAAACAACAAATAAAGGTAAACAAATAATCACCTAACAGTTATTAATACCATAAACAAGGCTCGACGGGAAATAACAAATCGGTAGGCAGAAGGCCTTAAACCGAGAAATAAACTACAATGGAAACAGCTGATAGACAAGCAGGGGGGTAGGTCGAGAGAAAGACAGTCATATGGTAATATAGAACAGATAACTTAAATAGAATAAAACAAATATCTTAGGATAACGTAGAAAACAATGACGTGGTAACAAAGCGTGACGTCAGGTCGATAATGTCGTGGAATGCGGAAGGATACGGAATCAATAAATTCGGGACTTTGCGAAATTGCAAGGGCTAGATCGATAACGTAGAACTTTCTAAAGAAAGTGCGAAGCGTAGAAGACGCCAACAACCGACTCGATCCGAATTCACACGAGCATTTCCGAAAATACGAAGAAGAAACACAACATACGACTATGTAATATTAAATTATCAAACAAATCGCTTATTATAAATTTTACAGGTAATAATGACACTATTATAACAAAAATAGACCAGCTCAAGTTTTCAAGTAATCAAGGGGGATTTATAAGATGGGATGGCTATGATTTATCATAGATCTGATTAATCACAAGTCGATCGATTTTTCTAGAAGGAATGGCGTGATACGCACTAGATACAATATGGATTATTAATCAAACAAAAGGGAAGAATTTACAAGAAATGGGTCGCGTTGCTATTTTCCGTTCAATTTCTTCTGGTTAAAGAAATAGGAAAAGGATTACATTTATTTCGCGGGGACTAGACGAGACGATAAATCCAAGGAACAGGGGACGATAACTCAAAAAGGGAAAAGAAATATGAGATCGCGTCCATGAAAAAGGACGCGATCTACAAGATAATTATTTTCAAAGCTAATTTTCACGAAAAATCGATTAACTCAGCAAAATAATATCATAAGGGGACACAAGATTCATAAAACTAAACAATTAACCCGATACAACAAAGCCAAAACACGAAAACCCAATAATATGCTGATGGCGTCACCCTCGTTGAGGCCTGACCCAACTACGCAATAACACAATGCAACGAGAAATCAATCGAATCAATCGATAATGGGCGAGAGCCTACCTTATATGTAGTACTCTGGTACAAACACAAAACAAGATTTTACAATTAATTAAAAGCGGTAACTCAAAGCTCTAGGCTCATAACACAAAAATCTCAAAGTAACTGAAAAAGGGAATCGACTAGCTATTTCGCTATCCAAACAAGAAGTGGCGGGCTTGTGCCCGTCGTTAAGGGAATCAACAAGAGGGGTGGGGTTTTCGCGAAGACACCATTATTGGTCCTTTTTGAATGACGCAGTGGATGTTCTTTCTTCTACGAAGCGGCCTGGCAGGGCCCGTTGGTTCTCAGAGCTTTCGCGAGGGTGACGTAAGGTGGCGGGCTGACGATTTCAATATCCTGTAAGGCGGAATTTCTGCGTGTAACCGGTGGACGAGGCCGGTGTGTGACGTAGGAGAGGACGGCGACATGGGAGACAGTTTGCAGCGCTCTTCCAGGCATATCTCAGGATACGAAGTTCGCTGCTTCCTCGCTACTGACTCTGAGACTTCCAGGTTACCTGCCAGAAGTGTTTTCTAGGAGGGATGATCTCCCTCGGCGGTAGATTCGATACGGATACATAAGAAATATAGGAACAGGATAAAAATTGATATACAGGATTTGGGGTTACAATTGGGACCTTGGGAACTTGAGCTGCGGGACTTCTTGCCTCGATACGGAATAATTTTAACGCGAGGTCGCTTGCGCCGGGAGAAGAGACGATGGTCAATTACGGGGCAAACTGCCACGTTACAATATCTCAAATTTTTAATTTTCAAGTAATCGCATTCAACGTAAGAATAATTCTCAGTCAACATGAGTATGAATTTTCATTACGCTTGAACTTTTATGAGCAACAAAATATTATAAATACGAAAATTTTCGATATGCCACTCACAGTATACGTATGGCATCGTACACATCTTTGAGGAATTCAACCTGATTTCGAGACTTTTCTCTCAATAATTGTTTAAAAAGGCGTACAGCTTCCGATAAGTCATCTGCGGGATGGTTGTGCTGCTGAGTTACGTGAAATTGCCCAGCATCGTCCAATTTCGCACGACCATGACAATGATTTCGCCGTGTATCTTTACCCGTAAAGTATCTGCGGATATTCAAATATTGCAAGCAAATAAACACGCACACATACGTAATCACCAATTGGAACAAAAGATACACCTCTTTGAGGGAACAAGTCGTCCGAACATACAGGTTGTTAATTTTCGTAGCATGTGGCTAGTTATGCAAAACTACTTACCTCGTGCCATCCTTTATTTTATCAAACACATACAGGGTGACCCAAGACCCCAGGACCGGAAGGAATAGGTGAATTCCTCGATGGATTTTGAGACGAAATTTCCTTTTCGAAAACTTCGTCCGATCAACGGTGTCCAAGTTATTAAAGATTAAGATTAGCCAATTAGCGCCTCGCTTTAGGTCCGTGCCAGTGCTGGGTCAATAGTGAACGGCGGGCAGGGCCCGTGGTTTATTTTACATTTGGCTACTTTCTTCTTCACTTTACAATCGACGCGTATTATTATTATTATTATTATTTTTTTTTTTCTACCGGACCGTAGTTCTACGTGTCCAGGTTGACCGGACCGTAGTTTTCGGTGTCCAGGTCGACTGCACCGTAGTTTTCGATGTCTAGGTCGACCACACCGTACAAATTCATAAATTTTCAATCCCATGGTCAATTTCGCTCGTGCGTACGCGGAAAAAAAAAAAAAAAAAAAATAATAATAATAATAATAATAATAATAATAATAATAATAATAATAATAATAATAATAATACGCGTCGATCGTAAAGTGAAGAAGAAAGTAGCCAAATGTAAAATAAACCACGGGCCCTGCCCGCCGTTCACTATTGACCCGGCACTGGCACGGACCTAAAGCGAGGCGCTGATTGGCTACTCTTAATCTTTAATAACTTGAACACCGTTGATCGGACGAAGTTTTCGAAAAGAAAATTTCGTCTCAAAATCCATCGAGGAATTCACCTATTCCTTCCGGTCCGGGGGTCTTGGGTCACCCTGTATGTGTACCCATTGTGAATTATTTGCTGCAATTTTTAATTTACACAATAGGTATAAGACACTGTACTTCACTACGACCCAGACAATACGACAACACGTCATATGGGTAATTCTCATTTCGGAGGTCGAAAATTGATGATTTACTGAAAACGTCTTTTCATTATAAATTATGGTAGATCTTTCAAGTTTAGGTCTTACTCTATAAGAAAAAAATAGTCGCTGAGCTCGCAGCCCCGACAGCCCTTAATTAGAGGGGGTCGAAAAAAAGGTCTTCCATGGAAGTGACATTCCTTGTATAAAAATAATGCATAGAAGTGACATACTACAAGAAGATAACACTTTTTCGAAAAAATATGTAATTGCATTACAAAATTACTTTTATTCGTCTTATTAATTTTATTTCCGTAGTAATAAAATTACATACCTCAAACAGCTGCCACGGTTGTGACCGTTATGCTCGACGAGTTGTGAGAATAAAAATTGTACTTAAATTTTCTTGTTGTGATTACGACACCGGTACAAACAGATCACTGGCTTAAGATGGCGGGTTAGTTACTGTGTCTATAGCCATTTGGGATTTGTTCCCCGCGCAATATTTTCTTAAATAAGAGAGGTGTGACATAGGTCCATGGAAGTGACAAAAGAACTGATCACAAACTTTGATATGACGGTTCATATTAAAATCTGAATAATTATAAATATTATATTGTACTATTAAATGAGTTATTTATCGTAGTTGATATTGGCTCACTTTAAAAGTGGATATTATAAAGAATCAAAGTGTTCTGATTTTTTTTTCCTCGCGAATGCGTGGTGATCACACCCATGGAAGTGACATTTTTGACGCTTTGACGCCTAATAAAAAATTAACTATGTGGTTTATTTACATAAATTTAGCTTGGGAGGATAGTATTTCATCTATTATTTACTACAGTAAATCACCAATCCGGTAATTAAATACTACAGCTTAGAAAAATGGTGTGCACAGCGATTTCAGTTGAAAATGAGAATTACCCATATAACAACGCACTGCCGATATATCTGCGGTACCCTTCGAACGTCCGGATATTCGACGACTAAAATCACGGAACCAAGTCAAAGGCATTTGATTATGTTATAGACAGATAGATGGCGTATACATATTTTTATACATAATCTTCTTTCAGAAGCGTGTTTTTAAATATCTCAATTATAATTATGGTTGCTATTGTCCATACAAATGTTAGTCATAACTGTAGGTTGTACCTGTGCTAAAAACTGTATGTATTAAAATGATATACAGTCATACCTCTGAATAGGGCCCCTCTGAATACTGCCGCTTCTCCTCATCCTTGCTCGAGCGCTTCCCCCACTACATTACTGTTGACGAGTGTTTGGACAATTACCTCTCCATAGGGCCGCTATGATAAAACTCTTCGAATCACTTAATTATAATCCAACATGTAATATTTCATTCTGCAAAATATTCTTAGACTCATACATTTATTCGGAATCACATTGAATAACTCAAATTATTTCATTTGTTTTTTTGAGGTTTTGTTAGAGGTAAGAAACACAAAACACTCAAAATAAAAAATATCGAGTCAACTTGTCGCACTTGAGACAAGTTTATATTTTATACTTACCAAAAATCAAGTGAGAAAGAAACAGCGTCACCTCTAAAATAAAGTGCAAATGACGCGACTGGAAAGTGGCCCTATTCAGAGGTTGAGCCGGCAGTCGAGCCGAGTCGTGCTCGCAAGCTATTGGTGGGGGAAAGGCATTTCCAAGAATCATACTCCCCTAACCGCCTTCGAGCGGCCCTATTCGGAGGTATGACTGCATGTTGAGGCACGACATCTGGATCAAAATCTGTCGATGATGTCTGAGATCTGATCCGTAATTTTTTATATAAAAGTACTCTTTAAATAACACGGACCCAATTTTTTTTAGATCTTATAAAATAATTATTTTTTTTTTTTGTGAATTTTTGTTTTCATTATCCTCAAATAGGAAGTGTTGGAAAAATCTGTAAAAAATGGAGTACGTGTCCTTCGACAAGTACTTTCATATAAAAAATTACGAAGAAGATCTGAATATCACCAGATTTCGATCGAGTTGTCATGGAATGCCCTATTGAAACGTTAATTGAATTAAAGAGTGCAATGAATATATGTCAACCCGTTCATTCCGCAGATAAATATATGGGGCAAAACACGTCAAGTGTTCCCGCCAAAAAATTTGTTGTGCCCGATCTTTTTAAAAACCTGGCAAATTATAGTACTAGTGGCCCCCTTTTAATCTCCTGAAAAGGAAGCGTCAATGCTGACTCATCGGTCGTATATGAGCGGATCTACGTCACTTCACTGAAAAAAAAAAACCGTCAAGTCACGGATTTTTGCGCCATTCAATACATCTGTAGTACTATGGAAAAAAAAAGTACAATTTGAAGGATTTTGAAAAATTCTCACAAATGGCGGAGTTAGAGGCATGTGAATTTTTGTACACCACTTTGTTTGAAAATTCATATCTCCGAAAGTGTTCATCGGAGCGGAAAGATCCTTGGATCGTTTTGTTCGTAAAAGAATGCGCTTCTATACAAAAATCATATTTTCAACAAAAAAAAATTCTTTCAATATTTTTTTGGCGTTTTAATTTTTGATTTCGCTGCCATTTCCGCGGGACTTACAGAAATTCATGGAGATAATTTTTTTTGGATACTTGGATCCTTCCTCTTTGATCCTAAAAAAAAAAAATTCATGGAGAAAATACCTGGGCCGGAGATAAAAAATAAAACGTGTCGTCGCGCGTCACCGCGCGCGCTGATCCACGTCCGCGCTACTCCCACAAGCTCGCTGTGTTACGTAGTGGAGATGTCATATGATGCTTCTTTGCTTACCCAGGTTATCCATTCTCCGAAAATAGTTATTTTACCACCTTAGCCCTTCCGTATCCGTCTACTGGTCATGTTTTCTTGGAGTTATACAATTGTATACGTGTATATATGCCTGTTCTGAAAATTCCAGTACGGTTATGGTTCGTTGAACATACTCGTGCTGGAATTAAGTTTGATTCCATTTCACTCGGTTTGTGCCATATGACTGATGGATCTTGTGCAATATTTTGGTGGCCCTGAAATGAGCCGATGTTTTTTGCGATAATTCGGTGGATGACACTTTTTGTCCGCATATCGCGAGTTTACAACTGATTGGCAATTCGAATAATTTAGCATGTTCTTATTTTCGAAGCATATCTTTCGAGTACTGTACATCTGCAGAACATCAACTGGAAGAAACTATTTTACAAAACCGATTCGATGAAGCATTTACAGTTCGTGGCACTCTGAAATTACATGCGGTCATTTCAATATCTCACAAACTCGTCAAAACAAAAAATTTGATTCGATAAAAATTATGAAATAATTTCAAACAGAGGTGTCCTACTAACAATAAGTGACATCCAGCAAATTATCGCAAAAAACATCGGCTCATTTCAGGGCCACCAAAATATTGCACAAGATCCATCAGTCATATAGCACAAACCGAGTGAAATGGAATCAAACTTAATTCCAGCACAAGTATGTTCAACGAACCATAACCGTACTGGAATTTTCAGAACAGGCATATCGATACTTGCGCGGAATAACCAGCCGTCTCAGAGTCCGCTTGAAAAAGCTGCTATCTCAGAGTCCGGTTGAAGAAGCAGCTATCTCAGAGTCCGCTTGAAACAGCGACTATCTCACAGCCGAAATTTTTTTACCGCGAATTAAGTTGGTACCACTGTCCAGCAAAATTTAAACCCCGACCATGCCATTTCAAATTGTATAGGTGAGTAAATTATGCTATATGTTACGTGTTATGCTGGACAGTGGTACCAACTTAATTCGCGGTAAAAAAATTTCGGCTGTGAGATAGTCGCTTTTTCAAGCGGACTCTGAGATAGCTGCTTTTTCAACCGGACTCTGAGATAGCAGCTTTTTCAAGCGGACTCTGAGATGGCTGGTTATTCCGCGCAGGTATCAATATATACACGTATACAATTGCATAACTCCAAGAAAACATGACCAGTAGACGGGTACGGAGGGGCTAAGGTGGTAAAATAACTATCTTCGGAGAATGGATAACCTGGGTAAGCAAAGAAGCATCATATGACATCTCCACTACGTAACACAGCGAGCTTGCGGAAGTAGCGCGGACGTGGATCAGCGCGCGCGGTGACGCGCGACGACACGTTTTATTTTTTATCTCCGGCCCAGGTATTATCTCCATGAATTTCTGTAAGTCCCGCGGAAATGGCAGCGAAATCAAAAATTAAAACGCCAAAAAAATATTGAAAATTTTTTTTTTTTGAAAATATGATTTTTGTGTAGAAGCGCATTCTTTTACGAACAAAACGATCCAAGGATCTTTCCGCTCCGATGAACACTTTCGGAGATATGAATGTTCAAACAAAGTGGTGCACGAAAATTCACATGCCTCTAACTCCGCCATTTTTGAGAATTTTTCAAAATCCTTCAAATTGTACTTTTTTTTTCCATAGTACTACAGATGTATTGAATGGCGCAAAAATCCGTGACTTGACGGTTTTTTTTTTGAGTGAAGTGACGTGGATCCGCTCATATATTTACAGACAGTAACGCTTCGTCTTAAGTGCAATGCCACCGCGTGGCTTCGCGATGTGACCTAAAGTGCGTGAGTGCTGAAAAGTGCAATCAGAAATGACAATCGGGAAAAACGCGTGACCTTGAAGACAAGGTGTAGTGAAATTCGTGTGTGTCGCATATACGGTGTCTCAAACACAGCCTCATAGCTATACTCGGAGCTATAGTTGTGTACGCGTATCAGTCATACGAACAATACCGCACCTGTCCTCCCACTCGGTCGCGCGCGGCGGAGAGAGACAGCGCGCGTTGAATCGCAAGTCAAACTCTCGTCAACAAGTTTACCTGTGTGACGTACACAGACGCGACGCGAAGTACACTTGTATTGGCACGAGATTCAAACGCGTTAAATTCGTGAACCGTAACTCAACGTTCAACGACAATGGACGCATTGCTAGTGGAGCAAACACATAGTCAAGTGTATCAATCGACTGCTGATTAATATGTGGAAAATCGCCAAGGACAATATTGACTACGGGGTGGTTCAAAGTAGAATCGCTCTTCTTGGCTCTTATTGGACACGCTGCCAGGAACTTGACGATCCGATGAACGAAGTGGCTACGGCCGACAATCGCAAATCTCGAATACTTCAAAAGTAACATATTTGACGCCGTGGAAGACAGCTACTTACACACGCTCGCAACTCTTCTCACAATGGAAGGAGAAATGAAGCCCGGTGGCAAGGCCGCACCTGCACCAGCAGCTACAGTGCGCCTCCCACAAATCGAGCTTCCAAAATTCGATGGCCGGTACACGGAATGGGAAAACTTCTACGATCTGTTTGATTCACTGATCGCTAAGAACGAATCTATCCCCAAGGTACAGAAGTTCCACTACCTGAAGACGAGCCTGGAGGGAGAAGCTCGAACGTTGCTAAAAAACGTAACAGTCACTGCTGCGAACTATGATACTGCCTGGGCCTCTCTCAAGGCCAGATACGAGAACAAGCGACTCCTGGTAAATGCTCACCTGAGAACATTTACTCCAATAGCGCCGAACAAAGCCAAGTCTGCCATGGATTTGAAGAGGCTACTCGATGAAACAACCGAAAGCATCGCAGCCCTGGAAAATCTCGGACGCCTAACGGACCAATGGGATGATTGGATCGTGTTTGTTACGACGCAGAAGCTTGATTCTCAAACTCGGGAACTATGGGAGATATCACGAGGATCAACCACGGAGTACCCCAAATTTGCGGGACTAAAAACCTTCCTAGAAGGCAGAGCACGCGCTTTAGAAGCCATCTCCTCATCGAATCCAGAACCGGTCGCAAGCCCGAACAAAAGTTCCGGAAGTTCGCGTTCCAACTCAACCCAGAAGGTGACGGCGCATCATAGTGCCACTTCCTCGAGGACTTGCGTCATATGCAAGGGGTTACACGCCTTGACCTTTTGTCATCAATTTCGCCGAAAGCCTCTTGAGGTGCGCTTGGATTTCGCCCGCAAACAACTATGTTGTTTCAATTGTTGAAGACAAGGACATATGATGGAGGAGTGTCCATCAGAATCCCGATGCAAGCAATGTCAGCGCAAGCACCACTCATTACTACACGTTCCACCTGAAAAATGGGACCTTCTGCAGACCACTCCCAGTCCGAAGCCGGACGCACCAGGAGAGTCCGCGGTAGTAGGATCTCAGCAGGAAAGGAACAGTCAGAATGTTGTCACCGTGCATTGCGCCACCGATAATGCGATCGGGATCAAACAAACACTTTTAGCTACGGCTCGAGTACGACTCCGCGCCGCGATCAGGGATCAGAATCCTCGTTCGTCACGGATTCTGTCGCGAAAGGGTTACTGGCTCCAAGAAGAAGGGCTCATGTAACCGTGTCGGGTCTCGGCGGGCAGCCCACAAACACAGTCCGGTCAATCGTAACGCTGCATATGGAGCCTTGTCACAAGGACAACCCGAGTATCAAGGTTGATGCCTATGTTCTTCCACAGCTGACCACGTACGTGCCACGAAGCGCCGCAGCTCCGGCATGCTGGAAGGAACTAAAAGAGCTGAATTTCGCGGATCCGGATCCTGACAAAGACGACCCGATCGACATGTTGCTTGGAGCTGACCCGTACGCCTACATACTGTTGGACGGAGTAAAACACAGTCCCTCAGGTGAAATGGTTGCACAAAATACGATATTTGGTTGGATCCTCTCCGGGACGAGCTCAAAGGCAACTTCAGCGACCAGTAGCCAACAGACCATCGCGTTACACTGTACGCAACCGGAAGCGACCGATATCAAGCTGGAAAACTTCTGGAAACTCAAAGAAATTCTAGGTCAGCAGTTGACAATGTCTGCAGACGACCAACGTTGCGCGGAGCATTTCGACTCCACTCATCGGCGTCAAGACGACGGGACCTACGTGGTGAGACTACCACTCAAGGAAGAACGCCCTCTCAACCTTGGAAACTCACTCAAGATCGCCATAGCCTCGCTCCAAGGCATCGAACGAAGACTGAGCCGGAACCCTCAGCAGGCCGAAATGTACAATCATTTCATGCAGGAGTATCTCCGTCTTGGACACATGGCGCCAGTGCCTCTAGAGGAAACAACGAATTCAAAGCAAGTCGTCTACCTGCCGCATCACGCAGTGCTACGAGACGCGAGCACTACGTCACCGTTGCGTGTGGTATTCAACGCCGCCAGCAGAACTTCGAACGGAAAATCGTTGAACGATATGCTTCTAGCAGGCCCGAAACTGCAAGTAGATCTCTTCGACATCCTACTTCGTTGGAGACAGTACCCAGTGGTCTTCGTTGCTGACGCAGAAAAAATGTTCCGGCGAATTCTCGTCGACTCAGAGGATACAGATCTACAGCGAATTGTTTGGAGACCTTGGCCCGACAACGAGATCCAAGCTTTTCGTCTGCTCACCGTGACCTACGGTACAAAAAGTGCTCCGTATCTCGCGCAGCGAGTCCTCAAACAACTTGCCGAAGATGAACGCGCGCGATACCCTGCAGCAGCCCGAGTACTTGAATCGGACATATACGTGGACGACCTCTTGACCGGAGCCCCCAGCATCGCGGAAGCCATCTACCTCCGTCAGGAGTTAAAACAGCTGTTGATGGCGGGCGGCTTTCACTTGCGAAAATGGGAAGCCAACCGACCGGAGCACAGTGGTTCGAAATCCTAAAAACGTGGCCAAAAATCAAAATTTCAATTTTCGCGCCCAACCCTGAGCTTCATATATTCTTGTGTAGAGGACCTTGGGGCATTATAATCCAGAAGGATAGGCCATTCCAACCAAATCTGTTTATGTGGTGAGCCGTCAAAGTCGACCCTCCGCCGCGTTCTCGCATGACGCCGCGTGATCATTTTTGGAAAGTTGGAGAAGAACGTCTCCCATTTAGTGAGTTTTTGGTGCAAATAGTTTGTGCAACATGGAAAATGTTCGCAAAGATACGTACATTGAAAATTAGTAATGACACATGTATAATTCGAAAACGTGTTTACGATGTGCGCGATGTATTGCAGAGGAAAAATGTATTTTTTTTAATCCGATTTACAACTTCACGTAGAGAATTCTTTTCGTCTCTGTAAGTCTCTGTATCGAGATTCGTTGCATTATTCGCGGAAAAGTGTCTAGTTTTCGGAACCGTTTTCATTTACTGCCCCAAGCTGCCCCGGGTCGGAAAATGTCTTTTTTTCTCGTGCCGAATCACGATTTGGAGGCGGGCAAATCGTGATTCTCCATGCACCGCATGGCACTCGGGCTCCAACCGTTAATCCCTCCAGATGTTTTTCTATTCATCAAAGGCTTTGGCATGTGGCCTTCGTAGAAGTGTATTGTGGATAATATGTCGGGTGTTCCAAAGAAATTTGAAGGTCATTTTAAAAATGTTCCATACATGTAAATATATGTCAGTAAAACGGAGTATGTTTTGTAGAAAAAAATCAATAGTAATAAAAAAATTATATTACCATTATAATATTATTAAAATTATTATTATTATTATTTTTTTACATAAAAAAATGTACCAACAGATTTGTAACCGATTTCAACAATAAATTTGTGACATTCTAAGTCATTCCTCTGCATTGAAAAATTGTTTCTCATTCAACTTCTTTCCAAAAAAAGCAAACTCATTTTCTCACTTCATTTTCGAAATCAGCGACCCAAAAAACCTCTTTATACTCGTTTTCAAGTTAATCCGCAGAAAATTTCACAAACATGTCCGCCATTTTGAATCTGACATTTTGAATTTTGGATTTCTGACTTCATTTTCAAAATTAGCGACCCAAAAAACCCCTATATACTCGTTTTCAAGTTGATCCGCTGAAAATTTCACAAACATGTCCGCCATTTTGGATCTGCCATTTTGAATTTTGGATTTCTGACTTCATTTTCGAAATCAGCGACCCAAAAAATCTAATATGGGTACTCGAACCATGTGAAATATCGGGTTTCTGATTTTTGGCCACGTTTTTGGGATTTCGAACCACTGTGCGGAGGTCGTCAGTGACGAACCACCGACTCAACGAGTTCACAGCCACCGCGAGATCCATGGTGACGAGCAGATGAAGATTCTTGGAATCGCCTGGAATCCGCATAAAGATGCCTTCGGCTTCCACGTCACCGCGCCAAACCCAAGCGTGGAGAATACCAAGCGATCTGTTCTTTCACAAATCGCCAAACTGTATGATCCACTCGGTTGGCTGACTCCCGTCGTAGTCAAGGCAAAAATCCTAATACAAGAGATGTAGCTACGGCAGCTGGATTGGGATGACTCTTTGCCGCCTGACCTTTCCGCGCAGTGGAGTGAATATTGTGAAGACTTACCCTTGCTTCGTACCATGACGTCCCGCGTTTCGTCGGTACAGCGAAAGATGGAATCGCGTGCGAAATACACGGATTCGCGGACGCGTCAGCCCGAGCGTACGCTGCTGTGGTGTATTTTCGCGTGCTTCATGAAGTCGACGATGCTCAAGTGACACCCATAACCGCGAAGTCGAAAGTCGCGCCGGTGAAACAAATAAGCATACCGCGATTGGAACTGTGCGCTGTTCACTTACTCGCTCGATTAGTCGAACGCGTACACAGCACTATGGGCCTCGAAGCGATTCCGATACACGCGTGGACCGATTCGACCGTCGTGCTAGCATGGCTCCGGAGTCACTCGTCTCGTTGGACTACCTTCGTCGCGAACCGCGTCGCGAACGTACAGACCCGCCTTCCGAAGGCTCGGTGGCACCATGTTCCAACCTCAGACAACCCGGCTGACTGCGCATCGCGTGGAATCCTAGCTCAACAGATGGTTGACCATTCACTGTGGTGGATAGGCCCAACGTGGCTTCAAGGACACTTTACCCAATGGCCCTGCAAGGACGCCCCGCCAGAAGAGGGAGTTGACCTGGAGGAGCGAGCTCCTCGGCGAGTTCATGTGGCGAACGTCCCAGAAGAAGACTGGGCGTTGCCCCAAAACGTGTCCTGTTGGCCGAAGTTGCTGCGAATCACTGCATACTGCAAACGATTCATACAACGCTCGCGTGCCCCTGCTGTTCAACATGCTTCACGAGCTCTCACCGCAGAAGAAATCGACGAAGCGAGAAAGTTTTGGCTCATGTACGTCCAAAACCAAGCCTTCGGGAACGAGATAGCCGCAATTCGCGGTCACCAGCCGCTAGCTGTGGCAGCACCCTAAGTAACCTGAACCCGGAACTGGACGAATCCGGCATACTTCGCGTTGGCGGGCGGTTACGCCACTCAATGCTTCAGTACAGCGAGCGACACCCGATCATCCTTCCTGCACATCACATCAGCGGCCTCATTATAACTCATGCTCACCTGATATCCCTGCACGGCGGTCCACAGCTGACTATAAGGGTCGTGCGTCAGCAATA
The DNA here is from genome assembly GCA_944452935.1 of Rhogogaster chlorosoma. Lineage (NCBI taxonomy): Eukaryota > Metazoa > Arthropoda > Insecta > Hymenoptera > Tenthredinidae > Rhogogaster > Rhogogaster chlorosoma. The sequence continues at coordinate 9,344,865 of OX101803.1, read as the reverse complement.
CTGGATTCTAAGATGCCGCCGGCAAGTACGATTGCATATTCATAAATGTGTAACATGCATCCGACACCGCGCCGCGATTAATACCCAGCAAATGGGCGGTCTGCCTGCTACTAGAACCACACCATCTCGGCCGTTCACACATACGGGAGTTGACTATGCTGGTCCGATCATGGTTCGGAAGGCAAAGGGTCGTGGACACCAGGCGCATGAGGCCTACGTAGCGCTGTTCGTCTGCTTTGCGACCAGAGCCATTCATCTGGAACTCGTCGACGACTACAGCTCTGCCAGCTTCCTCGCCGCATTTCAACGATTCACGGCACGCCGTGGAATACTCACAGCGCTCTACAGTGACAATGGCACGACTTTCCATGGAGCGGATGCTGAGCTCCAAAAGGCCTTCCGCGCCATTACCCAAGATTACGAAAACGTGACATTACTCGCGTCAGATGGTACCACATGGCACTTCCTGCCCCCGGCAGCACCGCATTTCGGTGGCCTTTGGGAGGCCGGAGTCAAGGCAATGAAACATCATTTACGTCGCATCATTGGGACTTACACCTTGACCTCGGAGGAGATGACAACTCTTCTAGCCAAGGTAGAGGCTTGCCTTAACTCCCGACCACTTGGCCCACTCAACGATGACCCGCAAGATCTGACGGCTTTAACGCCAGGCCATTTCCTGATCAGAGCCCCACTCAAAGCCATACCGGAACCCTCGCTGCTCGAGCAAAATCCGAACAGATTGGCGCGATGGCAGATCGTGCGCTTACTATTCGAGCAGATATGGAGACGTTGGCAACATGAGTATCTCAACTCGCTACAGCAGCGTCACAAATGGCGCGTGCCAACTCGAGACGTTCAACGCAACGAACTAGTTCTCATCCGAAACGAGCTCCAACCTCCATCGAAATGGCCACTCGGTCGTATTGTTAAGTGTCACCCTGGACCCGACGGCAAAACACGGGTAGTGACTATCCGCACTGCCACGAATCAGCTGCAACGACCGATCGCCAAGATCTGTCCGCTCTTAATAGGCAACGATCAAGAAGACGACCTCAACCAAGGAAATATCCAATCATAAGTCACTTTCATTGTCAGATTTGTTTGATATTACACGTAAAATTCAGTTAAAGGTTAGTGAAATCGTTCTCAGAACCGACTGTGAACGAGACGGGCGGTAATGTTCACGCACGAAGCTAAATTTTGAATGCTATAGTAATATGCTCGTATTATTTCGGGTCAATTCGGCTTTCGCCTATTCTGAACACCAGTTAGAGTCAAGAGCTCATGTAAACACGTCGCGCCTACACACAATAAACCTATACGTTGAATTGTTCATGCTGTCTCCAATTATTTATCACCCGAACCGATTCCTCCTCACCGGCAGTGTAAATTAAGTCTAAAACTAGACAGATATGATTCGATCAAATACCATCAATATTTCTTTAGAGAATAGTTGAACAGGTTGGAGTGTTTGTAATTCGTTTTCACACATCTCGTCGAAATGTTTTTTACGTTTCGGAATTCGTGTGTTTCGCAAAATAGGGTCAACACCGCTTTTTTCAGCAACTTCTCCAGCCTTTTTCATCCAATATTTCATTGGATTTTGTCTCATTTTTTGCAAAGTTTTGAGCAGACCATCCATTAGTGCGACGGAACGGGCAAGGGTAATATCTTCTTTCTGAATTTCTATATTCACTCGATTGATTCCGCGGAGTATATTCGCCCAAATAGTTGAATTAAGAATAAATTAAAAATTCTTTATAGCAGTTAAGAGATGACCTGCCTCGTACTTAGCTTCTGGGGCATGAGAAGTTTGCTTAACTTCTTCTAGGCTTCCGCTATTTCTGGCACATTATTTGATAGGGCATTCACAGCAACATGTTTCGCCGACCATCTCGTCTGACTACTTTCTTTTAAATTTGTATTAACGTATTTTTTCATAATGTCCCACCTAGTAGTGGAGCCAACAAAAAAGCAATATACTTTTTGAATCAGTCCAAATAGGTTAATAGCTTCCTGGCATGATGAGGCAGAATGAACACCTACAAGATTTAAGGAGTGAGCCAAGCGCGGTACGAACTCGGCCAGTTCATTCCTTCCTGCAATCCAGGCTTGTACTCCTTTGTGGATGCCGGCCATATTGGACTCATTATCATATAAGATTGGTCACGACATTGTTCAATATCTAAATCATCAACTGCCAATTTTTCTAAAATCTGTTGACAAATGTCCTCTCCTGTCTTTCCAGCAATTTCTATGAAATCAATAAAACTTTCTTTTATTTCACACACATCGCCAGTTCCTTTTACATATCGAATTACCTGGCTCATTTGTTCTGTATGGGATACATCTGGAGTGCAGTCGAACATTATTGTGTAGTATTTGGCTTCTTCGATGTTATTTAAAATGCTATTTCTAAATGTTTTTGCCATTGTGTCAATTATTTCATTCTGTATTGTCTTTGATAAATATGATACTTGTCCCTTTTTTAAGTGTTCTAATTGAAACTTAAGAGTTGAATTATATTTGGCGAGCAGGGAAATTAAGTTCAAGAAGTTACCTTAACTAGGCTGAAGACATTGTGTGATGAGATCGCTAGGAGTTTCGTGGAACCCGCGAAGAGAAAGGCAGTTTGTGGATAGATACAATACAGCATCCATAACAATACGCAGGATCTGTCTCCATTTTTCTTTCTCTGAGTGAATTACTCTCTCAATGTCTTAATCAATACCCTGGCATGATTTCACTTGTTGTACCCGTGTTTTCCACTTGATCATACACTCTTTGTGCATTTGAGTTGCCTCGTGTTCGGTTAATCTCTCTGAAACTTTTTTCCAATTAAATTATCTATGATTGGTTTTAGTGTCTGGAGGCTATCTCGCGGGAGTGCTCTTTCTGCGTGGCCTGCGATTTTCGATCGTACAAGTGCAGGGAATAGATGTGAATCTCGCGGATCTATTAGTATTCTTGCGTTGTCAACTTTCCGAAGGAAAGATTTTACTGTAATGTTTGATCCATCGAAAGTTGGGATCAGTGTAGCCGCCACTTTCAATGGTAGTTTCGTCTCTGAGTCGAACATGGTATATCAAGTTAGCTTACTGTAGTAGATCAGGGCAGGTTATAAATAAAGGTCTTTATTCAATCATGAATATATATGTATTTACTCCAGTTTACACAAATCCTAATGTCTAATCTATACTGTCTTCACTATGACTGCCACCTACTCAGTACTCGCTTGTGGCGTGCTAGTCTACCCGTGGCTACATCTACAACACTTACGTTCTGCAAATTATGGCAAGTACGATGAGCGTGATTATTCTTTGCATATTTCTGAAGTGGTGATTGTTAGTGTAGGGATGGCGATTCTGGATCTGGAAGTTGGGCGATAGTGTTGGTGATATTGGTGTCTTGAAGTCGTCACCGGGTTTCGTCGCTGGAGCGAGTTCGCTCTTTGTGGGGCGAGGTGTCTTTGCAATCGCTCACACTTTTTGGGTATATGAGTGATTAACGTTATGACGTGCAGTATAGAGGAACTTTGTTTTTCTGCCCGTATTGTGTGCATCAATTTATACCAAGTGTTGCTGTTTTGGTTAACACTTCGCGCAACTCGTGTTACTCATTAGTTCACTGTTTGATGCCACAATTTGTTGAGTTAGTGGTTTCTATTTTTGTGGTGATTCGTTCACTTTTTAACATATACCCTCAGTAACAGGAGGACCATCGCTGCCACCAGTGTTATGTCTTTTAATTGGATTCGGTCCCCCGTGCGATATATCGAGAAAACACTGAGGGATATGTAGATGGTGATAAATGAACTTAGTAATTAATGAACTGATAACTTTATTTCTACGTAATAATTATGCATTTTTAGTACGATGGTTGAGTTATGTTCGTGTCTCCTGCGAGGAGGTTGGTGAAGAAGTGAAGTCTTAAGGGGAAAGATAGTCAGTTGCTAAGAGAATAAGATAAAAGGATTATAACTGACTCGCTGCATTTAGCAGTGCCGTGTGCGGCAAGTGTTTTATAGAGATGTCAAGACAGAATGCGCGGATTATCAGGTATCAGATAGATAAGTAGAATAGAGACGTAGAAGAAAAGGGGGGTAAGGTGCGAACAGTTAGAGGATGGAGGTAAGTGAAGGAAGAGCGTTCGGGTGGTGATATCCGGACGTAACAATCTCGATATAATTGGAAAAGAAATTTCATTAGGTGTGGGTGACTTGGTCCTATTAAGTGCCACAAATGTCCACGGAAAAAAAAATAAAAATAGGAAAGTTCTTACACCTGTACCAAGGTCCGTATATCATCGTTGATTGTCCGTACGCTAATGCTTTCAAGCTTCAGAATAGGGATAACCCTCCTCAAATCGTTGGGGTATACCATCTCATGAGTTTAAAAAAATATAAGGTAGCTTTACAATAACGATACGATACTCGCATAAAAAGCATTAAAGCTAAGTTCTGTCCATTTTAAAAAATTTAAGGTTCTAACCATTATAGACTAAGTTCGAAAAAAAAGGGATATATGTAAACATACAGAGAGATTCTGTGGAACGTGGAGAGCCTTATGGTAGGCAACCGGCGTTTTTCTTTGAAATCGCAACGCTGTCGTAGGGACAGTCGAACGTCTGCATCTACAGATGACGTACCGACAGCTGTCACGTCGTTGGGTCAGAATCACGGTCTTATACACAGTTCTGGGCACTTCGATGTGAAATCCGTGCGGCATCTGAGGCCACTACCACGAGAGGTCTCTACTTATCTCGGAGGCCTGTCATAGCGTATGCCAGGCCTGTCATACTGGCCTCCGGGATCGCAGCGCACCAGACTGTGGTTGAAAAAGTAACTACAATTGGACTCAGTTGTGGCACGCGACATTCTATGGCAAGAGGTATAGAGTGCCCAGACTTGTGTACAGTAGAAACTGTGAGTAGTGCCGTTTTTGGAGGAGTAGGGGAGTATGATTCGGAGAAGTCGTAAACCCCCTCCATTCTACGCTCGTTCCGCTTCGATTGCCGCGAAGAAAAGAAACGCACGTCTCAAAAGCTGGAATAACCACTTGACCGGAATGAAGTGACACCACCGCAGAGATTTAGTGCTCTTTTGTTGCTAATTTGTTCCCTAAACCCGCATTTTGTTGCTTCAACTGTTTAGGCGAAATTGACGGCGATGCCAGGTATGAGAAAAAGTTAGCAATGCCACGTCACTGCACCGTCGAAACTCAAAAATAAAAACGCTATAATTTGTTGCTATTTAGTTGCTCTAGAACCATCTTCATTCCAACCAGCGAATATAAACCCTTGCAATCACATACACTCCCCCGTCACCCGAATAATCAAGAAAATTAGTACACGCCAGTTTCTGAAAGTTTTCGACTAATTTAGGCTGCGTGAACATTAATTTCTCGAGAGATATCCAGTCTCCGATTTTGTTGCTACATCCCTACTGTCCGAAAACCACCCCTGCGGGATAAAAACAGGTTCAGCTGATGAAACCCACAGAGCAGACACGCTTTTTCGTGATTTCACCATTGATTGCGGTTCCTAGAATTAGTTGCTCGAGAGATATCCCATCTCCGATTTTGTTGCTACATCCCTACTGTCCGAAAACCACCCCTGCGCGATAAAAACAGGTTCAGCTGATGAAACCCACAGAGCAGACACGCTTTTTCGTGATTTCACCATTGATTGCGGTTCCTAGAATTAGTTGCTCGAGAAATATCCAGTCTCCGATTTGTTGTTCAACCGATGCTCTTAGGAAATCACCTTGATGTTGCATGAGTGCAAGAGATCATCTTGATTCATCTAATGGCGTATTTACTTAAAATATGCCACTGGATTTATCAAATATTTTAGACATACATTGTCTGATTCGCTAGTGTGTTTAGAAAAAAAAAAACGAATTTCTTCCAAACAGGTACAAAAGTTTTATTCAGGTATGAAAAAACGCCTATTAAAATTTGAGCTCTTAATATGAACATTAAGAGGTGGCGCATCGTACTTTTCTATTTTTCATAAGAATAACATAAGGAAACTCTTTTTTCTTCTTCTAATTTTTGTAAGTATCTAATGATGCATCGTACAGAAAATTCATAGACTCATTTTTGTCGGGAATTAAATGTACTACGAAAAAGGTCAGAGTTGAAATTTCATAAAGCCAATAGTATCAAAGTTACAGTCCTTGCAGTAACTTCAGGCGCATATTTGACGGCCCGTATCCCAGCAATTTTCCCCATTGATTACCGCATAACAGTAACTACCTAATATGCCTAAATTCAGCTTGTACCATTTATGGATACCCAATATTTTCAAGACAGATATATAATATCAATTAAGAATCTATTTGAAAGTCTTTTAGTCAGCGACGTGACCTAGCTACTTATAGAGTATTGCGATTATTATATCTCATACATTGTTGCTACAAAGATTCATCCAATCACAACGCTGTCTTTTTACTGTGATCTCACCGCCTCATTCTTCATGGTCTTCCGTTGTTCCTCCGATTGTTCGTCAGTTTCCATCGAGTGAGGTACAGCTGAGGGTGCTAAGTCTTAAGGAATCTGACATTGCAGACACATCGTTTTCAACAATGAATCTAGGGCGTGGGAGACCTTCTAACGTCAATCAATCGACAATTATCGACGTGATCTTGAACCATAGGGAAACAATATTGTTACCGAATAACAAAATAATGAAGAAATCGCATCCCGTATGGAATGTGATGTGTGAGGATCTGAATAACAAGATATCTCCGAGTTCTTTATACGTGTTCGTCACGTGTAACAGGTACAAAGTTCGCGACAAGCTTTTACAGGGTAAGACGCAGAGCTCTAGTGCAAATATATCGGCGAGTGATAGCATCCGGTGTGATATTACCCCTAATGACACGATATCATCTATATGTGAAGTGACATTGCAAGAGCCTGACATCAATACGCTTAATTTTGTACTTGACATTCCAAGGGTCGAGTTTAACGAACTCATTACAGACCGATTGTACAAACATACAGATAAAAAAAAAACAAAGGGATATCGTTTACAAAAAGTGCTGCAGCCAGGTAAATGGCAGGAAGTCATTACCAATAAAATTTGGAATGAAATTTTATTAACTCGGTTAATGCCGCGGCCCAAAAATGTTACTTTCGGCTGGTGTAGTACGAAAAAGAATGATTCAGTCTTGAATGATATATTATGTCGAAGAAGATTTTATACTTACATAATTCATAAACTTTACGGAATTTTAAATCGTGCTGTCCATCATCCTTCATGATCCTCTGACAGTTACTATACGTTGTACCCAATCTATTCGCAACCATTGACAAACTAGTTTCCGGATCCTCCGCGAAACTTTCAAGAACCTCTTCTTGAAAATCTATCCGCGCACTCTGGGGTCTTCCACCATGTGGATTACGCACAATCACACTGCCTGTTTAATTGAAATATGAATAAACGACATGCAAATATGAATTTTTTGATGCAGGATGCATGGGCAAATCCACAAAGTCTTTATTTAATTAATTGAATTGCAGGCACAGTCATGAAAATTCATGAAATCACAGATACTAACAAGTACAAACTACCATAAAAATTTAACGTTTTTATTTCAAATCCTAGAAAAGCTATAACCATAATATATAAAAAATAAAAAATAAGAGTCACAATCAAATTTTGATAATAAAGCGATTTAATTATTTGTGATTTTTAACATCAATACAGGGCTGAGAAGAGTCAGGATGCCATTTTTTTCTACAAGATGAGTACCATTGGGACTATTTATAATGTATGCTTCTTTGCTGCAACTTACCAAGTCTATTTTCATTGAAATAATGCAGGTCACAGAAAAATTGAAGACTCGGTAGATATGCCCTGTAACGTGGCAGATTAACTGCCGCGTAATGACCATCGCCTCTCCTCCCGGCGCAAGCGACCTCGCGTTAAAATAATTCCGTATCGAAGCAAGAAGTACCGCAGCTCAAGTTCCCAAGGTCCCGATTGTAACCTATAACCCTGTATATTAATTCCTATCCTGTTCCTATGTCTCTTATGTAATATCGTCGTGACTCTACCGCAGAGGGAGATCATCCCTTCTTAAGAACACTACTGGCAGGTAACCTGGAAGTCTCAGAGTCAGTAGCGAGGAAGCAGAGAACGTCGTATCCAGAGATATGCCTGGAAGAGCGCTGCAAAACTGTCTCCCCTGTCGCCCTCCTCTCCTACATCACTCACCGGCCTCGTCCACCGGTTACATGCAGAAATTCCGCCTTCCAGGATATCGAAAACGTCAGCCCGCCACCTTACGTCATCCTCGCGAAAGCTCTGAGAACCAACGGGCCCTTGCCAGGCCGCGACGCGGAAGAAAGAACACCCACAGCGATTCAAAAGAAGCAAATAATTATGCCTTTGCGAAAACCCCACCCCTCTTGTTGATTCCCTTAACGACGGGCGCGAGCCCGCCACTTCTTGCTTGGGTAGCGTACCATTAAGAGCCTTCGTGTTTGCTAACGAATTTTAATTGTTTGATTGTGTAATTAGAAGAGATTGTATCCCGAAACCCCTAAAAATTTCTAGAAAATAGACTCTGTGTGTGTGGTGTTGGTACCAGAGTACTACTAAAAGGTAGGCTTTCGCCCATTATTGATTGATTTGATTGATTTCTTGTTGCATTGTGTGACCACGTAGTTGGGTCAGGCCTCAACGAGGGTGACGCCATTCGCATAATATTGGGATTTTCGTGTTTTAGCTTTATTGTATCGGGTTAATTGTTTAGTACTTTTAATTTTGTGTCCCCTATTGATATTATTGTGAAGAGTGAATCGATTTTTCGCGAATATTAGCTTCAAAAATAATTATTTCATCGATGGCGTCCTTTTTCCCCTTGTGATTTTTCGTCCCTGATTTATTGGATTTATCGGTCTAAATAGTCCTGGAGAGGCCCACACTAATCCTATCTCTGTTCATTTAATTTGTAGACGTTGATTTTGAGATAAAAACCCCCCGTTAATTCCTTAATAATTTTCCCTTCGGTTCAATCGAAAATCGAAGCCACGCTTTCCTTGTTCTCAATTCCGCCATAATTTCCAGAAAGATCGATCCCCTCAAAATTAATTAAATTTTCCTTTAATTATTATAGAGCCTAGGAAGTTGATTTTAAGAGTCTGATTGTGTAAATTCTCCTAAATTAGTGGGAAACTTGAGCTGGTTTATTTTCCGTCGTATATTTATTATTTCATCAAACCTTTATAACTCGCCATTTGTTTAATTAGTTAGTGTTACATAGTTGTATGTTGTGTTTCTTCTTCAAATATTCGGGAATGTTCGGGTGAATTCGGATCGAGTCGGTTGTTCGCGTCTTCCACGCTTTGCACTTTCTTTAGAAAGTCCTACGTTATCGATCTAGTCCTCATTAATTTGTTAGAGTCCCGTAAAAATTGATTCAGGATCCTTCCGCATTCCCCGACGTTATCGACCTGACGTCATACTGTAATATCACGTCATTCTTTCCTACCTTATCCTAAGATACTTGTGTTGTTCTATTTGGGTTATCTGTCCTGTGTTACCATATGACCTACTAATTCTGTTGTGACCTACATATCTGCTAGTCTATCAGCTGTTTCCATTGTCGTGTTTTTCTCGGTTTAAGGCCTTCTGCCTACCGACTTTTAATTTAATGTTGAATATTATTTATTGGATTATGACTTCGTGATTGATTATTCGGTCGTATTAATTTGTTCGTAACGGTAGTTTCCCTATACTGAACGGGAAAGATCGTATTGTTTTATTTCAAAAATATATTGGTTTCTTTGTTGAAATTCCATAAAGCATAAATTGTTCGCTTCGCCCTAATTATTTCGCCCCCATGTTCCCCTCACCCTGAGCTAACGCGGAACTTGTGTGTTTTCGGGATATAGTTTAATTTTTATTGATTTCGGTTTTGGTTATAGTCAACTCATATTATTCATTTCATTTCTTTTTGTCTTTTTGTTTTTGTCATTTAGTTATCGCGGTACCATCAGGTACCTGGCGCCCAACACTTCAGTTTTCTCGCGAATTTAATATTTTCTAAATTATAGTAATTTTGTTGTTTTAAATTAAATTCCACCCCTAGCCATCCCACAGCGGATCGTCACGTATTTGCTGGCGTGGTACGTCGCGGAAGTATCCCCACCGTCGGCGGTACACGTCACAGCCCATACCCGATTTTCTAACCTGTTTCACGAGCACGACGATCTGCCGTCTCGATGGTCCGCCGATCTGGTTGTCTCCGAAGCGGAAAACATTCCTGATACAAGCGAGCTGCTTCCAACCCATTTCCATCAGATTTCCCGTAACAGACAATCATGTCGACGTAATCATTCGCCGTAAAAGGAAGAAGAGGTCCGTTTCGTGCCATCGTGCATTTGATAAATTTGTCATAACAAAAGAATAATAAATGATTGAAGGAAACAATATGGGAATTTACTCGTAGTGTACAGTTCATGTTAACTAATCTTAAATTATTGATTTATGACCTGGACGACTGGAATTACGAAGAGGTTGACTGAGACGACTGAAACTACTAAATGGAGGACCTAGGAATATTACAACTTTTACTATTTAATTTTGCTATGGTTTTATCTAAATTACTCAATATAAAGGAGAAGACAAGTAGATGGTGAAAAATAATAAAATATAAATGATTTCAGCGAATTAATTAATATAAAAAAATAAAAGGATTTTTTGAATTCGAAACATATTTTGTAACTTTTCAACGTTTTTGTTTATTTATTATTTTATTACAACTTTAGATGAATAGATGAATGTATGGGTCATTCTCAGTTAAGAGGTAAATCGCTTATTGATAAAACGCGGCACGATAAAAATGTTGAAAATTTAATTAAATTTTATAATGTTTCGATGAAAACAATCATTCTAAACATGTCTACAAGACGGTCAGTCAATTTATCAATTTTATCTTGATTTATAAGAAGCCAGGGGAGATACTCAATCCAGGGGAGAGACTTGATGTACAGAGTAGGATAAAAAAACATAATGATCGAGTTTTTTCAATGAACTAAATTGTGAATATATTTATAGGGAAAGGGGGGGCAAAACGGGGTACTTAAGAAAGTCATCAGTTTTGGGGGGTTTAAATATGATGAATTTTCTTTTTATTCAATCGCATCCAAAGAAAATACAGCGAATTTTCAACTGCCGTTAAAAAAATTTTGTTTACCTTCTTAAATTTTTTAATTCCATCTAAAATTTGGATATATCGGACTTATATTGCAAAATTAACTATTACTGGATAAAATAAGTACATTCTGTACTTGAGTGACTCGTGAAAGAAAAATGAAGAAAAAAATATATATTGTGACGAGCAATTTTCCTACCGGGGGAAAACAGTAGGTAAATAAATCCCGTACAAGGAACACCCACACGAGCCTTAATTCTATCTCCGCGAACAAAACAACTCACAGAGACGGTAGGTTGGGCGCCAGGCACCCTAAGGTGCCAGGTAAGATAATACGGAACGAAACGCAGATGACCGGCTAGTTCGACGGAGAGGGGAACGCGGGGGCGAAAGAATTGACACACTCTGATGTAATAGATTTAACGCACCTAAGCTGTATTTTACGTGGCAACGATACTTTACAGAATAAAGAAAAATAAAGTCCCATACGGGAAGGAAATACAAAAACAATAAAAATAAATGCAAAACAATAATCTCGGTACCTAAACCTAGTCCACACACGCAAAAAGTAATACTAAAAAAAGGTATCGTCACCCGGCGGGATCGGGGATATTACGATATCTGTGGCCCCTAATTCTGACCACGTGACCTTCATATTTCGACCGAAATAAACAGTTTTACAAGAGTGACAAAAATCGATATTCGGCTCAGGGACGCAATGCCGGAGCGATTTGAAAAAAAAAAAGATTAATTTTATGCTATGTCGAAGGCTTATTATTAATAATAATAAGCACTAATGCCACCCACTTATACCCACACACACCCACACATCTGAAGAATATCCAGACGGTGACTGTGGCTCCCCAAGGGTTAGAATAAGATAGGCCACCCCACTGATGCCACCCACTTATACCCACACACACCCACACACCTGGGGAATATCCAGACGGTGATTGTGGCTCTCCAAAGGTTAGAAAAAGTTAGGCCACCCACTTATACCCACACACACCCACACACCTGGGGAATATCCAGACGGTGATTGTGGCTCTCCAAAGGTTAGAAAAAGTTAGGCCACCCCACTGATGCCACCCACTTATACCCACACACACCCACACACCTGGGGAATATCCAGACGGTGATTGTGGCTCTCCAAAGGTTAGAAAAAGTTAGGCCACCCCACTGATGCCACCCACTTATACTCACACACACCCACACACCTGGGGAATATCCAGACGGTGGCTGTGGCTCTCCAAAGGTTAGAAAAAGTTAGGCTACCCTACTGATGCCACTCACACATACCGACACACCCACACATGTGCGGGACTCAGACAGTGGCTGTGGCTCTCCAAAGGTTAGAATGTGCGTACCAAATTTAATGGCGAAATTCGAGTGACGGGTTTCGACCATTTTTAAGATTAAATTTTGGAAAATAAAATAAAATTCATATATTTTTTTTTTCAATCGCTTCGCACCGCGTCCCTGAGCCGAATATCGACTTTTGTCACTCTTGTAAAAGTGTTTTTTTCGGTCGAAATATGAAGGTCACGTGGTCAAAATCAGGGGCCACAGATATCGTAATGCTGCCGCGGGATCGAACTCAAGATCGGTAGAGCGATCGAGTACGACCAACGTGTGTAGGCCGGGTGATACGCGGTACGGCAGTATCTGAAATCAGTGCTAGCGAGCCGGGTAGTACAGCTCCGCTAGGCTGGTTGCACGGCACGAGACGGTAGGGAGTGGGAGCACACACACACGTCACAGGCTCGGCTGACGCGGCCACACTACCAGGCAGCACGCCGCCGATGACAGTCGCTCAGTCCACTCGTACGCACACACACGCACACACGCAACGACTGGCACCCCGAGACGATGAGTCTTAGGTGACAGAACGTTGTTCCCAAGGCAAGGGAGCAAGGAGGTGGTGGCACAATACCCAAAGCTATGCACACAATATTATAAAACTACTAAGTGTCGGGCCTAGATAACCCGGTGTCACGTCGTACACCGAATAAACTCAGAATCGCAGCAAGGAATAAAGATACGCACAGAGCGGGTGATCTAGGCCTTAAGCCGAAGCCTACCTTACTCTCGCAGCAGCTGATCCTCCGGAACGGCACTGGACTAGACGGCACGGGACGGCAGCTCAGCTGATTCACTCTCGCAGACACTCTCACACACGCACTCCCCAGATAGAATTTCGTGATGATCATGGTCATCACGGAGTATGACATAATTGTTTGTCAGCACGTTGACTACATATTGTCAACGTGGAATGATCAACAAAACATAGTTGTAAATATGCCGACATATTTTAATCATGATATGACTCCTTTTATTTCCAACATATTGAGTACATGTCATGGTAGCATATTTCCATCATTCCATGATCGATTATTTGTTGCATTCCATGTTGGCATAATTGCAACATAAGTACAACATGCTGTGATCAACATTCTATGCGCTCATAATGCGATCACGGCATGGTGGAAATATGACGGCATTAAATGAACGCGTTCTTCTCGCCTCAACTTCGGCTCTGATTCCCGGCACTCAGAGCTCTTCGCTGCTTCGGACAACAGCTATATAATAACAGAGGCATTACTAGCTGCAGCGCGCCAGGACACGTTTTTTATCCGCGGCGATTCAACATTACATTTTTCGAGCGATTATACGCATATGTACAAATAGGAAAAAGTGACACAAATTATAATATTCCAAACAGGAGTGACCTCAACATAGTAAGTATATCTTTTTTTCTTTAACTTGGCGTCGAGACGCTGCCGCATACCGATCTTGATAACATATATAACCTGCAGCTAAAGCATATATATTAGGGTGGTCCTTATCCGGGGCTCGGACGAATATTTTATCAGACGCCCCCCAAATCGACTCCGAATAATTCAAAAACTATATATCCTAATTTTTCCACATTTTTATCTAGACTCTAACCCCTCCCACCAAGAGAGTGTATTTCCCCATTTGAAATACACGTGCTGCGGCCATATTTTCAGGATATATTTTATTCTAAGAGTATAATGATTCAAGAAAAAATCTGTAACTGCGAGATTAAGGTGTTCATTGGTGCTACTATTTGCGAAAAAATTCACATTATCATACGGGTCAATCTAGATGAATTGCACACCCTTGAATTGAAAAAAAAAGTCAGATTGAAGGGTGTGCAATTCGACTAGGTTGACCCGTATGATAATGTGAATTTTTTCTCAAATAGTAGCACCAATGAACACCTTAATCTCGCAGTTACAGATTTTTTCTTGAATCATTATACTCTTAGAATAAAATATATCCTGAGAATATGGCCGCAGCACGTGTATTTCAAATGGGGAAATCCACTCTCTTGGTGGGAGGGGTTAGAGTCTAGATGAAAATCTGAAAAAATTAGGGTATAGTTTTTAAATTATTTGGAGTCGATTTGGGGGGCGTCTGATAAAATATTCGTCCGAACCCCAAATAAGGACCACCCTAATATATATATATATATATTAGGTAGAAAAAAAAGAAATAAAATAATCTGCAAGTATCACTAAATTTCTAGTCCAAAATGTTGCTGTTTACTGCCGTGACAGTCATCATGATTATGTTGTTGGTATTTATGATGAGATACCGAAACATCAAACATTCCCGGCGAGAATTGATACAAAATGCACATCGCCTGCGCCGTATAAATGACCAACTGGAGAAATCAGTTGGAAAACAACCCAACAATTCGGCTGACACCCAGTCGAACAGCGTCGGCAGTATCTCCTCACCAAAGCCTGAAACTGCAGGGAATCACATCGCGCCGATAGTAACCTATGAAAACAATGAACTCTGCGCTGATAGTGACAGTGACGATAATGACTTTAATAATATGTCTATTTATGATGATACATCGAGCGATGATAGTGAATCCGAAAATAATGAAAGTAGTGTTGATGACGAGTGTAGTATATCCAATCCTAGCCTAGCAAATTTTTGTCGGGATCTTGCGTCTACTTTTATATCGACAAACATCAATCACGTACAAGGCGATCGGATTCTTGCCACTTTGCGTTCCCATCTTTGCTTCCAGTCTTTGCCACGACAAACAAAAACATTATTAAAAACCCCGCGAACCAGCATCGAGACAATTCCAATGGAACCCGGTGGTAAATATTTCCATATCGGTTTCGAGTCAGCGATTATGGAAAAGTTGAAAACCCTCCCCTCAAATGAGCTCCCAGACTATTTAGAAATCGACGTCCACACTGATGGAATGTCAATCCATCAAAGTACCGGCCTACAGTTTTGGCCTATTCAATTTCGAATATCGAATATCTTTAACGACAAACCATCTATAATTGGAGTTTATCAGGGACATAAAAAACCATCGAATGCTGTACATTTTTTTCAATATTTTTCGGACGAATTTAAGAAAATTAAGCAGTCCAATGGCATCGTATTCAATGACAGGCTGATTCCTGTCAACTTAAGGTCATTTATCGCGGATGCCCCGGCTAGAGCCTTGATTCTTAATCACAAAGGACATAATGCGAGTAACCCGTGTTCCAAATGCACCGTGAAAGGTACTTCTGTTGGCAAAACTATGTGTTTTTTAACATATTCGAGCGTGAATCGAACTGATCTTGATTATCAAAATGCTACGGATAAACTGCATCATCTTCCCAACACTCAGTCACCTTTGAAACTACTAGACTTTCCTATGGTAACCAGAACTCCATTTGAATATATGCATTTAATTTGCTTAGGTATCGTAAAAAAATTTTTGGCAGCGATTTTAACGACGAAATACGAATCTAAAGCTCAGCTCACGCAACGCGAAATCACGAAAATATCTGCAAGATTATTACAGATCGCAAGTTATTGTCCTTCAGAGTTTGCACGGCGCCCACGGGAGATTGAATATTTCGCAAGATATAAGGCTACGGAATTTCGACAGTTGCTTCTCTATACTGGATCAGTTGCTCTCCATGGAATATTACGTACAGATGCATATATGCATTTTTTACTTCTCCATTCAGCATGTAGAGTTTTATTAATGTCATGTCCGACTCCTGCTAGTCTCGAGTATGCTAAAAATGCTTTAGAATCGTACGTCATCACTTGCGAAATATTGTACGGCAAAAAGTTTATGTCATACAACGTGCATGGACTCTTACATGTTGTCGATGATGTACGCGTCTTTGGTAATTTACATAATTACTCAGCCTTCCCTTACGAAGACAATATGTCTTTTTTTCGCCGTTATCTTCGAAAACCTCACCAATTACTGCAGCAATTACATCGTCGCTTGCATGAAAAAGCTGTCAGTAACGCTAATCATTCCTCAGAAGAAAAAAATAGACAGGAAAAAATCAAAACGTCTCACCAACACCAAGATTTTTCACTACCAGACAATGTCGATAGTAGAAGTACTCAATTTAGAGGGTTGCAATTCGAGCATCTCAAAATAAGGGCAGGAACTAGAAACGATAATTGTTTATTAATGCGAAATGGAGGCGTATGCGAAGTTCAGAATATTATCAAACTTCCAACAGATGGTTTCTTACTCGTTGTAAAATTCTTTCAGACTGTCACCCCTTTTTATGATATAAGAAATGGAATTTCGTCAAATATTGTGGGAGTATACAAATGTTCCAATTTGTCAGACGAGCAAATTGTCATTGATTTAAATCAAATGTTTGCAAAATGTTTTAAAATGCCATATTGGTATGACGATGAAATTGTGATTGATACATACGTTGTCACTGCTCTTCTTTCGAATATTTAGTAAATAGTGGATGCATATATATTAGGGTGATTCGTTTGAAACGACTTCTCTTTTGGCTCCCACACCAAAATATTATGTTCTATATATGCTGAAAAAGAAATTCCGTGCAAATTTGAGCTCTTAATTTTAATTCTAGGTACTTATATTTTTTTTGATTTTAAAGTTTTCCCATTTAAAATACATATATAGAAAATTTAAGATTTTTAAGATAAAATTCAGTGCTCAAATTTGCACAGAATTTCTTTTTCAACATTTAGAACAATATTTTGGTGTAGGAGCAAAAAAAAAAAAAATAGTCGCTTGAAACAAATCACCCTAATATATACAATATACATATATATATTAGGGTGATTCAAAAAAAAGCAATATTTTTTTTTTCTTCCAAACAGGCTCAAAAGTTTCGTTTTGACGTCAAAATGGGCCTGTCAAAATTTGAGCTCTTAATATTAATATTAAGAGTGTCCTCATCGCACTTTTCTATTTTCCATAAGAATAACACGGGAAAAATCATTTTTGCTTATTCTGATTTTTGTACGCCACAAAGGACTGCTCAAACAGTAAATCGCTATACATATTCTTGTAGAGAATTGAACGCTCTACAAAAAAGGTCTCTTGGTCTTTTTCGATAAATCTACCCGTTTCAAAGTTAGTCTTTCCATTAAATGACCAAAATCGCTAAAGAAACTTCAAAACGGTTAGATTTATCGAAAAAGACCAAGAGACCTTTTTTGTAGAGCGTTCAATTCTCTACAAGAATATGTATAGCGATTTACTGTTCGAGCAGTCCTTTGTGGCGTACAAAAATCAGAATAAGCAAAAATGATTTTTCCCGTGTTATTCTTATGGAAAATAGAAAAGTGCGATGAGGACACTCTTAATATTAATATTAAGAGCTCAAATTTTGACAGGCCTATTTTGACATCAAAACGAAACTTTTGAGCCTGTTTGGAAGAAAAAAAAAAATATTGCTTTTTTTTGAATCACCCTAATATATATGGGGCATTCCACGCCAAATCGACCTGGTCGTGACCCTCGACCTCTCAGATCTGGTTCGCGATTTTTTGTAAAATTCTTCAGACCTTGAGTAGCAATCACAATTTTTTTCAGATTTTTCAAAATAAATTTGAGTGAGTCATGAATTTTTGAATTTTTTTATCTAGCACCCCGATGGCCGTGATCGAAAAATCTGGAAAAATTCTCGAAAATTTTGTTTGAGAAATGAAAATTTTCGAACTAAAATTCAAAATGTCTGGGCTCTTGCTTCGACCTGTTTTCTTTTTAGGTTTTTTTGAGCATATCACTATGAATCCGGAAGTTGTTCCGATATTTTTTTTTCTGACGTAGTCAAGTATAGTTGATTCATGACCGATCACGAACAGTGATCGCTCTCAATTGATCACAATTTCACGTTGAGATTCAAGAAAAAAAAAAAAAAACGCTCGAAAATCAAGAAGCAAGAGCCCAGACATTTTGAATTTTAGTTCGAAAATTTTCATTTCTCAAAGAAAATTTTCGAGAATTTTTTCAGATTTTTCGATCACGGCCATCAGGGTGCTGGGAAAAAAAATTCAAAAATTCATGACTCACTCAAATTTATTTTGAAAAATCTGAAAAAAATTGTGATTGCTACTCAAGGTCTGAAGAATTTAACAAAAAATCGCGGACTAGATCTGAGAGGTCGAGGGTCACGACCAGGTCGATTTGGCGTGGAATGCCCCATATATACTATATATATATTATAACATGATAATAAACATTTGTATGAAACATTAAATGAGTACCTTTTCAACGATTTTAATATAATTTTTTCTTTCGTCTTGTTACAGTTGGTTATTTTTTAATATTTTATTATAATAATGACCTCTACGCCGACTACTGCAACTTATAATTTAAGTTTGACCGATCAAAATCCTGATCCTCCAAATGAATCACCTGGAAATTTAGATCAACGATCTCTCAGACCACTTGGGTCTTGTTCGGCACCAACACATTCAGGTGGTATAGAACAATTTTCGGGAAGAAACATATTTCCGCGCCATTCTCAGGATGTATTGCCAAATTCTGACGAACAGCAATCGTCAATGGGAATCCTCAACATGCATTATTCTGACCAGCAACCAAATGCTTCTGTCAATTATGCCCTGCAAGGAAATAATACTCCAGTTCAGATACGGCCCATTATGGGTCCGTATAGCCAAGGAAAAACATACATGGAGCTTCAGAACGTGTCTGAACGTAGAGCTGATGGATTCGAGGATAAAGTGCTGCGAATATTGACAAACTTGCAGTTAATATCAATGGCATTTGCTCCGCCTATTTCACGTGTTTAAAACCAAAAGAACGTATACGCACAAAAATATTTTTCTTATTGAAATCAAAATATATCTCAAGAACTGCGAGGGATAAAAAAAATTTCCAAGTTACCTTTGTCGTATATATTAGATATAATTTCTCTACATATATATATACAAAAAAGGTCCGGCTTGAAAAAAAATGTTATCTCCAGTATAGTTATATATTAAGAAATTTTAATTAAAAAAAAAAGAAAGACAAATTTTGTGTATACGTCTATTGATGTTAGACACGATTTATTTTCAACTACTTTTATTTTTATTCTCATAATTACCACATATAATTCAATGGAAATTATACAGAAACGATAATGCTGACTTGAGGATGAAGTTAGCCAATATTGAACAACTCCTTCAAACACGACATGAGGATAAGACTAATATTTTTGAAGCTCCTCGTGGATTTCCCCTCAATACTCTTGAAGAATTTGACCGTTTTGAACAAGCTGAAGAAGCAGAACATAATGCTTTGGTAAATGGAACAAATTTCGAAAGTTCGCTCGATATTTTTCTAAATTTTCGTCTGTTATAGCAATCGTATCTTGAGATTCTTGGCGGCCAAAATAATCGAGAGGCATTAAATTACTATTTGCGGACAGCAATGACAAATACTCTGGCACTAAATTTTTCGTGGACTGGTATGCCAGCGAGTAATCGACCTCAAAAGCGTAGTTTTATGAAAACAAGACTCGCACCGATTTTTTTTCGTAATTAAATATATAATATCTTAATAACGATAACAGGTTGAGATACACTTAACTTTACCTACATGTCTGATTATACTATTGATTGTAGGTGCATTGAAAGCCACCATCAGAGATCCAAAGCCTACACGAGATTCATTTATCAAAGATTTTAAAGAAGTCCTGCGATCGTATAAACAAACTGCTAGTAATGCCCAAAATCCGGGAAGGAAACGCACCAGAGAGCAAAGAAATATCGACGAGGAGGAGCAGTTCCCGGACGACTAAGCTGCCCTTTCAGCCTTTTTTAGCCATAACTTTATATGTTTTTTCAGTATATAGTTAATTTATTTGAAGTATATAATGTATGTTAATATGTCTTTTTATTATATTTTTCATAATTAAAATAAAATAATTTTTTCTTTCGCGTTATTCTTCAAAAATTTCGATTTTAGTATTTATTAATAAATTCACTTTTTATTATATATATATATTATAAGTATATATATCCTCTGCTATTTATATATCTTTTTCTGTTCACATGCATGCTTGTAATATATATATATAATATATAGCACAAAAAAAATCATCAAATATGAGCTCTTGCGTGGCGTAGTGGTTAGGGTGCGTAGTTTATAAGCGTTAGGTCGTGCGTTCGAATCCCGGTAGGTGCGAAAAATTATAGGTAGGTTAAGTGAGTTTTTCTGAGATGGGAAATTCGCGAACAATCACGTCGAACAAAGTGCAAACGTACAATATAATAATTGTTTTAATTTTTTTAAATATTTTTCACATCAATCTAATATATATAAAATATATTATATGTGATACAAAGCGCAACTGCGCGCGCACCCAGATAGAACAGTTGCTGTCATATTCACATCATATTTACATCATACCAAATCATCGAATGTAACAACCATGTGTATTTTATGATCGATCATATTGCGCTCATATTGCAGTCATAGTATGACTACATCGAATGATCACAATATTTAGTCAACTATCTGTACATTTTACGACGCATTTAGTGAACGCATATAGCACACATATTTCGATCATTTCTTGAGTCACGCCGTGATTACAATATGAGTGCAATATGATCAGTCATAAAGTACACATGGTTGTTACATTCGATGATTTGGTATGATGTAAATATGATGTAAATATGACAGCAACTGTTCTATCTGGGTCCGAACAACTAAGGCTAACTTAAACTATTCTAACTGAAAATAAACTAACTTAAAGTGACGCAAAAGAAAGGCAAAAAAAAACTAAGAAATCGTAGGCGAAAGCAAGAAACAGAAAAAAAGCAAGAAAAAAAGGTAGCGAGAAGCGGTAACAAAAATAGCAAAATAGAGCGGTACGAAAAAGACGTTGGCTGTCTAGTAACGAGGATCTCAAGATGGCGATTTCCGCTGATAACGGCCGATATCAGCCGGTGTCGCCCTCGTTGCGGGGAGGTATTTCCGCCGCGCTCGCCGATTTCGCCATACCTTGGCGAAGTGACGTCACGTGGGCGATTTTCGGCCGACCGGAGAGGAATTAATTGAGCGTGGCGAGATGGCGTGAGCAGAGCTAGGCGTCTAAGGCTGGGAGGTGCAGCCCTCTCTCCTGGTCGGCTGGCTGGCGAAGCTGAGTAGATGCCAAGGTACAGGTACTTTCAACGAGGTTGGCAGACGACCCTCCCCGTTGCTGCTCGTCCCTCGGTGTCCCTCGTTGTCCCTTGTCGTCCCGCGTCGAATTCACCTGCTGACAAGGACTTAGAGCAGACAACGGTAACACTACGAGGAATGGCTTGCCTTGGGAAAAAGTTAGGGACAGCACTAAAACATAGAGAACACCTAGGTCGTTCCTATCGGGAGGGAAAGACGTAGGTCAGTGGTGGACGTAAAATCCACCACATTACAATATATCTTCGAAATTTATTTTATTAAATATGTAAAATAGCGTAAAATGATGTTAGAAACTATTTATGACCATTTGAGTGACATTTGTGGAAAAAAAATTTGTCAACAAAATTTTTTGGGTACCCTATTTTGCCCCCCCCCCCCCCCCCCAGGTTAAATTAAATAACAATAGTCAACCTTTAAACAATGAAAAAACAGTAAAAAGAATTATAGTTTGAAGTATTCATATCTCCCCTGGATATCGTGTCTTTCCCCTGGCTCTTACAAGACAGGGGAGATATAAACAGGGGAGATACTTTTTAGTAACGAAAACAGAAATAATGACAAATGTATTTATTGTACGTGATTAACCAAGAAAACTTAGAATCTATACACAACAAGAAGTAAATATACAGATGAATTAAAAATTTTAGATGCATATTTTTAAAATATAACTGACCAGGGGAGAGACTTAATTCACTCGTTCTCAACTGTATCCACAGAGTCTCAGTAATGAAATAAATGACAAAATGACTGCGCACCTAGATCGAGTGGTGCTGATTACAAACTATAAACTCAACGACATTTATTGAAGATCTCCAATTTCCGCGAGTCAGTAAACAAATCCCGATTTTACAGGAAAATAAACATGCCAGGGGACGAGACGCAAAATGCGGGGGACAAACGTAAACGTAATTTTTTCTTAAGAAAAACAAAATATCACGCAATTTTACTTGCTGGATTACGATAATTTATTTAATTTATTTTGTTGAAATATATAATTTAAATAATATATTTGATTTCTGAATACTTTAAATTACTAATACATAAACAGAATCGGCCCGGGGACAGGCCAGGAGAGAGATGTTTTCCGACTTTGAGATGGAATTGTGACTAAATTAAATAAAATTAAGAAATGAATTTGAGTGACCACTTACATGAGCACGAGTTTTAAGAGATAATTACATTCTTTTTAATAAATTTTTTTAAAAAAGGTGATTTTTCACCGTGGACGTCGAATTTACCTCTTAACTGAGAATGACCCGTATATAAAATACTATAAATTTTTTATTTTTATCTTGGCCGAGACAATTCCATTAAAAGCGACACCAGGTTGCGCCTGTGTTCTTGGTTTAGTCTTTCTCTCCTCAGCCAAGCGTCCCTCCGCTGCGCCGCTAAACGGCGCTCTCTCGCCCACCGCCCGCCTCTGACCCCTCTTGTATTTTTTTCTGATAAACAAAATAAACGATGGGTGATTAATAATATATGCTAACTATCAAACACCAAAATTCGATTACAGAAAATGAAATCAAAATACCTTTCGTATTGTCCACCACATCTGTCTGCGTGGTGTCTTTGTTTTTCGAGCCGATCTCTTCCACTTTCTTCGAACCGCCCGCAACGGCGTCCTCTGTCATCTCTGCATTTGAGTCAGTCATCTGTATAAAAAAGATCGGTTGACGGAGATGTAATAGGTGATAACCAATTTGGATTAATTTATGGAACGATTCCAGATAATTAGATCTATTATTATATTAGCTCAAGGACAATAACTAAATACTTACAATTATTGATGATGAAATTTCAAAGAGGAACACGATGGCACGTCCGCGTCGCTCAATATCGGATTCGATGTGATTGATATCACTGTTTTTCATTTTTATGCATAGCAACTAAAAAAAAAAGGCATCAAATACACGAAGCTGCAGCTTATTGAAGTTGATACACACGACAACAAGACTCGTAGCTCATCGGGTGTCGCAAGAGTCTACTATCCAGTAGATCGCTGGATCGAGTCCCACTATTGAACTTTTTTTTTCGTCTACAAATCTTTCAGCGCCTATACCCACATCACTTACAAAATGTCTATAATGGATTAACTTTTTGTACGAAATTCAAAAATGGAATGTAAGGAATCTTTTTTTGTTTATTTTTCAGCCCTAATCCCGCGGCCAGGTCGCGGAAAACTCCAAAGGAGTTGTAAAAAATCCAGAAATTACTTCTCTTCGTCATATTTATATGTTTTTCGCCCCGAAAAACATATATTATTTTATATCTACAAAAATATATTTTGTAACGTAGGGTAGCGTGCTGCGAGGCCTTACCTTTGTTAAGTTAATCTATTATTTGCTATTTTTTTTTTGTTATTGCTCTCCCACGTGGAAGCCCTAATTTGACGAGCATTGTGAATGATTTCTTTTTATTGAATAAATTTTTGTTATATTTTCTTTCATAAAATTTCAGTATTCGAGTCGTTATTAGACGCCCTGCTAATCCCTCATGATTAATCCCGACCCCTCTCCGCGGTACTGAAGCTAGCCGCCGCTTATTTGTAGTTGTCTTTTTTTATTTATTTCGATCTTTTTGTTTCGTGGCGAAGTAGTCGCCTGGCGCCCAACCATGAAATCATTTTTTCTCGTTCTCGCTTGCTAATTGTCGACTGGACTATCCCCGCGGAATAGTTTTCCGGTCTATTCCCGTGGGATACAAAGAGTCCACGTTACAGTACATATAAGGACATCTTTACGTTTCTACACGTTGATTCTTATTTATTGTACGCCAAAGTAATATTAAGATAATATTAAGGGTACAAATGAGTATTAGAAAATAGAGTAGGACATAAATTGTGTTCAAAACTTAGGCAAAGGCAAGGAATAATAGATAGAATAGGCAAAGTGATCGTATAGGACTGAATGCGTAAAATAAAGAATAGAGTAGAAGAGAATTATATTATATTATGTTATATTGTATATTGTAAGTTTTGAATTGACTCCGACCGCGCTGAAAGAAAGAAAAGTCATCATTCGTGCGAAGTTGCTGAATCGAGATGGGCGATTCGACCTCTCGCACGCAGCGAAAAGTCGCCAACATCCAGAAACTACGAGCTGAAATACTTTGCAGTATCTATAATTGCCACTGGCAAGCTGCGGTGGGCTGGTAAATCGGCAACAAAAGCAGCAACATCAGCCGCGGATATGAGGGGCTCTGAGAGACAGCAGCGAATTAATAGTTGGGTTCGTCCGCATAAATTCCACAACGTCGTTCGACCGGGTACGTGCAATTTATATTAAGGGGTTAGGTGGCTTTGAAAATTTCAAAAAATCGTTTTTTTTTTCTTTTGTCTTATTAAATAGTACAATATGTTTAAAATATTCTCCTAAAATTTCAAATCGATCCGAGTAAAATTCTAAGAGATAGACCCTTCGGAAGTTCCGCCCATCAGGCCACGTCAGTGCAGCGCTTCGCACTTTAAACACGTTTTTCTCAAAACTACATTTTTGAAGTCGGTGGACGCGATTTCTCCAAAAGTTATGGACCGATTTTGTTCAAATTTTACACACATCTTCAAAATAACGTTATCTAGTAATTGAACGAAGGATTTTTTTTTTTTGTATTACAACTAATTTTTTCGAGCCAATAAATGGCGAAAATTTGACCAAAAAATGCGTTTTTTTGTTGGAAGTCTGTCAAAAATTCAAATTTTAATTTCTTTTTTTTTCCTTCGTTCAAGCACGAGATTTATCCATGTACTAAAGAAATATATTTGGTTTTTTGATTTTCGATGACCCAATAATGAGTTATGCTGTCCACGGCAAGAGCATTTTTTTTTTAGACGTCAAGGGAGATGAGGTACCACCCACAGAGCACGAAATATTTTTGAAACTGCAGAAATATTTCAGGAAAGATTTGAAATATTTCGATAGGTTTTCTATGAAATATTTCTGAAATCCCTAAATGTCCTCACAATTTTTGTTCGGAAATATTTTACGAAATATTTGTGATATGTTTTTGTAAATGTGTCACGAAAAAATTTAGTAATATTCCTGAAATATTCCACCGACACATTTCTCGATTTCCAAAATCGTCTTGTTATATTTCTCATATATTTCTTAAATATTTCGACAAATACGACTCCGCAAGTTTTAGAAATATTTCGAGAAAGATTTCACAAACATTTTTCAAAATATTTATGAAATCCCTAAATGTCCTCACAATTTGCGTTCAGATATATTTCACAGAATATGTTCGATATGTTTACAGAAATATTTCATCGAATATTTTATGAATATTTCTGGAATATTCCAACGACACATGTTTTAATTCTACAATTGTTTTGTACTTCCGATGTATTGACCTGACTGGGATTTGAACCCACTTTCGCTCGCATTCGCTGTATTACTAGTCGCACGCTCTACCTAATACGCCAAACTACTCTATGGTAACTGATCCAACTTTCTTTCATTTGACGAAACTTGTGAACGAAGTATCGAAGTAAGAGCTAACAAACATTTCAATATGACAGATCAGCGTCGTATATGGAGCATTCTCCGTCGAAACGAACGGGCATGAGAATTCGGATTTTTGATTCCATCAAAATTTTCATGGGTGATTACATCTAATGAGAGAAGCTTTCACGATTTATTTCGATTTTTTTCGTTGATGTGTTCTCAAGATATAATTTTTGAATTTTTTTTTCGAAAATACAGAAATTCATGAAAAATTGACCAAATGAGATGTTCTTTTTTTTTCAATTTTTCTTTTTCAGTATACTTTAAGAAAAAAAAACACAAAAAGCGTAATTATTACCAATTGCGATATGATTCTTTCATTTACAGTTCAAACTTTACGATTTTGAGAGGTTGGACACTTTTTTTTATGAATTTTTTTTTTTAGTATAAAAATATGAAATTATTGGTCCCAAAATTGTAATTGATAGCACCATAACTGCCCTAGATTCCAAATTCTCAGTCGGAAAACGTTGGTACAGCTGATTAGAAGATTTCTGATCAACGGAATAAGTTATTTTGAATCTTAGAAATTTGATACGATCAAATTTACGCAAAAAGACTTTGAATCAGAGAAAAAAAAAATAGAATGAGATGTGACCCCCTTGTTACGAACGCAATTCACATTGATCTAAATTGCTTCACGCAACTACTTAGTATGTTTTATTGGCGGTTCAATCTCATAAATTCTTTCATCAATTATTTAGAATCAGTAGAGTAAGTTACAGTAAATCAGCAAAAGTAAAGTAAAGTAAAATAAAGTTTTGGGTTACACGGGGAACGTGTCCCAGAACAGATACCAAACCTCGCCAAGGAATACAATACTGTAATAAATATCCGATCCCTCTTAAAGGCGTCAAAAGTCACGTAGATGACGATAGCGGAGATCTGCATAGTTTCAATAACCGATGTCCTGTGGAACGAGGCGAGGCGACGTTAAACTTGCTGACCCCTCGTTTCCACACAGGTATAGAAGGCATAAATGTGAATTACCTAACACTCTTCTCTCTGATTCTAATTTTATTTAGGTTAGGCAAATAAAACGAAGGAATAATAGCAGCCAACAATAGCAGCTACCAAATTGGTAGCATATAGCATGATTTAGAAGACGAACAAACGATTCGTGTCAAGTCCGAATTCCTAAAGGAACCCCGTAACAATTAGGTCATATAAACCTAGAATATAATGGATCATAACATAACTTAAGGGATGGACGGATGAACGGAAAGCCCGAATAAGAGGATACTATTATTTTAAAATTAAATACAATAAGCTAGAATAAGTAGAGTATGAGCAAGACGGAGTAGGGGATGGGACCGCGCCGAGTGACTCGGGACCCCACCACCTACACCTAGCTTGGGCGGGTCCCGAGCCAACCGGGCTCTAATGAGATGCAAAGTAGGGCCCTAATTGGCTAATTAACTCGCGGGGGAAATGCAGGTTTCTTGCAATCGCGGGCACCTCGTCAACTCTGAACTTGAATTAGCGTCTTTCGTCTGTCAAGTCACGAGGTGTGTGGACGCATTGATCCGTATACTAATTAGAGCAAAGAGTTACATTCAATCTTTTCTTCATCAGATCAGTGGTAGTGTAAAAGACTCAGTATTCGTTAAAAACTCAAATAACCAAGATATAAACCAGTAGTCTGGGGTTCTGGTTATCACCTAGATTAAATTCAGTGCAAGGACACAAACTCTATTTTAATTCTTCATTTAAAAGCCTTCCGCCTTAGATTCATTTTGAATCTTTGTAGTATTAAGAAACATTCATCAATCAGACAATTAAATTCAGTGAGAGCTATAAACATTTGAAAACATTTGAACACTAAAACGACGAGTTAATCGGGGTCTCTGCGAAGATGAGGGCGCCCGACCGATTGCCAATCTTGTAGACGCACATCACGCCAAGTCAACGAAAGCTAAGTGTCGACGTCTTGCTCATACCATTATTTCCGTATCATCAAAATTATTACTATATTATCCAGAATTCTTGTAATCGTCACATACGAATTGGTGGCATTCTAATCACTTGTTAATTCGACCTTCAGTCTAATCAAAATTCCGTTATTTTACAGTTCACTCTATATAGAGATCATATCGATCTCCATATTCTCAATTTTTGCCCTATTCACGGCCGGGATCTTTCTATCCTGGCATTACGGTTATAGAAAGAGAATCTATAAAGAAGGGTCGCATTATACGGTCATCTTGTGTTGATATACATATATGCATGTGTATGTAATCGGCCCGACCGTATAACGCGGAGACCAATTTATGATTCTATAGACTAATAAGTAGTTATAAGCATATTGGTGCATCCTAAATTAAATACCATAGTTACCAATACCACCTAAAGCATACAGTTAGAAAGAGAGAGAGAGAGTTCCAAGAATGCGATCGTGGTTCGAGTACATGACAACTCTTGTATTGTGCTGTATGTTAACGTGGGTATCGTTGATCAGGGTATATTTCTCCGCACTCGTGCGTTATATTGTTGCTTTAACGTTAGCTTATAATTAAACACCCGTCAATTGATAAGGGACCAGCCTCTACGATCCCCACGTCGGCATAGGGAGATTCATTTATTATATCATATAACATTTGTTTTACGTTCAAACCGATACCCGTTGTCAGACGTTTGAACTGGGCTCAGTATTACTTTCATTCAAGAATATAGTATCGTTTTTACCAGTTAATTCTTCTCACCATTTATTTTAAACAACCATCCTAATTATTAATTAATTAGCCTCCACAGTTAAACTATTGAAATTGAGACCTGTATAGGACTAGTGGCAAACGAATCCCATTTACCGGTTTATCGCGAGATAAATCTATTTTATAATTTTTTATTCAGTCTGTGACGCGACACTACCATCGTTAATAACTTGTTATTAATCAACCGCTCGGATTAAACAACCATACCGCGTCCGTCACACCCTGATAAATCCGACGGCTGAATTTGTTGAAAAAAAAAACAATGTTTTGTTTGGGAATTGAAAAACAAGTGTCCCGAGAAAAAATGTTTATATATAAACGCATATGATCATATATAATCATTTATTTCGATATATAGTTGCATACGATGGGCAGATAGAATCATATATAATTGTATACAGTTATATACCGTTGTATATGATCGTATATAATACTATATCCAAATGTATATGTAGTCCTATATGACCATATATGAACATATGAGGTAACAAATGCACTATATCTAATCAGCTTTCACCATATATAATTATGTATTTTTATATCCAATGCTCTGATACAATCATATACAATTATATGCAATTATGTGTATCCAAATATATTCAGATACAGTACTATATATCATCATATATAACTGTATACAATTATAGGTATATAGTATAGTATAATTATATAGTACTGTATCTGAATATATTTGGATACACATAATTGCATATAATTATATATGACTGTATCTGAGCATTGGATATAAAAATACATAATTATATATGGTGATAACTGATTAGATATAGTGCATTTGTTACCTCATATGTTCATATATGGTCATATAGGACTACATATACTTTTGGATATAGTATTATATACGATCATATACAACGGTATATAACTGTATACAATTATATATGATTCTATTTGATAAATGATTATATATGATCATATGCGTTTATATATAAACATTTTTTCTCGGGTAGTTGATGAATCCGCCGCGAAAAAAAAATTATTTTTTGTTGTTTTTTTTGTTGTTGTTATTTATTGTTTCTTTCTCCTATTTCATATATTGCACCTTCAAGATTGCAGCAGCGTTACTGCAATATTTCAATAGTTTCTGTTTCGACAGGATACGATTAAAATAAGTAAATATTTGATCACTCGGGTAATTTTACTGCTTATTTGATATTAGTATCACGAACTCAGTGAAAGCATTTGATGTTAGTTTTATAAGTTTGAAAAGCATAAGATTTCACGATAGACCGTTGGGAGTAGGTGGATGCCGGACCGCAGCTGATCACGAAAGTTAAGCAACAGGAGCCGCAGTCAGTATTCGGATGGGTGGACGGGATAGGACCCATTGGCAAAAAAAACCAGATTCGGAAAACAGAAGAAGTTCTACGATAACCACTTTTGTTCAATTATATATAATCACATATAATTATATATATACAAAATTCATATATGATTATATGTGGACAAAATCCATATATAATTATATATCATTCTATATACCGATATACAATTATATATGTCCCGATCGGGCCAATTTTCGGATACAATCATATATGGTTAATTCTATATGCTTATATCTGATTATATACAACGATTTTTTCTCGGGGTCCAACCTCTGGAAATCGGGAAATCTGAACTTTAAATGAAAAAATCATACCGCAATTAATAATAATCACGTTTTTTGTATTTTTATTTCTTGAAGTATAGTTAAAAATAAAAATTTTCCAAAAAAAAACAAAATATCTCATTTGGTCAATTTTTTAAGAAATTGTGAATTTCATATGGGATATATATGTTGTGTGTATTAATATTGTGTGGGATATTTCCACCATTTGCGGTAATGTTTCTGAAATCTTCCAGCATTATTTAAGTGAAATATTATTAGTCATATTTCATCGAGATTACTATAAAAAGTTTCAGTCAGTTTTCTGAAGAAATCAAAAAAAGTTGTCTTGATATCTTTTTAGCAACCTTCCAGCAATATTTTAAAAAGGTTCCTTCAAAGATTTTTTGAAAGTAAATTTTGATGTTTCGCGGTAATATTTTTGAAATTTGCCGAAAATATTACAATGATATTTGGGTAATTCTCATTTTCGACTGAAATCGCTGTGCACACCATTTTTCTAAGCTGTAGTATTTAATTACCGGATTGGTGATTTACTGTAGTAAATAATAGATGAAATACTATCCTCCCAAGCTAAATTTATGTAAATAAACCACATAGTTAATTTTTTATTAGGCGTCAAAGCGTCAAAAATGTCACTTCCATGGGTGTGATCACCACGCATTCGCGAGGAAAAAAAATCAGAACACTTTGATTCTTTATAATATCCACTTTTAAAGTGAGCCAATATCAACTACGATAAATAACTCATTTAATAGTACAATATAATATTTATAATTACACAGATTTTAATATGAACCGTCATATCAAAGTTTGTGATCAGTTCTTTTGTCACTTCCATGGACCTATGTCACACCTCTCTTATTTAAGAAAATATTGCGCGGGGAACAAATCCCAAATGGCTATAGACACAGTAACTAACCCGCCATCTTAAGCCAGTGATCTGTTTGTACCGGTGTCGTAATCACAACAAGAAAATTTAAGTACAATTTTTATTCTCACAACTCGTCGAGCATAACGGTCACAACCGTGGCAGCTGTTTGAGGTATGTAATTTTATTACTACGGAAATAAAATTAATAAGACGAATAAAAGTGATTTTGTAATGCAATTACATATTTTTTCGAAAAAGTGTTATCTTCTTGTAGTATGTCACTTCTATGCATTATTTTTATACAAGGAATGTCACTTCCATGGAAGACCTTTTTTTCGACCCCCTCTAATTAAGGGCTGTCGGGGCTGCGAGCTCAGCGACTATTTTTTTCTTATAGAGTAAGACCTAAACTTGAAAGATCTACCATAATTTATAATGAAAAGACGTTTTCAGTAAATCATCAATTTTCGACCTCCGAAATGAGAATTACCCATATAGCTTATAACGTATCACAAGGACTCATTGGAAGATTTCTGACAGGTTTCTGTTAAAGTTCATGAAAGTTTTCAAAAAAAAATTTCCGTTATCTTCCTGCAGCGTTGGAAAAATTTTTCAGGAAAGTTTTTCTGAAAGTAAATGTTAGTTTCACTTAAAATATCTCTAAAAACTTTCTGGAATTTTTCAATGAAATATTTTTTTTTTTCATTGAAAAAATATTCTCCGAAAACTTTCTGAGATGTTACCGATAAAATTCCAGTGATCTTTCTTCGAAATATTCCATAGAACATTTCAAAGAAATCACATAAATATTTCGCGAAATATTTGAAGATGTGTCTTCTCTTCTATTTCACGAAATGTTTCAGGAACTTTCCATGGAAGATTTCATGAGAGCCCATTTTTACCATTCTTGGTAATGTTTCTGAAATCTTTTAGCATTATTTCAATGAAATATTATTCGTTATTGTTCATCGAGATAACTTTGAATATTTCAGTCAGTTTCCTAAAGAGATCACAGAAAATTATCTCGGAATCTTTCTTGCAACCTTCCAGAAACATTTCAGAAAGTTGCCGTGAAATATTTGTTGGGAGTAAATTTTAATCTTTCGCGGTAATATTTTTGAAATCTACCGGAAATGTTCCAATGGAATATCGTTGGCAACATTTCAGGGGGAATCATTAAAAGATTTCTGGCAGGTTTCTGGTAAAGTTCCAGAAAGTTTTCACAAAAACTTTTCTGTTATCTTCCTGCAGCATTGTCAAAATTTTTCAGGAAAGTTTTTCTGAAAGTAAATGTTAGTTTTACTTAAATTATCTCTGAAAGCTTTCTGGAATGTTTGAGTGACATTTTTTTTACTTCATTACAGAAATATTCTTTGAAATCTTTCTGTGAGGTTACTGATAAAATTCCACAGAGCTTACTTAGAAATATATGATGAAAACTTTTTGAAAGTATTCAGAAATATTTCACGAACTATTTGATGATGTCTTCTTTTTCATATTCCACAAAATATTCCAGGAACCTTTCAAAAATATTGTTTTGTATTAGTTCAAAAAAATATTTCGAATTAATTTTGTAATATTTATGGAACATTTTTGAAAGATTTCGACGAAATATTTGTTGGACGATTTTTTAGAAACATTTCGTGCTCTGTGGGCAACGGCTGAGTTTTCGGAATTTTTGAATAAAAATTTCACAAAATACTGTTTAAATATGTATCTTTGATATGCTGAATTGTTTAAATAAAATATATGATTGTATATATTAAAACAAAAATAGTAAAAATACCCTTTTTTTGAACCTCTGAAACCCAACTAACCCCTTAACGCCGGCAATAAATGTAATATAATTTAAACTGCATATGCACCATAGCGATACCTATTAATACAATACATCTAATATATGACCGATACATTTATTTCCAGATAAAAGCAAGAATCAATGCCACGGTTGCCACACAGCATTTGTAAAGTGTTAACAGTCGTGCAGTGAAATGGCCTCGATCAAAAAAGATGTGAGTATTCATTCTAAATATTGAAAAAATAATATAAAATAATAAAGACTACGCTAAATTGAATTCAATTTTCTAAAGATATCAAAGATGAGCAGCGAAGAAAAGGCGCGGGACGACGACCCGAGACTGTCAGAAATAGAAATAGAAGGTGAATAGTCTTCGCATGTAGTTGAATAAATGCAATATTCTAAGTTCACGAATTGATTTTAAAATGATACATTAATTGTACAGATGATGGCTTGGATGAGCTGCTTGAAGAGACAGCAAGGGCGGCGGAGGATGCCAAGAATTAGCTATAGCGAAAAATAGGCACGAAAATATAAAATATGCGTTATTTCTTGATTTGTCTGTAACATTATTTCTCTCCACAGGAGCAGCATAGACGACAAGGAGGATGCAGAAATATAACTTGCAATGATAAAGAATAACGAATAAAGAACAGAGTAGAAGAGAATTATATTATATTATATTATACCTTTATGTTAAATCTTTTTTTTATAATAAATTAATTTTTGAACACCATTTCATTTTTGGTTCATGTAGATCTAATTTTTAGAATGCATTAATCAATCATAAAATACATATCATATTCCTGTCGTTATTACTGTAAGATAATTTGAATGCCGAATAAAGATTAAATGTTAAAACAACATTGAAAATTACGTGTACGTACGTAGAAATAACGATTCATTTTCATTATTTCAATTGCAATACCTACCTCCTATTGTACGTTCTGTTCATGAATGCGAAACTTTACAGCGCAAATTAAATTAAAAGTGTTTCTCGTTCGCAATCTGTACCAAGATCACCAATTGAAGCTTCTCAAATATCTCGCTGGCCATCTCGCTGAATATCTCGCTGGCCATCTCGCTGGATATCTCGCTGGATATCTCGCTGACCATCTCGCTGAATATCTCGCTGACCGTCTCGCTGGCCATCTCGCTGGATATCTCGCTGGCCATCTCGCTGAATATCTCGCTGAATATCTCGCTGACCGTCTCGCTGGCCATCTCGCTGGATATTTCGCTGACCGTCTCGCTGGCCATCTCGTTGGATATCTCGCTGGCCATCTCGATGAATATCTCGCTGACCGCCTCGCTGGCCATCTCGCTGGATATCTCGCTGGCCATCTCGCTGAATATCTCGCTGACCGTCTCGCTGAATATCTCGCTGACCGTCTCGCTGGCCATCTCGCTGACCGAATTGGGATGAGTTGGGTCATCTTTTGATAAGGTGTCGTGAAAAAGGATGCATGCTGGGTATTGTGTCTTGGATATTGAGAATATCCAAGAGAAGAGAGGGTAGAGAAGAGTATGGGATAGGTATAGAGTAGGTTTGGAATACGTAAAACCTGGTAGACGGACAGAGCATGGGTTATAACCTTGCACCCCGAAATAACAATGTTTACGAATAAGTTGCGTGTAAAAAAAAAAAGGTTTCATTTCATCGTAGTTTTTTGGCTTGACGCACCGTTGAAGGTTACAAGCATCACAGCATTTCATCGCAATTCTCAATTCCAACTTAATCAGGAGAAGTTTACTCGCATCAAGGCAATAAATTCGATCACCTTTGAAGTTGTGGTGTTCACATCTCTAAAAGCGGTAGTTAGTTTTAAGTATAGGTAAGGTGGAGCAGAATGTAGTTAGACGGTAGCAGCGCTTCTCGCTGCGTCAGTTGTGGCGTCTATCTAGACTTTTATTAGCAGAGTTAACATAGCCTTATCGTTAGATTTAAGACGCTTTAGTCCAAGAGCTAGTAACACACGTTTCATGAAGTGTTTGATACACGTTGAAATTTTGTCTCATAGTATCTGCTGGATAGATGAGCAGGTAAGCAAGTGTCGGTTTGCCCTACATGGGGACACCAGGTACTGCGCATAGGAGAAAGGTGTAAAAAAAATGTGCCCAAAAAAAGTGTTTGATTCAGAGGCCAACGAACAGAAATTGAAATTTACCATCACTAAGAACACAAAAATAAATTGGCAGACACTTCTGAGGGGGTTAACGTGTAACAAAAACACCCCCAAGTTGTTTTTCAAAAAATACAAAATGAAGTGTTTGATTCACGTTGAAATTTTAACAGTGTCTTCATTTCATATAATAAAAAATAATTACAAAAAGGCAGACACTTTGCTTGGGGTTAAGTATCGGAAAACATGAAAAGAAATATTAATTTCAATAGAGAGAGATAGGCAGCGCGTAGTCGTGGATGTGAGTGAGAGCACCGATTACCGGCGTAGCTACGGGCTTTCTCTGCGCTCTCATTGGCTGTTGGCCACTAGACTGTGTCAAAATAACTTTTTTTTTTTTTTTTTCGATTAAATACATCCAAAAAATTTCTTCAATATGAAAAGAAAATTCTCCTAAAGTTTGAGCTCAATATCTCTAAAATTGAGCTGGCGCAAAGGGGGGTCAAAGGGGAATCCTCCTTCCTCTCCTTCTTCGTCAGAAGAAATTGTCTTCTTCGTCTGGAGAAATTGTTGACAAATTCTTTTTGTATTGTTGTTTAATACTTGTAAAATTCGCGTAACATTGCCGATGATAATCCTCCTTAGGAGACACTACCGATGGTAAAATTACACCACTGTATTTCAAATTATATTCTTGACGGATTTTTAATGATATTCGACATTTATTTAAAGTTGTTTCAGAGAAAACAATAACCGTTCCAGCATCTTTCTGTTTGCATATAATGACACAGACTCGCGTTCCTCACATTCCTCTTCCATCTGTATAAAAGAGTAGTTTACTTCAAAATGTACTGTACATTCAAAGATATCCAATTTATATATTTTGTTATTAATAATAATTCAACAAATTTATACACGCATTAAAAGAAATCACAAGAACATGTGCTCACAACAATGGGTGAATTGTTTATTGAAAATGTATAGCCAGTACAGCAGTACAAGAACACGTGACCAACAGCCAATGAGAGCGCAGAGAAAGACCGTAGCTAGGCCGGTAATCGGTGCTCTCACTCACATCCACGACTACGCGCTGCCTATCTCTCTCTATTGAAATTAATATTTCTTTCCATGTTTTCCGATACTTAACCCCAAGCAAAGTGTCTGCCTTTTTGAAATTATTTTTTATTATATGAAATGAAGACACTGTTAGAATTTCAACGTGAATCAAACACTTCATTTTGTATTTTTTGAAAAACAACTTGGGGGTGTTTTTATTACACGTTAACCCCCTCAGAAGTGTCTGCCAATTTATTTTTGTGTTCTTAGTGATGGTAAATTTCAATTTCTGTTTGTTGGCCTCTGAATCAAACACTTTTTTTGGGCACATTTTTTTACACCTTTCTCCTATGCGCAGTACCTGGTGTCCCCATCTAGGGCAAACCGACACTTGCTTACCTGCTCATCTATCCAGTAGATACTATGAGACAAAATTTCAACGTGCATCAAACACTTCATGAAACGTGTGTTACTAGCTCTCCGGCTACTTGGAATTTAGTCCTCCATGAGCCATGTAACTGAAAAGACTGAAATTATATTTTTAATAAATTTTATCGTACCGTCTTTATAAATTAAAAATGCATCTCATGTGACTCAATCATTCAGCCTGCCTAGTTCCCGTTCACGATTCCCTACAAAGTTTCAGACTCTAACGCCATCTCTGGAATAATTTATCAAATATGGCTCGCCATGTATGAAAAAAAAAAAAATAAACACAAAAATTCATCGCGCCGTTAGTCGAACGTTGCGTAGCAACACGATGCACTTGCGAGTTGGCATTCCAAAAAGTGCATTATCTTTGATTGCTAATTACTCAGGCTGTAATCAAAATTTCTCAATACCGAAAACAGGGTTGGAATCGGGGCGAAGAGACGAATCCGCTGTTACATTTTTGACATAGGTTTTTGAATGACCTTGTATAAAAATACAACCAAATATAAAGTACTTTTGGAACCCAACAATTAATACTGAGAGTTACACATGACGTTAACAGTTGAAATTTTCTTAGGGATGTGCAACATAATAATACATGTTGTAACATTGCATGTTGCAAGGCGCTCCTCACCCCTTGACACGAGCCTAATTAAGACGGGGGTGAAGCATGAATGTGAATCGAGTGAATGTTTAGGACGGCCCCGAGGCCTTTACTGACTCCGAGAGACGACCGTGACCGACTCAAAACGATGAAATAGATTATTTATTCTTTTGTTTTTTTTTCAAAACTTTTCTCTAACATGTGGACGACGAGGCCAAGTTTTGGGGTCTAAGCAACGACTAAAACGCACCCCGACGGACGCACACTATCCGACGCACCGAGGTTGCGAATTACTACGACGAACGCCACCTTCACCACTTCGAAGAGGACACGGGGGAGTGCCGAGAGCATTCTGCACCGAGGGATCGAGGTGGTGGATGAGATTCCCGCCACCGCCAGGATTCAACGTCCCGTGTTCCTCTATTTACAAGGAGCTAATTCACCGTGGTGATGATTTGAAGGATTCGCGCCGAGCGTTACAGCGCCGCCCCGTGTCGTAGATCACAGGGTCGATCCATAAATCGATATTCGAGGGCCTAGCGACACCCCTGCGTATCGGCGACATGCCGTCTAAGATCACTCTGCGTTAGACCGGCGCCTATAGCACACGTGTGCCTTTTTGTTTCTGCGTTTATAGTTTGGCTTTGGTTTTTGGGGTTCAGTTTGGCGATATCGAGTTGTGTAGCTTTCGAGGCTTTTTTATAATTTTCTTGTGTGATTGGTGTGAGGGAGAGGATCATCCCCGAGGGATCTCTCTTCTTTGGTTTTGGACAATGGATTTCCGAAAGGAGAAAATCTTGTTTTTGAGGTGGCTGGAAGACGGTAAGCGTTAGCCATTCTTGCCCATACTGATTTGAATCCGGCAACGGCCGTCTGCCGCCTTGCTCTGTGAAGCCACGAGGCTATTTAGCTTATTTGAGATCAAATTAAACCGATTTCTGACTGGTAGGCCGTCACCAGTGTCCACATGCTTTAGAGAATTATATTTTGAGTTAATTTATTGAGGATTTTTGTGAGATATTGAATTGTATTGAGTTGTATTGAGTATAGTCGATTCGCACACGAGTGCGACGAAGACAGTCGGTCACTGTCGATCTCTCTCCATCCTGTGGGAAGAGCCGTGTTGATAGACTTCGAGTCCTTTGTTTCGCGCTGGTTGTATAGCTGTGATTTAGAAGCCGCATTTGTTATTTATTTACCGCAGAGTTAGTTTAAGTTAGTTTTAGTTAATTTATTATTTATTAAATTGTAAATATTTCTTTCCGAGAGGCTTCGCCTCTCGAAGGCATGCCGACCGCCGTACACGGTCGGTGTCGTTATTGTTAATTCTTTTGTTGAATTTCTAGCCGCTGGCATTATTATTTGTTAATTCCGAGCCGTAGGCTCGACTATATTATTGCTTATCGAGTAGTCGAGCCAGTATTTTGTTATTATTTTGTTATTTATTGCCGCAGGCTACGGCTTGTTAGTTGTTAAGTCTCATTGTTAGTTGTAAAATTTATTTGTTGTCCCGTGGGGACTAGATTTGTCGAGTTGATTATTAACTGATTTATTTTTGTTATTGCCACCCTGCGTGGGAGCGAATTAGTTGATTCTTATTATTGTAAAACTCGCAAATCGCGGCCAGGTCGCCTTTACACGGCCTGTAGTCGTCATAAATCCGAGGGGAAGTACCCCCGGGTACGTGAAAGTCTGTTGATTTTTTATATCACCTATTCTGAATAAATTCAGTATTATTTTTGTTAACTTTAAACTCTCCGAGTCGTTATTCAACGCCTAGCTAATCCTTCATAATAATCCCGACCCCTCTCCGCGGTACTGATGTTAGCCGACGCTTCGAGTACTTGTAGTTTGATTGTATTGTGAATTTAGAATTTTGAAAGTGGCGGTTATCCGCCTGGCGCCCAACAATAATAAATAATTATAATTTTCTCAGCCCATTGTAGACTGGACGACCTCGGGGCCTAGTGATCCGGTCTAGATCCGAGGTCTGACAAAATCCACGTCACAAATTGGCGCCCAACGTGGGGCCTGCTGAGAAAAATTAAATTAATAATTTTTGAGATATTCGTTTGTTCCTTAGTAACGGCTTCACTGTTGCTAAGAGGAATTGAGTCGGTTATTTGTTTTTCTCTATTAACCGGAGAGGGATTAGCGACGCGTACGCTCGGAGAGACTTGGTTTTGAAGCCGTTAGGCGATATTTATTGCGTTTGAAATTTCGGGTTTTGCGTCTTTGTTTTTCGAGGTTGCTGAAGCGACTTTTTAGAGTGTGTTTTTTTTTTAGATCCTCGTTTGAAGACTGCGGGATAATATTTATTCACGTAGAATTACTTCAGCGGAGGAATACCTATCTTTTTAGTGACGATTTTCTTTTTAGTATTGTTTTTGAGCCGCGTTTTCCTCGCTAGAGTGGAAAACTTGATTTTTGCCGAGTGCTAAAGCGCACCGACTGCACTGGGACACTGGTCACGACCCGCGAACCTAGTGTTAAGAGCCGTTGGCAATAATAATTTGCCTGTTTGCTATTGAATTGTTTTTTTTTGTTGTTTTTTTTCCTCTTGTGCATGCATTGTGGTGATGGATATATGATACTATAGGTGATACTATAGTGGCGTATCGCTGTAAATAACAATACAGAGTACCAGCGATATGCCACCCCAGGATCACCGAGGGATAAATATTATAACAATAAAGGAACGATAGATAGCTAGCTAGTGAAATTATTGTCTAATATCAAACGGCTAAATCGGCAAAT
The DNA here is from genome assembly GCA_944452935.1 of Rhogogaster chlorosoma. Classification (NCBI taxonomy): domain Eukaryota; kingdom Metazoa; phylum Arthropoda; class Insecta; order Hymenoptera; family Tenthredinidae; genus Rhogogaster; species Rhogogaster chlorosoma. Next base: position 9,304,738 of record OX101803.1, on the reverse strand, counting down.
ATTTTCAGTTTTCGCGAGTAAATCCTCTAGAAGGGGGAAAAGTACAGTCCTTATACGACGGACTCTTAGTATACCCCGCATCGAGGGGAATGTTTACGCGTCGTCACCGAAAATCGACTCGACGTTAGTCAGTTTAGTTTTGCTGTAGAGTTTCGAGTTTTGAATTTTGTGTCAGGCAGTGGTGCTCAGGCGTGGGTTCTGAGTACTGCACGTTATAGAACAGCTGTTCTCAACCTGCGGCGACCTCGTCGCGCAAACAGAGTACAACACAGCTGATATATTGCGAGTTCGGGTTCAAGTTTAGATTTCTGATCCGAGTTCGAGTTTGAGTTCACGTGCAGTGTTTCACTTGAGATAATTGCATTTTTGAGTATTTTGCGTGCACTTCCGGGTGCAAATTCGAAACTTTTGTTTGAGTTGAGTTTTTTTTTCCGTGTTTTTGGAGATTTATCTAGTGGAAGACTAGAGTTCGAGTTCGATTTTCGGGTTTAGAGTTGTTTTTACGAGCGAGCGCGTGACTTTTACACCCTTCAGGTAAAAAGTGCGGCTTATCGCGTCGATTTCTTCGGAAATTTTATTCGCGCGTTCGTATTTCAACGAATTTTTGTGGTGTCGACCGAGTCAGAAATTCCTCATCGAGTCATGGCATCGGCAGACAACTCGCGCGGGTGCACTCTCTGGGATTTAACTCAGGAAGAGTTAGCGCAGCTGTTGAATTCCTTACGCGTGAGCCCAGAAGGCTCAATTGCAGAACTGCGGGATCGCTATACTCGGCATTGGCGACGAAGCCGGGGCGAACAGACCATTCCGTGGGGACCGGAAGATGAAACGATCTTCATCCCCGAGGATGCTTTGCGACGAAGTCCGAGTCCTCAACAAGCACCTCAACCACCTCCGCCGCCTCGCGTAACTTTCGCGACGAGCTCAGAATCGCGTCCGGTAACGACGACGACGACCACTATCGCGCAGTCGACCGGTATTACAACGAGCTCTACGATGTACGGCACCAGGCCTACCGCGTACGTGGTGAAGCCAACAGTAAGTCGCGTGCCAAATGAGCACGTACCTAGGCTACCTGAAACCCCCGGGGTTGACCAAGATTTCGCGGCCTTACGAGAACTCTTCCGGCAGGAAGAACCCGGTCAAATGGCGCGAAGGTCAACGGCGAACCCCGGCGAGCTCGAGCAGTACAATCTTGAATATCGTCAAATTCCCGGTAATGCTTCTGAAGACCAAGTTAGGTACGAGACGCAACCCCAGCGGTTAGAGGGGCAGTATACGTGGGCTGTCGAGATACACGCAGTTGTAACCCAGCGCGCTTATAACGCGGCGGAAATTATAGAGCCCCAAATCCGTAGCGAATATCGCGAGTCGACCAGAGCACCAGGTACGTCACGCGAGGTACCGAGGGATCCACTCCCACGTGAGAGACATAGAGTACAACTCCCGCGAGAGGAAAATAGGCGTCGAGAACGAGTCAGGAGAGATCGCGTAGAATTCTCAACGAGTTCCGACACCGAGTCCGCAGATAATGACCAAGATGATTATTTAGATAATTATCCGAGTAATCCCCGCCCACCCACCCAGCGACAAGCACCGACTACTCGATCGTGGATCGAACCGCCGCAACCGAGGGACGAGTCCCCGGAAAATGCGCGTTTCAACGGTAGGGATCGAGCCAAAGAGGTTGTAGATGCTTTGCGCCGGTGGAACGTTAAATTTAGTGGCGAAGACGGTCAGAATGTGGAAGAATTTTTGAGTAGGTTAGATGAGTGCCGTAGGTTCACGCCCTCATCCGGAAGAGAAATCGTGAGATCTTTGCCGATGGTGTTCTCGGGAATTGCCTCCGAGTGGCTACGACTTGAGCGAGACAGCTGGTCGAGCTACGAAGAATTCCAGCGGGCATTCAGAAGCTGGTTCGGAGACGAGACGATAAATAAACGTTTCAGCGAACAAGCTCAATCGCGTACACAGGCACCGGGAGAATCGGTGACAGGATACCTGACCTGCATTGGGGGGTTACTAAACCGAATGACGCGACCGTACGCGCTCGAAGACCAGCTGGATATGGCATTCGAGAATCTAAGGCCAGACATTCGCGAAGCTATAGACCGCGATAATATCACAACGTTTAAGCAATTAGCCCGGCTAGCTAAAAAGCGAGAGAGAAATTTAAGGATAACGCGGGCATATAAGCCGCCCCCGAACCCCGAGGATTCGTTTATGGCAGAACTAGCATTTAGGGCTCCAGCCAAGCAATCAAAGAAACCTCCTGCGCTAGCGGCAGTAGAGGAGCTAGGCGAGCCAGCGAAGCCAGCGAAGCCACCGAAGGCTGAAGCTGCCCAAAAATCTACCAAGAAGCGGGGTAGCAGAGGTCAAGGGGGGGGGGGGGGGGGATGGCCTTTGAGGAGGCCATGAAAGAGCAAATAGCGGCTCTGAGCCAAAAATTAGAGACCGTGGCCAAGGCGACACCGCCGCGACAGGCTAGGCAACGCACTCCAGAGCGCCCGGCATACGCGAGAGTAGCCTCAGCGGAGGCTCACGCGAGCACCTCGTCAGGGACAAACGTAGTTCCCACGAGGGATGGCGGACCGAGAGTCACATGTTTTAACTGTGATCGTAGAGGTCATATTTGGAGAGAGTGCCCCGCGCCTAGGACTCGCTTTTGTTATCTTTGCGGTAGGAAAGGCGAAATAGCAACCACGTGTTCTAGATGCAATCCGGGAAACGAGCAGAGGGGGTCTCGACCAGGGTCGCCGAGTCACCCGCGCTAAGAAATCCGGGCCCTAGCAATCCGACCGAGAGAGATGCAGAATGCTTTCCGATGCAAACGTTGGAACTGCAACCGCGCTGGTTTTTAACAGTAAAAATAGGGAATTCAACAATTCGAGCGCTAGTAGACACCGGGTCTTCGAGAAGTTTCTTAGGCGCTTCAGGTAGAAAAATCGCAGAAGAGAATGGTCGTTCACTAGGCCAACCAGCCTTTGAACGAGTCATTCTAGCGAATGGCGATACCGAAGCCGTAATAGGGGAGTTTATCCTGCCAATAGAACTATTAGGAGTCACCCACGAGCTCGCGATTCGAATTCTTCCTTCTTTAGCGTGGGAATGCATCCTCGGGATGGATTTTATTAGATTATTTGGGCTAGAAATGTATGACGCAAACGATACGTGGCGGCTAGAGAACAGACCGGACGTTACGAGTTCGTTTTTTGAGACAAATTTAGAGACCACGGGGTCGACTAACGCGTGCTACGGTATAGCAGAGCTAACATCGGCAGAAAAAACGGTACTGGAGGGATTTTTAGAACGGGAATTGCCCGCGGTCACGGGGCCGCTAGGACTCACTAGTCTAGCTAAGCACACCTTAGATACGCAGGGGCATGCACCGATTAAACAACGCTATTATTTAGTGTCCCCAGTAGTTCAAGCCGCGATCCATGCCGAGGTCGATCGTATGTTAGCTGAGGGCGTAATAGAGCCTTCCCAAAGCGCGTGGTCGAGCCCGATTGTGATGGTAAAGAAGCCGAATGGCACTTATCGTTTTTGTTTAGATTTTCGTAAAATGAATAGCGTCACTAAGAAGGATGCATATCCGATCCCTTACATCAACGGGATCTTGGATAAATTACGCGCCGCGAGGTATATTTCGACGATTGATTTGAGTCAAGCTCACCATCAGATTCCCTTGCACCCAGACAGTCGCGAAGTCACTGCATTTACTGCACCGGGCAGAGGATTATTTCAGTTTACGAGGATGCCATACGGACTCACCGGAGCCCCGGCTACGTTTCAACGTCTCGTGGATAAATTAATTACACCGGATATGGAGCCGCACGTTTTCGCGTATTTGGATGATATCATTGTAGTGACCGATAATTTTGTGAAGCATATGGATTGGCTCAAACGCGTATTCGATGCAATCGCGAGGGCTAATTTAACGTTAAATCCGGAAAAATGTGAATTTTGTGTTGATGAAGTTAGATATTTGGGGTTTAGAGTTAATAACGAGGGATTACAGGTAGACCCCGACAAAATTGAACCAATCGTTAGTTATCCGGCACCCCGGAACTTGAAACAATTGCGACGATTTTTAGGGATGGCCTCGTGGTACCGCCGATTTATTCCAGCGTTCGCGGGCTCTTCGGAGCCATTAACGCGGCTTTTACGTAAAGATAGACGGTGGGAATGGGGTGAAGCTCAACAACTAGCTTTTGACGAATTAAAATCCGCGTTAACAACTGCCCCAGTTTTGTCGTGTCCTGATTTTAGCGTACCGTTCGTGGTACAGACGGATGCCAGCGATTTTGGAATTGGCACCGTGCTGACTCAGACCGTAGACGAGGTCGAACGAGTCATCGCCTACGCGAGTAGAACTCTCTCCGAAACCGAAAGAAAATATTCCGTCACGGAGAAAGAGTGCCTCGCGATAATTTGGGCTATAAAAAAGTTTCGCGCGTATCTCGAGGGCTATCATTTTACTGTTATAACGGATCATAGTAGCCTACGATGGTTGCATAACTTGCATAATCCGACGGGTCGCCTAGCAAGATGGGCATTAGAGCACCTGGAGTATGACTTCGAAGTCATACATCGGAAAGGAGCCATGCATCATGTGCCGGATGCGTTATCGCGCATGTACGAAGACGAGGTCGAAGACCTCGCGGCCGAACATTTAGCTGCGATTAACGAGGTGCAAGACCCGTGGTACAGAACGTGTACCCGAAGTTTTAGAGACACCGAAGATGTTTCGTTTATTTTAGCCGTCTGGTTTAGAGTTTTGTTTTTTTTTGTGATTTTGTTTGGTATTGATAGAGTACGCTACCCTCATGGTAGAAATTAGGGTGTCAGGAAAAATAGTTCGCTTGGACGAATTTGTTTTTTTTTGGTTGTTGGTAGTATTTTGTTTTTGTCTCGCGAGGGAGTCCGGATTGGGCCCTTCGTTTCGCCTCGTGGGCAAATTTTGTTCGAGCATTGACGCTCTGTATTAACGAGGGGAACACATGAAGTGTAACCCTCCGATTTTTCTGTAACTTCACAGGGTGAAAGAGGGATCAAAATAAGCGGACACGTATTTCGGCTTATCCGTAGACACTCGACCGTTTTCGAGAAAATGGCGATTGAAGTTTTTGACGCGCTTCAACAGCTTGCGAACGCGGCAATTGTTCAAGCAAGGCGGTAGCGCAGCGGACAACGGCGCGGCTTGGAGATTTTGCACCCCGGGTTCGAGTCCCGTAATTTTTTTTTTTTTTTTCTTTTCTTGTTTCTGACTTTCATCGAAGTTTATTACATGCATGTTTTTGTCATCTGTTGATAAATACAATGACGTTATATTTGTGTAAAAACAGTATTTGGTAAAATCAGGAATTAGATTTGACAAAAATTATAATTAAAGACGTACTGGATTTTTCAGGTATTTCAATTGTTTATTATTACATACAAGTACATATTTTACAGTTTAAGGGGATACGGTACATTCCCCGGGGTGGTACCTATCATACAAACATTCGAAACAGAGAAATTCGTAACACCACGAGCATCGCGCAAAGGCCATTTTTCCACAGTCACATTTCTCGGTGTGAACGTTGTCTGGAAATTAAAATACACGCCTTGATCCATAATCAATTGCAAGCACCATCGTTTGGAAAAATGATTCGGTATACGCGGCTTGCTTCAAAATTATCGACAGACCGCGAAGTCTTCAACAATGTCAACGATATTGCTTTTCCAGACAACGTTCACACCGAGAAATGTGACTGTGGAAAAATGGCCTTTGCGCGATGCTCGTGGTGTTACGAATTTCTCTGTTTCGAATGTTTGTATGATAGGTACCACCCCGGGGAATGTACCGTATCCCCTTAAACTGTAAAATATGTACTTGTATGTAATAATAAACAATTGAAATACCTGAAAAATCCAGTACGTCTTTAATTATAATTTTTGTCAAATCTAATTCCTGATTTTAACAAATACTGTTTTTACACAAATATAACGTCATTGTATTTATCAACAGATGACAAAAACATGCATGTAATAAACATCGATGAAAGTCAGAAAAAAGAAAAAAAAAAAAAATTACGGGACTCGAACCCGGGGTGCAAAATCTCCAAGCCGCGCTGTTGTCCGCTGCGCTACCGCCTCGCTTGAACAGTTGCCGCGTTCGCCGGTTATTGAAGCGCGTCGAAAACTTCAATCGCCATTTTCTCGAAAATGGTCGAGTGTCTACGGATAAGCCGAAATACGTGTCCATTTATTTTGATTCCTCTTTCACCCTGTGAAGTTACAGAAAAATCGGAGGGTTACACTTCATGTGTTCCCCTCGTAAGACGTTCTCGGGCAAGCTCTGTCATCGGCTTGTTTTTCAATATTTCCGCATGAAAAAATTAGAGAATATTGTTAAAAGCATACTTAATAATGTACAAAAGGTTTGAATAAATTTGTTCAATCCATACTTCTAAAAAAAATTCACAAAAAAGGTATTTTTTTTTACGCTGAAACCCTTACCCCCCCCCCCCCCCCCCCTTAAAAATAAGTTGTGTTCCTGATACCGAAGTTTTATAAGCGTGTGTAATTGTGTATATTCCTCTATAGTGAGGTTACTCAAGTAAACACCTGTGATTTTAGCTAAGTCGTTAATATTAAAATTCTTCATCTAGTTCATATGATACAGTAAAGTATCCTCACAAATATTAATAAATTGTGAGTTCACGTTGCTGCAGAGACGATCGTAACATTTCCGAATTCATATTAACGTAATGTAACGCGGCCATGAGATTGAAGCGCGCCCGCGCCATCTCTGACGTTCGCAGCGAACCCTCTTGCGAGCCTTGGATCTACGAACGCTCAGAACCTTTCTCGCAAGTAAAGTAACTTCTTGACAGTAATAGGAGCTGTGAATATTCAAAGTACAATCAGAAGAGAAATTGAGATCTAGGTCTCTCTATCTAATTGACTAGCGCTGGATTGTGCTGTTTCGTCTTCACGGTCTTTTCTCATATATAGAGATTTTTTCAGATTTCTATACATTTCATTTCTTGATTGATGTTATACGGTGTTGGATATCTAGTTATGGAACTCCACTGGGATAATTATCGTAATTGGCAGAAAGTTATCGTATATGAGTCATTCCACGTCAGACCGGACGGTTTTTGACCTCGATGTTTCCGATTGAGATCTCAATTTTTTTACAGATTCGCTGGATCAAATGAATGGATCAAATAATTTTTTTTTTTCTCGCCCTAGTTTAGAAGTTACACGGGGTTGAAATTTCGGAAAAACAGCCAAAAATCGAAAACACGCTCTCCTTCAACTGCTCGTATCTCCGGTTCTATTCATCCTACAGACTTCTACAAAAATGCATTTCGTAGCTCTTGAATGATATTTTCAGGCCGTATTTATTCCATTTCACGATGATCAATTATTTCATTTGTTATAAACAATTATATTTTTTAAACGTGGTTTTCGAGGAAAAAACCACGACTTAAAATTCTGAAAAAAATATGAGCGTATTCCTTGATCATTTCTGAAGAAAAACGTGAAGGGAAATTCATGGACAACTGATGGAGTCTATTTTGAAACAATTTTTTTATCAGTGACGGCGCGCGTTGTCGCTGAGAGATGGGACTCGAGTATACCTCGGGTACACTCGGGTATACTCGAGTCACATTAACAGGTGACTCACATCACATTATTAGGTCTCTTATAATTTTTTCGGAAACCTCACCGTTTAAAAGATATCACAGGTTGAAGTTTTTTGTTTTATCGAAAAATCATAAGAAACCATTTTTGTAGAGCAGTTAATTTCCTACAAAACTATGAATCGCGCATTTCATAAAAATTTTTGGTTAACGAGTTTTAAAATTCAGAAGCAAAACAGCAATTTCTCTTAAAATAATCAAACTTTAACCTGTGATATCTTCTAAACGGTGAGGTTTCCGAAAAAATTATAAGAGACCTTTTTTGTAGAGCGTTCAATTTCCTACAATAATATGAGTAGCGATATTTTCTAACGAACAGTTGATAGAGAGATATAAATTCTCGTTTTTAACATTGAGGAAAAAATGGAAAACCATAAAGCGGAGGACCTTTCTATCAAAATTAAGAGCTCGTATTTGGTGAGTATTCCCCAGAGGTGTCTAGCAACCGACTTTTCAGAGTAAAAAATGAAAAAAGAAATAGTCATTTTTTTTGACCCACCCTAATGCCCACACAGCTTCTTGAGAGGTCCTCTCGACAGCGCAGGTGGACCACACACGCAACATGAAATACGACGAGCTTTGAAGCGCGGTTGCCACGTTTAATGACATGTTGTATAATTGTTATATTTATTCTCATCATATATTGTAACGTTTCGGGATATGCCGGAATTCAAAAAATGAAGGTATATCCCTCGTTATTGTGAGTTCTTTGCTCGAAAGATGAAATAAGTTGAATTTTTAGTTAAATTTGGGCACTTCACGTTACTAGGAGGTGGAGAAAAGTTGGTTATGCCACAAAAAGCCACCTGACCTAGGTTTTTGTTTTTTTTTCTGGCTAGCTACGGACTCTGTTAATTTCTTAACAAAGCCGTCTGTCTTTGGACTCGATCAATTGCTTGATAAAGCCTCGGACTTCAGCAGACTCGGTTAATTTCTTAATCAAGCTGCCGCCCTAGAGCAGAACCGGTGGTTTTACGCACAAGCCTGCCTCCCTGTTCTATCCTGACTTCTTTAACTATTTCCTACGCTCAGATCCGGGGTTTGCACCCAAGACTGTACACCAGACTCGGAAGATTGCTCTTCAAAGTTCTTCCCTAGTATAATTCTATCTCGGCTGTTGTAGCTTTTTAATATTTGTGAAATGAGCAGCGGAAATGTCGGATGAAGAACTCTGAGCAGTCGCGTTTATCAACATCGATTTTAATGAAATTGAATGTTCATGTTTCTTTTGAATTTGACAAATAAAATAACAAAAATGAACAAAGTTGATCTTATCAATTAACTTAACCTATTGGCTCGCGTTTGTTCGGAATTTCTCAATCTCTGAATTTCTAATTATAATTTATCGAATGTTCAAGCTAGTTTTTAGTCAAGACTTCGTTCTAAAAATTGCTATCCACGGTAATCTCGCAGCGATAGACTTCTAAATTTAATTCTCTTTTTCTTATTATTTCTTTGTTTCTAAATTCTCAAATTTTATATTTCTAAATTGAATCTATACGAGTGAACTGGTCGCTTTGACTCACGTTGCTCTACTATCTTTTGATGAGACGTCTACGAGCGCTTTGCTACGTATCGCTGGTGAGGCTTGACCGCACCAGCTTTTATACAGATTTTGGCCGTTTGTGACGTCACGGACGCTCGCCGCGAGCATAAGCTCGAGAGTGGGGATTCGTCTGTTGGTCGGCTGGTTGTCGTCCGTCCTTGTCTTTCTCATAGCCTAGCCAAACCGTTACAATATAAAATATTTTATTATATTCATAATTGCAAAAACTATAAAGGCTATTGCCGGATAAGAATAGTGATTTGGCCCACTCAACCTTTTGGGCTAATTATGGTGTTATCATGTTGGTACAGTCGAAAAAAAGTGCTCGACACGAATTTTGGCCCACTCCCCCCTTCTGCTAACCTTACCGCCCCAGAAAACCCAGTTTTTTGGCCTTTATTCTCAAGTTATCGTCGAGTCAACGGATCCGTATGAAAAAAATACAGCGTATAGAGGAAGTAGAGTTCTTTCTATTTGATTTTTTTCAGATTTTTCCGAGCCACCCTCCCCTTCCAAAAAATTCCTGTATCCATTAGACATTTTTTTCTCGACACCTAAGGTAGACGCGGATGTCAAATTTCTACTCTAAGTGTATTTTGATTTTAAAAACACGCTCTATTTTTTTGAGCTTTTACAAAGTGGTGGAACACACTGAAAATTACGAAAAACTGTTATTTTTGTTATTTTCGGCTGTTTCTACACTTTGTTTTACTTCGAACGATGAAAAACGATTTTTCAACTCAAGAAACATGGAACCCAATATTTTCTTCCCAATATAATACTCACGCGATGAATCGTATACAGATATGTATAATGTATTGTAACTTTCTATGGTTATGCTTCACTAGCAGAAGGCTAGTGAAGTTAACCTAGTCCGCGTGAGTATCTTCTTTGTCACGGGTGAATTTATCTTCGGAGCTCCTTAAGGGGAAAATGTTCTAAAAACCCGGTTACCCTGATACAGACTCGAGTTGACTTTCGTCAACCAGAGCTGCCTCCCTCACAGACTCGAGTACGCCTGATTCCACAGACTAGGGTGCCAGTGATAGCTACACCGTAGCTGCCTTGGAATCAGAACAATACCTGGGCTGCCTTTTACAGACTTGAGTTGCAAGTTTGCGTACAGACTAGGGTGCCAGTGAAAGCTACACCGTAGCTGCCTTGCTTGCTTACAACCAAAGCTGCATCTAGCTAAACATGATTTTAAGTTCTGAAATGTTTGAATTATTTGATTAATTACAAACAGGAAAACATAAATAAGAAAAATGTTTAAGAATGATCAAGTTCCTCATTTTGAGGAATTAGGATTTAATTAGTCAACCATGTCGCTCACTCGAGCTTAACAAAAATAATAATATAACATAAAATGAAAATAAATGTTGAATCGAATTTTAACAAAAATAAACAAAATTAAATCATAAATTATTAGTTCTAAATCGTGTCCTAAATTATAGCATGTTTCGTCTACTGTTTCGTTTATCAAGCTTTTTGTGTCTTTTTCTTATTTCTTTTATTTTAAGTTTGATCAATTGCTGCTTTAGCTAATTGTCGCTTCTAAATTTGAGGTTATGTTTTTGAAAGTCAAGTGCCGCTTTGGCTAAATGCTAATATGAGTTTTTTCAAAAGAGAAGTTAAGTTGAAAGAAAGTGATTTTATGAGTCGCAAAGGCCGCTTTGGCTCAAATACGCTACTTTTCTTTGGTCATCGCCAGTTTATATAGCCGCTGTGACGTCACGTTAGGGTCTTCTGATGCGCTGGTCATCGTGCGCGTCGGTCAGTCGTCGCCGCGTGTCCGTGCGTAGCAGCGCTGTGTGCGTGCCGTTCGTTTATGTATGCGTGTCGGCTGTATGGCATAGCCGAACACGTTACAGTATATGGGGTATTCTCGCTCATCCGGGACACTTCTCTGCGCATGAGTTTTCGATTTTCGGGTCACGCGAGATTTTGGTTCTTGGCCAATCCCTAACAGCAAATCCAGAGTCATACCTCCTGATTTCAACTAGTTCAGAAGTTATTGAGTTTACAAAATATGAGAAAATCAGTTTTCGAGCGCACCGCACAATGTTCAAACGTACGTATCTTTGGTTCGGGGGGTCCGAAATCAATTTTCAACCAGTGCTCTAGAATCAGAAAACTCACCTTTCACGCTGTGATATCTAAAATTTTTGAAAAATATTTTTGCCCACGAATTTCACAATTTATTTTTGATTTTCGTCCTGTGACCAAAGGGCATACATTTTTTTGATGAAAATTGGACTGTAGGTAGATCTTTGTGTACTTAAAAGACCCTGCAATTTTCAAGAGGGTGTTATCTTTCTTTTTTTTTTTTAATAATTTTTTACGGCTTTTTTTATAGGCTTTCTTTTATTTTATTTTTTTTTCTCAAAGAAATCGAAACGAATGATTTCTTTCTTTTCAGGGGACAGGCATATTTCTTTCACGTGAAGTTGAGACATACCGAAAATTCTTTTTCTTTGAGAAAAAAAAATAAAATAAAAGAAAGCCTATAAAAAAAGCCGTAAAAAATTATAAAAAAAAAAAAAGAAAGATAACACCCTCTTAAAAATTGCAGGGTCTTTTAAGTACACAAAGATCTACCTACAGTCCAATTTTCATCAAAAAAATGTATGCCCTTTGGTCACAGGACGAAAATCAAAAATAAATTGTGAAATTCGTGGGCAAAAATATTTTTCAAAAATTTTAGATATCACAGCGTGAAAGGTGAGTTTTCTGATTCTAGAGCACTGGTTGAAAATTGATTTCGGACCCCCCGAACCAAAGATACGTACGTTTGAACATTGTGCGGTGCGCTCGAAAACTGATTTTCTCATATTTTGTAAACTCAATAACTTCTGAACTAGTTGAAATCAGGAGGTATGACTCTGGATTTGCTGTTAGGGATTGGCCAAGAACCAAAATCTCGCGTGACCCGAAAATCGAAAACTCATGCGCAGAGAAGTGTCCCGGATGAGCGAGAATACCCCATATACTGTAACGTGTTCGGCTATGCCATACAGCCGACACGCATACATAAACGAACGGCACGCACACAGCGCTGCTACGCACGGACACGCGGCGACGACTGACCGACGCGCACGATGACCAGCGCATCAGAAGACCCTAACGTGACGTCACAGCGGCTATATAAACTGGCGATGACCAAAGAAAAGTAGCGTATTTGAGCCAAAGCGGCCTTTGCGACTCATAAAATCACTTTCTTTCAACTTAACTTCTCTTTTGAAAAAACTCATATTAGCATTTAGCCAAAGCGGCACTTGACTTTCAAAAACATAACCTCAAATTTAGAAGCGACAATTAGCTAAAGCAGCAATTGATCAAACTTAAAATAAAAGAAATAAGAAAAAGACACAAAAAGCTTGATAAACGAAACAGTAGACGAAACATGCTATAATTTAGGACACGATTTAGAACTAATAATTTATGATTTAATTTTGTTTATTTTTGTTAAAATTCGATTCAACATTTATTTTCATTTTATGTTATATTATTATTTTTGTTAAGCTCGAGTGAGCGACATGGTTGACTAATTAAATCCTAATTCCTCAAAATGAGGAACTTGATCATTCTTAAACATTTTTCTTATTTATGTTTTCCTGTTTGTAATTAATCAAATAATTCAAACATTTCAGAACTTAAAATCATGTTTAGCTAGATGCAGCTTTGGTTGTAAGCAAGCAAGGCAGCTACGGTGTAGCTTTCACTGGCACCCTAGTCTGTACGCAAACTTGCAACTCAAGTCTGTAAAAGGCAGCCCAGGTATTGTTCTGATTCCAAGGCAGCTACGGTGTAGCTATCACTGGCACCCTAGTCTGTGGAATCAGGCGTACTCGAGTCTGTGAGGGAGGCAGCTCTGGTTGACGAAAGTCAACTCGAGTCTGTATCAGGGTAACCGGGTTTTTAGAACATTTTCCCCTTAAGGAGCTCCGAAGATAAATTCACCCGTGACAAAGAAGATACTCACGCGGACTAGGTTAACTTCACTAGCCTTCTGCTAGTGAAGCATAACCATAGAAAGTTACAATACATTATACATATCTGTATACGATTCATCGCGTGAGTATTATATTGGGAAGAAAATATTGGGTTCCATGTTTCTTGAGTTGAAAAATCGTTTTTCATCGTTCGAAGTAAAACAAAGTGTAGAAACAGCCGAAAATAACAAAAATAACAGTTTTTCGTAATTTTCAGTGTGTTCCACCACTCTGTAAAAGCTCAAAAAAATAGAGCGTGTTTTTAAAATCAAAATACACTTAGAGTAGAAATTTGACATCCGCGTCTACCTTAGGTGTCGAGAAAAAAATGTCTAATGGATACAGGAATTTTTTGGAAGGGGAGGGTGGCTCGGAAAAATCTGAAAAAAATCAAATAGAAAGAACTCTACTTCCTCTATACGCTGTATTTTTTTCATACGGATCCGTTGACTCGACGATAACTTGAGAATAAAGGCCAAAAAACTGGGTTTTCTGGGGCGGTAAGGTTAGCAGAAGGGGGGAGTGGGCCAAAATTCGTGTCGAGCACTTTTTTTCGACTGTACCAACATGATAACACCATAATTAGCCCAAAAGGTTGAGTGGGCCAAATCACTATTCTTATCCGGCAATAGCCTTTATATACATATAATTACGCACATATTATGCGTAATAAATACCATTTTATATTATGGAAAATAAGTGTTTAGAAGTTGGCCCCCTGCTAGAATACAATAGATCTCTCTCCCTGATCCCCCCCAAAGATAAGCTGTACCGAAACTCCTTAATGCTATTACATGTATGTATAATTGGAAGTTAATGTGCATAATTATACGAGGGACTTTGAATTTACCTGTATATCGGCTTATGACACTATCTGGTCTCGATTCGGAACCTGTATTGACTTGATTTGATTGTGACATGAGTTTACGTTATGTTGAATAAGCAATTTAATGCTAAATTAATAAAGTGTACAAGTGAATTTAAAAGTCGAAAAATGGATTTCCTGACTCTACTCCATCAACTGTGCTTGTTACAAACTAGAGGAAAGACAGGTAGTATTGGCGAAACAATACCACTAGCTATCTCCTGCTTCTTAAGGTGAAGTGAAACGTTTCAAGGCCACGGCCGGGTTCCCTTTCACCGCGGTAAAGCAGAGGTACACAGTTTGATACCTCTGCATACCGCCAGATGGCGTAGCACGCGTCTTCTAATCGGCTTGAATAGTAGAAGCTCGGTTAGCTGACGTTGATGATTCGGATTTTTTTACATTTTCACATCAGGAGTCATGGAAAATTCGAATAGAAGAGATAAACGAGCAACAATGTTCTCTCCTAACGTCAATTCCAAACACAATTTGATTTTTCATTCGTTCGTATTTTAGGTTAGCTGTTGCTTGGGTGAGATCAGCCGTCTGCGATCCGTTATCGATCATTTGTGTTTTCTCCCGAGCGGGAGCAGCCATGCACACTTCGCGTCAAGTGACAGAAGAAACCTCCACTAGCGCCGCCGCTCGGTTTATAAGTGTACGAAGCGTGATGTCGGTAGAAAGTATCACCTCAACGAAATGTCGGTTTTTTAATTATGAGTAACGGAGAATCGTCAATTCTCAGCCATTTCTTCATCAAATGACACGGGTTTGGTCTCAAAGTGTTCGGGTTTTCATTGCGGAGGGCCTGATTATCATTAGAATGCGATGATCTACGGCAATAGTGAATAAGCGAACGATATATGTGGTTGGTAAGTCGTTCTACAAAAATTTTTACAAAATTTTGAAAAAATAAAGTAATCAGGCCCTTTCTGCCAAAATAATGCGTGATTCGCCAAAGTTTAATTGCGATTGAATGAGTAGTTTCGGGGAATTGATCATTCCCGTTTTCGAGGTGCTGACAAACGTTTCACTTCACCTTAAGGGGAGGGACCAGTCGAATTTTACGAACCTGTCTAAATTCTCGAATATCTCCGAAACGGGGGTATCAATCGGATTGCCCTTTCGGCAGCCGATGTTTGAGGAGTAATGACATCGAGTTCCCTTGTAAAATGCATGAAATCTTTATTTATTTTTTTTTTATGCGTCGAAAAATACGGGCGGGAGACTTATTTCGACTAGCATCAGTGCCCACGCATCATTGACGCGGACAAAAGTATGTAACAGCAAGTCTATACGGTATGACGAGCACACCCGTTACAAAACATCTTCGTTCCATGCAGTAATTAAGTGGAAAAGTGTGAAGTACGATTTCGTTGTAATTAGCGATTAAAAATTGTTGGGCAGCCATGGTAAATGGTTGGGTTGTCATGGCAATCCTTAGTTTCCGAGATGCCCGAGAAAGAAATGACAGCGCAGAGTCGTTTCGTCGGTACTGCAGACGGTGGACTACATTGTTACATCTCGGAAACTAAGGATTGCCATGACAACCCAACCATTTACCATGGCGGCCAAACAATTTTTAATCGCTAATTACAACGAAATCGTACTTCGCACTTTCCCACTTGATTACTGCATGGAACGAAGATGTTTTGTAATGGGTGTGCTCATCATACCGTATAGACTTGCTGTTACATACTTTTGTCCGCGTCAATGATGCGTGGGCACGGATGCTAGTCGAAATAAGTCACCCGCCCGCATTTTTCGACGCATAAAAAAAAATAAAAATAAAGATTTCATGCATTTTACGTGCGAACTCGATGTCATTACTCCTCAAACATCGGCTGCCGAAAGGACAATCCGATTGATACCCCCGTTTCGGAGATATTCGAGAATTTAGACAGGTCCGTAAAATTCGACTGGTCCCTCCCCTTAAGGGGACCAGTACAGCTTGATTTAAAAAATTCTACATACTCCGAAAATCATTTATATCTTAACCAAAGTTCATAATACATCAAGAAAATCACTTGTCTGAAAATCACTTGTCGTAAGGTTTCAGGCACACGGTTGATCCGATTATGTCTTTTGACGTCTCATTTTCTTCGGAGAGCAATTCTTCATCGCATGAACGTAGGGAACTGAAAAAAAAAAATTCCTGTAATAAGTTATGGTCAGTTATCGAAATTTAGAAAAAATCTGGTCACTCTTTTGCTGATAACTTTGTCTGGAAATTTTTTGATTAAATTTCCCTCGTTCATGCGATGAGGATTTGTTTTCTGAAAAAAATGAGCCCTAAATGAGTCAAATCGGAGCAACGGTGCTCCTAAAACCTTACGACACGTCGCCAAAAATATAGTTCTGAGATAAACGGTTTTGAAGTTTTTACTCAAAAAACAAAATTTACTACTAGAAAAGTTTGAAATATCGAAAAATGTTTCAAATAAAAGTTGTTGGTTACAAAATTTCTGACAAAATTCAATTTTTTATTTACAAAAAACAAAATTTCTTTGTTCACCTTTCAAACTGATATTTTCATCGTACCATCTTTAAGGGAGGACCCTACTGAAATCTTGGAAAAAAGCAGTTTCTTATTTTCCAATTTGCCAAAAAAAGTTCAATCTAAAAAGTAATACTACCAATTGGAGATTATGGTAGAATATGTTTTTAAAACAAATTCAGTCTTATGCAATAAAAGTGTATGCGCAGGAAACCTTTCGCAGAATCTATCCTGCGCAGCGCTGGGAAAGGTTTCCTGCGCATACATTTTCATCGCAGAAGACTGAAACTTTATTTTAAAACATATTCTACCATGATCTAGAATTGGTAGTATTACGTTTTAATTTGAACCTTTTTTGGCGAATTGGAAAATAAAAAACTGCTTTTTGTCAAAATTGCAGTAGGGTCTTCCCTTAAAAGGCTCCTGCAGCATATGACGGTCCTTCTCTAACCGCTGTGGTCTCATTTTGGCCCAGTCGTAGTCTTCGGATAGCAATTCGGGCTTCTCGAGTACTATCAGCTGCCTGTCGTTGAGCCTGTTCTAGCCGTGTCTGGTCGGTCCGAATCATGTGAGCCTTCGCGTTGGATCCTGGGGTCACTCCAAGTGCAGTCATGACTTCCAGAATCCCGGTGGCTTCTCCGGAGAAAGTTATCGCTCTGAAGTACTTGGGACTTTGTTGTTGGTCGTTGCAGGGCCATGGAAGATCTTTGCTCTTTTTTTTGGCCTTTGCAGCCTTCGCCGGGAACGCGCTCTCTCCGTTCCATATTTTCGAAAATTGTAACGATTTTTTTCTTCTGGGTCTAAATTATGAGATCTGTGAACAAAAAGCAAAAAAACTTCGACCGCAAACACAAGTATGCTATACTTACTTTGAGGTTAGTTGGTGAGAACCCACAAATAACCTCACACACACTGTCACTCGATGTTTATACACGAAAATGACAAAGCTAGATATTTAGCACGATGGAATCGCGGATTTTTTAGTACTGAAAATGACTGTTTTTATTTTTATTGTATTCGAAACAAGTAAATAAGAATGTTTGACAAGCAATCGCCGGTCACGAAACATGTGAGCGATATGAAAACAAAGCGACAGCGCTGCTTGCGCCAGGTCGCTGAAATTCAATGCCAATTCTCGATCATTTTTACGAATTCGTCGATGGCGACTTTTTTAGAGATAGATATGACGCTGAGACAGCGAAATCTACAAAAAACGAAAAAACGATTTTTGTGAAATTTCAAGCTGTACGATTTTCGGTCTGTAAACCAGTTATTTTTACGAATTCGTCGATGACGATTTTTTTAGAGATAGATATGACCCTGAGACAGCAGATTCCGCAAAAAACGAAAAAATGATTTTTTCAAAATTTCAAGCTGTACTGGTCCCCTTAAGCAATACTGTGTCAATAAAATGTAATAGATATGTCAGGATAGGCGGAAAGGTCGAACCAACCCCGCTAGTTTCTCACTCTGCTATATCTAGAACGACGTTTTTTTTCTGATTAAATGCTAACTTGTTGTCTGCCTAGTCCATTTAGTTTGTTACTTTGTGAGCGAGAGCGATTTTGGAGAAAATGGCGTTTACTGCGGTTGACTCCACAGTAGTAGATGGCGTTCACCGTAGTTGACCGTGCTGGTGGTAGATGGCGCGCACGCCCTACGCATTATATTATTAATTTTTATTTAATACGGGTCGTGGTTTTGACCACGTTGCAAACCCTGAGGAAATTTCTTTAGATCTAAAGAATCTTGATGTCCCCTAAAGAAAATCAAAAAATGCATATTCTTCTGAAGAAAGCTGTTGAACATTGCAGAAATCTGAAGAAAATATATGTATCTTTTATGAATTTTTTTTCGTTAGCTGACGAATTTAAGAATCTGCGCGTTCTGCGATTTGCGCATGCGCTATTGAGTACCACAAAGGCGGAAGCATGTGCGACTAGTAACACTAGCGAGAGTAGTCTGTACTCAAACCTCTATAAAGTGCAGTCAGTAGTCACTACTACTGCGTACTTGAGTAGTGCAAACTGGTTTGTGTTGCTATCTGTTGAGTGGACTGGATAGTCATAATGTTCGTATAATCAATTTTTCGCACATGTCATACAAGTTCGGAATATGCTTCGAATAATTCAATATCATTCTATAAGAAAAATATTACGCTAAATTTTTATACCACCGTAAAAAATTTCTAATTTTCAGAATCATATTAGACCTTAACCTCAGTTTCGTCAGTTTTTTTTTTTTTTCATCACGGCGTTTCAGATACAATATTGAGGTAAGTATTTTACTCTGACATAAGAATCATACCGCATGCATCACACGATATCATATTTATAGAACAAACTGTGTTGGATTGTGCTCTCGAAAAATGGATTCTGAATATTCTGGCTCAAATGTAGCGGAATCTAACGAAGCGAAATTTTCAGCAAAGGCAAAGGCTGACACCCAAAAGTACACAGCAGCGTGGGAAATTGATGAAATTCTGATAAATTGGATTCAACGCAGTACCAAAGGTGATGGACATTTCTATTGCAAAGTATGTGATGTGCACTATACGACTGTTGGCGGAAAGATCAATATACTCAAGCACGGTAAAAGTGCGAGGTATCTCGTGCAATTACACCCGAAAAACAAAATTTGATGATCAAAAAGTCTTATACTATCCCAAACAACGAAGTGGCTAAACAAAAAGAAGCTGAAATTAGAATCGCATGCTTCGTTGCAGAACATAATATTGCATTGAATGTAGCAGATCATCTGATGCCTCTCATAAAAACTGCATGCCCTGACTCCGTCATAGCTGAACAAATCACTTGTGGCCGTACGAAGTGCACAAAAATTGTATAGAATGTGACCGGTAAAAATCAATTTCAGCAAGTCATAGAAAGTCTCCAAAGAGAGAAGTTTTCCCTGATTGTCGATGAGTACTCTGATATCAGTTGAACAAAACATTTAATTTTAGTCACACGATATTTTCATAATAACCGGATAAACGAAGTATTTTTGGCATTTGTGCCTGTACCAAATGCCACCGCATCAAGTTTATATGATAAGGTTGTAGGTTTTTTTGCAGCTCACAATATTCCATATAAGCCAGATTTGATCGGATTTTCAAGTGATGGTGACAGCAATATGTTTGGTGCACATAATTCTCTCTCAGTATTATTACGAAAGGATGTGGTCAATTTATTTCTCATGAAGTGCACGGGTCATTTATTTGCTTTATGTGCGAATTATGCTTGTGAAAAACTACCACGTGTTGTAGAAGATTTAGTAAGAGATAGTCAATTATGTCGCACATAGTTACAAACGACTCAATCTGTTGGAACAGTTACAGGAGTTTATAAATATAAAGCCTCATAAGCTTCTTCATCCATGTCAGATGAGGTGGTTGTCGTCACACCAAGTTGTAAAACGATTACTCGAGTAATACGATGAGTTAGTATTGTATTTTACAGACGCCGCTTTTAAAGATAAACTTGCTGACATGATATTGCAGAGACTGAAAGAGAAATACAGACCTGCACATTAATGGTGTAGCCAAAAAAATTAGCGTCATGTAGCATGGACCGAACTCCACCACCTCGCTATGCGCCTACAGTCGAGATTTAGCAGACGCGACGCGCTATTTTTGTTTTGTTGCGGGATGACGCGTCTTATATAAAACGCGCTCACAGGAATAAACGAGTTGTTGATAACTGTTGTATTCAATTGGACATTAAAGTGTAAATTAGTTAATATCAACAACCCAGCTAAAAACGTATAAACATCGAATAAAATGCAAAATATCTCAATCAGAAACAGTGCGAATGATTATAATGTAACAATAATTCAACATAACCTAGCTTGATGAAATTAATATTGGTTTAACGCCAATTTGAAGAGTCTATAATCAGTCAAATTATTATAATACTTCATTCAAATATTATAACAATAGTATTTTCAGTGAAAACGTTAAATGATTGTGATAGTACTGATGATGGAAACAGACAGGACAAGTAAGAACACTAACATTTTCTTTGCCAGTAATTCTATTTATTGAAGAAGTAATCAGTTGAAATACGTGACTTTTTATACAAACACGTCACATAAAATTGACTCAGTACTCAGTTCTTGTCTCACACAAATTCAAGTTGGTTCATAATAATTTTTGAGCAGTTCAGCGTTAATCGGTTAGCCGAAGAACTTCAAACTTACAGATGTTACTTCAAAACAGAGGTATAAAAAAAAGTAACGAATAGTATTTCTAGATTTTCCAGTGATTTTTGTTTCGTCTTATGAGCAACCACAAAATTACTCTGACGTATAAGAAAGTGAGATTTTAACATTAAATCCACGATCACTGTTGTAACGCGGCCAAAAACCCCGACCAATATTAAATAATAATATATTATGTAAGGTGCGCTCGCCATCTACCACTCGCGCGGTCAACTAGGGCACACGCTATCTACCACCGTGCAACTAACCACAGTAAACGCCATTTTCTCAAAACTCGCTCTCGCTAACAAAGTAACTACCGGAATTGACTAGACGGAGGATAAATTACGATTAATCAAAGAAAAATCATATCTCTCTGGGTATAGCAACGTGAGAAGCTAGCGGGGTTGTTTCGACCTCTCTGCCTGTCCGACCATTTTGACATATCTATTGCATTTTTGATAACAGTGCTTCGCTTAAGGGGGTATATACACCTTTAAATGGGTTGAATTTCTGAAAAACAATTTTTTTTTTTCTGCAACTTGAAGACTCTGAACAAATTGAAAAAAAATCATCATGTTTGAGGAGGGTTTGACCCTTATTATCCATATTTTACATCATGTATTACTTTCAGTCTAATAGTGGTTGCGCTGAAGACAAGAAAAGACAAAACCACTTGGTTGTCGTAAAGAATCAGAACCAGAGTTGGACCGATCTTTGAATTGTTGGTCCTTAATTGTTCATAAGACATGCCTCTATCAGATGAACATAGAACTTTTTGATATTGCAAGAATTACTTGAGTTATTGAATTTTTTCGATTTTTTTTTTTATTTTGACAAAATTTTGGCTCATTTTTCTATTATCTCAACTAAAAATGGGTTTATCAAAAAGTTCTATGTTCATCTGATAGAGGCATCTCTCATGAATAATTCAAGACCAAAAAATCAAAGATCGGTTCAACGGTTGATTTTATTCTTTACGACAACCGGTCAAAATAGTGATTGTTCAGAAATTAACTTTTAAACTTTATCACTACGTTGATGGTTCTGGATGCCGATAAACTACTATAATACTTCTCTATGATCTATCCAGTGAATTAATAATGCAAAACAGTTTTCCATCCTTCTTTTTGATCCAGGCGTTGGACCGACGCAGGTAAAGTTACAAGCTTGTTTTGCGACGTCGCCTAAGTCCTGCGTTGCCTTATTTCTATAAAGCACCTGGTTCATAACTGCTACCTTCCACCTCGATGGCCTCCTCCTGTGGGTTTGTCCGTAGTTACCTCAGAGCAACACGAGCTTCCTTGGTCCTCTGCTCCGCTCGCCTATCGACAACTTCGATTCAGGCTTAGCCCTGTAGTTTCGCTGCAGTGACAGCGTAGCGTCTTGGCTCTACTGAAAATTTTTGCATGATTCTCAACATACCTCGTCGACTTTGGGAGTTGATCGCTGCAATGTTGGCTCCAACTTGAAGGACGTCACGACCTGAAAATAAAGTCTTAGGACTCGCTCGTATGCTGTGTCTTACCTCCGACACAGCGCTTTAGTAATGCATTGTCGCTGAGGTCAACGGAGACTGGTCTGACCTCATTCATCTCAATTTCTGGGAGATTAGCCCGGTGTTTGAATGTCTCAACTGTTCGAACTGCAATTACCTGTTGATACTTACACCAAGAGTCTCGACCCTCTGGGTAGAGATGGTGCTGCGGCTTATCGTCTGTCGAAGACTTGTGTTACCATATAGCCCATATAGCTGTTTTTATACCTTGAACTGATTTGGGGTTGTTCCGTAAGCATTTCAATAGTAAGACAGATAGTTTAAACCTCTAGTGCTCCAAAAATGCAAAAAATACAAAATTGATCTTTTTTTAAATTTCAAAAAATTTCAAAAAATCGCTGTAACTTCTTCATTTTTACATATTTTCACATGATGATTTTTTTACAGATAGTTTACATCCCTAATGTTCCAAAAATGCAAAAAACACAAAATCGATTTTTTCAAAATTCAAAAGTGTATATACCCCCTTAAGGAGGGAAACACATGGAAATTTTTACGAAAAGTTTTGTTTTTTTATTTCACGAATCGATAGTTCAACATCTTAAGAATATTCTCTGAAAATTTCGTTGTGATATCATGAATACTTTCGATGTTATGGCCGGAGAACTGAGCGACCGCGCGCGGAGCAGGTATAACGCCGCTCGCCGGGAGACCCCTTCGTCCTTTGTCTGACAAGAAACATCTGTTCCCTCGAGTATACAAAAACCAGCTCTTCGAATACGAGGAAGGTCCACTTTATGGTCCCGGAATACCGGAATAGCCTTGAAACACCTATAAGTTACCAGACTTTGATTTTCCGTTGCCCGAAACTTTAAACGCGATTATCTCGAAACTACATTTTCGCAATCTGCGGCAGCGATAAAAAAAAAAAAAACTATTCATCCGATTTACTTCAACCAAATATTTTTAGACACGTAATTGCAAACCCTTGTCGATAAACCTCCAATATCTCGAAAAAAAAAATTTTTTAAATGCATTTTGCATAAAAATGTTCGGTGAAAATCCGATCTTTTTTTTCTAAGTGCCGCCATTTTTACAATATTCAACATTTTTAACTTTTTTTTAGGTTTATCGACAGCGGATTTTCATACAGAATTTAATGGTTTTTGAAATTTTTGTTTCAGATGAAAAATGAAAAAACTACAGCTGCCGCAATTGGTTGCAGTCAGCTAATGAATAATTATTTTCCATTGACAAATTTTTTTTCAAGTCTTCGAATATCAAATAAAATAGCCTCCAAAGTTGAAAACGATTGGTGTAGTACTGACTTCAGAAAAAAATCCCGAAATTCCTCGTCATTTTTGACCGTTTCCATGTGTTTCCCCCTTAAGGGGGGCGGGCCATTTAGACGCCCCTAATTCAGCCGTCTTCGCGAAGCGTTGTAGGACGGGAAAAAAAACAATTAGCTAAATGAACTTTTGGGGGTAGTTTTATGCATATTCAAACTAAAAAAAAAAAAATTTGTTCAATCTCCAATAAGCATCCTAAGCTAAGTTATCAATGGATTCGTAGAGCGCCTCGCCACCGTTGTGTCCAAATTGTGTACAAGATGCAGTTCGCAATTTTTGACTGAAAAAAAAATCGAAGCACATTATTAATTTTGATGTAATTATCTTCGATGTGAACTATGAAAATCGGAAAAAACCCGTAAAATTCAAATGATTGTGAAAGGTGGGTTTTCAAGAGAAAAAAAAACTCTTCAACTGGGTACAAAAGTTGCTTGAAAAAATATTTTTAGGGTTCTTTTTAGTTCACATAGAAGAGAAAACGATACTAAAGATAACGCACTTTGAATGGAATCGATAGCTCGCTTAGTTTTTTTGCAATCCTGTACACAAGTTGTGAAAATAAAAAGTCGAGAATCTATTGATAACTTAGCTTAGGATACTTATTGGAGATTGAACAAATTTTTTTTTTTTAGTTTAAATATGCATAAAACTACCCCCAAAAGTTCATTTGGCTAATTGTTTTTTTTTCCCGTCTTACAACGCTTCGCGAAAACGACTGAATTAGGAGCGTCTAAATGGCCCGCCCCCCTTAAGAAGTGGTGGATAGCTGGTGGTATTGTCTCGGCAGTGCTACCTGTCCTTCCTCCCATTTCTCACAAGCACAGCTGATGCAGTAGGATCAGTAAATTCATTTTTTGTCTTTTAAAAACTCACTTATTCATTCAATTGACTTCGAAATAAATTCTCCTTCAATATAATATAAAATCATGAAATGATAAAATCAAGTCATTTAAAAGTTACGAAACAAATATCGTCATAAGCCGATACAGGCCAATTATTCAAAATCCTTCTTATGTAATTCCAATATTAACTTCAAACAATATAAAATACTAGGGGCTTCGCCCGAGGTAGAGCCGGTCAAAGCAGTATACATGCCGCCGCGCCTCGCGGTCGCGACGCAGCGCCCGCCAGTGTACCGATCTACAGATATCTTGTCGGAATTGTGAGGAGACTTGAGTATCCATGTTTTGAGGGATATGAAAGGGTCAGATTATTTTTTACGTGGAGTTGCTAAGGGTAAATAAAGTGTAACTAGTTGATTTTGATTTTGTTTCGTTTATTCTTCGTAAAACGATAGATGCGTTCTGACGTAGACTTCAATTATTAAAAATGACAAAAATAAAAAAACATTGCAAATTTGACGTAAAAATCAAACATAAAAAATAAAAAACAATGAAATAATTCTGAAATAGTTCGTTGTTTGATTAATAAACGAAACAAAATCAAAATCAACCAGTTACACTTTATTTACCCTCAGCAGCTCCACGTAAAAAATGACCTGACCCTTTCATATCCCTCAAAACATGGATACTCAAGTCTCCTCACAATTCCGACAAGATATCTGTAGATCAGTACACTGGCGGGCGCTGCGCCGCGACCGCGAGGCGCGGCCGCATGTATACTGCTTTGACCGGCTCTACCTCGGATCTCATTGACCTTAGGCCATATGTATGTAAGTACTTTTTGGTGCAGAATTTGACGCTCTTTCAGATTCTGGAGAAAAAAATATGTCATTCCATTTAAGAAAACCAAGTTGACCTTTGCCTGACTGTGGCGGCTCCACTTACGGAAATACTGATACCACCAAGTTTTGTCCCCCTCTGAACCCTGAATATTTTATACCAAACTTTTTTTCGAATCTTGCTTAGTTTCGGAAAAATTGGCCTGGGGCGATTAAGATGAATCACCCTGTATAGAGAGATATGGACTAGACTGGGCCAAAAAAATTGACTATTCTTTTTTTTGAATGGTACCTCGAGAATATCATTCAGCATGACAAAAAAACAATTTCGTGAAAGTTTGAGCCCTTAATATTAATTTTAAGAGGTCTCTCATCGCTATTTTTGATTTTTATTCATATTTGATGTTTTACGTTAGAACTGTCAAAACATTGAAGTGAAAGAATTTATTTTCGCTTATTTCTATATAAAATCAAATTCCCTACAAAAAGGGTCTGATTATAGATTTTCGTCAGACAAGCCGTTTCCGAGTAATTAAGGTTAATAAATTAATATGTTTTTTCGATCTGACTTTTTTAATTTGGAATTTTGTAACTAACGAATCAATGAATATCTACAAAAGATCACGACGGATTCTTAAAGGAAATTTAATTTTCTACAAAAAAGATCTTTTGACATTGTTGCCTAAATTTAATCTTTCAAAAGTTATGAACTTGAAATTTCCATTTTTTCTTCGATTTTGATTGAGAATAACTTTTGAAGAATTGAATTTAGGCGAAAATGTTAAGAGATCTTTTTTGTAGAACATTAAATTTCCTTTAAGAATCCGTCGTGATCTTTTGTAGATATTCATTGATTCGTTAGTTACAAAATTCCAAATTAAAAAAGTCAAATCGAAAAAACATATTAATTCATTAAGCTTAATTACTCGGAAACGGCTTGTCTGACGAAAATCTATAATCAGACCTTTTTAGTAGGGAATTTAATTTTATATAGAAATAAGCGAAAATAAATTCTTTCACTTCAATGTTTTGACAGTTCTAACGTAAAACATCAAATTATGAATAAAAATCAAAAATAGCGATGAGAGACCTCTTAAAATTAATATTAAGGGCTCAAACTTTCACAAAATTGTTTTTTTGTCATGCTGAATGATATTCTCGAGGTACCATTCAAAAAGAAAAATAGTCAATTTTTTTGGCCCAGTCTAATATGTACTAGTCGTAAATAAGTCACGGTTGACCGCGAGTAAAGCCAACTCTTTGAACATATTGTAACAAAATTAGCTTCCGAGGGCTAATTTAAAGACTTGGAAGACTTGAGTACTTGAAGGCTTGAGCGAATGAGCGCGTGGATCCTGAGTTAAAGGAATTGAAGGTTCAAGTCGTAGGCGAATCATATTTAGGGGGGTAAAATGGATTTATTGGAAAATGCGTGTGTTCGTTTTAATGTCTAGAACAAGACTGTTTGTAAAACAAGCGTTTCGTAGTAACATCATTTAGCTGTTTATGAAAGACATACTTTAATTGTTTGTATAATGTTTGAACGTACTAGATCGGGCGGTCATGGAATATAAAGGGTGGTTTTACCCTTTGTAACAATATATAAAAGTCCTAAATAATAAATCGAGGCAAGATTCGCTAGTGTTTATTTAAATGTTAATTTTTGAACCTTAGAAAATGAGTCAATATATCCAGTTTGTGAATACGCAAAGAGTGTATAGTTCCTAATAAATACCATATTTTGTTATAAATATACTAATTAATTGAACCACCTTCCATCCCTGAGAATAGAGACTACATCGGCACTTTGCCGATATAAATAAGTAAAATATTAGAGCATGACTCACTGTGAATAAGATCTGTGGGTCGGAGACTCTTCGGTTAATTTTTGCATCGTGAGGAACTTTATGATGTCCAGCAATATTGCAAGCTCAACTGTCAGAAATTATACATGTGTTTTTTTGTGCAAGTTTACTCATGTGATCATCGCTTCTTTTTCAACAAGATTTACTACGTTAACTCTTGTAGGGAAAACGACACAAAATGATCCAGTTATATGACTCTAGATATTTACCCTCTCCCTCTCCCGTCTACTACATTCAAGAAATGCATTGCCCGGGGCCGGGGCCAGGCAGCTTTCGCTTTCGGGAACGTGGGAGTCGGACTTGCTGACAGAGCTGTATCAAGTTCAAATATGTTCATTCATAGACTGATATTGAAGAAAAGGTGCCTATAATCGCAAATTAACTACTATGGTTGTCCACCATATATTAGGTAATTAATCGGCTATGGATGATCAATGAGAACTTGTGATTCTGTTCCAGTGATTTCACCAGGCAAATCTACTGCGAAAGAAGCAAACCAGAGAACGTTACTCAAGATCTGTGAGACAATCTTGACCGCTTGTCTTCTTGAGGTTCTTATCACCCTTTGCACACGCCCCCCCCCCCCCCCCCCCCCCCATGCAAATAAACAAATTTTTAGCACTTACCTTTCTCGTCGGCACAATACAGATGCACTACACTAATATCACAGAACTATTGCACCGAACTGGATTTTCACTTGCACTGATATTCACCAAGGCATCCACTAACCACGATTTGCGATGACACCTTCTAAGCGTTCATTCATTGTTCGCACTGTGTTGAAACACACTTCGGGTCGACCACGAAGTTCTTCCCAGGAGTTGTAGACATGTGCAAGTTCTGCACGGGTGTGGTCTGCGCCAGATATCCAAGATCTCACGGCAATTCCCCAGATGTTTTCAATTGGATTCAAATCTGGGGACTTGGCAGGCCAATCAAGCTTCTTGAGGAACGGATGATCTGCATACTAGTCACGGACTATTCCAGCTGTATGGACGGCACTGTTGTCCTGCACTACACGGATGATTGGCACTTCGTCTGCTGGCAACAGAGTCCTGACGCTGAGAAGTATGACATTCTTCAGAATATCAACATATTCCACACCGTTCATACGGGGAGTTGTTTGGACGAGTTCACCTATACGCAATACGCAAGGGTTATCCGTCCACTGCAGTGGCGTCGTGCCACATACTTTGGATTTAAACCCTCACCTTTTGGACGCCAAACAGGAAATCGACCATCTTCATCTGTGCAGAAGTCCTTTTTATCCGTATAGATTGCCCTCAACCAATCCTCTTGTGGTGTTGCCCAGATGTTGAGCAAAATTTAGCCTTAACCGAGCAGGTTCGTCCGTCATCTCGATCTTCTTTCTGGGTGGGTGACAGTGCACATCTGCTTCGTATAGTCTTCTACGCAGTGTCATCGCACACACATCGGACTCAACCTGGTGCGCAACCCGCGCAGAAGCTTGGAATGGGTTTTCATCCATCGTCTCAGCAATTTCCATGTCTCCTTCCGGGGTCGTTTCCTTGAGCGATGATTTCTTACGCGATGATCCATCAATCCATCTTCTCCTTCCTCCTCAAATTTGTGGATCCATCTTCTGACTGCGATTTCCGCGGCGTCCAGGGCTTCACTGATCTCACGCACAAGTCGACCGCACTCCCACATCCCTATAATTCGTCCTCTTCTTACTTCTGAATAATTCATATTTAGACGAATAAATTTCACAATTCTTAGTAAAGAATAACACTTCACAGTTCTTCTTAATTGCACGATACAATAACTTGAGTTTTACATAGACAGCATCACTCCACACTTGATTGCACACTTCGTTACACTACACAAGCAGTTTATTTTTACAGAAATAATTCAGCAATACCACATAGTTCCACTTGATTGCACGTCATAGCACTGTATAAATGATCAACCAAATATTTATGTTCAAACAAAGAATACTATATTTATATAACACGTTTTTCCAACCTACCCCACTTACGAACTATTTGCGTTATATGAAGATAAATTTTATAATTAAAATTTGCATATAATATATATTTCTCGTAAAATATTATGATACAATGTTCTCTGACCTAAGAATTTGGCTGAAAATCGGCAAAACACCTGAACCGTTCTCTCACTGCGAATCACGAACAGATTAATTGTTATCACGTATATTTTCATCATCTGTGAAATCTGTGTAATGAATTATTACGAACTGAGGACATGAAAAAAATTGTCATAGCTTGAAAAGATCCACAGCTTTGGATTAATTCTGTGGATCAATAATTACTCCATGTTTTCAGTATTTCTTTTGAAAATAATTCGTGATTCAACTTTAAAATGTATTCAAAATCAGCATGAAATCGGGAGGGCATTGTTGGGTTTTCAATGAGCGTGGAACAATTTCGTATTTAAACCTTTTATTAACATTTGGTATGGTTATTATGAAGCTCGAAAGAAGAGTGAAGAGTCTCTATAGCAAGCCTATGGTTGCTACCCATCGTCAGTCAGATGCTGACGGTGGGTATTTCAGCAGTGGCGTATAGTACGCCATAAAAGAGTCTCAAAGGCATGAGCGAAAAAGGCAAGGTGTCTTATTTTGAACTACTCTCCACTGTAGTTCGCAGAAGCCAAAGATTAATGAGAATAAAGTAATGGAGAATTATTGGTATCGCGATGTTTTGTCTTCGGTATAGAAAGCAAAACTTCTCGATACTCTTTTGCAATTTAGATAAAAATGAAATATTGATTTTAATTGATTTGATTATAACAGCATGCAGTGAGCGAATATCAGCAACCCGAAAATATTAACCTCAGATTGGATTTTTGTTGCATGTTTAGTTGGTTTGTGAATATAAAAAAATGTTTTATATCAGGTCGTAATAGTGAAAATATTTCAACGATATTTAAGCCTTAGTGTGCACGATTACATAGCGAATCATTGAGTGCATATCGGATCAATTTAAAATAGAAATAAAAATTCTTTGAAAAAAGATATATTCTTTTTTAGCAAGCTTATTCTACTATAAGGCATATCACAGATGGATAGTAGATCGAAAAGAAAATTTTAGTCATCGAAGAATGTGCTTGAAGTCAACGCTGTTTTGGCACAAAATCTGATTTGAAAAAAAATGTTGGGGTCAGAATGACTCCGCATGCACAGTAAGAGTTGAATCGCATTTTGGCATGAATATTTATAAATCGCTCAAAAAATGGAAAATATATGGTATATGAGATATCTACGCAAGCATGATAGTTAAATCGCATTCAAATTATACCTCGCTTCAGATTTATATAGGAACTCTCTACATAATACAAAATCTTCATATAAATCAATCTTGAGATTGCTAATACTGCTCTGTAAATAGAATAATATTGTGCAAATATTAATTATAATAAGAATAGTAAATAATATGAAGGAAAAAATAGACATAATAGACAATACATTTCTCACAATAATATTTATTACAACAGTGCTTCAAATATACAAAGTCAGTGAAGGTTGAGATTTACAATCTATCGCCTCACATATTCACATTGTTACGTGCGCAACTCATTTCCACCCGATTTTCAAAATTACTTCTCGTAACCCATGACTCAGAATTGATTTTGGCTGTAACTTCAGCAGTAGATCAGCGTTCTCACGGTGCTCGGTATTCCAGGAGCATATCCGTTCTTAGGTCGCAAAAGATCGCGATGAGGAATATAATCCATCCTTTTAAAGGCATAAAAAGTCATGTAGACACCGATAAGTAGCATCCTGTGGAGCGAGGCGAAGCAACCTTTAGTCTTGCTGACCCCTCATTTCTACACTAACATAGTGGTCTGTACGTGTATTTTCTCTCTCTCTCTCTCTAGTTTTCCATATTTTCAAGGAAATGGGCAAGGAACGCTAGTAAATAACGTAATAATAAAATAGAACATAGGCTAAATTAAGGAATGAGTGAATGTATGTTAATTCCAGAATAAGTAACTAGTATAATAGACACTTGAATATATTTCAAAAACAAACTAGTGTGTATGGAGTATAGGTGAGACATAGTGTATCATGGGACCGCGGAACGCTGTCTTAAGGGGGGGGGGGGGGGGGGGGGGGGGGTAAGGTTAATTCGGTGAAAAAAAGCCATGTTTTTGAGATTTTTTTCTGATGATGCAGATAGTGTTAGTTGATTTAGTCAATGTCTATATAATAATGCAACATTTGAACCATATTTTCATAAATTTTCATTGCAAAATATTGAAAATTGAGCAAGTGACAGTGAATCTCCGGAGGCGCCTCGGATAAAAGTGGTTTCGCGGTGTTCATCATAACTCGATAGAGAATCATCTGAAACAAAAAAACCAAAATGCATTTGTTGAAGGAAAGGTTTCTCGAGGTAATTGAGCGGATCCACGTCACTTCACTCAAAAAAAAAAAACCGTCAAGTCACGGATTTTTGCGCCATTTAATACATCTGTAGTACTATGGAAAAAAAAGTACAATTTGGAGGATTTTGAAAAATTCTCAAAAATGGCGGAGTTAGAGGCATGTGAATTTTTGTGCACCGCTTTGTTTGAAAATTCATATCTCCGAAAGTGTTCATCGGAGCGGAAAGATCCTTGAATCGTTTTGTTCATAAAAGAATGCGCTTTCATATAAAAAATTATATTTTCAAAAAAAAAAATTCTTTCATTATTTTTTTGGTGTTTTCATTTTTAATTTCGCTGCCATTTCCTTAGGACTTACAAAAATTCATGGAGATAAATTTTTTTGGATACCTGAATCCTTCCCCTTCAATCCTAAAAAAAAAATTTATGGAGAAAATACCTGAGCCGGAGATAAAAAATAAAACGTGTCGTCGCGCGTCACCGCGCGCGCTGATCCACGTCCGCGCTACTCCCGCAAGCTCGCTGTGTTACGTAGTGGAGATGTCATATGATGCTTCTTTACTTACCCAGGTTATCCATTCTCCGAAAATAGTTATTTTACCACCTTAGCCCTTCCGTATCCGTCTACTGGTCATGTTTTCTTGGAGTTATACAATTGTATACGTGTATATATGCCTGTTCTGAAAATTCCAGTACGGTTATGGTTCGTTGAACATACTCGTGCTGGAATTAAGTTTGATGCCATTTCACTCGGTTTGTGCTATATGACTGATGGATCTTGTGCAATATTTTGGGAGCCCTGAAATGAGCCGATTTTTTCGCGATAATTTGCTGGATGACACTCATTGTTAGTAGGACACCTCTGCTTGAAATTAATTCATAATTTTCATCGAATCAAATTTTTCTGATGCGGAAAATAATTTTGTTTTGACGAGTTTGTGAGATATTAAAATGACCGCATGTAATTTCAGAGTGCCACGAACTGTAAATGCTTTGTCGAATCGGCTTTGTAAAATAGTCTCTTCCAGTTGATGTTCTGCGGATGTACAGTACTCAGAAGATATGCTTCGAAAATAAGAACTTGCTCAATTATTGGAATTGCCAATCGGTTGTAAACTCGCGATATGCGGACAAAAATTGTCATTCACCGAATTATCGCAAAAAACATCGACTCATTTCAGAGCCATCAAAATATTGCACAAGATCCATCAGTCATATAGCACAAATCGAGTGAAATGGAATCAAACTTAATTCCAGCACGAGTATGTTCAACGAACCATAACCGTACTGGAATTTTCAGAACAGGCATATATGTACTCCGAGAAAACATGACCAGTAGACGGATACGGAAGGGCTAAGGTGGTAAAATAACCATTTTCGGAGAATGGATAACCTGGGTAAGCAAAGAAGCATCATATGACATCTCCACTACGTAACACAGCGAGCTTGCGGGAGTAGCGCGGACGTGGAACAGCGCGCGCGGTGACGCGCGACGACACGTTTTATTTTTTATCTCCGGCCCAGGTATTTTCTCCATAAATTTTTTTTTTAGGATTGAAGGGGAAGGATTCAGGTATCCAAAAAAATTCATCTCCATGAATTTTTGTAAGTCCTAAGGAAATGGCAGCGAAATTAAAAATGAAAACGCCAAAAAAATAATGAAAGAATTTTTTTTTTGAAAATATAATTTTTTATATGAAAGCGCATTCTTTTATGAACAAAACGATTCAAGGATCTTTCCGCTCCGATGAACACTTTCGGAGATATGAATTTTCAAACAAAGCGGTGCACAAAATTCACATGCCTCTAGCTCCGCCATTTTTGAGAATTTTTCAAAATCCTCCAAATTGTACTTTTTTTTTTCCATAGTACTACAGATGTATTGAATGGCGCAAAAATCCGTGACTTGACGGTTTTTTTTTTGAGTGAAGTGACGTGGATCCGCTCAATTACGAGAGGATTTTTTTTTTCGATTTTTCAATTTTTCGCAGCACTTGGAAGCCAAACAACCAATTTTCGCTAAAAAAAAGCGGCTAATTTGTTGTTGTAAAATTGATAATTATAAAAAAAAAAAAAATTCTCTCGTCATTACCTCGAGAAACATCTCCTTTAACAAATGCATTTTGGTTTTTTCGTTTCAGATGATTCTCTATCGAGTTATGATGAACACCACTTTTTTTCGAGGCACGTCCGGAGATTCACTGTCACTCGCTCAATTTTCAATATTTTGCAATGAAAATTAATGAAAATATTGTTCAAATGTTGCATTATTATATAGGGGGCTTTCCATCCATTATCGCCGACGTTTGACCTCGACATTTTTTTTTTTGCCTAATTTTTTATTATGTTGTAGTACTATATCGAAAAATCATCTGTGATTTTTTTTTTTAATTTTCCAACAAACCGTTTTTTTTTCATAAATAATAACAACTCGGAAAAGAATACATCCTTCGAAAATTCTGAAAAAAATCACCGATATTCTACTTCCGAAACTTGATTTTTTGACACCCGTCCGATCGTGGACGGTTGAGATCTTCTATTTTTTCAACCAATATCAAGATTAAAGAATCGCTATTCAACACACACAAGTATAACTTAATTAGTATTATTATTAATATTGCATGTAGGGTAACTGAGACAGCACAATTATCTCAGTCGGGTGTAAGTAACAGTTATTTCAATACATCTTACATAATATTCACTTATGAGATTGGCTCTAAATCTCATCAATCGTTCATATTTTTCAGGATCTTATGATATTGGGCGCTATCAGAGCGTGAAAATACCTTTGTCTCAATCAAACCATTTCCTCGAGGTATAATACAGTGGATTTTTTGCGTTTGTGGTATTCGTCTCGTATTATCAAAGCGCTTATTCAACTGAATTTTCATTGCTTCGTATTCTTCGATTGTTGAAAATTTCGTAGTTATGTTTGGTAAATTGTTTGAATTCGAGGTCCAATCGTAGAATTTTTTGGGTGTTGTGATTTGTTGATCAGGAGGTAGTTTAAGACTGGCCAGAGCAGCCATTCTCTTCGTGGTACCACCTACACCGTCACAGGGCCCTTTCCCGTGGGCAGTGGCTGAGAAATGCCACTTTGCTGGTATTCCGAAATCTTCCTCGTGATAATACACATTTGAGAAATGTTTGAAATTTTTAAATTGTTGAGGCGCACCATCTGATATGTATTGAATTTTCGACACTACTTCAGAAAGTGTTTTTATGTACTCAACCACGATTTTAGAATAAACATACACGGCAATTGAGTCGTGATTGAGACAATCCGAGATGATAACCAAACTTTTGTGGCACAATTCATTTCCTGATCTATAATAAATTACGACCGGATAGACGGTGGCTTGGGAATTGTTCCAATGGAAGCCTGGTGCGGCGTCTTGAACAACGAACGCATAATTCTCTGCGAAGTCACACATCACAATGAATTCAGTCTCTTTCAACGAATCTTTTGCAGTTTTTATAAACGCTGCTTGTTCTTTTGCGATGAAAGAATGTGGAAGAAGCGCTTTAACTTTGTCACAAAACTCTTGCACAAATTCCGACGAACACTGAGTGATCGTTTCCAGGCTTGTACGTGGTTTTGAGAACCAATTACTGTAAACGACGTTGTCAATTTCATTGTTGTTCATCAAATCTGTTGAAAAGTTGAGTAAAACATCGATTTTTGGACAGTCAAAACAAGTTCCAAGGTAACAATTTGATGTAGGTTCTGGACAAATGATAGCATTGAGACAATCAGTATACGTTGACAGTGGCCGCGTTGAATTTTTAGTGAGAGACGTCAAATTACCACCTGTAATTACAGGAAGTAATATTAGATACATGCCCGAATCTTATTATCAGGTGAGGCTTCGAATAATCACTATTTGTGGTAGTATAAACGTTATCTACCGATCATCATCAGTTTGACATTTTGATGTGTGGAACAAACACAAATAGTGTGCGTTCCACTTCCGCCGGCTAATATACATTGCTTAGGGCGCAGCATTGCGAATTTCGAAAAGCCAATTCGACAGTTTGGGAATCTGACGGTAAAGCTGGTAGATTTCGTTCAAAGTTCCAAGAATCAATCGTTTTTGTTTATGTTCCTTTTCGCCATTCGCATTGCGAACTGAAACGTAGTCCTTCATGCCAGGCATATTCATACTGACTTCGTCCTCTTGGTAAAAGTCTACCACTGACGTTTTCACTTCCTCAGGTATCTCATAACCTATAAAATATATTCAGACATTATTTATTTATTCAGTTATACCATTTACGGATTTAATATTGGGAATAGTCTCTTACGAGGATTTACTTCTGGCATGGACAATATCCCATCTTTTTCTGCCAGCTCTTTTGCGACCTTTGCCATGTATTCAGATGAGCCCATGACTGTAGCAATTCTTATCGCACTCCACGTGGATGGCATCAATGTCAAAATTTGAATCTTTTGAGCGTTACTCATATCTTTTTCTTCGAACTTAGCTTTTAATCGAGTGATTATATCAAGTGCATCATCGCCAGTGATCTGGGAGTATGGATCAGACCCACTTGCCACGTGCCATGCTCTTTTCAAATTTGTTGCGACATTTTCCGCCTTGTCAACAAGATACGAGCTACGTTTTATTTGTTTCCGAGGAATTGGAGACTCATGCAAGAGCTTCAATGCCTCATTCACCACAGGCAACTTGACTTCAAGGCTCAAGTCCGAAAAGGAACTAATTGGAAGTTCATCATTGCTTGTTACTGAATCCAAAGAGTAAACAGAAACATACAAGCATGATCAATTATTTAGTTGTATTGCAGGTTATATATTTTAAATCGTAAGATATCTGTACCAGTTTCACTGTTAAAAGTAGTTCTACTGATGGTATCGACTTGTCTGTCAATGGAAGTTTGATTGTGAGTAAAACTTGCTTGCAGGTTTGCTCCATTGTTGACGTTAGCTACGACATCAACATTATCGTTTTGTAGATCGTCTGGAACGATGTTGTCTTGAACAACATTTTCGGCAATAGCAATGACATCAAATTCGAGAGGGTCTTTCCTTTCCAATTTTTTTGCGACAAACGGCACATACATAATTGCCCCAGACCAAACCCCATTTTTCACAGAGATTTTGTGACACTCTGCGTAGGCAACTTGTTCTATTTTTGTGAGGTACCAGATTGAATGGATTACAACAACGCCCAAAACATAGCTTGTCGTCCATAGTAACAATCGAATGTAACTCCCAACCTGCCAGATTGAGGGGCCGGATTCAATAATCAGACGTGCACGTGACCCCGAGAGTACTAGCCCGTTACCAGTATGCAGCTCGATGGATTTCCCGCATGTTGTCGATTGACCGGTTCAGTCGTCTTTACATTAAAAATAAACATATAAAACGACATATCTCAGAAAACTTCCAGCGAGAAAGTTTTTCCCAATGAACAACCGAGTGAATCTGCGTAAACAGAATGTCATTTGAATTTGTCTATCAAAAGATATGACGAGTTTAAAAAAAGTATCTCGATGCATAAAGGCCGTATGCCGTGCTCGCCATCACGACACAGCTGACGTAATCGCGCCGCGGCTTACGTGTTATTACTTTTTTTAAGCTCGTCATATCTTTTGATAGACAAATCTAAATGACATTCTGTTTGCGCAGATTTACTCGGTTTTTCCGTGGGAAAAACTTTCTCGCTGGAAGTTTTCTGTGATGTCATTTTATATTTTTATTTCAATTTAAAGACGACTGAACCGGGCAAGCGACAACAAGCAGGAAATCCACCGGGTTGCATACTGGTAACGGGCTAGTACTCTCAGGTTCACGCGCACATCCGATTGTTGAAGCCGGCCCCTCAATTTCCGTTGTCCTGTCTCCTTATAATATGGGAACCTAGTGACACGCTACCGAATCGTTTGTTAGATTGTCTTTTTTTTCATGAAAAATGAATGCTATCAGCCCACAAGGATACTCGTGTGTGTTGAATAGCGATTCTTTAATCTTGATATTGGTTGAAAAAATAGAAGATCTCAACCGTCCACGATCGGACGGGTGTCAAAAAATCAAGTTTCGGAAGTAGAATATCGGTGATTTTTTTCAGAATTTTCGAAGGATGTATTCTTTTCCGAGTTGTTATTATTTATGAAAAAAAAAAACGGTTTGTTGGAAAATTAAAAAAAAAAATCACAGATGATTTTTCGATATAGTACTACAACATAATAAAAAATTAGGCAAAAAAAAAATGTCGAGGTCAAACGTCGGCGATAATGGATGGAAAGCCCCATAGACATTGACTAAATCAACTAACACTATCTGCATGGCCAAAAAAATCTTAAAAACATGTTTTTTTTTCTTACCGAAATAACCTTACACCCCCCCCCCCCCCCCCTTAAGTGATGCGGCCGAGATGAGCTGCTCATCCGCGGAGTGTCACAAATCTCTGATGGGTTAATTACCGTGGCGGAGTAACACCTAGACAATGCAACGGCGGGTTCGTGGTTGCATCCAAACTAAATAACGCGTCTTTCGTCTGGCAAACCACGTAGAGTGTGGACGTATCGAACCGTGAATCAGTAGAAGCCACGAGTTGCACTCGACTAATTAATAATTAAACACTATTTAACTATAAATTCAGTGGTAGTGCAAAGGTCTTGATCCACGCAAAACTCTTTAGTAACTACAGTGCAAGGGACACATATTTCTTTATTTCTACTTTTCGCCATAGATCCCTTCCGGATCTATGTAATAATAGGTTAGTGATGAGAACTCTAATAATAGTGAGAATCGACATTTGAGTTTTGGACAATACATTTAGTGAAATCGAATAGACAATTACCACCAGTTCCGCAAAATATACCGTGAGTATTCGTGTATGCGGGTCAGTTGGATCCGCCCGGTCCAGAATTTGGCGTTTCGGCACTGTCTTTCCGTCGTTCCTTGTTCACGCTGCACAGTGGTCCCAAACCCCGAAAAGCTGGCCAAAAGTCGAAAAAAAAAATATTTTTTCTAAGGACTTTTAATGGTTGGAATAGTTATAGTGGTATCCCTAGTATGTATTATGACCCTTAAGAAAGGGGGAGCGTCCCTACCTGGCTTGGGAATGCATTCCGTTCGTGAGCATGCGAGCAGCTGCATCTTTTACTCGTCGCGCGTCGAAAATAAGACAAAGTTCAAACATGTGTAGAATCGCGAAAACTGAACAGATTTTGATTCCCCAAAATGGATTCTTCTCCGGAAAGTAAGGGGCCATTCATTAATTACGTAAGGGTCCCGAGGGGGGGGGGGGGGGGTCGCAAAATCTCTACATGCCCTTATCTAGGGGGGGGGGGGGGTAAACTCATTCTTACGTAATATTTCACAAGTCGAAATTTATTATTGAAAATCTATTTCTATTTCGGATGCTGAATGATTTTCTTAATTCCATATTATTCAGAAGAACGAGATTGAATCTTACGTAAGAAGGGAGGGTGGGCGGGGGGGGGGGGGGGGGGTCCGAGAAATCTTATGTATCCTTACATGGGGGCAGGGGGGGGGGGGGGCAAAAATCGTCGAAATCGTCAAAATCATCCTTACGTAATTAATGAATGGCTCCTAAGTACAATTTGAATGTGTTGCTCAAAGTTATTGTTAACCAAGTATGAAATAGTAAGTCATTAATAAAAGTAGTGGTATTTTTCTTGGTTATGTTCTGAAAAGTTGTGTTAGAAAAAGCAATAAGTCAAAACTCTCATCGAATCCTGCCCGGAAACTAAATGGAGACTGTTGCGTAGACATTTCTTCAAAACATATCCAAAAATTGGCTGCATCTAGCTGCGACTTCGGTTTTGGGAATAATTTTTATGCGATGATGTGTGCACTAGGGTGGTCTTTGTTCAGGATATGTTCTTGTTTCCTTTGAAAATGGTGCTTAATCGATTTCAAATAAATAAGTAAAAATTCATGCCAAATTATAGTTCGATATTTTAATTGTATCCTGCCCCCCCCGCCGCAGTAAAAGTTTTAAATTGGAAATACGTGTAATGGAAAATGCCGCTTGGGAAATTTGTAGGAAATTTTTATTTTTACTTATTTATTTGAAATCGATTATGCACCATTTTTAAAAGAAAAAACAACATACCCTCAATAAGGACCACCCTAGTGTGCACTATCTGCAGTTTTTCATAATTCTCACATCGCTCATCTC
This sequence comes from Rhogogaster chlorosoma, assembly GCA_944452935.1. NCBI lineage: Eukaryota > Metazoa > Arthropoda > Insecta > Hymenoptera > Tenthredinidae > Rhogogaster > Rhogogaster chlorosoma. The sequence continues at coordinate 9,265,009 of OX101803.1, read as the reverse complement.
GCATGTTATTTTTCCATTTTCTACAGAAAATGATTTCAGATTACATCTTGTTCAGGTTGAGATCCTCGGAATAAATATAGATGATAGATTTTCAGAGGGTGAGGGCGACATGGTCCAATGTCAAGAGTACAATTATGAGCCTGAGGAAGTGTGAATGATTACACGAAACGTCGCGAGTAATACAAATCTTGACTTAATGATTATTGATCCTACACCCTCTGAAAATCTATCATCTATGATTTCAGATTTTCAGTTTTTCAGATTTTTTCACATAACACAAGCGATACATCGGACGATGATGACAGTCCGCAGGACAGCGATTAATTGTAAGAAGTGCTCAAATTATATCGATTAAAAATAAAATAATGTAAGAAATATGTTATGAATATTCATTGTCATTGTAATAATGATTAATTCCTGTATTCCAATCCTATTTTTCCCAAATCTTCAAATGTCAACTGTCCTTACGTTTTCTATTTCATTTATTTACAATCGTCATTTTTAAAACCTCCGAGTCCAGAAATTCATCCGAATTCAGTACGTTTTCGAAGAAATTTTTCGCCATATTGGATCCGCCATTGTGTTTTTTCAAATTTCGACTTCGAATTCGTAATCAGCGACCCCGAAACCCCCCGAGTCCAGAATTTCATCCGGATTAAGTACGTTTTTGAATAAATTTTTCGCCAGATTGGATCCGCCATTATGTTTTTTTAAATTTTGACTTCGAATTCGTAATCAGCGACCCCGAAAACCCCCGAGTCTAGAATTTCATCCAGATTAAATGCATTTTTGACTTTTGGCCAGCTTTTTGGGATTTGGGACCACTGTGCGCTGGTTGCCTTCTGCTTTGACAGGTAGGCAAAGCGCGCGGAGTACGATTTTATGGTTAGATTGCGGTTAGGATTTTCAATATGAAAAAATTGTTCCAATAATCTGTCCATTATTATTCGACGAATAAACAATACTTTTAAAACGATTCAATGCAATTCAAAAGAAACTGAAGTAGCTGAGTCACGAGAATATTTATTAGCGAATCCTGTAAAAGAGTGTAGAGAAGGATAAATTGTACCAGGCAAGAAAGACAATTTTATATTACAGTCACTGAATTAACAGAGAGTGAATTACATTCAGGTTGCAAATTAATGTTTTCAACCACAAATGAAAACAACTTTCAAGATTTTTGACGAACGAACAATAATTTTATTACTATTACATTTCGATGAAAATTATTATTAATCAGTTTAACTGATAACTGATGAACAAATAAAAACAAATTCTTCTGAATTGCATTGAATCGTTTTAAAAGTATTATTTATTCGTCGAATAATAATGGACAGATTATCGGAATAATTTTTTCATACTGAAAATCCTAACCGCAATCTAACCATAAAATCGTACTCCGCGCGCTTCGCCTACCTGTCAAAGCAGAAGGCAACCAGCGTGAACAAGGAACGGCGGAAAGGCAGTGCCGAAACGCCAAATTCCGGATCGGGCGGATCCAACCGACCCGCATACACGAATACTCACGGTATTTATACATGTGAGATCGGGTGGCAATGAAAATTATAAGTTATATAGAGGGTGATATCGTCCTTTGTAACAATATTATAGAGATTGCTATAATGCTTGTTCAACGCCACCTTTCTTTTTCGAACGAACGGTGGTGGTGCCGACTTCTGAGAGCGGAAATCACTAGTCTTAAATACTAGCAAGGGTACCACACATGTGAGCATTACAACATGCTAAGTAAGTGACGAAAGTAAATCGTCATGAAAATCTCGGAAACTTATGAATCAAAAGTCGTTATTTACAATACGTGAAATCAAGGGTTAGTATCGTCTCAGGTTAGTAATTATGATTAGTATAATACGTTTAAGGGATAAATCCCTTCACATACTAGTAATGGTAACAGATAAGAGCAAAAGCACAATCGAGCACATGCAATATAACATTCAGTGAGGTGACTGAAGAATATCGTCTCAATTCTAAAGGACGCATTATTTACAGAAGCGTGCTTATATGGAATAACACTTAGACCCCAATGCGGCATTGTTTTTACAGTACATAGACATCCTTCCATATATCAAAACATGACTAAACTATATAAGATACGGGTATGCGCTATAGAGTATAAACTAAATTTACTATAAATACAATGTCATTGGAGTTTGCATCGTTTTCTGCGCATTTATGTGAGTTTGAGGGCAGTGAGAGGGCGCAGCAGAAATCTTGCCCAGGCAGCCGGTATTGCTAAAACCAAAGCTGCATATCGGTCGAGTATCAGCAAAGCAAGGTAACCGCGAAGTCAAGGGTTGTATATGAGGCGTTCCATACCATTTCAAACGGTCAAAAAGTTTTCCACTCACAAAATTAAAATTTTGTCAAATTATTTAATTATATGAAAAAAAAAATAGTGTACATTTTTTCAAAATTTTTGCATCGCATTTTCTCGAGTTTTTCAAAATTTCACAATTTTGAAAAAAGCGTTATATCTCGTGAGCATTTGATTCAACAGAAAAATGTTTAAGGGGAGGGACCAGTCGAATTTGACCGACCTGTCTAAATTCTCGAATATCTCCGAAACGGGGGTATCAATCGGATTGTCCTTTCGGCAGCCGATGTTTAACGAGTAATGAGATCGAGTTTTGTTGTAAAATACATGAAATCTTTTTTTTTTTTTTTTATGCGTCGAAAAATGCGGGTGGGTGACTTATTTCGACTAGCATCCGTGCCCACGCATCATTGACGCGGACAAAAGTATGTAACAGCAAGTCTATACGGTATGATGAGCACACCCATTACAAAACATCTTCGTTCCATGCAGTAATCAAGTGGGAAAGTGCGAAGTACGATTTCGTTGTAATTAGCGATTAAAAATTGTTGGGCCGCCATGGTATTTATTACTGCATGGAACGAAGATGTTTTGAAACGGGTGTGCTCGTCATACCGTATAGACTTGTTGTTACATACTTTTGTCCGCGTCAATGATGCGTGGGCACTGATGCTAGTCGAAATAAGTCACCCGCCCGCATTTTTCGACGCATAAAAAAAAAAAAAAATAAAGATTTCATGTTTTTTACAAGAAAACTCGATGTCATTACTCCTCAAACATCGGCTGCCGAAAGGACAATCCGATTGATACCCCCGTTTCGGAGATATTCGAGAATTTAGACAAGTCGGTCAAATTCGACTGGTCCCTCCCCTTAAGACAAAAAAGTTGCCGTTTTACATGAATTTTGTGAAAAAAATTTGTTTTGAACTTTTCGAGTTTAAAAAATGCCCATTTTCACCAAAATTATACAAAAATATTTTTTTTCGGTCGGTATATCACTTTCGATTTTTCTCAATAAATTCCAGAGAGTACTCTGAAATGTGTACAGTAACACCTATTTTTTTCAGAGTGGCTCGATTTGTTGTTCCAAAGCTGTGCTTTGTTTTATTATTATGAGATTTTTTTTTTAGGCAAATCAATTATTATTAAAAATTATTCCCCAAAAATTTTCACTACATTTTTCAGGCAATAAACATTCATAACAGTAATAAATTTTTTGAGCTTAATCAGAAATTATCCGTACGGTATACAAAGTTAACCTTGCCATACAAAGTAACGTTCGTCGTCCAACATGAAAATTGCGATGGGATTCTACAATGTAAAAGATATTCGCTCGCCGCGGGCTTCCTAACTCACCGAGTCTGGAAAAATGAATAACTTGAAACGATCTGTTTATATTCTTTTTCTCAGTTCCTACATTGTGATTCATGTTAACAACAATCAGAAAAAATATAATGATAGGACAGAAATGCGATCCAAAAATTTAAAAAAAATGTACAGTTTTTTTTTCATATAATTAAGTAATTTGACAAAATTTCAATTTTGTTGAGAGTGGAAAACTTTTTGTCCGTTCGAAATGGTATGGAACGCCTCTTATAGGAAAAGCATTTATTCTGGAATACTGGACATCATTCGTGACTGCGCAGGTGGTCTAACATCTCGCATATACGCGGTTCTGTAAATGACGAAGCAAGTGTTGAGGGGGGGGGGGGGGGGGGGGGGTAGGGTTTTGAAGGCCAAAAAAAGCAGGTTTTTACGGAATTTTTTTTTCAGCGTACGGCGAAAGTAAATTTATTTCTACATGTTGTACATTAAAGAGTAGTAATTGAACTATATTGTGTAAAATTTTTAGTGAAAAATATTGAAAATTGACCGATGGCAGCAATTCTTAGCAGGCGTCTCAGAAAAAAGATATTTTGCGGTGCCAATCACAACTCAGCACTGGATCATCTTAAATTAAAAAATCAAAGTTATTTCTTTAAGTTATTCGTTCCTCTAGGTAGTGACGTCGCGTTTTTCCATTTTTTTCAATTTTTGAATTTCTTACAACACTCGAAAGTTGAAGTATCGATTTTTGGGCCTAAATTCACCACTATTGTTGTTAATTATAAACAAAATAAAATCGAAAACGAAAAAATCTCGACCTCATGACCTCATGAATCGTGTAAAAAAATAGTGTACAAAATTTGAAAAAGATCGGTTCAGTAGATTTTGAGATACAGTTGGCACCGACTCCAAAAACATCGATTTGAGTAAAACGCGTTTAAAGTTTTTTTCAGCGAAAAGACCCTGATAAGAGTTATGCTATTCATTTCTGGTTTTACTCACATAGAGTTATCAATGCCAGCTCCATACAGCTGAAACACTGTCATTCAACATATCCAATGCATCTTCGGGATTACAAAAGAAATTGCAGCTGCTTTCTACTACTCGAAACGTTTCGAGCGGTTACCGGGCAGATATAAAAATCAGGTATCACGGCCGGTCGTTTGAAACGCTGTAACTCCGTTAGTTTTACTCGGATTGACTTAAGGGGGGAAATAGGTGTAGAGGCTTCAAAAAATTCAATTTTTTTTTTTTTTCATAAATAGATTGTAGAAGTATTCAAAAATATATTCTGAAAATTTCAAATCAAAATTCCACGACGTTTAAAAGTTATAAGCTTTTGAGTGAGTGCCCCTCGGTCGAACGGTTGGAGCGCGTTGCATGTAGTACGCAGCGAAAATAAAAATAAATAAATAAATAAATAAAAGCTGCAAGCCGAAAACGATACATATATGAAGCTGACGAAAGACTGCAATATGATGCTGGAATAGCTAATTACCTAGTAAGTTGTTTTAATTGATTCATTACTGCCTTTTTCACCTTTATTGCCATTCTTATTTTCAAACGCGTTTTTCTCGAAACTACGTTTTTCGAATTTGCTGTGACGTTGCATTTTGCAACCGTCACAGTAAACACCCCAAACGGGCAACGACGTGAAGACAGACAGCTCCAGGAAGTATGCCGAAACCAGGTCGTAGTTTATTTAATTATATTTAGCTCTTTCTTATCATTATTATTACCGTCTTTCTGATTATTTCTCCAATATTTTCAAATTCTTCGGAATTCTGGCTTATTGTTAATATTATTTTCCCGCAACCTGTCTCATTCTCGTGTGAACATTTTTTATGTAAAATACGGAACTCGGAAGGGCTACGCCAGGACGTCGTGGGATGACCATCGACGCCGAAACGAAGCTCTTCCCGAGCAACGACAACGACTCTCCCGTCTGACTTCTGGCCGTGGATGCCGCAGGAGCGGTTGAATAAGGATGACTCTAAGAGTCACTCTCCCGTTTCCCGACGACTATCCCGCCTGGCGCTGGACCACCATCGTCAACAAATTCCAGAAGTCTCGGCAACGGTTGAATAAAGCAAGGTGAAAACACCAAAGTAGCCGTACGCTTCCCGTTGCCGAGGACTTATCAAGCTGGACCACACCGCCGACTTTCTTGCGAGTCCCGAGGAAGAAGATGCAACCACGTGATGCAGACCTGGCTGTAAGTCTTCCACGTCATCAATGGGGAAGTCTGGATGCAGATCCGGGCATTGGGGCATCGACTTCCGCCAGCTCCTCTGGCTGGTCTGTTCTTCTCGTTAGAACGCAGTCAGGGTGCACTTCTTCCCGAGAACATCGCCAAGGAGTCCCGAGACGAACGTCAGAATCAACAGAGAGACGATACCGTCAGAGTCCCGTTACGTCACGATCCCGTTACCGATCGAAGCTGGACAAATTCGCCAAGTGGACTGGACAACGCGTCCACAAACTCATTCCAGCCGGTAAAGGCAAATCTAGGATTTGGCGCCTTTATCCCGATGACGTAGTCTCGTTGTAAAACCAAAATCGTAACGCCATGAGGGGATCCCGACTCTATAAAATAGGCTGTAACGACGGACTCGGCTTACTTCTTCGCTCGTCTGTCTTCACGTCGACACCGAACAACAGTGTACCGTATTCCCGAGTTCCCGAGTTCCCGTTGCTAATTAGAGTCATTTTTGCTATTTAGAATCACTTGCATAATTTAGAGTCATTTTCAGTAGAGTCAGTTTATCGTTATTATTAAGTATATCGTTCTGCGAACGAGCAAGTCGTCAGTAAGGTAAGACCTCTTATGTAACCACGAGGTAACTCCCGAATCCCGTTTAGTTTATATTTTATTGTATTATTGTGTGGCGCAGGCCACGAGCCTTGGGCTCGTAAGTCTTTGTGACTTCGTCCCGATCAATTTATAGTATTTTTAGTAGTTAAAAACGGATTTCACGAGTTACCCGTGCGAGTAATTATTTGTGGGTTTTCTTTCCTGGCTTAAAGCACGTTGTAGATTTTCTTCTAGTTGCTTTTCTATTTCTATTTCTATTTTCTGATTATATTTTCTGGTAATATTTTCTGGTAATATTAAACCTAAAAAGGTAGCGATCGACCTGTAACCGGCAATTTTCTGGAGAAAGAGCGTAGAAGATAGCATTTGTTAAATTTGTTATTTAGTCTATAAGTTTTCTTAGTGTAAGGCCTTGAATATTTTGCCTGCCTGTATTATATAATATTTTTCCCGTATATTTTCTTTGATTGTATTTTCTATGATATTTCCTGTGAATATTTTCTAATTCTCTATTGAGTGAAACTGTATTAATTCCCGTTATATCTGAGACACGTTTGAAAATGATTTGATATTGTTAGTTTTTTTGATTCCCGTAAAAATACGGTGTACCGTTCCATAGTTCCCGACTTAATTCCCGTAAAAGTACGGTGTATCGTTTAATAAATTTTCTTTGGTAAATCATGGCAAATTAAAATAAACTGTTCAAATAAGTAAATATTAATTATCTTGTTTGATTAATTGGCAACCCACCCACTCTACCATCTAGTAATTGTATTCTGAGCTAATCGGCAAGTCCCGCCGTCAAATTATATAGTTTATATCATATTCTGTGACGTTGATACGTCTGGCGCCCAACTTCTGTCTTTTTAGTAGTTGCATTAGTTTACTTGACGCCGAAGTGCACGGCTATCGGGTGCACCCTTACCCTAAATCGAATAGCCGGTCGCATTGCGTACACTCTAGCTCCTACAGTTTCTGATCAATCGTTATCAAATTCAGCACATAGTTTCTTTATATAAATACGCTCTATTCGAACCTCAATCCTGAACAATATCTTTATTTTAACTATCTTTTTATTGCAAAAAAAGGACAAAAAAATTGTAAAAAATCATACTAAATTTTCACATTTCCCAAAAAAATACTAATTTTCGACTGTTTTGTGGGGAGTGAGGTTCAAATAGAAGAGACACTTATAAAAAAAGTAAATTTTCTTGAAAAATTGATTTCGGATGAAAATTGTGACCTCCAGGATGTACGCGAATTGCCCAACCGGATGGCGACTTACAATGCGCGGCAGCTGATACTTCTGTTATTTTTCGAGGAAAATGTTTGAAAATTTCAGAACATACTCTTGAATGTATGTATAAAATGACCCCAAGATAGTAATAAAATATATATATTCCTTATGTGTTGAAAAAATTCATAAAATTTACTAGAAATAAGCTGTCCTACACCTATTTCCCCCCTTAAAATTTGTACGCAATATTCTCGACATATTGTTCATTCAGAAAAAAATGAAAAAAAATTTTTTTCAACCCTCCCCCCCCCCCCCGCCCTTAAATTATTCAAATCAATTTTTATGAAAAATGAATTCATACATAGGTGGGCGAATCTCCGGAACCTTTAACTTTGATTAACATCCCGCGCGTCAATTTGCTTGAGGCTGCGACTGGGCCCTGATCGGTTTTCCCCAACTCACTTGGGGCCTAATCTCGAAGCCCAGTCGGGTCCCTGAAAGGGCGGTCACGCTTTTTCGACAAGGGCTTTAGAAAGTTACCAAGTTAGGGCCTTTGCAACCGCCTCATGTCCGCCATGTCGAATCCACATCCCCATGGTCAAGCCTTATCAGGGTCTAAATATAAACGTAGTATCGCGATGAGCTAGCGCCAGCAGAGTCCAAGCGTACCTATAACATTGCCATGAGCAAGCCTCTTCGGGGTCCAAACATAAAAATTGAATCGCGCCCGTGGGGACTCGAGCTCGATGAGAAAGAGCAGCCCAATTTTTTTCGCTCACATTTATTGGAACATATGGGGAAAAGTATTAGATAATTTCTGTAATTAAATGTTCTATTAATTTCTTAGATGATAAAATATTTTAATTATTGTTAAGTATTTGTAGGGTAAGCAGGAAATTAAGTAGTATTATATCTTCGATGTTACACTTTATTAAACGGTTAAGGGGAGGTACCTGAGTAGACGGCAAGAAAAACAGGTAAACTTCGGGAATTTTTATCTCAAAAACTAATGTTTCGACTGCATCCGGGTTTTTTTATTGGAAAATATGTAGATTGAGGTATCTTGAGGAATTTTTTCAAATTAATTCGTTGAGTGGAAGCGCCGTTCTTGTGGTCAGCGTCAGATGTGTTGTTCGTTGACATGGTTTGCGGTGCTAAGGATTCTGGGCAGTCAGTTGATCTGAAACATAAAAACTCGACGGATTCTTGAAATATAATATACAAAGGAGTCCGCCTCGTAGGGGTTTTTCATTTGATTGAACCATTGCCTTTTTATGCAACCAAAATCGTCGGAAATTGCGAACGAAAGACGAATTTTAAATTCAAACGGTCGCAATTCCGTCAAAAATGAAAATTTCAAAAAAATCCTACGAGGCGGACTCCTTTGTATATCATATTTCAAGAATCCGTCGAGTTTTCATGTTTCAGATCAACCGACTGCCCGGAATCCTTGGCACCGCAAACCATGTCAACGAACAACACGTCTGACGCTGACCACAACAACGGCGCTTCCACTCAGCGAATTAATTTGAAAAAATTCCTCAAGATACCTCAATGTACATATTTTCCAATAAAAGAAACCCGGATGCAGTCGAAACATTAGTTTTTGAGATAAAAATTCCCGAAGTTTACCTGTTTTTCTTGCCGTCTACTCAGGTACCTCCCCTTAAGGTATACCCAAAAAGCACCTCTGGTGCAAAAACCTTTCGCCAAGTACATTAATGCGACAGCCACCTACAAAAATATCATCAAATCAGATACTACTGCCAAGTACAATTCATTTTGATATACTATAACGAATGAAGAAACAAAAAAATTGAAATTAAAAAAAAAAATTTTGGAGTACGTGGTACTTGGCGGGCCCATGTTTATATTGCCATAAGAGCATTGACGTAGCTCAACTTGTGTTTTCTTGTGCATGTTTTAAAAAGGCCCGCCAAGTACCACTACCTCCAAAATTTTTTTTTTTAATTTCAATTTTTTTGTTTCTTCATTCGTTATAGTATATCAAAATGAATTGTACTTGGCAGTAGTATCTGATTTGATGATATTTTTGTAGGTGGCTGTCGCATTAATGTACTTGGCGAAAGGTTTTTGCACCAGAGGTGCTTTTTGGGGATATCAGTACTTTTTATGGAATTTCGCCTGAATATCTAATAATTGTACTCGCTCGCTACGCTCTCTCGATTAATTTTTCGGAGTTCCTCGCTCGCTGCACTCGCTCGGTTGTTTTGTACTATCCAAAATCCATCGATAAGCACATAGATATAACGTACATAAGCAGGAACGTTAATACTAACGAAAAAATGTTTCGGACGAATGCGATATGTACTTTTATAACGTTTACAAATTATTTCACTACAGTCATTCTACAAAACAAACCTACAACGTTTAACCCTACGTGCAGCCCTCCTCCTTTCTCATCCGGGCTTGAGACCGGCAATGGCGGAGTTACTTGCACGCAGGGTTATCGTTGTTACTCATCACAACATTATTCCGAAATTGGAATATTTGTATGTATGGGCTGTAATGAGAAATGAGTTTCTGGTCAGATTTTCAAAGGTCAGTTATCGTTAATGTATTATCGTTTCACAGCTATATCGTAAAACCCAAGAATACCCGAAACTCCATTGTATTAAAAATCTAACATGAAAACCTTTTTGCTTATTAAAGTCCATACATTACATCTGTTCCGTAATATTTGTTAGTGCAGTTAGGTCCTTTGCAAAAAGAATGTGTATGCATCCTTAGCATTTTTTATCCAGTTCTGCTTCGTAATTCGATGATCACGCAGAAGTTCTATCTCGTAGCATGCAAGTATAATATCCTGTTTCAATACTCTGACCACGATGAAACACAGCGCTATTGACCTTGTATTTTTTCGCGCAAAATACGGGCTTATCCGTAGGAACTGATTTAATACCGTAATTCGTTATCTTTGTAATGTGTCCATCCTGTACGGAAGTCAATGCTAGCTGTACAATTAAACAGTTACTTGCCGATGATACATCACTTTTCATGAATATATTTTTAGACTCACAATTTTGACAGAACAAATCTTCGACATTCTTCCAACGCGAAAAATTGTGATTGATAATTTCTGTTAGACTGTAAGCTCCTTTCTTGGTTGGGGGTAAAGCGAGTATCAGAATATAACCAGCTTCGATTGACTTACTGGTGAAACCACAATCGACGCAACGCCTCGTAGAGGTTAACTCATGTTTTATGACATTCCTCAAATCTTCGTATTTCCAAATGAGATTGATTAAAAATTCTGGCACATCTTGCTGAACGTTCAAAGTGAACTCTTTACCAGCAACTCTCCTTGCACGGAAAACATTGCCTGGTGATTGTAAATTGACGTAATTGTCAATCAAGATTTTCACGACGTCGTTTTTTTGTCGATTCAACCAACAATTTCTAATAGGTGTACAGTGAAATAAACACTGTATGGTAGCGTTGGCATAACACGAAACACCGTCTGTGTTCTGAAAACCTTTGACTCGCCATGTGTCGCTAGATATTTTTTTTTCCTCGATTGGTTCCTGACATGCAGACACATTTGTTGGCAAGGACCATTTGCGGTCTTGTACTTTTCGTGACCATATTTTTGAATCGGTCATCGGCATAAGGTCCGGTCGATATTGTTTTCTCAACCTATTGTACTCCAAAATAGCGAAATTATCTGCTACCACTGCATGCGGATCGTAATTAATCAAGTGGAGTCCTTCTAATGAAGTTACCCGCGAGAGGGCAACGTACACTTGTCCACTAGAAAATATAGAATTACCTGCATCGATTACGGCATTCTTCAAACTGAGGCCTTGGCTTTTATGGATTGTAATTCCATAACTGAGGCAAATTGGAAACTGTCTGCGAATAACGAAAGCCCCTTGCATTGCCTCAAACTCTACGTTTACGCGCTCTAGAACGTGTTCGACACCTGTCGCTAATACAACTCGTATTGCCTCAACATCAGTCTTGTCAATAGCTCGTGATACCGACGTGATTTTACCAATCGTACCATTCACCAGACCTAAAGTAACATCAATATTTCGTCTGATCATTATTCTTGCCCCAATTTTAACGGTAATTATTTCAGCGAGGCCCGCAGTTCGAGAACAATCCTCGTCTGCCATATCCAAAATTTTATGTACTTTCTTTTTCACATATGAGGGGCAGTCGACTGTATCATGAGCTATCAGTTCTATTTCGTCACTTCGTATCTCGCCCAACATAGCTTCATTGAGAACATCACATATCCTACATGTGGGAAGCAGACAAACTGCGTCGTTCGGTAGTTTATTTATGTATTCACATAGTTGACGTACCCTTTCACTGAAGGTGGAAGTTGTGAAGTTTGTGAAACTGACTTTCCTCGATGCTAGGATCTCTGTGTCTGAATCGGTAACTATTCCGAGGCGTATTCTTGACAGTATCTCGCGATAGGATTCATCGTTTTTTTGTCGCATGTTAATCGTTAATTCATCGTAACTGAATAATGTACTCCACAGGTCGACACTTCCCATTGCGCCCAGAAGTTTATTCGTGACTGCAGTTGATAGTTTGGTGAACGCAGCTTCTTCTCGAACAGGTGGGAGTTGTAACAAATCGCCGAATAGGAGAATATGTTTTTTACCGAACCAACCGTTTTCGTGATCGGTGGTATCAAATATTTCACTTAATCGGAGATGTATGTACATGAGTGTCACATTAGAAATCATCGAGACCTCGTCAATTATAATGAGCGCGACATTTCTGAGCTGTTCTCGAATGACTTTCAGAGCTGCGTCAGACAGTTGTTTGTATTTAGGAGTGCCCCCGTGTTCGACAGGCAGTTGAAACAACCTATGAATAGTCAAACCGTTGACATTGAATGCTGCTATTCCAGTCGGTGCTGTTACGGCAGTATCTTTACCAGTATGTTGCTTAACCCACCATACGAGTGCTTCGATAAGATGACTCTTACCGGTTCCACCTTCTCCGCTAACGTAGTGTCGTAAAATTCTATCGTTGGAACTCACGACAGCCGTGGTTGTATTAAATACTCGTCTTTGATCGATATTTAAATCCGCAATTTTTTGCGAACCGTTTACCGTGTCTACCTTTTTGACGTGTGCTTGAAATTCCTCCATTGCACCTTCTGCTTCGATTAGCCCACAACCTAATGGTACCGCATCCGAAATGTCGCTTTGTTGGGATTGAGCTGCTTCTGTCTCACGTTTTTCGATCACCTCCTTGATATGCTCAATACCTTTTTGTATTTCTGCAATGCGTTCGTGATACTGCAATGCATCTTCGAGCTCCAGTTGAACTGATCGGAAAGCTTCCGCATACGTATCACAGCCATTCCGAAGCTCGTTTGTATCTCTCCAAGCTTGGAAGAGTAACAGTAGCGAAAAATAATATCGTTCAGGCTGATTGTTCACATTATTTTTATAGTGATTAATGAGACACCCACGTTTTCTCTTTTTCAGGTACAATGATTTCCCGATTTTGTAATATTCAATATCTTGCGCTTTAGGTTCGACTTTAGTAACTTCGTACCATTTCACGAAGTCGTACAGGTTGGTTGAGTGCAATTCCTGTGGTCGAGCTGGATAATGTGTATCGACCACCGAATCACAAAAAATATCAGTAGAATCCGCATCTAGGGCTTCAATTTCTGTACGATTTTTGACTTTTCTGTTTCTTATTATATTCACATCTATCCATTTAATAGTTGTTTGTGGATCTGTGCCGTGCAACGGAATTCCTAATAAAGTATCAGCAGCCTCTAGCGCTCCACATTCTCTGTGACTCAACGTACGCTGAGCAAAACTCCACAGACGACTGCAGAGCGATTTTGTCGAACTGACCAGTGTTGCTATGTCTTTGTCAATGTTGCTTTTTTCACATTTTGACAGGTACTTTGTGACATACCACATGAGTATGGAGCTGAGCTCGCCAATAAACTGTATGTCCATATTGCCTTCCCAAGCACGAAGAATAGCTGGGTTATAGTCATTGATATCCACCTCATTCTGATTTCGAGGTACATCATATAGCCTACTTCTGGACTTCAGCTTCCGCCTGCCAGCAATTGAAACAGCCACATCTCTAATAACAATGTTATTCGTTACAGGACGAGGAAATCCGAATCGACATGTTTTAGTCAAACCACCATCTTTTTTTCGCTTACTTCGCAAGCAATAGGAATTGTGGTTGTGCCGTTGATGCGTATTCACTCGACGATATAGGTCAGGTGAAGCATATTTCGGCGGCATTCTGCAAGTTACATATTTCAGAATAAAACTTGCAATTTCTTCGTTCGAAGATTTCCCAATAACCGGAGCATCTTTGATCCAGATTAGTAGGTGGAAATGCTGCATTCCCCTACCTTGGTATTCGCGCCTCCAAAAATAATGAGTCACCTCTCCGATAGGGTTATCGGGAGAGCATATGAAATCGAGCATGGCGCGAGACTTGTTATCAATAAATCGAGATGCAGACACTGGGTCCGCTGCGACCAATTGACTCGGAGACATCTTAGCGGCAGCAGGGCCACCGACTTCGCGAAGGTATTCCGTCATGTCTGACCATAACCATTCACTTGGACTCAGAGTAAGGAACCATGTTGCTGGACCGTAATGATGTGTCATACAGGATACATCATTTCTTGGCCGACTCCAATATTGCTCCGTGTTGCGCAGTCTTGAAAATATTGCATTCAAATTCCCTTCCAATTCTTCCCTGGAAAGTTTTTCTAGATAACTCGCGGCAGTAAATCGTTCACTTGGATTGGTGATATTAAGTTTGTAGTATATCCCACTATTCAATTGCCGAACATTGGCGTCATTCAATAGATAGAACAGGTATTGCTGATCCAGCCGGTATGATGAATGCTTTGACAGAAGTCTTGATTTAATGAATTCGGCTTGCGTCAGATGCGTTGATCTGTTCTCGTTTTGTCCATTGCAACCATACGGATACAAATGCGGAAAGCATTGCAAATCCAGACTTTTGTGACGATTATCTAGTGGAACGTCTTGGATTTTCAACATTTGATAAAGATCTGTGATAGTTTGGTTAGGTCTCTTTTCATACATCGGATGTATAGTGAATTGTTGGTAAATTTCATCCGATTGAGACACTTGAGTCAATAATGCGCCCTTGTTTGCGTCCACTGTATTATCCTGGCATTTACGATTGTCATTGTCATTATTTCCGATTTGAATTGCGGAATCTATTGTATCAAGACCTTCGCGTTTCTTCAAATTGCCATCCTCATCATCATCGTCATCATGTAATTGGAATTCAATGTCCTTTATATTAGTTATCAAGGAGTCAGCCGTCGCTGGCATCTGAATTTCAGAATATTGAGGATTGTTCGCCTTAAGCCATATTAATGCGTCCCATACTTTATTTATATTTACCAGCTGCTCCCACACCAACTTAGATTTCGTTGGAATTCCGCGAACTAATATGTATAGCTCGTGATCGAGATTAATTGGATCTGTTGGTAGACAGATGTTCTTTAAAGTTTCCTCTATAGGTAAAGGCAAATGAAACGTCCTGCCTTTTACTTTTTGTACCATCTCTCTGTGGGGTAGGTTCTTGTTTGCTACGGTACCCATTCTTTGAACAGTTTGGAATGCTTTAGCTCTTTGGATTAAAATTCGTTCGTAATCATTCAACGATTGTATAATTTCCGGTACTGGTTCGGTAATGAGTTTATTCATAATGCACTTAGGTGGCATGGTGTTTTGTCTAAGTTTAGGAAGGCAATAGTTGCAAACATATTCGCAATCACCACCTATAGATTCCACATGTTCCATCAAATCCTTCCAAATTTTTGTTTTTATGGGTTTTTGTAATTTGACCACGCTTGTAACTTCTCTTTTGAAACAAATTTTTTCACAGGATACACAGACTAAACGGGGAATGTCTATTGAACGTTTTATTAAAGCATTGAATGCAGTTTTATACTTACACTGAAAAAAATTTATAGTTAACTCTACTATAAAACAACTATAAAATATAGTGCTCTCACGGACCTTGCATATTTTTTTGTTATAGTAACTACAAAAAATGTAGTAATTCTGACTATTATTTATGCCTAGTGGTACTATATTTGCAACGATAATCAAATAGTTAATTTGAATATGCACGGTTTTACTATTACATTTTGTTGTTGTAACTTATTTACTGTGACTGTCAAGCCGCAGTTACTAGTTCAAATAACAACATCAAATATTTGACACTACATTTGGAGGTTGGCACGCACTACTACGAGTGGTAAAACGAAGCATAATATATCATTGTGACGACTATTATTGTTGTTAGCTCCGCTATGAATGATGTATAATTTACAGTTCCGTACGCAAATTGAACTCCTTATACGGTTTAGTACAACATTATAATGTAGCTGCTATTAGCATGGTGTAGTAGTTATAGGAATCACCTGCAAAAGTGAGACTGATTATAGTGCATAGATTGATCGAATAACATACAGAAGTAGCACTGACAATTCGTCGAGGTACGTTTGGTAATAGTGCTTAGGTGTTGCAAATCTATGTAGTAGTTGTAGCAACAACTCACAAAGGTGAGACAGATTATAGTGCATAGCTGTATCAACTTACTTACAGAAGTAGTATTGACAATTCGGAAAAGTGAGGTTGGCAATAGTGCATAGTAGTTTCAAAACTATCCTAAAGATGTGGTAACAACTTGAGATAGTAGGTTTGGTTATGAGGTATAGCTATTTTGACTAGCGTACTGAAGTAGTACCGCCAATTCGTAATAGTCGTTGCCTGTAGTGCATATAGTTGTTCCAATTACAAAAAATAATTCTCAGGACTATACTAGCATGCATAAATGCGGATTTAGTTAGCTACAGGGCAGATTAAGAATACACATGTACAGTTGATTAGTGAACACTGTATTTTCAAAGAGCAATGTTGTATACACAATTGTTATACAATATGTATATTAAAAAAATATATCAATAAATCGCCATCACATGCAAAATGCAAGTGAGAATACTCTATAGAAATATCCATCTGTTACATGTGAGTGATCTGAAGATATTTGTACTTTTCATATAATATATGGGCAAATCCACAGAACTTTTAACCCCCAGCGAGGCGCGATAAAATTAAGAATATTTGTTAGGATAACATTGCTATGCACGTATAGGTTTTTATGCTAATTCTACATAGAATTAGACACGTATTTGCATATTTAAATCTACTGAAATATATATAGTAAAGTTGCAACAAGCTTTGAAAGATCAGAAAATGTCGAAATCGCATGCGAGGCAAGCGAAATTTGTTGAACTTTTAATGATATTCTACGAGCGCCCTTCCAGTTTTCATTTTAATTAAATGTGTTTCAGTTTCTCCTTCATACACTGAAACATCACCCGCTTTTCCTTAGATGTGCTCCTCTCACAAAAAAAATTATTTAACTACAAAAATGCGAGGATGAATTAATTTTTATTTTTTTTTCTGCAAAGTTAATTATTTTACACGTACGCCCTCTGATGTATCGATAAATGAGCAATGCTGACACATCTTTCATTGAAAGAGGCATCTTTTGCGAGGTGTCGCATAACTGTGCCATCAATGGTTTTCATGCAGTAACAATTCGAAAATGATCATCAGAAACGTAAACTGTGTATAAAATTCAGTTTTTACAACGGCACGTAAAAAATGTTTCTTGGTTTCACATTTTCATAATTGTAAACTACAGTTTGTCATATGTGTTAACTGAAAAAAATAGTGGCGTCAGAAATCTACGTATGAATCGAATATAAAGTCATCAATCCTAGAACGGCACACACACTTTAACCCTTTGAGGAGCAAATTTTTCTACTGAACAAATTTAGAAAATCATAGATGATTTGGAGGTTTCCGGGGTCGCTGATTACGATTCTGAATTCGAAATTACGAAATTCAAAATGGCGGATCCAATATGGCTACTGTAATGGGGCAACTTTGAGGTTTTCTGCGCAATTTACGAAAAAATGAGTACAAGAGGGTTTTCGGGATCGCTGATTACGATTCTGAAGTCGAAATTACGAAATTCAAAATGGTGGATCCAATATGGCCACTGTAATGGGCTAGCTTTGCAGTTTTTAGCGTAATTCATAAAAAACGAGTAGATGGGGGTTTTTGGAGTCGCTGATTACGATTTTGACGCCATACTGATCTTGATCGAGAATTCTGTGAGTCGTTTGGCTGTATATATTTTTTTCTCAAGATATCAGGACGCAATTGATGCGTAATGCGACGTTGGTCGGTTTTAAGCTTACGCCCCTGTCTGAAAATAGTTAACGAACGTGAACTATTTGTCTCATAAGTCGTGCGAAAACATACACCAAACCTGAGATCTGTGCTCGTAGAATAGAAAAAAAAGAAAAAAATCCAGCAAAGTTAAAAGTTCTGTGGATTTGCCCATATAACGATAATAGAATGATAATATTGAAACTCAGTTCCTCACATGGTGACTTAAACAGCTGCAGCTGGCGAATCGTTTTACACGTAATATAAGAGTAATTAAAATAACTTGAACTATCAAATGCAGCCTTGCAATAATATTCCCAAATAACCATCCGTTATATGAGTAATCTCAACACATTTGTACTTTTCATCTCTATATATAAAAGAATATAATATATAATCATAACAAAATATAAACTCTGAAGCTCAGTTCATCACATATAGTGACTTTAAACAGCTGCTGCTGGCGAATCGTTTTACACGTAATATAAGAGTAATTAAAATAACTTGAACTATCAAATGCAGCCTTGCAATAATATTCCCAAATAACCATCCGTTATATGAGTAATCTCAACACATTTGTACTTTTCATCTCTATATATAAAAGAATATAATATATAATCATAACAAAATATAAACTCTGAAGCTCAGTTCATCACATATAGTGACTTTAAACAGCTGCTGCTGGCGAATCGTTTTACACGTAATATAAGAGTAATTAAAATAACTTGAACTATCAAATGCAGGCTTGCAATAATATTCCCAAATAACCATCCGTTACATGAGTAATTTCAACACATTTGTACTATTCATATAATATATAACGATAATAGAATGATAATATTGAAACTCAGTTCCTCACATAGTGACTTAAACAGCTGCAGCTGGCGAATCGTTTTACACGTAATATAAGAGTAATTAAAATAACTTGAACTATCAAATGCAGCCTTGCAATAATATTCCCAAATAACCATCCGTTATATGAGTAATCTCAACACATTTGTACTTTTCATCTCTATATATAAAAGAATATAATATATAATCATAACAAAATATAAACTCTGAAGCTCAGTTCATCACATATAGTGACTTCAAACAGCTGCTGCTGGCGAATCGTTTTACACGTAATAATTAGAGTAATATAATAAAATAATTTGTATCAAATGCAGACTTGCAATAATATTCCCAAATAACTATCCGTTACATGAGTAATCCCAACACATTTGTATACTTTTTATATAATATATAATCATAATGAAATGATAATACTAAAGCTCAGTTCGTCAAATAGTGACTTCAAACAGCTGCTGCTGGTACAATCGTTTTGTAATAGGTATAATATAAGGGAAAACTTGAATTCAATGCTTCACAGACTCTACAAACAAATAGTTTGTTGGAATACTTATTGATTTTTACTCATTGTCAGTATAGGAACGAAAAAAATTATCAAGGAATACAGGAATTATACAACGTGGAATCTGCGAACAAATTCTTAGCGAACTTTCTGGTTCGTATCACATGTTGATCTGTATGAATGTTGTTAGGTAATGACATAATTAAAATGTAACAAATCTCATTTATGAACAAAATACAGCTTATAAATCATTGGATATGTATATACCAATGGATTTACGGATCACTGTCTGAATATCAAATAACTGCTTCTGAGAGTCAAGTGTTAGGAACCTTAAGGTATGAGTATCTTCCACCTTGAAAGCTTGTAAATGTTCATCGAGCAATTGTGTCGAAAATAGGCGTACGATAAGTGCGAAATTGTCTAGACTAGGTTGCAAGTTTGCAGTATTTGTTTTGTTACAGTAAATCTGTTCGACAGTGGCAAATACAGGGAATAATTCAATATCAATCAGCAGTACAGTTCCAGCCTTATAAGTATAGTTTTGTACATTGAGATATTTCACAGGCATGAATTCAAAAAACTTGTCGGGTAAGTTTTCTACGTTAGTGTATTGCAGAAGTTTTGTGGAAATGTGCATTGGTTTGAAAGAAAGCTTTCGGAAGAACGGATTACCTTGTAAAACAAGATTTGCAAATTGCAATTGATTTTTAATTGCGACGGTGCGGCATACATTTTTGCGACAAACAGACACATTAGCAGCACTTTTCAGTGGTCTATGATTTCCTTCAAAACGCATGCACCACAAATGTCGAATAGGTCCGAATTTACTCATGACACGAGGATAATGTAACAAGAAATGATGTTTTGGCTTCAAAGTTTTACCAAATAACGATACATAAATGCGGTGATGTTCTTCTATTAGATTGGTTAGCAAATCTACGGTGTCAGAACATACTGACGTTTGTAACGTTACATGCAGAATTTGTCTTAGCAATTGAAATAATTTCCAGTATTCATCGTCATCGGGAACCAAATCACCTATCATCAACCCAAGACACGACATGAAACATTTAACTTCAGCAGCAGACATTTTCAGAGTACCACTTTTTAAGTTATCCATCGATATTAATGGTGGCTGGTTAACTTTTGATCCGTACTTAAAATATTTTATTTTATGATTCAAAACTGA
This sequence comes from Rhogogaster chlorosoma, assembly GCA_944452935.1. NCBI lineage: Eukaryota > Metazoa > Arthropoda > Insecta > Hymenoptera > Tenthredinidae > Rhogogaster > Rhogogaster chlorosoma. The sequence continues at coordinate 9,244,491 of OX101803.1, read as the reverse complement.
GAGCGTGAAATATTTTTTGCTACATATGAAATGTTTCAGACAACCAGCTAATTCGCGTTTACAATTCCCCTCTAGCTCATCATGCATCGCATCAACTGCAGAATTTCCTGTACAGTGAAAGTTATTCAACGTGTTCCAGATGCACGGCTCTCTGATACCAGTTAGAGAAACATCATTTAATGCCAAGTCAGTCTCGTAATTGCTGATTGTTCTTAAAAGAGATTTGTCTTCTACGCACATCTGTTGTGTCATAGCTTTATCAGCTTTACAAAATCTGCAGAAGAATCGTGCGTTAAAACCCTGTGCATATCCGAGAGCACTGTTAAGCCCTAAATTATCACCAGTCATTGCAAATACTTGGAAACGGACAGTGAATTTTTTTCCATTCACATTTATATCAACGCCATTTGTTGAAAGCAAGTTTAGGTCGCGTATTACGTGTACATAGATGACGTTTTTATCAAAGGACTTAATATCATCAGTATGGCAAAGTTGTATTAAAAATATATTTGACAATTTAGCTGAATGTTCTGGTGGCAAACATGCAATGGTGCAATACAGACCGGAAAGTTTATAAATTCCAGCATGAGAACCGAGAGGATTCGCAGTTTCAAAGTCATCCTCATATAATAACAGTGGCAATATCATCGTATCTGAACTTGTGAAGCTCGATTTCCAGAATTCTGTTTGAATTATGTTCTTGACAATATGGTTACTAGTGCCAATTAAATGATTGTAATAATCGCGAATCGTGTTGAACACATTTGGAATTTCCAAAAATACTTTAAGTGTTTCACTGATAGGAACATATTGAGCAGTTGCCTTTTTATTTTGCAAGACGCCAGACTGACTACGGACTTCTATGTATCCTAAACCTATTTCCCGGGGTTCAATGTATACACCCTTCGATTTGAGTATGCACATTCGTTTGTGTTCCGTATTCACAGGGATCATTGAGTTTTGGATATTATCAAAACATTTAATTGCGATTTCTTTTGAAGTAGGCTCTTGTATGAGACTAATTATGAGTTGTTTTAATTTATCAATGTAACTATTATTAAGAAATTTGTGGATGTGCGTCACAATCCGTGACACTTGAATACGTGATATACTGGGATCGCCAGATAAGTCTGTTATAATTGATAAGATCGAAGTTAAATGTACATCATTTTCGTCAAGTGTGGTATTAAATTGGTTAAAATCTATATTTGAGTCAGTAGTAGGAACGTCTGGAAATGTGTTTGATAAAAGAGCTTTTTCAAAATCTAAACCTGTAGAATCTGGAGCAGATTGATCCTGTTTGTGAACCGTTTGTACATATTCACTATTTTTAGTATCATGCGTTGCAACATGACGACGAAAAGAGCGTATGCCAGAAAATGTACGAAGGCAAGTTGATTGTGTACATTTATAAATATTAGTAATATTCTGATAACGGTGTACAAACTTCACATGCAAAATCATATCTTTGACTGGAACCTTACTGGCGCAGATACTACATGCAATGAGCATAATGTATGATGAAACTTTGATGCACAGGGTGATAAGTCGCAATTCTCGCAGATTTTGATACCTCTACAATCCCTTTTCATGTGATTATTTAACAGTTACCATCCATAAATGTAAATGTTAATATAAGATTTGTTACATTTTAATGTGAAAGATACACTACAGTTCCACCACTCTCAACCTTGCATTGTAGTGATCATTTCGAAATTATGTCACTCCATAAAATTTCCACGTTATTGTAATTCTTGTTACTCTTGATCCGATACACATGCTTCTCTAAGAATGTCCACGGTTGTATCGATTGTGCATTATATTTTGCAGAAAGTGCATAATGTATTTTGAAGCACATATCAACTGCTGATAAAAGAGTGCTTGCAGCATACTTAACTTCATTGACAATCACATAAATGGCATCGAAGTTGGTTAGTGGTCCAACAGCAACGACGAGTGGCTGAAGCGTCAGTCCATACAAAAGTAGCTGCTCCTTGATCCTGTCAAGTTCTTGTTCCAAGTCTATCATTTCCTGTAATCAGAGTACCATAATTAAAATCGACAGTATCATAAAGCTGATAAAATATTTTTTGTGGACCTTCCTTCTGAGCAGATTTCATTCTAGTGTTCAATAGGGTATCACAATGACAAATTTGATGATATATTTTCAATGTCCTAATATATGAGAACTCAATTTATGAACGTGTAGGTTGATTTTCATGATAAATTGTAACAACTCACATTGATGTGCAAGATAAATCCATAGCCTTGCTCAAGTGCAGATGGCTTCCATTTTTTTTTATTGCCAGTTCTTACGTTTGCTGGTGCCAGTACGTGGGTTAGGGCTAATAACGCTGATGTTTCAGATAGTAGGTTTCCTGAAAAACAATATCAGGAAATAGAATGTCGAAATAATGCCATAAAACCAAAAATTTGATACATTATTCACTATGTCACGTGTAATGCTAGAATTGTGACCAATGCTTGTTCAATAGCTGGCGCAAGCTTGTTGAGTATTGACACATACCAACATCAAATGGAAGTCGTACTTTTCGTTCAGCAACAACACGCAGGATTTCAGGAGCTATTTCAGGCCAACATTTCATCAACAGGCCAACGTCACATATTTTAGATTTTTCAAAATCTTGAACCAACTGAAATACAATGGTTGCAATGAATCGAGAGATTCAAAATTTTTTTTGAATAATGTGTAATATTACCAATGAGGATCCTATTGGGGTGGCTAGTATGGGAAATCTCTCGTAGTACTCTGTGATATTGAATTTGTCAGCCATGCGAAAATTATAGGTTTGATCCCATAATTTTTTTACAGTAGCTTCGTCGTCTGGACTGACAGTGTTCAAATCCATATAATATCGGTCTTTTTCTGCCAAAACATCTTCAGAAAGAGGGTCTTCTGTAATGGTATCTTCTTTGCAAAGCAGATTCTTTTTCCTGATATATCGATTAATATTGCAGTATCGATGCCAGAGTTTTCCACCTGAGAGCCTTCCGTCAGACCCAGAAATATAGGGAACATAATAAATTCCTTTTTCTTCTCGAGTGAATACGGCAACGATTTCGTCAGCCCAGAATTCGAATACTTTCTGTCTTATCCTGAAAATACACAGGATAATTGGTGGTACAAATTAGTTTCAACAAGTAGAGACAATTTTTCTCAGGTTATGGAATATTTCGGATCTGCATTAATACAATCGAACTTCATACAAATTAAATTTCCAAACTCACAACAATTATACAACGTGGACAAACAAAGTTTCTGTTAAACTTACGTTAAATTCTGCTGCAATAGATGATCAATTATAGCTTCTGTCAAGTGCTTTCGATCTAGCGTAGAGAGCCTAGCTTGCTTCAACAATGGTTTCAGGATTGGGGATTTCTTTAATAGCGCTCTCAGTTTCTTAAAAATTGAATACACAAATTAATAAAAGTTTATTGGAGATGGCTTACAATGCAGGAGTTGAATTGCAGAAGTGAACAGACTTTCCTTGAAAATTTATAGGATATGGCTCTGACAAACAAGGAAGCCCAATAAAATTTATAAGTTATGGCCATCATTATCATCAAGTAAACCCAATAACATGTGAAAATTAAGACCTGCTGTAGGAATACATCAAATTATATAATTCATGACATACCTGTCCTGCAGATTGAAGGCGATTTGAAGTACTTGCCGAGCTGTCATGGTCTGAAGCTTCAGCGTTGAAACTAGGTACCTCACTCACGGTAGTACTTGTGGAGACATTACTAATAGTGTCAGATAGTAACTCATTATCAGAGACATGATGCTTGGAATTATTAAGCTGTGAATGATAAGAATGAAAGAAATTGAATAATGTTAGATGACCTATGAGACAATTCACAAGCATGCAGTAATTTTATTCTTTAAATTCGTTTGAATTTGATATAATTTTATTTTTCTTTTCGAGAATTTAATGGTCAATGTAGAAATGGACCCACATGAGTTTGTTTATTTAAGCGCAGTAGCATGACACATTAAATTACAAGCGTGTAAAAAATTAACCCATCAGCCAGTGTTACAACAAAATTACCAAAATATTTTGGTTGAACTTTCCTAAATGTATAACCAAATAATAGAAGACAAATAAAAGTCCCCGATACAATAGTTGAACTCAAAAAATTTAATAATTTTGGTGCATTGTTTTACCCGTCTATCATATGTTACCCCTTAATAAACTGTTCATATTTGTTTTCGATTTAACCATTAAATTGATGCCTTTTTCTGCACATCAATTATACGAGTGTTATTCGTTCTACGTCTTTTACGCAATCATAAGACCAATTGTTTTGACTTTAGTTTTAGCTTTAGGTTTAGTTTTTTTCTATTCGTGGACTGAATGATCTAAAAAATTCCCTGAATACTGGTGCAACTATTCAGACAGGGTCTTAGAGAAATATCATTTACCTCTGCAGACTCTTGGCGGAGGGATAGGAGATGCTGCTCTCGGCGGGAGCAAAAACGTGCTCTTGGCCCTACTTTTGGGATCAGTTTTTCGAGATCATGCATAGTTATCAAGAGCATCAACTGGTCATCAATTTCTTCGTCTATACCAAAAGCAAAATCTTTATTTAAAAAAAACTGAGTTGAGGCATCATAAAAAATAAAGTTTAAAATCACACTGAACTGAGCATAACTATTTCTGACAAAAGGGCGACAGCGTACTATCCAACTGCCACGTCACTTTTAATTTGAGATCGGTAAAATTAAGAAAATGATAATGGTACTATAAAACAAGAGGGGAAATGAATAGAAAAACATAGCAAACCCGATTGTATAATACATATACCCCGTACCACGAGAGAATACCCAGCAGTTATGCAGCTTCGAACGGTCTAAGAGCCGCGTGTGGGTAGTGGGGCTGGCAACTCAACGCCGGATCTAAATTATCGTACGCATGGGTCCCAAATATATTTGTCAAGCTAGGCTCAAAGGGGCTCAAAGACTGAGGGTCTGTTGTCGCTATAGCCAGGTCTGCTCAGCTGTACGACCCGTTTGGTGCGATGGAGTGGGTAAAATGGGCGGAGCGTTGGGCGGGATCTGACCGAACCGGACGAGTTCCGTTTCGATCTTTGGGTATTCTCTCGTAGAACGGTGTATAGGTGTTTTGAAGAAAAACAACGTTGGTACATGGTAGATACTTCGTATATAGAGATGAAAATGCAAACTGAAAAGCAATGCGGGCGGGCGGAGGTGGGAGGCCGCTAAGCGTAGTCATTTTACCCGGGTTCGCCTAGGTTCAATCTCGAAAATCAACTTGACTATATTATTTCAATCAGGATGGCTCTGATATCACTACTTCCAAATTTACAATCGGTATCTACCCATAAACGTTTTGTCTGGTTTAGGTATGGCAGTGTGACGTTAATCGTGACCACGCTTCAGACGCTGTATCAATCTTGAATAGTTATTCACAGTACTGCTGTATTCTGACGAGAAACTATGTTTTCGCAATTATAAAAAAAAAAATTGATAAAATCGTTTCAGATTCAATTATAATAAAGGAATTCCATTGGCAGCAAACTAAACACGTTCACGTACGATAATACACAAGCAACGCGACATCGGCCACGTTTTGAGAAGTAGACATTTGGTTAGATGTGCAAGAAAGCGTACTTACCCTTAAATATCTGGATATATTCTTCAAGATTCCATGCCCGAAGTAGGTCGTCCATTATTAGGTTTATAATATATAAGATGCTTATATCCACAGCCGATTCAGAAATGGACAGTTGCCAGAGATCACCAGCCCGCGTGCACCCGCTTGCGATCCGCCGGAAGAAGACAGAAACGTGCTGCTTCATGCTTGGGCGGAAGTCGGAGACGGCGGAAGTGAACGAAAATGCGGACTCGCGAGGCATCATTGTAGGTCACGTGATGCGCAGTCGAGCAAAAAATTTGCACAGCGCAGGTCACGCGGAAATGGTCGACAGCAGAAATGAGCTTGAACACATTTCACGGAAGTGACGCACTAGGCAACGCCGAAAATTACAGACCCGCGGGGATGATGGTACGTCACGTGATGCGCAGCCGAGCAAAAGAATTCGCACAGCGCAGCTTTGCACATGACTCACCGGAAATAGGTCGAATAGTATCGGTGGCGTTATATGCGATTAATTATAAATTCGTGAATTCTATATGAAATCATCGTACCAGTTTTTTTTTCTAGGATTTATATGATGTTTGTATAAACTTAGATCAATGTTCAATCTACCTATACTGTGTTACACGAGAGAACAGCCAAAGATCAAAACAGAACTCGTCCGGTTCGGTCAGATCCCAGCCAACGCGCCGCCCATTTTACCCACTCCACCGCACTACACGGGTCTTACAGCTGAGCAGCCGCGGTTATAGCGACACGGCACCCTCAGCTTTGAGCCTCTTTGAGCCTAGCGTGCCAAATATATTCGGGGCCCATGCGTACGATAATTTAGATCCGGCGTTGAGTTGCCAGCCTCACTACTCCCACCCGGCTCTCAGGCCGTTCGAAGCTGCGTAACTGCTGGCTGTTGTCTCGTGGAACGCAGTATATTATTCTTATGCTGCAAAACTGTGTTTCAAGTGACTACAACCAAATAACATGCACGATTGCAGCCAAGCCTAACCTAAGTAATATGCAAGTGAAAGATTTACTGGACCGTTTTACGGAAAAACTGTCGGCGAACTATCTCAGATAACTTGTACATTACAGATGTTATGTATATCTCTCATGACGTATGAAAGTTAAGTTAACGTTAACTTTGACGCTCCGTATATGAAAAGAGGATATACATGTATTTCTTATAATTACAACTATTCTGATATTCGCCCGAAGTATAAATTCGTTCGCGTTACTCTTTCACGCTAGTTCTCCCAACTATAAGTTATGACGTTGGCGTTCCGAATGAAAAGGAAATACATCTATTCTTCATAACTGCGACAACTATTCTCATAGTTGGCGGAACCAAAGTTTCGTTCGCGTTACTCTTTCACGCTAGTTCTCCCAACTATAAGTTATGACGTTGGCGTTCCGAATGAAAAGGAAATACATCTATTCTTCATAACTGCGACAACTATTCTCATAGTTGGCGGAACCAGAGTTTCGTTCGCGTTACTCTTTCACGCTAGTTCTCCCAACTATAAGTTATGACGTTGGCGTTCCGAATGAAAAGGAAATACATCTATTCTTCATAACTGCGACAACTATTCTCATAGTTGACGGAACCAGAGTTTCGTTCGCGTTACTCTTTCACGCTAGTTCTCCCAACTATAAGTTATGACGTTGGCGTTCCGAATGAAAAGGAAATGCATCTATTCTTCATAACTGCGACAACTATTCTCATAGTTGGCGGAACCAAAGTTTCGTTCGCGTTACTCTTTCACGCTAGTTCTCCCAACTATAAGTTATGACGTTGGCGTTCCGAATGAAAAGGAAATACATCTATTCTTCATAACTGCGACAACTATTCTCATAGTTGACGGAACCAGAGTTTCGTTCGCGTTACTCTTTCACGCTAGTTCTCCCAACTATAAGTTATGACGTTGGCGTTCCGAATGAAAAGGAAATACATCTATTCTTCATAACTGCGACAACTATTCTCATAGTTGGCGGAACCAGAGTTTCGTTCGCGTTACTCTTTCACGCTAGTTCTGCCAACTATAAAATATGACGTTGACAATCATTGCGAAATTATCGTACATATAACTGTTCACATACATTCTGGATTCTATGTGTTGCGACAACTTTGCAATATTTGCACGACGCTCATAACATATGTTAGGTCTAACGCAATGCCATGTGTCAGGCCAACGATAAACTGATAGTCTCCATTACCAATGAAGAATATAATTATCATAACTAATTTATCTCACGATATTTTGAAAGTTAAAACAATCATTCAACTTTCCGGTTTTATAGTGGCTGAAACTATATTTTTAATTTCCTGTAACTACAGACGCCTCAACTATGTACTTTATAGTTGTTTTGAGCATAGCATTTTTTTCAGTGTATTTCTGATTTCTTCTTCAACCAAATTAATATCATGAACGATATTATTAGTGACGCTGTTAACGTTTTGCTGCACAAGTTGTGAAATTTCGTTTAGTTTCTGGAGATCACCGTCGTTTAGTGCCTTGTCGATAACGGAAATTTTCGCATAGTCATTCATCAATTTGTATACTAGCCTCTGTGTATACCGAACTGATGGAAAATGTGCAGCTAACATTTGCACAGGCAAGAAAATTGATTTGCAGGAGGCGTCACTCATATAACAAATTTGCGAATGGCCTAGCTTACAATTTGCGCGTCTAACAGTACATCCCAATGTAACTACAAATTTATGTATATTTTTCAACGTGCACGTGGATATAATACGAAGAAACTCAACGTATTTCACCAGTAATGTAACATCTTTCGTTTTACACATTTCGTTGCAAGACCAACTTTTGCATCTGCCTTTTACACTTTTATTCTGGTTTTTTTCAAACAATGGCAAAATGTTGGCAGCTTGCCCTTTTGAATTAATTGCAATTGGTTGTGAAAATTGCAGAAGCTCATACCCAGCTTCCGCGTAAAACGATTCAGCTGATGCGATGTGCTTTGAGGAACCACAAATAACGCTCAATTTATCTTCGATTTTTTTACTGGAACATTCGGCAACCTTGGTTAAATAGATTTCTGCTCTTTTCTTGACAGTTTGTAGAGTTCTCTTGATCGATTTTATTTTTGATTCTCTACCACGAATGCACCATTTGATTATCGATTCGGCTTTGATTATTCTATCGACTTCTGATTGCTCGTCAATCATTGGCGAAATTTTTTTTTATATATTTTTCCTTTGACTGTATTAATGCTATGGTATTCGTTTTTTGAATACGAGTATACTTAGCAAGAATCTTATTAGCGGCATCCCTGTTGAGCTTTGTTAACACGTTGTTTTCATGTAGTCTACTATATTGCGCACGTCTTCGACTACATATATCGTTACGGTTTGAATAATAAATGAGACGCTGAATAGTTCGCCGCTTTTCGGCATTTAATTTATAACATGTGCGCATTTGATTTCGCTTCTTGTCAGGGTTCAAATTGTAACGTTTGCGATCGTTAGCTCGATAAGATTCAGCATTCAAACGATAACGTTCGCGCTTTTTTCTTGAATTTGTTGTTTCTCATTAAAGTCTTGACCAAATTTAGTAGTTGTATTTACCTGAATGTGCTCGCTGCAGCTTAGCGGTTTGTGATTCGTAACGTTTGTTTCTGATTCTAATTTCGGATGCAGAGCTTCCTCTTGTTCTGTGTGCGCAACAAATTCAGTTAGATGTTTTTTAACCCCAAGGGTACGGGTTTTTTTTTTTTCTATTCGCTCCAAGTTTACATCTTCTACGATTTCCAACAATACTTTACGTTTACGAGAACGAGTATTTTTTTTTGTAACCATGCGCCGCGGTTTACGAAAATGAGGAAATTCTTCGATGACATTGTTTTCGAACAATTTCAATAAATGTGGACGCATAAGAAGAACGTCGTATGTTATTTTATCCGGTCTTTTCCCATTAATAACAGAGATTGCGAACGCGATAGCAAACACCCCACAATCTGAAAAGTTCGGTTGGTGTTGAACCGTTGGAAATTTTATAGGCTTGCTGTCAAACTGATAAAAAGGAAATAAATTCCTTAAATATATCTCGTGCGTTCGATACAGCCTTTTCGAATTGAATGAATCGTAAATGAATATCGATTTAGTATCATAATATGCGCATACCCAATGCTGCTCATCGCTATGTAGTATTTGGATATGCTTGTTATTAGGGAATACTGGCTCGATGGTACTTGGCATTTGTATTCGCCATGTTTCACGCGGTGAATATTCTGTACAGCTCTTTGGGAGATACGCAAATTGACTCATGTGAAGGTCAGTCAACCACCCACCCGATTCTGTAAGTATATGCTTAGATGTCTCGTCTAAAGTTTGGGGTGCATGACGCCTCTCTCGTCTTCGTAATTCCCTATCATTCACGCCAATTGATACATTCGCGGTAACCTTGCGCCCTTGACCTACCGCAGAACTCTCTGCTGTAACATTACATTGCTGACGTAATTCGTGGTTATCAAGAGCGGTATTTTGCTTCGGATCAGATACTTGCATTGCAGTAACGCGTGGGAAGTTTTGTATCTCGTTCTTATTGAATATCTGTAAAAGATGTTTTCGCATTAGCTGAACATCATAGATAATTTTGTCCGGCTGTTGCTCATTTATCAGTGAAATTGCAAATGCAATTGCAAATACTCCACAATCGGACGAGTTGGGCTGACGCTGAACCGTGGGAAACTGTACGGGATTTTTGTCGAATTCGTAAAATGGGAACAATCGTTTCAAATATATGTAATGATCTTCGTGGAGTACTTTCGAATTCAAGGAGTCGTATATGTAAATCGACTTAGTATCAAAGTAGGTGCACACCCAGTGCTCATCACCTTTTTCCTTACAACCGCTATACTCATCGCCGTTTTTCTCACCACCGCTATGCAAGATTTGAATATCCTTTACGGTCGGCGAAACAGGTACGATTGTATCTGGCAAATATTTCTTCCACGCCTCTTGAAGTGTGTAGTTGGAGTCACGGTTAACAAGTTGAGCAAAGTGATACATGTGCTCATCCCCTAACCAATCACCAGATTCGATAATCTCCACGAATCGCTGCGGTAGAGAGTTTGTATTTAGCTTCTCCATATTAGGCGCAAGGCTGCCGATCTGTATTAGGCGCAAAGCTGCCGTTCTGTTTCAGGCGCAAAGCTGCCGATCTGTTTCAGGCGCAAAGCTGCCGATTTATATCTGGCGCAAAGCTGCCGCTTTATGGCGCAAAGCTGCCTTTTTTGAATTGGAGGAAGCTGATTTGTTTTCTTACTAATATCTAACCTAAAAAACCTAACCTGACTTATACTTACCTGAATGTTGACAAAACCGTTGAACCTAATTATTAAATGATAATCCTAAACCTATGTATTAAATAATTTCCTTAACCTAATTATTAAATAATGTCCTGCGCCTATAGCCGTTGCCAATTTTTACGATTCTTTCGCTAATCAACAGTGATTCATGACAGCCGACAGATGATGATCGATGCGTGATCGTAAAAAAATATGACGCGCCACGGCTGCCTGTAAACGCTTGAACGGGTATTATCTGTGGAGTAACCCACGGGTTATTTAAACCTTCGGGTAACCCACGTTTATGCAACCGGGCATAACTAATGTAGATGCCAAAACAATATTGCTAGATGGTGCCTGCGGTGTACTGCCGACGAAGTGGATTGTGATCCCCCTGAATTGGACAACGTCGGAATAAGGTTGGCTATACAGTAAAGCCTCGTAGCACGACGCGACGTGCCGGAACACTACGAAGTATTACCATTGCCATTATATTACCATTATATTTATTTAATCTTTTACTGTACTAACATAATATATAACAATTAAATTAAACTTAGTTCAGTCATTTGTAGTTTTTTTTTTTTATTAACATATATAATACAAGTGAATTAAACTTTATTGAATAATTTGTTTATTAAATTCATCAGCGCGGATGATCTTTGTTAGGTTTGTGTCCCGCACCATGAAATTCATTCGCCATGTTGTAGAGTAATTGTATCAGATTTCTCTGCCGGCGCTGGCGGTTGGCCCATTGACGGGCGGCCCGTTGGTGGCGCCTAACAACGTCTCCTACGGAAACATTGAGAATCACATTATTCTGAAGATTATTCTAATATGACTAATATTTTTCTACATATGAAAAGAGAAATGGCTCATCAGCTGAAATAATGAAATGAGAAATAAAGGCGGTAATAATAAAATACATTTCCAACTTTGATTTGAATTACAATAGATAACGTTGTCAACTGTACCTTGAGGTTAGTTGGCCGGCTCGCCTCCGGCAGCCCCGCCAGCGTCGGCAGCCCCCGCCACCGCAACCTGGTGCTGCACTCCTGCAGGCACCTCGTTAGGTCTCACGTTTTCTATGGGATTGAAAGCATTGAATGGTTCGATTAATCAAATATATAGTTCAAATATGAAATTTGTTCTTCCATTTACATGAATAGTAACTGGTACCTAGTTCGTTCGTACAAGTTGAAATCATTTATGCATACTTTTATTTGGTCAAATATTGAAATGATAGACAGGGGAATTCTTTGTAAACGTTCAACTTTGAATACATAATATAATTGATGATTAAGATCGAATTTATAAGAAGTCTATGAGAGTATACAAGAATTGATTTCATACCAGGCACGTTTGGTTCCTCCTGGACCTCCATCGCCGCTGGTGGTTGGTTTTCGTTTCCGATCTGGCCCGCCATGATTGGTGCCAATTCTTCGTTTAAGTCTATGTCGAAGTCTAAGAGCTGCAGTTAAATGAATAAAAAGTAGAAAAATAAGCGCATGAAGTTTAAACGATTGTTCTAAATCAATAATATCCGTGCAAGATGGATAAATATCCTGTGGTAATAATTATACAAACTTACGCTGTCTGCAATTGACGGTGCCCGTGACGACATGGCGGTAATGAGTAATAAACAAACAATTATTTATCATTATCATTATTTCAGGTGATGAGCCATTTCTCTTTTCAACAATTACTCTACAACATGGCAAATGAATTTCATGGTGCGGGACACAAACCTAACAAAGATCATTCGCGCTGATGAATTTAATAAACAAATTATTCAATAAAGTTTAATTTACTTGTATTATATATGTTAATAAAAAAAAAAACTACAAATGACTGAACTAAGTTTAATTTAATTGTTATATATTATGTTAGTACAGTAAAAGATTAAATAAATATAATGGTAATATAATGGCAATGGTAATACTTCGTAGTGTTCCGGCACGTCGCGTCGTGCTACGAGGCTTTACTGTATAGCCAACCTTATTCCGACGTTGTCCAATTCAGGGGGATCACAATCCACTTCGTCGGCAGTACACCGCAGGCGCCATCTAGCAATATTGTTTCGGCATCTACATTAGTTACCAAAAGAAGCGTATAAATTGGCAACGGTTATAAGCACAGGGACATTATTTAATAATTAGGTTTACGAAATTATTTAATAAATAGGTTTAGGACATCATTTAATAATTAGGTTTAACGGTTTCGTCATCATTCAGCTAAGTTATTGCACCTATATGCTAAATTTACGTGATATATAATAAGAATGATATTTTGTATTAATATTATTTTATATTATATTGTATTGATATATTGGAATATTATTTTGTATTGATAATTGGTTTTTTTATTATTTCCTTCATTTGGATTCAAAAACCGACAACACGCGTCTGCTAGCGTTGCCGACGGTCTGTCTCTGCGATACTAGCGACAGCTGCATCGTGACTCTCGTACTTCCTTCTATATTAGGATTTGTGCATGCATATCAGAAATCTAGACTTCTATGTTTTATATACGCATAGGAATTGAGCAAATAAAACGCAAGTCTGAAGACGACCGGGATGAAGACGAAAATTTTGCGATGAGACGGGGTTTGGAAATCTGTCATTAATCATATCTCAGCTCTCCGGACACCGATTTAACCGATATAGGGCTCAAATGGAAGCTGTTCATGCCCACATTCTAGATTGAATTAGTTTCAATTCGTGTAATATAGCAGGGCGGAAGAAAACGAAGATACTAATTCGCGTTATAGGTTGGAGTAACTCTCGTTCAGGTAAATAAGGCTCGGCGCAACGCGCTCGTACAAAAAAATTTTTTTTTTTAATGTACTTGGCGCGAGGCTCTACCGAGCCTCTTGATAATAACCGACGAAAAATACACTGGAATACCTACACTAAAAAAAAAAAATTCGTTTGAAATGAAAACAAAAATTACCTATTTCGGCAATTACAGTTGTCACGAAACCAGAGCAACCTTTGACAGTGCAGGGTTTCGTTCGAGGAATATCAAGTCTTTCGTCTAGCCAGCAATTTGCCAGTTCTGAAGAAAAGGACGATGCTAGAATAGGTATAGCGTAAAAAGGCGTCTGTCCACTTTGGCAGCCTCTATTGCATGTCGAAACTTCCCGGATAGCTGGTACATTATTTAAAAGCAAAGAACACATTGCTAACGTGTCGGTCGTGCAATCTATTATGACACAATTATTGCCTTGTTCTGTTCTTTTGGAGGATGATCTTAGCAGTATTTGGGTTCGGAGATTGTATGTTTGACTGGTTATTCCGCCTTTATGAACCTTAATTACCATTTTAAAGAAGATGTTTTCATTTGCAGCGCTCTCTATTTTTTCCTCTACTGAAGGATAATCGAAACTAGCACATAGGAATATTTGAAAAATGCTATCGAAAGCACAGGTATTAGATAGTGAAACGGACTGATCTTTAATTATGACTGCATTTTTAGATATGTGCCCGTTAGTCAGAACCGGTATCTCATGAACTTTTTCATCGGTGATGAATTGGTTTTTTACAAAATCTTTGTTTAGATAGAGTGACGTCTTTTTTCTTTTATCTTTTGATGCCAAACCACCCCAATTTTCAATTTCTTGGCTGGAAGTTATTTCATTGATATCTTTCTGGGGCAAAGATTTGCATGTGACACAAATTCGCCGAGAACCATATCCTTCCTTATCATTGTCTAGAGGGACAGAACAACCGTCCATAAGGTGTACTGATGTTCCGCAAATCGTACATTTGTGGGCACCAGTTGGAACATTCCCATCGGCACACACTTGACATCGGTGGGGGAGCAGCAGTATTTCTGTGTTATCCGCTGTCAGCTGTTCAGAAGAAGCGTTAATCAGGGGTGGCAGCAATTCTGATTGTGACTCGGGCTGCAGTTTTGAATATTTCGCATCAGCTATGTTAATCTTCCCTTTGATATAATTTTCATGAATTGAAACGAATTCATCGACCCTTAGCGGCAGATTATAATTTTTAAGCAGTCGACTTTTTAAATCATTGAAATCTGATTCCACAGATGCACTGGAGGCTGGCACTCTGCCATATCCGAATTTTTCGCGTGAGACGCAAGACCACATAGGTAATTGTTTTAAATCGTTTAAAAGACGGTCAGCAAGCCTTGGTAAATAATGCGCGTTCACGCGATCGCCGTTCTCCATTCGAACCAATGTCTCAACTTCAGAATTAATTTGTTTGCCCCATTCGTGCCACCCATTTACGTGATATTCATCTATCTCTTCATCGACGTTAACTGGAAGAAGCATGAAGAAACTTGTAATCATTCTATCACAACTGATAGGAAATTACTGAATGATATCGTTCCAATATTTGTACCGGATATACGCATGCTCTTACAACATGATAAATAACTGCTATTTGCTACTTAAGATGATACAGTACTGTTAACATTGAATGTTGAATAAAAAATGTCTACGCGACCTAGGTATAAACTCGTATCTGCGAGCTCCGTTCTATAAAGTCTCAACTCGAAAAATCAAGATAAGTATAGCCGTGAGGAAAAGTCGCAAAAAAACAGATTTTGTAATCGTATCTCTTGAAACTTCTCATCGGTGATGTAAACTTCTGATGAGATGCATTGATAGAGTTATTCTTTCTCCGAATGTTTTAGGAAATCGACTTTTCTATCGAATAAAGATCAGGGAAATCAGGAGAAATAAACTGAAAAAATCAGAAGACTGATGTATTTGTCACGATGAAATTTAACAAAATAAATTATCCATTTCAATTCATCTCAGTTTGTGTAACTAATTTATCTATTTGGTTTTACAAGTTCATTTATCAATATAATAACGTATTAATTTATTTCATCAAATCTCATCATCGAAGTATACGTGATCTTTTTGATTTTTTAAGTTTGTTTCTCCTGAAACGATATGTGGTTTCAAATTAAATATGCACTTAATTGACATAAAGGTCGATTTCATAAACAATAAGAGAAAGTCAACATTGAATTTGTATCGATGACGATGAGATAAAATTTATATCACTGATTGCGGGTTCCAGAAGATACGATTATATAATCTGATTTTTAAACCGCGTACTGACTTGAGCGCCCGCACGAAAGTTTTTCATCTTCTTTTTTGCTTCTTGGGGTGAGGCGGACAAAAATAGATATACAGCTTTATGTTAATTCTGCAATTTTCCCTTAAGGGGGCATCTACACTTTTAAATAGATCAAAATTTTGAGGGAAAGATTGATATTTTATAGCGAATTTGAGAGTCTGCTCTAATCCAAAAAAATCATGAAGTTTGAGGAGAGCTTGACCTTCATTATTCATATTTAACACTTCGTCTGCAAAGGTTTTTTCCGCACCTCTCGTCTGCACACGTGGGTCTTTCGCGTCCGGCCATTAATTCACCCCCTTAATGCACTCAGAAAATTCTGAAAAAATTTACGCTACTTCTTTAACTATTCCTTTTGAAGTGCCAATTGTAAAATTTTTGAAAATTAAATTTTTTTACACATTTTTTGTTAAATATATGAAGAAATTTGTAAAAAAATCTTGATTTACAAAAAAAATTGTAACTCAGAGACTTCTAAAGATAGCGCAATTTTTCAAAATGGAAATTAAAGGTCAATAGTGTAGCTTTAAGAAAAAAAATAGTTTGTTTCATTTATCCATAGCTAAGTGCTTAAGTTTTGGACATGAAAACAGGCAATAAATTACGTACGATGCATATTGGTTTTCACACATTTTATTAGCAAAAAAATTTTTTTTTCTTTTTTCACAATGAAAAGTCCTTATAATTGCATATTATTATGATTCTCAACCTAACAGTGCATTGTAGTTGATAATTTTGTTGAGGCCGATCGCTGCTCCATTTTCAAAAATACTAAAAAAAAAATTCCAAATTTTTTTTTTAGGCATACTGACTAATGTCAAATGCCTTTGGCATACTACTGATGCCAAAAATACCATAAAACAAGAAAAAAAAATTTTCACGAACTCACCCGTTTACTACACGCCGTCTGCAAACCTGGGTCTTTCGTGTCCTCTGCAAAGTTCGTGTGCTCGTTACCACTACCTGGAAGGTACTAAAATTTTGAAACTTGGGCATTAGTTCCCCTTCCTATATAACTTTTTTTACAGATAAGGAGGACCCTCCGCCCTTCCCCTATTTTCCCGGTACAAACCAAAACTGTTTTCGCTCGGACACGAACGACCCAGGTTTGCAGACGAAGGGTTAACATTGAATATTACTTTGAGTCTCATATAAATAACGCTGAATATATAAAAATACAAAATTACTTGATTGTCGGAAAAAATCAGGAGCACCGTTGGACCGATTCTGGAATTTTTGGTCTTCGATTGTTCAGAACAAATGCCTCCATCAAATGAACATATATTCTTTTGATATTGCAAAAATTTCCTGATTCATTCGGTTTTTACTGAGATTTTCTGATTTTTCAACTTTGTTTTCTCTACTTTTTCTATTATCTCAAACAAAAATGGTCGTATCAAAAAGTTGTATGTGCACCTGATAAAGGCATCTCAGAATCGGCCCAACGGTGCTCCTGATTCTTTGCGACAACCAATTGTGTATTTTTATATATTCAGTGTCACTACTATTAGACTCAAAGTAATATTCAATGTTAAATATAGATAATGAGGATTAAACCCTCCTTAAACTAATGTCAATGATTTCTTTGTATTTGATCCGATACTCAAATCCGTGGTAAAATAGTAGATGTAATGAGGGGGTTCTGGATCATACTTCCTTACCGGCCGATCTGTGAGGGTAGGTTACCGGTCGTGTGGGGTAAGTTACCGACAGTCGGATGGTAACGATTGTCGATCTTTGTTACCGACAATCTGATGGTTGTGATTTGCCGTCGTTGTGATGGCGCCACTACCGATTCGCTGCCGATCTTTGGTTACCGACAATCTGATGGTTGTGATTTGCCGTCGTGCGATGGCGCCACTACCGAATCGCTGCCGATCTTTGGTTACCGATAGTCTGATGGTAACGATTCGGATGCATGAATTACCGATCTCCTGTTTGCTGACAATCGGATGGCTGCAATTTTCCGTCGTGCGATGGCGCCACTACCGATTCGCCTTCTGGGTGATGGTAACGATTACCGATCTTTTTTTCTGCATACCGACCGGTAAGGATTACCGATCTTCTATTTGCTAACAATCGGATGGCTGCAATTTTCCGTCGTGCGATGGCGCCACTACCGATTCGCCTTCTGGTCATGGTAACGATTACCGATGTTTTTTTCTGCATACCGACCGGTAAGGATTACCGATCTCCTGTTTGCTGACAATCGGATGGCTGCAATTTTCCGTCGTGCGATGGCGCCACTACCGATTCGCTTTCTGGATCATGGCAACGATTGCCGATCTTTTTTTTTTTTTTTTCACCCTTACCGACAATCCATCCAAGATGGTCGCTCCGAAATATTCGAATTCTCAACTTATACACGAATTATACTAGCTGAAATGCTTGAACAGTGACAAGGTGTTATATTATGCAAGCAATGAAGCGAATCATCTGATTATATGCACATGTTTTTATTAGAAATTTCACACGTCTAACCTATTCTAGAGTAATAATTTTCTTAAAATTAACTTAAACTATGTACATATATATAACCTATTCTAAGCCTTAAACTAACTAAAACTATGTACATATATATATATATAGATATATACTAGCTATAACTTATTCTAAATCTGAAAACTGACTCTATCCAATTATTTGCTCTATTGCTCTATTTATCTTAAACTATATTCACAAGATGGTTCACGCGTATCTGAAACATACAGGTATTGTTATATAGCTGAACGATATGTAATGAAAATAATATTAACTTACCGAACAATGCATCCGTGTCACTCCGAGTCATATTCATGGATATACCGCTGTTCTAGTGGAATGACTCTCAGGTCATATCCATGAATATGCTGCCGCTCGAGCGGGATCACCCTTGGCTGCGGCGGTATGTCGGGAGATGCCGATCTTGATGATGATGGCGAGCTCGGACTCGATCGAGAATCCTCCGATGAGACCGAATCAGGTGATGCTGCTCTATTTATGCGCACCGTCTCCGCATCTGAATCTCCTGCATCATCCTGCACGGAAGATGTGATGTCCGTGCACTGAACATCTGATGCATCGACGGTGGCGGTATGCATCGCCCAATTATCAATGACTTGATACTGCCTGGTGATGTTCTCAAGCATCTCAAAGTAGATGTTCGCTGTTTCGTCCACGAGACTCGCATTCACATGGTTGCTCCGCAAAATGTGCAACACCGCCTGAGCGTTTCGGAGGAATCGCGCCCTCAACTCGACCCTCCGCTGCAGCTGAACCGCCCGCCGGGTAACTCTTGCATTAGTCGGATTCATCTGGATTAATCACACATTCTTATGGTTAGAATCTGTTGAAATTTGAGTATTCAATTCTAACAACATACCTTTCTTTTTTTACGCGTTTATTCTTCTTATGTTTCTCCTTATTCTTCTTCTTCAAACTTTTCCTTCGATTCTAACAACTGTCACTATTCGATGATCTTTTCAAACTGAAAATTGGCTTCTTCTACTCAAACAGATTTGGTAGGGTTGGGGTGCATCCTATCGGTTGCATACCACCCTCCACCTCAAAATAAAATCAAACCTCACCAACCGGAGAACAGCTCACAAAGACCACACCTCAATCCATAAAAATAGGTGGGTCTTAACGAATCCGGCAATAAATATCATTCGGAAGTTTTTCACATCTTTTAGCCTCTCGAAAATGGTAGAGTTTTGCAAACACAAAGATTGCAATAATCAAAAGAACCAACCTCGACTCATAAAATAGGTCAGTCTCAAAGAATTGAGCAATAAATATCATTCAGAAGTTTTTTTTCGCATCCTTTCGCCTCTCGAAAATGGTAGAGTTTTGCTAACACACAAAGATTGAAATAATCAAAAGAACCAACCTTTGACTCAAAAAAAATCGGTCAGTCTGGAAGAATTGAGCAATAAATGTCATTCAGAAGTTTTTTTTTCACATCCTTTCGCTACTCGAAAATGCTAGAGTTTTGCTAACACAAAGATTACAATAGTCAAAAGATCCCACCTCGGCTCATAAAAATCGATAGGTCTCAAAGGATCGAACAATAGATATTCAGAAGTTTTTCATGCCCTTTCGCGGTTCGAAAACGCTAAAAGTTTGTAAACACAAATATTCTCGAGAACACCCAAATTTGTCTGCATTTTTTTTTTTTTTCTTTTCTTTTTTTCATACGGCTCCATCTGCACACCTGCGTGCATACCGATCCCACGCAATAAATTATCAGCTCAGTCTATTTCCAACTATGCTTGAGACCGCACACATAGCTATTAATATGGAGCTAATATTGGATCTACAAGGTTTTGGGCGATTTAATGATAAATTTGTAATAAAAGAGCTGGCTGCAATAAGCATTCGTGCGCATGAGGAATATCAGCAGGGTATCACACGCATCCTCTTCAAAGCACCATACTCCTGGGTGACTCTCTCACGAGAGTATAAAAATCTCAATTCGTGGCTAACATGGCGTCATCATGGAATACCCTGGACTGCGGGAGAAACGCCGTATAGGGATGTAGCGAAAACTGTGAGAAAAGTTGTACAAGATGCGAGCTGCATTTACGTGAAGGGATTTGAGAAGAAACGTTGGATTGAAGAAATCCTCAATGACGACTCGAAACCTGTGATTGATTTGGACGAGCTAGGGTGTCCGAATCTTCGAATACTACGATTGGAATCGCGTGTATTTCAATGGCTTGGAGACTGTCATGGCGATGTATCTGGAGGCTACCATTGTGCCTTCGAAAACGTTCAACGCTTGAAAAACTGGTATTTGGAGGAGGGCCATAAAAAACCCTCTCCATATGTCTCGAGGGCGGGGGATGATGGTTTAAAAGCCAAGAGCCCACACGGAGCTGCATTCGTACATCTTGACTTCTCGCCATTAACACATCTTCCTCGTATTTTCGAACCCGCAAACTCTTTCGAGCAAGGTAAGAATCCTACTACACGATAATTATATTCAACCGGAATATAAAAATTGATTTGGAATTATTCATTTGTGCAGATGGACTTCAGCAGCCTAAACAACACCAGCCGTATGGACAATGATGTAGAGATGAAGAAGATGTCGGAACTGGAGATTGGGCAAAAGTACGACATCACCAAACTAAGGCTTGTGAAAACGAAATTTGGCTGCAGAATCATCGCCACGATTGCTGATGAATACATAGTGTTCTTGCCCGCGAGAGTCGGAAAGGCTCTGGAGAATGAACCTACCCAGCTGGATCAGTTGAACAACGAAGCGAATCAGAAACGTCTGCAGATACTTTATCTTGGAGGACCATACAATAAATTTGAATTCTGTGGAAAAATCTAAACACACACACACACACACACACACACACACACACACATGTATAGATAGATATATATATATATATATATAAATGTAATGGGAATGGGTTAGGGTGAATAAATAACAATGAAATTACAATTACATTTATCTATTTATTGATCCTTTAGAATAAGCTTAATCTATAGTTCTCAAGCGCGCAAAATCCTTAAAATGTGGCCAATTTTTTGACGGTGCCGCTGATGGGATTGTATTCAACAATGCGATCATGTATAATCATACAGTAAGCTGAAGTACCTGCTGGAAATGCAAGACTAGTTTCGAATTCCAAACGAATATCAACCGGTCCACTCTTTAACGATTCATTTTGCTTAGAGCAGTCTATAGTTATGAGTGGAGCTCTCTCCAAAAAATCACTCTTTGATAAAAAAGGCTCAGATTCTTTATCGTAGTATGAAATTTGGAAGTTAGTATACATATTGTAGAGAATAGCGTATTGATTGTGAGCAATATCAAGATTCAAATTTCCATAGGGGTAGCACTGTGAGTTTAGGAACAGTTTCACATCTCTGATCATGCAATGATCGAATTGGCTGGCATCTTTCTTCGGATCGTTTCGTCGTGCGGTTTGGAATCCCAGTACGACGTGTCTTGGCTTCTCTAGCTGTGTCGATGTCTTGACAACCCACACGTGTCTCGTTGTTGCAGGCAGCATCGGGTACTCGTACATTTCCCACGAGCGAAAACTCAGAGATATAGCCGGATCTTTGGCGATATAGCTAAGCATCTTGATCTTTGCAGGATCCGACAGTCTGATGTACGGTAATAACCACTCAATTCTTTCGATCGAAATTTTGATTCCCTCCACGGTGGTTTGACATATGGCATTTAAATCATTGTTCGATCGCGTCAAAATCAACTCATGCTTCGCATTAACGATGATTCGATTATAATCCTCGGCAAACCCGAGTAAAAAATTCAGTGGTAAAACAATATCAAAGTATCCATCGGCGTTGGTTAGTTTATTATTATCCGTCAGCCAACCTGTGTTCTCCAGGAGATATTTTTGTCCCGGGGTGAATGATAAGTATCCCTTCATAATACTCGTGATGCCAACATTCTTATTCTGATCAATCTCGTGACCATTCAACTCGTAACGCATCTCGCCAAACATGTGACACACTGCCATATTGACCAATTCCGTGCTCGCGCTAACAGCGGTGCCATCCGATTTCGTGAGTCGACCGTAGATGTGGAGTGAGCTTTTGCTGGGTAATACACACGCGTCTTGATTCTGCACAGCTATGCGGATCTCATCGTTATTTTTGAAGGTAGACGCCGCATATGGTTGATGTGCATATATTTCATAGTGGGCAATCGACTCATCAAGAGTCACAGGTGTTTGGATTTTTATCATTTTCGTGATGGGAATATGCAGATATGGCAACGAATTCTTATTTTCCACCTCCACCAAATCGAAGTCGGAATCCTAGACTCTGGAGAAACTGAGCGTTCTGATGTGTCACTTGAATCGGAGCTGCTCGATGACTGATGATGCTTGGACATGTCATTGGTCTTTTATAACTACTACCAGATTTTCTTGTCCTCTCAAACACAATACCCATATTATTATCTCAAAGATTTCACATGTAACCGTATGGTCACAGTTTCACCACGAAAATTGATCAATTTCCCGTCTTGATCGACTATTCTTAATTGTATATCGCGTATTGTCCGTACGGTGATTGGATGGTAAATGACATTTGTCGGTACTTCCACGATCTTATATCCGGGTGGTACGGTTGGAAAAAATTGATGAATCGTATGTGCCCGATGCTCGTTTATAAACGCACCTGTAGTAATATTACACTCGACGCGCAAGGCGTTTACTTTGAGAATGCGAACGGGTAACTTGGATTTGTGGGTAATACCACCTTGAAGAACATTGGGGGTGAAACCGAGCAATCGACCGATGGAATCTTTTGGTCGAAAGTCTATCAGTTGATTACATCTAATTTCACTGAGCAGCTCATTGTTATTAGCTTTTAGACTAAGATTTATATCCTTAGTTAGTGCCCTCTTCAAATAATTCGAGATATCTTCAATTTCATAGCTCCCAGTGGGTATTGTAATTATTGTGTCTGGTTGTATATAAAACTTATTACACCCCTCATCTATATTGGGGATTGCGTTGAATGTCAAGAGCTCTATGAGTCCGAGAACATACGTCTTTGTTGGTGATAACTCGATAGGGGGAAAATATTGAGTCCTTAATACCGATGATTCTCCGGAGAGTGTCAACGTGAACGAATCAGCCATGACTAATATCGCATTGGCGTTACACATGCGCTTTATAGCTGTCCGCTGAGAAACTTGAGACACAAGTGTCCACAAATTATTGTGTTATATTCTTGATATCTCTTATGATTATATTTTACACTACCTACACCGAGATATTTCATAAGATCTCTAGGCGGTTGTAAATCGCCGAAACTATCGAAATAGACCGCATCGTTACCGTTTTTCGTGTATGCAACCCAATGCGTCCCCGGACCGTTTTTATCATCAAGATTTATGATGGCTGATTCACGCTTTCTTGGTCCTGAACTAGGTAAATCATTTCGCATAAAAACACCTCGAAAATGTGGAATTTTCATAGCTCTGGCATACTTGAGCAAATCGGCATCAGTGAGGGCTCGGTGTGGTAGCTTTATTAGTTTTTTGCTGGTTTCAAATACAATCCCATACCCTTCTTGTACGGTTTCAAGTATAATCCCTTTCCCAAAGCAATCGCCTCCATTGTCGCGTTGTGTCGCTTGAATTCTTGCAATTGCTGCTTGTTCGCCTTAGCCTCATTGACAGCCTTTGCTATACCTGCCGCACCACCAGCTAAAGCACCTGTGGCACTAAGGCCCGCAAAAATTGGTATAAGGAACGGTAATAAACCACCGATTTTCTTGGGAACAGGTAGAATACGAGGCACGTGCACTTTCCCTTTAGATGCGGCCGAACGGGCACCCGCCAACGCTGACTCAATAGCTCTGGGACCCGGTTTCATGGATTTCTTCGCCGCTTGTATAATAGCTTTGAGTGTCCTTTTCTTGTTCTTCAACGATGTTTGCGTCTTACTCCCCCTCATACCCATACCTAGTTTAGATTTTGCTTTCATGGTGTTGGTGACCGCCCAGGCGACAGCTTTTTCAGCTACACTTGCGTCTTTAGCCAAAACCCGATCCCAAGCCCTCTCGGCAAGCGCTTTATCGGCCTTATGGCGCTCCGCAAGATTATCGCGATTCTTGGAGTATGCAATATCGTGCTGCTTGCATGCAGCGTCTAAAGCATTGACACCTTGATCACCACGAGCCAACCTCTTCGCCAATTTTGTACCAGGCCCGCAGTACTGATAGCCAGGAACATGTAATTCGACGGGGAGATTGTTGATGATTTTATTTACTAATCCACAACCGCTCCTTTGTCTGCGTGTGTGTCCAACCATGGCTCGCCATGAACTAACACAAATTCTATAAAAGCGCATATTTTATACGTAAATATATTAGTTCACATTGCGACGTTTACCAAGCATCATGAAATTTCAAGATCAACCGATTAAACTACCCATTGCCAATTTCGATAAATTGGTTGAGCAAAAAAAGAAGACGGGGAAACGACACGGGGCCCTACTACCAAACAGTGTGAGGGCTGTCTTTTGCGGGCCTTCTAATTGCGGCAAAACTAATGCCCTTCTCACACTATTGACTCATGCTAATGGTCTACGGTTTGAGAATGTGTACGTCTACTCAAAATCCCTCAATCAGCCAAAGTATGAGTTTTTGAGGAAGTTGTTGGAACCGGTGAAGGGGCTGGGTTATTTTCCGTTTGATGAGCACAAGGAGGTTGTAGAGCCAAAAGATGCACATCCCAACTCGATTATGATTTTCGATGACGTGGCCTGTGAGAAGCAGGATAATATTAGAGCATATTTCTGCATGGGGCGGCACAGAGATGTCGATAGTTTTTATCTTTGTCAAACGTACGCTAGAATTCCGAAACATTTGGTGCGCGATAATGCGAACTTATTGGTTCTTTTCCGTCAAGATGAAATGAATTTGAAGCATATCTACGCTGATCATGTAAACACCGATATGACCTATCAACAATTTAAAGATTTATGCCTGGCGTGTTGGAATGATGATAGATATAGTTTTGTAACCATCGACAAAGATAGCGAGATTAACACTGGACGATATAGGAGAGGCTTTGACTGCTTTATAAGCCTGATCCATTAATAAATCGCATACAGTCACAACGCATCGATCGAACTAATAGCAGCAGTATGGAGAGCTCCAAGATACGTAAGCAAAACGATGTGTTGCGAGAAATAGCGAGGGCTAGCGATATCATTCGACGTAAGCACAAAATGATCAAAATGGGGAAAAACACCAGTGAGCAGGCCATTAATGAAATCTTCCAACCGCTGGTTACACCGCTGCATAAGTTGGTAGATTCATCGAAACAGCAGCAGCGACTACTAATGAAGCGAGAAGTTAAAACGGAGCCGGGTTCGATTAAGACGGAGAAAACAGAAGATTTTGCAAAAACAGAAGACTATGAAAACATTGATGCTAAAGAAGATGATGATGTTGATGATGATGATAATGATGCATATAAGAGTGCCCTTGATGCGAGCTTGGCAGCTAAAATCGCTATTGGCGATAATGCTACAGCTGTCGCTGCTATAAATGATGCGGATGATGTCCATGATGATGATGATGATGATGATAACAAGCAGGATTATGCGTTTGCAGCTGCCTCTACAAGCTCGCCAATACCGAAAAAAAAAGTTAAGGCGGCACGCTATTTAAGTATGTTCACCTCAACCAAACAATCCAAGAACTTGGACACGAAATATGGTGTTCGAAAATTGGTCGGTGGAATGAAGATCGGTGATTCGGATATCGTATTTGACGATGATCGGATATATGTAGGCAATAAGAGCTATGAGAACACACCGGGATTGCTCGAATTGTTATTCAAAAAGTCGCCCGATCCTACGATCGTGAATAAAAGCGATAAATTGAATTATATCAGAATCGTGAAAAGAACGAATGCGCATCGAAGATATTACAAAGCCGACAATAGTCCTCATTATGATAGAGAAAAAAGTTCAAAGTATAGAGATTATATTGGCCCGTACATTGATCTGTCGACGAAAACATCTGGACAAAGATCCGGGAAGGGTTTATTACCCACCCATAAAATTTCACGGGGACAAAGTATGGATTATGTTTATTGGAATGATCCTAATGAGCTCGTTGATCGTCTTCGGTTACTCATGGCATCTCAAACAGCCGGTAATACCAGCCATACCAATGAAATATCTTCTATTATTGAGGAGCTGCGTGAGGCGGGGATCATTTATTAGCATGAGATTAATCATAAGTTGATCAGTCGGTTATAGATCGTCGAACAATGAGCATAGACATATTCGGACGACAGCTAGCGAGCAACGGCTGCGGAAAAAGTATTATCCGTAGCCTTCCGGGTGTTGGATTCAAATTGACCGTAGATAAGCAGTACGATCTGGACGGCAAGCGGTTATGTAATGTCGCTGATCCACAGGGACCAAACGATGCTGTTTCTCTGAATGTTCTCAATAGATGTTTACAGGAGAGGCTCGATGAGCTCCATAGTGTTTTCATAAATGTAATTAATCCCATCAACGTCAAAATCGATCATAATGATAGACAAATTCGCGAACTTATAACACGCATTTCGGTTGATATTGCCCAATTGAGAAGCACGGTAGATTCATTGGAAAAAAACTTTCAGCGACACGTGATTGGTGTACGCTGATTCAAGGGTTGACGAGGTAAAAACGAATCGTGTGTACATCAAACCTCAAATATTCGAATAGTAAGCAGCAGCATGCAGAGGGCAATAGCGAACGAACTCCATAGATCTGCTCGACGTAATTATCAGCGACGTTATGTCGATATACGTGGTTTGGATGAGACCTGGCAAGCTGATCTTGTCGATATGTCCGCATACTCATCCGTCAACAAAAGCTCAAAATTTTTGCTCACGGTGATCGATATATTTTCAAAATTTGCGTGGGCCGTACCGATCAAGAGTAAAAATGCTAAAGACGTATCAGCTGCGATGGAATCTGTGCTAAATCTGGGCCGTGTGCCGAAGCATCTACACGTTGATCAGGGCAAGGAATTTTATAACAAAGAATTTAAAACTCTTATGAAACATCATGGGATCAACATGTACTCGACATTTAGCAACTTGAAAGCATCGATATGCGAACGCTTCAATCGTACACTGAAAAATAAAATGTGGAAACAATTCACACTTCAAGGTTCTCACAAGTGGCTTAGCATTCTACCAGATTTAATCGCATCGTATAATAACACCAAACATCGTACGATTAGAATGAAACCGAAGGATGTAACTACAGCTAATGAAAAACAGGTTTATCGGAGTGTGTACAAACCGCGTCAGATTAAAAGAAGCAAACGAAAACGCAAATTCAAGGTTGGCGATAAAGTTCGAATTAGCAAGTATAAAAATGTGTTCGAAAAGGGTTATACGCCGAATTGGACAACAGAAATATTCACAGTTAACGAGGTGAAAAATACCAACCCTCCAACTTACAAGCTCACCGACTACCTGAATCAACCCATCGAAGGCGGTTTTTATGAGGAGGAGCTCAGCAGGGTACAATATCCCGATGGCTATCTTGTAGAAAGAGTCTTGAGGAGGCGTGGTGATCAACTCTATGTAAAATGGTTGGGATTTGATAGTTCGCATAATAGTTGGGTAAATAAATCGGATATGTAATATAATTTTTATGAATAAATTTATTATTATCAACATATTTACATTTGTTTCTTCACTCCCCTCAATCTTAATGCTAATTTACATGATCATCATGGAAAAAGGGTTTTCACACACATATACGCACACTTTCTCACATTTTCTCACATTTTCTCACATTTTCTCACATTTTCTCACATTTTCTCACATTTTCTCACATTTTCTCACATTTTCTCACATTTTCTCACATTTTCTCACATTTACATGTAAAGTCAATGGGAAATTATTTTATTTTATTTCAGAAAATGTGAGAAAATGTGAGAAAATCTGAGAAAATCTGAGAAAATCTGAGAAAATCTGAGAAAATGTGGGAAAATGTAAGAAATTTACTAGTTTGCAGAATCTTGATATCCCCAGGGTAAAGTATCGGTTTTACCGGGTATCAATTTTCGTTTATCATCACACCAGCTTAGAGCTAACTTATTCTGTACAATAGTGCTAACTGTATGGCGATTACTTTTTATCATACACTGTTTCTCAACTAAATTTTGATTACCAAAGAGACATCGTTTGTAATCATCAAACGTGATGGATTTTAATGTGGAACCTTTCACACCCTTTGCCCGTTTCTTATCAGAATCGCCGCGAGTTCTGAATGTGTAGAGTTTCGCTCGCAGCCCGATAAATTCAGTCATGATTTTCCCATTATTTTCATCCTTCATTAAACCAAGACGTTTTTTATTCAACAAGGGGATACCGTAGGCATTATCAGGCGGGTAGTCTGATGTATCGAACATTGCCACAACATCACGTCTGATAATTTCGTAGATATTCGGTACTGTAAATTGATATATGAGACTATCGGTATCGGTATACATTAATTTTGCTTCACTACTTGAAAAATTATTTTTTACATAATCATAGTGGAAGTTGTATAGAAATATTTTCGAAAGATCTAGAATCGCTGCACCGATGTATATGGGTTTATTAAAATATACCTTGGTGCGATTTAGCTCAATAATCACCATATCTTCATCAAATATGGTGCAGCTATGAAATGTAGGTTTCGCAATGAGAGCACGCGCACCACCCCTCCCCTCCCATTCTGTGACTAGTTTTACGGTCTTATGGTTACGCACATTCTCCATGGTCTTGCCAAATACAGCGTTATTCATGAGCTTGTAGAAATTTTTCTCAAACTCATTTTTCGATTGTTTCCGCATATTTGTATTGAGATCGATATATGATTTTAACCATGGTGATTGTGCGAACCTTAGAATCCGATGCACTTTCACCAGCTTCAAACCAAATTTAATGCATTGTTTTAAATTACGATAGTGCAGAACATATTTTTCCTTGGGTAGTAGTGTTGTCGCAAGTTTTCTAATTTTACCGTCTGGCGGTATGAAATGCTCAGGACAGAGGGGTAAGTCCGCATGATGTTTATGAAGCTCTACGGGATAATGTAAATCTACCTCTAGAATATAACCGATTGATGCATCGTCCGGATGAGTCATTACATCAATGGTATCATTTTCCCACTCGAACGACCCACTCGGCAAATGCTCACTCATAGCTGCACCATAAAGATTGTTTACATCGAAATACATCAGATACGATTCTGCTTTGCTTGAATCAAAATCTTCACCCATAAATCTATTGTTTGCTCTAGCATAGCGATTCGAGCACTGTGCCACACCACCCCTTATACTTTTCTCAATGAATAATATCATTTCCGGATCGTCTAGAAGTTGAAGATTAATTTTGGTCTGCTTTAACATAGCATCGAAAGCAAGCCCCGGTGCGGTGTAATAATGCAAAGGATCCAAGTTATACGTTTTGAAGCAGCTATCACGGAAATTTTGAAATATATCGGCCAATAAAAGCACATCGGTTTTCAGATACAAATCGGAATACTCGCCCAACGTTTTCAAATTGAACTTGATCCAAACATCTTTTGCATGTTCATAATCAGCATCG
Source organism: Rhogogaster chlorosoma (assembly GCA_944452935.1). NCBI lineage: Eukaryota > Metazoa > Arthropoda > Insecta > Hymenoptera > Tenthredinidae > Rhogogaster > Rhogogaster chlorosoma. Next base: position 9,214,327 of record OX101803.1, on the reverse strand, counting down.
GTAATACCTGCGGCACTGAGTTTCGAATAGAAATCTTTTTTATCGGGTAATTTCGTTTCGTTGAGTTTTTCCCAAGAATCAATATACTCGTACGGAAAGACACCTTTACGAATCATCAAACTGAATTCATCCTGATCGCTGTAAAATTTCCGTGTTATTTTCTTATCAGCATCGTCGACGTACGATGCTAATTTCTCTATACTGCTAGCCATGAATCGGAGTGAATCTATGAATCTCAAACTAATCAGAGTACCATCGACCTTTTTTGTGAATGATATGTATTTTTCCTTATTGATGGGTAGCAACGAAATGTGACCGGGAAAAGTTGTAGCCAGAGATTTTATGATAAAGTGCGAATCGTAGCCCGATAAATTGTGAAAAACCACCGGAATCGTGTGCGACTCTTGAAAATTCAGATTGCATCGATTGTGTGCAGCCCCGCGATATTTACCCGTGAAATGACAGTGATCGCGACATTTCTTCTCCTCCGGTGAAAATGGCTTCTCACAGATGTAGCAATTTTTTGCGCGCATGTGACGATCGCGTTGCATCTGATTCAACGCTTCCATTGGAATTACATTTTTTATACGAGACTCTACTTTTACGGATAATTCACGGAGCTCCTCGATGAACCATTTAATGCAATCAGATCCGCGGTGGCTCTTGTATTCCGATAATGCATCATCGTACACGCAATGTGTATAATACGCCGCACTATGCGGAATATGCTTTTGAGATTCTTTTACCCCAGGTTTCATCATGCATTCAAGATCGGCATACACGACAAACGGCACAGTGCCTTGATTTTTAAAATTGGAAAATCCCAACGTGTTCTCCTTGGGGAATTCCATTCGCACTTTATTTAACCGCATGCAATCATGTCTATGATTTTCATAGGCATTCCGTACGTTAAAGTGACACAAGCATCTATCACACAAATATTGTGCACATTTATGATTCGACAATTGCATGCTAACCAAACGTGAAAGATTCTTGATCCAAGTGAAGTGAAATCGTGGCTTGAAATTATCTAAATCGTTATCATCTAGTTCGCACCCACTTTCAACCATAAGCAGGTGGATTGTCTTCTTATCTGTTACATTTTTACTTAAATATAGCGGGGTAATTATACTATTATTCAACTTTTTGTCGCTTTGAAAAGTTTCCGATTCGATTCCATATACGTTAATGCTCAAATTGTTCAACTTCTCTAATTTTTCTACACTATGCAGGGTGGCGGGAAATTTGATACCTGTACAATCTAGCTCCGATATGTACCGTTGATAGCTGTGTGTTCTGGTTGCGTTGACGTCTATGGGGTGGAGAGCTGCGACAACGGACCACAGCAAACATCGATCATCGTCGTTCTGCACGTTGACCACCGCTTTCTTCCGTTGAATATCCTCAGGTAGCTGTGTGAATGTCGAGAGTCCACCACGAAAAGGCTCGTATCGGTTGATGCAGATCACAGCATTTATGATCTCAATCATACTCCAACCAGAATCTCGTTGTTCGAAATCCTCCACCATGGTTAGCAGAGGATTCGTTACATTATCAGTGAACCAAGTTTTCAGATCCGTCGACGGAAGAATCGTAGCGTTGCGTGTGTTGAAGTTCTTTACTTCCAGACTGATCTCATCGCTTTTTACGTTTTCAAATTTACACGAAACACCCACATTCACCTTGATACTTCCTTCTTCGCGCAGCACATTTTTCAAACGTTCCATCGTTACCACCCCAGCGTCAGTCAAAAATCTCGCCAAATCTTTATGTTGAAGATTTGTCACGGTTCCGGTGCGTATGCGACACTTGAAGGCGCTCTCCATGTCATCCCATCGAACACGGTTATGAATATCATCGCCAATATTACCCCCAACAATAGTCGCACGGTGTCGTTCAAATTTCACCACCAACGATTGAAGGAGTGAAATTATATGTTGTAATCGTTGTTTTTCACTCACACACAGTTGAGATTGCGTCAAAATATTGTTCAAGAATTTGATATTTTCTAGTGCAATGTCACGCCAGTGAATAAAAATATTTTCATTCGCCTGTTCTGGTGGTAGTGTACACAGTAACTTGTATGCATCTTCCATCATCTCAACGAGATTCATGTACATAGCGTTGTCCATTTTTTCTTCGTAGAATTTCACCGTCAAACTGACACCGTACGATTGCTCACACCCACCATAGGGTTGGGGGTTTTCTATATGCACGCACTCCCACCCCTCCACCGTTCAAATACCATGGAAATTCAAACGTTTGCAACCATTGGTCAAGGGTTTTGCACCCGGGAGGGTTGGCATCTTTGACACCTCCATACGAAAAAAAATATTGTCAGAGTTTGCCATTGACCAACCCTACCAATATTGGGGGCGTATTTCGGGTTTCTAGTTGGGTATAAAAGTGCGAGTTTGCTTTGAGTTTTACACAATCCGCAGCCAGACAAGAGGAAGAAATATTGAAAAACAAGGCTGAACAACCAATTTGAGGGACAAGAAGTAAGTATCGTTGTTCTTTGATATCATAGTCTACATGATTGGTATAGTTTGTAATTGATATTCCATATTACAGACATGGATCATGAAATAATAGACGCCGACAACTGGCAGGGTTGGGATGACGATGGGGACGATGACGGCTATGAGAGTTCAGATGAGGTTCGCTGGGTGAAAATTTTTTATGACGATGGCTCCCCGATGTGGATACAGTTGAGACCACGAGAGGAGGAGCCGGAGTTGGTGGAGGAGGACGAGGAGGAGGATTGGGGGAAGGAGGCTGATAATGAGCAAGAGAAGAAGACTGAGGAGGAGGAACAGGTGAATGAGGAGGAGGAGGAGGAGGAGGAGGGGGAGGGGGAGGGGGAGGGGGAGGAGGTGGAGCTGGGGGAAGAGAAAAAGGATATATGTACATAGTTTAAAGATTTAGAATAAGTTATAGCTAGTATATATCTATATATATATATATATATATTGTAACATTGCATGTTACAAACTGCTCCTCGCCCCTAAACGAGACCTTATTTAAGACGGGGGATCGCTGGTATGAATGAAGTATGAATGAATAAGATGACCCCGAGGTCCGAAATACTCCCGAGAGGCGACCGTGACCGACTTAGATAATGAAACCGATCATTTATTCTTTTGTTTTTTTTTACACTTTTCTCTGGCATGTGGGCACCGAGGCATTGTTTGTGGGAAGCGACGTGAGGACCACGATATACCACGACGAACGTCTGCGCCTCGATACGCCGAGGGCGTGAAATTCTACCAAGGCGCCACAGAAGCTCGGGAGATTAGCAAGTGCACGGCTAACTCCCCCCAACCAGTCGAGGAGGCGGGAGAGTGTCCCCGACACTCTACAACGAGGGAGGAAGGTGGTGGATGAGATTCCCGCCACCGAGAAGACTCAACAACCCGCATTCCTCGGCCAAGAAGAGCCAAAATCACCGTGGTGACCATTTGAATAATTCGCGCCAAGGATCGAGCGCTACCCCATGACGTCACAGCGTGGTCGATGCGATAATCGATAATTGCGGGACTAACGAGGTCCTTGCGCATCCGTACGACGCCGGTGGTCTCACTCTGCGTTCGACGAGCATTGAGAGCACGTGTGCAAACTTAGTCAGCCTTTAGCGTACCGAGTACCCTTGTTGTTTTTGCGTTCGAGCCTATTTTTCTTCTTGTAGTCATTTGAGTGTGTTTGGCGTGTGCCACGATCCCCGAGGGAAGAGCCTTGGTTGTCTTGAGTCCCCATGGATTTTGATCGAGAGGGAATCTTATTCCTCAGGTGGCTGGAGAACGGTAAGCGTTCAGCAATCTAACCCGTTGGGTAATTTGAATCCGGCAACGGCCTTCTGCCGCGTGCTTGTTCTCAGCCACGAGGCTATTTCACGAATTTGGGATCAAATTAAGCCGGATTCCGAGTGAAAGCCGTCACCAGTGTCCCTTGCCAGTATTTTAGAGTCTCAGTATCGCGTTAGTAGAGCCAATTATTGAGTAATTCTTGAATTAAGAGATTTCGTATTATTCGCCCACGAGGGCGAGTGAGACAGCCGGTCACTGTCGCGCTCCCTTCCCCCTGCGAGTAGACTTTGTACCGAGGCCGAGCCTCGCGTATTGTTTAGAAATTTTGAGCTTGGATAATAGATCGACGTTAGTCGGATTTGTAAATTGTTTTGTTGTTTAGTGCGCAGAGTTAGGTTAAGTTAGATTTAAGTGATTTAGCGAAATTGTTAAGGTTGAGCCGTCGGCAGAGAAATAATCTAAATTCTGGGCCGCGGAATTACATATTTTGTTAATTAGAATTAATTTCAGGCCGCAGGCCCGCCTAAGGCATTATTCTACCGATAGGTGATTTATTATCTGAATTTGTAATCGCTGTTAGTTGTTGTTGCATGGCTTGCGTCTAGTTTATTATTCTTCCGAGGACTTTATTTGACGAGTCATTTATTAATTTTCTTTTCGTTCTGTTATTGCCACCCTACGTGGGAGCGTTTATTTCGTTCTGTTTATTTGTAAGACTCGTCAAACGTGGCCAGGTCGCCTCTACACGACCTGTAATCAATTCATACCCGAGGGGAAGTACCCCCAGGCACAACATATTTTGTTATCTTTCTTTTTCAATTTTTTTTTTACTATTTTTCTTGAATAAACGCATGATTTGTCTATTATAATTTAATTACTCGAGTAATTACTTCATCTGCTAATCCCTCACTTTAATCCCGACCCCTCTCCGCGGTACTGCAGCTAGCCGCCGCATTTTCTATAGTAATCTAGGCCTTTTGTTTTTCTTGTCGCCAAATTTAGAGTCTCGTGGCGAAGTAGTCGCCTGGCGCCCAACTTTCAACATCATTATTTTTCTTGTAAAATTATTATTTATTTAACCCTCGGGGTTGCTCATTGTCGACTGAACTATCTCTCGGGATAGCTATCCGGTCTATTCCCGGGAGATATAAAGGGTTCACGTCACAAATTGGCGCCCAACGTGGGGCCTTCTAAGAAAAATTAACTTAACATTTTGGAATAATATTCTTTTGTCGCTTAGTAACGGCTTCACTGTTGCTAAGCCGAGAGGCGAGTCGGTCGTTTATTTTTCTTTATCTACCGGAGAGGGACTAGCGTTGTGTATATTCGAGTATGCTTTGTTTTGAAGCCGTGCGGCAATAAAATCTGCGTTTGAATTTTCAGTCGGTTATTCGTGGCTATTGTTGAGTTGCTAAAGCGAGTTTTTCGCGAATTGTTTATTTTTTCTTTCAGAGCCTTTGCCGCGAAAGAATATTGATAATTTTTTTTTGCGTTGCGATTTTTGGTTGTTGAAATATTTTTTTTTCTCTGCGTTCTCCCGATTAGGGGAGGGAAATTTGATTCCCGTGTGCAATAGCACGCATATAATTGCCCTGGGACACTGGTCACGACCACCTTAACTAGTGTTAAGTGCCGTTGGCAATAATAACTTGTATGCTCGCTTTTTGAATTTTTTTTTTGCCCTGATTTTTTTTTGTGGAATTGTTTTTTTTCGAATTGTTTTTTTTCAAGTGTTTTTTTTTTTTTTGTTGGTCATTTTTTTTTGTATCTCCTGTGCATGCTTGGTGGTGGATAGCCCATTCTAGGTGATATTATCGTGGTACCCGCTGTAAGTAAAGATACTGAGTATAAGCGGCACCCCACCCGAGGATCACCGGGGAATACATTATTAACTAATAAACAGCAAAGAGTTAGCTAGCTAGCTAGTATATTGTCTCCAATTTAAAATCAAACGGCAACCGCGGCGTATATTTGAATTCGGGTAATTTCTTTCTCTAAGCGACGGAGAAACACAGTCCCGAGCCGACGGACTTGTAGGTACCCCGCGCAGAGGGGAATGTTTACACTTCGGCGACGAGAATCGACTTCGCCGTAGTCAGTAATAATTTTGTTCGAGTTTTGAGTTTTGAATTTCGCGTTCGGCAGTGGTGCTCAGGCGTGGGTTCTGAGTGTCACATTTAGAGAACAGAGCAGTGGTTATCAACCTGCGGCGACTTCGACGAGTCAGGTCGTCGACCCGGCAGATTATCGAACAGCTGATATGTTCTAAGTAGAATCGTTTGAGTTTTGAGTTTAGCGTTCGCGTTCGAGTTCGAGTTTGAGTAAAAATTTCTTTTTGCATTTGGCGTTCGAGGTTGTGTGACCTGCAGTATTGCACTCGAGTGACGTCTGCACTCTTTTTGGTTCGAGTGCACTTCCGGGTGCGAATAAAATTTTTTTTTTGAGTTCGGTTTTGGCAACCAAATTTTCTTTTGGGTTTTTCGCGTTTAGAGGATCGTTGAGTTCAGTGTTGAAAACCAAAATTTTTTTTTTCTCTCGCGTTTAGAGGATTGGGCTTTTGAGTAAATTTTCAGTACTGTGTACATGATTTTCGCGTTTCGGGTGATTTACTTTGTAAACTGACGCGCGCATCGTACACGATCACAATCCTTCGTTGCTTTGGTTGAAATTTTTCGAAAATTCCAACCGCGCACACGTGTTTCGATAAACTTTGGTGGTGTCGACTGAGTCCGGTAGAGTAAATCGAAACATGGCGGCCGCGGATACCCCCTACGGCAGCATCCTCTGGGAATTAACCCGCGACGAGCTAGCGGAACTCCTGAGCACGCTAAATGCCAATTCAGAGGGCTCTCTAGTCGTACTACGGGACCGGTATCAACGGTGTTGGCGCCGTCTAGAAGGCGACGATCGAATTCCGTGGGAACCCGAAGATGAAAACATCTTCGGGCAAGGGGACACGACCAGGCAGAGTCCTAGTACGAGTCATCCCCCAAGTACATCCCTACACGTCGCGTTTGCAACAAGTTCAGAATCGCGTCCGGTTACGACGACAACGACTAGCATAGCCCAGTCGACCAGTACGACCACGACGTCGACGATGTACGGCACGAGGCCTACAGCATACGCGCCACGACCCACGGTAAGCCAGGTTCCAAATGAGCCTCGTAGAGCGCCCCAAATGTCCACGTTAGATAGAGCGTACGAGGCGCTGCAAGAAAGCCTCCGCGTGGAAACACCCGGGCGAATGCCACGCAGGTCCACCGCGAACCCTCGCGAGTTGGAGGAGTTCGGCCGGGAATACCGACAATGCCCTCCGGAGGAAAGCGCAGGTAGAGCCAGGGCGAGGGAACCGCGGGAAGTTGAGGAAGCGACGGCCGCGACAGATACCAGACGCGTAGACCCGATCCCGAGTCGAACATACAGTGCGTCAGATGAGGTATACCCCCAATTATGTAGTACATGTCGCGACGCTACGAGAGCAATCGAAGCATCGAGGGGTAGGCCGAGTAGTCACGTTCCGAGGGCAGAGCCTTGGCAGCCGGAAGAGCCGAGGAGAAACCGAAATAACTCCCCGGGAAATTTCGCGACGGATCACCCCAGTAACCACTGTAACAGACACCCGGGGGAGGAAAACTCTCGCGAAACAAGAGCAATCGAGTACCCAGTAGCGGCAATTGAGTACCCAGTAGAGGCCCACCCGCCCTCCCAGCGTGAAGCAGGCGCGGCAAAATCATGGATAGAACCGCCGCAGATGCGAGACGAGTCTCTGATCCGCGCCCGCGCAACATGTAGAGACCGAGCAAAAGAGATAATCGAAGCGTTGCGTAGATGGAATCTCAAGTTCAGTGGCGGAGGCGAGCAAAGTGCCGAGGACTTTTTGACCCGGCTAGACGAATGTAAAAGATTCACCCCGTTATCTGGTGCGGAAGTAGTACGGTCACTACCGATAATACTTACGGGTATCGCGTCCGAGTGGCTACGCATCGAGCGGGATAACTGGTCCAGCTACGAGGACTTCCAGCAGGCGTTCCGAAACTGGTATGGCGACGAGACAGTCGACAAACGGTTTAGACATCAGGCAACGAGGCGTACGCAGGGCGAACACGAGTCGGTAAGGGAATATATGACCTGCATCCGAGGACTATTGCACCGAATGTCACGCCCGTATACGGAAGAAGAACAATTAGATTTGGTCTTCGAAAATTTACGGCCGAACATTCGTGAGACGCTCGATCGCGACCGAATCAAAGACTTCAAGGAGTTAGCTCGGGTAGCCTCCGCGAGGGAGAAAAATTTAGAATTATCGCGCACGTACCGACCACCCCCACCTCCCGAGGATTCATTTATGGCTGAGCTCGCGTACAAGACGCGAGCCAAGCAAACGAGGAAAACTCCCGCACTCGCAGCGATCGAGGTGCAGGAGATACCTAAGGAACCCGCTAAAGCCGCGCCTACTCCGAAGCCGCGTCAGAAGAGTAGCTCAGGTCAAGGGGGGGGGAGGATGGCCTTGGAAAAGGCCATTAAAGAACAATTAGCGGCAATACAAAATTTAGAAAAGAAAATTGAGACAGTCACCGAGTCAAAACAGCCTCGACAGGCTATATTAAACGTCCCGGGACGCCCTACGCAGGCGAGAGTAGCCTCAGCGGAGGCTCACTCAAGAGCGCCAGCAGCTCCAAACACTACGCCACCTATGGATGGTGGACCGACGGTCATGTGTTTTAACTGCGAGCGTAGAGGGCATCTTTGGAGGGAGTGCCCGGCACCGAGGACTCGGTTTTGTTATTATTGTGGAAAAAAAGGAGAGATTTCGACCACATGTTCGCGTTGTAATGCGGGAAACGGACCAGGGCAGCCTCGAGCAGGGTCATCGAGCCACCCACAACAATAGATCCGGGCCCAAGTAATCCATCCGAGCAACATGCAATGTGTTTCCCCTTACAAACCCTAGAGTTGCAACCACGTTGGTTTTTAAACGTAAAAATCGGGGAATCAACCGTGCGAGCCTTAGTAGACACCGGGTCTTCCAGAAGTTTTCTAGGGGCTTCGGGTAGGAAAATCGCCGAAGAAAATGGTCGTTCGCTAGGTCAACCGGCCTTTGAACGAGTCATATTAGCGAACGGCGACACCGAAGCAGTTTTAGGAGAATTTATCCTACCTATAGAAGTACTGGGGGTAACACACGAGCTCGCGATCCGAATTCTTCCGTCTCTAGCAGGGGAATGCATCCTCGGAATGGATTTTATTAGAGTATTTGGGTTGGAAATGTATGGCGCGAATGATTCGTGGCGATTAACAGAGGGGCCAGAACTTACGAGTTCATTTTTGGAGCCAAATTCGGTGACCACGGGGTCAATTAACGCGTGCTACGGAATAGCAGAGCTAACGTCGGCGGAGAAAACGGCGATGGAAGAATTTTTAGAGCGGGAATTGCCTGCGGTTACAGGGCCGCTAGGACTTACTAACCTAGCCGAGCATACTTTAGATACGCAAGGGCATTCCCCGATTAAACAACGTTACTATTTAGTATCTCCAGTAGTGCAAGCCGCGATCCATGCCGAAGTCGATCGTATGTTAGCCGAGGGCGTAATCGAGCCTTCCCAAAGCGCGTGGTCGAGTCCTATTGTGATGGTCAAGAAACCGAATGGCTCGTATCGTTTTTGTTTAGATTTCCGTAAAGTGAACAGCGTCACTAAAAAGGATGCGTACCCGATCCCTTATATCAACGGGATATTAGATAAGTTGCGTGCCGCGAGGTATATTTCGACGATTGATCTGAGCCAGGCATATCATCAGATCCCCCTACACTCAGGTAGTCGCGAAGTTACTGCGTTCACTGCACCGGGACGAGGGTTGTTTCAGTTTACGAGAATGCCGTATGGACTCACCGGAGCCCCAGCCACGTTTCAGCGCCTAATCGACAAATTAATCACACCGGATATGGAACCGCATGTCTTCGCGTATTTAGATGACATTATCGTAGTGACGGACAATTTCGTGAAGCATATCGACTGGTTAAAAAGAGTATTTGACGAAATCGCGAAAGCCGGTTTAACGTTAAATCCAGATAAATGCGAATTTTGTAGAGACGAGGTTCGATATTTGGGGTTTAGAGTCAACAACGAGGGATTACAGATAGACCCCGATAAGATCGAACCAATTGTTAGTTATCCGGCACCCCGGAACTTGAAACAATTGCGACGGTTTTTAGGGATGGCCTCGTGGTACCGCCGGTTTATCCCAGCGTTCGCGAGCTCCTCGGAGCCATTAACGCGGCTATTACGTAAAGATAAACGGTGGGAATGGGAGGAAGCCCAACAGCAGGCTTTTGAAGAGTTAAAATCCGCGTTGACAACAGCCCCGGTATTATCGTGCCCTGATTTTAGAGTACCTTTCGTGGTTCAGACGGATGCCAGCGATTTTGGAATTGGCACCGTGCTGACCCAGACTGTCGATGACGTAGAAAGAGTCATTGCATACGCGAGCCGAACCTTGTCCGAGGCCGAGAGAAAATATTCGGTCACAGAAAAGGAGTGCCTCGCGGTTATTTGGGCAATAAAGAAATTTCGTGCTTACCTCGAGGGGTATCATTTTACGGTAATAACGGACCACAGTAGCCTTCGATGGTTACACAATTTGCATAATCCGACGGGTCGCTTAGCAAGATGGGCATTAGAGCTCTTAGAGTATGACTTCGAAGTCGTGCATAGGAAAGGAGCGATGCACCACGTACCTGATGCGTTATCGCGGATGTACGAAGACGAGGTCGCGGACCTCGCAGCTGAGCACCTAGCCGCGATTAATGAGGTGCAAGATCCGTGGTATTCTCGTAGAATACGCGAGGTCACGGAAGCACCAAAGAAGTATCGAGGTTGGTCCGTATTTGAGGGCCGTTTATACTATTTTAGACCGAATCCCCAGACAGATCCGGTGGTTGACGAACTCAACCCCTGGAAATTAGTATTGCCGGCCGAGCAGCGTACTCGAGCGTTCACCGAGTCACACGAAGACCCGCAAGCAGGTCATCTCGGGGTCGAAAAGACCTACGCGAGGGTACGAGAAGAATATTACTGGCCTGGCATGTTTCGAGATATCGTCGTAGCGGTGCGTAGGTGCCAACAATGCCAGCAGTGCAAAGTCGAGCAAGCACCGCCTGCGGGCTTATTAGGAGATCGTATCGTTAATCAGCCATGGACAGTAGTCGCGGCAGATGTAATGGGTCCGTTTCCGCGTAGTCGTGCCGGTTTTGAATACCTGTTGGTTTTTGAGGACCTTTTCACCAAATGGGTTGAATGCGCGCCGATGCGAAAGTCAAACGGGAAAAATATCATCGCTGCGTTCGAAGACCTAATTTTGTCAAGGTGGGGTACCCCCGAGGTATTTCTCACCGATAATGGAACCGAGTTCGCGAACAAAGCGATAGATGACATGTGCGCCGAGTACAACATAGTACACGCCCACGTACCCCCGTATCACGCGCAGGCGAACCCTGTAGAGAGGGTAAATCGAGTCCTTAAAACGATGATCACGGCGTACATCGGGAATGACCATAGAAATTGGGACATCCACCTGCACGAGTTCAGGTTCGCGTATAATTCCGCCGTGCATAGCTCGCTAAAAGTGAGCCCTGCGTTTCTGAACCTCGGTCGCGAACCACGGCCGCGAGTGCAACTCCGACGAGCGGAAGAAGGTCCTGCGAAGATTCCCGTGCCGTGTCCAGAAAAATGGGCCGAGAGAATGACACGACTCCAAGAGTTGCGAGACTTGGCCACGAGGCATTTACAGACTGCACGCACCCGGCAAGCGCACTATTATAATCGACGTCATCGGGACGGTCATTATAAAGTAGGCGATCGAGTATGGAACAGAAAGCGAGTTCTATCCTCTGCAGCTAATTTTATAGCGGCGAAACTAGCTCCGAAATTCGAGGGACCGTACACTGTGACTCAAGTCATATCGCCGGTCGTGTATGAACTCGAAGACGAGACAGGTAGAACTCTCGGCCGACACCATATTAAAGATTTTAAGCCGTACATTGCCCCCGAGGCCGACGTCGATCTGAGTGCATCCGAAGAGGAACACTCGTCCTCAGACGAAGCCTGAGGCAAGATTATTCGCGTGCGTTTCGGAAAATTTTTGTCGTTTGATTTTGATTTTGAGTTTGGCGATTCTATGATCGTTTTCTTTATATTTTTTTTTGCTTTTGCTATTGCGTTTTATGGTATGTTAGGGATGTTAGGATTTTAGGGTGTTAGTTTGCTTATTTCGGGTCAGTTAGACGAAGTTGTTTTTTTTTGCTGTTTTATTTTGAGTCTGCTGCGCCAACGATTTCGTAGATAAAAATTAGTTGGCAAAGAGCAGAGGGATAATTCATTACACTCCCCCCCACAGTCCGCGAGGGCGCGATACGCGACCCCGACATACGCGCGGCCTGCCGGGATCTGATGGCCAGCATGGACCAGGCCACCCAAGAACGTCGGGCAGCCGAAACTGGGAGGGACGCCGAAGCCCGAGAAGCTCAACGGTATGGGCGAGGAGTCAGTGACGGCGCTGTCGCGGAGTGTTCCGCCGCTGGGACTCACCCGAGTCGAGCAGAGGCCGACATACCGACAGCCGGCCGTATCCCCCCGTGGGAGATTCCCGGTAGACGACCACTTCTGAGTCCCGAAATGAGGGAATTACTTGGACTCCATCCGATCCCGGGGGCGATCTACGGCCTAGCCGGACCCCACCAACGAAGGCCCGCGACTTCGGCCCTGGTCACGCCACCCCCGACGCCGCCAGTCGAGTCACCACCGGCTGTGGTGCCCCGAGATCCTCGCTATGTGCCCGTGCCGCGATCCACCCTACCACCTAGTAGGGTCGACGACACCGAGAGATTGGCTCGAGCGGTCCAGGAGGCCGAACACCAAGCCCAAGAAGCCGAACGCATCGCCCGTGAGGCCAAGAAGAGAGCTACCGAGGCCCAGGCACAAGCCATTCTGGCCCAACATGCTCTAGAGGCTGAGGTCCGAGCGCAGAAAAACCGGGCCGACGCCGAAAGAAGTCGATTGGAGAAAGAGAGACGGGAGGCCGCGGCCGTCGCCTTCCACCGCGCCCAGAGCAACTGTTGGAATTGTGGGAGAGCCGGGCATCGGGCCCGATTCTGCGACCAACCTCGAAGGCCATTCTGCAATATCTGCTCTATGCCGGGACCCACGGCCGAAACTTGTCCCTGCCGCGACCAAAAGTGGCATTTAGCCTTGGCCCAACAACGGGAAGAAGCAAAGGCCCCGAAGGCCTCGAAGCCCAAGTCGTCCCGGGGGCCGAAAGAGGCAGAGTAGGGAGGAGTCACCCCGTGGTGACCGACGTCCACGATCAAGTTCCGATCAATGAAATATGCACTCTCGTTTACGTTTTTTTTTTTTCTTCGCTCGTTTTTTTTTTTTTTTTTCTTTTTCTTTTTCTTTTCTTGTTCCCGCGACCTTCTCGCTCAGGGGATAGAGGAACGCTCTGACCCATGATATCTTAGTTTAGGGAAAATTTGACCTTATATTTCGCGTGTTGTGTTATTCGGTGACCGCTAGGGGTCCGGATTGGACCCTCTGGTTAGAGCCCCGAGGGCTCGTGATTCGGGTATTGAAGCCCTGTGTTTAGTTTGTTTTAGTTCCTTGATGGCATTTTTTTTTGTGTTTCGTTTGTCGTTTACCTACCGAAGGGAAAGCCGGATTGGCACCCCCCCAAGTAGCCCGGTGGGCACACTGTTTGGGAATTGACGCCCTGTTTTTAGTTTGTTTTGTTTTGTTGGTTCGTAGTCTATTTTGTTTATTTTTTTTTTGTGATATTAATACCATTTTTGTTTTGCCGTTTCAGTTCCTTTAGTTTGGTTGGTTGGTTGGTTTAGTTTGTTTTTTTTTCTTTTTGTTGTGATATTTTTTTTTATTGTCAAAATTTAGAGATTTTCGAGTTTTGTTTGATTTTGCGGGGAGTCGAACCCTCTCCTAGTTTTTTTTTGTCTTTCTGCCTTCTGCAGGAGGAAAGTAGCGGGTGACGACTTAAAATAAATCGGGGGCTTTCGTAAAGATAATTTGTTATTCCTCCCCGGGGGAAAGTTTAGACTGATTAATTAAGACTGATTGAGTTAGTTTCAGCCAGCAGGCGAATAAAAATATGTAATTTTAAGACGCGGTGTGCGGCCGCCACTCGGAGTTCGGTCCATGGGTCAGTTTGGCTAGCGCTTCCGCCCCAGTGGTCCGTCTAAGGGGGGGGGAGTTGTAACATTGCATGTTACAAACTGCTCCTCGCCCCTAAACGAGACCTTATTTAAGACGGGGGATCGCTGGTATGAATGAAGTATGAATGAATAAGATGACCCCGAGGTCCGAAATACTCCCGAGAGGCGACCGTGACCGACTTAGATAATGAAACCGATCATTTATTCTTTTGTTTTTTTTTACACTTTTCTCTGGCATGTGGGCACCGAGGCATTGTTTGTGGGAAGCGACGTGAGGACCACGATATACCACGACGAACGTCTGCGCCTCGATACGCCGAGGGCGTGAAATTCTACCAAGGCGCCACAGAAGCTCGGGAGATTAGCAAGTGCACGGCTAACTCCCCCCAACCAGTCGAGGAGGCGGGAGAGTGTCCCCGACACTCTACAACGAGGGAGGAAGGTGGTGGATGAGATTCCCGCCACCGAGAAGACTCAACAACCCGCATTCCTCGGCCAAGAAGAGCCAAAATCACCGTGGTGACCATTTGAATAATTCGCGCCAAGGATCGAGCGCTACCCCATGACGTCACAGCGTGGTCGATGCGATAATCGATAATTGCGGGACTAACGAGGTCCTTGCGCATCCGTACGACGCCGGTGGTCTCACTCTGCGTTCGACGAGCATTGAGAGCACGTGTGCAAACTTAGTCAGCCTTTAGCGTACCGAGTACCCTTGTTGTTTTTGCGTTCGAGCCTATTTTTCTTCTTGTAGTCATTTGAGTGTGTTTGGCGTGTGCCACGATCCCCGAGGGAAGAGCCTTGGTTGTCTTGAGTCCCCATGGATTTTGATCGAGAGGGAATCTTATTCCTCAGGTGGCTGGAGAACGGTAAGCGTTCAGCAATCTAACCCGTTGGGTAATTTGAATCCGGCAACGGCCTTCTGCCGCGTGCTTGTTCTCAGCCACGAGGCTATTTCACGAATTTGGGATCAAATTAAGCCGGATTCCGAGTGAAAGCCGTCACCAGTGTCCCTTGCCAGTATTTTAGAGTCTCAGTATCGCGTTAGTAGAGCCAATTATTGAGTAATTCTTGAATTAAGAGATTTCGTATTATTCGCCCACGAGGGCGAGTGAGACAGCCGGTCACTGTCGCGCTCCCTTCCCCCTGCGAGTAGACTTTGTACCGAGGCCGAGCCTCGCGTATTGTTTAGAAATTTTGAGCTTGGATAATAGATCGACGTTAGTCGGATTTGTAAATTGTTTTGTTGTTTAGTGCGCAGAGTTAGGTTAAGTTAGATTTAAGTGATTTAGCGAAATTGTTAAGGTTGAGCCGTCGGCAGAGAAATAATCTAAATTCTGGGCCGCGGAATTACATATTTTGTTAATTAGAATTAATTTCAGGCCGCAGGCCCGCCTAAGGCATTATTCTACCGATAGGTGATTTATTATCTGAATTTGTAATCGCTGTTAGTTGTTGTTGCATGGCTTGCGTCTAGTTTATTATTCTTCCGAGGACTTTATTTGACGAGTCATTTATTAATTTTCTTTTCGTTCTGTTATTGCCACCCTACGTGGGAGCGTTTATTTCGTTCTGTTTATTTGTAAGACTCGTCAAACGTGGCCAGGTCGCCTCTACACGACCTGTAATCAATTCATACCCGAGGGGAAGTACCCCCAGGCACAACATATTTTGTTATCTTTCTTTTTCAATTTTTTTTTTACTATTTTTCTTGAATAAACGCATGATTTGTCTATTATAATTTAATTACTCGAGTAATTACTTCATCTGCTAATCCCTCACTTTAATCCCGACCCCTCTCCGCGGTACTGCAGCTAGCCGCCGCATTTTCTATAGTAATCTAGGCCTTTTGTTTTTCTTGTCGCCAAATTTAGAGTCTCGTGGCGAAGTAGTCGCCTGGCGCCCAACTTTCAACATCATTATTTTTCTTGTAAAATTATTATTTATTTAACCCTCGGGGTTGCTCATTGTCGACTGAACTATCTCTCGGGATAGCTATCCGGTCTATTCCCGGGAGATATAAAGGGTTCACGTCACAATATATATATATATATATATATATATGTACATAGTTTTAGTTAGTTTAAGGCTTAGAATAGGTTATATATATGTACATAGTTTAAGTTAATTTTAAGAAAATTATTACTCTAGAATAGGTTAGACGTGTGAAATTTCTAATAAAAACATGTGCATATAATCAGATGATTCGCTTCATTGCTTGCATAATATAACACCTTGTCACTGTTCAAGCATTTCAGCTAGTATAATTCGTGTATAAGTTGAGAATTCGAATATTTCGGAGCGACCATCTTGGATGGATTGTCGGTAAGGGTGAAAAAAAAAAAAAAAAGATCGGCAATCGTTGCCATGATCCAGAAAGCGAATCGGTAGTGGCGCCATCGCACGACGGAAAATTGCAGCCATCCGATTGTCAGCAAACAGGAGATCGGTAATCCTTACCGGTCGGTATGCAGAAAAAAACATCGGTAATCGTTACCATGACCAGAAGGCGAATCGGTAGTGGCGCCATCGCACGACGGAAAATTGCAGCCATCCGATTGTTAGCAAATAGAAGATCGGTAATCCTTACCGGTCGGTATGCAGAAAAAAAGATCGGTAATCGTTACCATCACCCAGAAGGCGAATCGGTAGTGGCGCCATCGCACGACGGAAAATTGCAGCCATCCGATTGTCAGCAAACAGGAGATCGGTAATTCATGCATCCGAATCGTTACCATCAGACTATCGGTAACCAAAGATCGGCAGCGATTCGGTAGTGGCGCCATCGCACGACGGCAAATCACAACCATCAGATTGTCGGTAACCAAAGATCGGCAGCGAATCGGTAGTGGCGCCATCACAACGACGGCAAATCACAACCATCAGATTGTCGGTAACAAAGATCGACAATCGTTACCATCCGACTGTCGGTAACTTACCCCACACGACCGGTAACCTACCCTCACAGATCGGCCGGTAAGGAAGTATGATCCAGAACCCCCTCATTACATCTACTTAAAATATCGATCTCTTCTTCAGAATTTTATTATACGAAGGAAAAAAACTCGCATGATACGACTTTCTATCAGAGATGTGATTTCCTGTTGTGGAAATGAGGCTTTTGAATGGATTTTTTTTTCTATATTTGAGTAGTTTTGAAAAAAATATTCAGGTCATATTTTTTCATTTTTCAATCGAACAAATATTAAAGTTGATACAACGGATTGAAAACTTTAACATTGTGACGTCACTCATGTTAAGATATATCTATAGGTATATTACGAAAACTGGAATATTCAATTACGTATAACTTTCGTAATTTTGATTTTTAACCAATAAAAAAAAATACGACCTAATTATTTTTTCGCACTCTACATTAACCGCATGTAAAAAAAAATTCCATTCAAAAGCCCACTTGACAGACCGTAAAACTTGGAAATAGTTGATCTATTGTTTTTATTTTAACTAACCACTTGCATCGCATTCTCCATCTCTATCAATATTCACATCTAGTATCGAGTTTTCATCAGTCAGAAAATCTCTCAGAATATCCTTATAAATTTCACAATGAGTTCTCTGCCCATTTCTCGAACAGCCTTCAGTTTCGCTTCTGCAGATTGTGAAGATGTACTTGATCAGCTTTCTGGCTTGCTCATCATCACACGCAAGAATTAACTGTCCAATTGACGCCAGATAAAATTTTTTTACTATGGGCCTTTCATCTTTCAAGAAACTTCCGTATGTCTTGATAATATGTGCTACGTCAATGCGAATATAGCATTGAGGCATAATGTCAAGTTGACAAGCATTAGCGTATTCGCAAATTGTTTTGTAGGGTGTGAATGTACGAATTACCGCCATCAATAATGCTTTCGAAGCATCACACACTACCTGCAAAAATTAATTTTTTATCAACTATTAGATATGTCGATGCATTAAGTTTTGAGATTTCATACATATGGGCGCATGGGATTTTAATTCAACATTGCAAAACATTCGGGAAATATCCGATAATTTTGAAGGTCTTCTTGGGTATTATAGCTGAAAATTGGTGCGATGAGAGAAAGCGATAAAGAAGGTACTTAGGATATGGATGAACGAATTAGCGAGATAGAGGCCTAGGATGAGTGACTTTCGGGATAAATGATTAGAAAAGCTCACACGGGATTCTTTTGTCTTTACTTAAAAATCTCGTGTTTTATTTAATTCTCGCGTTGAGATATAGATAGATAGATAGTTTATTATCATACCCATAGCAATGTTGGGCATCCCCATCAATGATGCAGCATATCACATAGCTTATGCTACACCATCAACGGGCAGAAGAACATAAAATAAGAGATAACAAAACAGAAAAAAGAGAAATAAAAATAAAATAAATAAATAAGTAGAGTAAGATAAAGAGGTAGCAGATATAGCAAGAGATAAGTAAGAAACACAGAGATAACAAATTAACTAAAATAAAAATGAAAG
The DNA here is from genome assembly GCA_944452935.1 of Rhogogaster chlorosoma. Classification (NCBI taxonomy): domain Eukaryota; kingdom Metazoa; phylum Arthropoda; class Insecta; order Hymenoptera; family Tenthredinidae; genus Rhogogaster; species Rhogogaster chlorosoma. The sequence goes on along the minus strand of OX101803.1, from coordinate 9,195,835 downwards.
AAATAAAGTAGAGTAGATAAATAAAATAAAATAAAGTAAAATAAAGTAGAGTAGCATAAGTAGAGTAATATAAGTAACAGTAGAGATAGCGGTAACGGATAGAAAAACGCATAAGTAGAGAAAATAACTTATATATAAATATATAAATATACAGATATTTGACCACGAGGTTGAACGATTTTATACAAGTTTCCCACGGGGAGACCTGAGACATACTGATCTATATGGACTTCGATCTATCGCAAGGTTTTTAGAAGCGCTGATCATGAATCTGAAGTCAGATTTGCGAAATTCAAATTTGGCTTATTCAATATGCCGGAAAACGAGTTTGAAAACAGGAAATACAAAGGCTGGCTCGAATTTTCAGCCCAAACTCGCTTGTTTTATTTGGTTTTCTCTCTTTATTTCAATTTTGAACTATTTTTTCTACATTAGTATGAATTTTCAATGAATTCTAGTTTTCGGACTTATAAAATCATGGCAAATTTAAAATGTTCTGCTTTTATAAGCGAGTCCCGCTTTTCAGGTCAAAGTGGCCACAGTTGAGTCGTGAATAAAATAGTATACGCAACGCAGCAGTACCTAGAGCCGATCATTCCTTCGGGTGATTACTGCCTTCGCTTCGCTCAGGTAGTAAAGCCACCCTCGGAAATATTTTTCGACTTTACTCACTTGTTGTATAATGTACTTGTTGTGTAATGTTATTTCCGACTCAACGGTGGCCAATTTATTAACCTGAAAAGTGTCACCTATGAACAAAAGGGAAGTATTTCAAATTTGCCATCATTTTATCAATCCAAAAACTAAAATTCATTGAAATTTTATATTAATATTGAAAGAAATGGTTCAATATTGAGAAAAAGAGAGAAAACTAAAAAACCGCATTTGCGGGAAATAAAGTAACTTCATTTCTCGCAAAGTATAAAAGGTAATATCATATGTTACTTTAGTCCCGTTTTTCAGGTCAATGAAGTGGCGATGACAGTTGGGTATAGGGAATGAAATATATAATACAGATGATTTGATGAATATTGCGATCAGAAATTAATTGAATAATCTATATGATTGATTTAATAACTTGAAAAATTATCTGAGTTATACTTTTGAGACGGTTTACATATCTGTGATGATGATAAGCAATTTTTTTGAATAAATAATTGAGAAGAAGAAAGAAAAAACTTGAAGCCCATTACTATATTAAGTGATGGCTGAATATGTTCATTATTAGTGCAATTAGTATGAAAAAAATATATTCTCAAGATTCTTGGTACACCTTATACCTCTTTAGGGGAGGGTACTCCAGTCTTAATCCAAGTCATTAGCCAATGTTGTATTGCCACAACGTCGTGCTCTTCCGATAACATTTGGCTCACAGGAAATTGTCCAGAACTTCCTCTCACGACTACTTCGTACAAAAAAATACTACCGGATAAGGAACCGTCGGCATGCTTTATTTTTCGTACAACTCCTCCCGTTGCATCGATAGTAACGTACGAATGATCGCGTTTACAGTATGTTCGGTATACATGATTCTGATGGTTGCTCCAATAGTGGACAAAGAAAGGGTTTCGGCCCGTCTTACGAATTACAAACTTCAAGTCGGAAAGTTGCGCCAAGGCCAGTGCTTGTACTGGGTCATTGTCACGGTATTGTAATCTTTTGTACTCGTGTACAGCTTGCGAGATTACTTTATTTGAGTATAAGGTACATGGCTCAGGATCTCCTTCTTTCATAATTTCAGCTGCCTTTCGCAACCGATATACATTCGCGAATGTATTTGTAGCGCATAATTCTTTGGCAACCTCCATTCTCTCGGGTTGATGGAGGTATCGTTTTCCGCAGTCTTTGTCGTCGCCAGGTGTGATTTCGCATATTACAGGAATCACCTCTTGGTCTGTGTTCTCGAGCTTTCCGAAAATACTGGCACCACATTTACATTTACCGCTAAAGGATCCATTGTGTAATGTCATGCACAGCTTGTGTTTCTTAAATTGAAAGCCACAAAATACTCGCTCTGCTATCAATTTATCAATAATTAATTTTTCCCATTCACCAGCTCTCCACACTGCGTCTCTCCGATGTTTAAGATAAGCACGGTTTTTCTCTCTCCTTTTGTAACATCTGTACTCTAATAAACCGTAGAATTCTTTTTTGCTCAAAAAAATTTTCACACACCTTGAATCAGTGTTCTCAGATATAGCGCTTGAGTCATCGGTGTCTGTCATAACACTAGACGTATGTCTTGCACTAATATCGCAACTAGTATCAGTAGCAGCCTTAATACCAGTAGTGATATTCGAATTGGTCACGTCGACCAGTATTCCAGATTCACTTAATAATCTATCTCGAATATTATTTCGGTTACAGGATACATAACTATATAAATTAGCTGGCGTCATATTTACTGCAGCAGATAAAGTTGACCATATTTTATCCAGCTTGGATGTTATTTTATTATCTTTCTTGATAATATCATTTTTGTAATTCAGTAATACGGATTGCACGTTTTTGTGATTAATGGTGGCAGGTCTTCCACGAGTAGGTGCCATTACTATGAAATATGAACAAAGGTACACTGATAATAAGTTAACCCGAATGTGTATAAATATGTTACCGTCCTGCAACGTTGGCACAATACTGAAGAGTAGAACAGGAACCTCCTGAGGATAGAAACTAAACTCACAAGACCAATGAATGAAAAGTGTTTGATAAAGACCGCAACCAATAATAAAACGCAAAATCTTCCGGAGGCGCTTTGTAACAAAGTAGTCATATTCGTCAGGATAATTCTGCGTAGTACTCCAGCTAAATTCGTTCTGTAATCGACTTCCGAGTCGAGCGGCTGATTTATTTATGTAAGTTGCATGAGATCTTCGCCCCCCCAGGGGTGGAGTGGTAAAACGTCAAAACTGCCCCTGAAATCGTTTTCCGCCGAAAACTTGTAAACGAAAGAAGATAAGAAAAATAGTTTCAAATGAAAGTTGTAGAGCGTAAAATTTTACATATCAACGTCCAATGATTTTTACCTATAATTCCAGTCATTCAGGTTTTACAGCGATGCGAAGATTGATGAAAATATTTCGACATCGGTTCCGTAAAGCACATAAAAAGCACATAACTCTGGCGCGTAGTAGTTTCATCTTCGCTAAAGTTTTACGGGGTGGAGGTGCGGAGCTCGGGACGGGGTGGTTTTCAAAAATATTTCGACATCGGTTTCGCAAAGCACATAAAGAGCACATAATTCTGACGCCTAGTAGTTTCATCTTCGCTGAAGTTTTACGGGGTGGGGGTGCAGAGCTCGGGACGGGGTGGTTTTCAAAAATATTTCGACATCGGTTTCGCAAAGCACATAAAAAACACATAATTCTGACGCCTAGTAGTTTCATCTTCGCTGAAGTTTTACGGGGTGGGGGTGCAGAGCTCGGGACGGGGTGGTTTTCAAAAATATTTCGACAATGGTTTCGCAAAGCACATAAAAAGCACAATATTTTGGCATGGACTTTTTTCTAGTTATCTTCGACCGTGTGAGGTGGGGGTGTTCCGTTGCATTCAACTCAGCACCCCCACCGGAAGTGCATGATTGTAGCTGTACGATTTGAGCACAAAATTTATGTATGGGGTACAAAAAGAGCACATAATTAGCACAAAATTTTCCTTTATCATAAATTGCGTTTTTGTTGAGTGGTGGTGCCAACTTGCCTGACCTGTGTTTCTTACTGTATACTTTACTGTACTCACTGTACTGTACTGTATACATAGGTAAGGGTTTCTTATTTCATCTGTATATCTATCTGATATGATATCGAGAAGTACCGTGTTTCATGATATTGGTTCTTAGTGAGCTATCCGTTTTCGGACTTGACACTGGGTAGCCACGTACACATACACACACATCCCAAAAATTGAATAACGCAAAAACCACCAATAACCGAACGAGCGTAGCGAGTGAGGAATAACGCAAAACCAAACGAGGGAGCGAGCGAAGCGAGCGAACGAGGACAATTAACAGCTTTTAATATTATATTTCTTGGATTCATGTGGAATTAATTTAGAAATTTTCTAGCGTTACGGTTACAGGGCGATTGACTTCTGCCTCGCGGGATCTAGTAGATAATAGAACGCTAGACGCGGTAGGAAATTCTTGATTCTATGTATACCTTCCACATCGAGAGTGGTCTACAATTTATGCAATTTATTCTCGATACGAGAATGATTGTACTTGATTAATCTAATTCTACAAAAAGTAGTTATATCCCCATAAAAAGCACCTCTGGTGCAAAAACCTTTCGCCTAGTTATATAAATGTGATAGTCACCCACAAAAAATACATTCTCATGCCAAGAAAACATTATACAGTTATTATTTTATAAAAAAATGATTTGAAATCAGATGCTATTGCCTAGTACCGATATCACGTTGACTTTTTTCGAATTGACAATTAGGCTTCTCATAAGACGGTACATATTGACAGTCTTCTTGAAAACAGAAAACATGAAAAAATTAAAAATAGAAAAAAAAAAAATTAAAAAAAATTTGGAGGTAGTGGTACTAGGCGGGCCTTTTCTAGATAAGTACAAGGAAACTGCGATTGAACCATGTCAATAATCCTAATATAGTGACACGAAATACTGGCCCGCCTAGTACCACGTACTCCAAATTTTTTTTAATTTTTTTTTTCTATTTTTAATTTTTTCATGTTTTCTGTTTTCAAGAAGACTGTCAATATGTACCGTCTTATGAGAAGCCTAATTGTCAATTCGAAAAAAGTCAACGTGATATCGGTACTAGGCAATAGCATCTGATTTCAAATCATTTTTTTATAGAATAATAACTGTATAATGTTTTCTTGGCATGAGAATGTATTTTTTGTGGGTGACTATCACATTTATATAACTAGGCGAAAGGTTTTTGCACCAGAGGTGCTTTTTATGGGGATTCGATTGATTATAAATACATATACAGGGTGATTCACTGCTACCGAGCCAAATTAAGTGGATAGGTTCCTTGGGTAATTCTAAAACAAAAGTTCCTCAGCGAAAACTTGAAAACTTGAAAAAAAAATTGATGAAAAAAAAAAAAAAACTTTTTCGTGGTTGACGTAGACGACAAAAAACTATGGCGCGGATGACCTGGTTGCGGAAAACTATGGAGCGGACGACCTGGGTTGGGATTCAAGGATCTCCGCTAACTCCGCTAACTCCGCTAACTCCGCTAACTCAGCGAAGGCCGTTGGTTGGCTAAGGAGCGGCCAATCGGCGCTCGTTTCGGGTAGTATAGTAAATACTGACGACGTACGATGGCGCTGTGGGCTCTGCCCGGCCACTAGTCGGACAAACGCGAGGCCTACCTACACTTGATATACCTGCGTGTGTACCACATGTATCACAAGGATAAACGGAATAAATGAAAAGAAAGAAACAGAACGAATCATCGAATTGAATTGAATCTTTCTTTTCATTTATTCGATTTATCCTTATGGTACATGTGATACACATGCATGTATATCCAGTGTAAGTGGGCCTCGCGTTTGTATGTACGACTAGCAGCCGGGCAGAGTCCACAGCGCCATCGTACGTCGTCAGTATTTACTATACTACCCGAAACGAGCACCGATTGGCCACTCCTCAGCCAACCAACGGCCTTCGCTGAGTTAGCGGAGTTAGCGGAGTTAGCGGAGTTAGCGGAGATCCTAGAATCCCAACCCTGGCTGTCAAAAACTATGGAGCGGAGGACCTAGACGGCCGAAAACTATGGCGCAAATGACCTAGTCCATGAAACTTATCTGGTGGTCGACGTAGACGGCTATAAAACTGTGGAGCAGATGAGCTGGCTGCCAAAAACTATGGAGCAATGGATAACAACGATATTTGATAACTCGGACACCGTTGATCTCTCGAATTGTTGGCTAAGGAATATTCGTCTTAGAATTCTTCAAGGAACCTACCCACTTAATTTGGCTCGGTAGCAGTGAATCACCCTGTATAGTTAGCTTACTAGTTATTTAATACATTACTCAGGTTTAAACCAAGAAAAGGATAGCTTCCTATAACTTCCGCCAAAGGCGTATACCGCGGAGCACCGCACAGAGCCACCATTTGGTCGCCCACTTTCTTTTATTTCTTTACACTTAACTAAACTGTCTCGCGGGATACCGCATCGAGTCGCTAATAGACTCTCGATTCTTTCATTTATTTTCTGTATTATTTTCCTTTACTCGTTCTTGCATTTATCCTAGATAGCCTAGCTAAACTATCCTTGACCTAAGCCAGGACCCTAGCCGACACTTGTAGATTTAGTTCTAGCATACCATAGACATCAAGTATTAGATAACGCTATTTTCTTGTGCGACCTATGTCTTCTGTTCAACTATTTTTTTTTTTTAATTTTCTTTTCTTTTATAGGCTGGAACCCATGCCTCCAGCAATCTGTAGTACTGAGGAATAAACTTTATATATTATTTAATAGAAACCCTGCTTTTTCTTCATTCATCAAGCCCTACCGGCAGGCCAAGCATCCGGCGGACGGGAACGAGACCCCCAGACCCGTTCGCCGTCTGCACCGGGTATCCTTGCACCCCACACTCCACCCGGTCTAGTCGGGACGTTACAACTTGAAGTCTGGTTCGAAAATGAGAATCTACCCCCCGTATTCATCATCGAGATCCGCGTCCCAAACCCAAAGTCTGGTTTGAACAAGAGAATTTACCCCCTGTATCCATTATCAAGATCTGTGTCCAAATGTTGAAGTTATCTTACAGGCCCCTTGCCTGTTCAAGTCTAGTTCTGCGATGACACTCTACTCCATGTATCCATCATCGAGATCTGCGTCCCAAACCTAAAGTCTGGTTCGAAAATGAGAATTTACCCCCTGTATCCATCATCGAGATCCGCGTCCGTAACCTGGTGAAGTCTGGTTGGAACAGGAGAATCTACCCTCTGTATCCATTATCAAGATCTGTGTCCAAATGTTGAAGTTATCTTACAGGCCCCTTGCCTGTTCAAGTCTAGTTCTGCGATGACACTCTACTCCATGTATCCATCATCGAGATCTGCGTCCCAAACCTAAAGTCTGGTTCGAAAATGAGAATTTACCCCCTGTATCCATCATCGAGATCCGCGTCCGAAACCTGGTGAAGTCTGGTTGGAACAGGAGAATCTACCCTCTGTATCCATTATCAAGATCTGTGTCCAAATGTTGAAGTTATCTTACAGGCCACTTGCCAGTTCAAGTCTAATTCTGCGATGAGAATCTATTCCATGCATCCATTATTAATATTTGTGTCCAAAGCTTCAAGTCCGGTTTTAAAATGAGAATCTACCCCATGTATCGATTATCAAGATGAGTAATGCGATGTACTTCATTAAATGTAATTTGCAAATAAAAAAATCAGTCATTGATATTCAGAAATTTCATATAGTTTTTTTCAGAAATAAAAAGTAGGAGGTATTTGTAAAGTGGGGTGAAATTATTTCAAGGACCCAGCTAGATTTATACCTTCAAAGTAGGTTCAATCAGAATCTAGACGGAAAGATAAAATTCAAGTAATGTATTACATTTGTTCGAAATAATCGAAATGTCTTGTCTTTAATATTCAATGAAGAAAAATTCGAATTATATAAAATATTTACTGAAATCTGAAACAAGCTAAATGGAAAATGCTTAATAGAAAAAGCAGTCTAATTAGTTGGAGCCGAGGCCACTTTTCAGCTTGAGTATGGTTCTACGACGAGAAACTATCCCACGTGTAGATTATCAAGATCTGCGTTCGCAGCTCGAAATCATCTTTGAGGCCACTTGCCTGTTCCAGTCTGATCCAACGATGGAAACTGTATGGATTCTCAAGAGCGTTGCTCTTAACGTAGAAACCCTGCTGCAACTTGTGTCCTACAAATTGTGGAAATTCGTTTTAGTAATATCGTCGAGGGATCGAAATATACCCATTAGACATAAATGGTAGAAGCATGGGTGATTAGTATACAAGTTGTGAAATAAGACGGATTGATAATAATTTGTCGAGTATGAAAATTAGAATAAATTTACACATTATGAACCTGTTTTTTTTTACTTAGTGTCATCGTTATAATTTTATACCTCATAAGATTATACTATCACCGGTTCGTTGCAGTGAATCGAAAAACAGTTTAAATCACTGCACTGGTTAACTATTTATTGGTTGGGAAAAGCTCCGGGCATTCGGCTCTCCGTAATATGCTAAACTATATAAAATATTCCACATCGAGTCTTGAATGCGGAACATCATGAGGGAAAAATTAATTTAATTTTAATCAATTATTAAAATTATTTGTGCTCTCACGAACTTAGAGGTTATGCAAATGCGGAATTACAGCGGCGGGAGGCTTCGTCATGGTTTGCCAAGCTCTCCTGTCGACTGCTTCGTCGGCCATGGGCACATAAAAAAGACCAGAAAAGCGAATCGTTCCCGGAAAAAAAGTTAGCCACTGGGCATCCATACATGAACATTACTGTACATGTGATGATCATTCAAGATTCTCTCAACAATGTACAGCGGGTCGTTGCAGCAGCAGAGCGTCAGGCCGCAGCAGCGGAGTTACAAGCTGCAGCGCTCGAGCGTATGGCGACAGCAGCAGAAGGGCTCGCTGAGGGGTTTGAAACTTCTTTAGAAGCGTTAGTAGCCTTGGTCAAATATATTGCACCTGGGATTTCCCCAACACGTTTTGAGGTACCCAGCTCGGCGCGTTTTTTTGAACGAGAAATAGCCTATGTAGCCCTAATCCTCAGTGTCCCTGTGTGGAAGAACTGAAAATCTTTAGCTTTATTCTCATACAATCAAAGAGAAAAGAATACACAGTTATTTACTTACTTGTCGAGCTTCTGTTGGATGATCGATGCTGTGCACTGACAACAAACGCCATGATCACTGCAGACGGCGGATGATGATCTCACGAATGATGCATGCCTCACGTAGGACGTTAACGATCCACAGGGATGTGATGTGGCCTGGTCACATCAAGGTTCTCACATGCAACCTTTTCCCCTGTCAGAACTATAACAGGCAGTTCTGGTGGTAGAGGCAAATGCGCGGCGATGCACGTATTGTGCAACATTGCACACGCATTTGTGATGCGTCCTGCCTTTCTGGGAGTGTAGTCCAGTACCCTGTGTCGCAGGAGATAGCGGAAGCGTCCTTTAGAGACATCGATGCAACGCTCCACCGCGCTGCGAGCTCTCACGTGGAAGTCGGTGAACCTGGCTTCTGAGGTTCCCTGCGCTGCGTTCAAAATTGGCGTCTGAAGCCATGATTGGTGTGGGTACCCCGAGTCACCTAGTAACCAACAGCGTTCGTTGTTGACCCAAATCTCCTCCATCAGCTCCTTGACCGCCGAGTTCCTCCAGATGAAGGAATCGTGGATGCTTCCAGGAAACCTCGCCAGGATGTTTACGATCTTGAGCTCTGAATCGCACACGATTTGCACATTTATGAAATGGAAATGCTTCCGATTCACGTATAGCTCCTCGTGCTCAATACGAGCTCCGATGGCAACGTGAGTGCCATCGACAAATCCCAACACTCCTGGCATGTGCGTAGAGATAAAGTTTCTGTAAGCAAATATCATTTTGTGAGTGTGACAAACTTTATAATATCTGTATATTATTTTCAGGCTGATACAGTACTGGCAACCGAGTGAATAATTTACGCACGGAGTAGTTGATTATTACATTTCTTGTTATTATATATTGTAACGTATCAGGCTGGCTCCGAGGAAGGATCGGCGCGCGCACACCCTTACGCGGTAGGCAACGACCGGCGTGACGTCAGATTCTAGTATAAATAGAGGACAGCTGACCAGCTTCGGCAGCATTTGTCGCCTGTCGGGGCATCTGGCTCATAATCACGTAAAATTTAGCAATTGTCGCCTGTCGGGGCATATTGGCTCACTATTAGATTGTTTTAAGCATTTATCGCCTGTCGGGATAACTTGACTCACTTAATTTTTGGCATAATCGTTTCAAGGCCATCTTGAAACGATTCCCTTTAGCGTCAGATAGAATTTTCGTAGAGTATCGCCTGTCGGGATATCTCGTACCTATTAAAAACTTAGCAAATCGCCTAACGCGGCATAATACCGAAATATTAGAATAATCGCCTGTCGGGATATTCGCAAAACTTAAAGAAATCAGAATTAGATACATTAGAGTCAAATTAGAAAAATTAGAATTAAAGAAATTAGAATTAGACTATTATTTTTGTATTTTATTTTTCTTTTCAAACAAAACATTGTTAAAATAAAACCAGAATTTTTGTAAACTTGAATTTTTACTCGATCAAACCAAAACAGTATAAAAACTGGGTTTAGGTGCACAGGTGTCTTCACTAGCAGTAAAGCGCTCGTGTTTGCCACTCTGAACACTCTCAACTCCAGCTTTTTCATTTCTTTTGCATAAAATCATAACATAAAATCTAGGAAATCGAATCTAGATGCACTGGCGTCTTCATTAGCCTTAACACGCTCATGTTTGCCGCTCAGAACATTCTCGATTTCGATAAACAGGATAAATTTCCTAATTTATTTCTGTTAGTAACAGATATTTTTTTCTGTTGAGCTACTGCTTTTGTCCCCCTAAGTGGCGATACAAGTTGGTAGCGAAGCTAGAGTTTGTCGCAACACTAAATAAATAAATAACCGCCTCGAACAACTAAAATCAATCAATGCAACAACACGCCCTGCTTTGAGATTTCAAAAAAACGTCTTATTTAATTCTATTAAATAATCCAAAAAGTTGCAATATATCTATTGTTTTATTATTGTATATTTTTGTTCCATTTCGTCTTAAAATGTTATAATTGTTTGCTTTTGATGGCTCCTATCGAAAAGAGCGTAACTCAGCAGTGTAGAAACTAAGAGCGTATCTCGACAGAGCAAATGAAATGAGCCCATCTCGGTAGTGCAGAAAAGAAGAGTGTATCTGGGCAAAGCAGGAAAGAAGAGCGTATCTCAGTAAAATCGGTTATAAATACTGGAGATACGCTGTTCTTCCCTGCTTTGCCCAGATACACTCTTCTTTTCTGCATTACCGAGATGGGCTCATTTTATTCGCTCTGCCGAGATACGCTCTTGTTTTCTGCACTGCTGAGTTACGCTTTTTTTAATAGGAGCCAACGATTTGTGTTTTATTATATTATATTGTAATTTTAGGAGTTACCTTTGAAAAGCAATGAGTCCTCGAGTGAAATAAATCGTTCCCAACAGCACAAATCAATGGATAAAAGCAGATTAAATGGATTTTGAAACGCACAAGTGTCCAGTTTATTATCTGGGACAAGACTGTTTATAAAAAGAGGGTCGTGTAACATCCAACATCGGATGTTTTATAAAAGATACTCGTTAGTTATTAGTGTGTTGTTTGGTACATGGGAGATTAGGTGGCAATGGAATTGATGGGATATAAGTTGAATATACGGGGTGGATACGCCCCTTGTAACACTGCCCCCCCCCCCCCCCCCCCCCGCCCCCGAAGGGATGAGGCAACCCGACTCTCAATTAAGTTGAACGTGTGTGTATGATCTGCTAGGGAGAGTGAGAGCTGTGGCTCGAAATTTTCGAAATCTTCCCTGAACTACCCGACATCTATCCTATGCCTCAAAGGAAACCACAGAAAACCTGTGAAAATGTCTAATTTAAACTGAACAATATATTATCAATAAAACAAGGGTAGGAATGAGTGAGGATAGGTGAACGCAATAAAACACTAGATTACCCGTAAAAAAAACTACACTTGCCTCGGCATAAAAACCTCTCGTTTTGAGGGAAAAGCCGGGGCAAGCGAATTCTTTATTTTGCAAGTGAAAGGAAATTTGCCGCGTGGAGGGGGAAGCCGGAGAGAGCGACCCAGCGCTACGCGGCCGTCGATTCGATCGCGCGAAAAGTGATTTCAAGGGTTCAAACTGACCTCGCTGTCTGTATCTCGGGAACTACTGGACGGATTTTGATTATTTTTTTTTTAATTTGTACTAGCGCATCGAGATATGATCGAATATCACTATGGCTTTCCCGGATTGTTATCGGAAAGCTCTCAAATCACAAATAATTCAATGTTTACGATGAAAATTTAGTAAATTATTCGTTCCTTTCGAATTTCACTCTGATAATACGATGTCAAATGTTACCTCAGACGGTAAAAGCAAGTTGATTTTGACATTCGAATATGAATAAAGCAAGGCTCATAATAAACATCTCCGTACCAATTGATATTTTTACAAATTTGAATATATGAATGTTATTCAATATTAAGAAAATATTCGGTCCATTTATGTGCAACATTATTCTTTGAATATTTACAACTTGTAACTGAAAATGTCCATTAACAACGATGTCTTCTGATCGGTTAGTATTTGAATCCTAAACTGCTCATAAACACTTTCGGAGCGTGTAGTAGCATCTGCCTCTCCCCACCGTGATCCTCTTTGAAAAGGAACCGCAGGTATAAACTGCGGCATCTGCATGCCGAACAGGCAATAGGTTTTTATTCTGACCGTTAGTTTCAAATGTGTATTCGTTCTGTGCACATTGCAACCAGTGAGAAGAAATAAAATAAATTTTACGAAAACGATAAAAGCATTCTCGTTAGCGTTATTTTTCAATTATAACGCCGTTTTTGGAATGAGCGTCGTATCCTCCAACAGTGCAAGCAGCATTCATTATTTGTGCATCAAATTAGAACGTTTATGAAGCTGCAGCAAGTGAATTATTCCACGTAAGTAAATAACGTTACTGTGCTCTATATACAATGTTGAAATTTGTTTCGTCAAAAAATCTTTACTAATTATTTACAATTCATTAATTGAAATCATACATTGCTATTTTCCTTATATTTGACATGTAAAATTTTCACTTTTTCGACGTCAATTACTTAAAAACTAGACTGTGGAAAAATTTGAAAAAAAATAATTTAAATTCAAGAATTTAATCTTTGATTTTGATAAACGCAAGAACATCCTTAAATTAATTATCAATCATTATATCCTTTAATATTTTTTTTTAATTCATAAATCAATTCATTTATCACATAATAAGAGAATTGAAACTACTTTCTCATATTTTTTGTTAATTTATCAAACAGCAGTAGACATGGATGAGCAAGAGGAGGCAGCAGGTGGTAGCAAATCGGAGGATGTAGCGTCCATTTGTGTTTTGTGTGATCAACCCATGACAAGAGAAACATCTTGTACAATTGGAGAGCGGGCGATTGATAACGTGATAGATGCCAGCAAAAAACGGAAAGATCGTAAACATCTCCGGATTGCACATCAACGATCGCTTTTGGTCCACCAAAACTGCGGCAAATCCTACACGAAAGCGAAAAACATCGAGGCAGCAGCAAAATCAATGAGCGACCAACTTGCCAGAACAAGGTTAATAAATGTCGAGGCTCGTAAATTCGATTTTGAAACGAAATGTTTTTTTTGCAATAAGAAAGCTGTATTGCCAGAGACAAGAGTGCAAATAAAATCTGTAGCATTAAGTAATACGAGAGAAAAGATATTGGAAACTTTAAAAACTCGTCCTGACAATGAGTTCAATCAGAATCTGAAAGCGCGTTTAGAATCAGTGAAAGATTTAAAAGGTGTGAATGTACGTTATTATGCTGATTGTATGCGTACCTTCTACGTTAGTTGTATTGGTAACTTATCTGTGCGCCAAGTAGATAGCGATACATTCAACGCTATAGATTTTATTGAAGATTATTTCAAAAACCATGCCGATGAATGTCAATTTTCGTTTAATGAATTGAGAGATAAATATACTGGTGTCATGCCTGACGTTGGTATAATGAGAAAAGAACTTACGGAACGTTTTGGCGATAATCTTTGTTTGTATACGATGAAAAATGATCTGATTATGTGTACGCGTGTAGCTGTGAATAGGATTGTTACTGATTACTGGCAAAAAAATAGTAGCGGAACTCGAGAAGAAAAAGAGAACCAAATTATTGATTTAGCATCGGACATAATTAGGCGCGATATAAGATCGAAGCCATATAATATAACCGATTATAGAGCACCAAGCAAATTTCTTGATGGTATTGACGATGACATTCCTACAACTCTGAAACGATTCATGTCGAATGTTATTGTTAAAGACAAGTATATTAACAAGGAGGACGCGCGTGTAAAATGGAATAGGCGTGTCGCTACGATATGTCATTCGATTATCTCATCGGTTAGACCACGATCATTTTTATCGCCAATTTTACTTGGGCTTTCATCGATGATCCATAAAAAACTTGCATCAAAGACCTTGATTGATGGATTAGCGTATTTAGGGCTATGCGCGTCTCACAATGAGACTATGTTATTCGAGGCAGCTATTGTGAATAATCTGGAAGCACATAAAATAAGTACAGACAGTTATGTACAATTCGTATTCGACAATGCCGACCATAATACCAATACGCTCGACGGTTCCAACACTTTCCATGCGATGGGAGGCATCATGTGCGTTACACCAGCATCTGCCGTTTCCTCAGATGATACGATAACTAGGTCGAATAAAATGCCTTCATCCGAAGTAATCGGAAGGTTTGGTTTTGTGGAAGTAAAAATTTTTGATAAAAAAACTTCTCGTGGTTTAAATAACGTGCCTGTTCAAAATTTGAGTCATGTGCATCCAATACAGACTGAAATTCAGAGCACATCAAATGATATTGCTTGGTTTTTCGGAAAGTATTATGATGCAGCCGATACACCAGGATGGAATGGATTTATGTCAAATTTATACAAAAAAGTGTCGTATGATATTTCTAGAATTATCCCATTACCGTTCATAAATGCTCCCCCTAGCAATTACGACACAGTATTCACGTCTCTAGTCGAAGCTGCAAACCATTGTAAGAGGTATAGTCAACCCCATGGAATGGTCACTTTCGATCAGCCGCTATACTTGAAAGCTCGCGAGATAATAGCAAACGTCGATCCAAATAATGATCCTTTCGATTTATAATGCGTTATAGTTCGACTCGGGGGGGTTTCATATGCTCATGTCCTTCTTAGGTGCGATAGGATATATAATGCATGGGAGCGGGATCAACGAAGCATTTAAGCAAATATATGCAGATCTATCCGCGGAAAAAGCGCTCACAGGGCACGCGTTCTCCAGAGCTGTACGAGGTCATTCGCTCGTTCAATTGGCTCTATCGAATATTATTTTCAAATCTATGAATTTATCTGACGTTGACCGAGCCAATATTGAGAATTTACTTGCAGAAAGTGAAAGAGAAAACTTTCAAGAACTACTCGAAAACAGTGAAGAATTTAATGATGTTAAAAATGGATTCCAATCTACAATCAATGCTTTAAATCGTAATGGGCCGACTGCACAGCTTTGGATCGAATATTTCAAAATGATTAATATTATGAGAAAATTCATTACAGCAGAACGCTCAGGGGATTGGGTATCACATCTAGATGCAGCGCAATTGATGCTTCCATATTTTCATGCTTCTGGCCACAACTTGTACGCAAAGTGTGCGCACTTGTATTTGCAGGACATGTTAAATTTACGAAACATCATGAACGAGTATGAGTACGACAAGATTGCAAATATGGGATATTTTACCATACGAAGGACTGATACATTTTGGTGTGGGGTTTGGACCGACATGACCATCGAACAAGTTTTAATGAAATCTATGAAGTGCCAAGATGGTTTAACGCGAGGTCGAGGTATTTCCGAGAGCGTTTTATCAAAATGGGTACTATCCACTATTGTTTTAGTAGATCTCTGCAACGAGATGGAATCTTTTTGCAACGTTTCGTATTCATCATCAGAACAACATATTGACGCGAGAATTACCCGAATATCGCGAGATGCCAAGGATTTAAAGAAACTATCTGGTTTTTTTGAGATTTACGATCCCTTCCCAGTAGGTGAAAAAATAATGTCCATTACTTCAGGTATTGTTGGAAATGATAAAATTAATTGTTCTAAAGCTTTTGAGATAGGTTCGAAATTGCTAAATAACATGGTTGGAAAAACATTTGGTACCCTGAAATTCGAGAGAAAAAACAAAGTTCTTTCTTTAAAATCATTAACTTCATCAGTGACGATTGATAACGATATCATAACAATAGATCCGTTACAAATTTTTCAAAGAATTTCTATGAACATTACCAGTAAAACCGATATAAAAGAATATTTGAAATTCGAGCTTGCACCTTATCCTTTGTCAATTTTTGACAAAGGTTGTTTATGTAAAACCGATAAATCATCTTTTTATGATGCATTCAACGATAAAGCTGTTTTGCCTACTGAGAATGTTATTCATGTGGTCGATGGGGTCTTTTGCATAGAGTTGCATGGAGTAGCAACAGCTCGATTAATGATATTTTAAAACAATACGTTAATTACGTAAAATCATCGTATGTAGCAAATAGCTTTGTAGTGTTCGATGGATACCCAGATCCCACAACCACAGACAGCACCAAAAACGTTGAACGTTCGCGACGAAAGATTAAAAATATTGGTCGAGAGATTAATTTCGATAGAACAACCAAAATAACACTCTCTCAAGAACAGTTCCTATCTAATGAAAAAAATAAAATACGACTGATCGCTGTCCTGAGTGAAGAGCTTAATTCACTAGGATTTCAAACGAGAACTGCAGAAGAAGACGCGGATGCCTTGATTATAAAAACAGCAATAGAAACCGCATCCAAAATTTGTAATGTTGTGACATGACAAGTCACAAATCTCCCCAAGCCACACGGGGGAAGGCGAAGTTAGCCGAAAACACCCGAGACCGATCGACGATTAGCGTCGATCGGCACTCGTTGGTGATCTATTGAGTAAGCCGTACGCAATCTTTTCTACATCCGAACAGACTTCACGAAAGGTCGGTGCACTTTTTATCCAAACCACTTATAATTAACCATCCTCAATACCTTGCATAATTCGTTGAACCTACACACCCACACACTCACACCCGCTCACCCTTGTAATAGTTTTAAGAAAGTTAGAATAAATCAACCTACTAGTTTACAACGTATATCTCGAACACTTATTTAACGTTCTCCCCCATAAGTTGTAAGAACTCCCTTACAATGTTATTGTAGTCGGTGAAGATATTGATTTGCTGGTTCTGCTGAATCAATTTTCTAGCCCACATAATAACATATACTTCATGAAACCAGAATCTCTTCGTGATATAGTAGCATTTTTGCATGTATTCACTGGGTGCGATACGACTTCTTGTTTTTATAATCAAGGAAAAAAAGGTTTGATTAGATCATTCCTTGCAAATTCGGAATTGAAAAAATGCGCGGCAATTTTCTTTCAGACAGATGCAGACCCTGAAGAATTAGTCAGTCGCGGTAACAAAATTATTTCTATTTTATACGGCGGTAGTACAGAAGTTGATTTGAATGAATTGCGCTACATTAACTTTCAAAGAGCGGCGTGCAAATCAACTTTAAAGTTAGACGGCCTTCCTCCAACAGCTGCTGCTAAACAGCACATATTTCGCTCGTATTATCAAATACAATTGTGGTTGGGTAATATTCTAAATGCCACGCGATGGGGGTGGAAAAGAACAGACAATGGTTTGCAGCCTGTTTACTCCACCGAAAAGCTTTTACCTGAGAATATGTTCAGACAAATTAGTTGTCGATGCACAAAAGGGTGCAAGAGAGCTACGTGTGGTTGTAGAAAACATGGATTGCAATGCACGAGTCTTTGTAATAGTTACCATGGTGAAACATGCACGAACGTGGAGAAAAAATGTGTTGAAATCTCAGATATTGATCAGGAATTTTCGGACGAACATAATATCTTTATTGATGAATCAAATGTTCCGGTACAAAGCAGTTCGAATGATTCTGGCGAATATGCGCTTGACAGTGAAAATGATGAGGATAAGAGCGATGCGAGCGAAATTGAATATCCTATCGCAAATAAGCGACCAAGATTGTAATAGGAGTAAACAAATGATTTAAATGTATGTATAGTAAGGACATGTTTAAGGGTGTAGTCTAGTTGAGCAGTTTCAAAAAATTGATTTTTTTTTTATTACATTTTTCGAAAGTATATATATGGAAGAGTATTGTGTTAAATTTTTATGAAGATCCAAATAGTGTAAGTGTATTTTTTTTCAAGTCAAGCGTCACTACCTGACCGCGCGTACCTGAGCTCTCAGCGCGCTCGACCGTTACATCTGCTCTAATCCCCTCTCCGGTCCCTTTTCTATTCATTGGAGCAGTTGTTCCTTTATCTTATACGAATCTCTGTATTCTCTTGCGCAGGCATCGCAGATTAAACTTTGCTAAGATTTTTCACGATTTTTCGATAGACAAAACTTTAAACGCGTTTTTCTCGAAACTACGTTTTCACATGCGCGCCACACGATTTCTCCGAAACCAGTTGACCGATCCTTCTGAAATTTTAACCACATATTCTACACTTGTAGAGTCACAGAATGACCTAAGATCAAGTCAAAATATTAATTTTTACTATATTAAATTCACGAAAAACAGCGGAAAAAAACGACTTTTTTAAGGGTGTACACCCTTAAGGGTGTAGTCTAGTTGAGAGGCCCAAAAAAAGCGTATTTTTGTTAATTTTTTGTGAGCATGCTAGGAAAGATATCAATATGAAAGATGTTGGGTGTGATTATTAAGATCTTGAACTACGAAGAAAAAATTTTTTTTCATTAACTTAGACCATTTTTATACATGTGATTCGTGGAAGAACGCGAGCCCTCGATGTCAACGCAAGTTGGTAGCCACACGCTAACTCGGGAACGGCTTATCTGAATCCAAAAAAATAAAGCTTTTCAGATTCGGTATGCCAGTAGCTACAGATTAACCTACGGATATGAATTTTCAACGAATTGTGTAGATTTGGTTTAAAAAAATCCAAAAATTCGAAAAAAAGTCGTTTTTTTCCGCTGTTTTTCGTGAATTTAATATAGTAAAAATTAATATTTTGACTTGATCTTAGGTCATTCTGTGACTCTACAAGTGTAGAATATGTGGTTAAAATTTCAGAAGGATCGGTCAACTGGTTTCGGAGAAATCGTGTGGCGCGCATGTGAAAACGTCGTTTCGAGAAAAACGCGTTTAAAGTTTTGTCTATCGAAAAATCGTGAAAAATCTTACCAAAGTTTAATCTGCGATGCCTGCGCAAGAGAATACAGAGATTCGTATAAGATACAGGAACAACTGCTCCAATGAATAGAAAAGGGACCGGAGAGAGGATTAGAGCAGATGTAACGGTCGAGCGCGCTGAGAGCTCAGGTACGCGCGGTCAGGTAGTGACGCTTGACTTGAAAAAAAAATACACTTACACTATTCGGATCTTCATAAAAATTTAACACAATACTCTTCCATATATATACTTTCGAAAAATGTAATAAAAAAAAATCAATTTTTTGAAACTGCTCAACTAGACTACACCCTTAAATTTAAAATGTTAAATAAATTTTTTGATTAGAATCAATATACATTTATAATTATTCAATCCTTCCACGAAACAATCCTATTTCAAGTCAACATTCATTTCCTATGTCACGACGTTATTGACCTTCCAAAAAGTCTATTTATTCACTAAATTTTCAGCGTAAACATTGAATTATTTGTGATTTGAGGGATTTCCGATAACAATCCGGGAAAGCCATAGTGATATTCGACCATATCTCGATGCGCTAGTACAAATTAAAAAAAAAATAATCAAAATCCATCCAGTAGTTCCCGAGATACAGACAGCGAGGTCAGTTTGAACCCTCGAAATCACTTTTCGCGCGATCGAATCGACGGCCGCGTAGCGCTGGGTCGCTCTCTCCGGCTTCCCCCTCCACGCGGCGCGTCGAACGGTCCCGGAAGAACCTCCACTTCCCCCATTAATAAATACGATAAATAATTGTGGAAAACAAATTCTGCTGGTTCCTATGGATAATATGACTCTTCCTCTGTGCAGTCGTCGAGGTCTCGTTGCTTCATATAGCAACTTTAGGAGTTACCTTTTAAATCGAGCTATGAGTCCCTGAGCGAAATAAGCAGACTTGGAGACACAAATTAATGGTCAAAGCAGATTAGGTTATATTCAGCAAGATACAAGTGTCTCGTTTAACGTCTGAGACAGGACTGTTTATAAAAAGGCTATCGCTAGATACATCATTTAGTTGTTTTATCAGAAGATGTTTGTTAATTATTACTGTGATGTTTAATACATGGGAGTTCGGGTGGCTATGAGATGAGTGAATATAAAGTCAATACAAGGGGTGGACGCACCCCGTGTAACACTGCCCCCCCCCCTGAAGGGAAGAGGCGACCCGACTCTTAAGAAAGCGAATAGCGAGTGTGTGATCTGCTAAGGGAAGAGAGGACTGAGAGCTGTGGATCAGACTTTAAAATTCTTAAAGTATTTGAAATCTTCCCTAAACTACCTGTAATTCCAACCTAAGCCTCGAGGGAAACCACAGAAAACCTGAGAAGGTAGTTTCGGTTACAAATTCACAACAATATTTGGTATAAAAAGGTCTTCGCCTAGTCAGGCTGAAGTGTAGAGTTGAAGTGAAGTCCGTCCTTGGAGGAGAAGGGGTGTCTGGAAAACTGGAAGCCGCCTGGGGGTGAAGTCAGTTTGTGATCCGTCGGGGAGAGTCAGGAGAGTCAGGTAAGGTCCGCAGCAGGAAAACAGGGATCAGGAGTCACGAACTGCACCCAGGTGGAACCAAAAAGGACAGGAAAACTGCACACCCAAGATTGGAGGACAGACGTGAGTGTGCGAAATATGAGGAGCTTCAAAGGCTCTGATCTTTTAATTATTTTATTCTTATTGAATTAAAAGGAATTTCGTCATAAAACGAGTAAAAAGAAGTGAATTATGAATTATAACGAAGGTTAAACAAGGAGTAAAAAGGAACGATCTTATCTTTATCCTGTGAAAATTAAAGGAGATTTCCGGGGAATCAAAGCCACTTCGTGTTCCGTCTTGCGGGTTCTGCGTCGTTCCTTTGGGAATAGATGGGAAAGCACCTAGGACTCTCAAGGGAAAAAGGTTATAATCCTGACCCTAAATGATAATTGAGAGCAATCCGCTCGGATCTTTACATAAAGTTATATGAGGAGGTTATGATCGACGACAGGAGAGAACCAGAGCAGAGTGTAAGGGATTTCTTACGAATTAATGGGTAGGACGCTAAATGACGACTCTAGAGTATATAGTGAACGGTTTCAATCCTTTATTCTATTTTCTTAACCTAATACAAGTGTGTTAGTGTGTGAGGGGGTGAGTGTGTAGGTGTTCGATTCCTTTTATAGGTTCGTGATAATGCTGAATGGTAATTGGTAGAGATAAAAGTGCACCGACCTTTATTGAAGTCTTCTCGAGGTTCACAAAATTGCACACGTCTTCTTGGTCGCTTAGCTAACTCACGAGTGCCGATCGACGCTAATCGTCGATCGGTCTCGGGTATTTACGGCTAATTTCGGCTTTTCCCGTGTGGTTTGGGGAGATTTGTGACTTGTCATGTCACAAGAGACGTGAAAGAAATGACGGGGAGTTGAAAATTATGCCACGATTCTATGGTGGCGCGAGGAACAGATAATCGATACGAGGAATCGATAGGAGGTTGAAAAGTCCAGCGCGAGTTTGAGAAGGCGCGAAAGCTAATATTTAAAAACAAAAGAAAGATCCCGCCCCTTATTAATAAATGATCGAAGGAATTTATTGATCCAATTAACTTCGAGCAATGAAAACAAAAACCGAGCGAAAATTCGTTACTGAAGAAACAATAATCTATAGCGTCATTCTCCATCATGAACTCCAAAGATTCGGACGTTGTTTTGAGTGGTATAATCATTTCTCAGTTAGATTGGGAGGGTTTCGAACTAAAGAGTGTTGCGGAAAAGGAAGCATGGTTAAAGGAGCGGATTGCGAGGATGCGTTGTGCACAGGGGGAGGCGATAGTCTTAAAGGGCGATACACCGCGGCTAATTTGTGCACGATGTTTCGTGTTTAAGTGAGTATTCTTTCTTTTCCCCCTTTCTCATTCCCTTTCGCTTGAGTGATGCCTTATACCCCAATTTTCTTTAGAAATTACTCCGAAGTAGACGTGGAACGCGTCGTCAAAACCCACCGCTGCTTCCTCGGGGACTTAATAACATCCCAGGGTGGCAACTGCCGCGATTGCCGGGATCCTCTTCTTTCCCTCTCATCGGGAATCGAGTGTCCGGCTTGCGACAAGATCAAGTCCTCGGTTCGGCTAGTTGCAGGAGGAAGAACGAGTTTCTTTCCTTAGGCCATTTACACCGATTTTTATCTCTCCTTCTCCTATCGCTCTAATCCTCTCCATTTTTTGTTCATTCCACGTTTTATAATCCAAAAATAAAGTTCTTGTTCTTCCTAATCATTAATGGATGTTGTCTTCTTTATTGAATTACGCCTTTTTTCCCTCAATTCCGAACCTAAACGACCAGGCCCGAACGTCTCCGAAGATCCGAGAAGACGCGTACGAGTCTTCCTAGCGAGCCGAAAGCCGGACATAGCCGAACGAAAACGAACTCCTCCGAAGGTGTCGCGTCATGAACTCGGTCAGAAGAAGCCGACTGTTCACGAGTAAAACCGAACGAACCCGAGTGAAGCCTAACGCGAAGCGGGTGATCTGTCAAACGACTATTCCTCCATAACCTTACAAAATTCGTTAAATACTTCGTCGGCTGTAGCTTCTGCATCTAGGATAAAAACGGGAGCTGGAAGAGCTGAAAACTTTCCGCGAACTAACCAATCCTCGTGGACCTCGTGAAGAGCTTTCGAATAGCCTAAAGGAATGTTTTCCTCCTCGCTACGCGTGCGTGAATTAACTCTAGCAAACGACGTTTCGGGAGATAACCTTAAATAAACAATCATGTCAACCTCAAAATCTGTCGAATTCTCCGATAAAATCCTAACGTTTTCTGTTAAAAGATGCGCTTCTAAATTTTCAAACCCTCCTAACCTCCTACGTGCTTCTACGAAGCAGTTACAGCTGAAAATCGACCTCTCCATGAGTTTATTGGGTAATAAAGTTTCAACTAGATGCCTATTCCTCATCGTCATCGCGGCGTGGTGCTGGAAGTGATAACCGTAACGGGAAGGGTCCCTGTACATCTTTTCTAGGAGGTTCTCTCCGGCTACGTTTCTATATTCCTCTAGAGGCTCTAATAAAGTGAGAATGTTCTTATCTTTTAGGAATCTACTTGTAAAGGTGGTTTTCCCGCACCCAATGTTCCCCTCGACGAGTATGGTAAAAGGGCGGTCATTCCTCCGCTTGATTCCAAAAGGCAGTTCCTTGGACCACCTGGAAGAATCGGAGAAGGAAAAGGGAATTTCTTCCTGACTTTGGGGAGAAAGATCCCCGAGAACCTGTTGGTTCTGATTTAATTGAAGGGAGCGGAGGAGGTTACTGTTATCTACGTGAGCTTCTTCAGACTCATAGGGTGCTAGGCGATCCAAGTGAACTACGTTTGGTTTGGTTCGTAGAGAGCGTTGGATGCGGTAGACTACGTCATTTATTTTATCTACTACCGTATAAGGACCCTCCCAGTTAGTTTGCAGTTTAGGACAACGTCCTCTTTCTCGTCTTGGCTGGAAGAGCCATACTAAATCTCCTGTTTTGAATGTCAAATCCCTAGCTCGCACATCGTAACGTGCTTTCATCCTATCTGAAGCTACCTGAATCCTTTCCCTAGCAAAATTATGTATTTCCTCTAACCTTTCCCTTAGATGCGAAGCAAAGTTAGAGCAGAGAGAATCCTGGATGGGAAGAGGGCCTTTCTCCAAATCGGAGGGCAGCCGAAGATCTCTTCCCATGAGCATGGAAGTCGGCGTCTGTTTTGTAGTCTCGTGGACAGAAGAACGGTAGGAAAGAAGAAAGAGGGGAACCCATTCGTCCCAATCCCTCTGACTCCTTTCCACGAAAGAAGAAAGATAAGAAAGAAGAGTTCGATTCAATCGTTCAACCATCCCATCGGATTGGGGGTGAAGTGGAGTAGTTCGAGTTTTTCTAATCCCTAATATTTTGGTTATTTCACTGACTAGGACTGACTCGAAATTGCGACCCTGGTCGGTATGGAGTTCGAGCGGGGCTCCGTACCGACATACAAATTCCCTAATGAAAGCCTGAGCTACAGTTTGAGCCTCTTGATTGGGTATCGGGATGACTTCGGGCCATTTTGTGAAATAATCAGCTATTACTAGCGCGTAACGATTCCCTGAGTGAGAGACTGGTAAAGGCCCGAGGACATCCATGGCTACCCTCTCAAAAGGCGCGCCTACATTGTAAGTTTGTAACGGACTACGACCTTTCGCACGAGGACCCTTTTTAGCTACGCATACTGTACAAACTCGACACCATTCATCCACGTCTAAACGGCATCTTGCCCAGAAATACCTTTCCCTAATCTTTTCTAGAGTTTTGTTTGAGGCGAAATGGCCTCCTGACGATGAATTATGGTACGCTTCGAGGATTTCGTTGACCTTTTCCTTGGGGACTAGAAGTTGCCATCTAATGATCTTCATATCCGGGGATTCCCATCGGCGGTACAGTATTTCGTTTATTAAGAAGATGGAGTCCCACTGAGTCCAGTAAATTTTGAGCTGTTGGTCAGCTGGGGAAACATCCTGCCACTCCGGGCGTATATTTGAGCTCTTCCAGGCTCGTAGCTGTCTCAGGATCTCATCCTTTTCCTGGGCTCTCTTCCACTCTCCTAGGTCTTCTCCGAGGGATATCACCCGGATGTCTATGGAATCCTGTCTTTTCCCCATCCTGGCGCACTGCTTACAGTCGCCGAGATCCTGGCACGGGCGTCTCGATAGTGCGTCGGCGTTCCCGTGGAGGTTTCCTGCACGGTGTTGAACCTCGAAGTCGTACCGCCCTAACCTTTCGATCCACCTAGCTACTTGACCTTCCGGCGATTTAAACGAGAGCAACCATTTAAGCGAAGCGTGATCTGTACGAATTAAAAACTTCCTTCCTACTAAGTAATGTTTGAAATGCTCTATAGCCTCTACCATTCCTAAAAGTTCTCGTCGTGTAACGCAATAATTCCTCTCTGGTTTTTTTAGAACCCTACTGAAGTAACTAATCACCCGCTCCGATCCTTCCTGAACCTGAGACAAAACCCCGCCTATTCCATACAGGGATGCATCGGTGTCTAAAATAAAAGAAGTGTCGGTTTGCGGATAAGCCAGGATTGGAGAAGAAGTGAGGCAAGTTTTTAGGTGATTGAATGCTTCTTCACAATCCGGGGTCCACTCGAAGACAGAGGTAGACCCGGTGAGATTGTGAAGAGGCCTAGCTATAGAGGCGAAGCCTGAAACGAAACGCCTATAATACGTGCAGAGACCTATAAAACTCTGAATATCTTCCCTATTCGATGGTCGGGGCCAATCTCGCACCTTTTCGATCTTTGCGGGATCTGTTCTGACTCCTTGGGCTGAGACGACATGTCCAAGGAAGGTAACTTCGTGTTGGAGAAGGTGGCACTTCTTGGGGCTCATCTTCAGGCCTGTCCGTTGAAGCCTCTCAAAGACCTTTCCTAGGTTCGTTAGCTCTTCTTGGAAGGTTTTGCCAAATACGATTATGTCGTCCAGGTACACCAAGCAGATCTTCCCCGTCAGTCCTTCCAGTGCGACTTCCATCGTCCGTTCGAATGTGGCTGGAGCGTTGCATAAACCGAAGGGCATCACTTTGAACTGCCAGAGTCCTCCCAGTCCAGTGACGAAAGCTGTTTTCTCCTTGTCCTCTGCATCCATCTCGACCTGCCAGTAACCACTCTGCAGGTCGATGGTGCTATACCATTGAGCTCCAGCCAACATGTCTAGGGTATCTTCAATCCGTGGAAGGGGGTACGAATCTTTCTTGGTGACCTCGTTTAGCTTTCTATAATCGATACAAAATCTTTTTGTTTCGTCCTTCTTAGGAACGATGACGATTGGCGAGGCCCAGGGTCCTGAAGATGGCTCGATGACGTCGTTAAGGAGCATGTCTTCTACCATTTTCTGAACCTCTTCTTTACCATTGAAGGGAATCCGCCTGGCGTGCTGTTTAATCGGGAGATTGACCCCTACATCTATCCCATGGCGAGCAAGGGTACACCTCCCCTTGTCGCCGCTAGTCTTTGCAAAAGAATCGCTAAAGTCTCGTAGGAGAGACGAGAACTGAAGCTTAGACGGAAAATCTAACTCTTTCGACGACCCCTCAAAAAGGTCTTTCAGATGATCGGGGACCTGTTCAGAAATCTCTCGAGGCGAAGAATCTATAATCTCGTTTTCCCTAGTAGTTTGTAATTGATCGAGTTGAAAAGTTGGGGGGTTCGGGGTTTTGCTCCTATTT
Source organism: Rhogogaster chlorosoma (assembly GCA_944452935.1). Taxonomy (NCBI): domain Eukaryota; kingdom Metazoa; phylum Arthropoda; class Insecta; order Hymenoptera; family Tenthredinidae; genus Rhogogaster; species Rhogogaster chlorosoma. The sequence continues at coordinate 9,169,489 of OX101803.1, read as the reverse complement.
GTTAACAGCGGAATCGTACGGCGGCCTATACGTAGCGAGTTCCCTATCGTTGAAATTATGCACTGATGCTCGCTCAAGAAGTCTATCCCTAAAATTCCCTCATCCTCGATATCAGCCACGTAGACTTTATGAGGAGAACTAATTTGACCCGCGATGTTTATTTGGACGGAAACTTCTCTTAAAACAGGGGTGGTCTCCCCTGTCGCGGTCTTTAAGGTGGCATAATGATGGTTAGAGGGAAGATTTTTCAGGAGATCCGAGCGAACTACGGTCACCTCAGCTCCGGTATCCACAACCCAGAGACAGTCAACACCGTTGACAGATCCCTGAGCGTAGAGACCGGACTGTCTTAGACTTCTAATTAGAACAGGTAATTCAGGCAATATAGGTAATTCAGGCAATACAGATAAAACAGGGCTATTCTCCCTCGCTACAGGCGATGATTCCCGCCCCCCGCAATCATCGATCGTTAGTTTTTTTGTTGATCTGAAGTTGTCTTAGCGTTGTTGAAGGGAAGCATTCTCTCTCCCTGGGCAGGATTAAAACCCTGAGTTTGATTAAGTCTGGGGTACAGGTTTTGGCCCTGGTTGGAATTGACGTTAAAGCCGCGGTCGTTATCTCTCCACGAGAGCTGATTGGGAAGATGTCTATGTTCGTTATTAGCTCGGTTTCGTCTTTGTCGCGCGAAACACTGCTCTATTGAGTGTCCGCGCTTCCAACAATACCGGCATTCTACGTTATTTCTCGGATTGGCTTTCGCATAGGAGTTCTGCTCCTGCCGCAAGGGAGAGGGTCTTTTTTCCTCGATTTTAGGTTTGTCGGGGGTTGGTTTCACCGCCCCTACCTGCCGAACGCGGCCGGATCCCAGATATTGCTTGTTTATAGCGTCTACTTCTAATGCCTTTATTATGGCTTGACGGAGGGTAGTGGGTCCTATCAAGCTCAGGGCATGTCTTAGTTCAGGATCAATCAAGGCGTTTATGAATCTATCTGTCGCGAAGCTCTCGCGGATGGCCTCGTCACCATGAGGCATAACTATTCGCGACAATCTCTCAATGTCTTGCCCGAGCGTGGCAAGATCCTCATCCCTCCGTTGCCGCCGCGTATTAAACTGGGTAAGGAATAGCTTGGTCAGGTGTTCGTTCCCATATTTAAGCTTTAGAGCCGCGTGAACTTTATCAAAATCTAATAATTCAGCCGCGGTCAAAGAAGATATGGCGCTGGATGCCGGGCCTCTCAAACTATTTACTAAATTTGCGGCTTTTACTGTCGGGGTTCAATTATTTACACTTGCAACCGTCAAAAATTGCTGCTCGAATTGAGCTAACGGTCTGTCTCCGTCATATGTCGGGGGTTTGAGGTTAGCATTTACTGTCGGAGTAGCGTTAGCTTGAGCAAGAGACGTGAAAGTCGGCTCCTGGGAAGGAACACCGACCAGACTAGGTTCAACTGCGACCAGGCCGCGATCGACCGGCGAAATAGTAGCAAGCGTATGTGGGGGAGCAATTTCCCTAATTGGCGGCACAGACCTTAAAGAAGCGGGAGTTTGGGTCGGCTGGCAGGACGAGGTAGAGGGGATAGGCTCCATCAAGGGCTGGATAGGCTGGGGCTCGTCTCCAGATCCTCGTCGGTCGTCCCTCAGGGTGGAAAGGATTTGGGTGAAGGACTGCTGCTGTTCCTGTAGCACTCCGATCAGCCTTCCCTCAGATCGCTCGCGTTCCTCGAGAAGCCGTCCTTCAGCTCGTTCCCTCTCGTCACGAGCGGCCTGCTGATCCCGCCGTTGATCCTGCAGGAGCTGGAATAAAAGAGCTTGCTGCTCGGCCTGAGCAGCTTGGGCAGCTTGCTGTGCTGCCAGTTGTGCAGCTTGCTGCCGTTCCTGGGCAGCTTGCTGGGCAGCTTGCTGAGCAGCCTGCTGCTGCAGAAGTTGTACCAGGGCGGTAATCGGGCTGGCCTCCATTTTTTCCGCCCGTGGTGTTTGATTCGAGTTTGAGGCAGCGGTAGCAGGGGATCCCTGGCGACGAGTATTTTGTCGATTGCTCATATCGAGCAGATTGGTTCCTTTTAAAGGTAGGATTCTCCAGGAGAATAAAGCAGCGAAAGCTTATAGCTTTTGAATACAAGCAATCGGCAAAAACAAAAAGAAATGCACCAAACAAATCAGCTTATCGGACTCAGAAACGATCTCACACTCCTGACACCAAATGTAACTTTAGGAGTTACCTTTTAAATCGAGCTATGAGTCCCTGAGCGAAATAAGCAGACTTGGAGACACAAATTAATGGTCAAAGCAGATTAGGTTATATTCAGCAAGATACAAGTGTCTCGTTTAACGTCTGAGACAGGACTGTTTATAAAAAGGCTATCGCTAGATACATCATTTAGTTGTTTTATCAGAAGATGTTTGTTAATTATTACTGTGATGTTTAATACATGGGAGTTCGGGTGGCTATGAGATGAGTGAATATAAAGTCAATACAAGGGGTGGACGCACCCCGTGTAACAATATAAATAAACAAAGGGAGGGGGAATTAAAAAAAAAGTGTTATCTCGGCTCCTAATTATCGTGGAACAAAAGTCAGGTTGGCAAAATTCGTAGAAAAATAGCAGCTTTCCAATGCATTTTGTCGCATTTTCATACGACCATTTTTTCCTCATTGTTTTTTAGTTTGGTCTCAAATTGCAAAAATCGATTGTCCAAAAATGATAAGTTGTAGTTCAACTCTTTGACTATCCAAAACCGTTTCGTTCATTGCTCTACGATTATCCATAGGGCAAGAAATAACAATCTAGTGGGACACTTTTTTTAGTTGCAAATTAGATTGTTGCTAAACTATCAACTTTTTTTCAACCAAATTTAAACTAGTTTCTACTAGTTGGAAGCTTCCCAAATCCACAATTGCAACTCCCCAAATGCAGTCTAACATTTTTTATAAAATAATGGAAAAAACGCCTTTTTTTAATTTCCGAGCGCAATAGTTGAGCAACAAATTGGAATATCGATATCTAGCTAACGTTAATCGATAGATTTTTCAATTATCTACAACTTTTAATTTAACTTTTTTTCGATCCGACCAATAGTTTTCATTATATAATCGAAAAACAAAAAAAATCACTGATTTCCGGCATTCAACCGCTAATTGTTGCTAAACGCACGGACAGAATCTGGCGGAAACTTTAGGGGATAATAAGGACACCTGTTTCTGCCGAAATCCACAGCTACTTTTCGGGTAGGCGAAAATCGTCATTTTGGGCTCTTGAACAGTTTATTTGACTGGACTATTGGGATCTGTCATATGGGCGGAGCCTAAAAAACATGGCGACGATAAGGGAAGACTGTGACGTTTAGCTTATGTGATTTCAAACAAATTTCTATTAAAAAATGATAAGTCTATGGAATTTTCACGGCATTTTACGTATACTGATCACTCAAAGCTGCTCTAAGTATAGTTAGTTTTTCCGCCACCAGATGTCATATCGCCATTCGACAGATCCCAATAAGTTCAGAGTTTGTAAAACAACCTGAAAATCGAAGAATTTCATAACCTATCGAGATTATGATGACGCACTAAAATCGAAAGGTTATTGAGTGACGTTAAAAAGACTCTACACCTCCTGAGGCTTATCTCGATCCCGAGTATCGTTCTCTCCAATTTGACCGGGAATTCCCGCGAGAGTTATCGAAAGGGAGCATCCTCTCTCCCTGGGCAGGATTGCGGTCCTGATTAGAATTGAAGCTAGCTTTTCCAAGAAAGTTGATTCGAAGGTCTGAAGTTATGTCCGTTTACTCGATTTCTGTTTTGTAAGGTTAGGGATTGCTCAATGGCATGACCGCGTTTTTCACAGTATCCGCATTCTACGCCGTTCTTTGAATTTACTTTAGGGTTATAATTTTTCTCCTGCCTCGAGGAAGAAGACCCTCCTTCATGAACTCTAGATTTTTCGGGGGAAGGTTTCAACGACTCGAACCGGCGAACGCGGCCGGATCCCAAATATTGCTTATTTATAGCATCTACTTCTAGGGCTTTTATTATGGCTTGTCGGAGGGTAGTAGGTCCCACCAAACTCAGGGAGTGTTCAAGTTCCGGATCATTGATGGCATTTACAAATCGGTCGGTCGCAAAGCTTTCGCGGATGGCTTCGTCACCTAGTGGCATGACTATACGCGACAATCTCTCTATATCTTGCCCGAGTGTGGCAAGATCCTCATCCCTCCGTTGTCGCCGCGTATTGAATTGCAAGGAACAGTTTGGTTAGGTGTTCGTTCTCATATTTGAGCTTTAGAGCCGCGTGAACCTCATCAAAATCTAATAGTTCCGTCGCGGTTAAGGAAGATATTGCACTGGCTGCCGAGCCTCTCAAACTATCCACCAAATCTGCGGCTTTTACGACCGGGTTCCAATTATTAACGTTCGCTACTGTCATGAATTGCTGTTCAAATTGAGCCCACGGTCTGTCTCCGTCATAAGTCGGGGGTTTGAGATCATTTATTGTTTAGAATAGCCTCCTACGATCGTAGACGAATGTAACAGTTGAACAAAGAAGCTAATTATGGCGACAGCATCGCCACGTATAAAGGAGATATTCGATCAATAATTATAATTTCTTAATAAACAGTATTCACGGTTAAATATGTGTTCAGCCAATCATTTATTTAACTCGTGTTGTAAACATTTATCGTTTTAGTGCTTGCGTCGGGGTTAATGTTTTCTGTAGGATTGGCGTTAACTTGGGTAAGGGAAACGTTAGTCGGTTCCTGGGAAGGAACACCGACCAAACCGGGCTCATTAACGATCAGGTCGCGATCGACCGGCGAAATGGTAGCAGGCAAATGAGGGGAAGCACTTTCCCTAATCAAAGGCACAGACCTCAAGGTAGATGGGGCCTGTGTAGGTGGGCAGGAGGAGGTGGAAGGAATTGGGTCTGTCAAGGGCCGTATAGGAAGAGGCTCGTCCCCGGATCCTCGTCGGTCATCCCTCAACGAGGACAGGATCTGGGTGAAGGACTGCTGCTGGTCCTGGAGAACTCCCACTAAACGGCCTTCTGATCGCTCTCGTTCAACCTGCTGATCCTGGAGGAGCTGGAATAGGAGGGCCTGCTATTGGGCCTGGGCGGCTTGCTATCACTCCTGCGCGGCAAGCTGGGCGGCTTGCTGCTCGGCCTGAGCAGCTTGGGCTGCCTGTTGAGCTGCAAGTTGTGCAGCTTGCTGCCGTTCCTGGGCAGCCAGCTGAGCTGCTTGCTGCTCGGCCTGAGCAGCCAATTGAGCTGCTTGCTGGGCGGCTTGCTGGGCAGCCTGCTGCTGCAAAAGCTGGACTGGGGTGGTTATCGGGTTAGCCTCTATTTCTTCCGCCCGTGGTGCTTGATCTGGATGGTTAGCAGCAGCAGGGGAGTTTTGGCGACGAGTATTGCGTCTGTTGCTCATATCGAACAGATTTGTTTCTCTTTTGGTAGAATTTCTCAAGGAGAATAAGGCGTCGAAAGCTTATAGCTTATGGATACAAGCAATCGGCAAAAACCAAAAGAATTGCACCAGGCAAATCGACTTATCGGGCTCAAAACCGATCTCACACTCCTGACACCAAATGTAACTTTAGGAGTTATCTTATAATTCAAGCTGTGAGTCCCTGAGCGAAATAAGGAGACTTGAAGGCACAAATTAATGGGAAAAGCAGATTGGGTTATATTCAGAAAATACAAGTGTCTAGTTTAAGGTCTGGGACAAGACTGTTTATAAATTGAATGTCGTGTAGCATCCCACATCGGATGTTTACAAGAAGAACGAAGTTAATTATTACGAGGTTGGTTAATACATGGAAGTTTGGGTGGCGTTGGATTTATAGATTATAAGATTGACATAAAGGGTGGATCCATCCTTTGTAACAGTATAATGAAACCAGCAAAAAAGGAAGTGACATAAAGTAAAATAAGACTAAAGTAATGAATTAGAGTAACAAATAAGACTAGAGGAATGAAATGAAACTAAAAGACGACAGATAAAAAATAAAAAATAAAAATAAAAATAAAAATAGAAGTAGAAATAAAAATGAGAATGTAAAAGGAGATCAAACCATCTTCCTGACCTTAACCTAGTCGTGGCCTAAACGCAACCTAATTAGCCAGCCTCCCGCACCTCCTCAGACAAAAAGTGAGCGAGGCAACGGCTCTTAAAGCTAATAAGCGAGGCGGCAGAGGTGATTTCAGGAGGCAAGGTATTCCATACCTGGACGCCAACCACCAAGAACGACCGCTGATGGGAGGTGGTTCTAGAGACAGGAACAGAGAGCCGTGTGCGTCTGGGCCGGGTCACGGCGCATAACAAGATTCGGCCTAAGTTGCAGCTGAGAGCCACAGAGGCCAGGCTCACCGAGATAGAGTGCCCTGTAGAACAGGCACGCGATAAGATATTTGCGCCGAGCGCATGGGGTAAGCCAGCCGAGCCTGCGACGATAGGAAGAAATGTGTACATGCCGCGGGAGTTTTAACAAAAAGCGCACGCAGTTATTCAAAGCTACTTGAAGCCTACGCGCAAGTTCATCTGACAGGTTGGTCAGCGCTGCAGCACAGTAGTCAAAATGAGGAAAGACCAATTCGATGACCAAACGACGCTTTAAGGCCAGGCTAAGGTGGCTGTCATTCATGCGTAGCCTATACAGCACGCCAGAACTCCTCTTGCACATATGGGCAAATCCACAGAACTTTTAACTTTGCTGGATTTTTTTCTTCTTTTTTCTATTTTACGAGCACAGATCTCAGGTTTGGTGTATGTTTTCGCACGACTTATGAGACAAATAATTCACGTTCGTTAACTATTTTCAGGCAGGGGCGTAAGCTTAAAACCGACCAACGTCGCATTACGCATCAATTGCGTCCTGATATCTTGAGAAAAAAATATATACAGCCAAACGACTCGCAGAATTCTCGATTAAGATCAGTATGGCGTCAAAATCGTAATCAGCGACTCCAAAAACCCCCATCTACTCGTTTTTTATGAATGACGCTAAAAACGTAATTTCGACTTCAGAATCGTAATCAGCGATCCCGAAAACCCTCTTGTACTCATTTTTTCGTAAATCGCGCAGAAAACCTCAAAGTTGCTCCATTACAGTAGCCATATTGGATCCGCCATTTTGAATTTCGTAATTTCGAATTCAGAATCGTAATCAGCGACCCCGGAAACCTCCAGATCATCTATGATTTTCTAAATTTGTTCAGTAGAAAAATTTGCTCCTCAAAGGGTTAAAGTGTGTGTGCCGTTCTAGGATTGATGACTTTATATTCGATTCATACGTAGATTTCTGACGCCACTATTTTTTTCAGTTAACACATATGACAAACTGTAGTTTACAATTATGAAAATGTGAAACCAAGAAACATTTTTTACGTGCCATTGTAAAAACTGAATTTTATACACAGTTTACGTTTCTGATGATCATTTTCGAATTGTTACTGCATGAAAACCATTGATGGCACAGTTATGCGACACCTCGCAAAAGATGCCTCTTTCAATGAAAGATGTGTCAGCATTGCTCATTTATCGATACATCAGAGGGCGTACGTGTGAAATAATTAACTTTGCAGAAAAAAAAAAAAAATTAATTCATCCTCGCATTTTTGTAGTTAAATAATTTTTTTTGTGAGAGGAGCACATCTAAGGAAAAGCGGGTGATACTTCAGTGTATGAAGGAGAAACTGAAACACATTCAATTAAAATGAAAACTGGAAGGGCGCTCGTAGAATATCATTAAAAGTTCAACAAATTTCGCTTGCCTCGCATGCGATTTCGACATTTTCTGATCTTTCAAAGCTTGTTGCAACTTTACTATATATATTTCAGTAGATTTAAATATGCAAATACGTGTCTAATACTATGTAGAATTAGCATAAAAAGCTATACGTGCATAGCAATGTTATCCTAACAAATATTCTTAATTTTATCGCGCCTCGCTGGGGGTTAAAAGTTCTGTGGATTTGCCCATATGCGCGACATGCACAGACCACGAGAGCTTGCTGTCGAGGTGAACACCAAGATAGCGAAAAGTAGACACAAGGTCAATCGACTGACCACACAGAACAGGAGACGGCAGCGAGGCGAAGTCAAGATCGTTGATGTATCTAGAGCTACCAAGAGTCATAGCCTTAATCTTTCCCACATTCGCCTCTCAAACTGTTTAAGCGGCACCAGGACGCAATAGACGCAATGTCCAGATTAAGCAGGCGAATACAATTAGCATGAGTGCGTCTGAAAAATATGGCATCTTGTCCCAGTGTGAATCATTTACCTATTGGAAAAGCTTCAACGTGAGCGTGTCCATCAGAGTCGTCGGCAGTAAAATCGTGTGGTTTTCAGCGATGACAGTGGGGTGCATCATGGGTAACGCCAAAACGGTCTATACTTAGCAAAAATTCGATAAGCCGTTGAGAAAAAGTCGGAGTTAAAAATTTCAAAAATAGGCTTGAAGAGCACACCTGAGGCTATACAGCCATTATCATGAAAACTTTGAGCGATTTTTTTTCACCCCCACAGCCGAGTTTGAAAATGTCGGATTTCTCTTTTGCAGCTCCTTATTCAAACCTGCGCCAACAGGTGAAAAACAGTCACAGGCAAAATTTTCAAAAACGAGGTTGAAGATGACGTTTTAACCTGTAAAATACTTTCTTGCCCATTTTTTTCAAATATTTTCTCATGGAGAAATACCATTTTGAAAACCGGTGTTTTTCCGGAAAACTCGCGTGACCCGTTAATTTTGTGGCTGAGTGTATATATTTATAACTAAATGTTTAAACGAGAAATAACGAATTAACTTATACAGGGACTTTCTGTGGTGGCGGCACAGCTAGTTCCATCAAACACACGCACGCTTCGTCCGTGTGCCAGGGATACCAACCGAAAAAAAGAATGATGCAGCTTGAACAGAGCAAAGAGTATAGCAACCATAAGCGTGAAGTCTTCGGTTGTCACATGGACGAAGCGAGCTTGTGTGTAGTGGCGGTGGCTAATGGAACTAACTGTGCCGCCACCACAGAAAGTCCCTGTATATAATTTATTTTATCATTCTACTAATTGTAAGTACTTATTTTAAAAATGTACCTACCTGTTTTCAGCCTGAAAATAGCACATTTTTAAATAAAATCGACGGTCTTCTTCCACAACGGCGACGAACAGGACGCGAGTACGTCGATGAATACAAAAATAAGTTATTTTATGAGTTATCAAAATCGGTGATAATTAATATTAAAAATGACTAGCCGTCGTCTACGGAGATCTATGAAGATCCACGTAGATGTAGAGATACAATTCATCCAACTAATTACATCAAGCATACTGGGTCAGATTATTTGCGAAATTAAAAGATGCAAATACTATTCAGTATCATTAGATTCTACTCCAGATATATCGCATGTAGACCAACTGACTATGATAGTGCGCTATGTTCTTCCATCTGGACCATTTGAAAGATATGTTAAGTTCATGGAAATGGAAGGCCATACTGCTGAACAACTCACCCAAAGTTTTCCAGATTTCTTCAGTAAGAATGGCATTGATATCAAAGATTGTCGTGGACAAAGCTATGATAACGCCAGTAATATGAGCGGGAAATACAGCGGCTTAAAAGCACGAATTAAAGCAATAAATGAGTACGCAGAATACATCCCCTGTTTTGCACATTCATTAAGGGGGGGGGGTAAGGGTTTGCACTTTCGAAAATTCGAATTTTTTTTTTGTCTCATCTTATTGTTAAACATTTCAAGAATATATTCTCAAAATTTTAAGTCGATTTGAGCAAAACTCTTGAAGTTATTGTTAACACTATAGCTCTGACAGCAGCGGGCGTTCGGGAAGGCAGTGCAGCTGTCGAGCAGGTATACAGCTTATTCACTTCTATTCTTGTGGTCAATTATCCGGTTTCGAGAATATTTTATTTAATAAAGACAGGTAAGTAAAGCCATAAAGACATATTTTATATTTGTACGTATACTTGCTTCTTTACTTTTGTAGCTCATAAACTTTTAAACGCGATTTTCTCAAAACTACTTGTTCAAAGTCCGTGTTCACTGCCATTTGAAAACTACTTGACCGATTCAATTCAAACTTGGTACACATTTTCTAAATATAAAATACCTCCCCCCAACGTTTAGTTGAAATTTTTTTTTTCACATTAAGGGGGTTTCCCACCCACAAAATGGTGTAATTTTCCGTGGAAAACAGCAGTTTACACTTCAGATGGCCACCAAAAATTTTTAAATGGAAAAAAAAATAATCATAAAACGTTGGGGGGAGGATTTGATAATACTTTGACTAAATTTCAATGGTTTTTGATTTCAGATAATTTCCAACCGAGATATAATAATAATAATAATATATTTATTAACCCATGGGACAGGTCCCCTAGGGTGAAGAGGTACAGAGAAAAGAAGAAAAACAAAATATACATAAGTAGAATATACAAAAAAATATATACATAAGATCAATAAAAGTAAGAAACAGTAACTAAAGTATGTACAGTAACAAAAGATTAATAGAGTAAGAAACAGTAACTAAAGTAAGAAAAAGCAAAGAAAAGTAGAGTAAAATGCAGAAAAGTAAAGTAAAGTACAACGAAAGGTAAAGTAAGCGGAGTAAGAGAAAGGAAGCCTAAGGAAAGAGAAGACAAAAATAATAGAAAAAGGTAAATAACTAGAAATAGCAAAAATACAAAGGCAAGAATACAAGCTAAAGCTAGATCAAGGCCGAGACCACCTGACGCTCGAGCGACAGCAAGTAGGCATAGAGACGAAGCCTAAAGACCGGCAAAGAAGGGGCCTCAATGACAGACCTCGGAAGCGAGTTCCAAAAGTAGCAAGTCGCAACAGAGAAGGACCTCTGGTAGGCAGCAGTACGGCACCTAGGTATAGCAAGACACCGAGCACTACAAGTGGCACGAACCCGAGCAGAGGCAGGCTGCGCGAACACGAAGAGCTGGGCCAAGAACTCAGGCCGACGGGTGGCAAGAACAGTATAGACTAAGCAACCAATGAGATAAAGGCGCCGATTCTTTAACGAAAGCCAATTCAACGCCAGCCGGTGCCGGGTTATGTGTTCATCGCGCCTAATACCAGACACAAATCTAACGCAGGCATTGGCAAGCCGCTGGAGCCTAAGATCAAGGACACCCGAAAGATCATTGAACACTGCAGCACAGTAATCGAAGTGCGGGAAAACGAGAGCCGTGACAAGCCAATTCCGAAGAGAGAAGGAGAGAAAATGTTTGTTAAGCCTCAATTGGAAGAGGATCCTGTTAACCCTACAGGAAATGGCCGACACGTGATCATTCCACGCTAGCCTTCCACTGAGAAGCAGGCCGAGATCGCGCACACCCTCCACGAAGGGGATAACCGAGTCGCCAACAATGATGTCTGGGACAGAGCCGAGGTGGAGACGGTTGAGAAATTTAGAACTACCAAAGATGATAGCTTTAGTCTTAGAAGCGTTCAAGGACAGCGAATTGCTAAGAGCCCAGTTACAGATAGCCAAGACATCATCGTTAATGCGCCGGATCCCATCGTCGAGGGAGGCAGGAGAGCAGGACAGATAAATTTGTAAATCATCGGCATAAATCAAGTGACTCGAATTTCGGATAACCAGCGGGAGGTCGTTGATAAATAAAGTAAAAAGGAGCGGCCCCAGAACCGACCCTTGCGGAACCCCTGAACCGATGCAAACCCAGGAAGAGAGGGACCCATCAGGCCCACGCACCGCCTGCTGCCTGCCAGAAAGGTAAGAACGAAACCAGTTGAGAACTGACACCGAGCAACCCACCGCCTTGAGCTTGGCCAGTAAGAGATCATGTCGAACCATATCGAAAGCACGTGAAAAGTCGAAGAGCACAGCCACAGTAACCATACGCTGGTCCATCGCAAGCCGAACATCATCAGTCAACTTGAGAAGGGCAGCCTGAGTACTGAAACCCTTACGAAAACCAGTTTGAAATTTATCCAGGACATTCCTATGCTCAAGGTAGTCAGTGAGTTGCTGGTGGACAATTCTCTCAAGAATTTTAGATACCGTGCATAGAATAGAGATAGGCCGGAAATCACAGGCAGCAACCGGACGAGGGACCTTGCTGACTGGCTGTATGAGGGCACTTTTCCAGGAGGCAGGGAAGACGGAGGAAGACAAGGAGCGATTAAACAGTAGAAGGAGCACAGGAAAGATCACTGGCATAGCAAGCCGCAAGAAACTAGCCGGAATCTGATCAACACCACGAGCGTTTGATTTAGACACAAACAAATACTTAACAAGACACTCGGTACTAATATCCTTAAAATAAACCGGGCGTCATCGAAGTCAGAGTCAGGGACCAGCGCGAGCACGGAAGGTGCAACAGAAGGAGCAACAGGAGACGGTGGCCTGAGCGAGGCACCGGCAAAGTGATCACTAAGCGATTGGTTCGTGATGTGCACAGGAATGTCATTGCGCCGTTGCTTAGCGAGACCCAGCAAGCGAAATTCACGCCATATAGCACCCGCATCCTGAAGGGATTGAAACCGAAGCTCGAAGTAGCGGACCTTTGCGGCTTTGATGGTATCATGCACCTGATTCCTGAGCACCTTGTACTCGGCATACCGCGAGGGGCAAGGGGCACAACGAAACGCCTTAAAGCTACGGTTCCGAAGGAGCATAAGCGCGCGGACGCTCCCAGACATCCAAGGAGCCGGAGGACGCCTGACGACCCGAGAACAAACCGGAGCGTGCGAGTCAAGGGTATTTAAGATACGTGAATTGAGCAGCTCGACCTGCTCATCAATAGATACGCAGGGGGATCCGAAAGCAGACCAGTCAAGAGATTGCAGTGCATCAAGGAAGGCATCAGGGTCGACGCTAGCCAAATTGCGAAACGTGATGGGTACAGGAGGAGGCCGAGAGACTCTGAGCCGATACGTAAGAAAGATAAGCTCATGACCGGAGAGAAATGGCACCCCGGATTGGCCATGAGCCACAAGTTTATCAGCGTCGTCGACAGCAAAAAGATCCAGCCAGGTGTGCGAAGTCTCCGTATGGTGAGTAGCCAGGTGTGCGAAGTCTCCGTATGGTGAGTAGGAAGTCTCCGTATGGTGAGTACGAGTGAGTGAGTATACGTATGGTGAGTATATAGTGAACACCGCAAATTGTTATTTTTCTAAGACGTTCTCGGGCAAGCTCTGTCACCGGCTTGTTTTTCAATATTTCCGCATGAAAAAATTAGAGAATATCGTTGAAAGTATACTTAATAATTTACAAAAGGTTTGAATACATTTGTTCAAACCATACTTCTAAAAAAAATTCACAAAAAAGGTGTTTTTTTTTACGCTGAAACCCTTACCCCCCCCTTAAATTTGACTGCTAAGTGCGCTGCAGACTGCTGTACAGAAACAACGATTTTTTTCGCTTTCGTTGGAAACCTCTATACTTTTTTCTCCGCTTCTACCTATCGATGGGGCCTTCTTACGAAAGCACTTGAAGATACAACTCCGAAAATTCCGATTTTGAAAAGGTTATCGGACACTAGGTGGTCGGCCCGAGCCGATGCTACGAAGGCACTTTTATATGGTTTTACATACCATCATCAGGCAAATTTCGGAAGAAATTCCCAATAACGTGAATCAAAAGGCAGAGTGTCGTAATCAAGCTTACGGACTAGTTTTAAAGATGGATGAGCTGGAAACGGGAATAATGACAATTGCGTGGAACGAAATCCTAGAACGCTTGTAAGCAACTTGTGCTTCGTTTCAGTCGTCTGATCAAGACCTTAACACAGGATACGCCCTTTATGAATCGATACATGGATACGTCCAAGCAATGCGGTCCACATTTTCAGATATTGAGGCAAAAGCCAAAGACCTGACCGGCTGTGAAGAATTGGGAATCAACACGGGGACGTGGCCTATGCAATATGGCCGCTTATTCCCAGTCAACCGGTACGCGTTTAACACGGGAAGCATAGGAAAAATTGCAATTTTGCGCAAATTATTGCTAATTATTAAGATTACGGATTGGTTTGGTTAAGATTAACGCAGTTCTCATTATGAGACTGACTACCGCTGAGGTCTGTGCATGGGCAAAGACAACTCCCACACACAGAAACTTCATAGAAGGCGAAAAAGTTCTCAATGCGGGCCATATAATCCGGTGTGACAGATGCGAAAATGCTCGTGACTGCGCAAGTCACTTGATAAAAATTCGAGCATTCTGTCTACAAACATCGAATTTAAAAAATAATCCTCACGAGATTAAAGCAATTTTGAATACAGCCGGCGTGATTATCGATATAACCTGTACCTGCAAAGCTGGTCTCAGCAAAAAATGCAAACATAGTTTAGCGGTGTTGTTGTTTTTTACCAGGTAAGTAACGTTTTATACAATCATATTCAACGTTCTTAAATAACCAGAGTTGTCGTGTGACTAGGACCGATATAGATGAGCTGGAAGTTTTATCTTGTACGGACAAGAGATGCGTGTGGAGCGATCCTCAGAAGAAGTCGTTGGAAAAGTATAAGCCTGTTCCGTTGAAAGACCACGAATGTTTTCGTATCAAACCGATCGATGACCTATATAATGCTGAGGAAGATGAAATAATAAAAGAGATGATGTTACAAGGAATTCCAGGATCAGCATCTGCAAAGCACACGTAAAATTTCTTATCTTTCATCTCACGTTTATACAGTTAAGTCAATTTTTTCAACAGGAGAATATTCTCGTTAGATGAGAAAATAAGATGCCAATTACAGGTATGAACTATCATGTAAGATTTGATTCCATATTCGAAAACTATATTTGAAACATGGTTTTAGATATTGAATCCAATTTGACAAGGTAGGTATATAAGATGTTATAAGTAAAACCAAAGAGAATTGAAATAATACTTTTCGATACCAGTGCGAAAGGGTTGATTCTCGGTGAAGTGTGAAGTTTTTCGCCCGAGCGAAGCGAGGGTGAGAATCATACGAGTCGAGAATCATCTCTCGCACGTGTATTGGACTTTGTTTTTCGATACAACGCGGGTTAAGTTGGATTTTATGCACGCGAAGCGTGCGCAAAATCGAACTTTGCGCACTCCGTGTGGAAAATAGAAAATCGAGTTTTCATATATCCTTTTATATTTAATGATTCATAGAATCCGATGGTGTTGGTATTTTAGTGAGGGAAGACCCTAGTGAACAAGTGGATTTTTCTGGAGTAAAGTTATAATTTGAACGTCAGATCCTCGAATGCATGCTCTATTTTGCAGATTATGGTAATACAAGGCACTTTCAACAACCCGCGATGAAAATTCAGACGTAAAAAATCTTTCATAGACTCTCTGCGCAGGGGTTCGAAGAGGTGCTGAGAAAAGTTCCTTACGTCTCAATTTCGAACGCAGATTGTAGAAAGTTTACATCTAGCCTTGTACTACCATAATCTAAAACATAAAGCTGGCTTCTGAGGATCTGATCTTTTACACTGTAACTTTACAAAAATCCACATTTTCACTAGGATCTTCCTTTAATCTTGGATGTTTGCAGTTGTTGTGTCCCTTGTCTGTGTTCCTCAAACGATAATAATGTATCTTTGGGGAACTTCATTTGGATGTCACGTAGGTTTGGACGGCACTCTGCTATTCTTCCAAACAGTATTATCACTGTATCTGATCCCCAGAGGGATAAGATAATAACGATTTTTGAGAATCAGCAATCCGAATTTATGCAACGTTTACCGGATTTTGTTTATCGGCCGCGCAGAGAGTGCTGTCAGACCCTATTGGATGGAGTAGAGCGAGATGTGGTGGACATTTGCGTGGAAACCATGGCATTGTTTTCAGTTTGGTTGAAGGAGCGCACATGAGGATAATGGGATCGAGGTGTTATGAGCTGTACACCTACAGTAAAAACAAAAATCCTGATTGGCACAAAAAATTGATAAATTATTTCAATCCTCAAGGTTTCTCAAATAAGTTCGTAAAACACGGCATAGATAGTGAACCCCTTGCTCGCAAAAAATATGAGAATGTAACATCGGAGAGAGTTATCCAATGCGGATTGATTGTATCACAGCAAAATCAATGACTAGGGTACTCTCCCGATGGAGTTGTATTTAAGAAAGGCAAGCCAAGCAAGCTGCTCGAAATAAAGTGTCCTCATGCCGGAAAAAGTATCACTATGAACGACGTAACAAAAGACTTGAATTATTTGATTATGACAGACGATAACATAACATTCAAAAAAAAGCACATGTACTACGGTCAAGTGCAAGCAGGCATGGCTGTCTTAAACTTGCAGTGCATACTGATTTCGTGATTTTCGCGCCTTTCGATAACAGCATGATTATTCTGAATGTTGCTTTTGACGAAAATTTCGCTAAAGAAATGCTTTTTGCAGTCAAACAAGTTTATTTAACATGATGTTACACAACCTCTGTCCTAATACATGATTAACAACTATTGTGAAGGTTAGGGTAGTACAGACTGAGTCAGGGTTCCGTTAACTTCTTAATAGATTTATTTAGGATATTAGATCAGTTAAGTTCAATTGACTAAAACTGTTTAAACAATACAATGCAAAAGATAATAGAGATTATTTCAATATTAAGAGTAACGAAGGATCTTCGTTCAAGATCGATACAGAGACAGACTTATGTATATAGATGAGAGACTCATATTCGTTCTGTTATGTCTAGCTTCTAAGAGGTGTTAAATGTTTGGCGCTAGTATCTCTAACAACAACTTACGTTCATTCACATGTATTATAAGTTCATATACATACATAAAGAAAGAGATAGGAATAAAACTTAATAAGATAAAAATACGCATACGCATCTGTATTATTATATTCCTGTTTTAATTTCATGTTTACTTATCACAGAAATAATTTATGTTGCTATTAAAAACAAGATCTCATTATCGTTATGTAGCGAAAGGTGGTCAAAACTATTAAAACTTGTTGTCTCTCAAAATCGGAGAACTGAGATTTACTGTTCCACAAATTATTGTAAATATTTGTTCAATCTTTGATGCAAGTTTGGCTGGAAGTCTGTCTCCCAGAATTTTAAAAGTTTTAAGCCTTTGATTTGAACGTTCGATGTGTACTCTAGCTTTTGCAATTTTTGCAGTCAAACATGCGTCGTCACTCGAGAATTGTTTTGGTTTTTTGAGAAAAGGGGGCCGAATAAGTTTTATGTCGTTATTTTTGCAAATATCATCGATCAGAAACCCTTTGTCAACCATCACAGCATCATTTTTCTGTAACTTTTTCAACAAGTTGCTTTCGACAAATATCGCTTTGTCAGATGATCTACCTCTGTACGGTTTGCTAACGAATGAAATCAGACCAGCTGGAGTGACTCCGGTCATAAATTTTACTGTGTAGATCCCTTTGTAGAATGAATATGTCAGGATTTGACAGCAAAGATTTTTTGGTTTTTGTAAAAATATCTCCGTACAATCCAGAACAACCCGAACATCTTCAAACCCTTGGAAACACGCAGGAATATTTCGTGAAATTTTATCCTTCGAAAGCCAAGGAATGGCCACTCTGAGGCAGCGAATTAAAACATCCAACATCTGGTAGAATATTCTTTTACAGCTCTGTGCACAGTAGGTACGACATAAAATTGCGAGAAGCGCGTATGATGCGTTTTGTTCCAGTTTGATATACGTCATCAATATATTATTTTCTTCCAATGTCGATTTTGAATTTGCAATGTGTGGCTTTACTCTCTGTACAATATTCACAATTTGCTCCAGTATCGTAAAGTTCTCAATTCCTGTGAGAGTACTAAGCTGCTGATTAGTCTTAATGAGACTGCGCAACAATGGAATCAGGTCTCCGCTTTGTACTTGAACGCCAATGTCAGCTGTGACGTTGCATTTTGCAACAGTCACAGTTACTACCCTAGACGGGCAACGATGTGAGGACAGACAGCTCCAGGAAGTATGCCGAAATCAGGTCGTAGTTTATTTAATTATATTTAGCTCTTTCTTATCATTATTATTACCGTCTTTCTGATTATTTCTCCAATATTTTCAAATTCTTCGGAATTCTGGCTTATTGTTAATATTATTTTCCCGCAACCTGTCTCATTCTCGTGTGAACATTTTTTATGTAAAATACGGAACTCGGAAGGGCTACGCCAGGACGTCGTGGGATGACCATCGACGCCGAAACGAAGTCCTTCCCGAGCAACAACGACGACTCTCCCGTTTGACTTCTGGCCGTGGATGCCGCAGGAGCGGTTGAACAAGGATGACTCTAAGAGTCACTCTCTCGTTTCCCGACGACTATCCCGCCTGGCGCTGGACCACCCTCGTCAACGACTTCCAGAAGTCTCGGCAACGGTTGAATAAAGCAAGGTGAAAACACCAAAGTAGCCGCACGCTTCCCGTTGCCGAGGGCTTATCGAGCTGGACTACAACATCGACTATCTTGCTGATTCCCGAGGAAGAAGATGCAACCACGTGATGCAGACCTGGCTGTAAGTCTTCCACGTCATCAATGGGGAAGTCTGGATGCAGATCCGGGCATTGGGGCATCGACTTCCGCCAGCTCCTCTGACTGGTCTGTTCTTCTCGTTAGAACGCAGTCAGGGTGCACTTCTTCCCGAGAACATCGCCAAGGAGTCCCGAAACGAACGTCAGAATCAGCGGAGAGACGATACCGTCAGAGTCCCGTTACGTCACGATCCCGTTACCGATCGAAGCTGGACAAATTCGCCAAGTGGACTGGACAACGCGTCCACAAACTCATTCCAGCCGGTAAAGGCAAATCCAAGATTTGGCGCCTTTATCCCGATGACGTAGTTTCGTTGCAAAACCGAAATCGTAACGCCACGAGGGGATCCCGACTCTATAAAATAGGCTGTAACGCTGGGCTCGGCCTACTTCTTCGCTCGTCTGTCCTCGCATCGGCACCGAACAGCAGTGTATCGTTCAGTAATTCCCGAGTTCCCGAGTATCGTTGGTTGTGTTTCTTTTTCATTTCGAGTCATTTATTAATTTAGCTTCTTTCATACAAAATTAGAGTCAGTTAGTTTGTTATATCGTTCTGCGAACGAGAGTTTCGACAGTAAGGTAAGACCTCTTTTGTAACCACGAGGTAACTCCCGAATCTCGTTTAGTTTATTATATTATTGTGTGGCGCAGGCCACGAGCCCTGGGTTCGCAAGTCTTTACGACTTCGTCCCGATGAGTTTCTAGTAGATTTAGTGTATTAAAAACGGATTTCACGAGTTACCCGTGTAAGTAATTATTTGTGGGTTTTCTTGCCTTGCTTAAGCATGTTATGGATTTTCTTCTAGTTGCTATTAGCTTTTCTATTTCTATTTCTATTTTCCGCTTATATTTTCTGGTAGTATTTTCTGGTAGTAAACCGAAAAAGGTAGCAATCGACCTGTAACCGGCAATTTTCTGGAGAAAGAGCGTAGGAGATAGCATTTGTTAGATTTGTTATTTAGTCTATAAGTTATCTTAGTTTAAGGCCTGAGTATATTTGCCTGATTATATTTTCTATGATATTATTTCTGTATTTTCTCTTTTGATTGTATTTTCTATGATATTTTTCCTGTGAATATTTTCTAATTCTCTATTGAGGGAAACTGTATTATCCACGCTATATCTGAGACACCAAGAATGATTTATTACTGTTAGTTTGTTTAATTCCCGTAAAAATACGGATTCGATTCAGCAGAATTTGTCCCGTACAAATACGGTGTACCGTTTAGTAGTTCAAGCATTAGTCCCGTAAAATTACGGTGTATCGTTAAAATTTCTTTGGTAAATCATGGCAAATTAAAATAAACTGTTCAAATAAGTGAATATTAATTATCTTGTTTGATTAATTGGCAACCCACCCACTCTACCATCTAGTAATTGTATTCTGAGCTAATCGGCAAGTCCCGCCGTCAAATTTATATAGTTTATATAGTATTCTGTGACGTTGATACGTCTGGCGCCCAACTTCTGTCTTTTTAGTAGTTGCATTTATTTACTTGACGCCGAAGTGCGCGGTTATCGGGTGCACCCTTACCCTAAATCGAATAGCCGGTCGCACAGCATACGATAGAAGTGCTGGTGGAATATCACGTACTGATTGTGTTTCCCCACATTGTACATCGACATCCACATTCATCGGCGAGTCTTTCGCTGCAGCATCTCCAACTTTTCTTACTTTTATTTTCTCAAGCACCTGTCGCTTCTGTTCTCTATCTAATTTTCTCTCCGCCCGATTTTTGTTTTCCGTAATCTCTGTGACTTTATCTGTTGGCTTCTTTGGCAAGTTGCATGAAGGCACTGCACAGGCTTTCAAAGTTTTTTTCTTCGATGGAACGTCTGCAATCAAGAAACGTGTTGCAATTATTAATATAACAATCATTCTGCAAAGGCCAATTACGAAACGTCCCGTCCAAATTCTGCTCTGCAGTAGAATCTATATTCAATTGACAATAATTCAGCATTTCTTATCTGGTAGTATATAGTCCTGTTTTTTAAAATGCAAGGAACAGATGCGCGTAAAAGGAGAAATCGGTTTGCCAATTTTTATTGCTCGTTCCCACGCCTTTAATTTATCGATTTTTTCCAATACTCCGAATTTATTTTCGATATTAACGAATAGTTGTCCAGATTTCGGAAATCTGTGAAATCTCACAGTCGCAACGCTGCTGTCTTTGCTCGAGCAGCCGTACACGACACAAAACGATTCATCTTTACAATTATTTGCGCGTGGCGAAAACCTCATTCCTTCGCACAGAACCTCACCCATATTTTTACGATACTTTTAAATTATTTTCTTGTTGAACTTGGTCCTTTACTGGTTTAATAAAATAAACGCAAAAACATTGTAAATGTAAAAAATTAAAACCGAGTTCCAAAATGGTTTCCCCAGCCAAAAACTCGAGAACATCCATACTCTTTTTCAGCGTCAGATTACAAACATCATTTCCTTACAAAAATAGTACAAAATAATACGTGAAATCAGGCATCGAAGCCGAGCGTTCCCTTTGTTAATTTTCAGACTTCAAATTATGTTCTTCAAATGCTAATCAATGGAAATGAATGGAAAACCAATAGAATCATTGATAAAACCTGTGATAAAACAGCATATTGGCGACGGAAAATATTGCTGAAGGAAGTTAGCTCGTATGATGATACGAACTCGGCGGGCATAGATTGTTCTGAAAATTATCAATTGCACTCTTTTTTTTTTGAATTATTTCTTCCAGTCAATGTGTAACGATCACACCCACAAAATTGTCGGGAGCATGATCAAATACTGTTAGGATATTCTTGGCATTGATAATATATTTATTATTGTAGACTGAAACTGCGATATAATAGTAGTTTATATGGCAATGGCGCCGAAAGGCCTCATCTTCGAATCGTGTGACACTTTCACACTCCTCATAAAGTCCTTTTCAGTGCCCGAGTCCTACATACTATCCTTTTTTTCTTCAAATTTAAAAATCAGAAAACATTTTCCACGCACTAGTGCTTCGTGGTTCTCGCAAGAGGTTGTGTTGAAACAAATGAATGAAAGGAATGAGTAATCCGTTGGAAATTGAAGTTAAAAAAATACCTATAGTGTGTTCATAACAAGAACTAATGGTCCAGGCACGGTGATCTCAGTAATTTAAATTCGAATGCAAGTTTTGAAGAAGAGTTCAATTTCATTCTGCATCTATCGTTCACCGATTTTCGACTAAAGTTATAACGCCATGCTACAAACATGTCACATCCATAAAACGATACATACTTATACTGGACGTACCCATTATCGGTACACTTCGGTGATGCTCTTGCGACGTCTCTCTTTCTATTCGACTTACAGTATAGGTACATATATTCTGCATTGAAAGACGCACTAATTGCTGATCTTACCTCACACTTCAGCAATTGATAATTTTCAGAACAATCTATGCCCGCCGAGTTCGTATCATCATACGAGCTAACTTCCTTCAGCAATATTTTCCGTCGCCAATATACTGTTTTATCACAGGTTTTATCAATGATTCTATTGGTTTTCCATTCATTTCCATTGATTAGCATTTGAAGAACATAATTTGAAGTCTGAAAATTAACAAAGGGAACGCTCGGCTTCGATGCCTGATTTCACGTATTATTTTGTACTATTTTTGTAAGGAAATGATGTTTGTAATCTGACGCTGAAAAAGAGTATGGATGTTCTCGAGTTTTTGGCTGGGGAAACCATCTTGGAACTCGGTTTTAATTTTTTACATTTACAATGTTTTTGCGTTTATTTCATTACTTTTTGTATGTGCAAACGGGTCAGCGCTAAGCTGACTCTAATGTATTCTACATATTACACATGTATAAAGATCAACTTCCGATCATTCGTGATGGAATGCATGTGCTACAATGAACAAGTGTATTTTGGAATTTGCGCAAAAGATACGAGCTAATTTTTTTTATTTCTAAAATAAATGGGTGTAAAAATTTTTTTTCCGTACACTAATTTCGACAAAATTGGTTCTTCAATTATATATAAAAAAAAAAAAAATTTCCAATAATTTTCTAATTGAAAATTTCATTTCTTTCCTATTTTTCGACGCTTTGTAACCATTTCCCTGTTAAGTTTGAATAAAAGACGTGTGGACCAATTTTTTATAATAATAATGTTTATAGACAGAACTTTAAGCTGTAAATTTATAAACATGTGAATAAACGACTTTGAAAATTAAAAAAAATGATTTACCTTTTATTATGATATGATATAATACTTCACTACCAACATAATTACACGTTATTATTTTTAATAATCTTTAGTAGAGACATGCCTTTTATTTCAACAGCTATATAAACGATTGAACTGATTTGGAATGTATAATATGTTATTTGCGTATATGTACAATAATATTTCAATTTTGTTGCAAGAAAACAGACAAGCTTCTAAAAATTTATGAGTATAAAGATTGAGTTTTGAATTGATGAAGTTAAATTAAACACCG
The DNA here is from genome assembly GCA_944452935.1 of Rhogogaster chlorosoma. Classification (NCBI taxonomy): domain Eukaryota; kingdom Metazoa; phylum Arthropoda; class Insecta; order Hymenoptera; family Tenthredinidae; genus Rhogogaster; species Rhogogaster chlorosoma. Next base: position 9,146,544 of record OX101803.1, on the reverse strand, counting down.
AAAACTACAGAGCGGAGGACCTGGACACTAGAAACTACGGAGCGGAGGATCTGGACACCGAAAACTATGGAACGAAAGACCTGGACAGTGAAAACTACGGAGCGAAAGACATGGACACCGAAAACTACGGAGCGGAGGACCTGGATACCGAAAACTACGGAGCCAAAGACCTGGATACCGAAAACTACGGAGCGAAGGACCTGGACACCGAAAACTACGGAGCGGAGGACCTGGATACCGAAAACTACGGAGCGAAGGACCTGGATACCGAAAACTACGGAGCGAAGGACCTGGATACCGAAAACTACTGAGCGAAGGACCTGGATACCGAAAACTACGGAGCGAAGGACCTGGATACCGAAAACTACGGAGCGAAGGACCTGGATACCGAAAACTACTGAGCGAAGGACCTGGATACCGAGAACTACGGAGCGAAGGACCTGGATACCGAAAACTACGGAGCGAAAGACCTGGATACCGAAAACTACGGAGCGAAGGACCTGGATACCGAAAACTACGGAGCGAAGGACCTGGATACCGAAAGCTACGGAGTGAAGAACCTGGACACCGAAAACTACCGTGCGAAGGACCTGGATACCGAAAACTACGGAGCGAAGGACCTGGATACCGAAAACTACGGAGCGAAGGACCTGGATACCGAAAACTACGGAGCGAAGGACCTGGACACCGAAAACTGCGGTGCGGACACATTACTGCGTACAAATTTTTTTGGGGAGCACGAGCAGACGTGACGCATCAATAATAATGACAATAATAATAACAATGATAAATGAAATATGATTATAAATAATACTATATAATAATATAATAATATTATATTATAATCATACTGGCACGCGGCCGCGATTTGCTGCTGCGCATGCGCATTTGTAAATCAGGCATCGATCAATAATTCTGCGCATGCGCATTTTGTAAAATAATTAATATTATTAATAACTCAGTTACGCGTGGTCAATTATTGCTCAAAAACAATAGGGGGCGAGATTTCGGTGACGAGAACACTCCTTCCAAATTGCAAGTTCATAAGTGCAACGGTTCGACAGATATCGTGGTCTCAAGAAGAACGGTCTGCAACGAAGAAGAAGAAGGAGAAGGAGAAGGAGAAGGAGAAGATTGTGTTTTTCGATCAACTTCGACGGTCAATATCTCAGGAACCACGCGGTAGATTTTGTCGAAATTTCGCGAGCAAGGTCGAATGGCGAGGGCCTTACGCCCATATAAATTTTATTAGGAAATAATCAGCGGTTCAAAAGATATGACAGATTTTTTACAAGAACAAGAGCTGGCTCGGGTAAATGTTTCGTGGCTAGCGCGCCGAGTTTTCTCTGTCGGAGGGGGGGGGGGGGGGGGGGAACTCGGCGATTCGCTGCCGCGAATCTTGATTTGATAACCTGCTCAATGCTCACGAAATGTGACGCATCGCATCAGTAAATATGAGGCAGCGACTGGGAGAGAGCAGTTGGATATTCTGCCGCCGGAGGTCAGGGTGCCACTTGTGAGTTCCCAATATCAGCAACATACTTCAAGACGAGGCAAGCGAAATACGAAGTACGACTATTACAACGGCTCTACTACACTCGACGAATTTGTCGAAGATCAAACACCTCGACTACGTTTTGAAATTCAGGTGTTCGTTGTCATTATTGATAACATAATGTCTGCTTTAGCTAAACGTATGAAAGCATACCATAAAGTAACTAGTGTTTTTGGAGTATTTCGTCAGTTATAATCTCTCACAATAGAGGAGATTTTGAAAAAATCTTCAATTATCGTTGGTGCTTACGCACATGATTTAGAGGACAGCCTAGGTGACGAATTAGTGCAGTTCGCTGAGCTGCTCAAAACAGATATGGCTACTGCTATTGACCGCAAGAAAGACGAACTCTGGAAGTCGCTCTGGAACTGCGATTCTATAATCTTTTAATGAATAATTCTTGAGAATCGTGTTTCCCAAATGTAGAAATTGCCTTGCGCATTTACTCGTCTCTCATGATCACCAACTGCAGTGGAGAACGTTCTTTTCCAACGTTAAAGCGTATAAAACATGAGTTAAGAAACACAATGGGCCAGGAGCGACTAAATCATCTCAGCTTGATGAATATAGAAACTGATTTGCTCAAAGAAATCGATATCAATAGTGTGATCTCTAAATTTGCCCGCATCAAATCCAGAAAAGTGCATTTGTAACATTTTGTTTGATTAATTATTCTAAATTTAAAAACCTAAGGTAAAGCAAGGGCCCCTTAATGGAATTTGCTACGGGCCCCGCGCTGCCTTAATCCGGCACTGTGTATAACAGTATGGAGCGAACAAAATCGAATCTTCATTCACTCGCTTTGAAAACGCCCGATGCAATACGTGTATGAGACCGGCAAAAGTGATAACAACTGGGCCCAGCCGCGGTGATACAGTGCGCAAGTGCTGACGTCACGCCAACTCTGCGGAGCGTCAGTCGTTCGACAAGGATGAATCGTGAGTATTTCGTTATATGGCTGATTACACGAATAAGGAATAACTTTTATTCGTTGAATAACTTTATTCATTGATTTACGAATTGTATTTTTACATGGCAAATGACCCGTTATTTTAGAAATCTAGTTATTCTATGTATAAGAATAACGTTTTCTAAATTGAATCACATAATCCGCAAGATAAAACTACATTTTCAACGTAAAAATGCCATTCATAAATCAGTGACAAAGATTATTCAAAGAATAAAAGTAATTCATCGTTGGTTCAACCGAACCATCTATGAATGAAAAGAATTATTGTTTCGCATAATTGGTATTGCCAACGTTAATAGTTAGTACACGTACCAAAAAAATTCATGGTGAACCTAAATTGCTCCGTGAAAATGCCTATTACAGCATGTTATAAACAGGTGAAAGGTTGTCATGATAAATAAATCGGAATAAAAAAAAAATTAACAATAAGTTTTAATTGTCAACGATCTAGTATTCCCTGAAGATGAAGAATTATGGTTATAAATTAATTATGAATTATGTTTGAATTGTGGAATCACATGGTCGCGCATATTGTGTTTCATTATCCTGAATGCAACCTATGATTCATTTTCTAAATTATTTTTCAGCTAATCACATTCAAGAAAATCAACCACCACCACCAGACCTAGTTGCGCCGAAAATTACAGAATGGGAGGCATTTACCCGAATGCCCATTCGCCGGGACAATCGAACTATTGGGGGAGCTACCCAGCGCTGCCATACCAATGGCAAGGTTGGCGGCAGGCGCTCCTAAAGACGTTGGCACTAGAACTGCCACCACCACCACCACATCCGCCAACGACATCACTGGCGACAATCCCGACACCGGCTGCACAGGTTCCGGCACAACCGGAACTCCCTGCCCGGCCGGCCCTAGATGATCGTAAATATTTACAGTACCGTACACATTACAATACACATTTTCAATACGTTTAAAACGTCATTTATAATTTCTTTTTTAAATGCGACCATTGAATCGGCGCACTTAGTTAAACTGCGATGAAGAAGTTTATTATTTGATATGATATTCATTATAACAATTGTTTTCTACAGGAACGGATTGCAGGGATTCTGGCGCGGATGCTGCCGCCCCCGTGGCTACAGGGTCAGGCCGGGGTAGGCAGTGGAGAGGCCGTGGACGCCGGAACCGCAGAGGCAGAGGCAGGGGTCCCGGTCGGTCGACCCAGGTATTCAAGATTATAAATTACCAATAAGTAACATAATATACAGGGACTTCCTGTGGAGACGGCACAGCTAGTTCCACCAACACACACGCACGCTTCGTCCGTGTGCCAGGGATACCGACCGAAGAAAAGAATGATGCAGCTTGAACAGAGCAAAGAGTATAGCAACCGTAAGCGTGAAGTCGTCGGTTGTCACATGGACGAAGCGTGCCTGTGTGTAGTGGCGGTGGCTAATGGAACTAACTGTGCCGTCTCCACAGAAAGTCCCTGTATTTGTATGTATACTTGTTTCTTCACTTTTTTAGCTCATAAACTTTTAAACGCGTTTTTCTCAAAACTACTTTTTAAAAGTCCGTGTTCACCGCTATTTACAAACTACTTGACCGATTCGTTTCAAACTGAGTACACATTTTCTAAATATAAAATACCTCCCCCCAACGTTTAGTTAAAATTTTTTTTTGCACATTAAGGGGGTTTCCCACCCACAAAATGGTCTAATTTTTCGTGGAAAACAGCAGTTTACTTTTCAGATGGCTCGTTAAAGAATTCACATATCTTGGCATAAAATTTTCTAGCTCAGGTCTTTTTTTACCAGCACTGAATTACGCCAAGTACGCAACCAAAATTGCAATAGGCACGGTACTATCCATCCTGAGTGCTACGCGCTCAAATACATGGAGAACAAAAGAGAAACTGTTTAAAGCACTTGTCGAAAGCGTTCTATTCTACGGCATTGAAATCTGGGGCTTACGCTATATGAAAGAAATAGATAGTATACAAAGTTCATTCTATAAAAGAATCCTTAGGCTTCCCAACTACTGCCCCAACTATGCAATCAGGTGTGAGACTCAAAAAAATCCTCTATCATGCGAAGTACTGAATAGATCTCTTAACTGGATACAAAAGCTAAAAAACATGCAGGATAACCGTCTACCAAAAATTTGTTACAATAGACTACTGGCTATGTCGATCAATTCAAATACGCAGTCAAAATATAACTGGGTTAAGCAGATAAAAGAAATCCTTAATAAGCACGGCATGAACCTTAACTTGGAAGATAGTACACAGAATTTTGAAAATGAAAAACTCAGACGCATGGCAAAATACATAGAAAAACGCGTGACGAACGATTTAGGACGAATAAGAGATTCAAGTAGCCTGCAAATCTATAAATGGCTGTCAGACACCACAGAATATGGAGACTGCTATTTGAATGATCTGAAAATAGACGTCCACGCCCTCCGTACGCTGGTTCAATGCCGTCTGGTTGGAACGAAATACGGTAGAATTTTCGTTAATGATAAGTGTATCAGATTTAAGCAAAGTGAATACTGTGAAGCGTGCTTTATGCCACGACTAGAAAACCTAATGCATGTAATGTTTGAATGTCCTACCTACATTGAAGCCAGAACGAAGATATACGGTTACACCAGCGAGGAAAATAATGCTGCGCGACTGATCAAGGCCTTAAATGGGACCTCGGTCGTAGAGATAAAGAAACTACACACTTTCCTACAAAACATTTGCGAAATTCGAAATAAACTAGGTGTTGAGTAGCTCTCATGTGATCCCTACCTAGTACTTATATTAAATTACTTATAGTAAATTAAAAATTAATAGTAACATAGTGCGTTATTTATAGTAAAAAACAATGTATTGTATTATATCACTCTGTCGACACAACCCTCATTTGTACAAGCACTAAGTGCTCAAGCAAATTATTGAATAATAATAAATAAAAAACTTTTCAGATGGCCACCAAAAATTTTTAAATTAAAAAAAAAAAAATAATCATTAAACGTTGGGGGGAGGATTTGATGATACTTTGACTGAATTTCAATGGTTTTTAATTTCAGATAATTTTCGACCGAGATATAGTGAACACCGCAAATTATTATTTTTCTCAGACGTTCTCGGGCAAGCTCTGTCACCGGCTTGTTTTTCAATATTTCCGCATGAAAAAATTGGAGAATATTGTTAAAAGCATACCTAATAATGTACAAAAGGTTTGAATAAATTTGTTCAATCCATACTTCTAAAAAAAATTCACAAAAAAAAATGTTTTTTTTTTTCACGCTGAAACCCTTACCCCCCCCTTAAATAAACCAGTTCACTTGAGTTTTTAAACAAGACAGTTATTAGTGATGAGACCAACTCGCAGGATCGGTACTCAATCCAATCTTCCGCTCGGATCTCCGTCTTCCACGATCATGAACGCTGCGCGTAATCCATGAGGAGGGAGAGCCACATCAGTCTACATCTTCTTAGTGTAATATTTTTGAAAATACGCCAGAGGCAAGAAATTATTAGAAGTGCAAAATCAAAGTATGATGGAGTTAGTGCAGGCAATTCGAGAACCAGTAAATTCAACCCCTAAAGTGACTTTGCCAAATTTCGACCCTGATTCCGGAGATATTGACGCTCGTGCTTGGTGTTTGACGGCAGATCTTTGTATCGGACGAGAGATGCTACAAGGAAGTCATTTAATGAATGTTTTAAGTCGGGCAATGAAAGGAGCAGCAGCGTTGTGGTTTCCCCGAATAAGTTTTGCTGGGATAACTTGGGAACAGTTCAAGGAGATGCTGTTAGCTCGGTATGATACCGTTGAGACACCCGCTGTGACGTTGGTTCGCTTGCATTCTGAGAAACCAAAAGAAGGAGAATCCATAGCAGCATATACATCTCGAATTTTAAGCACTTTGATGACTCGATGGCAAAATCTGACAGTTGAACAGATCGCAGTTTCTGTTGCTTTGGCTCATGCAGTCCAAGTTCAACCGAGTTTACAGAGGCTAGCTTTCACCACAGAAATAGACTCCCGGACAAAATTTCAGCAGGAACTTATGGCTCACGGATTTCGGAAGAGAACATTCCCGGATGGGTCGGATCGTATGTGTGTTGATTACCGAGAGCTAAATAACAATACAGTGCCAGATAGATATCCATTGCCATTAATAGCAGATCAGATTGAAAGGTTAGGTGGCGCAAATTATTTTACGTCACTTGATATGACTAGTGGTTTTCATCAGATTCCTGTACATCCTAATTCCATTGAGCGCACCACTTTTGTCACTCCCGATGGGCAATATGAATACCTCTCTATGCCATTTGGTTTACGGAATGCACCATCCGTCTTTCAGCGCGCAATAAATAAAGGACTAGGTGATCTTGTTAATACTTTTGCGATTTGCTACATGGATGACGTGTTAATTCCATCACGAACTATAGTAAAAGGTATTGAGAGACTTAAAGCTGTTCTGATAGCCCTAACTTTGGCTGGGTTTTCAATAAAGTTGAAGAAATGTTCATTTTTGAAAATGAAAGTAGAATACCTTGGTTACGAAGTTTCTTCTGGTGAAATTAGACCAAATCCGCGTAAAATAAAAGCAGGACAGAACTACCACCTCCTGAAACCGTCACACAACTCAGACAATTTATGGGACTTTCTTCCTATTTTCGACAATTCATTCCTCGGTTTTCACAAATTACAGCCCCATTATATAAACTAACTTCTGGAAAAGGCAAAATAGATTGGAAGCCAGATCATGAGGATATTCGTCAACGTTTGATATCTCTGTTGACAAGTACTCCTGTATTGATGATTTTTTACCCTACTTACCAAATTGAATTACATACAGATGCTAGTGCTATTGGCTACGGTGCAGTCTTTATTCAAAAAGTTGATGGAAAATTACATGTGGTGGCTCATTTTAGTAAAAAAACAACGGTTGTAGAATCTCGTTATCACTCGTATGAACTGGAAACTCTTGGGGTTGTAAACGCTATCAAAAATTTCCGTCATTTTTTGCAAGGAAGAAGTTTTACTGTTATTACTGATTGTAATTCTTTGAAAGCCTCTCGTAATAAAATTGATTTAACTTCTCGAGTTGTAACGCGGCAAAAGCCACGACACATATTTAATAATAATATATTATGTAAGACGCGCGCGCCATCTAAAGCTCGCGCGGTCAACTAAGGCACACGCCATCTACCACCGTGCAACTAACCACAGTAAACGCCATTTTGTCAAAACTCGCTCTCGCTAACAAAGTAACATCCAGAATTGACTAGACGGAGAATAAATTACGTTATAATCAGAGAAAAATCATATCTCTCTAGATATAACAAAGTGAGAAGCTAGCGGGGTTGTTTCGACCTCACCGCCTGTCCGACCATCTTGGTATATCTATTGCTTTTTTAATTACACAGCTTCGCTTAAGAAGTGGGGGATAGCTAGTGGTATTGTCTTGGCAATACTACCTGTCCTTCTTCCCATTTCTCACAAGCACAGCTGATGCAGTAGAATCAGTAAATTCATTTTTTGTCTTTTAAAATTCACTTCTTCATTTAATTAGCTTCTCAATAAATTCTCTTTCAAATAAAATCCTCAGATAATAAAATCAAGTCAATTCAAGAGATATCGTCATAAAGCCAATACAGGCCAATTATGCAAAATCTTACTTATATAATTTCACTATTAACTTCAAACACCATAAATACATGTACTAGTTATAAGTAAAATCACGGTTGATAGCGAGTAAAGTCAATCCTCATAGCATATAGAAGTCCTAAATAATAATTATAGGCAAGATTCACTGATATTTAAATATTAATTTTATAGCCTTAGAAAATAAGTCACGGTTGACCGCGAGTAAAGCCAACCCTCATAGCATATAGAAGTCCTGAATAATGATTATGGGCAATATTCACTCATACTTAAATATTAATTTTAAAGCCTTAGAAAATAAGTAAATACATTCAATTTGTGAATACGCAAATAGCGTATCGTCCTTAATAAATATCATATTTTTGTTATAAATGTACTCATTAATTGAACCACCTTCCATAATTCGAATAAACTAAAAGTAGGCCCGCGGATTAATTTCCAAACACCCTGAGATTAAGAGACTACATCGGCACTTCGCCGATATAAATAAGTAAAATATTAGAGCATGACTCAGAGTTCATCGATGGTGGGCTTTTCTACAATCATTTGATTTTGATACTGTCTACCGAGGTGGAAAGCATATGTCCCATGCGGATTTCTTCTCTCGTAATCCTTTGCCTCAAGTTTCAAATGATTCTCATGTTGAAACTGTTGTACAAAAACGCATAAATTTGACGGAAGTATCTGACAATTAGTTACAAGCTGAACAACAAAAGGATAAAGAACTTATCGATATAATATCAAAACTTTCTGATCCGCATTCAAATTTTGATCTTTCTACCACTTACGAATTGTGCTCTGGATTTGTATATCGAACAATATAAAGAAATCATAGAACTGTTTCTTTACCTATAGTTCCAAGAGCTTTTCGTTGGTCAGTGATTAATGATTTACATGAATCATTGATACATTCTGGATGGAATAAAACTTTAGAGAAAGCGTATCAGCACTATTGGTTCCCTAACATGTCAAAATACGTCAGAAAATTTGTAGAAAACTGTATCACCTGTAGAATTTCTAAATCTAATTCTGGAAGAATTCAAGCCGAATCACACCCAATCCCTAAAGTTAGTATTCCTTGGCATACTTTGCATGTAGACATCACTGGAAAACTTAGTGGCAAGGGAAGTACTAAAGAATATATTTTTGTAATCATCGATGCATTTACTAAATTTGTCTTCCTCGAACATACTTTTCATATTGATACCAAAAATGCTATTAACCCTTATGTGGGTAACCGACTTTACCGACGTCTTTTGGCGACCGGGTACCCGGGTACCCACGGACCTCAATACTAAAAATTTTGATTATTTGAATAAAATTTTTTTTTTTCAATAAATACTAATAGTTATTGACTATTTTTAAAAGAAAAAAAAAAAATACTGTAGAATTATTAACGGCGCCTGGTTTAGGGCATTCCAGGAAGCAGACCCATTCTTATTGATCGCAGCTAGTCCGCTCCTGATGCAGTGGGTCAAATGTCTGTGTTGTCAAATAAATGTCAAGGTTATTGTTTTATTTCTATTGTGCTGTAGATTCGAGTTTTCTTTAGTACGGTTTGAGTTTCTGGTGAGATTAGACGGTGTTTTATTTATGGTGGTCTTTGTGCAGTGAAAAGTGAGGCTATGGAAGAACTGTCGAGAGCTGAATTTGCAAGGTGAATAAATTATACATATATATGTATCATTCATAATTATTTTAATAATAATTTTATCTAATAATATAATTAAAAAATAAAATAATTCAATAATTTATTGTTTAGGCTGAGTGCGACAGAAAGAAATGCTTATTTAAAAGCACTTCTTGGGGACAATGGTAGTGATTCGGATGTGCCATCTGACAGTGATGACGAAGACTGGATTCCAGCGAATATTCCTAGATCTAGACGTCAAGTTTTAAATCAAAACGATAGACAAAATGACCATTCCGAACAATCAGACCACTCAGAGCATGATGAATCAGAGGCTGCTGGAGATACTGGAGAAATAGTTAATGAAAATGTAGAACAAGAGGTTGAAAGTAGTGAGAGTAGCGAAAGCGAGGAAGATGATGAAGCCGAAAACACTGAGCCTGAAGGTAGTTAAATATTTGTTCCTTATAATGATTGAAATAAAAATGTTTGTTTTTAAATAACGAATCTATAATTCTACTATTATTTATTTTAGTACCAGTTCAAAAACCTGGGAGTTTTATTGCCAAGGATAAAACAGTGTGGAGCAAAACGCCACCAGCTCAACGTCAGACTTCAGCTCACAATGTTTTACGTCAGCGAAGTGGGCCACATCGAAGTACTCAAACTTTGTCAATAAGTGATACTTTTAAAAAAAATTTTACTTGTGACATAGTAGATATAATTGTCCGTCACACTAATAAAAAAGCTGAGGCTACTTATCTAAAATATAATGCAGATCATCCAGACACTCAGCGCCAATGGAAGCTTGTAACGATACCAGAAATTTATTCGTTCTTCGGAATTTTGATTTGTGCTGGCGCAAACAATTCTAATACCGACCATACTTCTGATATGTGGCACTCCAATTCTTATCCTCTGTATCGTGCAACGATGGGACTAAAAAGATTCCGTAATATTCTACGGTTCTTGAGATTCGATGCTAGTAACACTCGGAGTCAGCGTAAAAAGGACGACAAAGCAGCTCCAATTCGTGACATATGGATTATTTGTTATTATTGGAGGTAGGGAAGGGGCTGGAGGGAGGGGGGGCCACCCGCCCACCCACTTCCCCCCCTTCCTCCAGGGGGTTACTTGGACTGAGTCCACTGCTTGAATGAAAGTTATATATGGATTATGCTGAATTCCAATCTAGCTCAAATATACAAACCAACCGAGAACTTGACAATTGATGAGCAGCTTTACCCTTATCGAGGTCGTACTGGATTCACGCAATATATACCGTCAAAACCAGCCAAGTACGGGATCAAAATCTGGTGGATTTGCGATGCGGAAAATGCATATCCTTTGCACGGGATTATTTACACTGGTAAGACTGATAACACTCGTGAGAAAAATCAGGGTGAAAGAGTAGTCAAGGAATTAGCGGCTCCATACCGAGACTCTGGTAGGAATATTTGTATGGATAATTTCTTTACTACTCTACCCGTTGCGAAGCATCTGTTATCATGGAAATTAACTATTGTTGGTACGCTGAAAAAAAATAAACCATACATACCTAACGTTATGGGTGCTAATAAAACACGAGAGCAGTATTCAACAGTTTTTGGATTTCATGAAAAAGTAACCACGTGTTCATATGTACCTAAAAAGAGTAAAGCTGTCATTTTGTTATCTACTATGCATTCAGATGCGTCAGTTGCAGATGACGCGAAACAGAAACCAGAAATTATAGATTATTATAACAAATATAAAACTGGTGTTGATACTATGGATCAAATGGTTCGGAGGTACACAAGCCAACGTCGATCATCGAGATGGCCAATGGCATTGTTTTTCAATATGATAGACATTTCTTCACTTGCATCTTATATTATTTATTACCAAAATAATAAAATGATTGCCAAAAAAACGACTGAACGTCGTGTATTCATGCGAAAGCTCAGTGAAGAACTGGCATTGCCAATGATCGAACAGCGCACAGCGAATCCTCAAATGATGCGCCACTTCACTACCAAGATTGCTATCGAAAGCATGTTAGGTCGACCTATAAGAGAAACTGTCGATCCAAATCCTGGCCCAGTGGTTCCAAAGGATAAAACAGGAAGAAAAAAAGTGACAGGATCTTGCCATGTGTGCACTAAATTGCCAATAAAACGACGACGCAAGACTCGTAAGAGTTGTAACAATTGTGAAGAGCCAGTATGTGATGAACATTCTATAAACATCGTTCAATGTCTTACATGTCATCAATAATGTATTTAATTATAAAAAAATGTAATATTTAATTTAGTTTTTCAATAAAATTTACTTGCATGCTTTTTTAAATATCGTTTTCTATTTATTTTCCAAAAAAAAATAAAAACACGATAATTTAGATGCACTGATAATTATCTTACTTTTTAGTTAAAAAACGACGATTCCGGCGCTTAAGATGAAATATCAATTTTTTCGGAGTTATTCATACTCATACATCGCCATGGGTACCCGGGTACCCGGTTACCCACATAAGGGTTAAAGCTCTCCGATCGGTAGTTGCACTATTTGGCACACCGGTACGTGTTATTGTAGATCAAGGGAGGTGTTTTGCCAATAAGGATTTTAGAGAATTTTGTGACTCTCATAGTATTCAACTTCATCTTATTGCCACTGGCACCAGCCGAGGTAATGGTCAGGTGGAACGTGTTATGAGTACTCTTAAAAACATGCCAACATCGGTTCAAGCTGATAACAAAACATCATGGCAAGAAGCTCTAGTAGATATTCAATTAGCGATTAATTCTACTATTAATAGAGTCACTAAAGCAAGTCCTTTGGAATTACTTATTGGGAAAGTAGCAAGACCTCTTAATTTACTTCCTTTTCATGATGAGGACTTAGAAGTCAACTTATTCGAGATCAGAGAACAAGCCGCTAACCTTATCAAAAAGAATGCGCAGATAGAGAAGTCTAGATTTGACAAAACTAAAGCTAAGGTTTCAAAATTTGATGTTGGAGATTTTGTTTTGATTCAAAATCATGACAGAAACCAGACCAAATTAGACCCAAAATTTAAAGGTCCTTTTAAAGTTATTGAAATATTACCTGGTGATAGATACCTTTTACGCGCTCTAAATTGTAAACGTACGTACAAATTTGCTCATGATCGACTTCGCTCGATGCCTGAATGTTCTGTTCCTATCAAACTGGATATTAGTGATGAGGATGTGGAGTAGTCAGGAGATGCCAGTGTCGGCGCTTTTATTGAGTAAAGCAATCGAGTTGATCGATTAACATTTGTAGTGAATTCTGTATCAAAGAGTTTACTATGGAGTAACTCGGAGATAAAAGTTGAGAGATGCAATTACTTGATGTGATCGACATTTGGAACACACTTATCACGCTTATTAGTTGAAAATCACAAAGACCCTAACCCACTTCGGTGGACGGAGAAGGCGCAATGTAACGGTTGGTAGTGTGGTGTTGTCGCATGGTCGACGTGAGCCTGCTTTGGTAGCAGATGTTGTTTGAGGACATGGGAAGTCACATGGTTGACAACTGGCAGATTTCTGTGAGAAATCTATGTTTGAATTTGAATATTGCTTTATGCAACTTGTTGGCAAAGTGGTATGGGAACAGAGTATTCACGTTTTACTTAGTTTGATGATTTTTAAATGGAAGCTCAGGAAAGCCGAACGATTTAAAGCTATTACTATTAAACTGTTCGTTTCACAGATGAAGATACTGAGGCACACGAGGTCGTGTGAGATGTCAGTATGGCCGTTAGGGTGGGCCGAAAATCCGCTTTTTTTGAATTTTCATTATTAATACCAAAAATATTGTTCAATATGCATAAAAAAAAATCTATGCAAAAGGAAAAAAATTTAGGTCGATATCTTAGGCTCGCCAAATCCCGTTAAAGTTAGAAGTTATTTTAAAAAAAAATTTCTAACATATTTTGATCGGAAATTTAATTCTCTACAAAAAAGGTCCCATAATATAATTACGTAAAGTTAATAGTTACTGAGATAATTGCAATTTTATTCTGAAAAATGAAATTTTTCAAGATATTATCACATTTTCACGGTAAAAAATGAATTATATCTTATAAATTTCATGGAAAATTAAATAAAAAAAAAGAAATTAAAAAAAATTAAAAATTAAAAGAACAAAAAAATTAAATAAATTTAACCAAAAATAAAATAAAATAAAATAAAAATTAATTTTTTTTTTTTAATTTTAATTTTTCAATTTTAAAGTTTTTAATTTAATTTCATATGAAATTTATATGATAAAATTCATTTTTTACCCTGAAAATGTGATAATATCTTGAAAAATTTCATATTTTAGAACAAAATTGCAATTATCTCAGTAACTATTAACTTTACGTAATTTTATTATGGGACCTTTTTTGTAGAGAATTAAATTTCCGATCAAAACAAGTTGAAATTTTTTTTCAAAAATAACTTCAAACTTTAACGGGATTTGGCGAGCCTAAGATATCGACCTAAAATTTTTTCCTTTTGCATAGATTTTTTTTATGCATATTGAACGATATTTTCGGTATTAATAATGAAAATTCAAAAAAAGCGGATTTTCGGCCCACCCTAATGGCCGTGTCGGCGCGTTACAACCAGACACCCTTGGTGGAAGAGACGGGGCGATCCTGGACGACAGGATGCGCTCGCGTAGAGCCGACAAAGCATCGATAGTCGATTGGTTGGAAAAGGGACTATCGTTGCTGGGCGGGATGTTTTGAAAAGATTTGAAGAGAAGGATTGTTCAGAGAAATTGGAAGCCCGCGGAACTACGACGTCTCTCCCATCGATATTGAAAGAACATAAATAATTCTGTTAATTTGTGATCGTTATAGTTCTATTGAGTTTTGTTAAATAAATCAGTTCACTTGAGTTCTTAAACAAGACAGTTATTAGTGATGAGACCAACTCGCAGGATCGGTACTCGATCCAATCTTCCGCTCGGATCTCCGTGTTATATATGTATACAAGTATACAGGGTGACCCAGAACTCGCGCACCACCCAGCACAGGCAGATTCCTTGTCGAATTCTAAGACGAAGACCGTTTGCGAAAAATTCCGGAGACCAACGGTGTCCGAGTTATCGAATATCCTAGTTAGCCATTCAGAGAGCCCAACACTGGCCGAGATAGTGCCGGCTCAAAAGTACAATTGGGGCGCGCCGTCGCTTGTCTGATAATTTAACTGAAAACTTTTCATTCTATTGTTACGTAACGGATAACGGGTAGACTTTGTCACTGACACTTCCACTTTTCAGTTTTTGACAGCCAGGTCGTCTGTCCTATAGTTTTTCGTCGTCCACGTTGACCACGAGATAAATTTCGCGATCCGGGTCATTAGCGCCATAGTTGTTGGCCGTTTACTTCAACTGCTCCATAGTTTCAGCGGTACAAGTCGTTCGCTACATAGTTTTCGGACGTACACGTCAACCGCTCCCATATTTTCCGGCAGCCAGGCCGTTCTTGGCCATCCAGTCAACGTACACATGTTTTTTTAGATTTATCTAGCTATTAGCTACTAGTGAATGAAAGAAATAACGTTTTTATAATACTCCAATTCAATTAGACGAACTTTTTGATCATCTTATTTTGCGCTGAAACATTCTCAGATGTGACTCTCACATTATCTGACGAACGATCGGTTATCGAAAATATGATCCCAGATGAAACAGTTTGACCGACGGACGGTGACCTTGAGGGTTTATTATTGATTATTTAGGGCTAGATAAATCTCGAAAAACATGTGTACGTTGACTGGATGGCCAAGGACAGCCTGGCTGCCGGAAAATATGGGAGCGGTTGACGTAAACGTCCGAAAACTATGTAGCGAACGATCTGTACCGCTGAAACTATGGAGCGGTTGAAGTAAACGGCCAACAACTATGGTGCGAATGACCTGGACAGCTAAAATTATGAAGCGAATGACCTGGACCGCTGAAACTATGGAGCGGTGGACCTAGACGGCAAAAAACTATGGCGTTAATGACCCGGATCGCAAGAATTATCTCGTGATCGACGTGGACGACGAAAAACTATAGGACAGACGACCTGGCTATCAAAAACTGAAAAGTGGAAGTGTCAGTGACAAAGTCCACCCGTTATCCGTTACGTAACAATAGAAAGAAAAGTTTCCAGTTAAATTATCAGACAAGCGACGGCGCGCCCCAATTGTACTTTTGAGCCGGCACTATCTCCGCCAGTGTTGGGCTCTCTGAATGGCTAACTAAGATATTCGATAACTTGGACACCGTTGGTCTCTGGAATTTTTCGCAAACAGTCTTCGTCTTGGAATTCGACAAGGAATCTGCCTGTGCTGGGTGGTGCGCGAGTTGTGTGTCACCCTGTATATGGCAAATGCTCGAAAATATGGTTATATATATATAGGTAGTTTGAGGTAAATCGAGACTGGTGTTATGCACAAAGAAAGGTTGTTTATTGGGGTTTTCCCCTTAGATCTGTTCAATAAAAGTCAAATCTGGCTAGGATTGGGAAAATCCGAAATGCAAATGAAATCCGTTAATTATCCTGATTATACAGGTAGGAAGAAATAATTTGAAGGGTGGACTCGTGCCCGCTGAGGGGATTATCCCGAAATACCGTTAGTATTGAGCTGACGAGATTCCCTTACTTTTAAAATACATATAATATCCAAACAATAATATTATTAATCAAGATTGAGAAATTCTGGTATAACAATACTAAAAATAGACATGCGTAAAAATATGAGCGAACAAATCAGTGAGAAAAACGTTGGAACTTAGCTTTGGCTGAACTGGTGAAACATGGGATGTTAAGATTCGTCTGGAATCACCCGGTCTCACTTCCGAAGGAACCTCGTTGCCTGAACTTGATGTTCGCACGAATTTAGATGAAGCGAAACGTAGGAATTTATTATTTGATAGGTCCGAATGTAAGGTAGTAAGTTTGTTTGTAAATCTAATTGTCGCACTGATTTTATTGTCTTACCGGCCCGAAATAAGGTTTATTAGAAATTAAGTCGAAAGGTTATGTTAAGCAGTGTTATAATATCTTTGGTTTAAATTTACATAAATCCGGAAGGGATTTATGGCAAGAAATGGAAGTTTAGTTGAAGTTAATAAAATTTATATGTGTTTATTCACTGAATCTAAAATTAATAAGCAATATGTTGCTAATCTGGAATTGTTAACGAGTGCTAAGTCCTTTGTGCCACCACTTAACTGAGAGGAAAAGATTGGATACAACTCACGGCTCGATGTAGCACACGGGTCAATGCGTCCACGCACCTCGCGATTTAACAGACGAAAGACCGTAAAATAATTTCGAGTGTAATTGAAAAGTGATTCTAAATTAATAATAAGCAGATCACCAAACTATTGGCTTATATCTTACTTATATGGATTTGTTAACAGGTACCGAGTCCATTGCACTACCACTTAACTGAGAGGAAAAGATCGAGTACAACTCTTGGCTCTAATTAGCACACGGGTCCTTACAACCACGCACCTCGCGACTTGACAGAAGAAAGACCATAAAATAATTTCGGGTGTAATTGAAAAGTGATTCTAAACTAATAATAAGCAGATCACCAAACTATTGGCTTATATCTTGCTTATATGGATATGGTTAACGGGTACTGAGTCCTTTGTACTACCACTTAACTGAGAGGAAAAGATCGAGTACAACTCTTGGCTCTAATTAGCACACGGATCCTTACAACCACGCACCTCGCGACTTGACAGAAGAAAGACGATGTTTCAAGTTCGAAGGCGACCAGGTCCCCTCGGGTGCAACCCCGAATGTATCAATGCGCGCCTAGCCCAACCAATCATTGACTTTGCTTACTTGCTAATTGACGCCTGATTGGTTTCGGGACTAGCTGGAGCTAAGCGTAATGCCTCATCATGTCTCACCCACACTAGCCTACATAATTTTTGTTTAATTCGCTCAAATCCTTAATTTATATCGAAATTAACATACAGATATTCAGTTATAAATCATAAAACAATAATATAGCAATTTTGAGATAATTAACCAATTCGTTGGCGTGGTTTCTTATATTTTAGTGAATAGTTAGAGAGAGAGGTCTTACACCTATGTATATTACTTATGATGGTGTGGGTCGCGAGGGGCAGCGAAAGTTGGGGGTTCCCTATAATCGATTCGCCTTGCGTTCCCTACCCTTAGAGTGACGTGATACAATGTATGCTATCGGGAGACCAATGGGGGCGGAGCTGGAGGGAAGGGACGAGGAAACACAGGCACAGATAAGATGGGAGAAGATAAGAGAATCTAAGTACAATAGGTGGTACAAGGAGATAATAGAGGCCGGGATACCGGAGTACATGAAAGGAAGGAGAAGCAAGAGGGAAATGGAAATTATAGCAAGGTTTAGATTAGGGAATGAGATGAGGGAGGCAAATTATTGGGCAAGGGAAGAAGACAGAAAGTGTAGGGTATGTGGAAATGAGGAAGAGACATGGGGACATGTACTGGAAAGGTGCACAGGGGGAGGAAAGGGAGAAGGGAGGGAAGAGGTGATCAAGATCCTGGAGGGAAGTGGAAGGGGAATAAGAAAAATGAAGGAAATAAGAAGAACAAGGGGCGAGGAGGAAAAAGAGGGGAAAGAAGGAGAGGGGTAGAAAAAGAGCTAGGAACAGAAAGGGATGGAAACAGAGTTAGGATAGGCAAAGGGAATACAAGAAATAAGGGAAATGCAAATAGATAAGAGTAATGAGAATGTATGTCACTTAGGATAAAATGTAAAAATAAATGTAAAGAGGAGCAAACCTCGGGAAAAAAACCAAAAACCCGTAAGGGAAATAAAACGGATTTTACTACTACAAAGTATGCTATCGCAACTTTGTAACTGCGCAATAGATATTGACTATGGGAGGTCCAAATATTTAAAGTAGAAGAAACATAATATTCTTGAGAGTGTATGAGGGTGTTTATTTCTCACTGCGCCACTCTCGAATTGCGTCTCAAGAGTCTGATAATCAACTCGAGATAATATGCCATACCATGTCATATACAGTGCGATTCTGTGGAAAGTTGTAAGCCGTGTGGGTAGGCAACCCGCATATTTACCGAAACGGCAACGCTGTCGTAGGGACAGTCGAACGTCTGCATCTACAGATGACATAGCGGCAGCTTTCACGTCGTTTGGTCAGAATCAAGTGACAGAGTGACATATTTGAGGTTGTTCGTAATATAACTAGTAAGACAAAGGGAATCGATATGAATTCGTAAAGAAGTGGTAACGAATTAGCGAATTGATTGCAGATGTCGATTTCTGTTTATTTGCAACGTTATTTGGGTCTAAACAACCGTCGGGGTGAAATTTACGAATCATTCTAATAAAGGTAACCAACAAATGTCAAACGATAATAATTCGAAATAAAGTCGTGATAAAGTTACGAATTGGTCGCAGATTCTGAGTTATGTTTACTTGCGAAATTATCTACAAGCTAGCAGTTCCTCGATGATGGACTGACTCGTCGCATCACTTCGACAACTACGGTCAGGAACACAGCGATGTAAATTCGATTCGACGAGCAATCTACGAGGCATCTCTGACGTAGCAGCAAACCCCAAATTTTTTCACCTCCTAATAATTTGAATGCACAGTTTTGCGGAAATACTGCGCATAGTTCCAGAAGACGGTCAGAAGCTTATCTCGAAAGTTGCTTAAGAAGTCGGCATGTCGTCGGCACAACGCATTTAGTTTATTGTTATTGTACTACGTTTAATGAATAAAAAATTTTATTACATGATAGAAACTCATTGTAATGTAATCATTTTTACAAATATGCGACGCTTTATTCCACTCAGCTATCAAAGGCACAATTACGTTTATTTACAGAACAATACTTTCAATTAATTCATTCCTCGCTGAGACCACTACAAGATTACCGGTAGGCAAACAGGTGATCTTTGATTCGTAAATTTCACCTCGAGGGTTGTTTGGACCCAAATAATGTTGCAAATAAACAGAAATCGACATCTGCAATCAATTCGCTAATTCGTTACCACTTCTTTACGAATTAATATCGATCCCCGTTGTCTTACTCGTTATATTACGATCAACCTCAAATATGTCACACTGTATGTTGATTCTGACCCAACGAAGTGACAGCTGTCGCTACGTCATCAGTAGGTGCAGACGTTCAACTGTCCCTACGAGATAGTGCCGGCTCAAAAGTACAATTGGGGCGCGCCGTCGCTTGTCTGATGATTTAACTGAAAACTTTTCTTTCTATTGTTACGTAACGGATAACGGGTGGACTTTGTCACTTTGACACTTCCACTTTTCAGTTTTTGACAGCCAGGTCGTCTGCCCCATAGTTTTTCGTCGTCCACGTCGACCACGAAATAATTCTCGTGATCCGGGTCATTAGCGGCATAGTTTTTTTACCGTCTAGGTCCACCGCTCCATAGTTTCAGCGGTCCAGGTCATTCGCTTCATAGTTTTAGCTGTCCAGGTCAAACTGTTTCATCTGGGATCATATCTTCGATAACCGATCGTTCGTCAGATAATGCGAGAGTCACATCTGAGAATGTTTCAGCGCAAAATAAGATGATCAAAAAGTTCGTCTAGTTGAATCGAAGTATCATAAAAACGTTATTTCTTTCATTCACTAGTAGCTAATAGCCAGATAAATCTCGAAAAACATGTGTACGTTGACTGGATGGCCAAGGACGGCCTGGCTGCCGGAAAATATGGGAGCGGTTGACGTAAACGTCCGAAAACTATGTAGCGAACGACCTGTACCGCTGAAACTATGGAGCGGTGGACCTAGACAGTAAAAAACTATGGCGCTAATGACCCGGATCGCGAGAATTATCTCGTGGTCGACGTGGACGACGAAAAACTATGAGGCAGACGACCTGGCTGTCAAAAACTGAAAAGTGGAAGTGTCAAAGTGACAAAGTCCACCCGTTATCCGTCACGTAACAATAGAAAGAAAAGTTTTCAGTTAAATTATCAGACAAGCGACGGCGCGCCCCAATTGTACTTTTGAGCCGGCACTATCTCGGCCAGTGTTGGGCTCTCTGAATGGCTAACTAAGATATTCGATAACTCGGACACCGTTGGTCTCCGGAATTTTTCGCAAACGGTCTTCGTCTTAGAATTCGACAAGGAATCTGCCTGTGCTGGGTGGTGCGCGAGTTCTGGGTCACCCTTAACTGTAGTTTAAATAATATATAATTCAAAAGAATAAAGAAAATGAAGGGAAATTCTCGGTAACCTAAGTTACGCACGTAACAGTAGCAAGATTCAGGCTAGGTGGGGAGGTAAAAGAAGCGAAATACTCGGAAGGAGAGAACGAAAGGAAATGCAGAGTGTGTGAAATGGAAAAGGAGACATGGGAGCACATATGGGAAGGATGTGTGAGAGGTAGGGAGAAAGCAGAAAGCTGGCAGGAGAAAGTAGGAGTGATATTAGGGGAGGATGGGGAAGGTGAGGCATGGATGAGAGACATTGAGAAGAGAGAGTGGGAGGCAGAAGTCGATAGGGAAGAATGAATGAGAGAAAATAGAAAATAGCGATAAATAAGTAATGATTAGGGATAATAAATAAGGCGGTAAAGACAAAAAGTGTAAAATAGGCTAAGAAATGAGGCAGAGCGGACGTGTAAGATGAAATAAATGTAAAAAAAAAAGATAGAAAAAGGTCAAACGAGGCGAGGCAAAGGCAGAATAAAGTAGGCAGAGGGTAGAGATAAGATTAGAGGATAAGATATAGGATAAGAGATAGGATAAGTGTATAGTCTGTAAGTAAAGGCAATGTAAAAAGATGTAAAGTATTATGTAACCGCAGGTGGAGATCATGTAACCCCGAGGGGAATCATTAAATAAACATACCTAAACTTACTCAAGTTTTTTTAAAGGAGCGTGTAGTGATACATTTTCTTTTTGCAATAAAGTATGTATCTCTCGATTTACAAGAAGCCGGCTTAAATTATTTAGCATCGAATCAGAAAGAGCATTGTATTTCTCGTGATAAGATAAAATTATTTGACCTTCCAAACTACTGATTAAAAATGAATTAAAGTCTTGGTATGGTGATAGAATTACTTGACAGAGACTAGTAGATTTTTTTTTTTTTTTTGAGCTACTAGCTGCTAATGACAAATCTACATTTTCGTGATCCTCTAGTGGGAAAGTGAAACTTAGATCTTCATTAATATTCATTTCTGGAGTTAATACGAACAACGAAGTTGCAATGGGTATAGACATCGCTCGAGAACAAAACAATTTCTTGTCAAATATCAAAAGAAACATTTAAAATATCATGAATGATTTTTAATTAAATAGAAATTTGCCATAAATAAATAGTATTATTATTATGACAGCTCATAAAATTCTTGCATCTTATTTTTACTAACTTAAGGGGGTATTCTGGTCTAGAAATTTGGAAAAATCGATTTTTTTCGTTCTTCATATTTCCAAAGTTTAGACATTCAAGAATATGCCCTCAAAAGAATTTTGCAGAATTCCAATTATTTACTGAGTTACAGCGGTTTTTGTGGCGCGGCATCTGAAACTGGCCCGACCGGAATAAATTGAACAATAGGCGGTAGGCTATTGCATTTTCGAATTTTTCTCCGTTTTTACAACACTCTCATCATTAATTCTGTGTTCTACATGTAAGCAAAATGTAAAATAATACAGGAATCACCGATTAAAAATATGTAAGTATACCGTACCATTCTAAGTAGATAAACAAGGCCGGTTCTGGATCAACGCGTGTTAGTGCACACGTACACGCACACACACATGCGCGCGCCGTCCGTGTCCGTGTGAGGGTGGGGGGAGTCCGCGGACCCCTGGCGATGACGTCACCCGCCTCGACTCAAAATGGCGTCACACACCCTTGAGTTGACGGCACACACCCTTAATATCACGGCACACACCCTTAATTTGACGGCACACACCCTCGAAATGACGTCACACTCCCTTAATTTGACGGCACACACCCTCGATATGACGTCACACTCCCTTAATTTGACGGCACACTCCCTTAATATGACGGCACACACCCTTAATATGACGGCACACTTCCTTAATATGACGTCACACACCCTTGATACGACGTCAGACTCTTGAACCTTCGATGATAACGTCACGCTTGGGCCTCTCGAACTTTCGACGATGACGTCACTCGAATACCCTAGCGATTGACGGTTCCCTGTCTTCTTGGAATTTTCTGGATAAACATTTCTTGGAATTGGTACCATGTGAGATCTTTTTGGAATGTTCTAGAATCTTACTATAAGTTTTTACTATAAGAGGTCACGCTCAACGGTTCCAGGAAATAATCTCGAACTCTGTGCAGAAGTGCGCCTTTGAAAACGTGCAGCGTTTGAAAACTTGGTATTTGAAGGAGTGTAAACTATCCCTTTTTAGAGCATTACACACAGCCATTCAAGTACGAGATTGGAAACAAATGAAGGCGGAAGACATCGCCTATCTGCCTAAAGATTTTATTCTCATTTACGGGTCGAACGTCATCGATGAGGCGTGGGACAAACTATCGGAGGCTATGAAGAAGGACAAAGACATCGCAGGCTGTCAAAGATGTCGAATACATTATGGGTCGCAGAGCGATGAATTCAAAGGATCTACTATTATGATTAAAGACTGCTTACAATGTCAAATGAATCAATAAAAATTGATGGGTTCTGTGTTTTGAAAGAATAAAAAGAATTCACTGGAAAACTTAGTCTTCATACAGGTTCATTATGGTGTTTTACACACGTTTAATTTCTTCCTCCGTAGGTTATCAAACTCATAAATTGTTGTAGTGCGCTAGCTTAGTTGAACGCTCTTTGAAATTCGATCTATTACAATAATACTGAGGCGAGGATAATGATATCGTCATATAGTACGTTGAGTTAATGGATATTCCCAGATATTATATTTATATCGCTATATATGAGTTTATTAGGAAGTCCGCATACTAATAAAGGGTCGCGTACCACTCTCATTTCCGGTTTAGCTTGTGACGTTCAATAACGTACTACAAAGAATACGCCAGTCGTCAACCGTTACTCAAAGAGCTGACACCTCAGAACGTGCTGCTTCTAAAAAGTTTAGGTCTCAAGGTTGCACAAAAAAAGTGAATCGTTGTTTCCTTTGCATCTGTATCATCTGTTGTATACCATGGAGGAGGAAATCTTAGACATTCGAACGCCTGTAGTCTTTGACGAATCTATCGCACACTACGAGGTTCATACACACAAGCCTTACGCCTCATCAAGTTTCAATAACAGTGATGAGATTCGTATCGCTGTTCAACACCAAGACCTGTGCGTGTTACCAAGTAAGAGTTCGTTGCATGTGTATGGAAAGATAGTGAAGGCTGATGGAACTCCGTCAACTACCACAGCTCTGGTCAGCAACGGTGTTTGCCACCTGTTTGAAGAAGCGCGATACGAGATAAATGCTGTTGAGATCGACAGAAGCAAAAACGTAGGTCTCACGAGTCTTATGAAAGGTTACCCTTCGCTGAGACCTGGACAAAATTGGATGATGGAAAATGCTGGCTGGCTCAATGTGATCGCAAGTCATGTAGATGTCGACGGTAACTTTGATGTGTGCATACCGCTGAAGATCATACTAGGATTCGCTGAAGATTATCGCAAGATCGTCGTCAACGCTAAACACGAATTGATCTTGACCCGTTCGAAGACCGATGTGAACGCGGTTTTGCAAACTCAAGATGAAGAATTCAGAATTCTGATCGATAAAATCGAATGGCTGTTACCGTACGTTAAGCTTTCGGACCAGCGAAAAGTACAGCTGTTAAATTTCATTGAGAAAGATGCACCAATCCCTATGAGTTTCCGCAGTTGGGAATTGTACGAGTATCCTCTACTTCCGGCCACCACTTCGAAGCACGCTTGGACTGTGAAGACATCGACTCAGCTGGAGAAACCTCGATACGTTATACTGGGTTTTCAAACAAGTCGAAAGAATAAGTTAACTAAAAATTTCAGCCATTTCGATCATTGTGATATCACCGATGTTAAGCTTTTCTTGAATTCTCAATGCTATCCCTATGGGAATCTGAACCTCGATATGAGTCACAATCAGTATGCTTTGCTATACGAGATGTATGCAAACTTCCAAACTTCTTATTACGGCAAGGAACCTGAACCGTTGCTGAAAAAGAGCGAATTTTTACAGTACGCTCCCCTGTTCGTCATCGACTGTTCAAAACAGAACGAATCTCTCAAGTTCGGACCAGTAGATGTTCGTCTTGAGTTTGAAGCACGAAATAACTTTCCTGCCGATACATCAGCATACTGCTTGATCTTACATGATCGAGTAGTTGAATACAACCCCATAAGTGGTGAGGTGAAAAAATTAGTATAAAACCATATTCAACCTATCTGCAATTCTCATGTTATTTTCACTATCATCAAAAAACTCTGTATCAATGTTATTTCACTAATAAAGTACTTGTATCGAATACTTACGTCTCCTAATTCATTACCATATTATACAACATATAGCAGCGCCGTGTTTAGGCACAAGCTAACTAGGCTGAAGCCTAGGGCGGCAATATTTCAGAGGCGGCAAAATCACGTTCGGCCAAGTTATATGCTCTTTCACTTCTTTATATTGAGACAGAATACATGCGGAAAATCGATTTTAATGACATCATAAAATCATTTGCAGAGAAAAAAGTCCGAAGGAAACAGGTAACGCAGCTTATTTCGTGAAAAATTTAATTTATTGAAAAACTTTCGCCGGAGGGTAGGGCGGCGGCGGCTACCTAGCCTAGGGCGCAAAATAATGCTAACACGGCGCTGACATATAGATGTAGTAGTAGCGACTATTGTTGATAAAATACAACTCCGTCTTGCGTCTCTCTCTGCACTTAAATGATTTTGGGGTATTTCAAACGATGTTAATTGTTCTAAATGACACCGAAATCATTCTAAAAGAATTATATCCAGTAATTTCAAAGATTCAGAAAGATTTCAAATCATTTTCAAATATTCCAAATAATGTTTTCGGGATTTCAAATTATTTCCAAAGGTTTTAAATGATTTTGGAGTATTTCAAATGATTTTAAACGTTCTAAATGACACCGAAATACTTCTAGAAGAGTTATATCCAGTAATTTCAAGGATTCAAAAAGATTTCAAATCATTTTTAAATATTCCAAATGATCCTGACGTCGTATCAAGGGTGTGTGACGTCATATTAAGGGAGTGTGCCGTCATATTAAGGGTGTGTGCCGGCATATTAAGGGAGTGTGCCGTCATATTAAGGGTGTGTGCCGTCAAATTAAGGGAGTGTGACGCCATTTTGAGGGTGTGTGACGCCATTTTGAGTCGAGGCGGGTGACGTCATCGCCAGGGGTCCGCGGACTCCCCCCACCCTCACACGGACACGGACGGCGCGC
The DNA here is from genome assembly GCA_944452935.1 of Rhogogaster chlorosoma. Classification (NCBI taxonomy): domain Eukaryota; kingdom Metazoa; phylum Arthropoda; class Insecta; order Hymenoptera; family Tenthredinidae; genus Rhogogaster; species Rhogogaster chlorosoma. The sequence goes on along the minus strand of OX101803.1, from coordinate 9,120,340 downwards.
GCATGTGTGTGTGCGTGTACGTGTGCACTAACACGCGTTGATCCAGAACCGGCCTTGTTTATCTACTATTCTATAAGTAAAACTGCCGGAAACTTGACTCAAAACTTGAAATGCGTTTTTCTCGAAACTGTCTTTTTCAAAACGATACCCACGATTTCTCAGGTTCTACTGGACCGATTTACCTGGAATTTTTAGAGAGTCTTCTTTATAGACTTGTCTACGTCTGGAACTATCCCCATCCCCAAATTTCAATTTTTACTATTTTAAAAAAATCGAAGAATGTCCAAAAAAGTGGTACGAAAATTTTTTTTTTCTTTAGGCAGTCGCCATTTTGTAAAAAATTTTTTTTCCAACTTTTCCGTAGTTCCAGACATTGCGACATTATTATAGATTGATAATCTTTGTTATTTTTTGGTTTCAGATTGCTAGGAGAGTTAAGATCGTGGGTATCGTCACGCACCAAATTTTTGAGACTCCCCACTTCATCAGCTGATAACTAACGGAATTTTGAATTTTTTTTACTTTTGAATTTTTTTTTGTATGCTTCTAATGTGAATAAATAGTGTATAAAAAAATTGATACTAAAAATATTGCTTGCTTTTTTTTTTACAGCACTTCAAAAATTACCTAAAATTCATGTCTCTAGACCAGAATACCCCCTTAATGACAATACATTTTGATTTGTAAAGCATACAAAATTTTTTTTATTGATTTCATTCGAAAAGAGGTTAGAATTTCACTAAACGCATGGTATGTTATTGATAAAAATTTATTACTACTATCAATTGAATGGAACTTACCTTAAGATGAAGTAATCAAGCGAACACAAATAATATAAAAGAACACTTTTTCACGTGGATATTTTGTTAATCTTTAACTAACAATACAAGCAGTACATTCGTTGAATGTAATATTTTGATGAAATGTAGAAGCAATAGCTATTTTTGTGGAATGGTTAAAAGTGAGACAGATGATGATAACATTTTTATTTAATTCAATTTTTTCTCCAGTGAGACATGCGCAAGAGCAGTTGTGAATATGGTTTGTAACACTACTGGTTATTGCGCGAGGCAGTAGCCACAGCTGGGAAATACGCGCTACTTATGACTCTGCAGCAGAGTAAAGAGAGAAACGCTTAAGAGTAATGGTTACTTCTTGAGACGCCGATGATTAATGTTCATACAGTAATCATCGCTGTTCTGACGCTAATGTGCAGAAAATTCCTCAGTATAGTCCTTGACAGTACTCATTGCTGTGAGGAAAGTAACTCTTGCTGTCATGACAACAATCATTGAGGTTATATTCAGAATTTTATGATTTCGGATAGTATATTGACTGAATTACTGTGTTGCGCAGCACTGGTTACTGTTTTTTTTTCTCCGTGTATAAATATGATAAATCAATAATCACATTGGTATAAGTACTTTATTAATTACATTTGCAATAGCTCAATGAACATTTCAATAACCGATGTAAGGTACACTTTTCAAATTATCGTATTATATTATTTATTTCAAATAAAAATTAGTTGCATAGTCCATTTTTCATTTATTATTCAAAAACTAAAACAATACAATGATTGAAAACAGTTTTTTCAACGATAATTCCAACGATAGTTTAAATCAACATGAAAATCAATGTAATTACCGGAAGTAGTATATAGTACATGATCAAAATATTATAAGCAATTGCTAATCGCAGATCAAAAGTCTATGCTCATGCATTGATCGTTGAAGCATATACGTTCCAATTCAACGAGATGTGTCAATTTTTCGTGCAACTCATCTGAATAACAATTCCATTTAATTTCATAAACTTTTTTATACAGCCGTTTACCACATCAATACAAAGAGCTTTCGGATTTATCAATTACCGGAATCGATGGTAAATACGCTAAATTGAATTTAGAATAAAAATCAAATGTGTTGTAACGTGTTCGGCTGTGGCATATAGCCGACACGCACACATGAACGAACGGCACGCACACAATCGTGCAACACACGAATACGAGGCAGCGACTGGCCAACGCGCACGATGACCAGCGCATCAGAAGACCCTAACGTGACGTCACAGCGGCTATATAAACTGGCGATGACCAGAGAAAAGTAGCGTATTTGAGCCAAAGCGGCCTTTGCGACTCACAGCATTTACGACGAGCACACTAGCCAAAGCGGCAGTGTGACTCATAAGATCACTTTCTTTCAACTTAACTTCTCTTTTGAAAAAAACTCATATTAGCATTTAGCCAAAGCGGCATTTGACTTGCAAAAACATAACCTCAAATTTAGAAGCGACAATTAGCTAAAGCAGCAATTGATCAAACTTAGAATAAAACAAAAGAAATAAGAAAAAGACACAAAAAGCTTGAGAAACAAAACAGTAGGCGAAACACGCAATAAATTAGGACACGATTTAAAACTAATAATTTATGATTTAATTTTGTTTATTTTTGTTAAAATTCGCTTCAACCTTTATTTTCATTTTATGTTAAAATATTATTTTTGTTAAGCTCGAGTGAGCGCAATGATGACTAATTAAATCCTAATTCCTCAAAATGAGGAACTTAATCATTCTTAAACATTTTTCTTATTTATGTTTTCCTGTTTGCAATTAATCAAACAATTCAAAACTTTCAGAACTTAAAATCATGTTTAGCTAGAGGCAGCTTTGGTTGTAAGCGAGCAAGGCAGCTATGGTGTAGCTTTCACTGGCACCCTAGTCTGTACGCAAACTTGCAACTCAAGTCTGTAAAAGGCAGCTCTGGTACTGTTCTGATTCCAAGGCAGCTACGGTGTAGCTATCACTGGCACCCTAGTCTGTGGAATCAGGCATACTCGAGTCTGTGAGGGAGGCAGCTCTGGTTGACGAAAGTCAACTCGAGTCTGTATCAGGGTAACCGGGTTTTTAGAACATTTTCCCCTTAAGGAGCTCCGAAGATAAATTCACCCGTGACAAAGGATACACTCACGCGGACTAGGTTAACTTCACTAGCCTTCTGCTAGTGAAGCATAACCAGAAAAAGTTACAGTGTGTAAAAAAAATTGAAAATTGATACTAGAATTTTTAACAGTCTAAACTAGCATTCAAATTGCACAGGAAATCGCAGCCTTTAAAGTTCATCATTTGCTCGTAATCCCCTTGAAATATCAAATTTACACATCCAGCTGTTTGAGAAATAATTCGGAGAGTTTGTCTATCGAGTGACATATAAATCGATAGACTGACAGACAGACCGACATTTTTATAAAAAAATGTGTTATTCAGGCTATATGATTATTGAGGTTTTACTGATCTTCACGCAACTGGTAATGTCTGCGGATGAGGTCTTCGCGTACTCTTCGCGCTTCCGCCAAGCGCTCGCGCGGTAAAAGTACAGGTACAGCCATGGCATGTTGAACAGCTGGTGGAGGGCCGTCACTCGTCAGCATCGGCGATTTCGTCGACCATCATTCGATCATGTATGCATATATTATGCGGGATCACACATGCATAGACTATTTTTGCAGCTATCAGCGGCTCGTACATCAGCATACGTTGCTATCTTTAAATAAATCACGCGCTTACAGCATTGTGGTGTATAATGAGCCAATCACATTTAACCGATCAAAATTATCATAGCCAACCTGCGACAAGCAACGCCAAACCATTTTTAATCGTCCGAAGCAACGTTCGATGATGCATCTAGATTGACAATGAGCACGCGTATATACGTGCTCTTGTGTGCCAACCTCCGCGTTGACCACGGGCGTCATAAGCCATGGCTCTAGCCCGTATCCTGAATCACCTTCGAACGAAATGCAGATAGACAATTATGTTTGCCTATACGCTTAAAACTATTACTATTTTAATCAAGTTCACCAAGTAGCCATGTGTCTCGTTCACCGTCATCATAATGCATTTGCATCAGCGTCCTAACGGGAGACTGTAGCCATATTGCGGTATCATGGCGAGACCCTAGAAACCTTGCGTTCACATTTAAGATACGCAGGCTTGTGTCGCATACCTTTGAATCAAAATTATTTATTTATTGTAAAAAAAACTATATTCAATTATATCCATAAGTGAAAGTCCTTTCAACTGAATTACACTTATCCAAACCGACCATCTGAACATTCGACGAATGATATCCATGATGGTTCACGAAAACTTCCTCATGTTCTTTTGGGGCAACGATTGCTACATGAGTACAGTCTATGGCTCCTATCGCCCCAGGAAAAGGCTGTGGAGAATTTCTGAACTTTAGCTTAGCAGCGATTCTCTCTGCCACTGTCGATGGAAATTTAACCCATTCTCGGAGCATGTGGGTCGTCATTGCCGTAGTTACGTCCCTGATGCAACGACTTACCGCGGTTTGACTCATGGCGACCATATGAAAATCCTGCCCCACCGATCTTTGGTAAGATCCGACTGCGTAAAAACGCACCGCACATAACAGCTGAAACATTTATTGTTTGAATCCAACACATTTTGACAAATTAGTTAAAACTTGTGAGTGTCATTGATGGATGTACATCAAATATTAATTTTGGTTTAATACAAGATTGATTTCGAATACGCAATGCGCATCATCCTTACTTTGCATTCCACTGATAGCCCTGTCGATCTTCAGGGCCAGCGGAAGGTGTGTGGTATATATGGTATCCACCACACACGGGAGTCCCGGGTGTATGGTAAACCATACACCGGAATTCGAGATGTTTTTCTCCTCTATTGTAATTTTAATGTCCACAAGTTCACAGCAATTCTAAAATTTTTAAAACAACTGAAGTACAAAAGTAATATTTGACCCTCATTATTCAGTTATCAACCCCCCCCCCCCCCCCCCCCCCCCACTGATCCCGTCCAAAAGATACCATACGCGGGCTTTTCACCTAGCACTTCATAATAAACCGTCCGTACAAACGATTTATTACCAAGCTGTAATTTCCTAACTTATTGTTAATCTTTCTTAAAAGTGCGAAGAACAACCGTGTTAGCATCCTATTAGCTTAATCGTGGTTGAATTCGTGTTTGATTGTTACGTTACGTGTTTAATTGTACCTATTCACTATATTGTTACAAAGGGTGCGTCCACCCCTTGTATTAACTTTATATTCCTTCAATCCATTGCCACCCGAACTCCCATGTACAAAACATCACAATAATAATCATCAAGTATCTTTTTATAAAACAACCAAGCGATGTATCTGGTGATAGCCAATTTTGTAAACAGTCTCGTCCCAGACATTAAAGAGGACTCTTGTGCGATTCTAAATACATTTATTCTGCTTAAACCATTAATTTTGTGCTCTTCCGACTAACTTATTTCGCTCGAGGACTCCACGCTCCGTTTAAAGGTAACCCATAAGGTTGCATTTCGTTACATTTGGTGTCAGGAAGTGCGAGATCTTTCGAGCCCGATAAGTTGGTTCGCTGGTGCAATCCTTTTGGTTTTGCCGTTTGCTTGCCTTTTGTATCCGCAAGCTTTAAAAGTTCCTTCTCTAAGAGAAAACCAAACTGTTCTATATGAACAATCGCCGAAATACCCGCCGACAAGACTCTCCTGCTGCCGCTGCTGCAAACATGGAACAAGCACCACAGGCGGAAGAAGTGGAGGCCAGCCCGATCACCGCCCTGGTCCAGCTTTTGCAGCAGCAAGCTGCACAACAAGCGGCCCAACAAGCAGCTCAGTTAGCTGCTCAGACCGAGCAGCAAGCCGCTCAACTTGCGGCCTAGCGGGCAGCTCAAGCTACTCAGGCCGAACAACTAGCTGCTCAGGCCGAGCAGCAAGCCGCTCTCCTCGAACTCTTGCAGGACCAGCGCCGGGACCAACAAGCCGCCCGAAAAGAACGGGAACGAGCGGAAAGATACCTGGTGGAGATTATGCAGGACCAGCAGCAGTCCTTCTCCATGATCGTCTCCGCCATGAAGGAAGACAGACGCGGATCTGAAGACCAGCCCTGCCCTGTCCTTCCTTTGACGACTCCAGTCCCCTCCACTTCCTCCTGCCCTCCAGCCCAGACCGTTTCAACTGTAAGGTCTGTGCCTCTTCAATCCCAACCTATTCTTTCCCTTGATTCCCCTGTCGAGCGCGACCTCCCCATTATTAATTCTCAAACAGTCAGTGTTCCTTCCCAGAAACAAAACAGCCCTTCATTTTCCTCACTTAACCTCAATTCGACTCAAAACGTTAGTTTCGACGCGAATAAGAATCAGACAAACAACCTTAGACCCCCGACTTTCGACGGCGACAGACCGTGGGCCGAATTCGAACGGCAATTTTTGACAGTAGCAACCGTAAACAACTGGAATTCGGTCACCAAAGCCGGGAATTTAGTAAATAGCTTGAAAGGCCCCGCAGCCAGTGCAATCTCCTCCTTAACTACGACAGAATTACTAGATTACGAAAAAGTTTGCTCGGCATTAAAACTCCGTTATGGGAACGAACACTTGGCCAAGCTTTTCCTCACACAATTTAACACACGACGTCAAAAGAGAGATGAGAATCTCGCCACGCTTGGGCAAGACATTGAAAGACTCTCGCGAATAGCTTTACCACATACTGACGAACCTACACGAGAACATCTTGCGACAGACAGGTTCATCAACGCCATCCTTGACTCAGAATTAAAACATTACCTAAGCCTGGCGGGACCCACTACTATCCGACAAGCCGTCATCAAAGCCTTAGAGATATAGGCAATAAATAAACAGTATTTAAATTCAGCCAGCGTTCGACAGGTAGAGGCGGTGAAACCCTCTCCTGAGGGATCGAAAGAAATAGAAAAAAGATCCTATTCTTCGGGGCAGGAACTCGAAAAAAGAAATAGAGTAGATTCAAGCAGAACCGTGGAATGCGAATTTTGTAAAAAACGCGGACATGTCCTTCAGCAATGCTTTTCACTTCAAAAGAAAATGCGAAACTCTAATAATAACGTGTTCTCCAACCAAGTCTCTTGGAGGAACAACGACAGGGATTTCCATCCAAATTTTAACAGAAGTCAAAACTATAGCTCAAATTATGATCATAATAGTAGTCCTGCCCAGAGGGATAGGATGCTCCCTTTTAACAATTCTCAACCCCATCAACAACAAAAAAACTAACCATCGATGATTTCGGGGGGCGGGAATCATCGCCTGTAGCGAGTAGAAATAGCCCTGTATTACCTGTTTTAGTTAGAAGTTTAAGGCAGTCCGGTCTCTATGCCCGGGGATCTGTCAACGGTGTAGACTGTCTCTGGGTTATAGACACCGGAGCCGAAGTTACTGTAGTTTGCTCGGATCTCCTTAAAAACTTTAACACCGGAAACCAATACGCGACTCTAAAAACCACGACAGGAGAGACTACTCCTGTTCTTCGTGAAGTTTCCGTACAAATAAATATTGCGGGACGCATTAGTTCTACGCATAAGGTTTACGTCGCCGACATCGAAGACGAAGGGATTCTAGGGATAGATTTTCTGAGCGAACAGCAATGCGTTATATCGACAATAGGGAACTCGCTACAAATAGGCCGTCACGAGATTCAGCTTTCAACATCTAGGAGCAAAACCCCGAACCCCCAATCTTCTCTACCCGATCAATCGCAGGCTATTAAGGAATATAAAGTTAATACAAGGGGTGGACGCACCCTTTGTATTAACTTTATATTCCTTCAATCCATTGCCACCCGAATCCTCGGATCTTCGGAGACGTTCGGGCCTAGTCGTTTAGGTTCGGAGAACGAGGGAAAATGCGATGCATTTTAATCAAGAAGACGACGACCATTTGTAATTAGTTGAATATGAAAAAGAACTTTATTCCCTTATAACATCTGAGCGTTTATAAAACATAATGGGACAGATAAAGAAAAAAAAAAAGAAAAGAAAAGAAAAGGGGAAGGTGTAAAGAGCCTAAAGAGCTACAGCCACTCTCTCTTCCGCGATGCGCCGAATCGTGTCTTTGACGCTCTCGCAGACGGGACAGCCCTTCTTCGGTTTCGGAACTAATAGTTCCACGCGACAGTCTCGGCAGAGCCCTCGATCCTTCACGACGAGGCCCCCCACGAAAGATCGATGGGTCTGGACTACAGCGACGAAGTCCTCTTCGGTGTAATGTCTGCAAGAGAGAGAAAATGTTAAATGAGAAATGCCTATTATCAAAGAATTGTTGGATGCTATGTCACACTCACCGGAACACGTAGCAATGTGTACAAATCAGGCGAGGCACTGATCCACGCAACTGGATCGCCTCCCCTCGGGCACAGCGTACTTTAGCCCATTGGCCCGCCAACCACGATTCAACTTCTTCGGGGTTTCGACAATTGAAATTGTCCCAGTTTAATTGTGTTGCCACTACCCCACTTAAAAACGCGACTGAGTTCTTCGACGACATAGTAACGAGTGACGCCGCGGATAATTGTTTCTTCAGCATCGAATTTTCGTTCAACTTTTGTTCTCTTCCTCGAAACTCATTAGTTAGTCAACCCTTCCAATCATTTATTGATAAGGAGCGAGATTTTTCTTTTGTTTTCAAATATTGGCTTTCGCGCCTTCGCAGACCCGCGTCGGATTTTTCAACCATATATCGACTCCTCATATCGATTATATGATTTTCGCGCCACCGTAGAGTCGTGGAATAATTTTCAACTCCCCGTCGTTTTTTTTATGTCTTCTGCTCTGGTTTTTCTCCTGTCGCCGATCATAACCCTCTTACATAATTTCATTCAGAGATCCGAGCGGATTGCTCTCAATTATCGTTTAAGGTTAAGGAATAACCGCTTCTTTTGAGAGTCCTAGGTCTCCCACCAAATAATTCGAAGAAACGACGCCGAAGATGCGGACCAAGAGGGAATAGAGCTGACATAAACCCAGAAATCCCCCTATTTGTACCCAGATAAAGATAAGATCGTTCCATATTAACCTTCTATTGAATTTATGTTTCTCTGTTCCCATTTAATTTCGATGAAATAATTATGATCAATAGTCCAACGTTTAGAAGACCAGTGCGATAAAATTTCCTCTATCCTTCATACTCACGTTTGTCCTCCAATCTAGGGTGTGCAGTTTTCCTGTCTTTTGGACCCGCCTGGGAGCAGTTCGTGATCCCTGATTCCTGTTGCCCTGCCGCTGACTCACCTGACTTTCCTGACTCTCCTGACGGATCACAAGCTGACTTCATCCCCAGACGGTTTCCAGTTTTGCAGATGACTTCTTTCACTTTGAGGACGGACTTCACATTGACTCGACGCTTCGGCCTGAATAGGCGAAGACTTTTATACCAAAATTTGTTGAGAACTTGTAACCGAAACTACCATCTCAGGTTTTCTGTGGTTTCCCTCGAGGCATAGGATAAATTTCAGGTAGTTTAGGGAAGATTTCAAAGATTTCAAAGATTTCAAAGATTTTACAGTCTGAACCACAGCTCTCAGCCCTCACTTCCCTTAGCAGATCACACACTCACTATTAACTTAATTAAGAGTTGGGTCGCCTCTTCCCTTCAGGGGAGGGGGCAGTGTCACAAAGGGTGCGTCCACCCCTTGTATTAACTTCATATTCCTTCAATCCATTGCCACCCGAACTCCCATGTACAAAACATCACAATAATAATCATCAAGTATCTTTTTATAAAACAACCAAGCGATGTATCTGGCGATAGCCAATTTTGTAAACAGTCTCGTCCCAGACATTAAAGAGGACTCTTGTGCGATTCTAAATACATTTATTCTGCTTAAACCATTAATTTTGTGCTCTTCCGACTAACTTATTTCGCTCGAGGACTCCACGCTCCGTTTAAAGGTAGCCCATAAGGTTGCATTTCGTTACAATATTATTCACTATTGAATTTGTGCCGTATTTTACTGAAGTTAATTTTTTTATTATTTATTATTCATAAGATGTTACTTAAATCTTCTCTCATTCATAAAATAATTCCGTTGTCAACCCGCTGTGGTGAGTGCGAATAAATTCTATCAATAATATTATCTCAAACTATAATTTATCGTTCGACGTTACGTGAATAAGTATGTCACAGAATTTCAAATCAAATAACGCGCTCTATCCACAGAGCAAAATTGTAACACACCTAAAGTCAGTTTAGCATCTAATACTAAGTCAAATAAAGGACAATAGCGATTAGCCGTTAGACGGAAGGCGAAGGATCTCTCTCTTGGGAAGATCGTGGATCAGAGCAGACGTGTCATTATATACTTCGTCTTAAAATCGAAACTCATCCGTTAATTTTCAATGTAATATTTTACAAAAACCGTTATTAAAATTTCGAGAGAAAACTCACCAAATCAAAAATAGTGAATTTAAACTATAATTTTGAGAAACAACTCACCAAATCAAGAAACAATTAACTTAACTAAAATTTCGAGAGACAACTCACTAAATCAAGACAGTCAACTGAACTATAATTTTGAGAGATAACTCATGACATCAGAATCATTTATTCGTTGAAAGTGAATTATTAAACTTATTGTCTTAAAAGTCACCATCTAAAAACCAACGCAGAAGAATCCGCAAAGAATCCAGCCTGTTCTACTTATCATGGACTGCGTCTCTACGTCATATACATAGCGAAGTTATCGATCATCTTCCCAAGAATCAACCTAATATCTTGTAGTGCTCATGTGTTTAATGTCAATGAATTCGGATACCACATAGATTTTTGATGAAAGTTTTAACATATATTATACATATACACTTGTGACGTGAGGGTGGGCCTCGAGCGTTTCAGGTTTTCACGTCACCAAGATTTATTTGTTTATTTTGACTTATCCAGTGATAAGCCCGATACTGGGATCTTTGCTAGCCAAATTCTGTACAGAACCGTACGTCTGTTCAAATAATCTATTGTAAGGCGGAATTATAGATTAAGGATTTGGTCTTATGAAGGTACTAAATAAATGAAACTGATAATTTAAGCTGGTAGAATCAATAGTACACATATTCTGTAATGATTGGTTATGAAATTTGCGAGAACGAGTTGACAAATAAAATTTTAGATGTGGATTGAACAGTAGTAGTACACCTCAAGATAAATATGAACAGTTTCGGTTTTCTATGAATCTGCTACAATCGGTTCTCAGCCGATGCAACTCCCTCCCTCTCTGAGAGTGTTGACCTATTATACAGGATGATTCAATTTGCGTGCACCATTTGGTAAGGGTAGATTCCTTGTGAAATTCTAAGACTAATTTTCCTTCACCAAAAAGTCGTAGGATTAATAGTTTTCGGGCTACAGAAAGTCTTAGTTGACCAATCACAGAGCTTCAAGCGTAGCAAGTTAGGGCCGGGTCAAAAGTATAAGACTAGCAGTGCCTGTTGCGCGTCGATTTCCAATGAAATAAAAATAAATGATTGAATCTAGTGATAAATTCTTTCACCATATTGCATTGAGATTACATTTATTGATGACTGTTAACGGCGTCATCGCCAGAAGTTGTCTGCATATAACATACGCCTTGGTTATCTGTGACCAGGACCACCGCTACGTCGGCCTCCAGATCGACCGCACCGTAGTTTTCGTCCCCCAGGTTCACCGCTACGTAGTTTTCGTCCTCCAGGTCCACCGCTACGTATTTTTTGTCCTCTAGATCCATCGCTACATAGTTTTCATCCTCCAGGGCCAAAAAAAAACATGCGTGGCAGTGAACCTGGAGGACGAAAACTACGTAGCGGTGAACCTGGGGGACGAAAATTACTGTGCGGTCGACCTGGAGGACGAAAACTACGTAGCGGTGGACCTGGAGGACAAGAACCATGTACCGATGGACCTGGGGGACGAGAACGACGGTGCGGTGGATCTGGAGGACGAAGCCGACGTAGCGGTGGTCCTGGTCACAGATAACCAAGGCGTATGTTGTATGCAGACAACTTCTAGCGAAGACGCCGTTAACACTAATCAATAAATGTAACCTCAATGCCATATGGTGAAAGAATTTATCACTAGATTTGATCATCAAGAGACTCGGTAGAGTCTCGCGCCTAGTTATATAAAAAAAAAAAAAAAATTTCGCACGCGCCGCGCGAGACTCGACAGAGTCTATATACCCGAACGGCAACTGAGCGACCGTTACGGCAATTTATGATCGTTAATATCTTTCGTCTCGCTATAAATACGGAATTCTAATATTTATTGTAGGATGTGGCCGAGGAGAGCTTTCATTTAAGCCCTATTTCGATTGAATCGGTGAACGAAGAGCTGAGATATGATTATTCGAAGTTTCGATGCAAGTAATTTATACGTCTCTTCGACGAGACTTTATTTTCGTCATCTCCGTCAGTCAGTGACGTCACTCACTTGTGCCAGATTTCCCAGGTGTATAAAAATTAGTATAGAGTTGCCTTCGCTAGGCTACGTAGAGAAAAGAGACTTACCAAATACGGACGTAGCCAGATGGCACTGTGGTTAGTTCTTTATTTTCACCAACTACAGTGCGGTATCATACCGATCATGCGGAGTATGATGTATCATGTCAATTTATTTTTGGTCGTATAATATGAGATAAATGCAAGTTTTTGATGATTCTACAGACTTCTACAGACGCTGTGGCCATAGCTGTCATGTCGTTGGGTTAGAATCAACTGTCAGAGTCAGATATGGTTAATAAGACAACGGGAATCGATATACATTCGTGAAGAAGTGGTAATGAATTAGCGAACTGATTGCAGATGGCAATTTCTGTTTATCTGCAATATTATTTAATTATAAACAACTATATAATGAAGTTAATAAACCAATGTCAAACGATATTAATTCGTGAATAATATGCAAGAAACTAATGAATTGATTACAGATGTAAATTTCCGTTCGTCTACGACAGTATTGACAAGCTAGCAGTTCCTCGAGGACTATAAACTGACTCATGGCATCACTTCGATAACGACGGTCAGGAATGAAGCGATGTAAATTTGATTCAACGAGACAATTTGATTCTGAGACATCTCTAATGTAGCAGATAATACTCGAAATTTCTTTACAGCGTAAGAAGTCTGAAAACATAGTCTTGCGGAAATCTCATAGCCGACGCTATCCTAATATAATGACACGAAATACTGGCCCGCCTAGTACCACGTACTCCAAATTTTTTTCAATTTTGTTTTTTCTATTTTTAATTTTTTTACGTTTTCTGTTTTCAAGAAGACTGTTAATATGTACCGTCTTATGAGAAGCCTAATTGTCAATTCGAAAAAAGTCAACGTGATATCGGTACTAGGCAATAGCATCTGATTTCAAATCATTTTTTTATAAAATAATAACTGTATAATGTTTTCTTGGCATGAGAATGTATTTTTTGTGGGTGACTATCACATTTATATAACTAGGCGAAAGGTTTTTGCACCAGAGGTGCTTTTTATGGGGATTTATTTTTATTTCATTGGGAATCGACGCGCCACGGGCACTGCTAGTCTTATACTTTTGACCCGGCCGTAACTTCTCACGCATCTCAGTGCGAGTGTAATGCGTTGCATATTATTTACTGATGGTGCAGTACAACGCATTACACGTGTAATATATATTGTAACGTGGCAAACGTTCGGACCTCCTCCTTCCCAGCCTTACGGACGTACTTAGTCCCGCACCCGCCTAAGTATCGGTCCTCGCGATTTAAATTCCTCGCGCCGTCGTCCAGCGGAGCCATTTTGGTTGCGAGTCGCCACTTGCCGGTGACCGGCAACAGTCAGCGCCCGCAGGACGACTGGCAAAATTCCGAACTAAGCGGAAGAGGAAAAATCGCCACTTCTTATCGTACCATCGCGTAAGCAACAAGTGCCTTAACAAATTTCGAGTTTCTTGTGAGTGAGAGTGAGAGAGAGAGTGTTCAGAATTATTATTACGACCCAGCTACCCTACTTGGACTTGTGCGCTTTGATTTTGTGGATCACTGGACTTTCTGTTGGATTTTATACGACTACTTGGCAACCTCCCCGGACACGAGCGGATTTTCGGATTAATACCGACGCCTGGTCCTTCACCCCGACAAGACCTTCCTCAAGGTAGGATCGTTCTATTCTAGCCCTTTTGCCTTTCCCCTGTCGTATTTGGTGTAGTTTTAGGATCCTACGAGTCTCGCGATACCCCAAAACCTCGCCCGCGCCCACGTGCCGTTTTCCCCGCGATCCGTTAGAGTTCAAAGTGCCTAGTTCCTTTTTAGTTCGTCTAGTTCCGTCCCCCAGCGCCACCGTCGCGACTCTTTTGACGTCACGCGTCACAGCGCCACGCTGCAGCGAGTTAGAGAGTCCGAGGTACCCCAGTTTCGCTTCCCCACCCCTCCCGCGCGACAGCTGAGCGATCGCCCAGCGCAGTCAACTCTCAGAGGCCAAGCTGAACACTTGGTCTCGTCGAGTTTGACAGCTGGTCGCGAGGCGTCTAGTCGGAGTGACTTGAGGAGTGCCTAGAGCCACCTCGTCACTCCAGTAGAGTCATTTTCTTTGTTATTTACTTTTAGATTTTTCTTATTGTTATTTTTGAGAGTCTTTGAGCATTGTTATTTAATATTTAGAGTAGAGTGTAGAGTTAGAGTCAATATTTTATATCATTTTTTATACCAGACGCCAGGTAGCGGGCGGTAAATCGCGACCTTTTTCTTTTTTTCTTTTTTTGAATAAACATTTCTCGTCAAATTAATATAATCGGTGTCTTTATTCCTCGCCCCCACGGAATCCCTCTATCTAGACTTAAGCTAGCTGTAAGCGAGAGAGTGAGAGGACTCCGCGCCCGGAGTCTGGCGCCCAACTATCTATCCGAGGAGGCCAGGTTTGTATTCGGCTTACCCCTAGGCGAACCCGAGTCTAGGACGAGTTACCGGTTACAATATATATATGGGTCATTCCATGTCAAATCGACAAATAGTTGGAATCGACCCCCTCCGATTCGGATAAATTTTGGTGGAGTGTTTTGTCTCACTATAAAACGAAGTTCTGCCAAAGGAAAAAAATTTGAAATTTTTTTCTTAAGAGTTATGCAAAATTGAAAATGTCACTGTTTTTCCCGTTTTTTAAGTCTATTTATTTAATATTTCATAACCTACTGTATATTTAAAAAAAAACCGCTGGTGCGTTCAAAGAGGACACTTAGAGGTATGAGAAAAAAAAAGTTCGGAAGAAAAATTTTGAAAATTACCAAAATTAGAAAACTTTGAATTCTTAAAAATCGTAAAACGTAAACTTCGCAGTGAAATTTTTGGCTCAAAATTTTTTATATTATACCTCTAACATATCTTAAGAAATTCTGAAATTTTCAGGAGGGTGTTTTTTTTTCTTTTTTTTTTATGAATTTTTGAATTTTGGCGAAATAATTTTTTTCAATTTTTTCAACTTTTTTGTTGAATATAGTTATTCTACCACATGATTATTGAAGTTTGAGCTCTAAAATATTTTTTATTTTACAATAATAAGAATATAAAATTTTTGAGATATTTGTGTTTTTACATCCCGTTAACATAAGAAAAATATTTTAGAGCTCAAACTTCAATAATCATGTGGTAGAATAACTATATTCAACAAAAGAGTTGAAAAAATTGAAAAAAATTATTTCGCTAAAATTCAAAAGTTCATAAAAAAAAAAAAAAACACCCTCCTGAAAATTTCAGAATTTCTTAAGATATGTTAGAGGTATAATATAAAAAATTTTGAGCCAAAAATTTCACTGCGAAGTTTACGTTTTACGATTTTTAAGAATTCAAAGTTTTCTAATTTTGGTAATTTTCAAAATTTTTCTTCCGAACTTTTTTTTTCTCATACCTCTAAGTGTCGTCTTTGAACGCACCAGCGTTTTTTTTTTAAATATACAGTAGGTTATGAAATATTAAATAAATAGACTTAAAAAACGGGAAAAACAGTGACATTTTCAATTTTGCATAACTCTTGAGAAAAAAATTTCAAATTTTTTTCCTTTGGCAGAACTTCGTTTTATAGTGAGACAAAACACTCCACCAAAATTTATCCGAATCGGAGGGGGTCGATTCCAACTATTTGTCGATTTGACATGGAATGACCCATATATATATTGTTACGCCGGGTATAAATCCCCCATAGCTATTTAAACCATTATACGAACCCATCTAGTAGCCTGTATGATAAAAGATACCTTTTAAGTATAAGAACCTCAGTTGCTAGGTAAACAAACATTATTGTAAAACAAGTCAGTCTTGCTCTAGCTCTCAACTAGACAAGACGTGTACGCATTTTAATTGAATACAACCGATTTTGTCAGTTTCATTTGATTTCACTTCATTACTCTCGAGTACCCATTGCCCGCTTAATTATCCGCAAGCATCTTTTGCAACACTGGTGTCAGAATCGCGATCTTTTTGAGATCAGTGAAGTGAAGGTAATACCCGAAATAATTTGAAAATGACCTCGCGACGACGAGTTAACGTGCCTACGGACGAATCAGCTGGTACCCAGCTACCCACGACTTCACCGGCTCAACTTCAAGTTGAGATGATGGACCGTTTACTGCAAGCTCTTGCCGCCCAACAACAGGCCAACTTGGACGCTCAGAGAGAAGAACGCGAGGCCAATCGGGCCGAGCGGGAAGCCGAGAGACGGGCGCAACTACTGGCCCAGCGAGAGGAACGAGAGGCCCAGAGGGAAGAACGAGAGGCCCGCCAGCGCGAGCATGAGGCCACCCTGTCGCTCCTACGCGAAGGACTCCTCAGACGTCCCGACGCTCCAGAAGTCCGAGTCCCTACCCCGACTCCCAGACGATCCCCCATCCTACAGGTTCCTCCACCGACAGTCGTCTCACGGTCTGTGCTAATTTTTGGGGAGGAAGAACCCTCCCCTATCATTCGTAGACCACGTACGGGTAGAGCGGCGACTTTCACGCCGCACACCCGTACAAGAGAGCAAACTGACCGCATCGAACTAACGATGCGGGACGACCTGCCAGTAGATGATTACTATCTTAACCTGGTGCGTGGCGACCACCACTCGAGAGAACAGATTCCGAGCTCGCCACGTATTCCAGCTAGGTTAAACCCTATTGCCGCCGATATACCATGCGCCGAGAGCAGGCGCGAAAAAGAACTCGCGGACGCGAATAGGAAAACGACTGAATCGCTAACAGAACGTCGTGCGGAGTCTGTCAGGAAGTCAACTAGTCACGTCAAAATTAACCCTTACGACGGATCTTTCCCTTGGACCGAATACGAACGACAATTTAATGTCATAGCTAAAGTTAACGCTTGGTCTTCCACCGAAAAAGCCGGACACCTTGCTAGTAGCCTAAAAGGCCCGGCTCTGACAGTCCTCACTTCCCTTGCCGACACAGACCTGGAAGACTTTGACAGGCTCAGCGCGGCGCTAAGACTACGGTTTGGAGGCCAGAACCTGACTAAACTTTCATTGACTCAACTGACTTTGAAAAGACAAGCCAGGGACGAGGACCTTGCCACGCTGGGCATGGATATAGAAAGATTGATGAGAGTAGCGTTGCCACAGTGCGACGAGCCCACGCGACAAGTTTTAGCGTGCGATAAATTCATCAATGCAATAGCGGACGTAGATTTGAAACGCGCCCTCAGCCTGGCAGGACCCTCTACCCTGCAGGAGGCTATTATTAAGGGACTGGAAATTGACGCGATCAACAAACGATTTTCGCGAGGCCCTCAAGTCAGACGATTAGAAACGGGGGAAAATGACCGAGCCGCACCGAATCCTAACGAACGAACGACAAATCCTGCTCTCCGGCAGCAACCGCGAGATTTTAATAGCGTCAGACGACCATCCCCGTATAATAGCGGAGATCGTCCTCCTAGGAAGTGTAGGTACTGCGGTAAATCGGGACATGATATGAACAGATGTTTCGCGTTAGAGACGCTGATAGAACGCGCGAGAGGAGATCCACGCAGATCCTGGCGTCGGGATCACGAATCGCGGAAAGCCGACGATACAAACAGACTCGCGACAGACCATTCGAAACCCGACAACCCAAAAAACTAGCTCCTGATGGTTCGGCGGGGCGACAACCATCAAGCTCGCGACGCGAAAAAAGCCCTAACCCTACCCGGTTTCTCGTTAGAAGTTTAAGACGCACGGGATTGTACGCCCGCGGGACCGTCAACGGGATCGGCTGCTTCTGGGTCATAGACACCGGGGCAGAAGTGACCGTTGTAAGGTCGGACCTCTTGGGGACCGGGGGGCTTCCCCCGCTGTCATCGTCGCTGCGCACCGCCACCGGAGGAACAACTCCCGTTTTAGGAAAAACATCAGTGAGAATAAATGTTCAGGGATGTGTAGAGTCAGAACATCAAGTATTTGTCGCGGATATTGAGGATGAAGGGATCTTAGGGATCGATTTTCTAGCTAAACACAATTGTATAATTTCTACAGAAAATAATTCGTTGTCGTCAGGATCGCGCGAAATAGTGTTAGCAACTAATAGGAATAGACCTCGCGACTTTCCTCAAATTTGCACCTTGCGCTCTCCGAGAGAAGAATCCACGAGTCCTTTCCCGACTCATTTACAGAACCTGCTAGAACGAACTTCGCCGAACTTGGATGCATCTCAAGAAACTGCTGCCAAAGCGCTACTAGAGGAATTCCAAGAAGCTTTCGCCAAAAGCAGCGAAGACAAGGGCAGAAGCACCCTGACCAAGCACACCATAGACGTGGGGAACCACTCCCCGATCAAACAAGCTGCTAGAAGACTACCCTTGAATGAACGGGAGGAAGTGGAAAAACTGGTCGGGGAGATGCTAGCCAACGACGTAATAGAGCCCTCGTCCAGCCCTTGGGACTCGCCGATTGTTTTGGTGGCAAAGAAAGATGGCTCCAAAAGATTTTGCATAGACTACAGAAGGTTGAACGACGTCACCAAAAAAGACTCATACCCTCTGCCAAAAATAGAAGAAACCCTGGATTTGATGGCCGGAGCCAAGTGGTTCAGCACTATAGACCTACAGAGCGGCTACTGGCAAGTCGAAATGGACCCCCAGGATAAAGAGAAGACGGCTTTCGTCACAGGACTAGGCGGACTTTGGCAGTTCAAGGTGATGCCGTTCGGTCTATGCAATGCCCCAGCCACGTTCGAACGAACTATGGAGACCATCCTACGAGGGATAAACGGGAAGATCTGTCTCGTCTATCTGGACGACGTAATCGTTTACGGAAAGACCTTCGACGAACAGGTCATGAACCTCTCGACAGTCTTCACCCGTCTCAGGCAAGCAGGACTCAAGATGAGTCCGAAGAAATGCCATTTATTTCAGAAGGAGGTAGGCTTCCTGGGCCACATCATCTCGGCAGCAGGAATAAGGACAGACCCGGCGAAGATAGAGAAAGTGGCGGATTGGCCCCGTCCTACGAATAGGGAAGGGATACAAAGTTTTATAGGTCTGTGTACGTATTACCGTCGTTTCGTCAAGGGCTTCGCCACCATAGCTAGGCCGCTCCACCATTTGACAGGAAACAAGACCCCCTTTGAATGGAATTCAGCTTGCGAGGAGGCTTTTACAAAACTAAAAACTTGTCTAACTTCGTCACCTATCCTGGCATACCCGCAGGCCGAATCCCCATTCATTTTAGATTCAGACGCGTCTCTCTCAGGGATCGGTGGGGTGTTATCGCAGGTACAGCAGGGAAGCGAAAGGGTGGTTAGTTTCTATAGTAGAGTCTTGAGTAGAACGGAAAAGAATTATTGTGTTACTCGGAGAGAACTTTTAGCAGTAGTACAAACGGTCACCCACTTCCATCACTATTCATATGGTAGAAAATTTCTAATTCGCACCGATCACGCTTCCCTGAGGTGGCTTCTTTCTTTTGAATCCCCGGAAGGTCAGGTAGCAAGATGGTTGGAAAGACTGGGCCAATACGACTTTGACATCCAACACCGGGCCGGGCAGCTACACGGAAACGCAGATGCCCTCTCGAGAAGACCCTGTGAGGGAGTGATAGACTGCAAACAGTGCTTGAGACTCGAAAAACAAAAGGATGACTCCTATACGTTACGGTCGATTAACCTGGACGGAGATGTTGAAGACTGGAGAGAAGCCCAACAAAGAGACGAAACGCTAGCGCAGGTGAAGACGTGGAAAGAATCGAGATTACGCCCCGATTGGCAAGACGTTTCCCCCCATAACCAAGATGTAAAGATTTATTGGACCCAGTGGGACTCCATCTACCTAATAAACAACTTACTTTATCGCAAGTGGGAGTCCCCGAATATGAAGGACATTCGCTGGCAACTACTGGTCCCGAAAGAAAAGGCTGAAGAAATCTTGAAGGCGTACCATGATTCCCCGACAGGACACTTTGCTTCAAATAAGACGCTAGATAGAATTAGGGCGCGATATTTCTGGGCTCGGTGCCGCTTAGACGTCGAGAATTGGTGTAGAATTTGTCCAGTGTGTATAGCTAAAAAGGGTCCGCGAAACAAGGGACATAGTCCCATGCAGGTATATAATGTAGGTGCGCCGTTTGAAAGAGTGGCTATGGATGTCCTTGGGCCTTTACCTCTCTCCCATTCTGGAAACCGCTACGCTTTGGTGATAGCAGACTATTTTACTAAGTGGCCCGAGGTCATCCCCATCCCTAATCAGGAAGCAAAAACGGTAGCTCGAGTCTTTGTAAAGGAATTTGTATGTCGGTATGGAACTCCTCTCGAACTTCATACCGACCAGGGACGTAATTTTGAATCAGTACTTATGGAAGAGATCACTAAGCTTCTAGGGATTCGAAAAACTAGGACGACTCCCCTCCATCCTCAATCGGATGGCATGGTAGAGCGTCTCAATCGTACTCTTCTAGGATATCTATCTTCATTCGTGCAGAGGAGTCAAAAGGATTGGGACGAGTGGATCCCCCTCTTTTTACTTTCTTATAGATCAGCCGTCCATGAGACCACGAAGCAAACTCCAGCGTCAATGTTGATGGGAAGAGATCTTCGACTGCCCTCCGATCTAGAGAAAGGTCCTCTTCCCACGCAGGACGTTCTTCAAACTGGGTTTGCTTCACACCTGAGGGATAGGTTGGACGAAATTCATAGGTTTGCTAGGGAAAGGTTTCAAATAGTTTCAGACCGAACAAAGGCTCGGTACGACATTAGAGCTAGGGATATCGAATTGAAAATAGGAGACTGGGTATGGTTATTTCAACCTCGAAGGGAGAAAGGACGTAGTCCTAAGTTACAATCAAACTGGGAGGGACCTTATGTCGTGATAGACAGAATAAACGATGTAGTTTACCGCGTGCAACGTTCCATACGGTCGACCCCTAGGGTGGTCCACTTGGATCGCCTGGCCCCTTACGAGATTGAGGGACTCGATCATAACGAAGATAGTAGAAACCTCCGCTCTCTAGAACTTAGTGAGACAGTATCCCTAGATGGAAAAGTCACTGTAGAGGCAGGGGGAGGAAAATTTACTTTAAATTCTTCCAGGTGGTCCAGGAATCTGCCCTATGGGATTCGACGAAAAGTTACTCGCCCCTTAACAATCTTGATAGAGGGAAACATTGGATGTGGTAAAACGACGTTTACTCAGCGATTTTTAAAAGATCCCGATATACTTACATTAGTGGAACCGTTAGAGGAATATAGGAACGTAGCGGGAGAAAATCTCCTAGAAAAGATGTATAAAGATCCTCGCCGGTATAGCTTTCAATTTCAACATCACGCAGCGATGACTATGCGGAATAGACATTTGGTTCGAACCAAGCTCCCGAACAAGGTTATGGAACGCTCCATTTACAGTTGTAGCTGTTTTGTAGAGGCCCGAAGGAGGATGGGCGAGTTTGAGGAATTGGAAGCCCATTTATTGTCAGAGGAAATTAGGGTTTTAACTCAGGACTCGGCTGACTTTGAAGTCGATCTCATAATTTATCTGAAAGTGTCCCCAGAGACATCATTTTCTCGAGTAAACTCACGGGCTCGTAGCGAGGAAGAGAATATTCCGCTCGCATACTTGAAAACTTTGAATGAAGTCCACGACGACTGGTTAATTAAGGGAAAATTCTCTTCTCTTCCCGCACCGGTCTTGTTATTGGATGCCGAGGAGTCAGCCGATGAAGTTTATAAAACTTTTTGTGAGGTTATGCAATAGGAGGTTAGGATGTCAAGAGATGGCCAGACGACTCTGAAGTCGGCAGAGTTAGACTGCGTAAAATTCGCGAATAGTCGGGTCGAGTCGAATAAACGTTCGGAAACAGTCGGGTTCGTTCGGAGCTCTCCGAGACAGCAGTGCAATGGCCGGTGGGGCGAGCCTAACGCGTCCCACGGAGGTCCAAGCGTGTGTCGACTAGCTATTAGATGTTTAAAAAAAGGGGATAGCTTCGCGGAATAAATTAATGACCGGCAATAGAATAGTTTATAAGGAATTAATCCGAGTTTTTCAGCCCTTTATTTTCGATGAGGAAGGAACTGTTTTTCTTCGGGACCAAGACTGTTAATATAGAACCCCGACGCACCACCAATTGAACAGGAACCTAACACCCCCTCTATAGATAAGATCGTTCCAACCCACTTTCTATTACTTAAATAAGGAATATTTAGTAACGACGTTTAGTCTAAAAAAATGAGAATATGACCCTATTCTGGTTTCCAGAGAATAATATTTGTCCTCCAATTTAGGTCGTTTTACTGAATTCCCGGAGCGGTTGCAGTTGGGTCTTCCTGGATTACTAGGACCCCGGTTCGGCCCTCCTGCCCCTCCACCCAATCCCTGTAGAAGCATCCTGATTCCTGATTCCTGACCCTGATTCCTGGTTCCTAACCCCGATTCCTGATTCCTGACCCTGATCCTGATTCCTGATCCTGATTCCTGATTCCTGATCCTGATTCCTGATTCCTGATCCTGATTCCTGTTTCCTGACCCTGGTTCCCGGTTCCTGGTTCCTGCCTACGAAGATTTTTATACGCACTAACCGTGCACCATGTTGTGATATTTAAGTAAACTCAACTATCTTCCTGTGGCTTTCTGTGGTTTACCCAGGAGACTAAAGGTTAGACCGGATAGTGATAGGGAAATAGATCCGATAATTTACGAGCCACAGCTCAATTGTCCCTATGAGAGTAAAATGCAAAATACCCCTCTGTATCAAAGTTTTAATTATCTCGAGAGTCGGGACGACTCTTTTATTAAGGGGGGGGGGGCAGTGTTACGCCGGGTATAAATCCCCCATAACTATTTAAACCATTATACGAACCCATCTAGTAGCCTGTATGATAAAAGATACCTTTTAAATATAAGAACCTCAGTTGCTAGGTAAACAAACATTATTGTAAAACAAGTCAGTCTTGCTCTAGCTCTCAACTAGACAAGACGTGTACGCATTTTAATTGAATACAACCGATTTTGTCAGTTTCATTTGATTTCGTGTCTGCCTTCCTTCATTACTCTCGAGTACCCATTGCCCGCTTAATTATCCGCAAGCATCTTTTGCAACAATATATATAGTACTATATATGTATATATATATAGCATTCACATATCGACGCTCTAATTAGCAAAGTGGCTAACTCCATTTTTGTAAATTTTTCAGGAGAGCCAAAAAACGTTTCATTAATAGAAAAATGATAAAATAATTAATAAAAAACTTGAATATTGTTAAAAATGTGTTTATCGTCGAGTACATATATAAAAATATGTCGACGTACTAAAATTGTATCAGCCAAGAAGCTTTTTTGGAGTTAGACAATTTTCATCCTGAAATTATAAAATTAGATCAGGAGTTAGACAATTTGCATTCGGAAATTTAAATGTAGGTAGGAGTTAAAGTGATCAATTAAATTGATTAGAATATTTTATATTTATTAAATTAATATTTTTTAACAAATGAACTTATATTTATGAATAGGTAAATTTATAAATATCAGTAACGTTAACTATAATAAAATTAGATTCTATATTAATTCTTCGATACTCAACGAAATGAAGTCTAAACGAGATTATGAATCTTTAGTACATATAATATTTGGCAAAGTAAATTTGTAATATTTGGTTAAATTAGCTTTAACATCGTGTTATAATTGCAATTTTATATTAAATAATCTGATTATAATTCTAATACTAATACGCAAAAAAACAATTCACCATTTTATTTTTCGTAAGAAAAATTATCATAAAACTGATGATAGTCAATGGGCAATGTTTTCTTCAATTCTTCCAAATCTTCATATTTTCTTTTCTTTATTTTGAGTCTGGCACGATAAAGTCCGGGTAATTGTTGATAAGTCAAACAGGATTTTGCTTTATTTTTTCTTTGAGGTAGTAAAGTCCATTCATTTGAAAAATTTAATTTGTAGTAAATATCACCATCAGGTGCATATTTCATTCCTCTTATATTAGTAACCTTCTGCTGGAACATTAGACGATAGAAAGAAAATGAAAGAATAAAATAATCAATGTTCCAGCAGACTATGTTAATGTGTGTAAAACTGCAACGAAGAAAACATACACAGTCGAGTACCTGAATTTCAAAGATTTTAAATCATTTAATAAAATAAAATTTTGTTCTTTAATACGTCCAGGAAACAAAACAGGTGATCCAGTTGTTACTAATATAAGAGGAATAAAATATGCACCTGATGGTGATATTTACTAAAAATTAAATTTTTCGCATGAATGGACTTTACTACCTCAAAGAAAAAATAAAGTAAAATCCTGTTTGACTTATCAACAATTACCCGGACTTTATCGTGCCAGACTCAAAATAAAGAAAAGAAAATATGAAGATTTGGAAGAATTGAAGAAAACATTGCCCATTGACTATCATCAGTTTTATGGTAATTTTTCTTACGAAAAATAAAATGGTGAATTGTTTTTTTGCGTATTAGTATTAGAATTATAATCAGATTATTTGATATAAAATTGCAATTATAACACGATGTTAAAGCTAATTTAACCAAATATTACAAATTTACTTTGCCAAATATTATATGTACTAAAGATTCATAATCTCGTTTAGACTTCATTTCGTTGAGTATTGAAGAATTAATATAGAATATAATTTTATTATAGTTAACGTTGCTGATATTTATAAATTTACCGACTTGATAAATCAATCACGAAAATTTTAACGAACAGAGCCTGTCATATTTTACTGGAGTTAGGCGGTTTGCTTATTGTGAAGATTTGAGTGCCACAGTTAGACAGTTTTCGTGCGGCAACTTTTCGAACTGAAGAATTTAAATTACGCGCGTACCAAGTTGAGAGCATATGGAGAATGTTATTTCTCAACAGAAAATACAAAAAAACGATTTTCGAAAAAAAGTGGAGTTAGCCACTTTGCTAATTAGAGCGTCGATATGTACATTAGGGTGTGCCAAAAAAAACGACTATTGGGTCATTCCATGTCAAATCGACAAATAGTTGGAATCGATCCCCTCCGATTCGGATAAATTTTGATGGAGTGTTTTGTCTCATTATAAAACGAAGTTCTGCCAAAGGAAAAAAATTTGAAATTTTTTTCTCAAGAGTTATGCAAAATTGAAAATGTCACTGTTTTTCCCGTTTTTTAAGTCTATTTATTTAATATTTCATAACCTACTATATATTTTAAAAAAAACCGCTGGTGCGTTCAAAGAGGACACTTAGAGGTATGAGAAAAAAAAAGTTCGGAAGAAAAATTTTGAAAATTACCAAAATTAGAAAACTTTGAACTCTTAAAAATCGTAAAACGTAAACTTCGCAGTGAAATTTTTGGCTCAAAATTTTTTATATTATACCTCTAACATATCTTAAGAAATTCTGAAATTTTCAGGAGGGTGTTTTTTTTTTTTTATGAATTTTTGAATTTTGGCAAAATAATTTTTTTCAATTTTTTCAACTTTTTTGTTGAATATAGTTATTCTACCACATGATTATTGAAGTTTGAGCTCTAAAATATTTTTTATTTTACAATAATAAGAATATAAAATTTTTGAGATATTTGTGTTTTTACATCCCGTTAACATAAGAAAAATATTTTAGAGCTCAAACTTCAATAATCATGTGGTAGAATAACTATATTCAACAAAAGAGTTGAAAAAATTGAAAAAAATTATTTCGCTAAAATTCAAAAGTTCATAAAAAAAAAAAAAAACACCCTCCTGAAAATTTCAGAATTTCTTAAGATATGTTAGAGGTATAATATAAAAAATTTTGAGCCAAAAATTTCACTGCGAAGTTTACGTTTTACGATTTTTAAGAATTTAAAGTTTTCTAATTTTGGTAATTTTCAAAATTTTTCTTCCGAACTTTTTTTTTCTCATACCTCTAAGTGTCTTCTTTGAACGCACCAGCGTTTTTTTTTTAAATATACAGTAGGTTATGAAATATTAAATAAATAGACTTAAAAAACGGGAAAAACAGTGACATTTTCAATTTTGCATAACTCTTGAGAAAAAAATTTCAAATTTTTTTCCTTTGGCAGAACTTCGTTTTATAGTGAGACAAAACACTCCACCAAAATTTATCCGAATCGGAGGGGGTCGATTCCAACTATTTGTCGATTTGACATGGAATGACCCTATTGTTATTATTATTATCTTTTTTTTTTCTTCCGCTTCGTTGTTCTCGTAGTCCAGGTCCCCGGCTTCGTAATTATCGTAGTCCAGGTCCTCCGCTCCGTAGTTCTCGTGGTCCAGGTCTCCGGCTTCGTAATTCTCGTTGTCCAGATCCTCCGCTTCGTAGTTCTCGTGGTCCAGGTCTCCGGCTTCGTAATTCTCGTTGTCCAGATCCTCCGCTTCGTAGTTCTCGTGGTCCAGGTCTCCGGCTTCGTAATTCTCGTTGTCCAGATCCTCTGCTTCGTAGTTCTCGTGGTCCAGGTCTCCGGCTTCGTAATTCTCGTAGTCCAGATCCTCCGCTTCGTAGTTCCCGTGGTCCAGGTCGTCGGCTTCGTTTTCCTCGTAGTCCAGGACGACCAAAACTACGAAGAGGTTGGGCTAGACGACTGAAACTACAAAGCGGAGTACCTGGACTATAACAATTACGAAGTCAGGGACCTGGACCACGAGAACAACGAAGCGGAGGACCTGGACTACGAGAATTACGAAGCCGAGGACCTGGACGACGAGACCTACGAAACCGAGGATCAGGACGAGAACGGAGGCGTCAACTAAGATCTTCTGTAACTCCTAAACTAAAGTCCTTCGAAGTTTTGGTAAAGGAAATTTAGTCTGATAGATTTCCGAGAGAAATACACCTACCTAAGATGATCCGTCCAACCTGAATCACCCTGTATATGGGGCTTTCCATACCAACCCAAACTACCGATGATTTTTGCATCTTCGATTTCGCTGAAATTTGGGCATCCTTTTGTACCCCTCGAAAAAGGTTTTTATGATTTTTTTCACATTTTTTCATCCAGCCAACCGGGAGACGAAAATTTTTGAAAATTTCGCGGATTTTTTTTTTAAATAGCCATAACTTGGTGAAAAATTGTCCGATTTGGGACTTTTTTTTTCAAATTTCGTGTTTTTGACTGAATTTTCTGAAAAATGTATGCAAAAAACATTTCGTTGTGAATTTGATTGTTTTTTTTTGTATTTCAAAGGTAAAACATGGATCTTAAGATTGTTTGTATCCTTCGATTTTTTTTGAAAAATTCTCAAAAATACTACTCCCCAAAACAAAAATTTTGAGCCTAGTCTCGTGATGGGATAATGATAGGTTATAATTTTTTTGAATTTTTAAATTAATTAATTTTTCTCATTTTTGTTCCATTTGAGCGGATCCACGTCACTTCACTAAAAAAAAAAACCGTCAAGTCACGGATTTTTGCGCCATTCAATAAATCTGTAGTACTATGGAAAAAAAAAGTACAATTTGGAGGATTTTGAAAAATTCTCAAAAATGGCGGAGTTAGAGGCATGTGAATTTTTGTGCACCGCTTTGTTTGAAAATTCATATCTCCGAAAGTGTTCATCGGAGCGGAAAGATCCTTAAATCGTTTTGTTCATAAAAGAATGCGCTTTCATATAAAAAATTATATTTTCAAAAAAAAAAAATTCTTTCAATATTTTTTTGGCGTTTTCATTTTTAATTTCGCTGCCATTTCCTTAGGACTTACAAAAATTCATGGAGATAAATTTTTTTGGATACCTGAATCCTTCCCCTTCAATCCTAAAAAATAAAATTTATGGAGAAAATACCTGGGCCGGAGATAAAAAATAAAACGTGTCGTCGCGCGTCCCCGCGCGCGCTGATCCACGTCCGCGCTACTCCCGCAAGCTCGCTGTGTTACGTAGTGGAGATGTCATATGATGCTTCTTTACTTACCCAGGTTATCCATTCTCCGAAAATAGTTATTTTACCACCTTAGCCCTTCCGTATCCGTCTACTGGTCATGTTTTCTCGGAGTTATACATATATGCCTGTTCTGAAAATTCCAGTACGGTTATGGTTCGTTGAACATACCTGTGCTGGAATTAAGTTTGATTCCATTTCACTCGGTTTGTGCTATATGACTGATGGATCTTGTGCAATATTTTGGGAGCCCTGAAATGAGCCGATTTTTTTTCGCGATAATTTGCTGGATGACACTCATTGTTAGTAGGACACCTCTGCTTGAAATTAATTCATAATTTTCATCGAGTCAAATTTTTCTGATGCGGAAAATAATTTTGTTTTGACGAGTTTGTGAGATATTAAAATGACCGCATGTAATTTCAGAGTGCCACGAACTGTAAATGCTTTGTCGAATCGGCTTTGTAAAATAGTCTCTTCCAGTTGATGTTCTGCAGATGTACAGTACTCAGAAGATATGCTTCGAAAATAAGAACATGCTCAATTATTGGAATTGCCAATCGGTTGTAAACTCGCGATATGCGGACAAAAAGTGTCATTCACCGAATTATCGCAAAAAACATCGACTCATTTCAGAGCCATCAAAATATTGCACAAGATCCATCAGTCATATAGCACAAACCGAGTGAAATGGAATCAAACTTAATTCCAGCACAGGTATGTTCAACGAACCATAACCGTACTGGAATTGTCAGAACAGGCATATATGTATAACTCCGAGAAAACATGACCAGGGTTGCGATTCTGAAAACTCCGCTAACTCCGCTAACTCCGCTAACTCCGCTTACTCAGCGAAGGCCGTTGGTTGGCTGAGGAGCGGCCAATCGGTGCTCGTTTCGGGTAGTATAGTAAATACTGACGACGTACGATGGCGCTGTGGTCTCTGCCCGGTGTACAAACGCGAGGCCCACTTACACTTGATAGACATGCATGTGTACCACATGTACCACAAGGATGAACCGAATAAATGAAAATGAAGAAACATAACGAATAATTGAATCGAAATATTGGGGTGCAGTAAAACTGCTTGTATAATATTATGAACTTAACGACAACTTTTGACTCGTATAGGCTATCGATGATAATTTTCTCCCGCCGATGGAATACATTTAACGTCTCCCTAAATACAAAGCGGGTAAGTACGATTTTATCTATGATGAATTGTTGTCTTGCATATGCTTCTCCCTGTGTTACAGTTCGTTAAATAATTCCACATTAAATCACACGGGTATGTATTATAATATTTATTTCACCTTCTATGAACGTACAACTTAAAAGTATGATACATCATAGAATATTAATTCATCGACATCGTTCATAAATCATGAATTCTACATACAATGAATGAGCCAAAGAATAGCGGCGAGTCTTTATTAACAATGACTTATATAGGTAATATTAGTCCGTCCTCACCGTATCGTCTATTTGACAAATGTGCCTACCTCCCATCCAAGACTATTTCAGTGGAACACTCACAATTAATGATCTATAGCGTTATATGGGTAATCAATTATTTTACAGCGTTACAATTTCATATGAAAAGAATGAAATCTAGAGAGAGAGGCAGACGCGGCATTATATTCATAGTAACACATTTTTCATCACAGTTATCGATGACGAATAGTCATATTGAACTGGCTTATAGGTGGTAAAAAAAAGTGAGAACAGCAGAAGAACCGATAAGCGAGTGAGCCCGCGTTTAAATTAATGTCAAAAACCAATATCGTACCACTATCGCCGTAATGTCCTACCTGCCAAAAGGTCGTATAATCTTTTGACGTTTAGTCCTTCGCTTTAGAAATGATAGAAGTGCGTGGATTCGAATAATGATTAAAAATCTATATATTAAAGTACAAGTCGGATGTGCGGAAGTCACAAATGACGTCACAGATCGTAGATACGTGTTCTGTGTTTCTTACTGTACTACTATACTGTACTCACTGTACTGTATACATAGGTAAGGGTTTCTTATTTTGCCTGTATATCTATCTGATATGATATCGGGAAATGACGTCCCCGGACCATCTATATATTAAAGTACAGTTCGGATGTGCGGAAGTCACAAATGACGTCACAGATCGTAGATACGTGTTCTGTGTTTGTTACTGTACTACTATACTGTACTCACTGTACTGTATACATAGGTGAGGGTTTCTTATGTCACTGAAATGACGTCCCCGGACCATCTATATATTAAAGTACAGTTCGGATGTGCGGAAGTCACAAATGACGTCACAGATCGTAGATACGTGTTGTGTGTTTCTTACTGTACTACTATACTGTACTCACTGTACTGTATACATAGGTAAGGGTTTCTTATGTCACTGAATTGACGTCCCCGGACCATCTATATATTAAAGTACAGTTCGGATGTGCGGAAGTCACAAATGACGTCACAGATCGTAGATACGTGTTCTGTGTTTCTTACTGTACTACTATACTGTACTACTATACTGTACTCACTGTACTGTATACATAGGTAAGGGTTTCTTATGTCACTGAAATGACGTCCCCGGACCATCTATATATTACAGTACAAGTCGGATGTGCGGAAGTCACAAATGACGTCAAAGACCGTAGATACGTGTTGTGTGTTTCTTATTGTACTACTATACTGTACTCACTGTACTGTATACATAGGTAAGGGTTTCTTATTTCGCCTGTATATCTATCGGATATGATATCGGGAAATGACGTCCCCGGACCATCTATATATTAAAGTACAAGTCGGATGTGCGGAAGTCACAAATGACGTCACAGATCGTAGATACGTGTTCTGTGTTTCTTACTGTACTACTATACTGTACTCACTGTACTGTATACATAGGTAAGGGTTTCTTATTTCGCCTGTATATCTATCTGATACGATTTCGGGAAATGACGTCCCCGGACCATCTATATATTAAAGTACAGTTCGGATGTGCGGAAGTCACAAATGACGTCACAGATCGTAGATACGTGTTGTGTGTTTCTTACTGTACTACTATACTGTACTCACTGTACTGTATACATAGGTAAGGGTTTCTTATGTCACTGAAATGACGTCCCCGGACCATCTATATATTAAAGTACAGTTCGGATGTGCGGACGTCACAAATGACGTCACAGATCGTAGATACGTGTTCTGTGTTTCATACTGTACTACTATACTGTACTCACTGTACTGTATACATAGGTAAGGGTTTCTGATGTCATCTATATATTAAAGTACAAGTCGGATGTGCGGAAGTCACAAATGACGTCACAGATCGTAGATACGTGTTCTGTGTTTCTTACTGTACTACTATACTGTACTCACTGTACTGTATACATAGGTAAGGGTTTCTTATTTTGCCTGTATATCTATCTGATATGATATCGGGAAATGACGTCCCCGGACCATCTATATATTAAAGTACAGTTCGGATGTGCGGAAGTCACAAATGACGTCACAGATCGTAGATACGTGTTCTGTGTTCCTTACTGTACTACTATACTGTACTCACTGTACTGTATACATAGGTAAGGGTTTCTTATTTCGCCTGTATATCTATCTGATATGATATCAGGAAATGACGTCCCCGGACCATCTATATATTAAAGTACAGTTCGGATGTGCGGAAGTCACAAATGACGTCACAGATCGTAGATATGTGTTCTGTGTTCCTTACTGTACTACTATACTGTACTCACTGTACTGTATACATAGGTAAGGGTTTCTTATGTCATCTATATATTAAAGTACAAGTCGGATGTGCGGAAGTCACAAATGACGTCACAGATCGTAGATACGTTTTCTGTGTTTCTTACTGTACTACTATACTGTACTCACTGTACTGTATACATAGGTAAGGGTTTCTTATTTCGCCTGTATATCTATCTGATATGATATCGGGAAGTAACGTGTTTGCCCTGCAGCAGATGGCCCCGGACCATCTATATATTAAAGTACAGTTCGGATGTGCGGAAGTCACAAATGACGTCACAGATCGTAGATACGTGTTCTGTGTTTCTTACTGTACTACTATACTGTACTCACTGTACTGTATACATAGGTAAGGGTTTCTGATGTCATCTATATATTAAAGTACAAGTCGGATGTGCGGAAGTCACAAATGACGTCACAGATCGTAGATACGTGTTCTGTGTTTCTTACTGTACTACTATACTGTACTCACTGTACTGTATACATAGGTAAGGGTTTCTTATTTTGCCTGTATATCTATCTGATATGATATCGGGAAATGACGTCCCCGGACCATCTATATATTAAAGTACAGTTCGGATGTGCGGAAGTCACAAATGACGTCACAGATCGTAGATACGTGTTCTGTGTTCCTTACTGTACTACTATACTGTACTCACTGTACTGTATACATAGGTAAGGGTTTCTTATTTCGCCTGTATATCTATCTGATATGATATCAGGAAATGACGTCCCCGGACCATCTATATATTAAAGTACAGTTCGGATGTGCGGAAGTCACAAATGACGTCACAGATCGTAGATATGTGTTCTGTGTTCCTTACTGTACTACTATACTGTACTCACTGTACTGTATACATAGGTAAGGGTTTCTTATGTCATCTATATATTAAAGTACAAGTCGGATGTGCGGAAGTCACAAATGACGTCACAGATCGTAGATACGTTTTCTGTGTTTCTTACTGTACTACTATACTGTACTCACTGTACTGTATACATAGGTAAGGGTTTCTTATTTCGCCTGTATATCTATCTGATATGATATCGGGAAGTAACGTGTTTGCCCTGCAGCAGATGGCCCCGGACCATCTATATATTAAAGTACAGTTCGGATGTGCGGAAGTCACAAATGACGTCACAGATCGTAGATACGTGTTCTGTGTTTCTTACTGTACTACTATACTGTACTCACTGTACTGTATACATAGGTAAGGGTTTCTGATGTCATCTATATATTAAAGTACAAGTCGGATGTGCGGAAGTCACAAATGACGTCACAGATCGTAGATACGTGTTCTGTGTTTCTTACTGTACTACTATACTGTACTCACTGTACTGTATACATAGGTAAGGGTTTCTTATTTTGCCTGTATATCTATCTGATATGATATCGGGAAATGACGTCCCCGGACCATCTATATATTAAAGTACAGTTCGGATGTGCGGAAGTCACAAATGACGTCACAGATCGTAGATACGTGTTCTGTGTTCCTTACTGTACTACTATACTGTACTCACTGTACTGTATACATAGGTAAGGGTTTCTTATTTCGCCTGTATATCTATCTGATATGATATCAGGAAATGACGTCCCCGGACCATCTATATATTAAAGTACAGTTCGGATGTGCGGAAGTCACAAATGACGTCACAGATCGTAGATATGTGTTCTGTGTTCCTTACTGTACTACTATACTGTACTCACTGTACTGTATACATAGGTAAGGGTTTCTTATGTCATCTATATATTAAAGTACAAGTCGGATGTGCGGAAGTCACAAATGACGTCACAGATCGTAGATACGTGTTCTGTGTTTCTTACTGTACTACTATACTGTACTCACTGTACTGTATACATAGGTAAGGGTTTCTTATTTTGCCTGTATATCTATCTGATATGATATCGGGAAATGACGTCCCCGGACCATCTATATATTAAAGTACAGTTCGGATGTGCGGA
Source organism: Rhogogaster chlorosoma (assembly GCA_944452935.1). NCBI lineage: Eukaryota > Metazoa > Arthropoda > Insecta > Hymenoptera > Tenthredinidae > Rhogogaster > Rhogogaster chlorosoma. The sequence goes on along the minus strand of OX101803.1, from coordinate 9,086,503 downwards.
AGTCACAAATGACGTCACAGATCGTAGATACGTGTTCTGTGTTTCTTACTGTACTACTATACTGTACTCACTGTACTGTATACATAGGTAAGGGTTTCTTATTTCGCCTGTATATTAGGGTGGGCCGAAAATCCGCTTTTTTTGAATTTCCATTATTAATACCGAAAATATCGTTCAATATGCATAAAAAAAAATCTATGCAAAAGGAAAAAATTTTAGGTCGATATCTTAGGCTCGCCAAATCCCGTTAAAGTTTGAAGTTATTTTTTAAAAAAAATTTCAACTTGTTTTGATCGGAAATTCAATTCTCTACAAAAAAGGTCCTATAATAAAATCACGTAAAGTTAATAGTTACTGAGATAATTGCAATTTTGTTCTAAAATATGAAATTTTTCAAGATATTATCACATTTTCAGGGTAAAAAATGAATTTTATCATATAAATTTCATGGCAAATTCAATTAAAAGAATTAAGATTGAACAATAAAAATTAAAAAATAAATAAATAAATTTTTATTTTATTTTTTTATTTATTTTTTGTTTTGTTAAATTTATTTTATTTTTTTTTTCTTTTAATTTTTAATTTTTTTTTAATTTCTTTTTTTTATTTAATTTTCCATGAAATTTATAAGATATAATTCATTTTTTACCGTGAAAATGTGATAATATCTTGAAAAATTTCATTTTTCAGAATAAAATTGCAATTATCTCAGTAACTTTACGTAATTATATTATGGGACCTTTTTTGTAGAGAATTAAATTTCCGATCAAAATATGTTGGAAATTTTTTTTTTAAATAACTTCTAACTTTAACGGGATTTGGCGAGCCTAAGATATCGACCTAAATTTTTTTCCTTTTGCATAGATTTTTTTTTATGCATATTGAACGATATTTTCGGTATTAATAATGGAAATTCAAAAAAAGCGGATTTTCGGCCCACCCCACTGTATATCTATCTGATATGATATCGGGAAATGACGTCCCCGGACCATCTATATATTAAAGTACAAGTCGGATGTGCGGAAGTCACAAATGACGTCAAAGACCGTAGATACGTGTTGTGTGTTTCTTACTGTACTACTATACTGTACTCAATGTACTGTATACATAGGTAAGGGTTTCTCATTCCGCCTGTATATCTATCCGATATGATATCGGGAAGTAACGTGTTTGCCTAGCAGATGGCCCCGGACCAATCTGATATGATATTGAATAACGCAAAAACCACCAATAACCGAGCGAGCGTAGCGAGTGAGGAATGACGCGAAAACCACCAATAACCGAGCGAGCGCAGCGAGTGAGGAATAACGCAAAAGCAAACGAGTGAGCGAGCGAAGCGAGCGAACGAGGACAATTAACAGCTTGTATTATTTGAATAATGTAAATTATTATACAATTAATTATATTAACATGTCTAATTTTCATAGTAAAAATAATCATAATTGATGATGATGATGATGATAATAATAGTCCAATGTTATTGGACTGGATTATATTTTCTTCAATGTTGAATATATCTGTAATATATATATGGGCGAATCTCCGGAACCTTTAACTTTGATAAACATGGAATGAAGATGAAAAAAATCAAACGCACATCATTTTAGCACACAAATTATGGTTTCAAATTAAATAAAATATTATGAAATGCTGCAGAACATCGTTTTTTTCAATGCCCGCGACGAAAAAATTAAAAAAATAAACATAACCCAAATTAGTGTTTTTTTTTGTATTTTTAATCATAAAAAACCTAATAAAACCACAAAATTCGAATGCTATTGAACGAAATTTTTTTTTCACTTTTGGTCTATTTCTAAACATACATTTATTCGCAATATTCATCTCGGTTCTGTCTCGACTAATTAACTAATTAATTCGAATTAATTACGAATAAATTTTGTTTGGCTCCATTTTACTGATCTTTTGCTTCACCCTATTGCTAACTCTGTCCCTCATTGTTTAAATACTTTAAATCCTGATATTCAATAAAAACACTAAGTTTCAATGATCGAATTCAAATTTTTGAACTTTGAATGTGACGAGATTTCGGTCGTGACATCTAATGGTTTCATTAATATCTTTGAAAATATTTAAAATTAATTAATGCACACTTAACCACTAATAAAGTATACAAAAACAAACATGTGCATATTAATTTTAAATAGTTTAAATAACAAATATTCAAAGCCGCGTGGATTTAGGTTGTGACATCGTAACCTAGACCGCTTGACAGATAACGTGTCTTTGTGTATAAATAATATAAATAAAAGTATTTTCGTAAAAAAATGTATATGTATCTGTTCTGTTTGAATTGAGCTTCATGTGCAACACAATAATTCAGCTTCAAATGTAAAATTATTTACTTCATTTTAGAAATCTTCGTGATTTCGGTCGTGACACCTCAAACTGGGAGACAAATTTTAATTAAACTAATATGTCAAATTAAATGACGGACGCTATTAAAACCAATTGAATCGAAATTTTGAATTAAAAATTCATCGTTGCCCGTATTTTGAATTTTGATGAATTATTGTATTCATCAAGAAATAAAACTATGAAAGTGATGAACCACTGAAAGACAGCAAAATAATATGACAGGTATAACATTAAAGGTCCAAATTAGGGATAAATATTGTCCACCCATCATTGAAATCATATCATATATTATTGATAGATAGATTTGGTAGTTAGTCCACGTTTTTAAAAGCATTTTACGATATATTCAATCAGATAATTCGATGAAAAGTCATAAGACATATAGGTTAAAAGTTCCGGAGATTCACCCATATAAGTCTTTCTTCAAATAAATTATGATAATCTACTTGAAGAATTATATCTATACAATAGTATATAATATATATATCATGGCGGTCCTCATTTAGATGAATTTCGAAATAAATACGGGACGCCCTTTGTATACCTTGCAAGTATATATAAAAAAAAAACCTAAAATTTATTTTAAAACTAATTCATTTCAACATTAACACATGGCCTAAAATTCCTAAAGTTAAACTTTGAAAATAAATGTAATTCTTTCAACCAGTTACTTTTTTTTTGTAATTCCGATAAAACTCGATGAAGTAATTTGAATTTCGGCACGGTTGCTGCTTATACTGTTATGAAGAAGCACTGAAAATTACTAATTTTTATATTCATCATTTCCTTACATATCAGTTCAATCAATATTTTCGTACTATTACTCTAAATAATCGAAATGTGAACTAAAGTATTTCTTTATACAAGTTCTATGCCCCGTGTTAACGTTTAAATTAAGAGCTAAAATTTTAGGTGTATTTTTTTCAGTATATTTGCAAGGTATGCAGGTGGCGTCCCGTATTTATTTCGAAAATCATCGAAGTAAGGACCACCCTAATATAATATATGTATATTATTTGATAAATGCGTAAGAATGATGAAGAGAATATCAATTACTTGCGAACAATTGATTTGTTATCATTAATATTAGCATGAAAATTGAAATTTTTACAGAAATTAGATTTCAAATTTTCGATGGTAAATATTTTTTGATACAATCATTTCAGTTGTTTGAATGATGAAATATTTTTTGAATTGAATCTGACCATTATTCGGTCAATTATAAATTTTGCAGAAGAAATTCGCAATTTTCACAATAACTGAAAACGAATGAAATATAACACCGGTCAACACGAATTTTGAGTCTGGGTTCTAAATGTCCAATTTTGATTTCTTCCCCGTAACTAACAAAAGACAAAATAGTTTTACTACATAGAGTTTGCTGTTGCAGCCAGGGGAATTCTATTAGAAATTTGAAGAAAATTTATGATTTAGGTTTTTCAGCTGATAAAAAAATTAAACATATATTTTTGTAAGCTCTGTCGATTAACTTGAATCATTGAATTAGTCAACAAAACAGAAAAAAAATTTCTAATGATGCCTTTTCCTCTTCGTTATCATTTCTTCGGAGAATTTAAAAGCAAACCTTGACAGGGGTGTAAGCATTTTTTCGTACATTTGATGCATGACAAGTATAAAAATCATGAAGTAAATCCAGGCACGGAAAATTTGTTTTGTTGTTTTTTTGTTGATTGGTGTACTTTTCAACTTCAAAAAAGATTGATGATATTTTAATTGATTATTTAATTCTCAAAATAATTGTAAAATGGAAGATGTGCATTTTGTTTTTCGCGATCTCTGTGGCGTAGATTCGTTGAAAACAGTGAATTGAAAGATTGTGAAAAAAAGTTTGAAAAGTTAGCCATTGAGAGCCTTGTCGCTTCTGTCCACACGCTAGCGTTTTCAGTTATGACGGCCGAAATCCAAGATACAGTGGATTTCTACAGCAGTAATGTTGATTAGGTTGTCGGACGCAGAACAAGGTTCCCTCCTACTGCACAGGGTGCCGGGGGCACGGATCACGGACTGTTTCAACAGGACACACTGCTATCGGCTCCTAAAAGCACAGTCAACGTTAGTCACTTTGGCAACACACTGTGTATGAAAAACGGCTATCATTCAGCCTGTCTAATATCTAACGTGTCAATGACACGCGCACGCACATGCTTGTACTGCAGGGTCAGAGGATGAGCCGTCGTAGACTTGAAGCACAGATTCGATTATCTTTTCACGTCAGTGACTTCTTTGCGACGGTTGTCACTAGCTTGAAGAATGCTTTCGATGATGAACACTGTACCGGCGAAATTTTGTAAACGAAGTTCATTCTGGTGAAGCTGTGGAATATTTCGTACAACATTTGAATTAACAATAATAATGATAATACCAATAACAACAACAACAATAATAATAATAATAATAATAATAATAATGCTTGCAATCGCGAGTAGCATTTGAATGGAATTGGAACATGTACGCGAAGGTGAAAGCGTCGAGGCTATAATGTTGTCAAAAGAATAAAAAAAAGGCTAAATTGATCAGCCGAATTTCACACGGCAATTCCCTGTAAACAACCAAATCTAAATGTCATTTACCATCTCTGTAAATGCTACATAAATTTCTAGGTATCGCATTACGAATATTACCCAATCTTTGTTGCCAGCTCTATCACTGTCACAATGTCATTCGAGTCGGTTTTTTGAAAGGAACCACCTGCAGTTCAGGGTTTCAATTTTCGTCCTACATTACTTTTTGAAATTTACTTAATTCAAATTTATTTGCAAGCATGCAACTCTACATCATTACCAAAAAACTGTTGTGAGTGACAGTTTCTTCAAGAGAGTTCAAAAAAGGGATAATAGGATAAAAGAAAAAAGGGATAACAGAGTTACTTATTACCGGCCCTGTTGGATAATCTGCTCGATGGCGCTTATCGCCTCGAAAACAGTGATTTAAGTTTCCGTCACGATCCATACTGTCGACCGCAAATCGTTGACCTTGTATGCGATAGATCATCAATGAATCTTGGAATCACAAGATTTCTCATCTAGAAAAATTGCCAGCGAAGTCAGACTAGGGTTACATTTGAAACAGAAACGGTAACTTTGTCAGTTGACTTACTATCGGACAAGTGGGTGGAGAAGCCTTCATCTTTCTCCATTCGGTTGGATAACGTCTGATCACCGGCCAGAGCTAGGGCTTAACATCTCCGTTGTAAACATCTGCGTAGAGCTTATCAAACGACACGCATAAACGTTAACAGACATCCAAAAAGTATAAGTCTACGGTTTTCTGTAACTCAATGTCATGTTACAAAACGACACAATTATCCCGCAAAAACTTGATTTTAAAACTGTGGTTAGAAATTGACATTCTGTAGGCAGTACGCGTGTACGTATATTTGCGCTATCAGTTTTTTTTTTTTTTTTCGATACATTTTTTATTTTATTGAGACCTTGCACCGATGCGTCGTATTAATGCGAATATGGCGAACCTTTAACCAGCAAATCCTGCAAATTGTCTCCTTTTATGCACATGTGCAATCCTCCCGCGTAACTTGCGCTTCGATTCTTCGGATCGTGCCAGAAAGGCAGGAACTGTTCGTGACGCCGCTGGCGATGACGTAATAACCGCTGCTAGAAGACGGGGATTCACAGCTCACGCGCGCTTCGTGGCCGCGTTACTACGCCGGGAGGTTAGGTTGGACACGTCTCACTTGTTGCACGATAGACGCCTCGCGCGTGTTTCGCTCAAAGCACGAATCGAAGCGAGTTGGATTCTGACAGATATGAATTTGGCTCCACAGACTTCTGTCTCTTTCCCACTCTATGCAACCACGAAGGATAAATGGAGACAGACGACTGCTGTGCCAACTTCATATCGGTCAAAATCCAACACGCTATGTATAGGCCTCTTGGATGACATACATGCGTGTTATTAGTGTGTGTGAAACCCGTGTACATATACCCCTATCAGCGCTGCCTTGCGGAGTTTTGTGGCGATACTGGGTCGTTTTTTCCATGCATATACACGCCACACAATCTCATTTAACTAAGCATGTATATGTATCCAAGAGGCCTATACGTATTCAAAACTGTGCAAACAATAAACAGTAAATAAATTAAAATGAAATATGTGGGTGAAACTATCATACATCGAAAGTTTGTAAAATCGTTTCTAGAGGTATCGTGAGTGAAGTGAAATACCTATTACGAGGTGAGTATTGACAATACTGTATTGAATATATCAACGCGCGAAACAAATCAAAATCGCGCAGGAATGTTGCGATTCAACCCCCCTCCCCCCTCCCGCCTTCCCCAACCACCACCTTCACTTTCCGACTGACGCTCTTCCAATTGTTTGATTACAATCGAAAGATTAATCTTGTGATCGGAGATATTAAAAAGGCTTAAAAAACCACAAAAAACCGAATTTTTGAATTCGAAAATATTTTACTTTACTCTTAAAACTGCCCTTTATACGATTTATATAACAGCTTTATTAAATTTCTGACTATTCCTAATTATATTTATTACAATAATTTACGATAATATTATTCAATCACCCGCGTCTTCGCCTTCACTAATAACTTCTTTTCAGTTTGAGCTTATACACAGAAATACTACATCAAGGTTGGTTTATACATCATATTATAAGTAGAATGTAATAATCGTTAGGTTTGAAAATTAATCTATGAGATTCGCGCGCGTTTAGATTGGTAGAGCTTTGTATTTTAACGTAGAGTGATGCACACGCGTGATTTTTTCTCATCGAATCTTTTTTATTTCTTAATTTTATCACTTTTATAATTTTTTATTCGTACATTGTCGTTCGTCAAACATGGAAAAATAATAAGAAAAAATTGTACTAATTACAATCAAAAATTTGTAAACTCATATATTTTCGGAAGATTCAACGTTTTGAACACATAGTATTACAAGGGTTTGGAATTTTGAGATGGCTGACGCATGGATGCTGCTCGACCTTCAAGACCGGATACAGGAGCAGGAAGACCCGATAGAAGAGCAGGCTGACCAAGAACTGAACAACCTGAGGGAAGTCCGCCGGGTCTTGCGTGACTCACAAGACCCGTTAGATCTGTCAGAGCCACGATTCATTGAACTGTTCCGCATTTCACGTCAGCTGGCAACGGATCTCATCGTCGAGTTCACCCCGCGACTCGATAAGCCAACAGCCAAGGGGCTATCGGTCACTTCCCAGGTAGACATCCCCACGTACACAAATTTTAGGTTCTTACTTCGACTCGAGTACCTTTCATTTTGAATTACAGTAAATAACGATGAATCGAAGTAAGCGAAATCCATTTTGGACATACCTAATTTCAGCTTTGCACTTTTCAGGTACTCTGCGCCTTGAGGTTCTTCGCCGTAGGATCGTACCAGCGGGCCATCGGACAGGACTTCTTGGTCGCAATGAGCCAGACTTCAGTCAGCCGCTGCATCCATACTGTGACGGCTGCAATCGAGGATCGTTTTTTGAGGGAGGTGATCAAGTTTCCTGAAACACCGGTGGAGCGAGAGGCGGCTCGTGAAAAATTTAGACTCGCTCCACAACCTTTTGCTGGTGCTATCGGTGTGATAGACTGCACCCACGTCTCCATCGCAACGCCTACTGTGGACGAAGTGGCCTACGTGAACCACCACGGCTACCACTCCATCAACGTGCAAATAGTCAGTTGATGCTGAATTTTATTGTATTGCCAAAGATAAAACACATCACTTCAACTATTTTCATTCATGTGTTCGTGCCACAGGTATGCGACCCGGACATGTTCATCCTGAACATAAATGCAAGGTTCGGAGGGGCACGACACGACGCAGCTATTTGGGCACAGTCTCCTGCAAGGTTGCTGATGGAACTGTATCACAGACGCGGCGAACGGGGAACCTGGCTGCTGGGTAAATGATCACGATTACAAAGAAATATGTTGATGCGTGCTTGCATATGCGAATAAACTTTTGTAAGAATGACGTACTTCGCAGGGGATTCCGGTTATCCACTCGAGCCCTGGCTCATGACGCCGATCCTTCACGCCCAGGCTGGAACACCCGAGTTCCAGTTCACGACCAGCCACTGCAGCGCGCGCTCAGCCGTCGAAAGGTGCAACAGAAGGCTCAAGGGTATCTGGAGGTGCTTGTCACGGGTTGGTTGAATGATTGATTTTGAAACAATGAAGTTACAAGCTGCATATGGGTGATTCTCATTTTGAAAAACGAAAAGTCACTACCGCGGAGGACATTTTTTATTTAAGGGTTGCACTACCTTAGGGGTTGTAAGCTCGGTGAATAATAACCATTAACCTTAAGGTAATGAATATTTATCCCAAGGTAGGAATTCTGATAAAAATGTAATCGGTAAGGTAATAATTTGAAAGAAATGTCCTCCATGGTAGCGAACCCTAGTTTTTCAAAATGAGAATTACCCATATATGTATGTCATGCATTGCGTAGTGCTGTAGTTCACGACTAGTGATGTGAAAATCCGGAAGATATGTATTTTCGTTTGTTCTTGTCGAAAAGGAGAGAATTCTTAACTACCAGCCGGAGGTCGCAAGCCGGATCATCAACGCGTGTGCGATTTTGCACAACCTGCGTCTGCAGTATAAAGTCGGTGGAAATCTGGATGAGGTTCCTGAAGACGTCGACGCCAATGCAGCTGAATTCGTGCTTGCGGATCAACTGGAAGGTAGAGAGCGACTCGCCGAAGGCAGGCTCGTCCGTCAGCAGATAGTGCAAGATCACTTCACTAGATAGACGTGACTCTACGGCGTTCCTTCTAGAAAAACTACGCTTTGCCGAGCCAACGAATACAGCTAAGTCAACTTTCTGAATATTACCAAATAATTTATGATTAATGTGTAGGATGGTCGTGATTCTCTAAACGAAATGACAAAATCAGTCGTTATAGGTTTATTTATTAATAAAAAGCACAAAACGTGGGATGAACTGTGTGGCATGTCCCTTCCTTTCTGTTCAGCCATCCTTTATGACTCTACAACTCACTTCCCGTTTGGCAATGTATTGAGCTGTGTGCGCATTTGGCGTACTTGTTTCAAACTATTATAACTTCTTACATAGAATCCTACACATGTTAAACTAATTCCCCATTGCTTGTTTTGCGATATGCGTATACCACACACCTTTGTTCCTATTTTCAGGTTCCAATGCAGATTTCATGAAGTATCTATCACCACAATGAGAAACCAACCACGGAGACGCTCACAAAAGATTAGTATTTACAGACAATATTAACTTATTATTATCATTGGATTTTCGACTCTCGTTAATTATCTAATTTGCATAAAATTACTTTCTAATGCCCAACCTACCTACCTTTGTTACATACATGTGTATATACAAACATTTGCAGATTGCCAACCGTCCGATTAGCAGTGGGCTGTCAGGAATATCATTGAACGACGCTACGACTGAGGATTAGCGAGAAATGCACACGCCATACATATAGGTTCAGGATTACCATTTATTCATTCTATTTATATTTTTTGTAATATAGCCCATGATCTTGCCTAAATATTAGATCTATTCATTTTTCAATCAAACATGTCATCCCATTCGGCTGCATCTTCAAATTCTGCATCTATGTCCTGGCACTCTTTAACTATTTGACATTTTTTCTCTGCCATCTTACGTTTCTCATCTACTAATGGTATTCACAGTTATTTCATCAACAACTCTATACTTTTATAATGATACTAGCCTATTGTATAATTTACTAAACTATATATATATATATATATATACATATATATATTGCAAATACTAACCGGTGACACATGTCGTTTGTTCTATAGGGTCCTGGCCGATACCATATGTCGAAAATAAGCTCATCGGTGTATCATTCACAATGCTCCGATCTCCAACCATCAATCTAAGCAGCGCAGCCTAACGATCAACGACAATTCATTATTTCAATTATGTATACGTCACCCTGTTACTTACAGTCAAACTTATTAACCTGATAAAAAATACATACTGATTTTCATGTGTGACAATCAATAAATAATGGATTTTTATTAATATTATTATGTGTTGAAAAATAAATATACATAAATTCAGAAATATTTCAATTTTATGAACATTTTCAATATTTCTGGAATGTTGAGGAAAAGTTTATTTTATCCCGAATTAACTCGTTACGATTAAGCCACGCCAGGAAATGTGCAATTTTGCATCAACTTTAATGTGATAAATAGGGCCTATTTAATGCACGTGTTGAAAAACATTCACTTATACGTAGTATTTTTGGGTGTTTATTACGACGCCACGTCAGTAATGTATACAGGGTGTAACAGAACTCGCGATGACCATTTTACAGGGTAAATTTTTATCAAAAATGAGATCGAAATTTTATCAGGTGATTTTTTCGGTAATGCATACATTTTCCGTTATAATTATTTTCATTTCGGTCAATGAAGTGTGGCTCATGAACGGCTGTTTGTCGGTATGATTACCGCTCCGATGTGTATGTGCATCTCCCGCTCCTCACTGAACATTACTATTTGGCGCGAAAAGTTCGGTAGGAGACACGCACACAACCGAGCGGTAATCACACCGACAAACGGCTCTTCATAAGCCGGGCTTCATTGGTCGGCATGAAAATAATTACAACGGAAAATCTATGCGCTTGTTAAAAAATCGGCTCAGAAAATTTAGATTACATTTTTGATAAAGATTTATCTTGTAACATGGTCGTAGCGAGTTCTTTTACATCCTGTATGCATCTAACGTTCTTACTATACCTACAATGATTAATTACAATTTGACCTATCATTGTATAAATGATAGGTCAAATTGTAATTAATATCACTTTATCAACGTACGTACAAGAATTAATATCGATTTCATTTTAAATTCACACGTAAATTATTCAATTTCAGAAAATTATTTTATATTTCACAAATATCTTAATGAGATTTCATGCTAACCGTACGATTGATTTTTATTGGTTCTATCTCAGCGATAAACCACCAAAACTTCCATCGTCTCAATATAAATATATACAGTTCTCACTCAATCGTAAAAAAAAATTTCGCATTTTACGCTTGAAAAATGTTGTTCACCTGAACGTCATCAAAAATATTTGTTTTTAACATAAAAAAAAAATTTAAGCAATTTTGTACGCGATAAAAATACCGAGGTCATTCAACATGATGTACACCACGCGTGTTTGATTCCGACCTTAGAATCGAAAGTACCGTCGCAGTAATCATGAAGGATAGAAGGAGACGGAAGACTTCATATCGGTCAGAATGAAACCCGCCAAGCGTACAAGAAATCCACTTTGAGGAATTTATTGATAAAATAAAAATGAACATTGGTATCTATAGTTATTTAATTTTCATTCAATATTATTCTCACTTTTGAATCAGGCAGGCTGTCTTGGGTGTTCGGAATTCCCTCCACCGCAGCCCTGCCCATTACCGTAAGGACCTTCCGGTCCAGTATTCCTAATGCATTATCTTTTTGAAAATGTCCGGTATCATTTTTAGATAATAATAGTGCGGTCGCCTTCGCCTTCGCGCGCTTTTTAATATCCGCCCACAACTACGGATAATGCATCATCATTATACAGACAGTCGTTTTGGTTATCGACGAATTTTTTCGACTTAAGTACATTAATGGGTTACGAATAAATTTCAAAAAAAAAAGGATCGCCAAATTTGAGTCCTTAATTTCAATATTAAGAGGTGCCCACAGCCCTTTTACTTCTTCCAATTAGTACAAGATGTGATTTCGGCTGTTTTAATATAATCATCATATATATATATACATGTAATAAACCAAGTATAAATAGTGATCACTAATATTAGCATTATTTATAATACATTGGGTGCATCTAATATTCATTTCATATATCTCACCCTCTGATATTGCACCACCGTTTTCGCATTACCGCCTTCGATCTCATTGGCCCCTGCAGCTAAGCGCTTCCACTGTTTCTTCAGCCCGTCAGCACCTAGTGGACCATCAAACTTTCCGTGTGCGAAACGACGATGAGCATACATATAATTAATAATGAACGCTTTTTGCTCTTGCGTTGTACGGGAACCGCGCTGGTCAGGCTGCTTAGATCTATATGTAAATTATGCATTGATGTGTTTTGTTATTATGCATTAGAGTGGTCTGAAAATTCCTAATTTTTCAATTTCTTTTATTAATACCAAAAATATTGTTTATTATACTGATAAAAAAAATATGTGACAAGGTAAAAATTTTGAGTTGATATCTTAGGCTCCTCAAATTTAGTCAAAGTTCAAAGTAATTTTTTTTTAACTCAATTTTATCGGAAAGTCAATTCTCTACAAAAATGTACTTCTATCAAATTATGTACGATTGATGATTTCTGATATAATTGCCGTTTTCGTAAAAAATTCGACGTTACTTTTTTGAAACACTTTGAACTTTGACTAAATTAGAGTAACCTAAGATATCGACTTAAAATTTTTTCAATTGGCACGGAATTTTTTTTTTTTCGTATAATAAACAAATTTTTTGATATTAATGAAAGAAATTCAAAAACCGCGAATTTTTGGCCCACCCTATTATGCATGTTTCTTCGCAATTAAAAATTTCACGTACGAAGTTCACTATACGACTTTGAATCGAAATACTACGTATATTTAAACTATCGAGTGAATTTATTTAAATCAAATTTGTACATTTTATTTTTATTTATCAAATAAATGTGTGTAAAATTTTTTTTTGGAATTGTGTTACCATAATCTTGTAGGAAATTTAATTCTCTACAAAATTGGTTGTTACCTCTTTTACTCAAAGTTAACGGGGAAACGGTTACAGGGGGGTTATAATTAAAAATTTGATTTTTTTAATCTTTTTCTACTCCCTGTAACCGTTTCCCTGTTAAGTTTGAGTAAAAGACGTAACGACCAATTTTGTCGAGAATTTATTTTTCTACAAGATTATGGTAACGCAAATCCTTAAAAAAAATTTTTACACACATTTATTCAAGAAATACCAAAAAAAATTTTACACGTATTTTAAATGGGAAATGGGGACACCCACTCGCGCAAGCTCAATTTTTGAGATATCTAGCTGAAATTTCTGGAGAATTTTTTTTAAAAGAAACTTCTGAAATACATTTATCAAAAAAAAAAAAAATACAGACGCAGTCTAATTTAGAGTCAGGAGAATGAAAAAAAAATCGCGGACCAGATCTGAGTGGTCGAGGATAAGGACCAAGTAGATTCGGGATGGAATGACCCATATACACTTTTACAAATTTCATATTAAAAATCGTATAATAAATTATTTATACAGTACGGAAATTTAGATTAACCTATCTAGAATGTGATCTATAAATTGCCTACGTAGACCACAAATTCATCTAGGTATAGGTATTTTTGATACCAAATTTGATGCGCATAGATCTCAAATATCTTTTATGGAAACTGTAGATTAATATTAAAATTAATACGTACCCCATTTCGGATGAACCTATCAAAATGCTACAACAAACACACTTATGGTGTACTTAATTTCGGAATTTTTTTTTAATTCAGTTAATAGTAGTCATTAAATCATAAATACAATGTAAGTGCTTAATAAATTTACATGTATAATTCGCTTTTACGCGGTTGACGGTTATCCATGGGTTGCTCAGATCTATAGGTTTTATCGATGCAAATTTAAATTTTTTGTTTGTGTTTTCATTAAAGAAACTGACGAGCGTATGAAACAAATGATAAAAGCATAACACAACTGAATGAATCGCGTCGCAAACACTACAATTATTACAGCGTATTAAAAACGAAAGATTCTTGCTTTAATTGTGAATTTTAATAATATTGTGTTATTATAATTGTGTTTCTCGTGTTATTCGTTCGCGATATTCTTGTTATCGTTGTCGCATTTAATTTCGTGTTTTTATTCATTAAATATCTTTAATTTTTACATTTATTTAAATATTATTACCGTTTCCTTTTTACTACGCTTTTATATTTGTATATATTTTATTCGCGCTGCTTGTGGCGTCGCTTGTCAGGAGAATGGGGTAAGTATCGAATTAATAAATATCATAAATATCATTCATGCCCGGTTTCACCAACGAAAAAATATTAGATATTCACAAAATTAACAGTTTACTTTTCGCAAAAAAAAAGCGACAACAAATGTTTAATTGCCGCACAAATACTTCGATAAATATTATAAATGATTAAAATAATTACATATGTACCATACAATTAATAATTACACATATTACATAAATTCGAATAATACGATAAATATTATATGTTTCTGTAAATAATATTATTGTTGGCTAAATTTTGTTCAACGAATAAATAGTTATTTGTCGTTGATGAAACCGGGCATTATTCTCACACATGCATACCGTTGTTGAATTCTTTATATGTATAAATAATATCTACAGATCTAAAGAAAAAGCGCAACGTGGTCCACGCTCTTCTGCTGAACAGAAGACTGCATTGATAGACTACATGCACGGTAATCTTGATTTTGCTCGAGGGAAGTTCAATCGCGACAACGGACAAGCGACGATCGCTGCGGAATGGAATGGGTTGGCGTGCACCCTGAATGTAATGCAAGGGTGTACAAAAACTGTCGACCAGTGGCAAAGAGTGAGAATGCTTTTTATTTTAAAATTTAAAATTTCATTCAATTCCATTCATGTTGAGTAATACTTTTATGAGCTTCAATTATGTTATACCAAATTAATAAATAAAAATTAATATATAGGGTGAGGTACGTATAGTTGGTTTTTTAAATTGAAACCTATACTTTTGTTTACAGTTTCGTGCTTTGCATGAAAAAATGAAAAACTTTTGTTCGAAACATTTTTTTTTAACTTAAATTTTTTATGGTATTTTTGTTTGAATTTTTTTATATCATCCTTTTAATTTTCAGAACAGCGTTCTAAATGAAAAAATAGTAAACTTTTGTGAAAATCTTTTTTATTGAAAATGTCAACTTTTCATGGTACTTGGTTCTCAATTTGATTTTTGTGTAATTTGTTCAAACTTCAATTTAAACATAAATTAAAATGGATGAAAGCAATTGTATCATAATGTTACAATAACATTTATAAAAATAATCATTTTTGAATTTAAATTAAAAATTTA
Source organism: Rhogogaster chlorosoma (assembly GCA_944452935.1). Classification (NCBI taxonomy): domain Eukaryota; kingdom Metazoa; phylum Arthropoda; class Insecta; order Hymenoptera; family Tenthredinidae; genus Rhogogaster; species Rhogogaster chlorosoma. Next base: position 9,070,992 of record OX101803.1, on the reverse strand, counting down.
AAACCAAAAAAAACCATACAAAATTGTGATAAAAAAAAAAAAAATTGGAACAAAAGTTTCTTATTTTATCGCGCAGAACACGATTCTGAAGAAAAAAATATAGGTTTTAATCTAAAAAACCAAAGTTGACCTTCAAATAACCTTGATACTGCAACTTTGCAAAACATTCAAAAACACTATCTTGTGTCCATGCTGAAACCATGTAACTAATTCCTGAAAATTGTTTCAATATCTCGCTTCGTTTGTAGAAAATTGCCCAGCTCACTATAAGTGCCTCCCCCTATATAATAATCTAACAAAGTAACAATAACTTATAAAAATAATAAAGAGAATACCCTAAATAACTATTATACATACACTATACCAAATGAATAAATTAAATTGAAACTAATATCGAAAAATCTCATGAAGTAATGGAAAAATAAAGTAAAATACTGAATAACTGCGATAAAAATAATAAAGAGAATACCCTAAATAACTATTACACATATATTATAACAAATTATTACAATAATTTAAAAGTAATATATAGTAATCTAATAAAGTAATAATAAAAAAAAATAGCTTAAAAAAATAATAAATAAAATACCCGAATTTACTATTAATCTAATAAAGTATGTATATTTAACCATAATCTAGTAGTATCAACGAACCTTCTTGTTGGTGCAACAAATTTTCTGTATACTGAACAGAAAATTTAGTTTGACAAAAATTTTGTTTGGTCAAATAAGACCTCGTATTGAATGTTGTTTGCAGTCATGGGCGGACATAAAGCAGAGGACCAAGTCCAAGTGTGCTGCGCTCAAAGACGCCAGGAGACGCACCGGAAATAACTCTCTGCAAAATGGCATGGAGCTGGACGAGGGCGAGTTAAAAGTGCTCGCGGTGATGGGGCCGGTAACAGTAAACGGCATTCCCGGGAGCCGAGACAGTTTACCATTATCTGAGGTTAATATTATATCAAAACTACATTCAATGTATGAGCCATTGAAAAATGTTGATACACGTATTATCATGTACTTATTCATATATTTATAACTTATACCATATTTGAAATCGCCCCCCCCCCCCCCCCCCCCCCGGCACTAAACCAATAAAAGTCGCATTCTATTAGGAATATATGCAATTAATCAAGTAGCATGTAAAGACTAAAATAAAAGCGAGGTATGTGTGAATATACTTCAAAATAAATTCTCAACTAGGCCGCAATAATGAAACTGATGGATGGGGACCGGAGGAATATTATGGAAGAGGATGCAGGATTTGACTGTGGTGTCAGCAGCACAGCAGCAGTGTCAAATCGTGCCGCTGACGCGCAAGGTAAACACGAGGGTTCAGCATTGCATGCTGAATTGAATATCCCAGTAAACCAAAACAAATTAAATAGAATTGCGTATCTGAAGAAAGAGAATTATGAATTAAATGAAATTTAGAAGAATGGCACAAAATTATTAATTACGTTTTTTACATTCTTAATTCGATTTAGTTGGCCGGGATGTTGTAATGCTGTTTAAGTCACTCGAAATCTTTGCAGTCATTTTTCAGTGTCGCTTCTTTATGATTGTATAGTGCCGTTTTAACATCATTGTAACAACCGAATGCAATAAAAGTTTGTACAAAAATCAAAAGTGCGATTCAGCAATCAAATCATTCCAGTAGCTGATACAGAAGATGAAGACCATCCGACTGCTTCGTCTTCTAGGGGAAAGTCGTCGACTGTGTCCTCAGGTCGACGAACTTTTGCCCTAAAAAAGAAACCTATTACTGAAGCAATGGAAAATAGATTAAAATATGAGGAGAGGACTGCACATTTCGCAAAAATGCAAGAAAAACAAATTGAGGCGATATCGGTAAATATAAATAACTTTTGTTAACTTAGTCAATTGATGAATTTGATATTGCACAAACCTTCATTTGAGCGCGATTCAAAGATGACCATTGATTGTTCTCATGAAATACTATTCATCCTATTAATCCTTACCTTGACCAGTTTCGATTTGACATGAGTGGTACTCATGCTAAATAGAATATATTTCGATTTGATTCAAAGAATCATTTACCTGTTGAAAAATATTAATTACTGACAAAAATCTCATAGGATTCTAACCATGTTCAAAAATCTAGGGAGTACCTATCAGAAATTCACATGATCTTGTAAAAATGTAAAGTATACCAACCGAAATCTCATTCAACCGATTATTATCATGTTATTCTTTTCAGATGATGGCGAAGGCACAAATGCTCCAGGCGCAGAATCAGGCCAAGGAATTAGACTTAAGAAAGGACGCAGCCGAAGAATTCAGGAAAATTAGAGTCGAGCTACAGAAAATGTCCTCGCATCTGGGCCAGATTGTTGACTACATTACTGAAAAAAAATGAAAGACTCAATAAAGAACATGACTCCCCCCCCTGCTCTGGACCTCGAACACAAGTACGATGTAAGTGAGTCGTTAATTACTTACAGAACGAAGGGGTGCTCCCATTTTCCTGTGTCGGGACCGGGATTCATGACTGTTGTGACTCGTTTATTTCACATAGGTGCTAGGAATTAGTACGATTGTTACAGAGTCCGAGGGATCGCAGTATGTGTTCGCTCAGGTGGGGTCCCCGCTATGGTATTATTACCCCAAGAGCTGAACCATCCTGACCGCAAGACGCCTCGGATTCGTGTACTTTGATATACATTAGGATGTTCCCAAAAAAGACTATTTTTTTTTCGTTAGTTACCATGAAAATATTGTTCGAGATGATAGAAAAGAATTTTCGTGAAAGTTTGAGCTCTTAACATTAATATTTAGAGGTGCCGGTTTTCGATTTTGTATTTCCCATTTAAATAACACAGTAAGAGTTTATTTTTTTTTTCTTTGGAATTTCATTACTCAAAAACGGATGAGCATACCGAGAAGTACAATACATATTCTTGTAGGAAATTGGACGATCTACAAAAAAAGGTCTCTTGGTCTTTTTTGATAAATCTAACCGTTTCGAAGTTTCTCTGACGATTCCTGGTCATTTAATGGCAAGGCTAACTTTGAAACAGTTAGATTTATCTATAAAGACGAAGAGACATTCTTTGTACATTGTCCAATTTCCTACAAGAATATGTATTGTACTTCTCGGTATGCTCATCCGTTTTTTCGTAATAAAATTCCGAAGAAAAAAACAAAAAATTTCTGTTTTGGCCCACCCTAATATATATATGCATATTTGAAAAAAAAATGAATTTGCGCTATTGTGGTAGTCGCTTTAGTCTGACTGTGAGTCGGTAACACTATTGTTCGCAAATGTAATTCACAGCTTCAGCCGTTCAGGGCGGTAGTATGACGTGTAATGTTCGTAACAGCGATCCTTGACAGGATGTCCCGGGATGTCACCGACTAAATAGCGATCTAGATCTAATTTCTTTTCCATTTGGTATGGTCAATGAGCCTCTTACTCATCTTCGGACACCCTGGAACATCCGCTGTCCACACACATGCCGTGAGGATTACCAGCAGCCTCGCTTGTCTCCCATGACACGAAACAACTTATCAACAACAACGACACGACAACAACACTTATCCACTCATCAACTTACACTTCAACTTACTTTAAAGTAGCTGTTTATTCCTAGAACGAATTTTAGCTATATATATAGAATTCTTTCTATTCCTAGAAAGAATTCGGACGGGTTGTCTGAAATGATTTTACTGCGGCTGCCATGAGCTTGCGTGGTCTGACTTCATTGCATTTCAACCTAAATTCTAGGTATTCTAATTCGTTAGAGACCGACACGCAAATTTGGAAAATATCAATGGGCAGTTCCATAGTCCAAACGGCCAGACTCTGAATTCGTACTGGTTAATTGCGACAATGATTGCAGTATATTTAATCTACTGTCTTGGTCTTTTGGACTTGTCTACCAGTAAGTGAAAAAATGCATCTTCAAGCTCTATTTGAATAAAGTATTCTTTATTCTTATAGACTGTAAAACGGCGCAATTGGGCTCTGCGTAATTCGATTTGTAATTTCAACGGATCTAATTCTTTATCCCTATTACCGATGCATGATGCGAGGGCTCTTCCGATGCCATCCCGTTGATTGTTGCTTAGTGATGAACCAAAGTCCTCTTGTGAAACGGTTTTTTCTACGTCGATGTTCATTATGTGATACTCTGTGTTGCTGGCTGTGTAAAAGTGTATGCGGTTGCCTTCCTTTGTCCAGGAGATCGAATCCAGAAAAGGTTGTCTCAAGACAACGTCGGTGCTCATTGCATTGTCTGGTACCATTGATGCCGGGATGCTGAATTCCTCTTCGTCGATTCTTCCCTTAAACGATACGACTTTATCTCTGTATGCGATCCGCGAAAACCTCGGAATGTCCTGGATTGGATGTGGTCACAGGGGTCTGTAGGTGTAGAGTGTTTATTTTTCACAAAGTTTAGCACACTGCTCGTATCCAGCAATGCTGTCAACGTATCCTCACAAACTAATGTAATTGTGATATACGTACGCTATGTGGCTGCAGTCGAAATTAGGTGACCTTACAGCTCCTAGTGCCGATTGATGTTGACGCTTTAGCCCTTTGATGCTCGAATCCCTAGCCTCCCCATGTTATTCTCTGAAGAAACATTCGTCGCTATCGTGAATTCTTTTCTTCCGTCATAGGCAAACTATAGTATTTGTGCTGCAATGCCACTGTACGGTAGTCTTCCATTATATAGCGGTTCACTTCACTCACGATACCTCCCGAAACGATTTTACACACTTCCGATATATGCTATAGTTTTACGTGCATATTTCATTTTAATTCTTTTACTGTTTATTGTTTGCACAGTTTTGAATACACTGTGTGTGTACACCGGTACACATTACGGGCTTTGAACGAAACACCCTCGAGGCGTCTACCGTGCAACAAGTGAAGCCTGTCCAACCTAACCTATGCGGCCACGAAGCGCGCGTGAGCTGTGAATCCCCGTTTTTTGCTAGCGGTTATTACGTCATCGCCGGCTGCGTGACGAACAGTTCCTGGCACATTCCGAAGAATCGAAACGCGAGTGACGCCGAAGGATTGCATACAGCTGAAAACAAGAAAATTTGCAGGATTTGTTGCTTGAAGGTTCGCCATATTTGGATTAACACGACGCATCGGTGCGTGGTCTCAATGAAATAAAAAAAAAATTTACTGTTTATTGTTTGCACAGTCTTGAATACACTGTGTGTGTACACGGCCGGTACACAGTACGGGCTTTGAGCGAAACACACTCGAGGCGTCTATCGTGCAACAAGTGAGACGTGTCCAACCTAACCTCCCGGCGTAGTAACGCGGCCACGAAGCGCGCGTGAGCTGTGAATCCCCGTCTTCTAGCAGCGGTTATTACGTCATCGCCAGCGGCGTCACGAACAGTTCCTGCCTTTCTGGCACGATCCGAAGAATCGAAGCGCAAGTTACGCGGGAGGATTGCACATGTGCATAAAAGGAGACAATTTGCAGGATTTGCTGGTTAAAGGTTCGCCATATTCGCATTAATACGACGCATCGGTGCAAGGTCTCAATAAAATAAAAAATGTATCGAAAAAAAAAAAAAAAACTGATAGCGCAAATATACGTACACGCGTACTGCCTACAGAATGTCAATTTCTAACCACAGTTTTAAAATCAAGTTTTTGCGGGATAATTGTGTCGTTTTGTAACATGACATTGAGTTACAGAAAACCGTAGACTTATACTTTTTGGATGTCTGTTAACGTTTATGCGTGTCGTTTGATAAGCTCTACGCAGATGTTTACAACGGAGATGTTAAGCCCTAGCTCTGGCCGGTGATCAGACGTTATCCAACCGAATGGAGAAAGATGAAGGCTTCTCCACCCACTTGTCCGATAGTAAGTCAACTGACAAAGTTACCGTTTCTGTTTCAAATGTAACCTTAGTCTGACTTCGCTGGCAATTTTTCTAGATGAGAAATCTTGTGATTCCAAGATTCATTGATGATCTATCGCATACAAGGTCAACGATTTGCGGTCGACAGTATGGATCGTGACGGAAACTTAAATCACTGTTTTCGAGGCGATAAGCGCCATCGAGCAGATTATCCAACAAGGCCGGTAATAAGTAACTCTGTTATCCCTTTTTTCTTTTATCCTATTATCCCTTTTTTGAACTCTCTTGAAGAAACTGTCACTCACAACAGTTTTTTGGTAATGATGTAGAGTTGCATGCTTGCAAATAAATTTGAATTAAGTAAATTTCAAAAAGTAATGTAGGACGAAAATTGAAACCCTGAACTGCAGGTGGTTCCTTTCAAAAAACCGACTCGAATGACATTGTGACAGTGATAGAGCTGGCAACAAAGATTGGGTAATATTCGTAATGCGATACCTAGAAATTTATGTAGCATTTACAGAGATGGTAAATGACATTTAGATTTGGTTGTTTACAGGGAATTGCCGTGTGAAATTCGGCTGATCAATTTAGCCTTTTTTTTATTCTTTTGACAACATTATAGCCTCGACGCTTTCACCTTCGCGTACATGTTCCAATTCCATTCAAATGCTACTCGCGATTGCAAGCATTATTATTATTATTATTATTATTATTATTATTGTTGTTGTTATTGGTATTATCATTATTATTGTTAATTCAAATGTTGTACGAAATATTCCACAGCTTCACCAGAATGAACTTCGTTTACAAAATTTCGCCGGTACAGTGTTCATCATCGAAAGCATTCTTCAAGCTAGTGACAACCGTCGCAAAGAAGTCACTGACGTGAAAAGATAATCGAATCTGTGCTTCAAGTCTACGACGGCTCATCCTCTGACCCTGCAGTACAAGCATGTGCGTGCGCGTGTCATTGACACGTTAGATATTAGACAGGCTGAATGATAGCCGTTTTTCATACACAGTGTGTTGCCAAAGTGACTAACGTTGACTGTGCTTTTAGGAGCCGATAGCAGTGTGTCCTGTTGAAACAGTCCGTGATCCGTGCCCCCGGCACCCTGTGCAGTAGGAGGGAACCTTGTTCTGCGTCCGACAACCTAATCAACATTACTGCTGTAGAAATCCACTGTATCTTGGATTTCGGCCGTCATAACTGAAAACGCTAGCGTGTGGACAGAAGCGACAAGGCTCTCAATGGCTAACTTTTCAAACTTTTTTTCACAATCTTTCAATTCACTGTTTTCAACGAATCTACGCCACAGAGATCGCGAAAAACAAAATGCACATCTTCCATTTTACAATTATTTTGAGAATTAAATAATCAATTAAAATATCATCAATCTTTTTTGAAGTTGAAAAGTACACCAATCAACAAAAAAACAACAAAACAAATTTTCCGTGCCTGGATTTACTTCATGATTTTTATACTTGTCATGCATCAAATGTACGAAAAAATGCTTACACCCCTGTCAAGGTTTGCTTTTAAATTCTCCGAAGAAATGATAACGAAGAGGAAAAGGCATCATTAGAAATTTTTTTCTGTTTTGTTGACTAATTCAATGATTCAAGTTAATCGACAGAGCTTACAAAAATATATGTTTAATTTTTTTATCAGCTGAAAAACCTAAATCATAAATTTTCTTCAAATTTCTAATAGAATTCCCCTGGCTGCAACAGCAAACTCTATGTAGTAAAACTATTTTGTCTTTTGTTAGTTACGGGGAAGAAATCAAAATTGGACATTTAGAACCCAGACTCAAAATTCGTGTTGACCGGTGTTATATTTCATTCGTTTTCAGTTATTGTGAAAATTGCGAATTTCTTCTGCAAAATTTATAATTGACCGAATAATGGTCAGATTCAATTCAAAAAATATTTCATCATTCAAACAACTGAAATGATTGTATCAAAAAATATTTACCATCGAAAATTTGAAATCTAATTTCTGTAAAAATTTCAATTTTCATGCTAATATTAATGATAACAAATCAATTGTTCGCAAGTAATTGATATTCTCTTCATCATTCTTACGCATTTATCAAATAATATACATATATTATATTAGGGTGGTCCTTACTTCGATGATTTTCGAAATAAATACGGGACGCCACCTGCATACCTTGCAAATATACTGAAAAAAATACACCTAAAATTTTAGCTCTTAATTTAAACGTTAACACGGGGCATAGAACTTGTATAAAGAAATACTTTAGTTCACATTTCGATTATTTAGAGTAATAGTACGAAAATATTGATTGAACTGATATGTAAGGAAATGATGAATATAAAAATTAGTAATTTTCAGTGCTTCTTCATAACAGTATAAGCAGCAACCGTGCCGAAATTCAAATTACTTCATCGAGTTTTATCGGAATTACAAAAAAAAAGTAACTGGTTGAAAGAATTACATTTATTTTCAAAGTTTAACTTTAGGAATTTTAGGCCATGTGTTAATGTTGAAATGAATTAGTTTTAAAATAAATTTTAGGTTTTTTTTTTATATATACTTGCAAGGTATACAAAGGGCGTCCCGTATTTATTTCGAAATTCATCTAAATGAGGACCGCCATGATATATATATTATATACTATTGTATAGATATAATTCTTCAAGTAGATTATCATAATTTATTTGAAGAAAGACTTATATATATATTACAGATATATTCAACATTGAAGAAAATATAATCCAGTCCAATAACATTGGACTATTATTATCATCATCATCATCATCAATTATGATTATTTTTACTATGAAAATTAGACATGTTAATATAATTAATTGTATAATAATTTACATTATTCAAATAATATTTTTAATCATTATTCGAATCCACGCACTTCTATCATTTCTAAAGCGAAGGACTAAACGTCAAAAGATTATACGACCTTTTGGCAGGTAGGACATTACGGCGATCGTGGTACGATATTGGTTTTTGACATTAATTTAAACGCGGGCTCACTCGCTTATCGGTTCTTCTGCTGTTCTCACTTTTTTTTACCACCTATAAGCCAGTTCAATATGACTATTCGTCATCGATAACTGTGATGAAAAATGTGTTACTATGAATATAATGCCGCGTCTGCCTCTCTCTCTAGATTTCATTCTTTTCATATGAAATTGTAACGCTGTAAAATAATTGATTACCCATATAACGCTATAGATCATTAATTGTGAGTGTTCCACTGAAATAGTCTTGGATGGGAGGTAGGCACATTTGTCAAATAGACGATACGGTGAGGACGGACTAATATTACCTATATAAGTCATTGTTAATAAAGACTCGCCGCTATTCTTTGGCTCATTCATTGTATGTAGAATTCATGATTTATGAACGATGTCGATGAATTAATATTCTATGATGTATCATACTTTTAAGTTGTACGTTCATAGAAGGTGAAATAAATATTATAATACATACCCGTGTGATTTAATGTGGAATTATTTAACGAACTGTAACACAGGGAGAAGCATATGCAAGACAACAATTCATCATAGATAAAATCGTACTTACCCGCTTTGTATTTAGGGAGACGTTAAATGTATTCCATCGGCGGGAGAAAATTATCATCGATAGCCTATACGAGTCAAAAGTTGTCGTTAAGTTCATAATATTATACAAGCAGTTTTACTGCACCCCAATATTTCGATTCAATTATTCGTTATGTTTCTTCATTTTCATTTATTCGGTTCATCCTTGTGGTACATGTGGTACACATGCATGTCTATCAAGTGTAAGTGGGCCTCGCGTTTGTACACCGGGCAGAGACCACAGCGCCATCGTACGTCGTCAGTATTTACTATACTACCCGAAACGAGCACCGATTGGCCGCTCCTCAGCCAACCAACGGCCTTCGCTGAGTTAGCGGAGTTAGCGGAGTTAGCGGAGTTAGCGGAGTTTTCAGAATCGCAACCCAGTAGACGGATACGGAAGGGCTAAGGTGGTAAAATAACTATTTTCGGAGAATGGATAACCTGGGTAAGCAAAGAAGCATCATATGACATCTCCACTACGTAACACAGCGAGCTTGCGGGAGTAGCGCGGACGTGGATCAGCGCGCGCGGTGACGCGCGACGACACGTTTTATTTTTTATCTCCGGCCCAGGTATTTTCTCCATAAATTTTATTTTTTAGGATTGAAGGGGAAGGATTCAGGTATCCAAAAAAATTTATCTCCATTAATTTTTGTAAGTCCTAAGGAAATGGCAGCGAAATTAAAAATGAAAACGCCAAAAAAATAATGAAAGAATTTTTTTTTTGAAAATATGATTTTTTATATGAAAGCGCATTCTTTTATGAACAAAACGATTCAAGGATCTTTCCGCTCCGATGAACACTTTCGGAGATATGAATTTTCAAACAAAGCGGTGCACAAAAATTCACATGCCTCTAACTCCGCCATTTTTGAGAATTTTTCAAAATCCTCCAAATTGTACTTTTTGTTCCATAGTACTACAGATGTATTGAATGGCGCAAAAATCCGTGACTTGACGGTTTTTTTTTGAGTGAAGTGACGTGGATCCGCTCATTTATTGTTCTTACTTTGTAGAGTATTTGGTATGGTTTTTTATTCGAATACAATACTCTACAGAGTAAAAACAATAAATGAAATGCTTGAAATTTGTGTTTTGGGGAGTAGTATTTTTGAGAATATTTAAAAAAAAATCGAAGGATACGAACAATCTTAAAATCCAAGTTTTACCTTTAAAATACAAAAAAAACAATCAAATTCACATGAAAAGTTTTTTGCATACATTTTTCAGAAAATTCAGTCGAAAACACGAAATTTGGAAAAAAAAAGTCCCAAATCGGACAATTTTTCACCAAGTTATGGCTATTTAAAAAAAAAAATCCGCAAAATTTTCAAAAATTTGAAAAAAATTTGAAAAAATTTGAAAAAAATCACAAAAACCTTTTTCGAGGGGTACAAAAGGATGCCCAAATTTCAGCGAAATCGAAGATGCAAAAATCATCGGTAGTTTGGGTTGGTATGGAAAGCCCCATATGTATATGAACACTATTCGAGAAATAAAAAAGAATCAAACAATATTTAAACAATTGAATTGAATTTCGCAAAACGGGCCACCAAACGTATAGGTATAAATAATATATATAAATATATATAATACTTATTCAATACTTTAATACTTTAAATTCATCTGTTAGTTAATCATATTGAATAAATTATTTATCAAACGTAAATGCGCTGAAAGTACATCTGTATATTTACCCCAGCTGAGAAAAGAAATTGTGGTAAGTATATAAACACACGCGTCAAACATATAACCTCATTTGAATTCAATCACATTTACAGTTGATGTTTTTTCGAATTATTATAATGTATATTGCCCAAATTCGAAGCTTTAAAGTAAACGCATATTTCTTGACGGAAAAGATTCAAGGATTCGTCAATATTTACGAATTTTTTTCTGCCGTACGGAATTTTTTATTCACAAACGAGTTTCAACATCGTTTCTTAAACTATTCTTCATGTACAGGGTGTATAAAAAAGTTTGGTCACCGCTTCACCAGGTGATTCTCCAGCTCGAGATCGGTGAAGATCTTGAAAAACATGTAGCCGCAAAACTGACCTTGACCTTTTATTGAAGGTCAATTTTTTTTATCGTTTCAAAAAATCCTACTCTCCGAGGTGAACAAAAGTCTCTGAGGAACCATGGGTCGCAACCGAATCCTTTTTATCGAAAAGGGCATCTGAACCTCAGAATAAACCTTTAAAATATTGAGCGAGTCTAATAAAATATTATTCGTATTAGACAGACTAACGAAAAGTGACAGATTGTTTTTCCATTTCTTTCATCGCTTTATGGTAATCTGAAGGCGCTTATGAAGCATGGGCTATCATATGCTAGGGTGCTTAGGACTCAACATTGCATGTGAGAGAGATAACATGTGATTGGCGCCCGGGTAATAGCAATGAGAACTAAGAGAATATAAGTATGATTCAAGTAACTCACGCTGCTACCAACCGCGGTCGGTTTGGTAGAGTGTGTCAATCCATGATATTCAGCTCGTTCTTTTCCGGCAAGCTTGTCGCATAGAACCAACGTTTTCTGGGGGAGTCTCGTGATGTTATAAGAATTTTACACGAACCAAATAAGAAATCAAGTGTTTCTGAGACTAGGTGCGTCATCTCGGAAGTGGAAAATGCATGCGACAGTTTTTGATGGTCTGAAAGTGAAATTTTATTTATTTCCGCTGAATCCGATCGCAAAATCGAGTTTAGACTCGCTCAATATTTTAAAGGTTTATTCTGAGGTTCAGATGCCCTTTTCGATAAAATGGATTCGGTTGCGACCCATGGTTCCTCAGAGACTTTTGTTCATCTCGAAAAGTAAGATTTTTTGAAACGATAAAAAAATTTGACCTTCCATAAAAGGTCAAGGTCAGTTTTGCGGCTACATGATTTTCAAGATCTTCACCGATCTCGAGCTGGAGAATCACCTGGTGAAGCGGTGACCAAACTTTTTTATACACCCTGTACAATTCATTTTTTTTTTCAACTGAAAATATTAAAAATTGTGAGAATGGCGGCCGTCGCCGCACCGAATGTCGGCCGCAGTCGCGCTTTGCCGTGGACAAGATATCTCGGAGCTCGGTTGTCTGAAACATGAAATTGAATTTTTCATGTAAACATTAAGAGTAAAAGCTGTCTGCAACGAGCCGGTTTTTGAAAAAAAATTTTTTTGAAGAATTTAATATTATTTGAAGTCAAAACACAAAATTTCAGTACATTTCTTGACCTTTCATGTACTGTAACTTGAAGGGAAATCAAAAATTCAAAAAACCGGCTCGTTTCAGACAGCTTCTATACTATTGTAACTTTAGGAGTTACCTTTTTAATTGAGCAGTGAGTCCCTGAGCGAAATAAACAGACTTGGAGACACAAATTAATGGTCAAAGCAGATTGGATTATATTCAGTAAGATACAAGTGTCTCGTTTAACGTCTGAGACAGGACTGTTGACAAAAAGGCTATCGCTAGATACATCATTTAGTTGTTTTATCAGAAGATGTTTGGTAATTATTACTGTGATGTTTAATACATGGGAGTTCGGGTGGCTATGAGATGAAGCGATATAAAGCAATACAAGGGGTGGACGCGCCCCGTGTAACACTGCCCCCCCCTGAAGGGAAGAGGCGACCCGACTCTTAAGAAAGCGAATAGCGAGTGTGTTATCTGCTAAGGGAAGAGTGGACTGAGAGCTGTGGATCAGACTTTAAAATTCTTAAAGTATTTGAAATCTTCCCTAAACTACCTGTAATTCCAACCTAAGCCTCGAGGGAAACCACAGAAAACCTGAGAAGGTAGTTTGGTTACAAATTCACAACAATATTTGGTATAAAAAGGTCTTTGCCTAGTCAGGCTGAAGTGTAGAGTTGAAGTGAAGTCCGTCCTTGGAGGAGAAGGGGTGTCTGGAAAACTGGAAACCGTCTGGGGATGAAGTCAGCTTGTGATCCGTCAGGAGAGTCAGGGAAGTCAGGAAAATCATGCGAGTCAGGAAATCAGGTGAGGCGGCGGCAGGAAAACAGGAATCAGGGATCACGAACTGCTCCCAGGCGGGTCCAAAAGATAGGGAAACTGCACACCCTAGATTGGAGGACAGACGTGAGTACGAATGGATAGGAGAAATTTTCATCGTACTAGTACTCTAGATATTGAACTACTATTGATTGATCTATCTCATTGAAAATGAATAGGAAGGGAGAAATATAAATTGAAGAAAGGAATAAAGTGGAACGATCTTATCTTTATCCGGTGTAAACTAAAGGAGAATTCTGGGGAATCGAAGCCACTTCTTGTTCCGTTTTGCGGGTTCCGCGTCGTGTCTTTGGAGATAGATGGGAAAGCACCTAGGACTCTCAAGGGAAAAAGGTTATAATCCTGACCCTAAATGATAATTGAGAGCAATCCGCGCGGTTCTCAGAGTAAAATTAGCAGTCAACGCTGGAGAGACAACGCTCTAAGGGAGGAGGAACAAATAAGAAGCGCGAGAATTCCGAGAGACTATCTACTATGTTCAGAGGTTGCAAAAACAACCTGAAAATTAAAGAATTTCCTAACCTATTGAGATTATGATTGAACGCTGAAATCGAATGGTTAAAAAGTGACGTTAAAGACTCTACGCCTCCTGGGGCTTATCTCGATCCCGAGTGTCGTTGTCTCTCCAATTTTGGCGGGAGTTTATACGAGAGCTTTCGTCAGGGGGCATCCTCTCTCCCTGGGAAGGATTGCTGTTCCGGTTTGCATTAGAATTGGAGTTGTTATCGTTATTTCTCCAAGAGATTTGATTAGAGGGCGTATAATTATTTTGGGAACGATTTCTTTTTTGTAAGGTGAGGCAATACTCAACCGTGTGACCGCGTCTTTTGCAATATCTACATTCCGTTTCAAAGTTATAATTCCGTTCCTGCCCTGAGAAAGAGGATCTCCTCCTGCGATCTTTGGATTCATCGGGGGAGGGACTCACCGCCTCTACCCGTCGAACGCGGCCGGATCCTAAGTATTGCTTGTTTAGAGCTTCTAATTCTAGTGCCTTGATTATGGCTTGACGAAGGGTGGAAGGTCCCGCCACGCTCAGGGCGTGTTTTAACTCAGCATCAATTAAGGCATTTATGAATCGGTCTGTAGCTAGTGTTTCACGAGTTGTCTCGTCACTCAAGGGTAAAGCTATATGCGACAAACGTTCTATGTCGTGTCCGAGGGTGGCGAGATCCTCGTCCCTCCGTTGTCGTCTCGTATTAAATTGAGTGAGGAAGAGCTTAGTCAGGTGCTCGTTCCCGAACCTGAGTCTCAAGGCGGAGCTGATCTTTTCGAAATCGTAGATTTCCGTCGGGGTCAAGGTAGAAAGGACACTAGCCGCGGAGCCTTTAAGGCAATTCACTAAATTTCCGGCTTTCGTGACTGAATCCCAATTATTCAGTTGCGCGACTACTGAAAATTGACATTCGAATTCGGCCCAGGGCCTATCACCTTCAAAAGTAGGCGGTTTTAGATTGCTCGAGCGTTTTTGACAACCGTCTGCGTTGCTGTCAGTGTTTGAGGTTAAGTTAATGCGATCTGTAGAGAAATTACCCGGTCTTTGGGAAGGAGCATCGACTACGCCCGAATCGCGGACAATCTGGTCGCGCTCGACCGGCAAAATAGGAGCAAGCATATGTGGGGGAGCAATTTCCCTAATTGGCGGCACAGACCTTAAAGAAGCTGGAGTTTGGGTCGGCAGGCAGGAAGAGGTAGAGGGGATAGGCTCTGTCAAGGACTGGATAGGCTGGGGCTCGTCTCCAGATCCTCGTCGGTCGTCCCTCAGGGTGGAAAGAATTTGGGTGAACGACTGTTGCTGATCTTGCAGCACTCCGATTAGTCTTCCCTCAGATCGCTCGCGTTCCTCGAGAAGCCGTCCTTCAGCTCGTTCCCGTTCCTCGCGTGCGGCCTGCTGGTCTCGCCGCTGGTCCTGAAGAAGCTGCAACAAAAGAGCTTGCTGCTCGGCCTGGGCAGCCTGTGCTGCTTGCTGGGCGGCGAGTTGTGCGGCTTGTTGAGCAGCTTGTTGGACAGCTTGCTGCTGCAGGAGTTGTACCAGGGCGGTGATCGGGCTGGCCTCCATTTCTTCCGCCCGTGGTACTTGGTTCGAGTTCGAGGCAGCGGCAGCAGGGGATCCTTGGCGACGAGTATTTCGTCGAATGCTCATAATGAGCAGATTTGTTGGATTCTTTTTGCGAATAAGGCAACGAAAGCTCATAGCTTTTGAATACAAGCAATCGGCAAAAACCAAAAGAAATGCACCAAACAAATCAGCTTATCGGACTCAGAAACGATCTCACACTCCTGACACCAAATGTAACTTTAGGAGTTACCTTTTTAATTGAGCAGTGAGTCCCTGAGCGAAATAAACAGACTTGGAGACACAAATTAATGGTCAAAGCAGATTGGATTATATTCAGTAAGATACAAGTGTCTCGTTTAACGTCTGAGACAGGACTGTTGACAAAAAGGCTATCGCTAGATACATCATTTAGTTGTTTTATCAGAAGATGTTTGGTAATTATTACTGTGATGTTTAATACATGGGAGTTCGGGTGGCTATGAGATGAAGCGATATAAAGCAATACAAGGGGTGGACGCGCCCCGTGTAACACTATTAATGTTTACATAAAAGATTCAATTTCATGTTTCAGACAACCGAGCTCCGAGATATCTTGTCCACGGCAAAGCGTGACTGCGGCCGACGTTCGGTATGGCGATGGCCGCCATTCTCGCAATTTTTAATATTTTAAGTTGAAAAAAATATGAATTGTACATAAAGAATAGTAAGTAACGATGGTGAAACCCGCGCGTTTGTGAATAAAAAATTCCGTGCAGGAGAAAAACATTCGTAAATATTGACGTCAATTCACTGCGCTTGGACTGACCTGCCCCCTTAACAGCATACTCTGGATTCATCGAAATAGCGTTGCAGTAAAATTATTATCTATATTAGTGTAATTTATATAATATTTACTTCCGCATTGAATTGGCACATTGGAGAAATGAAAAGAGCGTTCAGCGAGAATGGACAAACGAAATAAAAACTTTTCGCATCTCAGTACGAGACAAAAAAGAAGACGTTTGCATACAATCCGTACTGTAACGCATAATTTGGAAAATAATGTACATAATTCGGATGATGCTAGTAGTAGCTCAGATGACAGATCAGACAATGAAGCCATGCGAATTGCTCCTCCGTTTGGGTTGAGGGAAGCTTCACAATATTCCGAAGAAGCATATTCTTCTAATGACGAGGAGGATACTGAGACCTCTCACGAAGAAGATAGCGAGGAAGAAGCAGAAGAAGGAGAAGGAGAAGGAGAAGAACAAGTAGCAGAAGAACAAGAACCATGCAATGCTAATATACCTGCAACGGATTTAGAAGACGGCCATGACATAAGTGAATCGGACACATTGGACGATGAGGACCCAGTTATTTATGTTCAACCAAATCCTGCAGATTTACAGAAAAAGACACTAAAGAACGTATTTCTAGCTTCTAATATAAACCACCAGCAAGGCAACATGTTGCTGAAGACATTGAGGCAGTTTCCATTTAACTTGATTTCTCTACCTGCGGACACTAGAACATTATTACAGACTCCTACTGTAGCTGCAAGCACATTCATCCAGCAAATTGCGGGTGGAGAGTATCTCCATCTTGGTTTCAAATCTACACTCACGAAAAAATTGAACAACCTCCCTGTAAATATGTTGCCAGAACGACTAGTAATTGATTTGAGTACAGATGGTGTTATGGTAGACAAGGGCAAAGATCAATTCTGGCCGCACCAATATCGAATTTTCAATATCCCAGACAAAAGACCCATTTTCGCGGGTGTATTTCAAGGCAGACACAAACCTTCAAATCCATTCGAATTTTATGAACAATTAGTTCAAGAAATTATTGACATACGCCATGAAGGCGGAATTCGTATAAGAAATCGAAGACTTCCGTTGAGCATACGCTGCTTCATTGCTGACGCACCTGCGCGAGCATTTGTATCAAACCATTATGGTCATACGGCGTCCAACGCATGTTCAAAATGTAAAGTTGAAGGCCATCGCTGTACTGTACCGGGCTTCATAGGAACAATGGTTTTTGAGGGTATTAGACACAGATTAAGAACAGACGAAGAGTATCGTAATCTCATAGACGAAGATCATCATAAAGGTAGATGTCCATTGGTTGAGTTGTTGGGATTAGTCACACGTGTTCCTTTCGAAAGTATGCACTCAGTGTGGTTGGGAAACGTTAGAAAAGTAATATCGGCACAGGTGGATGGAAAGTACGGACATCGAAGACTAAATGGCAGAAAATTGAATATATTCAACTCAAGAATGACATTGCTCCGAAAATACTGCCCGTCAGAGTTCAATCGACGACCAAACGAACTGACTCTGTATCGTAGTTTCAAAGCTACAGATTTTCGACAACTGCTGTTATATACGGCTCCGGCTGTTGTGAAGAATGTCTTCGAAGATGATCATTACAGTCATTTTATGATCCTCCACTCTGTTATGCGCCTCCTTATTTCCGAAGAAGTACCACCTGAAATGTATGCGTTCTGCCAAGAGTCTCTGGAGACTTATGTAACGATGTGCGAGCAACTTTACGGACAGCAGTTTCTATCCTATAACGTGCATTGTTTACTACATTTAGTAGCTGATGTTGAAGAGCATGAGGCTGAAACTAGCGGCCAGAGTTGGCGGCCAAGTGAAGCGCGCGAGTGAGAACCGCTGCGCGCCGTACGACTGATCGCGGAAGACTGGCGGCCGATCGCTTCGCGACTAAATATTAGAAAAGAAATTGTTGCAGGCTGATTTCGAGTTGAAATTTAAAAGATGAACTCATTAATGATATCCGAAACAGAAAATAATTAAAAATCCCCGGGGACGGCCTTTGTAAAATTGTTAAAAATGAATAACTAATCGGAGACGCGCGGAGGTACGGACTGCTCGTAGAAGTTGTTGCAAGCGAATTTCGAGTTGAGATTTACCAAACGTACTCAGCAATGATACCCGGACTTGAATATATGCGACAATCCCAGGGGATGGCCTTCATAATATCCTTAAAAATTGTTTGAACCCAATCGGAGACGCGCGGAAGTACGTAGACTGCTCGGAAAAGTTGTTGCAAGCGAATTTCGAGTTGAGATTTAGCAAACGTACTCAGCAATGATACCCGGACTTGAATATATACGACAATCCCAGGGGATGGCCTTCATGATATCCTTAAAAATTGTTTGAACCCAATCGGAGACGCGCGGAAGTACGTAGACTGCTCGGAAAAGTTGTTGCAAGCGAATTTCGAGTTGAGATTTGTCAAACGTACTCAGCAATGATACCCGGACTTGAATATATACGACAATCCCAGGGGATGGCCTTCATAGAAGTGTTAAAAATTGTTTATACCTAATTGGAGACGCGCGGAAGTACGTAGACTGCTCGGAAAAGTTGTTGCAAGCGAATTTCGAGTTGAGATTTAGCAAACGTACTCAGCAATGATACCCGGACTTGAATATATACGACAATCCCAGGGGATGGCCTTCATAGATTCCCTAGTCCCCGGGGATTTTTAATTATTTTCTGTTTCGGATATCATTAATGAGTCCATCTTTTAAATTTCAACTCGAAATCAGCCTGCAACAATTTCTTTTCTAACATTTAGTCGCGAAGCGATCGGCCGCCAGTCTTCCGCGATCAGTCGTACGGCGCGCAGCGGTTCTCACTCGCGCGCTTCACTTGGCCGCCAACTCTGGCCGCTAGTTTCAGCCTCATTTGAAGAGCTTGGAAGTTTAGAAACATTTAGCGCCTTCTGCTTCGAAAATAATATGCCCACATTGCGAAAATGGATGCGTAAACCAGGTCTCAAACTCGCACAAATATATAAAAGAACACACGAAATGAACGATCTTGCTTCTAGGCCAGTTGAAAATAATATTCCTATACGTGTGTCACAAAGTCATGCAGCTGAGCCTCTTCCAGAGAATATTCCTCCCTACATTTGTCAACAATTTCACAAGCTGAAAGTTAATAAATTCACTTTTTCAACCGCATTACGTGACAGTAGTTGCGTTCTCAAAGATTCTAGATTATGCGTTATAAAGAATATTGTCAAAATAGAAGAAGAGGTTTTTTTCATTGTCCAAGAATTTCGAACACTAACCGAAATATATAATGTGGGAATATCATCTGACTTCGTTGCTGTATATCATTGCACCGATTTATCAGAAAGACTTCGAACAGTTAGCTTGGAGGACGTCAGAAACAAGAGCTACCGAATGCCACACTGGAGTGTCATAGAAGGAGAGGAAGAACTTGTGGTTGAAAATGAATGGACCTGCGTTACTTTCCTGACTCCATTAGTGTTGCCTCAAAATTAGTTTAACAATATCAGATTGTTGAACGATTCATCACAAATCTATTGCAGAAATTGAGGTGTTAGTAAATGAAATTCTACGTGATAAACAAAATACCGCATGTTCATTTATGTATGAATTGCATATGTACAATTACTTTTCTTGCATTGTGATTCTGGTTGAAATTGCGATCTTGAACAAATGATCAATATATATTAGAGAAAGGTCTCAATCAATCAAGTCGAGTCAGTTGTTTGAAGTGATGGCCTGACGTTTCGGCAGTGGTATGCTGCCGTCATCAGTGGCTATTTATTAAGAAAATACAAAAAAATTTCAATTTACAAAGTCAATACAAAACAATACGGATTTTTTCAAAAAAGTCAAAGGTTAAAAACAATTTAAAGAATTTTTTAAAAATACGTGGTTAGCAAAATTGACTACAAGTGACCGAAATTGCTGAGTCAAGGAAGTTGAATGGACAAGTAGACAAACAAATACAATGGTAGTCAAAATAGAGATCATAACACCAGGAAACACTTAATGAGAAAGTCAGAATGAACTAATACCTTATAATCTTAGTGAAGTCGGTGATACGTGAAAAAACTTGGTGTCAAGGATCACCATTGTCCCACTGCAAGATGAGCCAAGTGTCATCTTGTACTAGTGAAAACGTATAATGAAGTACGGAGGTGTGACTACACGCTTTATATGAGTTTTTGGCAAGGCACGTCCAATGTTGACAACCAAGTAGTGACGTCAATGACTGACGTCAATGCCTATGATTGACGTCAATGAATGTTTATGTTGAGGTAGTCACCAAGCCAACTTTTTTCACGTAAACACAAGAGATAAGAACTAAATAACAATTAGGAACAACTTTTAGATCTTAACCTACGTAACATATTAGAGTAAGGTAGGTGTAATTTTTTAGTGTCCTCTTTCTTATTAAGACCATTCGGTTGCAAATTAATTCGTAACATCTCCGAGGTGATGCGTTTGGACCAAATTGATTCCCTATCCAGTACAACCGCATTATCCCAGTCGAAAGTGTGATTAAATTTAATCTGGTGCGTAGAAACCACAGAATGTACCTCAGAGTTTTTCTTAAGGTTATCTTTATGTTCTTTCAACCTGGTTTTTAGTTCACGTTTAGTTTCACCCACATACGACGCAGAACAATCATTACATTGAATCTGATAGACTACATTACATTTATCACGTTCGTCAGTATGGTCTTTACCTTTGGTCACCACTGATCTTAAACTACTATTCACACTGAAAACAGGTGCCAAGCCAAATTTCCTCAGTGAACAACCTAGCCTCTCCGAAAAACCAATAACGTAAGGCAAAGGCACTATCTTACGTTTTATCTTACATGGACCTTTAACTACCATGATAACTGAGATATTTCCTTCTGGGTCAGTCACAGCAATAACAAAGTTGGAGTTATGTGTGCTCTTGGATTTAAGATGTTTTAACCTTTTCGTTATTAATCTCTCAGAGAATTCGTCAGGGTAGTTATTGTCCCGTAACAATGATCTAACTAAATCCAGGTTCTCAGTATGAAATTTAGCGTGTGATAACGAAATGGCTCTGTCAACAAGATTAAAAACCATTCCTCGCTTTTGAGAAACAGGATGCATGGAGTTAAAATTTAAGAACCTACCAGAAAACGTAGGTTTTCGGTACCAATTAGTTATTAGCCCGTTAGAATCATCTCTTATCACGTTAACATCCAAAAAACTAAGTTTACGTTCAACCTCAAGTTCATGCGTGAACTGGAGGCGGTCATGGTAACCGTTAAAAATGTTAGTCACATAGTCCACGTTAGCGCTAGGAATGCACATGATAATGTCATCAACATAACGATAATAAAACTGTGGTCTAAAATTCAACTTTGACAAACAAT
Source organism: Rhogogaster chlorosoma (assembly GCA_944452935.1). NCBI lineage: Eukaryota > Metazoa > Arthropoda > Insecta > Hymenoptera > Tenthredinidae > Rhogogaster > Rhogogaster chlorosoma. The sequence goes on along the minus strand of OX101803.1, from coordinate 9,049,262 downwards.
CCCGCTCCAAATCAACCATGACCAAATCCGCTAAGATCGGTGAATTTGGGGACCCCATTGGAGAACCAAAAATCTGTTTGTAAAACTGGTTGTCAAATTGAAAGTAGACATTATCTAACAAATAAGTTACACCTGCTAATAATTCACTCAAAGGCATGATGGTATGCCTAGCAATAAATGAGTATCTGTTTTCCATTGCTGTTTTAACTAACTCAGCTGGTACGTTAGTAAACAAGGAGGTGACATCTAGAGAGATCAAAATACAATCATCAGGAACCTGGATATTACTAAGTTTCTCAATCAAGTCCCAACTATGTTTTATATAAGAGTCAGCTTTAGGTATTGTAACATTGCATGTTGCAAGGCGCTCCTCACCCCTTGAAACGACCTTAGTTAAGACGGGGGTGAAGTGTGAATGGCATTAGTATGAATGTTTAGGATGGCCCCGAGGCCTTTACTGACTCCGAGAGACGACCGTGACCGACTTGAAACGATGAAATAGATTATTTATTCTTTTGTTTTTCTTTTCAAACTTTTCTCTAACATGTGGACGACGAGGCCAAGTTTTGGGGTCTAAGCAACGACTAAAACGCACCCCGACGGACGCACACTATTCGACGCACCGAGGTTGCGAATTACTACGACGAACGCCACCTTCACCACTTCGAAGAGGACACGGGGGAGTGCCGAGAGCATTCTGCACCGAGGGATCGAGGTGGTGGATGAGATTCCCGCCACCGCCAAGATTCAACGTCCCGTGTTCCTCTATTTACAAGGAGCTAATTCACCGTGGTGATGATTCAAAAGGATTCGCGCCGAGGAGCGTAGCGCCATCCGTGTGACGTCAGCCGCACGGTCGATTAGTAAATCGATATTCGAGGGCCTAGCGACACCCCCGCGTATCGGCGACATGCCGTCTAAGATCACTCTGCGTTAGATCAGCGTATCGAGCACACGTGTGTGCCTTTTGCGTTGCGATTTTGGCTTTCTTTTTGGTTTTTGCGTTAAGTGTCTGGTAGAGATTCTGCTTGCCTTCGAGGCCGTTCTTGAGTAATTTTGATTATATTTTGAGTGTGTGGGTACGAGATCACCCCCCGAGGGATTATTCGAGGGAAAAGATTCTCTTCGCACGTTGGCTGGAAGACGGTAAGCGTTAGCCATTCTGACTCATAATAATTTGAATCTGGCAACGGCCGTCTGCCGCCTTGCTTTGGTACAGCCACGAGGCTTTTTAGGTGATTTGAGATCGAATTAAGACGATCGCCGAATGGTAGGCCGTCACCAGTGTCCCCATGTTTCAGAGAATTATATTTTGAGTTAATTTATTGAGGATTTTTGTGAGATATTGAATTGTATTGAGTTGTATTGAGTATAGTCGATTCGCACACGAGTGCGACGAAGACAGTCGGTCACTGTCGCTCTCTCTCCCTCCTGTGGGAAGAGCCGTGTTGATAGACTTCGAGTCCTTTGTTTTTGCGCTGGTCATTTCGGCTACAGTTCGAGACCTTATTGTTTAATATTTGTTGACCGCAGAGTTAGTTTAAGTTAGGTTTAGTTAATTTATTATTTATTGAATTGTAAATATTTCTTTCCGAGAGACTTCGCCTCTCGAGGGCGTGCCGATCGCCTTACACGATCGGTAACGTTATTGTTAATAATTTTGTTGAATTTCTAGCCGCTGGCATCATTCGGTTAATTCTGAGCCGCGGGCCGTATTGTTAGATTATTTTGTTGTTACTTTCGAGCCGTAGGCTCGACTATATTATTGCTTATCGATTATTCGAGTCATTATTTTGTTATTATTTTGTTATTTATTGCCGTAGGCTATGTCTTGTTAGTTGCTAAGCCGCATTGTTAATTGTAAAATTATTTTGTTGTCCCGAGAGGACCGATTTGTCGAGTTAACGAGTAATTAATTTTGATGTGTTATTGCCACCCTGCGTGGGAGCGGGTTCAACCATTTCTATTATTGTAAAACTCGCAAATCGCGGCCAGGTCGCTATTACACGGCCTGTAGCCGTCCTAAATCCGAGGGGAAGTACCCCCGGGTCCGTGAAAGCACGTGGATTCTTTATATCTCATTTTTTTGAATAAATTCAGTATTATTTTTGTTAAATTTGAAACTTTCCGAGTCGTTATTCAACGCCTAGCTAATCCTTCATAATAATCCCGACCCCTCTCCGCGGTACTGATGTTAGCCGACGCTTTGAGTATTTGTAGTTTAATGGTGTTTTGATTTAGAATTTTGAAGTGGCGGTTATCCGCCTGGCGCCCAACAGTAATAAATAAGTAAAATTTTCTTAGCCAATTGTAGACTGGACGACCTCGGGGTCTAGTGATCCGGTCTGGATCCGAGGTCTGACAAAATCCACGTCACAGTATATTCTTAGTTAATAAATTACTAAGAAACTTAGAAATACCATACGTAGGACTACCAATCGCCGAGATGATGGGTCTAAGCGGCGTGTCTTTTTTATGTATTTTGGGTAAGCCGTACCCTTTAGCAAGACTCGTGTTCGTTTGTGTTAATTCATTACTATGGTATTGTTTAGCTAGGAAACAATTAGAATTCCATCTGTCCAGAATTCTCTGCGAAGTCTTACGTAATGTGGCTAGTGGGTTCTTGTTAACTACTCTATAGGTGGTGGTATCAGCGAAGAGAGTCTTTAATTTAAGTATGTAACTGTTTTTGTCGAGCGCTACTGTGACATTACCTTTGTCAGCATTAGTGAAAAAGATGTTATTTGCCTTACGTTATTGGTTTTTCGGAGAGGCTAGGTTGTTCACTGAGGAAATTTGGCTTGGCACCTGTTTTCAGTGTGAATAGTAGTTTAAGATCAGTGGTGACCAAAGGTAAAGACCATACTGACGAACGTGATAAATGTAATGTAGTCTATCAGATTCAATGTAATGATTGTTCTGCGTCGTATGTGGGTGAAACTAAACGTGAACTAAAAACCAGGTTGAAAGAACATAAAGATAACCTTAAGAAAAACCCTGAGGTACATTCTGTGGTTTCTACGCACCAGATTAAATTTAATCACACTTTCGACTGGGATAATGCGGTTGTACTGGATAGGGAATCAATTTGGTCCAAACGCATCACCTCGGAGATGTTACGAATTAATTTGCAACCGAATGGTCTTAACAAGAAAGAGGACACTAAAAAATTACACCTACCTTACTCTAATATGTTACGTAGGTTAAGATCTAAAAGTTGTTCCTAATTGTTATTTAGTTCTTATCTCTTGTGTTTACGTGAAAAAAGTTGGCTTGGTGACTACCTCAACATAAACATTCATTGACGTCAATCATAGGCATTGACGTCAGTCATTGACGTCACTACTTGGTTGTCAACATTGGACGTGCCTTGCCAAAAACTCATATAAAGCGTGTAGTCACACCTCCGTACTTCATTATACGTTTTCACTAGTACAAGATGACACTTGGCTCATCTTGCAGTGGGACAATGATGATCCTTGACACCAAGTTTTTTCACGTATCACCGACTTCACTAAGATTATAAGGTATTAGTTCATTCTGACTTTCTTATTAAGTGTTTCCTGGTGTTATGATCTCTATTTTGACTACCATTGTAATGTAATGTAATGCTGCGTTATTGATTCCCCTCAGGGTTACAAGAAGCTTCCGCTCCGGATACAACTTTTTTTACAATCTTACATTTCCTTACTCACTATCCTTAATCCTATACTTAACTCTACCTATTGCTTAACCTACTTATTCTTATCCTATTTTACATTTCTTTCTCTTTCTCTCCTCTCTCTTTACAACCTCTCTCTCCTCTCTCCCCCCTCTTTGCCTCGTATCGCCATCCCATTTGCGATCTTTAATCTTTAATAGCTCTTTTGCCTGAACTTTCTTTTCTTACTCCTACTCCCTGCCTTCCTTCTCTCTCCTCCGCTCTCTCCCTTCTCCACACTCTCTCTCTCTCAGTCCTTTGCTTCTTCTCCTCTTCACTCTATCCTTCCACCCCTCTCTCACTTTCGTTCGTCCTCTCTTCACCCCTTTATCCCGCTCTTTCTCATTCATCCTGACATTAACTGACAATGTACGTGCATTTAGAAGAAAGGCGAGTGAATATGTAAAAGAAAAGTATGTATAAGCAAACGGTATGAACCGTAAACTGTAAACATTGATTGAAATGTCTCTGGTTTGATTGGGTTTTTCTTGGGTTTCCCCAAACTATGCAACAAATGTTGAACCAATTGGAAACTCCCCAAATGACGATATCGAAAATGTAAATGTATTTCACTAAGTAGCCAAGGGCTAAATAAACACATCTATCTATCCCTTCTCACCATGCATGTCCCATTCTGGCTTCCGTTTCCTTCTTCCCTTCCTCTCTTTCTTTCTTTCACCTCTCTCCATTCTCTTTCCTTTCTTTCTCTCGCCTCTTCCCTTACTTCCTCTATTTCTCTCATCCATTTCTCCCCCCTTCCATCCTCCCCTAGCACTACCCCTATTTCCTCTCTCCATCTACTTCCTCCTCCTATCGCTTCTCTACATTCCTCCCAGACGTGTTCCCATGATTCCACGCCTACTTCACATATCCTGCATTCTCTCTTTTCCGCTTCCTCCCAATACCACGCTTCCCTCATTTCATTCGCTAACCTAAGCCTTGCGATTCTCTTCCACCTGCTTTCCCCCCATCCCTTGTTTAAATACTCCGGCACTCCTGCTCCTTTTATCCAGCCATACCACCTGTTAAACCTTGACTCCCTTATCTTCTCCCATCTTTCCCTCTCTTGCTGATCTCTGTCCTCCTTTTCTATCTCCTCATACTCCACCTCCCCTCTTTCTCTCCTCCTTACTGTTTCCTCTGTGTCTAGCCCCCTTGCTCTCATAAATTCTTTTCTTTCCTCTTCCCATTTCGTCAGCGCCTCTCCCCCTTTTTCCCTTTCCCTTACCTCCTCCCAGCATACCTTCGCAAGTCCGCTCCCTCTGCCTTCCTCTAACCTCTTCTCGTATTTCCATGCTCTCTTCCCCGCCCTTGTTCTCAACTTCTCCCTCTGCAGTTCTTCCCTTACCATATAGCCTGGTGTCCTCCAATCTACCCCTAACACCCACCTTAAGTACCTTACCTGCATCGCCTCTATTTTCTTCCATTCCCTCCACCCCCATACCTCCGCTGCATACTCTACCACCGTCCACACCAACCTAACGAACAACCATAACCTCCTTCTCCAGTCTCTCCCAAATCTCCTTTTTCCTATCCCCCACACTTGCTTCATCACCACACTCGCTTTCTTAACCCTTTCCCTTACTTGCGCTTCTTGCCCTCCGTTCCTCGTTACCATGTAACCCAGATAGCAAAATTCCTTTACTTCCTCTAGCCTCTCTTCCTTCCACCGCCATATTATCTTTTCCTTTCTTCCTCCCCCCACCCTAAATCTCATTACCTTCGTCTTTCCAACATTTAATTCTAGCTTCTTCTCCTCCAAATAGCTCTCCAGCCTCATCAACATCTTCCTCATTCCTGTCTCGTTTTCCGCCAGCAGCACCACATCATCAGCGTATGCCAGCGTGTATACCCTGTTCTCGCCTAGCCTCACCCCTCCCTCGCTCCTTATCCTTCCCATTTTCTCCTCCATATCCGCCGTCAGTATGTTGAAAAGGTATGGGCTTAACGGACACCCCTGTCTTACCCCCCTTTTCGTCCAGAATTCTTCCCCTATTTCCTCTCCTATCTTCACCCTGTTCTTCGTCTCCTTATACATCTCTTTTACCCTTTCCCTCAGTCCTTCACTCACTCCCCTTTCCCTCATCGCCTCCCACAGTACCTCCCTGTCTACTGAGTCGAATGCCGCCTTCAGATCTATAAATGTTGCCACCATTTTCCCTTTCTCCTTCCCTATACTCCTGTTTATCAGATAGTTCAATACATATATGTTATCTATCGTACCCATCCCCTTCCTAAACCCTGTCTGGTTTTGTGGTACCATTTCCCTCTCCTCCATTTCCCCGTGTAACCTTTCCGCTAGTACCGTCGCATATATCTTGTACAGCGTCGCCATCAAAGTCACCCCTCTATATTCCTCTACCCTTTCACCCCCTCCTTTCTTTAGTATCGGCGCCACCAACCCTTCTTTCCACTCTTCTGGCCATCCCTCTCCCCTCCATACCCTGTTACATATCTCCCATACCCATTCCTCTGTCTCCCTCCCTCCATACCTCCATACCTCATTTGTCACCCCATCTCCTTCTGGCGCCTTTCTATCCTTCATCTTTCTGATCGCCCTTCCTATTTCTTCCCTACTTATTTCCTCCCCTGTTTCCCCTTCCTCCTCTCCTTCTCTGTTCCTCACTGCTCTTCCCGACCATTGCCCTACCGTTCTCTCCTCCACTCCCCCTAGCACTTTCATGAAATATTTCTTCCATTCATCCATTCCTATTCCTTCCCCTATTTTCCACCTCTTCTTTCTTTCCCTATTTACCACCTCCCAGACCTCGCCTTCTGTTCTCGCTTCTTCCGCCGCCTTAATCAGTTTTGCGTTCTCCTCCTCCTTCTTCTTCTCGCACAATCTATTGTATTCCCATCTCTTCCTTCTATACTCCTCCCTCTCGCCTTTTCCTTTTCTCCAATCTCTTAGTTCCTTTCTTACATCTCTCTTTCTCTCTGCGCATTCCTCGTCCCACCATCCTCTTTTCCTTCTCTCCCCTTCCCGCCCTTTTCCCTCATTTTCTCTGATTACTCTTTTTATCTCTTCCGTTACCCACTTGATTTCCTTTCCCACCTCACCTCTATCTCTCTCTGCCCACCTCATCTGTTCTCTGAACCTCTCTCTTCCTTCTGCCGTCCAGTTCCCCCTCCCCTCTCTGCTTTTCTTACTTTCCTCTTTCTTCTCCCATCCTCCGCTTATCTTCACTATTATCGGATGATGGTCCGAATCTATTCTGTCCCCTACTGTTAAGCTTTCTACCCTTCCCTTCGCCTCACTGTCCCCTATCACATAATCTATGGTTGATTCACCCCTTCCCCCCGTGTACGTGAGTTCCCCCTCTTCGTCCCCTTTCGTTTTCCCATTCCATATCGACCATCCCATGTCCTCTATGAAATCTAGTAACTCCCTTCCTTCCTTATTCACCTCTTTATCCTTTGACCTTCTCTTTTCCTCTTCCCCCCTTATTCCTCTTTCCCTCCCTTCGTACCCCCCTCCCATATCTCCTGTTCTGGCATTGAAGTCCCCTCCTATCATCATCTTTTCCTCCATCCTCTTCCCCTCTACTATTTCTCTCAGTCTCTTCACCTTTTCTTCTATATCTCTGTTCACATATACCCCGACTACTGTCCACTTTTCCTTCCCTACTTCCACCCTTCTCCTTACTATCCCTTCCATTTCCTCTTCCTCTTCCCTCTCCCTCTCTTCCTTTCTACTCACTAACTCTTTCCTTACCCCTGTTATCATCCCTCCTATCGCTCTTCCTTTCCTGTTCTCTCTTCTCGCGTACTGTGCCTTCCATAGGTACCCCTTTGCCAGCTTTTCCTTGATCCCTTTCCATCCTTTTTCCTCTATCCATGTTTCACTCATTACTATAACATCCCACTCTTCTAGTCCCTTCCAGAACTCCTTATCCTTTCCTGCTAGCCCAGCGACATTCCAGAATGCTATCTTTATTGCTCGTTTCCCCCTACCTTCTTTTCCCTCCCTCACCTCTTTTTCATTTTTCTTTTTTCCCCGCTTTTCTCTACCTACTCTCGTCCCCTTCCTCTCCCTCTCCCTCTCCCCCTGCCTCTCATTACCTGCCATCCCTGTCCGTTTCCCGATCCTTCCCCCTGCCTCCCTTCTCCTTCCATCTCCTCCTCCTCTTCTCCTCTCCCCTCTCCTTCTTCATCTACTAACCTCTCTCTCTCTTCGTCCCATTTCCACATTTCCTCCCCTATCCACAGCTTCCCGTAACCTATCCTTACCCTCCTTCCTTTTCTTCTTTCCTCATCCGCTATCTCTCTCAGTTTCCACTGCATTTTCCTCTCTGCCCATGTCAAATCGTCATCAATCCTTTCCTCTCTGCCCCATAGGACCCTTTCCTTTTCCATTACTTGCCTCTTCTGTTCCCAGCTTCCCAATCTGGCTAGCACCATGCCTCCTCTACTCCCCTGCCACAATCCTATTTCCCTGACCTCTTTTATTTCTACTTCCGCCCCTATCCGTCTCATTATCTCCTCTATCTTTTCCTTTCCTTTGCCTTCTTCCACCTTGCTTCCCTTCAGTATGATGTTTGTTCTCCTCTCCTCTCTCTCTTTTTTCTCTATTATCCTCTCCATCCCTTTTAGTCTTTTTGCTACTTCTCCCTCCTCTCCCTCTCCCTTTCTTGTGTCCTCCTTTCTCTCCCTTCCTTTTCCCACTTCTTCTTTTTCTATTTTCTCTAGCCTCTCCACTAACTTACCTATTTCTTCCTTTCCTCCTTTCCCCTTTTCTAGCTTCCCTATCCTATCTCCCAGTTCTCTTATACTCTCCTTTAACTCCCTCTTCTCTTCCTCCCATCTTCTCTCTCTCCTTTCCAATTCTTCTTTCATTTCTTTGCGCTCTTTCTCCATTGCCTCTTCCTTTCTTTTTACTTTCCTCATCTCTTCCTCAATGCCCTTTCTTACCCATTCTTTTACTTTCCCTTCCCATTGCTCCCCCTCTCTGCTTTTTTCTTCCGGTGACCTCGCCAGTTTTCTGCTTTTCGCAAATACCCATTTTTCCTCTTCCTCTTCTTCCCCTGTTCCCTCCCCCTCCCTCTCCCTCTCCTCTCTTTTCCTTTTCCACAGCTCTAGCATACTGTTGCTTCTTTCCCTGCCCAGCTGCTCTACTTTACTAGGCCTTCCCCACTTTTTCTCCTCCTTTCCCTTGTAACGACACGATACACTCCACTATCACATCTCAATATTATTTTGACATATCGGTCATATTGAGAAATAATAGATCAGTATCGCCTCGCTACAATTAATCGCAGCACCGTACGAGTCACCGCTAGCGCTCACAGCCTAGGATAGAACTACACAAGTCACCAGTCCAGCCGCTGGGCGGCTATCACAAACGCAACCACGTGACCGCTCTCTCGCCGATAAGGCGATCATAGCTCCAGGTATAAGCACGCGCTTGACCAGGCTCAGGCAGATCTCGCTCAGCTAACAACCGAGCAGTTCTCCGTCTGCAAAGACGTACGGACCGCGGGACAAGACCCCGGACCGCTAGGCGCGTTCGCGTTTCCGAGTATTAGGCTTCACCTATGCTCAATCTCGTACCGCACTAGGTCGCATATAATTCCGTAAATTCACGCCGTTCAATTTAAAATCAACCGTTTAATAGTTCAGGACCTAGCATATGTTTTCACTTTCTTAGCCGGCCTCAGAAGCCGAAGCGAATCACTTTTTAGATTCTAGTTTTCTTTAATGTTTAGCTAACGGACAGCAATAGCCGTAAAATCCTGCCAAGCAACCCCTTCTGCTTGGTAGGCCTAGATTCACCACGTAGCCGCAGATAGCATTATCCGCAACCCAACTCCCACCGTCTTCCACGGGGAGTTGGTCTAGACAACCGTAAGAGTCCTTCACTCTCTAGCGACGCCTGTCCGGTAGTTGAATCTTTCCAGTAGAACTCATATAGATATATGTATCCCAGTATTCATACCTATATCTATACAAGACTTTGATACACTTAAGATAATTTAGTTTAAAACTAGCTATAAGATATCGGTAATTACTTGTGTTATATATATTCCGTTACTTTACTTTGTTTCCAGTTTGGATCCAGTACCCTCCGTACCAAAGCCGTAGCCCGGCCGAGAAAAGTTTATTTTCTTCCAATAAATAAATATATATTTTGTTGCCATTTAAACCCACAGTGTTTAGTGCATTTATTTCACACGACTCCACCTACCGGTGGAACCCAAGCATCCGGCGGAGGGGGACGATACCCCCAGACCCGTTTGCGGTTACACCGGGTTCCTAGCCCCACTCTCCACCCGGTCTAGCCCGAACGTTACACCCTTCCCCGTTACTGCCTCTACGCCTGTTTCCTCCTTGTCGCTCATTGCCTATGTTTACCTATCGCTTCCTACCTTATCTTCTGCGCTAACCTCTATGGTAATCCGTACTCTATCTTCTGCCTTTTCTCCCTAGATGCCTCTGCTTTTCTACTGCTCTTCGACTCTTACCGCCTGTTTTCTTCACTCTCTCCTAACCTCAAAATCCCGCTGTTTCTCTCCTCCCGTTTTCCTTTCCCCTTCTTTTTATTTCCCGGCTTTTTTCTCCCAGCTCCTATCGCACACCTCCTGTCTCTATTCTGTACTCTCTCTCTCTCTTTTCACTCACTCCAACCACTCTTTTATCACTCCTTTCCTGATGTCACGCTCTCTCACAACCTCTCACTTGTCACGCCGGAAACGGAAGTCGACTACCATTGTATTTGTTTGTCTACTTGTCCATTTAACTTCTTTGACGCAGCAATTTCGGTCACTTGTAGTCAATTTTGCTGACCACGTATTTTTTAAAATTTTTTAAAATTGTTTTTAACCTTTGACTTTTTTGAAAAAATCCGTATTGTTTTGTATTGACTTTGTAAATTGAAAATTTTTTGTATTTTCTTAATAAATAGCCTCTGATGAGGGCAGCATACCACTGCCGAAACGTCAGGCCATCACTTCAAACAACTGACTCGACTTGATTGATTGAGACCTTTCTCTAATTACTCATACTTCGAGTGATATCTTCATGATGAGTAATAAATGATCAATATATAATTCACATATTACCAGCATTTTGCTTTTAGATATTATTCCGGTATCATGGAAAAAATTGAAAAATATAAAAAGCATAAAAGAGTGACAAAAAGTGGACGAGTGGCCGAAACTCCTAGGAAAGTGATGACAACTTCATCAGATGCTGCCCCTGCTGTGCGTAAGAGGCAATCTAAAATTCACAATTCACAACTCACAATCAAAAACGAAGTGGCACGATTGCAGAGTATTGCAACTGCAATTAAGAGTAAAAATGAGACCAAAAGCACTTCTGCAGAAATGGTTGAACTTAATTTGTAAGTATAAATATCGAGAAAAAAAAAAATATGTAAAAGTACAGAAATTGCTAATTGAGCTCAAATCATATTGTTGGCGATACAAGTGAACATTCGGTCAGAAAGACCAAACTATAACACAAATAGCCACAATACTGGACACTAAGTCCCTGTGACCGCAGAGAGTCAGTTCGCTGCGCGATACCGGAGCCGCAAGATCCGCGACGCACCCAATTGCACGATTTTAGCAATATTGTAATTTCACCAAATATACGTCTGAATACTGAATATTAGCACCACATATACGTCTACAATTCATTGCCCAGCTCCCAGTCATTTTTCCTTCACGCTCCCAACTACCGGCATCAGCCGCGGGTGAAAACAAAAGGGAATTCATCTGCCGCGCAAACACATATTTAGACTGCAAATAATTATTTTTATTAGAAAATAATATACCCTATTCTTTTCAATAAATATAATTTGTTGACAATTTATCATCAAAATATAACACTTATATTCTGTTTTACTTTCACCCAATATACAGTTTACCTAATATTAAATTAATATTATTCATACTTTTATTCTTCAGGAGAAAGGTCGCATCTGATAATTATGCTGTCGTGACTCCCATTGATAATTCGGCATTGTTACCATCACCACCAGCATCTACATCCGACAGAGAAACATTAGCGATAGTAGACCTGCCACTTCGTAACTATGACTGAAATGGAAAAACTATCGCATTGTCCAATTTGTCGAATGTTAAGAAAACGATTCTCAATAAGTCACCGCATATATCAACGAAAATTAATTTAACGGCGGGATTCGATAATCATGCAGCCACCACTTCGAAGAAAAGAGACTTCAATATCCAACAAAAGAGCCGTAGCTCAGAAATCATTTCCGAATGTAAGAGCGACAAGCTACAAGAGGTTTTAGACAGTTTAGTGTGAGTGAAATATTGATAAATATATATATATTGTATAATAGTTTTACCGAAAATGAACATCGCTATATATCTCAGGTTCTTCTATAATTTAATCTATTCGTCACAATTAATTATACAGGTTGATAAAGGAACAGAATTTGGAGATAATGCAAGACCAGAATAAAATGAAGCTGCAAATTGATGAGATCCATAAAGAATTATTGTCATCAAGATGTCTGGGCGAAGCACTGCAGTTGAATGATTCTTTATATCAACCTCTCACAGGATTTCCTTTATGTACCATTGATCAGTTCAACGAAATGGAAGGGGTTGATCAGAAGAATACACGGAAGAAACTCGTATGTATCATCAGATTTATTTGAAGTATATGGCTATTTAGTTTAGAGTTATACTTCGCTAAAATTGTATTCCTTCTTTCCAGTATCAACACCTATTGAACTTGGAAGGGACGAAACCAAGAGATTTTCTCAGTTACGCCTTGAAAGAAGTCATGACGGACAAGCTGGTTTGCGACTTTTCTTGGCTGGGTGACAAAAAGACTGAAAAGTTTGGAAATACTAAAATGTCCTTTGTGTTATTCCGTGCGTTGCATTCTCTATTCAATGTTCTCTTGTAAACAATATACCTCTTATTATAATTGCAGGTCTAATACATGTCTCTTCAAGTAGATAACACACAAGGAATAATCTTTCCAGAAGCGGCGAAATCCTGTCCTCTCTTCAAGGGACCAAATACGAAAATCGAATACAAACAAGATATTCAAGAAATTTTACGAAGCACCAAACAAAGGTACCGCAACCAACAGAAAAAGCTTGTAGTACCCGAAACTGAAGATTTCGATGAGTACGACACGATTATTGAAAAAATCAACGGACTCCAACAGTCATATATCGATTCAAGTGATGCGGATTCCGAGGGAGAAACTGCAGATGAAGAGTCACTTTTAGATAAAACTGTTAGTCTAAGAGCCCATGACACTAAACCTAGACCGATAAGACTACCAGATGAGATGTATATATAATTAGTCACGTCATTAATAAGGGAACACGGAATGGCGATGCTGCAATGCGAAAAACCTGGCGGCGTCATAAAAAAAAAAAAAAATTATTAAAAAATCCGGTTTCTAGTATGATAAGACTCCCAATTTTTATTTGTTCCTCGAGATAGGGGAGTGATAGTACTATACGATAATGCAGTGCTGCAGGCCCCCCTGATTGGCCTAATCAGTGGCAGCAGCATGATAAGCGACGCCTCGTACCTAGGTATCTAGTATGATCGATCTCCTCAAAAAATTTAAGCTCATTCGAAAGGTCATCAATTTCTGCGTAAGAAAAACCACTGCTGTATTTTTCAAACAGTGGAGAAAGTGGTTGCTGGAGCGATTGAAGGTCGCCCTCCGCGCGGCTGCATGCGGCGTTTGAATTTAGTTTTGTCAGCAATCGACCGGTTCCTTTCGATTTTTACCGGTTGAATACGCGTCCCACGTTCGCATATGAATAATTTCACGTCTCGTTGATTGTTTAAACAAAGTAAATCGGCAAATCTTATGTGATATTATTCGATTTTTCAGCCATTTTCATTGTGTTGTTTTTAATTTTTTCTCAAAAGTCTTTCGTAACATTTTATAGTAATATTTTTTTTTTTTTTTATGAAAAAGTACTAAATATCATTGTTTTAACGAATAAGATTCTATTAATTATTCCAAGGTTCCGGATTTTTCAGCCGTTTCTTAGATATTTATTATTTCGCGTGGCACGTACGAATATCTCCCGCTTTATTTTTTAATCAAACCATGATATGTATTTATCATCGCGGAAATCGTTTGAACGAATGGAAAGTTCTGTACCCGAGACATGAAGATTTCTTGGCTATTTATTTCTAGCAGAAATCAAGTCGTCGGTAGTATATATTGTAATCCTCCAGCTATGCTATTAGGCCAGTAGAAATAGCCTTTTTTTTTTGGTCAACTTTGCACTAAATTGCCGATCTAATTTTTTTTTTTAATAAGGTTTAGGACTACGTACTGAGTATAAAATCACAAAATGCTGACAGATTCCGGTGGAGCTTCAGGCGCCATCTTGAACAAAAGTTTTTGGCCGATATCTCGGAAATTATGCGCTTTAGGGCAAAAGTCATACAGACCATTATTGTAGAAAATTAAATTTTACATCTTTTGTTACTCATAAACTTTTCTGTAAAACTCACCGTTTACGATTTATGGCTCATAGCTTTTGGCTTTTATTGATTAATCCAATATTATGAGAGTTATCGGCCGAGATCGAAAAACCTGTTCATTAAATGAGCCCTAAAGCGCATAATTTCCGAGATATCGGCCAAAAACTTTTGTTCAAGAAGGCGCCTGAAGCTCCACCGGAATCTGTCAGCATTTTGTGATTTTATACTCAGTAAGTAGTCCTAAACCTTATTAAGTAAAAAAAATTAAATCGGCAATTTAGTGCAAAGTTGACAAAAAAAAAAGGCTATTTTTACTGGCCTAATAGCACAGCTGGAGGATTACAATATATACTACCGACGACTTGATTTCTGCTAGAAATAAATAGCCAAGAAATCTTCATGTCTCGGGTACAGAACTTTCCATTCGTTCAAACGATTTCCGCGATGATAAATACATATCATGGTTTGATTAAAAAATAAAGCGGAAGATATTCGTACGTGCCACGCGAAATAATAAATATCTAAGAAACGACTGAAAAATCCGGAACCTTGGAATAATTAATAGAATCTTATTCGTTAAAACAATGATATTTAGTACTTTTTCATAAAAAACAAATAAATATTACTATAAAATGTTACGAAAGACTTTTGAGAAAAAATTAAAAACAACGCAATGAAAATGGCTGAAAAATCGAATAATATCACATAAGATTTGCCGATTTACTTTGTTTAAACAATCAACGAGACGTGAAATTATTCATATGTGAACGTGGGACGCGTATTCAACGGGACGCTATCGTTTTCCCGAATTGTTATTTTCCCGAATCGTCGAATTCCCGAAAGTTCATATTCCCGACCGACTGAATTCCCGAATCGTCGTTTTCGCGAAACCGTCATTTTCCCGAATCGGCGTATACCCGAACCCTTCATTTTCCCGAATCGCCATTTTCCCGACTCACTAGATTCCCGAATCGTCATATTCCCGACCTAGTAATTTCCCGAGTCGTTATTTTCCCGAATCGCCGTTTTCCCGAATCGCCGTTTTCCCGAATCGTCAATTATAACATGACGATGGCTTCGGTACCCAGTCGATAACACGTACACCGTCGGTGACGACTGATGGTAACCGGAGGAATCAATGAAGTTTTTGCTATCGTAACATCCCTGATAATGAACAGCGTCAATCATTATTATGATCGCATTATTTTGTTTTGCGGGTGAAATCTTGTTAGAGCTGTTGTGAAATCGAACTTGCCCCTGAATAACTATGACGGTTAAACTTTTAGAAAATTTTGATAATCGACTTCTAATCTTAATACGATTTGATATTCTGAATATTATTGTGTATCTATATAAGTTCATATCCTACTACTCAACGGAATTATATATTCCGAACGAAGTGAAATTCGTTGAGTCATTTTCATGAGTATTCTAGGGTCGTAGATGCTATTAGGCATACCTAAGAATATGTTCTGAAAATATAGTAAAAATTACAGGTTTCTAAGTTCTGATCTTTTTATGCGTACCGTTTTCGTTTCATAATGAACCAAATAGAATTAGGTAATATTTGTTAGACATTTAGAATGGAACGCTTAGAAATGTATACGCCCATATAGTATATAGTAGGGTGCTTCAAAAAATTTTTTTTTTTTTTCCGTTCGCCACCCCTCAAATGTTAATGGTTTAGAAGAAAAAAATCCTCCCCAAAAATGGTCTCTCTATCTCAACTCTAAGAGGTCGCTCTTTTCATTTTAATTTTCCATTTACTTAACATTGGAAAATTTGTTTCTTCATTGAAAGTTAAATTACTCGCAAACTACTTGATATTTTTCGGATTCATGCATAGATCCTTGAAGCTGATTCTTCAAGCTTTCCAAAACCCTATAATAATACATAATTATCATAATGAAAACACAAATTTCAGCCATCTGAAAAGTACTGCTTTTTAAAGAAATCATGAATTATTATTATTTTTTGTTTTTTTATTTATTTTTTATTATACGGTTTTGGAAAGCTTAAAGAATCAGCTTCAAGGATCTATGCATGAATCCGAAAAATATCAAGTAGTTTGCGAGTAATCTAACTTTTAATGAAAAAACAAATTTTCCAATGTTAACTAAATGGGAAATTAAAATGAAAAGAGCGACCTCTTAGAGTTGAGTTAGAGAGACCATTTTTAGGGAGAAGTTTTTTCTTCTAAACCACTGACATTTGAAGGGTGGCGAACGGAAAAAAATAAATAACATTTTTTTTTGAAGCACTCTAGTATATAGCTATAGATTTCTGTTGTTCTTTTGATCGTGGATTGTAATAAGTATATGGACATATTTAGTTACGACCGACATTTATTTATTCTTCTGCATATATGCCGTGTAAAACAGTATAGGCGTATACTATATACACACGGCCAAAAGTTTACAAGTGCTTAGACTATGATAGGATATGTCATGAAACATCATATAAGGTGTAGAACGATATATTCATAAAATATAATACAAATATATACAAATACAAATACACATACATAAAATATAAATACAAATATATACAAATACAAATACACATAGGGGAGGGTGGTCTAAAGCGGGTAGGTTAACGATAGAAGCCCAAAAATCTTAGTTTTTGTTCGATTAAAATAATAATTTTGGTTTCATTTGATAGGAGGGTTATCGAACTTCAAAATAATAAATCATAATTGTGTCATTTTTTACAAAGTAATTGTTTATTTTTTAAAATTCGAAACTCCTCGAAAACCCGCTTTGCCCTTATAGGGGGCCTAAAGCGGGGAAGCCACTCGGGCAAAGCGGGTAAGCATTACAAACTTGACAAATCTTAGCACAAATTAATTTTTCTAAACATTAATGATGAGACTTTAATTATACATCGAACTATCGTAAAAAAATAACTTTTTAAATATTAATCTTCTTACTAGTCTTAGACAAGTCTCAATGATATAAGTCTAGCAACAATTAGAGTTATATAAATATTAACAAATATTTTTGTTATCAAATCAAAAAATGATAAATAATTAAATCATTAGACTTTAGTTAAATATCTATCATAAAAAAAAAATTAAAAAAAATTGTAAAAAAATTGCCCTACCCGCTTTGCCCGGAAGCACATTTTCTACTTAAGGATATTTAACCTCATAAGAAGAAAAAAAAATGCCAGCACACTATCGTATTTTGAAGCTCAATAGTATCAGAATAATATAATATAATTAACAATAAAATAAATGTACTAGTATTCTACTGGTCAAAAGTTACATTCCTTCAATTTTTTTCATAAATTCACCAATTTTTTTATATTGCGCCTAGTTACGCCATGTCGGACCTCTGATACTCGGTTAGGACTGATTGAAACTCGGTAGTGCTCGGTCACTCACAGTATACATACACATTGACATTCGGGCTACATGCGACAGCATACGAACGCTTACCCGCTTTAGGCTACTCTCCCCTACACATACAATACATTTTTATTTTATTCATTGAATGAAATTCAATTTGTTCAATTCGGGTTTATGAAACTGTCAAGCGTGCAGTATAACGTTCACGCCGATCGCCGAGAGGCCTAACTCACACCTACATATACCTATATACTGCCGTACTTAAGAAGAAGGCAGTAAAGTTCACTTACTGCCTTTCTATTTAATCAATTCTAATTTAACTTTAGTCAGATAGAAAAGCAGTAAATGAACTTACTGCCTTCTTTCTGAGCACGGCAGTATAATGTATATAAATATTTTCCTTATCATAATTAAAAAGTAAAGAATAAAGTAGATTTTCTAATCTTAGTATAATGAATCCGGGTGTTATTAATTCTTGAAAAAAGAAACAGTTTGAAGAAAAGTTGTCGATTTTTTTTTTCATCACTGAACTGCAGATCCCGAGGTAACGGTTCTTCAATTATAACCAAGTATAGCTAACATATGCACTTCAGTTATTCACCTACCCGTGAAAATTGAACGATATAATATTTTGAGTGCGAGTTGTAAGAGCGAAAAGTGGAGAGTAACCTTTGCATGTGTATATGTATGTAGAAAGACGCTCGTCGAGAAGAAAAGAGAAGAGAAGAGGGAGAGAATGAGGAGGTAGCTGGTTTACGAAACGATAAAACATTGAAGTAGCGATCGACAACACACTTAATTGTCTCTTTTATACGGTGAATGGAATTCAAATTCGCGATCCCCTCGGACAGCCTTAATGGGGGGAAAAAAGGTGTAGAGGCTTCGAAAAATTTCATTTTTTTTCTCATAAATCGATTGTAGAACTATTCAAAAGTATATTCTGAAAATTTCAAAACAAAATTCCAAGCCGTTTAAAAGTTATAAGCGTTTGAGTGAGTGTCCCTCGGCCGAACGGTTGGAGCACGTGGCATGAAGTACGGAGCGAAAAAAAAAGAAAAGCTGCAAGCCGAAAACGATATATTATATGAAGCTGACGAATGACTGCAATATGATGCTGGAATAGCTGATTAACTAGTAAGTTGTTTTAATTGATTCATTATTGCCTTAAATTTACCTTTACTGATACTTTTATTTTCAAACGCGTGTTTCTCGAAACTACTGTTTTCGATATATATATATATATATATTTATACGCTCTATTTGAACTAAAATTCTAAACAATATCTCTATTTTCACTATTTTTTTATTGCAAAAACAAGTTCAAAAAAACGGAAAATGATCGTACTTAATTGTCAGATTCCTCAAAAAAATATAAATTTTCGCTTTTTTTGTAAAAATTATAGTTCAAATAGAAGAGACACTTATAAAAAAAGATAATTTTTTTGAAAAATTGATTTCAGATAAAAATTGTGACCTCCAGAATGTACACAAATTGCCCAGCTGGGTGGCGACTTACAATGCGCGGCAGCTGATATATCCGTGATTTTACAAGGAAAATGTTTGAAAATTTCATAAAATATTTTTAAATATATGTTCAAAATAACCCCAAGATTTTAATAAAATATATATATCCCTTATATGTTAAAAAAAAAATTCGTGAAAATCACCCACAATACGCTGTCCTATTTCCCCTCTTAAGGGGGGAAACTCCTGTAATACTACGTAACCCTACGTCTCTTTCGAGATTTTTTCACGGAAAGACGGAAAGGTTTATCGGATTACAACAAATCACATCTTCTAGAATAACATATACAGTGTATTCACAATTTAAAAAAAATCAAAATATCACAAAATGGCGGCACCACAGCTGCTGGAAGTCGGCACCTCAGATCTGCGGCGTGCAGTCTACAGGTCTCAAATCTGAAGTAAAATCCAAAACACAAATTTTTATCGTTAAAATACATCAATACTTTTTGCATGACGTCAAGAAAATTGAAAAAAAAAAAATAGTACAGGATTTAGGACCATTTTAAAAAAAATGGAGTATGAACAATTGGTGTGAAAAAATATAAATGATTAAAAAAAAACTCGAACGTCATGCAAAGCGTATTGATTTATTTTAACGATAAAAATTTGGTTTTTGGATTTTACTTCAGATTTGAGACCTGTAGATGCACGCCGCAGATCTGGGGTGCCGACTTCCAGCAGCTGTGGTGCCGCCATTTTGTGATATTTTAATTTTTTTTAAATTGTGGATACACTGTATATGTTATTCTAGAAGATGTGATTTGTTTTAATCCGATAAACCTTTCCGTCTCTCCGTGAAAATTTTTCGAAACAGACGTAGGATTACGTAGTATTACCAGAGAGAAACCTGAGAGAGCCCACGGAGCCGAAAGCCTGGGACAGACTAGTGGAGCTTGGTTCCGTAGATCCCGTGTGTCCGTTTCGTGAACTAAATAAGCTCTGTTTTGTTTAGCTACACATGTAACCTCACACGTACATGGACCCGCATATACGTGTAAAATTACATGTGTGGGTAAAACAAAACAGAGCTTATTTAGTTCACGGAACGGACACACGGGATCTACGGAACCAAGCTCCACTAGTCTGTCTCAGGCTTTCGGCTCCGTGGGCTCTCTCAGGTTTCTCTCTGGTATTACAGGAGTTTCCCCCGTCAATTGAAACCGGAAATTTTCATGCTAGTGGCATGTACACTTTTCTAAATCCGGTTGCCTCCTGATTGCACAACGGGCAGCGTAATTGGCCGAACAACTCATTCTCGCCGTCGGCGTAGTCCCTCGCAGTCCGTAGAATGGCGTTCGCGCACCTACCACACAGCACCATGTGGTAGCATGGCAAACTTAGGTGCGAACTCTGGGACTCCCTGCACACAATGCAGTTTACGTCCCGTTCCGCGTTATTTTCGTCAAGATTGGGCAGCGGTATACCCCTCGGAACTGGCGCGTTGTGATTATCTGGTCGACATCAAAGCAAGGTAAGTTATCAATTTGACGATTCAGTATAATGGACAATTGCAATGAGGCCTAGCAGTACCTCATTTGACTATAGTCATTCACGTGACAAATATGTTAGCCTAAAAAGAGATGATGGCTATATCCATTGAATTGATTATTAAATATTGATAAGATATGCATAAATAGGATAGCCTCTATTTCGGGGTTGGTGAAATTTTGCCCGCAACACTCCCTAGATCGGTTAGAAATGAATTCAAAAAAATCTTGGTTAAACTTGAGCTTCCTAGCTCAACGAAAAAGGGTTCCCTTTACAAGCCTGTCCTTTTCCTGATTTCAACGACATGGGATTTTTCGCCAACCAAATTCTTCATTTTTTTTTCTAAGAATATCGCTCACTGAAAAAATCAGCAATTTCTCCCACTCGACTCAAACAATGCTTCACAGAGTAGCTGCAGCCAACAGATACCAATTTTGAAAAGATCAATGAAAATCATATTCAGAAGATCATCGAAAACCTTTCAGACTAGAGCAATCTTTTTGAGTTAATATCTGTCGGCTGCAGCTACTCTGTGAAACATTGTTTGAGGTGGGTAGGAAGGATCCTGCACATTATCAATGTAAATTGAATTTCGGTAAAATGTTTTGAAACTTGCTCAAATGACAGTCTGAGGTATCCTGAAAAAAAGTTTCAATGGGTGCATAGCATGAAAATAGAAATCCTGGCCGCTACTCATCAGTGGAGCTATAATAAATTGATATTACAAACCTATTGCAATGGCTGATGCCACTACTGAACTAGCTGTCTGAGGTTTCCAAGGTGTATGAACTCTTTACTTATTGCGATCCTGTTTCAAAGGAAGATGGTCACAGATATATACAAAAGGGAGATCGCTTGTGCTTTCTTTGCCATATGGGTTAAGGAATCAGTGACTAGTCTGTGAGTGTGATCTTTAACTATACTTCAAGGCAATCTATCAATAGCTACAGTGCAACAGTAAATACAGTTTAGCAGTCTCATCAGCCATTGCAATCGGCCCGGAATATCGGTTTATTTTAGCTCTATCCACGAGTAGCGGCCAGGAATCCTATTTTCATGCTATGCACTCATTGAAACTTTTTTTCAGGATACCTCAAACTTTCATTTGAGCAAGTTTCAAGACATTTTACCGAAATTCAATTTACATTGATTTTGTGCGGGGTCCTCAGCCCAATTTATACACTATAATACTATAACGTAACGGAGTGACAACTGATTTTTCCAGTGATCGATATGCTTATAAAAAAAATAATGGATTTTGTTGGTCAAAAATCCCATATCATTCAGGGGCGGAAAGGGGTGGGCTTATAAAGGACACCCTTTCTCGTTGAGCTAGGAAGCTGAAGTCTTACTCCGATTCTTTCAAATTCATTTGTACCTAAAGTAGGCGGTGGAGAAGGCGAAGGCAAAATTCCATTGACCCTCAAATGAGGTCCACCCTATGCATGAGTATCTTGGCGAGGTTGATTCTGATCCGGATGTGATTGTTTGAAAACTGAACTATCTATGTTTGTATCGATAAAATAAGTGGCAGCGTCACCGCCCGGTAAACGTGGATCAAGCTCAATCTGTCTAACTAGTTTTGACAAGCCTAAGTCATAAGAAATGCCCTAACGTATAAACGCTCCAAAGTAAAAAGTGTACATGCGATTACTACAAACAAATATGTGATTGTAAAAGTTGCTATGAAGATACTGAACTTAAGATTAACGATACTAATCTGATTTTATGTTCGTTTTCTACAGTCTTTTATAACAACTTTGACGATCAGACGTTTTATGAAGCAATCGCATAGACTGTTTACTTGGTAGTATTTCAAGGTTGGATTATTTGTTACAATTTATGCTTGTCGAAATTAGTGAGACAGCTCAAGCATGATCCACAGCTGCGCGGCAAAGGCGCCACCAGTTGATTTACCGTTACCAATATAATTCACTTTCCAAACAATCACATCCGAGTCAGAATCAACCTCGCCAAGTTAGTATGTTTCCATACCTTCTTCATCATCATCATCTTCGGACGATATAACGATTGCGCCCTCCGGGTTGTTCAAATTATTGTCTGAAATATTCAATACCATTGAAAGATGAACATAATTGCGTGATATACTAAATTCACGGAGGCTACGATACTTTGGACTTCTTCTCAGGAATTGCTCATCCTCGCTTAAATATGCTATCACATAGTCGAAATATGAGTTAGCTCATTGAAAATTATATTTTGAACACCATATTTTCAAGTTTGAACACAATGTTTGGTACGCGCTAACAAGATTAATGAGATTGCATGAAAATAAGAATAGAATCTTACTATTCAATCATGATCATTGTACTAGTTCAAATTAGTTTTACCAGCTTTCAAGCATGGGATAAACCTGCAAATAGTCCTCGTAAGTATAATTAGTATAATGATCATGATCGAATAGTGAGATTCTATTCAGCATCTATTGAATGCTCCGATTTACTTTTTCGTCATTCTCATACAACTCCATTGAGCTTCTCAGCGCATACCCTCCAATATTGTGTTTAAAATTTAAAATATGATGTTAATGACACGAATATGATGTTAATGACAACTCATACCTTGATTATATGATAGCATATTCGAGCAAGGATTATCAATTCCTCAGAAGTACAATGTATTGTAGCCTCCGTTGAATATTTAGCTACTGTTTGATAATAATATAACATGGGGCTTCCATAGAGATATTACAGATAGAGTGGACATGCCATAGGCGCCCGTGTAAGTGGGACCGTCCCCTCTTCAGAAAGAGAGAGAGAGAATGAATTTGGTCCTACTGTCGTTGTCTACTGAAGCGAGCAAGAGAAGGATAGAACCACCAAGTCGATTCTCTCTTTCTCTTTTCATTCGGTGGACGCCTTCGCTTACAGGCATGCCCACTCTATCTGTAATATCTCTATGGGGGCTTCCCACGAGAACAAAGGTGCCTCAAAATACAGTGTGATTCAGGTTGGACGGATTACTTTAGGTTGGTGTATTCCTCTTGAAAATCCAAGACTAAATTTCCCTCTTCACCGAAACTTCGAGGGACTAATAGTTAAGGAGCTACGGAAGATTTTAGTTGACCAATTACGGCTTATGAGTGACCAAGACAAGACCACTCCAAGAGTGTTCAATCAAGTAGTGGCCGCAGCGGATTGATTCTTATTGTACGACGTTTCAGTTTGATTTCTAAATGAGTATAACGGCGTCATCTCCTGGGGATGTCTTCATACCACATACGCCTGCGTTAGGGTGGTCGTTAAAAATTAAATTTTTTGCGACGCCCCCTAAAAAGCTTCTTTTTGATGAAAAAACACTGGGAAAATTTTCTTTTTTTTTTAAATTCAAAACAACACGTGCCTCGAGACGATCTAAGTTAATTTTTGGGTATAATCATTTTTTCTCTGAAAGTATTTTATTAAATTTGAAATAATTATTTTTTCGAGATTTGAAAATAGTTAACAATGAAACACCTTCAGTGTCATCATTTTAAGTTATGAATTTTAACTTAAAGCTTTATAAGAAGCTTAATATACTTCGTCATTCAAGCTCATGCTTCAATTTTTCTTCTATTTTTGGGCTTTTTATACGTCTGTGAGCAGTTACGTATGAGTTATTTGAATAAAATTGTATTTTTCCTGAAAAATTCCCAAAAAAGATTATACCCAAAAATTACCTTGGATCGTCTCGAGGCACGTGTTGTTTTGAATTTAAAAAAAAAAGAAAATTTTCTCAGTGTTTTTTCATCAAAAGCAAGCTTTTTAGGGGGTGTCGCAAAAAATTTAATTTTTAACGATCACCCTAGCCTGCGTGCTGGTATCCTGATCCTCGGATTCATAATTTCAGTCTGTCAGGTCTTCGCCTTGTAGTTATACAGTCGTCCAGATCCTCAGCCTCGTAGTCTTGGTCATCTAGGTTCTCTGCTTCGTAGTTTCAGTTGTCTGGGTTTTCCGCTTCATAGTTTCAGTCCAGGTAAATATTGTAGGTACTGAAACTACAAATCCGAGAACCTGGACTGCGAGAACTACGAAGCGGAAGACCTGGATGACTGAAACTACAAAGTGGAGGGTCTAGATCACCGAAACTACAAGCCCGAAGACCTTGACAATTTCAACTATGGTGCCAAGGCTCTAGACTACGAGAATTACGGAGTGGAGGACCTAGAGACTGAAACTATGTGTCTGAGGATCGGGACGACAAGAATGGAGGTGCATGTCGTACGAAGACATCCCCAGAAGATGATGTCATCATACTCATCTAGAAATCAAACTGAAACGTCATACAATAAGAATCGATGCGCGACGGGCACTGCTCGATTTGCACTCTTGAACCAGTCCTGTCTTCGTCACACATAAGTACTGTGATTTGTGAACTAAGATCTTCTTCGAAAATATTTGTCCCTCGAAGCTTTTGTGAAGGGAATTTAGTCTTAGATTTTCCAGAGAAATACACCCACCCAAAATGATCCGTCCAACCTGAATGACCCTATATATGTATGGCAGATATTATTGTTCAGCCCAAAAAAATTCAGGAAATACTTTATACCTTGAAAATCCAGTGGTGGAAATATCACATTATAGTCGTCCATGTCGAGGTCCATGTCAATATCTAAATATTGGAATAGAAATGAATTTCTATTGAAATATTAAGCGGGTCTCAGATCCCCTAGCTCTTATTGTGAGCAATTTTAAAAAAAATATTTTTGGTTGAGTTTGGATGAAGTGGAATTAATTTTTATAGGAATCGAATCGGCACAAGGTAAAACAATAATAAGTATCAATATTTCTCATTTTACCAGGAATTACTGGAGCAGGGACAACTGGAGGAGCTTCGGGAGGAGGATGTGGAACGCCTGGAGGTTCAGGAAGGACATCAATAGGAGCGGCCATAGGAAGGGCATCATCAATAGGAGCGGGTAGGAGGTCCATGTCAATATCTAAATATTGGAATAGCAATGAATTTCTATTGATAATATTAAGCGGGTCTCAGATCCCCTAGCTCTTATTGTGAGCAATTTTAAAAAAAATATTTTTGGTTGAGTTTGGATGAAGTGGAATTAATTTTTATAGGAATCGAATCGGCACAAGGTAAAACAATAATAAGTATCAATATTTCTCATTTTACCAGGAATTACTGGAGCAGGGACAACTGGAGGAGCTTCGGGAGGAGGATGTGGAACGCCTGGAGGTTCAGGAAGGACATCAATAGGAGCGGCCATAGGAAGGGCATCATCAATAGGAGCGGGTATAGGAAGGGCACCATTAATAGGACCTTCCAAAGGGAGGACCGGGACAGGTACTATCGCAGCGATGGCGGCAGGGACGATACCCTCAATTAACTCAGGTTCATTATTTTCATCCTGATCACCGGCAGCAATTCCAAAATTTTGAGCTAATTTGCTGACAAAATAGGAAGCCTGTTCAATAAATTCAGCCACTGAGATACGGCGTTCAGCCAATTGCTGCCAAGCCCGTACTATCTGCCGGTGATTGATAATGTACCCAATTTTGGGCGACCGAGATACCGACCGCCCCTGCTGCAGTGCCAAAAAATCTGAGTGTGCTGCAGACTGCAGGTTCACCAGTTTTTCTAATCGGAAAAGAAATATTGTAATTGCAGACACATTATTTTATTCAGCATCGAAATGTATGTTTTCTTATAGCTCCACCCACAATACACAAATAGGATGGATTCCATTCAAAGTTCTAAAAAAATGTTATGTTATCGATTTATATTGTATACGTCATTATGGATTTATTATCGCGATGGCGTAGCCCATATATTTATGCAATTCTTGGATGGTGTGTGTGAAAGAGAGTGACTGTTGGTATGAAAGAGAAAAACAAGACGAGCGATTGGCGGGTGCGTGAGACACGTGAAATCGAGAGAATGAGTTCAAAGTACGTGTGGATAATTAGGCAGTGTGGATCAGTTTTTGAAGAAAAGTGGATGGAATCCGTCATATCTGTATATACGTACTTGTGAAATCCCAAATGTTTGGGTGTGGAGTCATTTTGTCTAGTAAGACCCGGTGATATGACTCCACACTGTTATTCGTTCTACGGATAAGCCCGTTGACCGAGAACAATTCAGGAGTCACTCTATTTAGCCACTGACGCTCGTAGTATGTAAAAAAATCTGCAAAAATGCGCCTCAAGTCATCAGTGGCATTATTTTCAATTTGCCTGAATGCTTCCACGATACTTAGAGCTGGCAGCAAAGCTAGAGCCATCAGCTTTCGCAGTAACTTTTGCCCTTCGTCATCGTGAGCAATAGCGTCCGTAATGCGGAGGTTCTTTGCTTTTCGATATAGAGCCTAAATGAAAGAATTATTGTTAGGCTAACTGTCTGTATGTTTTCGAATGTGAGTTAGTAGTGTAGGGCAAAACCGGAAACAATGAAAGTGTGCACCCCCCAACATTACCAGAAAAAAAACTGCTGCCAATTATATAATTCTGTAGGGTTACGATATGTTGGCTTAAGTATGTTAGTATTACATAATATATGTTGTCAGTATTATATAATAAATGTCGTATTGATTGTAAGTGTATTGATGCAAGTTATTGGTTAAAGACCTGGCAGTAATGGAAGAAGCAGCCATGGGGTGCTGCATCTTCGTACGTTTCTGTGAGCGCATGCTGCATTGCACTTTCAAAATCTGCCATTAATAAGGCAGGCCTAAGATTAGGCGCCAATGTCGTCTTGACATGCATCAAGACGCAGTCGTAAGCTGCTCTAGTCTTACGGCTCATTAGAGCCCATGCAAACGGCAATGCCTAATCAACAAGATAACATACATATATAAATAGATATTGCGTTACTAGTTGACAGTAAAAAAAATAATATGAAGGTTGTAGCTCCGGGTGTGCGTGTAGCTGATAATTTAGGAGAGATGTAATTGTAGCTGTTGCCTGGCAAAGGAATATACATTTTGAGCAATAATTGCCTCATTTTCAGATGAAGAAAAATTCTACATTTATTATTCTCCATCATCTGCTATCCATTATTCCTTTTTTATTATCCAGTTTTCTAATCTATTACTATTATACTTTTCTTCTTGGTGTGCTAATGATTAATTATTTCTATTGACGTGACAAGTTGTCCAATTTCTATTCATTTTTTTTTCTTTATATTTTCAGTCCTATGCCAACTATAGATTGGTACCTCGTATCAGATACTCGCACATCCTGAATTGTTCGAGAAATGTACGAACATGGTTATATTTCGTTGCCATGATCGTCAAGAGCTGATACACCCCATCGATGGCCGGAACTACTTTAAATGTAGCATCGACAAAAATTTCCGTTGCATCGGAAATTAGCTGCACAAAATTGTAATTTCCGAATACTACAGAAACTGAATTATCGACACCGATAAGGGTTGTAGCCTGCAAACGCCCCTGGTTGTATGTCAGTATACGGAGCCACTGAGGATCAACAAGTAGATCACCGTATGCTGTTAGTGAAGCAGGATGCGGAGGGTGAAATGTTTTACGCCATCGACGCATGGCGGATTCGATGCTCGCATAGGTTACAATAATAGCTGCTTCAGGATGCCTGTAATGTGAATTAGGTCGGTTTTTATTCTGTGAAAGACATTTTTTTCGTCTCACCTCGATTCGTTCCATTCGCCAAAAAAAGTGTTTCAAGTTGGAGCCTGAGTGGATAACATTAACCCATGCTCCCGAGAGCTTGCGGAAAGTACGAAATTTGTGTCTTTATATGTAACTTAGCAGGAAAATGTTATGCAGAGCTGGGGCTTACAGAATCTTTGTCCAGATTTCGTGTTCAAGGTCGAGTTATGCTTGCTTACGCACAAAGAATACGCTCAGGTCAAAGATTCTGTAAACCGCAGCCCTGTATGATTTTTCCCTGCCAAGTTGAATAGAAAATCCCCAAATTTTTTATTTTCCCATTTAAAAAACAATGTTAAATCTTAAGCTGTCTAAGGCACGGGTTAATATTATCCGACCAGGCGCAACTTATTTTTTGGGCAAATTTTTTCACAAGTGTAACGAATCTAAAGGTTGATACAGAAAAAATGTAAGCTTTCGCAGAATAAGGACCATCCGAATATATGTATGTTGCCTGCTCCATCTGATACTCACAATATACGAAGTGTATCATAGATCGATTTTTGATTTTCAAATTGATTAATACACGCCAGACGTAATTCGCGTTTGAAAATCGCCACCAATTCAGCGTTTTCATCTCTCGCATGATTGTGCACCGCCGTCATCGTAAAAATATTACGGTCAAGAATGGCACGTCCCTTACAGTGTAAGTGCCGCCCGTACTTGCATGCAAGATATCTAAATAAAATCGAGCAGTTTTAGTTCATTATTTGAGGATAATTATAAAGATTTTCCAATAATAGAATCCCGTAATGAAATAGTCAGTCGTGATGCCTTATTTATTAAAATCTTTGATAAATTGATCCAATCTCAAACACCGTGCGAGATACGTTAATAATGCAGGGAATCTTAATCATTTTTATCGAATACCTACGACTATAAGTAAGTAATGTGCGAAGTTTCGAATTATTCAGTGCAACACTGCGAGGAAAAAAAATTATAATCATGAAGCGCCAAAAATCGTATGTCATTTAAATGGTAAAAATTCGATAGCTTTGCGGAGGCACTTAAAATTGAGCTAGAAGACTACAACTTCGGGTACTTCTTTTTCAACGCATTGAAAGACATTTTAGCCACTGCGAGCGTCATTCAGAAATTCGATCAAAATAAGGCCCACTCTAATGTATATATATACGGGGCTTCGATGGTAACTTGCACAGGATGAAACCTGACTGACTTTTATTTGCATAGGATGCTTTTTATATTGTTATATTATCACTGAGAAGAGCACCTGTGATTTTTTTTCAAGTTTTTATTCGCAGTGTGAATTTGTTTTCATAATTTAAAAAATTGTGACAAATTAATAAAATGAGTGTAGTAAGAGAATACGGATGAATTTTTTATACCATTCCTGGCCATTCGATATAAAAATACCCAACAAACTTTCAAACATAATGTCGAGCATATTCATTTTCACTAACAAGAGCGAGTCGATCACGTCTCTGAATTATAGATCTTACCCAACTTGTAGGGGTGCTCTCTTGTACCGAAATATGGAGCACAGATGCTATACCACTTTTATCATTTCAATTTATGAAAATATATTATACCAGTTAGCGTTACATGGGCTTTACAAATTGACCGGAAATAATCTATTTATAATTGGCGTTATGAGATCTTACGTGATATTGAATATTTAAACATTGGTTACTGTACATCAATTTCCCACAATTTATGATCCTAGGAGAATCATTTCATTTTGCGTGCATAGAGGCATTGCTTCTCGTTGTTTATCACTCGTACAACATTCATTTGGTGTATTCCAGAGACCTTTTGCCACTTGACTAATGTTAAATATATAGTCAGTTTCGATATTCCCACTGGAAGCATTCCAAAGCCTGTAAATTGCCACAAAGCATCAATTTCGCCACAATACTGTGATTGATATTTCAGAAGAATGTATATGTATACTCATCTAATAAAACAGCGCTGGGGGGGTATAAGTGAGGTTAGTTTAAACGATCAAATATTTCTGCATTTCATAAGATCACTCGTCTGTCTCATTTCTTTCCGAAATAGGCTCTCTTGGACCTTGGAAAGAGGAGAAGTATAGAGGTTTCCTTTTTCTATCTAGCTAAGCGTGTGAACTGGTTGCAATTTAACAGACATTTACGGAGATATAGTTATCCTCATTTTCAATAACATACACAGATCAATTGATCATTCTCCACATGATAAAAGTTTCACTGGCGTAGAAGCTACGCACATGTTTTCCTTTTTTGTTCATTCGATTGAATGATTTTCTTCATAGATTGAGATATTGACCATAGAGATATCTCTATCACAGATGTATAGTATTGACACTGCAAAGTATTGACAACGATCGTCACCCGTGCCTTCACGAAAGCGTCGTCTGCTCTGGAGTACATACACACTATAGTCTACTCGCTGATCTATAGACGATAAACGTCAATACGACAGTCTCTAAAGAAAATCATTCAATCCAATGAATTGAAAAATAATTGCGACCTCAGGGGACTCATATTGGAAAAGAAAAAGGACAGTCATATGCAGTGAAAAATGATTATCAAGTGTTATGATACGCAGTAGGCCAAAAATGTTTAATCGTACAAACTAACCTCACTTATACTGACGTGACGCTGTTTTATTAGATGAGCATACATATATATTCTTCTTAAATATTAATCACAGTATTGTGGCGAAATCGATGCTTTATGGCAATTTACAGGCTTCGAAACCGACAATATATTCAACATTTCCAGATGGGCAAAGGTTTTGAAATTTATGGCAAGCCGTTTTACTATATATTATTTGAAATTCATTTCTTACAATGAAAAATATATTTTTATTATCTTGTGACACAATAATAATTAAAAATAATTTAATTATGTATATAGAGATGATATACACTATTTTCAATAAACACTACTATAATAAAAAATATTAAAATTATGCCACTGCATAATACAATATCAGTCAATGTAATTTAAACCACCACAAAAAATAAATTCACAATTTCATTTATCATTTATCATAATAATAATAATTCATGAAATTCAATTATATGAATGAAGGCATAATCAAACTTTAAAAAGATTTATGTCACTGCATAATTAAAATTTAAACAATTTTTATAATGTACCGCCATAATTCGAAATTTCCGACAACAATATATGCATGTGATAGCTGGACGTAGGAGATTCCACACTTTCAGAAAATGTTTTTTTACGATGTTGTGGGATTTTTTGACGCAAAGCTATCGAACTCAGGCGCCCCGATTTTACGGCGCGATAGTACAGTTATGCAAAGATTTGTCAGGCAGTTATTTCATTATAGACCTGCTCTTCAAACTTGAATCATTGAGGAAATATTGAGTAGGTACCAT
Organism: Rhogogaster chlorosoma; assembly: GCA_944452935.1. Classification (NCBI taxonomy): domain Eukaryota; kingdom Metazoa; phylum Arthropoda; class Insecta; order Hymenoptera; family Tenthredinidae; genus Rhogogaster; species Rhogogaster chlorosoma. The sequence goes on along the minus strand of OX101803.1, from coordinate 9,017,774 downwards.
CAAATAATTTTAACGTAATTCTAGCTATGTGATAAATTCAGTTCCTAGAAAATTCTTTAAAAAAATTCTAAGACATACCTGCATACATGTGTAAAATACTACCCATATATGTCTGGAAAGGCTATTTGTGGTTTTAAACATATTATTCGTATGTAATTTAATACTTACATCTTCTGGTTCCGCTGTTTATCAATGGTATAAGTATACCCATCCTCTATTCTCTCTGGCTGCTCCATTGTTCTCGCCGTTCGTATTTTTTCACTTTAATTATCCGATTGACTCTTCTCAGCGACGAATATCAAACGAATGAAAGATGTTGATGCTCGATCACGTAACAAACTTCCACCCCTTCGCATTTCGTTAACCAGCGTGACAGGATTGGAGATGATAATTTTTAACATTTCGCTGATTGGCTCATAATTCGCTTTTCGTTTGTTTCATATTTCGTTTATTTTATAAGAGACCGTTATAAAATTTTATCGCCGCCGCATTTCCCCCCGGCCGCACCTGTCGCAGCCCCCGCGGCTGCTCGGAGCTTATGCGGGGGTACATACAATGTTTATGCGACCGTAAACAACAATCGAAAATCTACAAAAAATACTGCGATCGAAATGAATTAAATTAAATCGATGTAAATCATAATTTATCAACCCTTCGTAGGTCATATGATTTTTGCTGACACCCCGGGTCATATGGGTCATTTTTTTCTCTTTAACTCTTTAGTCTTTATTGATTCTGCTTTAAGTTCTGATAGTTTTGATAGTTGTTTTTATATAGCGAGCGAAGCCTCGCCCCTCAAGGATCCGGGAGATATTTAAGAGCGAATATTCGGTTGAGTTAAAAATGACCCATATGAACTGCGGAGGGTTAATAATGAAACGCATTTTTGGCGAGCCCTTGGTGTAGTTATCAAAGTATACAGGAATTTGAAAATATTTCACTTAGGTATAATTTTGTATTTTATTTTATTATAAAACTAAAAATACAATGCAGACAATTTCTAACATTTATGTATTTCTTTCATTATGATTCGTTGGAATATTTTGTTTTAAGGATTTTTTTAATAGCTCGATCAATGTCATGCAAATCAAGACACTCGGGAATCTCACGCCAAGTATATACCTACACGGAGAAAAAAAACTAGGTATTGCTCCTATTTTCACACAGGGAAAATTCCTATGTTAACATAGGTACAATTCCTATGTAAAAATAGGAAGAATACCTATGTAACACCGGAATCATACCTATGTGACATCGGAATTGTACCTATGTTAGCATAGGAATTTTCCCCATGTGAAAATAGGAGCAATACCAATTTTTTTTTCTCCGTGTACCTACATTAAAAAGAATTTTTAAGTGCGCAGCGCGAGACTCAACCGAGTATCTACACATATACTTGCATGAGAGCTCTACGGCCTATACGGCGATCATATTATCCTTGTTTCATTCCGACTCGAGTCGGGTTGTACACGAGAGTCAAATATTTATCTCAGAATATAGGTTTAAACAACTTGCATTTAAGTTACATGTAGTGACTCTATCGAGAACTCTATCGTTCGTACGCTATTTTACTTCAAAAATAATTTCAACGTTCCTTCGATTTTTTATGTCTTCTATCAGACAGTTGCATTGCCGTGTATGTTTGGTTCTTCTTGTCTATGAAGCCAAAGTTCGTAACGTTAACGTAACGAAATAATCGGAAAAAATCTCTACTATCCAGGTATTGCATAATTGAAAATGAGCAACTCACGGTGAATAATTTACCAAATCAAGTATAACATCCATGCACTACGTATTTTGACGCTCTGATAACGTCTCACAAGGAAACCCCGCCAGGTGTCCCCCTCCGATTTCGACGAAACTTTGGGAGATTGTAGAGGGGGTGAAAATATTCGACACGTATTTTTTTATATCGGCGGAACTCGACCCCAAGGGGATGTAACCACCCCCTGAAAATCACCGATTTCGCTATTCGATAGCTCCCGAAGAACGAACGACCGAGGATTTCCGGCTGACACGGTGCTACCGGGGGTTTTTGGATCCAATATATCCAATGGATCCAAATAGTACCATTTTTCGTTTCTGCGTTCGCCATATTGGATCCGCCATTTCGAATTTTGAAAATCTGATGCCGGATTCGTAATCAGCGACCTCAAAAACTCTCGGTAACACCGGTTCAGCCAGAAATCCTCGTTCGTTCGTTCTTCGGGAGCTATCGAATAGCGAAATCGTTGATTTTCAGGGGGTGGTTACATCCCCTTGGGGTCGAGTTCCGCCGATATAAAAAAATACGTGTCGAATATTTTCACCCCCTCTACAATCTCTCAAAGTTTCGTCGAAATCGGAGGGGGACACCTGGCGGGGTTTCCTTGTCAGTTCTGAAATAGTGCGTTCTTACAAAAATTACGTTGCGTTAACGTTACGAACTTCAACTTCATTCTTGTCTGATAAATTCACTTGTTTGGAGCTCTTATTTATGCTCAATTTCTATATGGGGAATTCTCGCTCATCCGGGACACTTTTCTGCGCATGAATTATCGATTTTCGGGTCACGCGAGATTTTGGTTCTTAGCCAATCCCTAACAACAAATCCAGAGTCATACCCCCTGATTTCAACTGGTTCAGAAGTTATTAGATTTACAAAATATGAGAAAATCAGTTTTCGAGCGCACCGCACTACCTTCAAACGTATGTATCTTTGGTTCGCGGGGTCCAAAATATATTTTCAACCAGTGCCCTAGAATCAGAAAACTCCCACCTTTCACGCTGTGATATCTAAAATTTTTGAAAAAATACTGTTGCCCACGAATTTTACAATTTATTTTTGTTTTTCGTCCTGTGACCAAAGGGCATACATTTTTTTGATGAAAATTGGACTGTAGGTAGATCTCCATGTACTCAAAAGACCCTGCAATTATCAAGAGGGTATTATTTTTCCTTTTTTTTTAAATGATTTTTCAGGCTTTTTTACAGACTTTTTTTCTATTTTATTGTTTTTCTCAAAGAAATCTAAACGAATTGATTTCTTTCTTTTCAGAGGACAGGTGCATTTCTTTCACGAGGGGGTTGAGACGTAGGAAAAATTTTTTAAAAAAATAATTTTTTTTATTTAATTTTTTTCTCAATTTTTATATATATATATATATATATATATATATATATATATTAGGGTGGTCCTTATTTGGGGGTCGGACGAATTTCAATTCAGGCGCCCCCTAAAACGCTTCCAAATAATGAAAAAAAAAATGTGTTAAATTTTGAATTTTTTATTTTAATGGGAACACATGCCCCAACGAGCTTTTCATTTTCATTTTTTTTTTTCATCAAATTTATTGCTGATGGATAGAAATTCTTGGGGAAAATGACATTTGACATTATGAAATACAAATCAGTCATGTGGAAATATAAACATGTGGTTAATTGAAAAGTTCTTTTGTTATTGACTTTCGTGTTCCACAGGAACAATTGATCAAAAATCTTGAGGAAAAAATATTTCTCGGCTTCAAATTTTCTTTACATGGGCAATCTTCATTTTTTTCAGCGGTGTTTTCATTGGTTTCATAGAGTTTTTATCCCTAATGGCCAGTCCACAATCAACCGTTCTACGGTACCCATTAGGGATAAAAACTCTATGAAACCAATGGAAACACCGCTGAAAAAAATGAAGATTGCCCATGTAAAGAAAATTTGAAGCCGAGGAATATTTTTTCATCAAGATTTTTGATCAATTGTTCCTGTGGAACACGAAAGTCAATAACAAAAGAACTTTTCAATTAACCACATGTTTATATTTCCACATGACTGATTTGTATTTCATAATGTCAAATGTCATTTTCCCCAAGAATTTCTATCCATCAGCAATAAATTTGATGAAAAAAAAAAAAAAAATGAAAAGCTCGTTGGGGCATGTGTTCCCATTAAAATAAAAAATTCAAAATTTAACACATTTTTTTTTTCATTATTTGGAACCGTTTTAGGGGGCGCCTGAATTGAAATTCGTCCGACCCCCAAATAAGGACCACCCTAATATATATATATATACAGCAGCGGATTTAGGCTTGCTGCCGCCCTAGGCCCCATTTGATGCACCGCCCTTTTGATTGACTGAATTTTATTAAATTCAATTCAATTTTATTATTTATATTATAATGTCTGGACCTTCAGTCCACACGTCACCTTCCCTCCCTCATAGCCGATAAGGCATGATCCTATAAGTAAAACATTCTACCTGCAGCCTGTAGCTTTTCCACACCATAACTGCTGAGCATGCATCTGGTGGTACGATGCATCTCAGGCACACGTGGCCTCCTACCTTACCACCTCTCCTAGCCAAGCTGGCATAATTTCTTCCTAATTAACTCACTCTTAAGTCAACCTTCAACCTCTCCACTTCTCTATTCCCTACTAGTCGGCTCTCTTCCACCCCCTTTCCTCTACAAGACGACTCAACTTCCAAAAGGCAACTCCACCTCCAAAAATCTCCAATGAACCACTCATTCTCCTAATCACTATTGTTTTCAATAAACCAGACGACTCAATCTTCAATACTTTTCAATTATTTATACGAATTAACCATTTAAACTCATCCTCCCACTCCTCACTCCAGTTACTTTTAAGTGTAAAACGGGATACAAATGGTGACAGCTTAGCCTATCTGTGACGATTCAGTAGCGACAAAACCCCGACGTCACAATATATAACTTTTATTTTATTAAAATATTCCAATTTTTTTCGTATTATTTTGATGGTTCAAAAAATTGAATACGGAAAGAAATAGGATTAATTTTTGATAAAAAAATTCTTTCATTAGCGAAAAATGTTCTGACTTTTGAATGAATACCAAATGAATATTTAACCCTAGGACCCTACATATGGGTACTCCAAACCCCACATCTTTGATGAGAAATGCTAAAATCATTTTTCTTACTTTATTCAATCGCATTTTTTATGGCGAAAATTTCATATTAGGTTTTTCTCGCATATCCTATTCGATTCCTGAGTCTTTGAGCGTTCAAAAGTTCTGGGGTACGCGTAACCCCTGTGTAGGGTATTTGTTTTGTACAGATAGTGTAGGGTCCTAGGGTTAATACATGAATCTACCGTATTTTTATTTAACATTGAAAACAAAATTAGAAGTAATTTAGTCATTTCAAATCGCTTTATATATTTGGGATTAATCTCACTAAAGACACAAAAAGCAAAGAAAGATTTAGTAACGTAAATAAGTATGTTGAAAAAAATTTCTAAGAAGCTCATTAACTTGATTATTTCTTTTTCTTTATAACATTATTCGATAAAGACTATGATGAATCTATTAAAAAATTAACATCGCACCTACAGATTGAAAAATAAATTGAAAAATTGAATTATAATATACCTATTCCATAGAAAATTATTTATAGATCAATAAAAACTAATCTGAACCAATTTCTGAAATGAATTTTCCCTACATTTTTTCACCTCTAAAGATTTGGCATTCCGAAAATTTTGCCGCCCCTCAAATTGTGCCGCCCTAGGCCTAGGCCTCACAGGCCTAGGCGTAAATCCATCGTTGTATATATATATTTTTTTTTACAATTTTTCCGTACGTCTCAACCTCACGTGTAAGAAATACGCCTGTCCCCTGAAAAGAAAGAAATCATTCGTTTCGATTTCTTTGAGAAAAAAAATAAAATAAAAAAGAGCCTGTAAAAAAAGCCTGAAAAATCATTTAAAAAAAAAGGAAAAATAATACCCTCTTGATAATTGCAGGGTCTTTTGAGTACATGGAGATCTACCTACAGTCCAATTTTCATCGAAAAAATTCATTCCCTTTAGTCACAGGACGAAAAACAAAAATAAATTGTAAAATTCGCGGGCAACAGTATTTTTTCAGAAATTTTGGATATCACAGCGTGAAAGGTGGGAGTTTTCTGATTCTGGAGCCCTGGTTGAAAATATATTTTGGACCCCCCGAACCAAAGATACATACGTTTGAAGGTAGTGCGGTGCGCTCGAAAACTGATTTTCTCATATTTTGTAAATCTAATAACTTCTGAACCAGTTGAAATCAGGGGGTATGACTCTGGATTTGTTGTTAGGGATTGGCCAAGAACCAAAATCTCGCGTGACCCGAAAATCGATAATTCATGCGCAGAAAAATGTCCCGGATGAGCGAGAATTCCCCATATGCAATCGGTGCATGGAGAGCTGAGATATGATATTCCGATTTATAGGAATATACAGTTCATGTTTGATCTGGAATTATCGTCTCCGTCTCCGTCTCCGTCTCCGTCAACATGCGGTTGTAATATAGGTATATGTGTAAGTAATTCATTATTTGTTGTTTATTAACATTAATAACTTGTCTATAAATTTTGTTATACAGGCTGACCTAGAACTACCGAACCAAATTCAGTTCTTTGGGGAATTCAATAAGATGCAAATTCCTTAGCGAAATATTGGAGAGATCAATGGTGTCCGAGTTTTCTAATATCCTACAGACAAAGAAAAGTTATCTTGAACCAAGAAAATATTGAGGAAGATTCGGAATTGTCTTGGAAAAAGTTAAACTTATTTCAACCAAGGAATTTTTCTTGATTTAAGGAAAATTTTCTGGTTTAAGAAAATAAAAAAGTTATCCACTGCTCCCTAGTTGTCGGCAGCCAGGTCGTCCGCTCCATAGTATTATAGCCGTCTACGTCGACCACCAGCTAAGTTTCGCGGACTGGGTCATTTGCGCCATAGTTTTCGGCAGTCTATAGGTCCAGCACTCCATAGTTTTCGGCTGCCAGATCTTCTGCTCCATAGTTTTTCGCCGTCTACGTCAACCACGAACTCTTTTTTCTTCAAGTTTTCGCTGAGAAACTTTCGTCTTAGAATTTCCCAAGGAACCTACCCACTTAATTTGGCTGTCTGGTGAATCACCCTGTATATTAGAAAGTAGGTATATCGAAGGAATCAAAATATTAGATCTGGCTATGACTGTTTATAGGCATCTGCTCAGATGTAGCTAGAACTCATAAGATAAAGACAATTTGAAGATTTGATCAGATCTGATTGAGGATATATTTAAAATATAGTAGCTTCGTTCGGTAAATGCATCTGTGAGCAATTAGTGCTCTTTTATATTCTTTTTTCAACATGAGTTAAAAAAAGATAGAAGAGCTCCGATTGCTCGGAGATGTATATGGGGTATTCTCGCTCATCCGGGACACTTTTCTGCGCATGAATTACCAATTTTAGTGCCACGCGGGATTTTGGTTCTTGGCCAATCCCTAATAACAAATACAGAGTCATACCCCGTGATTTCAACTCGTTGAGAAGTTATTAGATTTGCAAAATATGAGAAAATCCGTTTTCGAGCGCACCGCACTACCTTCAAACGTATGTATCTTTAGTTCGGGAGGGGGGGGGGTCCAAAAAATATTTCAACCAGTCCTCCAGAGTCAGAAAATTCCCACCTTTGACGCTGTGGTATCTAAAATTTTTGACAAAATATTTTTGCCCGCGAATTTTACAATTTATTTTTATTTTTCGTCCCGTGGCCAAAGAGTATAATTTTTTTTTGATGAAAATTGGACTGTAGGTAGATCTCCATGTACTTGAAAGACTCTGCAATTTCCAAGAGGGTGTTATTTCTCCTTTTTTTTAAATAACTTTTCTTTTTTTATAGGCTTTTTTCTTATTTAATTTTTTTCTTAATTTTTTTTTCAATTCATTTTTTTCACAATTCTTCCGTACGTCTCAACCTCACATGAAAGAAATACGCCTGTCCCCTGAAAAGAAAGAAATCGAAACGAATGATTTCAGTCTTTATGAATAGATTCGACTCCGATCTTTCATATTTCACCCGAAAGACTGAAATCAATCGTTTCGATTTCTTTCTTTTCAGGGGACAGTCGTATTTATTTCACGTGAAGTTGAGACGTACGGAAAAATTGTGAAGAGAATAAAAAAAAAATTCAGAAAAAAATCAAATAAAAAAAAGCCTGAAAAATTATTAAAAAAAAAAAGGAAAAATAACGCCACCTCGAAAATTGCAGGGTCTTTTAAGTGCATGAAGATCTACCTACAGTCCAATTTTCATCAAAAAAAATTATGCCCTTTGGTCACGGGACGAAAAACAAAAATAAATTGTAAAATTCGCGGGCAAAAATATTTATTAAAAAATTTTGAATATCACATCCTGAAAGGTGGGAGTTTTCTGACTCTAGAGCACTGGTTGAAAATATTTTTTGAACCCCCCGAACCAAAGATACGTAGACGTTAGAAGATAGTGCGGTGCGATCGAAAACTGATTTTCTCATATTTGGTACCTAAATCTAATAACTTTTGAACCAGTTGAAATCAGGGGGTATGACTCTGGATTTGTTGTTAAGGATTGGCCAAGAACCAAAATCTCGCGTGGCACTAAAATCGTACATTCATGCGCGGAAAAGTGTCCCGGATGAGCGAGAATACCCCATATATTAAGCCTGGAAAAATTCCAGGGAGCATTTGTTTTTCATAATTCGGGGGCGGGGGGGGGGGGGGGGGGGGGGGGAGTAGTATAATACTCGAATTTCGGGAAAATCCCGCCATTGCGTTCACGCTATCTTGACTCGGAGGGTGATTTTTTTGTTTTGCAAATATAGCTTACGCTTATTCTCATCTTTATTGTCAGTTTATCGTGAAAATGGTATCGGGCAATCCGATAAGAAATTACATTATCAAAATCTATTATTATATCCATCGAGTTCTATCGCAATCACAAGTAGGTCGACTCTTCCTATGCCATTTTTTGACTCTACAGGTTTCTACTTGTTGAAATGCCTATTCCGGATGAAATGACACAAAAAAAAACTTCACCCCTATTTTAGATCTAACTCTGGAAATAACGACCCTAGGGTAAGAAAGATAGTGACAAAAGCTGCATAAAATATAATGCCCTACCCGATTGTTTGATACTATTTTCACGATGTACATGATAATAAATCAGATAATTGAAAAAAAAAAAATAGTTTTTTACCCCTATTTGCAGTCTTACTGTAAATATCGATCCTAGGGTAAACATCACAATGACAGAACTTGTGGGAAATTAGATTCCCACAACTTTGGTTACAATTATTTTCACTATGAAGTTGAAGCGAGTTATATTTGAAGAACACAGAAATCAACCATCAAATCGAAATGTCTGTGAACACAATGGGGGGATTTTCCCGAAATTCGAGTTCCACACTACCCCTACCCCCATCGATTCCCGGATTTTTTTTCCAATAGGTGAAATTCTATGTCGACCTGTTCTTGAACATGACTACTGTTGGTACAAAAAGGTCTGGCCCCTCTGTTTGAATGATCGTAACTACTACAGAAGAATTGATCTATCAAAGAGCATCGAGTCTAGAATGATCGTAAAGGGCCAAGTTTTCTGCGCCTGATGGTTATTCGCAAATTTCTGTGTGAAATTCGTGAGAACCGTTATGATCTCGCATAAGTTAGAAAACGTAGTTTCTCGGAGTCCATTGCCGTACGTCAACTTCAACTCGTCACCGTTTGTCCAAAATAAGTGTTAAAAATCTGGAAAAATTCAGGAATATTCCCTGAACATTAACGAACATGATAGCGCTTGGAAATTTCAAAAATATTCACAAGCCTGTACGCCGGGTGCAAAAAGGTCCAATGATGTGATTTGGGTAACGGATTGGTACGGGCGAACTTGAGCCAGCTCAAAATTTTCGTGAGATTATACACTTTTTGATTCCGTAATCAGTTTTTGGTTCGCAATAGTGAACTTCTAGACTTCTAGTAATCGACGTCAATAATATTCTAAATTGGCGTGGGGCCGCGTGTGTCCCAGCCGCGATAGTAATTGTTACTCGCAGCTTACGCGGCCACTGATATACAATGTATATGCAGCCGTGAATATCGATTTTAATACCATAAAAATCTGTAGGCGATCGAAATGAATTAAATTAAATCGATATAAATCATAATTTTTGAATAATGAAGTGCATTTTTGATCAGCCCTTGGTGTGGGTATCGAAGTATACAGGAATTGAAAAACATTTTGTAGAACCATTAACCATGGGAAAAAAAATTACATTTCATACAATTCCCAAAATGTACATATTTTTTCATTGCGATTCATTAAAATATTTTTTTTTGGATTTTCTAAATAGCTCAATGATCTGCAAATTTTATTATACGACTTCTCCACTTCAGAAGTTATTTAAAGGATTTGTCATAGTCGAAATTGACGAAATTCAATTTTAAGTAAATAATGTGGATACCAGCTGTAACAAATAATCGGCCCATAATGATTTTTAACACTTATTTTGGACTCCGAGAAACTACGTTTTCTAACTTATGGGAGATCATAACGGTTTTCACGAATTTCACACAGAAATTTGCGAATAACCATCAGACGCAGAAATCTTGGCCCTTTACGATCATCCTAGACTAGATGCTCTTCGATAGATCAATTCTGCTGTAGCAGTTACGATCATTCAAACAGAGGGGCCAGACCTTTTTGCACCGACAGTAATAAAATCGTTTTATTTTATTTTGTTTCATTAATTCTGTATATTTCAGTCATGTTTCGGAACTTTCTGTCATTAGAGTACGATCCGATATAAAACTGATAATACCCCTGTTTCTCTCAATATCATTGTCTTTCACTGAATTATATGGGATTGAAGACTTTTTTGTGATCGAATAAAAAATTTTCGGTTGTTGGTTTGGCGTGGAAAGCCCCGTGTATACATATGGGGTATTCCATGCCGTTTCGACCTGCCGCTGACCCTCACCATCTCTGATTTAGCTCTAATTTTAATATAGTATTGACCGGGTCGAAAAAGCAACTCATGAATTATTTCAGATTTTTTCGACCACTGGTCAAAAGGTTTTCTGATTTTCGCACTAATTTATATCTCAGCATCCATCAGCCGCATTAAAAAATCATCAACACGAAAAATCTTCGCAATGACGTGAAATGAAAGGGAATATTTTTTGCCGATTTTTTCATTGACCGGGAATGCATTTTTTCGCAAAAACAGTCTAAAATCGCGATTTTTAAAACTATGGACATGGTTGATTCCGATAAAATTTTTAGTCTAAATTCCTTGATAAATTACGAGCATTTTGAGACCAAGCCGAAAGTGGGCAGACTTTTTGTCTGGATGCTACAATCGAATGAATGTCGAGGAAACGTGAAATATGATAGTGAACTGAATGCGCTGGAGAAAAAAATTAATGGATGCTGAGATATAAATTAGTGCGAAAATCAGAAAACCTTTTGACCAGTGGTCGAAAAAATCTGAAAAAAATTAATGGGATGTTTTTTCGACCCCGTCAATACTATATTGAAATTAGAGCGAAAGCGGAGATGGTGAGGGTCAGCGGCAGGTCGAAGCGGCATGGAATGCCCCATATGTATCAAGGTCATAATTTTTTTTGATGAAAATTTTACTGGAGGTATAGTCCTTTGAATACTAAAGAATCGTGCGCTTCATAGTTTTCGTCGTCCAGATCACGTGCTTCGTAGTGTTCGTAGTCTATAGGTTGTGAGCCTGGTAATTCCCGATAAACGAATGTTCCGTCCAGACACAATTTTGTTTATCGAAGTCTTCAAACTCTGATGCAGTCGGTAATTATTTGTTTTCCTGTCTCTAAACATTACTTTATCGGGCACTACGAGGCTTACAGCCTGGACTACGAAAACTACGAAGCGCACGATCGGGATGACGAGAACTATGAGTCGCATGACTTACAATTAGACGGTGAAAACCACGTTGCGAACGACCTGGACTGCGATAACTACGAAGTGGACGACCTGGACGACGAAACCATTCGACGAAAAAATATTCATAATCATATTACTTGGGATGTATGCATTGGATTTTAACGCGCCTTTTTTCCTTGAATTATGCTCACCAAGCACTTCAAATTACGTTTCATACATCGTAAAAATATTTAATAGTTTTTGTGTGCTGCTGGAAAAACTGAATTTTTCTCATCGATTACGTTTTAAACAATCATTTTATAATGGCAGCTGTATGCACATTATTGATAGCACACATAACGGGTTTCGTGTTCAGTGCTCCATTTTCGATTGAGAATGAGTATATCAAGTCAATTTTTCGATAAATGAGGGGGCGCACAAGTAAATGCCATAACATTGGTGGATAATGAAAAACGACAAAAATGAAATACGCATATTGGTAGTTCAAGAACTTTCATACTATGATAGGCATTTGGTTATAGACTAACGCCTATGATATTCCGTAAAATAAATGTTAATTGTGAATATCTTGTTGACAAACATAAAATGAATATAAAATTATTGACTATATTCGGAAAACAGTATTGGCGATTAGTTTTCCTTTCTGCGCTATGTTTTCAATTTTAACTATTTTCATCATACTTCGAGAGTGGGCAGAGTTCAACGAATAGTTTTTCCGTACTTTTTTTCTCCACAATGCAAAATTAAAACAAATAGAACAATAATCGTTTCTTGCTGCCAAAAACTATGGAACGTTGGACCCGGACGGCCTAGAACTATGGCGCAAATGACCAAGCCGCGGAAATCATCTCATGCTTGACGTGGGGGGCTAAAAACTATCGCGCAGTGGTCCTAGACGGTCAAACACTACGGAGTGGGTGACCTGGCTGCTAAAAACTGAAAAGCCGAAATGTCAAACTGAAAAGTCACACCCGTTATCCGTTAGATACGTATTATCCGAATGATATAGTAACAATCAATTAAGCCGTTCTCTGTAACAACAGCTTAAGTCGACTTAAGTTTCGGTCGAAAAACGATGATTAAAGATTCGACGGTTGGTATTTCAATTTTACCGAGGCATTTCACAAGGAACCAATTTTTTTTTACGTAGATGGGGTACCCAAAAGTGATATAGGAATATAAAACAATCGAATATAGTTTGCAATACGATGAGATACATGAAGGTTTTGAGTGCGACTTGAGGGGTTTTTCCATAGAACAGCTTTTTCACTTCCCGTTTCTCTGTTTTCAGACGATATTCCGATGACAGAAATTCTTTGTCAATAGTATATCTTTGTAACAATAAGAAGTTTGAATAAAATATTTCATTTTTTACATGAAAAAAAAATTGTTGAAAATAGGCCGTTTTTTTCCCCGAGGAAACCCATGTAACCCCTTAAGCTGTTGTTACAGAGAACGGCTCATTATTGTATCTGTCATTTTTACTATCCATTCTCCTTATCTGCCTTAAAAAAATTCTGGGAGCCATTATCCATCTGCACGTTTACGAAATAAATTTTTTTTTAAATCAGCAGAATAAATATAAGCAGCATCCACTTCCACTTCCACTTTCGAGAAGGGCTCAAAATAATCGTATTTGGACATGGAATTTTTGTAATTTTTTTCAAAAAAATTAAAAATGTCGTTCTGTTTGACGCATCAAAAATTCATAAACAAGTGACGGTTCGGAGCAAAAAGTTGAAAATATTAGAAGTGGACGTTAGAGTTGGGATAATCGTACGAAAAATCGTGTTTTTTTTTGGGGGGGGGGGGGGGGTGATGACTTGTGATCAGCATTATTCGTTTTTTTCCCCAAGAAGATGCCTATCTCCTCAGCTTCAAGATCCATAGTAGTCTAAGAGCTGACGACCAAAATGGTGAGATGATTTTATCATTAATGAAACTTAGGATAATACTTACCCGAAGGATCCTTTAGAGAATCGTCGATCTGGTAGGCCGCACCTGGTGGGTTCAGATATTATGGCGGCGGCGGGGGAATAAGCTGAAAGCATCGTTTTTAATTCTTATTGCAAACAGTTCCGCTATTCTCCTAATACATAAAAAAAAAACAAATTCAAATCCATTGGTTGATGGAAAGGTGTTGCCCGCCTTAATTATAATTGAAAAAAAAAATAAAAAATGTTAAGGTACTAGTATCGTTACTGGCTTTTTTTCTGTGAAGAGTTTATTCGTTATATAAACCATAAAAAAGGCAGCCAAGATTCAAGAATAGTGGTGGAAGCACATTGAAAAAAATTATAGAATTCGTCGCGTTTCGTACAGAAATGAGCTGAGGAACATGATAAAGAAGAAAACGCAACGATTTCGATAATTCTTTTCGATATGTTTTCACCACTATTTTTGGCTGGCTCTTTTGGCTTATACCTATAATGAATAAACTCTTGGCAGAAAATAAAACAGTAACGATACTATTATCTTAAAATATGTAATTTTTTTTCCTTCAATTATAATTAAGGCGGGCAACACCTTTCCACCAACTGATCGATTTGAAATTTCTTTTGGGTGTATTGGGAGTATACCGGAACTGTATGCAACAAAAATTAAAGACGATACTTTTTCCTTAATATTTGCCCCACCCCATAATATCTGAACCGACCAGGTGTGGCCTGCCAGATCGAGGATTCTCGCAAAAGGGTCCATCAGGTAAGTATCATCCTAACTTTCATTGACGACAAAATTACCTGACCATCGATCGTCAGCTCTCCGACTACAGCTTTTGTTCGGTGTATTGGTGTGATAGATTACTACATTTAGGATCTAAATGTAATAGAAAAAAGTTTGGGAAATGAACTCAAAAACACAGTTTTGTATACAGACTGTGATGACCATTCGAAAAGTACATACGTTTGAATAGCATCGTTTATACTGTCAAATTTTGAATAGTGAATATTATTTGGTTGCAACGAATATTTGGAGAGGATCGAGAATTGTACAGTGAGATTATAAATCAACCAACGCCCTCTGTTTTTGCTTACATGCAGTATAGATATTACCGACTGAGCAGTGAAGCCAGCATGAGTTGTCGTTTTCGGGTATCTGACGATTCAGGCATACGGCGATTCGGGAAAACGGCGATTCGGGAAAACGGCGATTCGGGAAAACGGCGATTCGGGAAAATAACGACTCGGGAATTTACTAGGTCGGGAATACGACGATTCGGGAATTTAGTGAGTCGGGAATATGGCGATTCGGGAAAATGACGGGTTCGAGTAAACACCGATTCGGGAAAATGACGGTTTCGTGAAAACGACGATTCGGGAATTTAGTCGGTCGGGAATATGAACTTTCGGGAATTTGACGATTCGGGAAAATAACGATTCGGGAAAATGACGCGGTACGGTATTCAACCGGTAAAAATCGAAAGGAACCGGTCGATTGCTGACAAAACTAAATTCAAACGCCGCATGCAGCCGCGCGGAGGGCGACCTTCAATCGCTCCAGCAACCACTTTCTCCACTGTTTGGAAAATGCAGCAGTGGTTTTTCTTACGCAGAAATTGATGACCTTTCGAATGAGCTTAAATTTTTTGAGGAGATCGATCATACTAGATACCTAGGTACGAGGCGTCGCTTATCATGCTGCTGCCACTGATTAGGCCAATCAGGGGGGCCTGCAGCACTGCATTATCGTATAGTACTATCACTCCCCTATCTCGAGGAACAAATAAAAATTGGGAGTCTTATCATACTAGAAACCGGATTTTTTAATAATTTTTTTTTTTTTTTATGACGCCGCCAGGTTTTTCGCATTGCAGCATCGCCATTCCGTGTTCCCCTATTAATGACGTGACTAATTATATATATCTCATCTGGTAGTCTTATCGGTCTAGGTTTAGTGTCATGGGCTCTTAGACTATGTGTAACTTCTTGCAAAATTGTGATCTGAAGTTCCTCGTCCGCTTCTTGGGAAAACAATTTTTATCGGTGTTTCGTTTTTCATTATGATTTCTCCAACAACATCCTGCCAAATACGAATTGAATTTCGTTTCGACATTATTCATAATATAATTTCTTTTAGAGTCATAAGATGAAACAGTTTTTGAAATTTTTTATCCAAATTTTATAGTTCATAAAAATTCACTAACCTATATATCTTATTTACAAAATATATTGCCTTCTGCTTTTTGGTTTATCAAATTCATAATATCAATCAACATTGATTTACAAATTCTACCAAATTATATAGGAAATTGTCACGATACATTTATGAAGAACTTCATATCACAATTTTGACCTGCAGGATTCAATTCCGTAAAGGATTCGTTCGTATCCGAGGGGCTGCTCACTTAAGAAATCATTGGACCATTTCATCCGAAATCAGACAGGAAATCACTAAAAATCGCTGGAAATCGCTCGAATCGCGCGATTCCTGATTTCGAAAATCACGGGAATCGCAGTCGAAATCACAAGAAATCGATTCCTTTTGGAAATCGTCGTGCCACCGAATTTGCGAGTGAGCAGCCCCTCGTTCGTATCAGTTTATTTTTGTTAAAGATTTTTTCCAAATTTTAACTGGCTGTAAATAAAATATTATATTATGTTATCACTGTTTGGATATTTAAGATATGCTAGCTGCCTTCCTTCGTTATGAATATAAAATATGAATAAAAAAACATAAAATATATTTTTTGGATGAAATTAATTATTTTTACTACCCGCGAATACACCGCACATGTGCTAATCATATGCGTCGCATTTTGCTCGCACACGTGCGGAAGTGCGACTCATATGCCTCTCAATTGAGGACACATCTGCGTCATCAGGTGATAGCATGCGTGCGGGTTAACTTGCACGCCGTGCGTGCGTAATGCTACGCATATGGCACGCATTTTGTTATCTGGGTAGAATTTCACAAGGAATCTACCCTTACCAAATGGTGCGCGCAAATTGGATCATACTGTATAGTAATTCAATCTAATTTTGAAGTAAATAAAAAATAAAAAATTAATTGAAGTAAAATAATAGCGTACGTGTCTCTTTCTAGGCAAGAACTGATTTGTATCTGAATGACAAAGGTGTAAATCCGTCCTATAATCCCACTTGGGTAAGCAATTGGCAATTTAAATAAAAGGAAAATAAAGACTTCGCCGTTATTACATTCGCAACATCAAAATCTACCACTTATTGTCAAATGAATTTTATAAACTAAAATTAAATTAAATGTCTTATTGTTGAGGATAATAAATGTGTCCATGCACTATAGTTTATTTAACGAGATATAGAAGTCTTTTAGCATCGTCACAGAAGATTTTCGATCACTAACTTTCGCTTTATAACTAAATCTCGGGACACGTCCGTTTACTTTGAAACTTAAGAGACGAAGACACTGTTTGGGTTGGAGGCAGCCAGGAGGCCGCTGCTGAATAGCTTAGGTATTACTCCGCCGCGGTAATTAGCCTAATTAAAGACCTGCGTCTTTCCACGGCCGAGTAAACCCATCCTCCTGGCCGTTTTACCTCCAACAGCGTGCTGCGGTTCCAACCTCAGGACAGTCTGTTTGTGATAATTTTATATATTAGGATATAGTCTGATTGTGTCTATTTGGGAGAGAGTTAAACATCGAACCGACTATGCAGTGCTGGATCAGCAAAACCCGGCACGGCACACAGTGGGACAAAATCCCAAATCGACGGCCAAAAGTCGAAAACGCACTTAATTCAGGTGAAAATCCATACTCACGGGTTCTTAGGGTCGCTGATCACGAATCTTAAATCAAAATTTGAAAAACCAAAATGGCGGATCCAGTACGGCTAAAAAATTGTTCAAAAACGCATTCAATCCGGGTGAAAGTTGGTACTCGGGGGTTCTTTGGGTTGCTGATTACGAATCTGAAGTCGAAATTTTAAAAAACAAATTGGCGGATCCAGTACGGCAGAAAAATGATTCAAAAACGCATTCAATCCAAGTGAAAGTTGGTACTCGGGAGTTCTTCGGGCTGCTGATTACGAATCTGAAGTCAAAATTTGGGAATACAAAAAGGCGGATTCAATATGGACGACTTGTGAAGAAAAGGCGTTATATTTATGTCACATTGCAAAGGTTTTCTCTAAAATTAGGTTAATACAAATATTGAGATCAAAATAACGTATACCAAATGTAGAAATTAGCATCATATTTCTGAATAACTACGTATTCGCTTATAAAAACGAGTAACTGACAGAAAAAGTTCCACATTCGTTAATCCAGCTGCTGCAGGATCATTATCGCCAGATTCTAAAATGTCGAAGTATAATAAGGTACCGGCGGGTAATAAGGCCTAGCTAAGGGAGATTTTAAATAAACTCGAAAATATTACATTTAATTATCAAAATGTATAGCTAATCTATATTTCGATACATTTTCTATGGAATATAATGGAGTAATGGAAATTTTTACCATAAACAGACACAAAATTAAACTTTTACAAGAACCATACGAATAGGCCTTATTTTACTACGGTAGGGTAATAAGGCCTACAACATGCTGGAATACTTAAATTATAATTAATAAAATTGGTATTAGACATCAATCATCACTTAAGTTTAACAACAATACTTTTTAAACGTCAGAAGACTAGATTGCTTTGCTTAATAGCACTTAAAACTATCAGTAATACCATTTACTGAAATCTCTTAGCAATTTGTGTTGCGCCGTGACGACTTATGACAGATGATGAAATATAGAAGATAGGGAAGGTGGAATTGGTACTCTACAAGCTTGTCGTGACATCTTCATGCAAGATGCTTCCACTGGGGTGGCCTTTAGCGGATACGGTTATTAAAACTAGTATTCTTTTCACTTAGGCCTTATTACCCGACAGGCCTTATTACCCACGGGTACCTTACATATGAATAAGTAATTATATATTCAGCCTTACTCACTATTACTCATTCCACAATATTATAGATGACTATAATATTGAGAAATACTATGAAAACCAAAGGAAAATTTGGAAAAAAATTCTAATTTTTTATCATCGATTTCGATTCGACACTTCTGTTATGTCACAACAGATTATTAGATACTCGTCGATAGATGTTTTGGATGATTATTGTATTTGAGGTAGGAGATCGGCGGTGGAAGATGGTGTAGTTGACTAAGTATGATATTTATTGATGCGTAATTGGTTTATTTAAGTACTTCTTTTATTATATGATCGGTAGTCTGAATAATGAGTGGATATGAAGGAGGAGGTAGGGATAGAAAAAGGAGAGAAGATGTTAAGAGTTAGGAGGTTGACTGAAGAGTAAGTTAGCGACAGAATAGAATAATGAGGAGAGGTCGGTTGTAAGCAAGGTGGGGAAGCAAAAGTGCAGATGCAATTATAGTATGATTTTGAGGAGAGGAATGGACTGAGGAAGTCAGGTGTCGGGTAGCACATGATAGGCGAGGAGATAGTCGAAAAGGTGAGGAATGGCTATGCCAGGACGTAACACTTCAAAATATAAATTTTTTCAGAGGTTATTTTTCGCTAAGATTTTGAGCCTTTTGGAAGAAGCCTGGCAGAAAGTGACTTGATACAAAATATTTCAATTTTGAAGCGTGAAATCTAAATCCGCTATGAAAACTGAGGGTAATGATAAAAAAAGTATATTGAGGCCTCACTGGGCCCACAACGTGAGTACACCCCTGAAGAGACAATTTGAAACCATACAACTTTTATCTGAATCACTTCTCCATATTTTATGTTTTAATTGTTCGAAATCGAGGAAAACGCATTTTTCATCACAAAACCTTGTGCCAATAGCGGTGGCGCAAATTTGCGCAACTTTTTTTTGCTGTTTCCAGTAAACAATAGACTAATCTACAACCTCGAATAAGTCCGGCCGCTTTACAACGTTTTACAATTCAACTTTTCTCTACGTGTCTACAATTTTAAGTAGCAATTCTACGTTGATTTCCGGAAAAATCATTCGTTAACTGATATCACATACATCATCATAACAAATTTTTTATTACATGATGATATTCTACTTACTTTCCCCTTTCGAATCCATTTTGAAAATCGCCAATCGGTTTATTTTTCGATAACTGGCGACGTTTTCAAGAGTGCACTGAAACTTAGGCCCAGATCGCGACGCGTCTGTGTCGAGCGAAGAGCACTTTTGAACTGGCACACAATAGCAGGTATAACGGATCGTCCCCTTTTGAGTCTGGAACTCAACCCTCGGACTATTACTGTACCGAACCCACCACTTCAAAACCCCGAAAACAAAACTTCATTTTTCGACTTTTGGCCGTCGATTTGGGATTTTGTCCCACTGTGCGGCATTTAAACCTAACTTAACTTATTCTATCCGTTTCTTATCTTTAAAACTCGACCGGAGTTCGTGACTTTGAGTAACGAGGGTTTTGGGATTATATTTCTAAATTCTTTCCACGGCTTTTCATCTGTAATAATATACCGTGAGTATTCGTGTATGCGGGTCGGTTGGATCCGCCCGATCCAGAATTTGGTGTTTCGGCACTGCCTTTCCGCCGTTCCTTGTTCACGCTGGTTGCCTTCTGCTTTGACAGGTAGGCAAAGCGCGCGGAGTACGATCTTATGGTTAGATTGCGGTTAGGATTTTCAGTATGAAATAGTACATTACGTTACGACTACGGAAAGGTCTAATTTTTTCATCACGAAAGCCGGAAAATCGCAACGAAGTTGCGATTTTGAGGCTAGAATGATGAAAAAATTGTTCCGATAATCTGTCCATTATTATTCGACGAATAAATAATACTTTCGAAACGATTCAATGCAATTCAGAAGAAACTGAAGTAGCTGAGTCACGAGAATACTTATTAGCGAATCCTGTGAAAGAGTGTAGAGAAGGATAAATTGTACCAGGCAATAAAGACAATTTTACATTACAGTCACTAAATTAACAGAGAGTGAATTACATTCAGGTTGCAAATTAATGTATTTAGCCACAAATGAAAACAACTTTCAAGATTTTTGACGAACGAACAATAATGTTATTACTATTACATTTCGATGGAAATTATTATTAAGGGGGTATTCTACTCTAGAGGCCCGAATAACGAGCGTTTTTTGGCGATTGATAAAAAAAAAGCAATTGATATTTTTAGCGTCCATTTTTTTATCATTTGTTTATTTATATTTAAAGATTACACAAAATAAATTTCAAAAAAAAAAAAAAAATTTCCTTCGAGTTATGTGTCTTTGAAGTAGAGGGGAAAAAAAAAAGGCCGTGTCCTCGTATCCATAATTTCTACCCTTATGGTCATCTGAAAAATAAAACAATGGTGAATTCTTAATGAGTACGAATGTCGTTATCGTAAGAAGCGGCAAAACTGAAAAAAAAAAAATTTTCATAAAATGGCGGCTACTGAAAAGAAAGGTCGTTTTTTTCACCAATTTTTTAACTTTATCAAATTTTTTAAAAATATTACAAATTTCAAATTTTCATTTTTTGTCGGTTCATACGATAAACAGATATTGAAAGAATATTCATGCCAAATTTCAATTAAATCGGTTAATTAGAACTTGAGATATTGTGGACACTGCATCGAAAAAAGTAGTTTCGAGAAAAACGCGTTAGTTTTACGTTAAGTTTCAGGCAGCGTAATTGATAAAATAGTATGTATTACTTACATTCTCTTAATCAGCCATCCCAGCTTCATACATTGGGCCTTCTTCTACTTCATATTGATTGATTTCAGCATTTCTCTCGTGATAACGAGCAGTTCTTTCTTCTTTAGAAGCCTATTGTTACAGTCGTCCGCTCAACCGGTCTCGTTGCCACGACACACAGTGGTCCCAAACCCCGAAAAGCTGGCCAAAAGTCGAAAAAAAAATTTTTTTTTCTAAGGACTTTCAATGGTTGGAATAGTTGTAGTGGTACCCCTAGTATGTATTACGACCCTTAAGAAAGGGGGAGCGTCCCTATCTGGCTTGGGAATGCATTCCGTTCGTGAGCGTGCGAGCAGCTGCATCTTTTACTCGTCGCGCGTCGAAAATAAGACAAAGTTGAAACACGTGTAGAATCGCGAAAAGTGAACGGATTTTGATTCTCCAAAATGGATTCTTCTCCGGAAAGTAAGTACAATTTGAATGTGTTGCTCAAAATTATTGTTAACCATGTATGAAATAGTAAGTCATTATTAAAAGTAGTAGTATTTTTCTTGGTTATGTTCTGAAAAGTTGTCTTAGAAAAAGCAATAAGTCAAAACTCTCATCGAATCCTGCCCGGAAACTAAATGGAGACTGTTGCTTAGACATTTCTTCAAAACATATCCAAAAATTGGCTGCATCTGGCTGCGACTTCGGTTTTGGGGATAATTTTTATGCGATGATGTGTGCACTAGGGTGGTCCTTGTTCAGGATATGTTCTTGTTTCCTTTGAAAATGGTGCTTAATCGATTTCAAATAAATAAGTAAAAATTCATGCCAAATTTTAGTTCGATATTTTAATTGTATCCTCCCCCCCCCCCCCCCCCCCCGCAGTAAAAGTTTTAAATTGGAAATACGTGTAATGGAAAATGCCGCTTGGAAAATTTGTAGAAAATTTTTATTTTTACTTATTTATTTGAAATCGATTAAGCACCATTTTTAAAAGAAAAAACAACATACCCTCAATAAGGACCACCCTAGTGTGCACTATCTGCAGTTTTTCATAATTCTCGCATCTGTAATATTGTTTATAGGAAATTCGTAAAGATAATTCTTCTATTAATGTTATGTTTCCATTTTCTACAGAAAATGATTTCAGACTACGTCTTGTTCAGGTTGAGATCCTCGGGATAAATATAGATGATAGATTTTCAGAGGGTGAGGGCGACATGGTCTAATGTCGAGAGTACAATTATGAGCCTGAGGAAGTGTGAATGATTACACGAAACGTCACGAGTAATACAAATCTTGACTTAATGATTATTGATCCTACACCCTCTGAAAATCTATCATCTATGATTTCAGATTTTCAGTTTTTTTTTTTTTTTTTTCAGTTTTTCAGATTTTTTAACATAACACAAGCGATATATCGGACGATGATGACAGTTCGCAGGACAGCGATTAATTGTAAGAAGTGCTCAAATTATATCGATTAAAAATAAAATAATGAAAGAAATATATTATAAACATTCATTATCATTGTAATAATGATTAATTACTGTATTCCAATCCTATTTTTCCCAAATCTTCAAATGTCAACTGACCTTACGTTTTCTATTTCATTTATTCACAATCGTAATTTCTAAAACCTCCGGGTCCAGAAATTCATCCGAATTGAGTACGTTTTTGAATAAATTTTTCGCCAGATTGGATCCGCCATTATGTTTTTTTTTTAAATTTTGATGTTGAATTCGTAATCAGCGACCCCGAAAACCCCCGAGTCCAGAAATTCATCCGGATTAAATGCATTTTTGACTTTTGGCCAGCTTTTTGGGATTTGGGACCACTGTGCGACACTAAAACCGCTATAACTTCGGAAATAATTTGAATTTTGAAAAATCCTTTTAGGAGGATATTTTTGAATATCTAAACTATCGGATTATAAAAAAAAATTTTTTTGATTTTTTCAAATTTCTAGAGTAGAATACCCCCTTAATCAGTGTAACCGATAACTGATGAACAAACAAAAACAAATTCTTCTGAATTGCATTGAATCGTTTCAAAAGTATTATTCATTCGTCGAATAATAATGGACAGATTATCGGAACAATTTTTTCATACTGAAAATCCTAACCGCAATCTAACCATAAAATCGTACTCCGCGCGCTTTGCCTACCTGTCAAAGCAGAAGGCAACCAGCGTGAACAAGGAACGGCGGGAAGGCAGTGCCGAAACGCCAAATTCTGGATCGGGCGGATCCAACCGACCCGCATACACGAAAACTCACGGTATATGAGTATACCATTTGAAAAATGAAAATTTTGAATACTGTGGAGCCGCATGTAACACACTTTTACTGGAATGAAAGATGAATAGATGAATGAATGACAACAAATTCTATTTGGAAAATTGAAAGAGGACAAAAGTTATATATGTGATTTGCTCAATAAAATATCTGATATTGTTTGACGTTCCTCATAATTTGCTGATATTTTCTTATTTATTGTAAAACCTTCTTATTGTAATATTCAATAATTTTCTGACGCGAATGTTAATTACGAAATAAAATTTAACACAAGTAGGTATAGTAGGTAGGTATTAGTCTACATTAATATTCAACATTCGAAATATGGCTGCTGCATATATTGCAAATATCATCCACGACGATGAGGATGAAGCGGCTGCTATCGCTGAATTGAGAGTAAACAGACGCCGTCTTCGCGACCAACAGGACCCTTTCGACTTAGATGAAGTTTATTTCCGAAACCTGTTTCGAATATCAAAGGAAATGGCTACTTATCTTTCGAATAATTTGCGTCCGTTTTTGGAGTGTCAAAGATCAACAGGGCTATCAGTGGAATGCAAAGTAAGGTATGATGCGCATTGCGTATTCGAAATCAATCTTGTATTAAACCAAAATTAATATTTGATGTACATCCATCAATGACACTCACAAGTTTTAACTAATTTGTCAAAATGTGTTGGATTCAAACAATAAATGTTTCAGCTGTTATGTGCGGTGCGTTTTTACGCAGTCGGATCTTACCAAAGATCGGTGGGGCAGGATTTTCATATGGTCGCCATGAGTCAAACCGCGGTAAGTCGTTGCATCAGGGACGTAACTACGGCAATGACGACCCACATGCTCCGAGAATGGGTTAAATTTCCATCGACAGTGGCAGAGAGAATCGCTGCTAAGCTAAAGTTCAGAAATTCTCCACAGCCTTTTCCTGGGGCGATAGGAGCCATAGACTGTACTCATGTAGCAATCGTTGCCCCAAAAGAACATGAGGAAGTTTTCGTGAACCATCATGGATATCATTCGTCGAATGTTCAGATGGTCGGTTTGGATAAGTGTAATTCAGTTGAAAGGACTTTCACTTATGGATATAATTGAATATAGTTTTTTTTACAATAAATAAATAATTTTGATTCAAAGGTATGCGACACAAGCCTGCGTATCTTAAATGTGAACGCAAGGTTTCTAGGGTCTCGCCATGATACCGCAATATGGCTACAGTCTCCCGTTAGGACGCTGATGCAAATGCATTATGATGACGGTGAACGAGACACATGGCTACTTGGTGAACTTGATTAAAATAGTAATAGTTTTAAGCGTATAGGCAAACATAATTGTCTATCTGCATTTCGTTCGAAGGTGATTCAGGATACGGGCTAGAGCCATGGCTTATGACGCCCGTGGTCAACGCGGAGGTTGGCACACAAGAGCACGTATATACGCGTGCTCATTGTCAATCTAGATGCATCATCGAACGTTGCTTCGGACGATTAAAAATGGTTTGGCGTTGCTTGTCGCAGGTTGGCTATGATAATTTTGATCGGTTAAATGTGATTGGCTCATTATACACCACAATGCTGTAAGCGCGTGATTTATTTAAAGATAGCAACGTATGCTGATGTACGAGCCGCTGATAGCTGCAAAAATAGTCTATGCATGTGTGACCCCGCATAATATATGCATACATGATCGAATGATGGTCGACGAAATCGCCGATGCTGACGAGTGACGGCCCTCCACCAGCTGTTCAACACGCCATAGCTGTACCTGCACTTTCACCGCATAATAAAACAGCATCTCGCTGGTATTATCGCAGCGCTGACCATGTTAGCGTTGGGCACTGCTCTAGGTTGTATTTGTTTCAAAATTGTTTGGCTTCTTTCTCTACGGCGAGACATCTTTGAAGAAGCGCATCTCTAATTAATCTCGTCGATTATAATCGTGTATAAGACCGTGATCATGGCAATGAAGTAAGTTGACGTATCGAATAATCCTTAACACTACATAAAGGTACACAATAACAGCATTGCTCAGCGTGCGATATCGTTTTTTGTAAATGATAACCTACGTTATAAAATAATGTCTAATAAGCTATTTGATGACATTAACAATTCCTGCAAGCTTTGTTAGATAATTTTAAATGCTCAAGCGCAAACCATGTATTATACAGGGTGAGTTTTCTCCGGGTCCAAATGAGGAGGAGCTTATCACCGTCGATGCTCCGCCCACTTTATCCCACTTTATTCGCTTTATCCCACTATTATCGAAATCTAACTTTAGCCGTCGATATTTTGTCTGATCGAGTAAGGTATTGTTGACTGTAGAATGAAAACAATGAGCAGATTGGAACCTTTACAGATTACCTTCTTGTTTCATAATCCTCAAAGTTACTGCCAACAATACCTTACGCGACCAAACAAACTATCTAAACTAATAAAGTGGGGTAAAGTGGGCGGAGCATCGACGGTGATAAGCTCCTCCTCATTTGGACCCGGAGAAAACTCACCCTGTATAACGGAAAAAGAGCTTATCTCTATGAATATAATAACTTTCTTAATGATGCATATCTACTGTACACTATCTAGACGACGGGGCTCGAAGATGAATGCCGTGCAACGGGAGTACTTGATAGATTTCATGTGCATGAACACAAACTTTGCGGCCGGGAGGTTCGTAGGCCCGATGGGCCACGAAACTTACACCAAAACATGGGCCATGCTTGGGCACGACCTGAATTTGAAAGGGCCCACAAGTCCGTCGAGCAATGGAAAAAGGTGCGTCTTTCAATAATGCTACGTGGAAACGAGATTACAGCTTTGGACCGATATAAAATCAAAAACCAGGGCAAAAGCTGTGGAAATGAGGGCCGAACACAACAGGACCGGAATTATTGTGGGGGATGGCCATGTAGCGCTGTCGGACAACGGAAAAAAGGTGATCGGCATCATCGGCGAGGCTGGTGTGGAGGGCTTACGCGGGGTAGCCGAATCGTTACCCGATTCAGTTGTACGTATTTTAAATGAACTACTCCTCATTTTCATGCAAAACATGGTTCGAAAAACATTTTTTTTTTTCAAGCAATCGAATAATGATAATATCAAAGATCTCCACAAATTCGTAATCACAGAGCGAACCTAAAAATTCGATTAATCAATCATCCTATTGTTACTATTTTGAAACTCATCATTTCGTATTATATGCAAATCAGTCCAACAATCCTCAGTTGTAAAAATCTTTTCATCACAATCTTATCGTTGATAATTAACTTTCATATCAAATCCATCGGCTATAGGAACGTATACCGTGAGTATTCGTGTATGCGGGTCGGTTGGATCCGCCCGATCCAGAATTTGGCGTTTCGGCACTGCCTTTCCGCCGTTCCTTGTTCACGCTGGTTGCCTTCTGCTTTGACATGTAGGCAAAGCGCGCGGAGTACGATTTTATGGTTAGATTGCGGTTAGGATTTTCAGTATGAAAAAATTGTTCCGATAATCTGTCCATTATTATTCGACGAATGAATAATACTTTTGAAACGATTCAATGCAATTCAGAAGAATTTGTTTTTATTTGTTCATCAGTTATTGGTTACACTGATTAATAATAATTTTCATCGAAATGTAATAGTAATAACATTATTGTTCGTTCGTCAAAAATCTTGAAAGTTGTTTTCATTTGTGGCTAAATACATTAATTTGCAACCTAAATGTAATTCACTCTCTGTTAATTTAGTGACTGTAATATAAAATTGTCTTTATTGCCTGGTACAATTTATCCTTCTCTACACTCTTTTACAGGATTCGCTAATAAATATTCTCGTGACTCAGCTACTTCAGTTTCTTCTGAATTGCATTGAATCGTTTCAAAAGTATTATTTATTCGTCGAATAATAATGGACAGATTATCGAAACAATTTTTTTCATCATTCTAGCCTCAAAATCGCAACTTCGTTGCGATTTTCCGGCTTTCGTGATGAAAAAATTAGACCGTTCCTCGTACGTAATGTACTATTTCATACTGAAAATCCTAACCGCAATCTAACCATAAAATCGTACTCCGCGCGCTTTGCCCACCTGTCAAAGCAGATGGCAACCAGCGTGAACAAGGAACGGCGGAAAGGCAGTGCCGAAACACCAAATTCTGGATCGGGCGGATCCAACCGACCCGCATACACGAATACTCACGGTATATAATGGGATGGTATTCTACTCCTTTTTTCTAGGTTAGGAGCTCCTCAATCAAGAGACTAATTGTGTTGCTCTGTAAACCAAAGTTTTTTTTATATTTTCTCTACATTTCCTATTTACATTATTTACATTGATCGTCTTGTTTCTTACCTGTAAACCAAAGAAACGACAATTAAGTTTATTATCTTATGTGGTTCCTCTCTCTATTTTTCTATCTAGCTTTCTATCGCCTGGTCTCTACCTCACCCGCGCCCAGAGGTGCGCGCCATATTCAAATTGAAGAAATACTTTTCTTTACATATATACGACTTTGAATAAAAAATCTACGTATATCTAAACTTTCGGGTGAATCTATTTAAATCGAACTGGTACACAATATGCGTCTTTTCACGCCAAAGATTGTCTATTAATTGAAGACTGAGCCGACAGGTAGTTCAGAGAAGTAACAATTACTTTTGGGGACCGTTACATTAAAGTTCGAGTTGACCGCGACCATCATCGTTTCCTTTTCCGTTTCTTTGGATGGTATGTTCTACGACACTAATACATAACAAAACATTTTTATTAAAATTTATCAATTTTTTTGATTATTGCAAAAATAAATAAATGAAATTTTGCTTTAAAGTAATTGTATAAAGTAATTGTTATTTCTTAACTACTGCCTGCTCGGCCAAGACTGTAATCAATACAAAATCTTCGAGTTAAAAGACGCATATTGTGAAAAAAGTTGATCGAAGTCGGTTGGGTAACTTTTTTATCACGCTGATTTTCTTTGAATGGAGGCTTGTTATCTCTAATGTTTTTAATAATTCACCCAGAAATTATTTCAAAGGAAGCTAGACCAATTCGAAAAATCGCTTATTTACAAAAAAGTTTATAGCATATTCGCAGAGCGATACGGTTGATAGAGAAGCCCGAAGGTAATCATGACATGATTCTTTGAAGTCGTACTTTAGCTGTAAAAAGTTTCAATGAAATCAAGAGTGCTATAAAAATTTCATTTTGTACTTAGTTTTCATATGGAATTACCCATATTACGTATTGATCATTCCAAATTAAAAACACATGAGTCATATATATGGGGCATTTCATGCCAAATCGACCTGGTCCTCACCCTCGACCTCTCGGATCTGGTCCGCGATTATTTGTACCATTCTTCGGACTCCAAATAGCAATTCGAATTTTTTAAGCATTTTCACAAATAAATTTGAGCGCTAAAAAAGGTAATCAAAAAAAAAGGTTGTAGCGGAAGTCCAGGCATTACGAATTTTGATGCACAAATTTTCATTTATAACTCAGCAGAATTTTCAAGAATTTTTTTATACTTTTCGATCACGACCATCGAGATGTTTAAAAAAAAATTTGAAAATTTAGATTTAAAATTTATAATTTATAATTTAGATTTCAAATATCTTTTCTGGAAACTGTAGATTAATATTAAAATTAATGCGTACCCCATTTCGTATGAATTTCAAAACGCTACAACAAACACACGTATGGTGTATTCAAGTTCTGAATTTTTTGTTGCTTCAGTTAATAGTAGACATTAAATCGTAAATCATTTGCTCTCACGCGGTTGACGGTTGTCCATGGGTTATCGATGCAAATTCAAATTTATTTGTTTCTGTTTTCATCGATAAAACTGACGACCGTAGAAAACAAATGATCAAAGCATAACACAGCCGAATTAATAGCGTCGCAAACATACAACAATAATTAAGCGTATTAAAAACGAGTGATTCTTTGGGTAATTGTGCATTGTAATAATATCTGCAATTGTGTTTCTTTCGTTATATTCGTTCGTGTTATTATTTTTATAATTTTCGCATTTAATTTCGCGTTTTTGTTCATTAAATATCTCTAATTTTAACTTTTATTTTAATATTATTTAATCCACAACGCTTTGCCGTTTCATTTTTAATACGCTTTTATTTTTGTACGTCTATTTTATTCGCGCTGCTTGTGGTATCGTTTGTCAGGAGAATGGGGTAAGTATCGAATTCATAAATATCATAAATATCATTCATTCCCGGTATCACCGGCGAAATAATATATTTTATACATAAAATTAACAATTGACTTGTCGAAAAAAAATGCGACAACAAATTTAAAATTGCCGCACAAATACTTCAATAAATATTATAAATGATTAAAACAATTACATATGTAACATATAATTAATAATTACACATATTACATGAATTCGAATAATCCAATAAATATTATATGTTTGTGTAAATAATATTATTGTTGGCGAATAAATCTTGTTCAGCGAATAAATAGTTATTTGTCGTCGATGAAACCAGGCATTATTCCTATATATGCATATACCGTTATTCAACTCTTCATTTGTAAATAATATCTACAGATCTAAAGAAAAAGTGCAACGGGGTCCACGCTCTTCTTCCGAGCAGAAGACTGCCTCGATAGATTATATGCATGGCAATATGAATTTCGCCAGGGGGAAATTCGACCGAGATGTTGGACAAGCAATGATAACAATGGAGTGGAACGAGTTGGCGTGCACCCTGAATCAAATGTCAGGGTGTACAAAAACTGTAGAACAGTGGCAGAGAGTGAGAATTCTTTTTATTTCGAAATTTCTAATGACGTTTAATTCCATTTATGTTGAGTAATACTTCGATGAGCTTTAATTATGTTATACCAAATTGATAAATAAAAATTAATATATAGGCTGAGGCACGTATAGTTGGTTTTTTAAATGCAAACCTATATTTTTGTTTCCAGATTCGTGATTTTTATGAAGAGATAAAAAAAATTTCTTCAAAACTTTTTTTTTCATTTAAAATTACTATGGTATTTTTGTTTTAATTTTTTTTATATCATCCTTTTATTTTTTTTGACAAAATGGCGGCGATTTGAACAAAAAGTAGTGAATTTGGCCATTTTTTCGACAGTTTTTCGAGAAAAAAAATAGGAAGTTTTTTTTTAAAAAAATAAAAGCTTTCATAGGAGGATAGAGAATGACAAGAAGAATGTTCTGTAGAAGTTTGAAATCGATAGCTTGAAAACTCTTCTCTCGGCAGCGGACACCGTTTTTTTTTTCACAACATTTTTGGTAATTAATAACAATAATAAAAAACTTGAAAATCACTGCAACAAAAATCATTTTGTATTCTTCATCGCTGCTTTAATTCATTAAAAAAAACCCAGACCGATTAGGATACCCTAACCATGAAAAAAAAAATCAGTGATTTTTCGGGCGGTCGCACTGAGATGATCCCTTAAGGGGACCAGTACAGCTTGAAGTTTGAAGAAATCATTTTTTCGTTTTTTGGGGAATCTGCTGTCTCAGGGTCATATCTATCTCTAAAAAAATCGTCATTGATGAATTCGTAAAAATAACTGGTTTACAGACCGAAAATCGTACAGCTTGAAATTTCACAAAAATCGTTTTTTCGTTTTTCGTAGATTTCGCTGTCTCAGGGTCATATCTATCTCTAAAAAAGTCGCCATCGACGAATTCGTGAAAATGATCGAGAATTGGCATTGAGTTTCAGCGACCTGGCGCAAGCAGCTCTGTCGCTTTGTTTTCATATCGCTCACATGTTTCGTGACCGGCGATTGCTTGTCGAACATTCTTAGAGATCGTGTAACCTTCCCGCTCTTTACTTCTTTCGAATACAATAAAAACAAAAACAGTCCTTTGCAGTACTAAAAAATCCGCGATTCCATCGTGCTAAATATCTAGATTTGTCATTTTCGTGTATAAACATCGAGTGACAGTGTGTGTGAGGTTATTTGTGGGTTCTCACCAACTAACCTCAAAGTAAGTATAGCATACTTGTGTTTGCGGTCGAAGTTTTTTTGCTTTCTGTTCACAGATCTCGTAATATACACCCAGAAGAAAAAAATCGTTACAATTTTCGAAAATATGAAAGTATGGTCGGCCAAAAAAAAGAGCAAAGATCTCCCATGGCCCTGCAACGACCAACAACAAAGCCCCAAGTACTTCGGAGCGATAACTTTCTCTGAAGGAGCCACCAGGATTCTGGAAGTCATGACTGCACTTGGAGTGACCCCAGGATCCAACCCAAAGGCTCACATGATTCGGACCGACCAGACACGGCTAGAACAGGCTCAACGACAGACAGCTGATAGTACACGAGAAGCCCGAATTGCTATCCGAAGACTACGACTGGGCCAAAATGAGACTACGGCGGCTAGAGAAGGACCGTCATATGCTGCAGGAGCCTTTTAAGGGAAGACCCTACTGCAATCTTGACAAAAAGCAGTTTTTTATTTTCCAATTGGCCAAAAAAGGTTCAAATTAAAACGTAATACTACCAATTCTAGATAATGGTAGAATATGTTTTAAAATAAAATTTCAGTCTTCTGCGATGAAAGTGTATGCGCAGGAAACCTTTCCCAGCGCTGCGCAGGATAGATTCTGCGTAAGGTTCCCTGCGCATACACTTTTATTGCAGAAGACTGAATTTTTTTTAAAACATATTCTACCATAATCTCCAATTGGTAGTATTACTTTTTAGATTGAACTTTTTTTGGCTAATCGAAAAATAAAAAACTGCTATTTTTCCAAGATTTCAGTAGGGACCTCCCTTAAAGATGGTACGATGAAAATATCAGTTTGAAAGTTGAAGAAAGAAATTTCGTTTTTTATAAATAAAAAGTTGAATTTTGTCAGAAATTTTGTAACCAACAACTTTTATTTGGAACATTTTTCGATATTTCAAACTTTTCTAGTAATAAATTTTGTTTTTTTTTAGTAAAAACTTCAAAACCGTTTTTCTCAGAACTATATTTTTGGCGACGTGTCGTAAGGTTTTAGGAGCACCGTTGCTCCGATTTGATTCATTTAGGGCTCATTTTTTTCAGAAAACAAATCCTCATCGCATGAACGAGGGAAATTTGAACAAAAAATTTCCAGACAAAGTTATCAGCAAAAGAGTGACCAGATTTTTGCTAAATTTCGACAACTGACCATAACTTATTGCAGGATTTTTTTTTTCAGTTCCCTACGTTCATGCGATGAAGGATTGCTCTCCGAAGAAAATGAGACGTCAAAAGACATAATCGGATCAACCGTGTGCCTGAAACCTTACGACAAGTGATTTTCAGACAAGTGATTTTCTTGATGTATTATGAACTTTGGTTAAGATATAAATGATTTTTGGAGTATGTAGAATTTTTTGAATCAAGCTGTACTGGTCCCCTTAACCCTAAACAGGGCAACTTATTTTTTTTACCTTCTAGCGGGCAACTGGGGTACCAGAGTACCCCAAGCGTTTCCAAATGATGCAAGCCTTTCTAGTTGCGACAAGATAAGATTTTTATATGTCATTTGCTTCGTTTTTGAATGTAGAAGACGATGATATATATTGAAAGCCTTTCCCTTTAAGATAAAATCAAAAAAAACTTGTTTAAAGTAAAAAAAATGCGGCGAAGAGCTGACAATGACTTTTTTCAATCAAAATAGTCTCATTCTTTTTCTAATCAACCGATTTTCAAAATTCCAACGGAATTTGAAAGGGAACACATTGAGCTTCAAGATTATATGGTGTATTCATTTATTTTTTCCAGAAAGTACAATTATTTGTTTATTCGAAAACTGACGAACTGACTGACTCACTTTACCCTGACGGATTTTACTCAATATAAGATGTTTATATACTTTTGGACCATTATTTATTCGAAAAATGCTAAAAAAAAATGTAAACATCTAAATGCCTCACCTTATATGCAATTAATAATCAAAATAACTAATGATCCAAGCGAAAGTAAATTTTACTTAGCGCTACAAAATATTTACGTTGAGAGGAAACTGGGGTACCGTAGGACCCCAAGCGCAATTGGAGTGTTTACTGAGCCACAGACAATGAAGCACTGATGCTATTTCCGATCTTATTTGACTCTGAAAACGTCAAAGTGAATTATGGATAGCGTCCCGTTCCGCAACTGTGGTCTGATAGGTTATGGATGGAGTTCAAAGTAGGCTTGGGGTACCGGGAGACCCCAGTTTCCCCGTGTAGGGTTAAGCTCTTTAGATTTTATCCCTACATAATTGTATTTGTAATTTCACCGGACAATGATCTAATTCTTTATCCCTATCACCGATGCATGATGCGAGGGCTTTTTCGATGCCATCCCGTTGATTGTTGCTTACAAGGGGAGGTCACGGGAGACGCATTTTTGTAATTTTTCTACCCTATCGCAAAAGGAGGGGCAGACCCCCAATAACAATTGCCCAAAGCCATAGGACCATATAGCCAGAGGTTTCCGAGAAAATCGAGTTGAAATATTCCGAGTAAGCTATGAAAACTAGATGTAAAGCGGTTGACAACAGGGCGCGTGGCTCAGGCGTTAGCGCGGGAGTCTAGTAAGCAGTAGATCCCTGGATCGATTCTCGCTGTAGGCAACTTTTTTTTTCGTTTTTATTTTTTTTTTCGTTTTTTTTCTTTCATTTCTTTTTTTTTCGTTTCTTTTTTTTCGTTTCTTTTTTTTTTTCTCTTTTTTGTTTTCCCAAACGAATATTCAAGTCATTTATGTGTACAATTATTCGAATTCATATTAATTGTACAATGTACAAATATTTCGTGTTTGGGTGGGATATTAATGTGTCCGTTGCAAGGACTTCGGGGATCGATACGGGCAATTTCCTCGTATTAGCTACCTGCGGGACACAGCTGCTTCGGCACAAAAGATTTATAAATATTGTTAACCAAGAAATATGAATTCGAATAATTTTACACATAAATGACGTGAATATACGTATTAGAAACCAAAAAAAAAAAGAAAGAAAAAAAAATAGAAACGAAAAAAAAAGTTGCCTACAGCGGGAATCGATCCAAGGATCTACTGCTTACTAGACTCGCCCGCTAACGGCTGAGCCACGCGCCCTGTTGCCAACCGCTTTACATCTAGATTTCATAGCTTACCTACTCGGAATATTTCAAACTCGATTTTCTCGGAAACTTCTGGCTATATGGTCCTATGGCTTTGGGCAATTGTTATTGGGGGTCTGCCCCTCCTTTTGCGATAGGGTAGAAAAATTACAAAAATGCGTCTCCCGTGACCTCCCCTTGTTAGTGATGAACCAAAGTTCTCTTGTGGAACGGTTTTTTCTACGTCGATATTCATTATTATATAGAGAAGCTAAAACTTGAAAATTTTAGCTTCGTCGATGTTCATTATGTGATACTCTGTGTTGTTGGCGGTGTAAAGGGTATGCGATTCCCTTCCTTTGTTCAGGAGATCGAATCCAGAAAAGGTTGTCCCAAGACAACGTCGGTGCTTATTGCGTTGCTGGTACCACTGACGCGGGGATGCTGAATTCCTCTTCGTCGATTCGTCCCTCAAGCGATACGACTTTATCTCTGTTTATGATCCCCGAAAACCTCTGAGTGTACTGGATTTGATGTTGTCGCAGGGGTTTGTAGGTGCAAAGTGTTTATTTTCCACAAGGTTTAACACACTGCTCTTATCCTGTCAACGTATCCTCGCAGAATCTAATATAAATCTGATATACGTACGTACAGTTTCTCACTGTGTGGTTGCAGTCCAAATTAGGTAACCTTACAGCTCCTCGTGCCGATTAATGTTGACGCTTTAGCCCTGTGATGCTCGAGTCCTCAGCCTCCCTATGTTATTCTCTGAAGTAACACTTGTCGCTGTTATGAATGGTCTTCTTCCTTCATAGGCAAACTATAGTGTTTGTGCTGCAATTTCACTGTACAGTAGTCTTCCATTATAGCGTTTCACTTCACTCACGATACTTCTGTAAACGATTTGCACACTTCCGATATATGATAATTTTACCCACATTTTTAATTTTCAGTTTTTTACTATTTATTGTTTGCACAGTTTTGAATACACATGCGTGTGTGTGTACACCGGTAAACAGTACGGGCGTTAAGCAAAACACACTCGAGGCGTCTACCGTGCAACAAGTGAGACCTGTCCAACCTAACCTACCGTCGTAGAAAAGGGGCCGCGGAACGCGCGTGACTGTGAATCCCCGTTTTCTGGTAGCGGTTACCATGTCATCGCCGGCGGCGTGACGAACAGTTCCCGGCACATTACGAAAAATCTAAGCGCAAATGACGCGGGAGGATTGCACATATGTGGAAAATCAGTAAATTTGCAGGATTTGTTGGTTAAAGGTTCGCTATATTTGCATTAATACGACGCATCGGTGAGAGGTCTCAATAAAATAAAAAATTTATAAAAAAAAAAAAAACGATAGCGTAAATATACGTACACGCGTACTGCGTACAGCATGTCAATTTCTCACCACAGTTTTGCAATAAATTTTTTGCGGGATACTTGCATCGTTTTTTAACATGACATGGAGTTACAGAAAACCGTAGACTTACACTTTTTGTATGTCTGTTAACGTTTATGCATGTGTTTGATAATTTTCACGCAGATGTTTACAACCGAGATGTTGAGAGATAGCTGGCCGGTGATCTGACGTTATCCAGCCGAACGGAGAAAGACGGTGCTTTTCCACCCACTTGTCCGAGAGTAAGTCAACTGACAAAGTTATCGTTTTTGTTTCGAATCTTACCCTAGTCTGACTCCGCTGTCAATTTTCCTAGCTGAGAAATCTTGTGACTCCAAGATTCCTTGATATTCTTTTGCCTACGAGGTCAACGATTTGCGGTCGACAGTGTGTAACGAGACTGAAACACAAATCACTGTTTTCGAGGTGAAAAGCGCCATCGAGCAGACTATCCAACAGGGGCCGGTAGTAAGTAACTCTTTTCACTGTTATCCCCTGTTTCAACTTTTTTTAAGAAACTGTCACTCACATAACTTGTTTGGTAAGAACGTAGAAATGTTTGCAAAAAAAAATTTGAATAAAGTAGATTTCAAAAAATAATGTAGGATGAAAATTGAAATCCTAAACTGGTAGTTCCTTGAAAAAAACCGAATCGAAAGCCATTGTGACAGTAATAGATCTGGCAACAAAGATTGGGTAATATTCGTGATGCGATATGTCGAAATTTATGTAGCATTTACAGAGATGGTAAATGACATTTAAATCGGGTTGTTTACAGGGAATTGCTGTGTGAAATACGGCTCGCCAATTTAGACTTTTTTTCTTCATTTGACACCAGTCGCCTCGAGTCTTACATGTTCTAATTTTCTCCCAATGCAACTCGAGAATGCAATGCATTATTATTATTATTATTCATCCAAATGCTATTTCAAATGTTCCACAGCTTAACCAGAATGAACTTCGTTTACGAAATTTGGCCTGTACAGTGTTCATCATCGACAGCATTTTACAAGCTAGTGATACAAAAAAAATTGAATATGGGCTACGCTGTGCATAAAGTCTACGTCGACTTATCCCCGGACCCTGAAGTACAGGCAAGTGCGTGTGTGTGTCTTTGACACGTCAGATCTTAGACAGGCTGAATAATAGCCGTTTTTCACACACAGTGTGTCGCCACAGTGACTAACGTTGACTGTGCTTTTAGGAGCTGATAGCAGCGTGTCCTCCCAAATAAGCGTCCCAAGAGAATCGACAGTCGATGAAACCCTGTTGAAACAGTCTGTGATCCGCGCCTCCGGCACCCTGTGCAGTCGGAGGAAGCCTTGTGCTGCGTCCGACAACTGATCAACATTACCGCTGTAAAAGTCCGCTGTATCTTTAATTTCAGCCACCATGACTAAAGACGCTAGCGTGTAGACATAAGCTACGAGGCTCTCAATGGCTAACTTTTCAAACGTTTCTTCACAATCTTTCAATTCACTGTTTTCTACGAATCTACGCCAAAGATATCGCCAAAAACAAAATCCACATTTTCCATTTTACAATTACTTTTCGAATTGTATATTCAATCAAAATATCATCAATTTTATTTGAAGTTCAAAATTACAACAGTCAACATGCAAAAAAAAAAAAATTCGTGCCTGAATTTACGTCATGATTTTTATACTTGGCATGCATCAAATCAATGAAAAAATGTAAACACCCCTGTCAAAGTTTGCTTTTAAATTCTGTGGCGAAATGATAGCGAAGAGGAAAATGTATCGTTTTTAACCTTTTTTTTTTGTTATGTTGACTAATTTAATGATTCAAGTTAATCGACAGAGTTCACAAAAATATTGTAATTACATTTATTTTAAAAATTAAACTTTCTGAATTTTGAGCCACGCGATAATGTCAAAATAAAGAGTTGAAATCTTAGGGTTTTTTTATATATATATATATATTTGCAAGGTATACAGAGGACGTCCCGTATTTATTCCGAAATGCATCTAAATGAGGACCGCCATAATATATGTATAATATATATTAGGATGGGTCAAAGAAATTGATTATTTTTTTTCGTAGTTCCGACGTGTGAGGAGCGCTTTGTCGATGTGTGCGAGTGTGAGTGGCGCTGCCATCGAGCGACGCGCGCGCCCTCACGTCCTTCTTCCGGTAGAATTATCCTACGTTACAATAAACCTCTAAGAGTACCTCGTGTTATATATTTCACCAAAATTATATCCACAATATCCTACATGGTAGCAGAGCTGTGTAGAAACATCGATAATATAACCCTGTAAAGATTTTATAACGATATAAAAGCGGTATTTAGTGAAAAAAAAAAAAAACACATTTACAAGCCGGCCGACCACGTGCTGAGCAGCGTTAGAAGACGCCATTCTGTGAAGAACGAGATCACAAAAGAGAAAAGGCGTAAATTGAATGTAAGTAAGAGGTTATAAGAGGCTATAAGATGTAGAGAAATCTAGTGCAATCCTGAATTTAGCTCGAATACTTCTCGAATTTGCTACTAAGAGTGAAATGAGGTAGTCCGCTTGAGTTTGGTGTCCCGTTCTGGCTTGCCTTGCGGTCAGATACTGGATTACCGGCTTCTATGGGCCTGTCTGTTCACTGTAGAAACTAGAGTTCAAGTCGAGTAAGTAACAATAAATGAGAGCAAATTCTGTAGATTCCAGGGCCAGTGTTCAGCTGAAACTTGTGTTCAGTGTAGGCTACTCACAGACTAGGGAGATTGATAGGACCTCATTCGGGACCCACGTGTGTGCTTGCGCAGCCCAAAACCGAACAACTTTCGTGGTAATGCGCGAAGTTGAAAATCGGCGAGTGGTGTGCATACGTGGTGTGCTCGGTGGGAGAATTTGATCTCTCGCTTCGAATTAAAATAAATCGAGGTTCGGTTGTTTTTGTTCAGAAGCAGGAGACATTACTCGGTCAGTTGAAAAGAAAAAAAATCAGAGATTACCTGGTATTGGAGAACGATTTAAGAGGTTAAAGAGAGCAATGCGATAGAGTTGAAAATTTCAGAGAAATTGCTTAGAAAATAAGAAGAGATAAAGTAATAAATAAAGATAACAAAACAAAACTGATTGAGAATGTCTCGCAATCCTGGAACAGATGGCTGGTAAAACTACTCGATGTCAAATCAACGACGACATGAGTCGAGAATATGCAGAGTACATGAGAATCAGGCTTGGAGAGAAAGTTAACAGTTCCGATCTCGCCAAACAAAGTAAGTTGTTCATTATCAGCCATCTACATTTCACTAAAAATCCAGAGTGCTGTGATTGTTTCTAGAAATCAAGGGTTTGAATCTTAATAAGACTAGAAACCTTTGTTTAAAGAGGCTAAGAGTTCAGATCTGAAATTTTTAAGAAGTACAAACCCAGGTAATACCTAAAAGCTTTACTTCACAGCAACTACCACAACTGCAAGAGATTCAGAGGTTATGAATGGGACCATGAGTAAAAACTCAGAGAGTAGCGTTGTGACTGAGAGCACATCCAGTGTTAGAGCAAACATAGAAGAATCGAAGAAGACTATTGCCAACGTAAATGATCTAGCAGCCATATTTAAGGGAGTCACCCCATGTGATGGGCTCAAAAAATCAATTTTTTTTTCTTGATAAATTGCTTTCTTAACATGTCTAGAATACGGTAGTAAAGTGCTTTTAAAAAATTCGAAGTCGTTTTAAAGATACAGCAGTTAGAAGAAGGAGCTGTTCGGAACGCTGAGTTGGCAGTCGGAGTCCGGGCCTATTGTGTACAGTCGGCTTGATACCTGGCACCCTTTTATACATATGGGTAATTCCATGCCAAATCGACCACTTCTGAACCCGACCCCTTTCGATTTGGCTGAAACTTTTTTATCTTTTTCTACCCCACTAAAGACGGTCCTCGTAATTTTTTCAAATTTTTTTACCCAACCCAAAAAAAGTCGCTCTTTTTTTTCAAACAGCCATAACTTCTTCAAAAATTGACTAATCGGGATGTTTTTTATTTCAAAATTTTCGTTTTGGAATGTCCTTTCCAAAGAAAAATACAAATAAACTTTCAGATGTCAAGTTCTATGAAATGTCTGCCTTTTTTGAGAAAAATCGTCAGTTTTTCGAAGTTCGCCATTTTTAATTTTTTTTTTTTCGATTCCCAAAAAAACTTTGATTCATTCTGTGAATATTGCCACTAGATCCAGAGTGGGCCGACTTTTCCTTCTATTTTTTTTTAAGGAAAACAAACTTTTCATTTTTTCTCAATTGTTAATTTTTTCGATTTTGAAAACGAAGCTTGTAGAAAGATTGTAAAACGAAGGCTTGTAAAATTGAAAAAATGAACAATTGAGAAAAAATTAACATTTTTTTTTCCGTCAGAAAAAAAAAATTGAAGGAAAAGTCGGCCCACTCTGGACCTAGTGGCATTATTCACAGAATGAATCAAAGTTTTTTTGGGAATCAAAAAACAAAAAATTAAAAATGGCGAACTTCGAAAAACTGACGATTTTTCTCAAAAAAGGCAGATATTTCATAGAACTTGACATCTGAAAGTTTATTTGTATTTTTCTTTGGAAAGGACATTCCAAAACGAAAATTTTGAAAAAAAAAACATCCCGATTAGTCAATTTTTGAAGAAGTTATGGCTGTTTGAAAAAAAAAGAGCGACTTTTTTTGGGTTGGGTAAAAAAATTTGAAAAAATTATGAGGACCGTCTTTAGTGGGGTAGAAAAAGATAAGAAAGTTTCAGCCAAATCGAAAGGGGTCGGGTTCAGAAGTGGTCGATTTGGCATGGAATGCCCCATATATATATACGTTTATACAAGTTTAGACAAGTTTCTACAGGCTTAAAAAGGAAGGAATACTCTATAGACCAGGCATCGCCGATTGAGGGTAAGTTGCGATTTTCATAGTTTTAAGAGGACTTGAAACTTCAAACGCGTTTTGCTCAAAACTGTGTTTTTCAAACTTTCCTCCATCGTATCTCAAAAACGGCTTTACCGAATGACTTGGAATTTGTAGGGTACACTCAGCACATATAAACGCATGGAATGGACTATTATCAATCAAAAATTCCCAAAATTTCGATTTGTTTATAGCAAAAAAACAAAAAAAAAAAACGCAGATTTCGCAACTTTTTTTTCAAATGTCTACCAAAAGTCCAATTTTTGGTATATTCATTTGATAATAGTCCATTCCGTGCATTTAGGCTTACAGATTAAAACGCCGCAAAGTTTTTTTGTTTCAGATAAGCCAATCAGCCGGAATCGTGGAGGAAGTGCGAGCCCATTTTTTCGAGGCGGGGTTGTTCAGAACGCTGTAACTCATGTTCTACACAATATTTTTAGCTTAAAATTTATATTTATACTGTCGAAATATATGTTAATAAATGATAATAAACTTAAAGCTCTATTCATTTACTGGTCGTAGAAAAAAAATCCTAAAAAATCCCTGAAAAACAGGCCGTCACATGGGATGACCCCCTTAATACATGCGACACACCAAGAAACCAGACGACTGAAGTTTTGCTTAAAGAAGTAGTTGATAGACTATGCAAAGTTCAGACGTACGTGCTTGAATCAGAGAAACTCAAATTGAAGAATATGCAGACTTCAGAGCCAAGAGTAAACATACAGGTTCAAGATGTAGAAGGTCACACCAATCTAACCAACATAAGACCAAAAATTCAGAGGCAATACAAATTAACATCTAAGTCAAGTTTTGAAGTATGGTGTGACGGACGCGGTATGGTTGTTTAATCCGAGCGGTTGATTAATAACAAGTTATTAACGATGGTAGTGTCGCGTCACAGACTGAATAAAAAATTATAAAATAGATTTATCTCGCGATAAACCGGTAAATGGGATTCGTTTGCCACTAGTCCTATACAGGTCTCAATTTCAATAGTTTAACTGTGGAGGCTAATTAATTAATAATTAGGATGGTTGTTTAAAATAAATGATGAGAAGAATCAACTGGTAAAAACGATACTATATTCTTGAATGAAATTAATACTGAGCCCAGTTCAAACGTCTGACAACGAGTATCGGTTTGAACGTAAAACAAATGTTATGTGATATAATAAATGAATCTCCCTATGCCGACGTGGGGATCGTAGAGGCTGGTCCCTTATCAATAATCATAAGCTAACGTTAAAGCAACAATATAACGCACGAGTGCGGAGAAATATACCCTGATCAACGATACCCACGTTAACATACAGCACAATACAAGAGTTGTCATGTACTCGAACCACGATCGCATTCTTGGAACTCTCTCTCTCTCTTTCTAACTGTATGCTTTAGGTGGTATTGGTAACTATGGTATTTAATTTAGGATGCACCAATATGCTTATAACTACTTATTAGTCTATAGAATCATAAATTGGTCTCCGCGTTATACGGTCGGGCCGATTACATACACATGCATATATGTATATCAACACAAGATGACCGTATAATGCGACCCTTCTTTATAGATTCTCTTTCTATAACCGTAATGCCAGGATAGAAAGATCCCGGCCGTGAATAGGGCAAAAATTGAGAATATGGAGATCGATATGATCTCTATATAGAGTGAACTGTAAAATAACGGAATTTTGATTAGACTGAAGGTCGAATTAACAAGTGATTAGAATGCCACCAATTCGTATGTGACGATTACAAGAATTCTGGATAATATAGTAATAATTTTGATGATACGGAAATAATGGTATGAGCAAGACGTCGACACTTAGCTTTCGTTGACTTGGCGTGATGTGCGTCTACAAGATTGGCAATCGGTCGGGCGCCCTCATCTTCGCAGAGACCCCGATTAACTCGTCGTTTTAGTGTTCAAATGTTTTCAAATGTTTATAGCTCTCACTGAATTTAATTGTCTGATTGATGAATGTTTCTTAATACTACAAAGATTCAAAATGAATCTAAGGCGGAAGGCTTTTAAATGAAGAATTAAAATAGAGTTTGTGTCCTTGCACTGAATTTAATCTAGGTGATAACCAGAACCCCAGACTACTGGTTTATATCTTGGTTATTTGAGTTTTTAACGAATACTGAGTCTTTTACACTACCACTGATCTGATGAAGAAAAGATTGAATGTAACTCTTTGCTCTAATTAGTATACGGATCAATGCGTCCACACACCTCGTGACTTGACAGACGAAAGACGCTAATTCAAGTTCAGAGTTGACGAGGTGCCCGCGATTGCAAGAAACCTGCATTTCCCCCGCGAGTTAATTAGCCAATTAGGGCCCTACTTTGCATCTCATTAGAGCCCGGTTGGCTCGGGACCCGCCCAAGCTAGGTGTAGGTGGTGGGGTCCCGAGTCACTCG
The DNA here is from genome assembly GCA_944452935.1 of Rhogogaster chlorosoma. NCBI lineage: Eukaryota > Metazoa > Arthropoda > Insecta > Hymenoptera > Tenthredinidae > Rhogogaster > Rhogogaster chlorosoma. The sequence continues at coordinate 8,974,412 of OX101803.1, read as the reverse complement.
GCGCGGTCCCATCCCCTACTCCGTCTTGCTCATACTCTACTTATTCTAGCTTATTGTATTTAATTTTAAAATAATAGTATCCTCTTATTCGGGCTTTCCGTTCATCCGTCCATCCCTTAAGTTATGTTATGATCCATTATATTCTAGGTTTATATGACCTAATTGTTACGGGGTTCCTTTAGGAATTCGGACTTGACACGAATCGTTTGTTCGTCTTCTAAATCATGCTATATGCTACCAATTTGGTAGCTGCTATTGTTGGCTGCTATTATTCCTTCGTTTTATTTGCCTAACCTAAATAAAATTAGAATCAGAGAGAAGAGTGTTAGGTAATTCACATTTATGCCTTCTATACCTGTGTGGAAACGAGGGGTCAGCAAGTTTAACGTCGCCTCGCCTCGTTCCACAGGACATCGGTTATTGAAACTATGCAGATCTCCGCTATCGTCATCTACGTGACTTTTGACGCCTTTAAGAGGGATCGGATATTATTACAGTATTGTATTCCTTGGCGAGGTTTGGTATCTGTTCTGGGACACGTTCCCCGTGTAACCCAAAACTTTATTTTACTTTACTTTACTTTTGCTGATTTACTGTAACTTACTCTACTGATTCTAAATAATTGATGAAAGAATTTATGAGATTGAACCGCCAATAAAACATACTAAGTAGTTGCGTGAAGCAATTTAGATCAATGTGAATTGCGTTCGTAACAATGGTTAGACTGCCTGAAGACAGAGCTTACAAGTTGGAATTTACTTGATCTGACTGATCCAAATCAACCAGCAACAACTGGACTTTCAGAGTCTGAGACTATGTTAAGGAAGAACTCAGTGAAAGATATCATTATTAGTCACATAGATGAAGACTATCATAAGAAAATCTTAGGGTTGACCGAGCCTATGGAAATTCTAAAAAAGTTAAGAGACAGCAGAAAAGGAGAAGTCAGTTCAACCCCAACTTCAATCAGAACTCGACTTTATAACCTAAGGATGTCCAAAGAAGAACGAGTTCACAAGTTTTGTGAAAGATTAGATCAAATAATCAGAGAACATGAGTTAAGCGACGATCCTCATAAGCTAACTGAGCAAGAAAAGCGCTCGACATTTTATCGAGCCATCATAGGAGCTATGCCAGAAATAAGACGCACAGATTCAGCTGTAATATCAACCACTGGTAAAGAGATGGACATGGAAGCCTTGAGAAAAACAATGTATCGTATACAAGAGGATAACGATGCAGCTGAAGGAAGTCAAGATGGAAAAACTGTCGCAGCCTCAAGAGCAAAAGTGCAGAAATTCACGAGTAATAAAAATAAGTGCTTCAGATGCAATAGAGAAGGGCACTGGCAAAAAGATTGTAACTTGAGAAATACAAACAAATGGTTCTGTTATGTCTGTAACTACATCGCAGATCACAAGGGCGATGAATGCACGGTCAATGAATCCTCAACTCGGGGATACAAGCGGCCTTTCAGCAGTAATAATGAGCACGAACCTCCAGTTAAAATGAATAAACCAACTCCAAATCAGCAAGCAAGAGGCAGAGGCTCAGGTAATTTTAGAGGAAGAGGCAGTACTCTCAGAGGCAACTCCAGGGGCAGTTTCAGAGGCAACTCCAGAGGTAGAGGTTTCAATTGAGGATCAAAACAGCACTCAACAGCTAGGCGAGCTGATTATGATGAAGGATCAGTTGAGCAGGAGAACTATGAGGGCCTCGAAGGACATTACGATAAGTATGAAGAGTTAGGAGGTAAGACACTTTTCAATAAAAGTCTCAGTGATGGTAATCAAATAAAGTTTATTGCTGACTCAGGAGCCACTAGCCACATTGTTAATAAAAGTTTTATTTTAAGTAACTTTAAAAGATCTGAAAATGGAGTCATCAAAAGTGCTAACAAAAATGAGTTCGCTGATATTGTCATAGATGGTAGAGGTAACCTTTTGCTTAAAAATGATAAAACAAATGGAAGTCATATTAAATTAACAAATGTGATTGCAGCAAAAGATATTTCAGAGAATCTACTGTCGTTACGTAAACTAGTAGATGCAGGGTTTTGCATATGGGCATATGTAAGAAACCTTTAACTTTTCGAATAAAATAATCTAAATCTAAATTGTGTTGCACACAATTATGATACAATTGCGTATTTACAAGCTAGCAGTTCCTCGGTGACGGACTGACTCGTCGCACCACTTCGACAACTACGGTCAGGAACACAGCGATGCAGATTCGATTCAACGAACAATCTACGAGGTATCTCTGATGTAGCAGATAAAACCCCAAATTTCTTGACCGCCTATGAAGTTTGAAAGCACAGTCTTGCAGAAATCCTACAGCCGATGCTGTCAACCTTGCTACGAAACAGACCTACGTAGATCACCTGTTTGCCTACCGAATCGTGTAGAAGTTTCAGCGAGGAATGAATGAATTGAAAGTATTGTTCTGTAAATCAACGGAATTGTGCCTTTGATAGCTGAGTGGAATAGAGCGTCGCATATTTGTAAAAATGATTACATTTCAATGAGTTTCTATCATGTAATAACATTTTTTATTCATTAAACGTAGTACAATAACAATAAACTAAATACGTTGTGCCGACGACATGCCGACTTCTTGGGCAACTCTCGAGACTAGCTTCTGACCGTCTTCTGGAACTATGCGCAGTATTTCCGCAAAACTGTGCTTTCAAACTTATTAGGCGGTGAAAACATTTGAGGTCTTGTCTGTTACGTCAGAGATGTCTCGTAGATTCCTCGTTGAATCGAATCTGCATCGCTGTGTTCCTGACCGTAGTTGTCGAAATGATGCGACGAGTCAATCCGACATCGAGGAACTGCTAGCTTGTAAATAATTTCGCAAATAAACATAACTCAGATCTGCGATCAATTCGTAACTTTATCACGACTTTATTACGAATTATTATCGTTTGACATTTGTTGGTTACCTTTATAAGAATGATTCGTAAATTTCACCGCAACGGTTGTTCAGACCCAAATAACGTTGCAAATAAACAGAAATCGACATCTGCAATCAATTCGCTGATTCGTTACCACTTCTTCACGAATGAATATCGATTCCCTTTGTCTTACTAGTTATATTACAATCAACCTCAAATATGTCATTCTGTCACTTGATTCTGACAACCTGATAGCTGCCGCTATGTCGTCTGTAGATGCAGACGTTCGACTGTCCCTACGACAGCGTTGCCATTTCGGTGAAATACGCCGGTTGCCTACCCATACGGCTCCCCACTTTTCACAGAATCTCTCTGTATACGACAATCCTAGGGGATGCCCTCCATAATATCGTTAAAAATTGTCAATAACTAATCGGAGACGCGCGGAGGTACGGACTGCTCGGAGAAGTTGTTGCAAGCGAATTTTGACGAAAATGTAAAAAAATATTTGTCGATTAAAAATGATTCTGCTAGGTTTGAAAAATGGGAACTACGAAGAATAAGTTTTAAAAATTGAACCTCCCCTTCATTACGGCACCCTTGAATGGGTCTGAAATCTATTAATTTCATTATAATTCAAAGTGTCCACATTGTATAAAATTTTATTTCACGGCAAGACTCTACATGATGGACGAAATGGTAACGAAAATCATCAGAGCGCCCCGACCTCCGGAACACACCCTTAACAGGGGGTGAAATCTCGAAATTCGTCTATGGTTCAAAGTGTGCTGATCGCATGAAATTTTATTTGACAAATTTTTTTTCACTGAAAACCAAAAGGAGGTTCAGGGGGCAAAGCCCCCTGAATGAAAACAAAAAAATTTGAAATGCTTTTTTTCAAGCTTATGAAAAAAAATTTGATATGATTTTGTGAAACTTTTTTTTCAATAAAATTTCCAATGAAATTAATTTTTTATCAAGTTTTTGTTTTTAATTTTGAAATAATTTTGTGAATTTTTTTTTAAAGGTATCGAGTTTATGATAACGTACAGGCCTGCACATTAATGGTGTACCCAAAAAAATCAGCGTCATGTAACATGAACTAAACTCCACTAGCGTCACCATGCGCCCACAGTCGATATTCAGCAGACGTCATGCGCCATCTGCTAGGGATGCAAGAAATAAACGAATTGTTATCATTGTTGCGTTGTGTGTTGGGCACGCATACGCTCGTTCAGCGAAAAAGCGTCTGCTTGTCGTCTGCTACGTGGTGCGAGTTGGAACCACGATACACGATGCGAAAATCTAACCGCAGCTATGTTCATGTATACACCATTAATGTGCAGGACTGTACCTTGGCAGTCTATTAACCTGAAAAAATATAGCGTACTCATTTTCAAGGAAAAATAGCGCGATTCCTTCGCAATATGCTGCAAGGACGAAACGACGTGATTTTAGGCCATAATCACGTCGATTCGTCCGAGCCACATACGATACTTTTCGTAACAAGTGCACAGAAAACTTGAAAGGGGTCCGGGGGCGAAGCCTCCGGTGGGGGTCCAGGGGGCCAAGCCCCTGGTAGGAGTCCAGGGGGCGAAGTTCTCTGTAGGGGGTTTGGGCAGCGAAGCCCCCCATATGCAAAACAAATCAAATTCGAACTGTTTTTTTTCCATCTATTGAAAAAATATAATAATAAATTTGTGAAAATGTGTATCAAGTTATTAAGTCTTTCATAATAACTTGACCATATGAATTTTTAATCAGGATTCATTGAAATAATCAACTGCAGTCGATTTCCACCCACCGCGACCGTGACGTTTGAGAGCGGTTATGTTTTGAAATGCTTTTTTCGAATCTTGTGAAAAACGATTGTGAAATAATTTTATAAAAACGTTTGTTAAGTTATTAAATTTATAATAACGTACTATGACAGTCTATTAAGGGGGTATATACACCTTTGAATTTTGAAAAAATCGATTTTGTGTTTTTTGCATTTTTGGAACATTAGGGATGTAAACTATCTGTAAAAAAATCATCATGTGAAAATATGTAAAAATGAAGAAGTTACAGCCATTTTTTGAATATTTTTGAAATTTAAAAAAAAATTAATTTTGTATTTTTTGCATTTTTGGAGCAGTAGAGGTTTAAACTATCTGTCTTACTATTGAAATGCTTACGGAACAACCCCAAATTAGTTCAAAGTATAAAAACAGCTATATGGGGTATATGGTACCACAAGTCTTCGACAGACGATAAGCCGCAGCACCATCTCTACCCGGAGGGTCGAGACTCTTAGTGTAAGTATCAACAGGCAATTGCAGTTCAAACAGTTGAGACATTCAAACACCGGGCTAATCTCCTAGAAATTGAGATGAATGAGGTCAGACCAGTCTCCGTTGACTTCAGCGACAAGGGATTACTAAAGCGCTGTGTCGGAGGTAAGACACAGCATACGAGCGAGTCCTAAGACTTTATTTTCAGGTCGTGACGTCCTTCCAGTTGAAGCCAACATTGCAGCGATCAACTCCCAAAGTCAACGAGGTATGTTGAGAATCATGCAAAAACTTTCAGTAGAGCCAAGACGCTACGCTGTCGCTGCAGCGAAACTACAGGGCTAAGCCCGAATCGAAGTTGTCGATAGGCGAGCGGAGCAGAGGACCAAGGAAGCTCGTGTTGCTCTGAGGCAACTACGGACAAGCCCGCAGGAGGAGGCCATCGAGGTGGAAGGTAGCAGTTATGAACCAGGTGGTTTATAGAAATAAGGCGGCGCACGACTTAGGCGACGTAGCAAAACAAGCTTTTAACTTTACCTGCGTCGGTCCAACGCCTGGATCAAAAAGAAGGATGGAAAACTGTTTTGCATTATTAACTCACTCAATAGATCATAGAGAAGTAGAATAGTAGTTTATTGGCATCCAGAACCATCAACGTAGTGATAAAGTTTGAAAGTTAATTTCTGAACAATCACTATTTTGACCGGTTGTCGTAAAGAATAAAATCAACCGATGGACCGATCTCTGATTTTTTGGTCTTGAATCATTCATGAGAGATGCCTCTGTCAGATGAACATAGAACTTTTTGATGAACCCATTTTTAGTTGAGATAATAGAAAAATGAGCCAAAATTTTGTCAAAATCAAAAAAAAAAAATCGAAAAAATTCAATAACTCAAGTAATTCTTGCAATATCAAAAAGTTCTATGTTCATCTGATAGAGGCATGTCTTATGAACAATTGAGGACTAAAAATTCAAAGATCGGTCCAACTCTGGTTCTGATTCTTTACGACAACCAAGTGATTTTGTCTTTTCTTGTCTTCAGCTCAACCACTATTAGACTGAAAGTAATACATGATGTAAAATATGGATAATAAGGGTCAAACCCTCCTCAAACATGATGATTTTTTTCAATTTGTTCAGAGTCTTCAAGTTGCAGAAAAAAAAAATTTCTTTTCAGAAATTCAACCCATTTAAAGGTGTATATACCCCCTTAAGGCGTCTTCTCACTTTAGGTACCTCGAAAATAGGCTATTTTCGCGATTTTTTTTCGAGGATTTTTGCAAAAAATTATGGGATAAAATGGATCCTATGTAATAAACACGTCTTTCAAGTACAGTAATGTTCATGTATGGATGACCAGTGGCTAACTTTTTTTTCCGGAAACGAGTCTCCTTTCTGGTCTATTTTATGTGCCTATGATCGATGAAGTTGTCGACAGGAGAGCTTGGCAAACCACGACGAAGCCTCCCACCGCTGTCATTCCGCATTCGCATAACCTCTAAGTTCGCGAGAGCACGAATAATTTTAATAATTAATTAAAATTAAATTAATTTTTCCCGCATATTGTTCCGCATTTAAGACTCGATGGATGTGAAATATTTTATATAGTTTAGCATATTACGGAGAGCCTAATGCCCGGAGCTTTTCCTAACCGATAAATAGAATGCTGGGAACGCTGATAAGGTTAACCTGTGCAGTAATTTAAACTGTTTTCAGATTCACTGCAACGAACCAGTAATAACCTTATTAGGTATAAAATTATAACGATGACACGTAGTAAAAAAAATGGGTTCATCATTTGTAAATTCATTCTGATTCTCATACTCGAAAATTTATTATCAATTAGTCTCATTCACTACTCGCATACTAATCATCCATCCTTCTAGCATTTATGTCGATTGGGTTTATTTCGATCCCTTGACGATATGAAGTCGAAGTCGAAGCCTAAAGTCTGGTTTAAACAGGAAAATCTATCCTCTGTATCCATTATCAAGATCCGTGTCCAAATGTTGAAGACATCTTACAGGCCCCTTGCCAGTTTAAGTCTAGTTCTGCGATGAGAATCTACTCCATGTATCCATTAACAATATTTGTGTCCAAAGCCTGAAGTCCGGTTTGAAAATTAGAATCTACCCCATGTATCGATTATCAAGATGAGTAATGCGATATACTTCATTAAATGTAATTTGCAAATGAAAACATTCAGTCATTTATATTCAGAAATCTCATATATTATTTTTCAGACATAAAATTAGGAGGTATTTGTAAAGTGAGGTGAAATTATTTCAACGACTCGACTAGATTGATACCTTTAAAGTAGGTTCAATCAGAATCTAGAGGGATAGATAAAATTCAAGTAATGTATTACATTTGTTTGAAATAATTGAAATATCTTGTCTTTAATATTCGTCGAAGAAAAATTTGAATTATATAAAATATTTACTGAAATCTAAAACAAGCTAAATGGAGAATGCTTAATGGAAACATCGATCTAATTAGTTGAACCCGAGGCCACTTGACAGCTTGAGTATAGTTGTACGATGAGAAACTACCCCACGTATAGATTATCAAGATCTCCATCTGCAGCTCAGTCATTTTTGAGGCCACTTGCCAGTTCCAGTCTGATCCAACGATGGGAACTGTGTATGGATTCTCAAGAGCGTTGCTCCTAACGTAGAATGAACCTTGCTGCAACTTCTGTCTTATAAATTGTGGGTATTCGTTTGAGTCATATCGTCAAGGGATCGAAATAAACCCAATCGACATAAATGCTAGAAGCATGGGTGACCAGTTATACGAGTAGTGAAATGAGACGGATTGATAATAAATTGTCGAGTATGAAAATCAGAATAAATTTACAAATTATGAACCCGTTTTTTTTTACTTCGTGTCATCGTTATAATTTTATACCTCACAAGATTATACTATTACCAATTCGTTGCAGTGAATCGAAAAACAGTTTGAATCACTGCACAGGTTAACCTTATCAACGGCTTTTTGTTCCCGGCATTATATTTATTGGTTAGGAAAAGCTCCGGGCATTAGGCTCTCCGTGATATGCTAAACTATATAAAATATTATTTCACATCGAGTCTTGAATGCGGAACATCACGAGGAAAAAATTAATTTAATTTTGATTAATTATTGAAATTGTTTGTGCTTTCGCGAACTTAGAGGTTATGCGAATGCGGAATGACAGCGGCGGGAGGCTTCGTCGTGGTTTCCCAAGCTCTCCTGTCGACTGCATTGTCGGCCATGGGCACATAAAAAAGACCAGAAAGGAGACTCGTTCCCGGAAAAAAAAGTTAGCCACTGGGCATCCATACATGAACATTACTGTTATTATTGGAGGTAGGGAAGGGGCTGGAGGGAGGGGGGGCCACCCGCCCACCCACTTCCCCCCCTTCCTCCAGGGGGTTACTTGGACTGAGTCCACTGCTCGAATGAAAGTTCTTCATCTCGACGTTTCGGACGCTGAAATCTGCTACCGTCCTCAGGAAGGAAGTCTGTCGACTTCCTATGATAGAGTGATCAAATTCCGTGCTACCGGTGTATATATAGGCTGGTTGCCAGTGGCGCCAACTAAGACTGGTGGTGCCGCCTCGGCTTGCCCATGACTTCTCTCACCTCATCCCTATATAATGGTAACCATAGTTTGTTAAGTTCTATGCTGGGTTGACTTACAGCACTCGGTGTGGCTGCTATACAGGCTGACTCCTTCAGCTTCCGTTTGATAGGATCGGATTCCTTCAACAATATCCGAGTATCATCCCATTGATATATATTATTATTATATATATATATATATATATATATATATTAGGGTGATTCAAAAAAAATCGATATTTTTTAATTTCGAAAATCCCCTATTTAAAAGTTGTTGGAAGGTGAAAAAAGATCCCAGTTAAAATTTCAGCCCGAAAAAAAAATATTTAGAGGTCGCTCATTGAGGTTTTCTATTTCCCATTTAAATAACATGGGAAAGAACATTTTTTTTTTTAGAATTTTCTAGCTCACAAGCCAATCGATGGATTTTTATGCGCGATGAAGATTTTTGTAGGAAATTGGACGCTCTACGAAAAATGTCTCTTATCATTTTTTGATTAAACGACGAGTTCGAAAGTTAATTTTTGAAATTTTAAGTAAAAAGTGAAAAGTTAACTTTTGAACTCGTCGTTTAATCAAAAAATGATAAGAGACATTTTTTGTAGAGCGTTCAATTTCCTACAAAAATCTTCATCGCGCATAAAAATCCATCGATTGGCTTGTGAGCTAGAAAATTCTAAAAAAAAAAATGTTCTTTCCCATGTTATTTAAATGGGAAATAGAAAACCTCAATGAGCGACCTCTAAATATTTTTTTTTCGGGCTGAAATTTTAACTGGGATCTTTTTTCACCTTCCAACAACTTTTAAATAGGGGATTTTCGAAATTAAAAAATATCGATTATTTTTGAATCACCCTAATATATATATATGGGGTAGTCCACCTCAACTCGCTATGCTCGCAAACCTTGACAATTTCAATCTGACTGAGTTTTTTTCCATGTACTATACTATCAAAAAGAACGTACACGTATATCCTGTTTTATCGTTTTTTTCCGCCGTTCCAATGATACAGAATTTTGAAATTTTCAAGTTTTACTCCCCAGTTATATTTTGAGCTCCGGTAGCTCAGAATTGGTTACTCCTATCGAAAAAATGTATATACATAACTTCTTGGTATTGAAATGTTCTACTCAAAAATAATTTTTTTTCAATTTATCCATCAACTCGAAACTGTTTTTATGCGAATAAACATCAAAAACCCGTTTTTTGAAAAAAGGCCCCAATTTAATATTTTCAAAAAAATACCATAAATTCTACCCAAAATTACAAAACTTTTGGGACCTTAGCCATGATGGAGTCTTTTTTGGTTTGAAAGTTATACACCTATCCAAACATCTACAAGACCGAATTCAGCCACTCGACAGAAAAATAGTCTCTAATACACTACAGATTGCGACCAATCGCAATGAAAAATCATCAAACTGAACAGAGCTATAACAAATAAAAAATAAAAAAAATAAACAATAATTTACATGTTATTTAAATGGGAAAAATTCAACGATCGAGAGAAAGTACTTAAAATCAAAAGTAAGGGCTCAAATTTTGAGAGAATTTGTTTTCGATGTGAGAAACCACATTTTCATGTGACAGCGAAAAAAAAATGTTCGTTTGAAAAGAAGCGGCCTAGTGTATATGCTTGCAATGTTAGGTTCGGAATTATGGCGCTAAAAAGATATTCGTCGACGACGACTCGAGTAATTTACCGTTTGATAAAAAAGTAGCGCAAGATTGAAAATAAATCTCAAAAACGCGTTGAGCATTCTTATTCTTTCATTGTCGTTATTTGTTATCTTCCCGCCCCCTACCTTCCATGGTTTCCCATAAAGCCGCTTGTCGGCAAATTTTTTCTATTGACTGGCTGAATTCGGTCTTGTAGATGATTAAATAGGTGTATAACTTTCGAACCAAAAAAGACTCCATCATGGCTAAGGTCCCAAATGTTTTGTAATTTTCGGTAGACCTTATGGTATTTTTTTGAAAATATTAAATTGGGGCCTTTTTTCAAAAAACGGGTTTTTGATGTTTATTCGCATAAAAACAGTTTCGAGTTGATGGATAAATTGAAAAAAAATTATTTTTGAGTAGAACATTTCAATACCAAGAAGTTATGTATATACATTTTTTCGATAGGAGTAACCAATTCTGAGCTACCGGAGCTCAAAATATAACTGGGGAGTAAAACTTGAAAATTTCAAAATTCTGTATCATTGGAACGGCGGAAAAAAACGATAAAACAGGATATACGTGTACGTTCTTTTTGATAGTATAGTACATGGAAAAAAACTCAGTCAGATTGAAATTGTCAAGGTTTGCGAGCATAGCGAGTTGAGGTGGACTACCCCATATATATATATATATATATTGCAACGGTGACTCCAGAGCTATCACCGCGCTCTACGGCGTTCCTGTGGCTAAGATAAATTTACAACAAATAAAACTGCGATAATCGGTAGTGTTGGGCGCCAGACGCGGATGCGTCGATTTACAAAGAAATCCACAAAAAGCAGCGATAACAGACCATAAACGAAGATATTGGAACGACGGCCTCGACGGCACAGTTAGCTCAGATTTACTGCGATAATGATAGAGGGGCGGGGTACACCTTATTTAAAATACAGTAAATTATCGGAAATAAATTTGAAACACCAGATAAATCCTTTAAACAGTTCGTATAATATATTTTACCAAAAAGATACGGTACACGCGGTACAATCAATCACAATCAATAGATATTTTACAATAATCAGCTTCGCTTAGCGAAATAGCAAATTTATAACATAAATGGAACTGCGGGAATAATAGTTTTTAATACTGAAAAATACCTAATCTATTGAGTCTGAATCTGCTTTAGCGGCACGAAAACAAAGTTAAGCTGGCTAGCTAGCGAACGCCGGAGAAGCGATACAAAACAAACTATTATACTACTTTTTAGACTGCGTATCACCGAGCGATACGATACTCAAGCAAATAGGCCCTACTGGCGACGCTAGCGATATTATAAAATGATCTACGATATTCCGACTCAATTAGCGGTACAGAAGACTTGAACAATCGATATTTTAAATTATAACAAAAGGTTCATCAAAAGAAAACTGCGCAAAATACTACTGGATTAACCCGAAGGTTCGCAAAAGATATTCTACTGACTCGATACAGAATAAGTAACTCGATACAGAAGGTATCGAGCGGAAAAGCGTCAATATGCGATATTGACCAGAAATCTACGAAATTACTTAATTAAACAACTTGATCTATGACAACTACGTTCAGCCAACCCTCGGGGAGTTGGTAAAATAGTTAGCGACACACCAGACACGATAGTACGAAATATACGGTACAGAAGATCATATAAGATCACATAAAGCAAATAAATAGCGAATTACATGCGTAATATAGCAGAAAAACAAGCTAGCAAATAGCGGTAAGTAAGCGGTAGCAGAGAATAACGCAAAGCGATAATAAAAGCAACTAAGCGATAGATATTCCAACAAATTCAACTACAAATTCAAATAGCAAAATACAATCAGCCACGAAACTCTTGGGCTGAACTTCCTTTCTTTAATATTCTAACTTACTACTAAATTGACTAACCTACGATATAAATGTGCGAACCACGTAGCACTGCGGCTACGCACTACCCTAAATCTACGATATTTAAGGAAGCTCAGCGGGACTTTCGTGGATTCACAAGCTATCAGATCTTAAAGACCTTACCTTAACGTTGAGTCTGCTACTCGTTCACACTACACTATCTTTAAACTTTAACTTAAACTTTGTCTTTAACTAAACACCCGCACAGCGGTACTTATTTTAACGTCCGTGAAGCGGAATTTATTCTTGGCGAAAACTAAGCGGAAACTATAGCGGGAGAGAGAGCGGTAATTTACTAGACACGTCTAGGTTCGACAATTGCTGAACGTAGAAGTGACGAACGTCTTCCCGATTTTCGGTATCGGGGTGCCTAACGTTACTGACCATGGGGTGGGGGGTCGTACGAGACGTCTCTCTATGCCTGATTGGCTAGCTAAATACCTGACGGTAATTCGCACGATCAGCTCGTCAGCTGATGCGTGCGCGGTGTCGATTCCTTGCCGAGCGGCAAGCGGCAGGCGATAGATGCGGTAGGATGCAGTTTCTGCGGTAAGATGACCTTGGGAAGGAGTGATCTTGGGCTCTAAGATGCGGTATCGTCCTTACGCCACTACTTTCTGCGGGATTCGCACTGTCGGGCTCAGCAGCACTATTGACAGCCTCCTGACAGGACCTGGTGCACTCTTGGCCTGCCAGGAGCACGTGGGACGCTATCCTCGCCCCTCTCCGTGGCTCGTCCTTTCGGAAATACGTTACGTCGTCCAGACGTCGATGATAGCGGCAGGATCGCTACGATGGTCTCTGGTGCGGTAACGGGAGACTGCAGCGTTCGCGTGCAGTCCTGTACGCCGTCGTTGCAATGCCAGTTGCAAGCGGTAGTGGTATTCTGCTGGCGTGGGGTCGAGATAACCCTGGTCTCACAGCGGGAATACCCCAAGATCCACATCCTTCCCTCCAGTTGTTAGTAGCACGACCCGGGGATGCTCTCATCCCGGGCTTCGTACCGTGGAGGCCTCTGCAGTGGCGGTATGTCGAGGTCATCGCGGTATCTGCCATCCTTCTGCGGGAGTCTTCGTGCGGTAGCGATACGTCGTCTTCTCTTTCTCTCTCTCTCTCTCCGTCGTGCATTACCAAAAAAGTACCTCAAATTACTATTTGTTCAAAAGCTACTATTTGTCCGTGGTGTGCCGCTATTTTCCCGAGGGCGAGACGTGCTTTGCCTCTCTCTCGCGATATTATTTCTCTAAATCCTGACTAAGTTACTGCGAAAAAGGTAGCCAGAAGGGCTCCTGTGACGGCAGCAGATCTGCAACGTCACAATATATATATATATATATTAGGGTGGTCCAAATTTTTTTCGAAATTCTGGGTTCAGGCTCAAATGATAGTTTTCGATGAGTTAAGACTCCACCTAAATAATTAGCTCAATCGATCAAGTTTTAGAGGTCGCGGAAGGCCGTTTTATTTTTACATTTGAATAACACAGGGAAATCGTCACTTTTTACTCAATATGAGGTTTTGCGAAAACTTGGGGGAATTCGGAGTCGCTTATATCACTTTCTTGTAGTCACTAGATTACTTGAGAATGTAACGCATGTCTAATCCCAACCAAAAATATTTTAGTGAGAATTTCAAGTACTTCTTGTTGAGTCAAAATCTGCAAAAAATCACCGATTTTTTCACTAAAATCACGGATTCATCACTTTCTTATAGTCAGTAGATAGATAGATAGATAAGTAATCTATTGACTACAAGAAAGTGATGAATCCGTGATTTTAGTGAAAAAATCGGTGATTTTTTGCAGATTTTGACTCAACAAGAAGTACTTGAAATTCTCACTAAAATATTTTTGGTTGAGATTAGACATGCGTTACATTCTCAAGTAATCTAACGACTACAAGAAAGTGATATAAGCGACTCCGAATTCCCCCAAGTTTTCGCGAAACCTCATATTGAGTAAAAAGTGACGATTTCCCTGTGTTATTCAAATGTAAAAATAAAACGGCCTTCCGCGACCTCTAAAACTTGATCGATTGAGCTAATTATTTAGGTGGAGTCTTAACTCATCGAAAACTATCATTTGAGCCTAAACCCAGAATTTCGAAAAAAATTTGGACCACCCTAATATATATATAACTAGTTATATATAGTTATATATATATATATTTAACTTATAATCTATGGAAGCTTTTCCATCTACGACACAGACGGCCGATCCGCGCACAGGAATACACCAAAAATATCGATCAAATTGTGTCGCTCTGTGTCGTAGATAGAAAGCTCCCCCATGAGAACCTCTGCAAATAAAAATTTGAAAATCACAGATTCCGTTTACCGGTGATAACAAAGGAAAAAATAATGCATGCACATATTGAAGTCCCGCCCAACCGCCCATATACATCATCTATTATTGCCAACAATTTGCTTTCAATTTGCCGTCAAGTAGAGTTATTTCTGACATAATAAATGACAGCAAGTATTGCTGTACATTTGCTGCAAATTCTTGCTCATGAAAAACTATTCTCAGCAAATAGTTGACAAAATGACAACAAGATTTGCAGCAAACGTAGTAGACTGTTTGCTAAGTCACGTTTGGTTATCTGGGATACTTCAATTGGTGGACGGAACTGATGCCATCAAATATTTGATTGTCTAAATGAGAACCCAGTTCCAGCAGTACTTAGTTGTGCTGAAAATAATAACTTTTTTCCCGCAAAATGACGGAAAAATATACCCCGTTCCACGAGAGAATACCCGGATTCGAACGGCCTGAGAGCCAGGTGTGGGTAGTGGGGCTGGCAACTCAACGCCGGATCTAAATCATCGTACGCATGGGCCCCGAATATATTTGTCAAGCTAGGCTCAAAGGGGCTCAAAGACTGAGGGTCCCTTGTCGCTATAGCCGGGTCTGCTCAGCCGTACGACCCGTTTGGTGCGATGGAGTGGGTGAAATGGGCGGAGCGTTGGGCGAGATCTGACCGAACCGGACGAGTTGTGTTTCGATCTTTGGGTATTCTCTCGTGGAACGGGGTATAGTATATATTGTGTACCACGGGCGAGAAGTGGGTCTTTTAAAAAAAAAAAACAATTAATGCTAAAAGGGCATATCTTTTTGGCTTAGGTCCCTTTGATTTTGGGAAAACTGATTTTCTTTTCGACTTTCTATGCGATTTTTATTTTTTCAAAGCGATAGGCAAAGTTTAAACAATAATATGCTTTTTTGGCATCAGTATGCCATAATAAGGCATATGGGACGTTCTTCTTTTTCATCGACAATGACTTGTTTCCTCGAAAAAATGTATTAATATGCTTCTAAAAAAAATGTTGCGTAAAAATATTTAGTTGGCAGCCGGTAACATAAATCGAAACTCCAAATGTTACTCAAATGCTCCAACTTGCCAAACGTGGTTTCATTCTTCGGTTGTCTCGGTTATATTAGTCAATTGAAAGTGAAATCTGTATTTTTCCAATTTTCTGGGCTAGAATTCGAATGAAAGATTCAACAGTTTGATTTAGCCTGACTGTACAATCAAAGTCAGCTGTACAGCATTTGTCAGAATTAGTAAAATTTGTCTCAATATCCGGGTACGCCCATTTTGAAACTTCTGTTATAATCTTGAAAAATCTTTGAAAACGTTTTGCTCCACAGAAAATGGCATAAATGAAAGCAACATTCATAACCTAACCGCGGACCTCATTAAGGAACTCATCCCCCAAATCGGATTGAGAATCAAATTCAGCTTGAAATCGGGAGATCATTTTTCCGATATGAATAACAATCCAAAGTTACAAGTGAGTTATTCGATAATTAACAAGTAGATGCGAAGAATGTTTTGGAGGACATCCTCATTATTTCAATATCACAGCAATTGTAGGGACTAACATCATTGAGGTAAAATATTTTCACATTTAGAAAACCACTGATGATTCTGAGACCTCTGGCCTTGGATTTGAAGATAACTCAGAGGAGAATATAGATACTAATGCAAATGAAACAATACTTTGTACGAAACTTCGTCGCCCACATGTCCGACAGATGCTAAAGCAATCCATGCAAGGTCGCGCCATTCTGAAATCCTACACGAAAACTAAGACGTTATCTAGGAAATGCAGAAACTTGATAGTAGGAATTATTATTTCCGAAATTTTCAAAGAAAACTACAAGTGAGCATCATAGAAGAGATTATTTTTCCTGCTTAGGTGTTACATGACTGGAAGTAATTGGATTTTTTTTATCCTTCAGTCGTAGATCTTTCAAAAACGAAGATTTCGAAGTGATTGCGAATGAAATTGTGGAAGTATTCCCAGAATCCGAAGTGGCAGGCACATATTATATCCCACCAATCAAGAAGAACTTTTCCCGCTCACAAAAGTCTATTACATCTCGCGGTAAACTTATGGACAAATATAGAAACAAGATACGCGAGTATAGAAAATTAACAGGCGAACCTTTCTCCAGTGAGAGCTCGTCCAGTACATCTGTGGATCAATGTAGTGGCGATGAAAGGACCGAAGGTAAATCATTGATATAATAGTTCAGTTGATAACCAAATTGAATGAGTTTGAACTAGCTACTATGAGTTAGAACTAGCAGATGAATCTGCTCAACTTCTTCTGAATTGGATTATGCAATATAGTTAGTTAATCCTTGTAAAAAGTTTTGAAAATTTCTAATATTACCTTGGAGTAAGATTTGGAAAACTTGCTTCTCCGGTTTAACTATCTTATATTAATTAACGTCAATACATTCAGCTGTTAACTGCTCCATCATATTTTTATCATTGTGTTATGATGCTGTGAATCATTAGTAAATTATCCCAAATTTGGAGTATTATTTGACTCAAACACAACAAAAAAAAAAAAAAAATAAGATTTGTTCTCCAACTTTTTGATTCTCTACCCATTGCAAGAACTTTTTTGAACTTACAGCAGATATTGAAACTCAGAGTAGTGTCAGATGGTTGGAAAACTACCAAGCGCCATGGGAAGTGGTGATCGGTCATTGGGCTGCAACTTATCAGTATCACAGGCAAAAAATTGAGCAGTCAGGATGGAACAGCGTAGCTGATATCTATAAGCAGTGGCCAATTCTACAGAATCCTAACGGTCATTACCTCGTCTCCCGCGATTTTCAACTTCTTGAACTATCCGAGACAGCTCTCACCCCAGCTAACTGGTGAAACTTTTTTCAAATCATTCATGATCTATCAAACGTGACAAAAGATCAAAAAATCAATGAGTTGTACGATCTCTTGAAATCTGACGAATTAAATGAAGGTGAGGGGTAACAGATATTTAAATAGCATTGAAATAGTTATTTTATGGGGATTGATGGAGTTTAAGGAAAATATGTTATTAAATTTCACACACGAATTTAAAATATCAATCTCATAATTTCTACCACTTTGGTTGATCTTAAGTAATTTCAGTGCAGCTTTGATGCAATTGTGCCCCGTTAATATGCGCTAGAATATACATTTTTGATTCAATTATTGGATCAATCGAGTTTAATTGATCGTCAAACAGTAGAAACATTAACGAATGATAAATACTGCTATCGGTTAACTATCATTCTAACATTATTGGGGTCTGATTCTACGAAGCAGTGCATTCAAAGGATTTTGTAATTTTGTTTCGTAGACAGCAAAGTCGCAGTTCAGTTGTCGCTTCTACCCCACCTCGTGCCACCGAAAGGCAGAATCCGGACCAAGGCTAAACATTGGAAACCAACGATTGCCGAGTGCATAGAAAGCCTAATAGAACATGCCAAGGTTAGCCATTTTATATTGTCGTTTACAGTAGATGTCGCTGAAGATAATAGGATGCCGGCAATGTCAGGGATTGTTTTTTTTTCTTTTTTTTTTCAATAAGCAAAACTAGGAGATTGGTTTGCAAAAAATCTGAAACTTTTCTTTCTATTGATAATGAGTAATTTCAAAACTCTGCTTCTGCGTGTAATAAAACTAAAATATTTCATATAAATCTCAAAGGATAATGTGGTGTCTAAAGTACTCCAATGTTCTCAGCGTTTAAACATATACCAACATTTAAAAGTTATCTGTACTATAGGTTCCAGGGGATGTCTCTCGTATCCAGGAAAGAAAAGTTGAGGCCACGTCTATCATGAAATTGACAGTTCAACCCTATGTCATCATTGTCGGACCTACCATTAAAGGAATATCTGCTTTCTACGTCTGCATCGACCAAACTTTGTACACCATCCCATCAATGCTGGAGGCTATCGATATTTGCTTCAAGACATTTCACGTCTTCAATGCTACGTACCCACCTCAAAGTGAGCACATCTGGTTGTTGATGCAACACGGTTTGTACCGATTCACCACTAAATTTGACAAACAAATCGCTTATATTATGGGCATTATAAACATTTTACAAAACAAAGCGACAACTGCAACTGCTGAATAGTGCAGTAGAGAAATTGCATCAAGTGGTCCACATAATCTCTGCACAATTCTCTCCCTGATATTCTAAAACGCATGTCTTCATTTTGATAATTTAACTGGGCTGTCACTGCCTTTAATATCAATTCATAACAGCTTTTCCTGTGATTTTGGAAGAATCATATTTATACGTTGCAACGGTGGCTCCAGAGCTATCACCGCGCTCTACGGCGTTCCTGTGGCTAAGCTAAATTTACAACAATAAATTGCGATATTCGATAGTTTGTTGGGCGCCAGACGCGAATGCGTCGATTTACAAAGAAATCCACAAAAAGCAGCGATAACAGACAAAACGAAGATATCGGAACGACGGCCTCGATAGCACAGCTGGCTCAGATTTTCAGCGATAATGATAGAGGGGCGGGGTACACCTTATTTTAAATACAGTAAATTATCGGAAATAAATTTGAAACACCAGATAAATCCTTTAAACAGTTCGTATATTATATTCTTTCAAAAGATACGGTACACGCGGTACAATCAATCACAATCAAAAAGATATTTTACAATAATCGGCTTCGCTGAGCGAAATAGCAAATATGATAGAACAACAGAACTGCGGGAATAATAGTTTTTTAATACTCAAAAATACCTAATCTATTGAGTCTGAGTCCGCTTTAGCGGCACGAAAACAGAGTTAAGCTGGCTAGCTAGCGAACGCCTGAGAAGCGATACAAAACAAACTACTATACTACTTTTTAGACTGCGTATCACCGAGCGATACGATACTCAAGCAAATAGGTCCTACTGGCGACGCTAGCGATATTATAAAAATGATCTACGATATTCAGACTCAAATAGCGGTAACAGAAGAAGTAACAATCGGTATTCTAAATTATAACAAAAGGTTCGTCAACGGAAACTGCGCAAGATAACTAATGAAAATAACCCGTAGGTTCGCAAAGGATAAACTACTGACTCGATACAGAATAATTAACTCGATACAGAAGGTATCGAGCGGAAAAGCGTCAATAAGCGATATTGACCAGAAATCTACGAAATTACTTAATTAAACAACTTAACCTATGACAACTACGTTCAGCCAACCCTCGGGGAGTTGGTAAAATAGTTAGCGACACACCAGGCAAGATAATACGGAATATACGATACAGAAAAGCATAGAAAATCACATAAAGCAAATAAATAGCGAATTACATGCGTAATATAGCAGAAAAACAAGCTAGCAAATAGCGGTAAGTGAGCGGTAGCAGAGAATAACGCAAAGCGATAATAAAGCGACTAAGCGATAGATATTCCAACCAGTTCAACTACAAATTCAAACAGCAAAATACAATCAGCCACGAAACTCTTGTGCTGAACTTCCTTTCTTTAATATTCTAACTTATCCTACTAAATTACTAAACCTACGATATAAAATGTGCGAACCACGTAGCACTTCGGCTACGCACTACCCTAAATCTACGATATTTAAGGAAGCTCAGCGGGACTTTCGTGGATTTTACAAGCTATCAGATCTTAAAGACCTTACCTTAACGTTGAGTCTGCGTACTCGTCACACTTACACTATAACGTTTAACTTTATTTAGTCTTTAACAATAACTTAAGCTTTAACACCCGCACTGCGGTACCTAGATTACAGAGGAATTATTCTCTGAGCGGAAACTAAGGCGAGAGAGAAAGCGGTAACTAATAAGCACGTCTTTACAGTTCAATTGCCGAACGTAGAAGTGACGAACGTCTTCCCGATTTTCGGTATCGGGGTGCCTAACGTACGGACCATGGGGTGGGGGGTCGTACGAGACGTCTCTCTATGCCTGATTGGCTAGCTAAATACCTGACGGTAATTCGCACGATCAGCTCGTCAGCTGATGCGTGCGCGGTGTCGATTCCTTGCCGAGCGGCAAGCGGCAGGCGATAGATGCGGTAGGATGCAGTTTCTGCGGTAAGATGACCTTGGGAAGGAGTGATCTTGGGCTCTAAGATGCGGTATCGTCCTTACGCCACTACTTTCCGCGGGATTCGCACTGTCGGGCTCAGCAGCACTGTTGACAGGACCCGGTGCACTTTTGGCCTGCCAGGAGCACGTGGGACGCTATCCTCGCCCCTCTCCGTGGCTCGTCCTTTCGGAAATACGTTACGTCGTCCAGACGTCGATGATAGCGGCAGGATCGCTACGATGGTCTCTGGTGCGGTAACGGGAGACTGTAGCGTTAGCGTGCAGTCCTATACGCCGTCGTTGCAATGCCAGTCGCACGCGGTAGTAGTATTCTGCTGGCGTGGAGTCGAGATAGCCCTGGTCTCACAGCGAGAATACTCCCAAGATCCACATCCTTCCCTCCAGTTGATATTAGCACCACCCGTGGATGCTCTCATCCCGGGCTTCGTACCGTGGAGGCCTCTGCAGTGGCGTTATGTCGAGGTCATCGCGGTATCTGCCATCCTTCTGCGGGAGTCTTCGTGCGGTAGCGATACGTCGTCTTCTCTTTCTCTCTCTCTCTCTCCGTCGTACATTAACAAAAAAGTACCTCAAATTACTAACTTATTCGGAAAGCTACATTTGTCCGTGGTGTGCCGCTATTTTCCCGAGGGCGAGACGTGCTTCGCCTCTCTCTCGCGATATTGTTACTATTTTCTGACTAAGTTATTGCGAAAAAGGTAGCCAGAAGGGCTCCTGTGACGGCAGCAGATCTGCAACGTCACAACGTATACCCTAAATTGAATATACCTTTTTTTTTTTTCATTTTACGCCACTCTCCTGATCTGTATCCCACCTGATTTGAAGCCTACTAAGAAGTAGAAGCCCCGTAATAAGTATTCAATAGTTCTTGATTCGCCAATATGTATCCATGTCCGCTATGCAACAATCAGTTTTCGTCTATGAACCTTTTCATTGGACACTTCAAGTTAAGTCACGGTACACAACAAAATTCAACCTTGTCTTGCCCGCTGACACATTGTTTACGAAGCTTTAACAATATCTACGCGTATAAAAAACATTTGATCCAGAAGAATTTCAGTAATGAAAGCTCTTCCACTGCTCAATGCAATAATAATGTAGAAAGTTTCCACGTGGAATTGGAACCGACTTCCAGTACTGAATTAAATTCAAACAAAGAACCATCAAATTGCAGTGTTGATGCTGAACGTGTATTAATATCAGATATCGTTGAGCCTTGTACTTCCGTATCCGAATTTTCGAATATAATTTCTAAAGCTATTGGTGGACACGAAGTGATCCAAGACGTTAGTGAACTGTATGGTTCTACGTGTTATGAAGTACTCAAACAAAGAAATAACTGTGCTAAATGCCCAGACACAAGAACAGACTTGAATTCTATGTTTGAGTTGATACGAGGGTCTTTTAAAAAATTTTCTACCGAACATGAAACATTCAATTACCTTAAAAATTCTAATCATCTCATCGCAGCAGAGTCAATTTGTATAGGAGCTAGATTGCAACCAAGACGTAACGGCACAGCTATGAACATCAACGTTGTTGATTCAAATATACAAATAATACCTCTGAAAACACTTTTGAAAGGATTCCTAAATCTACCTAACGTTTTGGAGTCTACTCGTGCACGGCTCGCGGAGCTTAAGGAAAGTGAAGTTATGACATCGATTGTCCAAGGCAAACGGTGGGAAGCAATTGAACAAAATTTTCAGGGTAAAATTGTTTTACCCTTAATAATGTATTTCGACGATTTTGAAATAAACAACCCCTTAGGGCCATCGAAAGGAGTCTATAAACTGGGAGCTGTATATTGCACCATAGCTTGTTTCCCTCTGGAGTATCAAAGTAGACTTGAAAATATCTTACTTGTTCAATTGCATCACACCAAAGACCAGGCAAAATATGGAAATAAGACTCTATTCGCCAATCTGATACATCAAATTACTGAGCTTGAAACTAATGGCATTGACATATTAATTGATGGTTCAGAAACAAGAATATACTTTGCTTTAGCGTTGATTATAGGCGATAATTTAAGGCTCAACAGTATTTTCGGTTTTACAACTAGCTTCAATTCCCAATATTGTTGTCGAATTTGTTTAATTGATAAGGAAACACTACATCATCAAGTGGCAGAAAATGTTGAAATGTTACGTACTACCGAAAATTATCACGTAGACGTGTCTGCGGGTTCTCGAGGTGTCAATGAAAAATGTGTTTTCAATAAGATCCCAAATTATCACGTCCCAGATAACAATCATGCGACGCACGTCACCCTCACGGCGTGAGACTCACGCCGTGCATGCGAGAACGCAGGGCTGATGCTAACTTTCGCCACGACGACGTGATTCAAGCTCTGTGCGAGCGCAATGAGTCGCACTTCGCCATCACGCGTGCTATCACGCTGTGCTTGAAAAATGCGACGCAGTGTGCGTGTACTATGGGGGCAGTGCGCAATCCTACTATACCTATAATTTTATGTAAATATAGCTTTCGCTTTTATATTTTAACTTTTCAAGATAAATATATTAGTTTACTGTCAATTGACGAATTTTTAATTCAAACATTTTCGAACATTTATTCAAGTTATTACAAGTTATTAGGTATTTATCAATATGGACGCGATATAGACATTTGATATCAATTCCAAAAATATATAAAAACAAAAATCACTTGATATTACGCATTTTTCAAAGGACTCCTAACTGCTATATATAGTAGTGCAATTGAGCGCGTAGTCGTGTGCGCGGTCGTAAAAGCGCGCTTGTTTGACTTATTTAGTGTCGACTCGGCCCGGACTCCTTGCAACTCCAGCGCCATTACTCGTTGTCAACCAACAAGTAGAAGGAAAAGAACTAGCGCCATTGTACTACAGAAAGTGATAAGTGAAAGTGAAGAAAAGAAAAAGAAGAATTTTATAAGTGCTCCATAAGTAAATTGATTAAGCCCATAGACATATATATATATATATATATATATATATATATTTTCAGTGAATAGTGCTTGCATAAGTTATATTTTTCCAGCAAAGAGAAGAGAATATATTTGAAGACACGTGTTCGATACACTCAACATCAGTCATT
This sequence comes from Rhogogaster chlorosoma, assembly GCA_944452935.1. NCBI lineage: Eukaryota > Metazoa > Arthropoda > Insecta > Hymenoptera > Tenthredinidae > Rhogogaster > Rhogogaster chlorosoma. The sequence continues at coordinate 8,950,580 of OX101803.1, read as the reverse complement.
TTGTGGCAAGTATATATACATATATATAGTATAATAGCGTTTTCGGCTGGGGCTACACCGAGATACACCCTTGTAGTATGGCTATCTTTATCCTCTGTATTTTCTATGACGAACAGAGAGATAAAGATGGCTACATTACACCAGTGTGGCTCGGTATAGCCCCAGCCGAAAACGCTATATAAATATATAGTTGTGAAATGTATGAATGCCATAACCCCACTTTCTCATTAATGTCTATGTTTGTATGTTGCATCTTGTTCCCGCTTTGTGTGAATTAGGCAATCATATTTAAGCAAAGTATCAAATAATATCCTTGATATTATACATAACCTACATACCTACATAACCAATATTTTGAATGTTGTCAAAATAAGATTCCACACCTTGTGAACCAAGCATTAGAAGAGAGAAATAATGTATAAGAAGAATAAATTGGTTGTCGACCTCAGTTTGAGACATAAGAGAAGACGCTTGTCTGCAGCCAATAACAGAAGGCATCAAACTGAAGGTGCTATACAAGATCACGATGACTCAGAATCTAGCTCACAATTAGATGGAAGCTTAGAGAACGAAGCGTTTCAAAATTTGGCTCCTCCTGCTTCAGAGGATGATTTACAAAGTTCTCACAACGAACAGTCTGCCGAAAATGAATCTTCGGAAAGTTCTGACGAGGAAGATACCGAAGAAGATAATGTGGAAGATATGGAAGAAAGTAACGAAGAAGATGAGGAACAAGATGTACAAGACCGTGGGGATATTCCCATCGAAAATGTAGAGAGCGAAAGTTGTAAAGATGATGCGGGTGAACTTTTACCACAAAATCCTGGAAATTTGATGAAAAATGCATTGAAAAATGCTTTCGTAGCAACAAACATGAAGCACAATCAAGGCAATTTATTATTAAAAACGCTGAGAACGTTTCCCTTCAACTTGGTTTCGCTTCCAAAAGACACCAGAACGCTACTGGAAACTCCGACTGTTGTTGCCACGAGATTTGTTCAACGTATTGCAGGCGGAGAGTATCTGCACATTGGGTTCAAATCTACACTGTAACGTGGCAGATTAACTGCCGCGTAATGACCATCGCCTCTTCTCCAGGCGACAGCGACCTCACGTTAAACTAATTCCGTATCGAAGCAAGAAGTACCGCAGCTCAAGTTCCCAAGGTCCTGATTGTAACCTATAACCCTGTATATTAATTCCTATCCTGTTCCTATGTCTCTTATGTAATATCGTCGTGAGTCTACCGCCGAGGGAGATCATCCCTTCTTAAGAACACTACTAACAGGTAACCTGGAAGTCTCAGAGTCAGTAGCGAGGAAGCAGAGAACGTCGTATCCAGAGATATGCCTGGAAGAGCGCTGCAAAACTGTCTCCCCTGTCGCCCTCCTCTCCTACATCACTCACCGGCCTCGTCCACCGGTTACAAGCAGAAATTCCGCCACCCAGGATATTGAAAACGTCAGCCCGCCACCTTGCGTCATCCTCGCGAAAGCTCTGAGAACCAACGGGCCCTGCCAGGCCGTGACGCGGAAGAAAGAACACCCACAGCGATTCAAAAGAAGCAAATAATTATGTCTTTGCGAAAACCCCACCCCTCTTGTTGATTCCCTTAACGACGGGCGCGAGCCCGCCACTTCTTGCTTGGATAGCGTGGCGTTAAGAGTCTGTTTATTGTCTTTGTGAGCCATATCGTTAATTTAATTGCGTTTGAATAATTAACTGTTTTAAAATCCCATCTTCTTAGAATCATAAATTCTGTTTGTGTGGTGTACGCAGAGTACTACAAATAAGGTAGGCTTTCGCCCATTTATTGATTGATTTGATCGATTTCTTGTTGCATTGTGTGGTTACGTAGTTGGGTCAGGCCTCAACGAGGGTGACGCCATTCGCATAGCATTGGGATTTTCGTGTTTTAGCTTTATTATATCGGGTTAATTGTTTAGTACCATTCATTTTGTGTCCCCTATTGACATTATTGTGAAGAGTGAATCGATTTTTCGCGAATATTAGCTTCAAAAATAATTATTTCATCGATAGCGTCCTTTTTCCCCTTGTGATTTTTCGTCCCTGATTTATTGGATTTATCGGTCTAAATCGTCCTGGAGAGGCCCACACTAATCCTATCTCTGTTCATTTAATTTGTAGACGTTGATTCTGAGATAAAAACCCCCCTTTTATTCCTTAATAATTTTCCTTTCGGTTCAATCGAAGAACGAAGCCACGCTTTCCTTGTCCTCAATTCCGCCATAATTTCCAGAAAGATCGATCCCCTCAAAATTAATTAAATTTTCCTTTAAGTAGTATAGAGCCTAGGAAGTTGATTTTAAGAGTCTGATTATATAAATTCCCTTAAATTAGTGGGAAACTTGAGCTGGTTTATTTTCCGTCGTATATTTATTATTTTATCAAACCTTTATAACTCGCCATTTGTTTAATTAGTTAGTGTTACATAGTTGTATGTTGTGTTTCTTCTTCAAATATTCGGGAATGTTCGGGTGAATTCGGATCGAGTCGGTTGTTCGCGTCTTCCACGCTTTGCACTTTCTTTAGAAAGTCCTACGTTATCGATCTAGTCCTCATTAATTTGTTAGAGTCCCGTAAAAATTGATTCCGGATCCTTCCGCATTCCCCGACGTTATCGACCTGACGTCATACTGTAATATCGCGTCATTCTTTCCTACCTTATCCTAAGATACTTGTGTTGTTCTATTTGGGTTGTCTGTCCTGTGTTACCATATGACCTACTAATTCTGTTGTGACCTACATACCTGCTAGTCTATCAGCTGTTTCCCTTGTCGTGTTTTTCTCGGTTTAAGGCCTTCTGCCTACCGACTTTTAATTTAATGTTGAATATTATTTATTGGATTATGACTTCGTGATTGATTATTCGGTCGTATCAATTTGTTCGTAACGATATTTTCCTTATACTGAACGGGAAAGATCGTATTGTTTTATTTCAAAAATATATTGGTTTCTTTGTTGAAATTCCATGAACCATAAATTGTTCGCTTCGCCCTAATTATTTCGCCCCCATGTTCCCCTCACCCTGAGCTAACGCGGAACTTGTGTGTTTTCGGGATATAGTTTAACTTTTATTGATTTCGGTTTTGATTATATTATTCATTTCAATTATTTTTGTCTTTTTGTTTTTGTCATTTAGTTATCGCGGTACCATCAGGTACCTGGCGCCCAACACTTCAGTTTTCTCGCGAATTTAATATTTTCTAAATTATAGTAATTTTGTTGTTCTAAATTAAATTCACCCCTAGTCATCCCACAGCGGATCGTCACGTATTTGCTGGCGCTGCCCGTCGCGGAAGTATCCCCACCGTCGGCGGTGCACGTCACAACACTTACTAAAAAGTTGCTGAATCTTCCAGAAAACATGTTACCAGACCACGTAGAGATCGACTTCAGTACGGATGGTGCTCAGCTAAATAAAGGTACTGATCAGTTTTGGCCACACCAGTACCGAATTGTAAATATAGCTGATAAAAGACCCATCGTAGCAGGCGTCTTCAAAGGCAAGCGTAAACCATCTAATCCCTTCGAGTTTTTTGAACAATTTGTTCAAGAGATTGTTGAGGTACGCGACCAAGGTGGAATACTGATACGAAACAGACGACTTCCATTAAGCATACGATGCTTTATTGCTGACGCGCCGGCACGAGCATTTGCTCTGAACCACTATGGGCACACATCAGCACACGCCTGTTCTAAGTGCAAAGTCGAAGGTCATCGCTGCACTGTCCCAGGCTTTGCTGGAACGATGGTTTTTGAAGGCATCAGACACCCGCCAAGAACTGACGAAGAATATATGAATATTACAGATGAAGATCACCACAAGGGCAGAAGTCCATTATCTGCATTACTTGGATTAGTAACTGGTGTTCCATTCGAGATCATGCACTTAGGTTGGATGGGAATCTGTAAAAAAGTAGTAGAAGCTCACGTTACCGGGAAGTTTGGTCATCAGAGATTAAGTGGCAGACAACTCGAAATTCTTAATGCAAGAATGGTGCTCCTGAAAAACTACTGTCCGTCCGAATTCAATCGTCGCCCCAATGAAATCACTATGTTTCATAGCTTTAAAGCTACCGAATACAGGCAACTGTTGCTATATATTGCTCCATCTGTCTTCAAAGATGTTCTTCCGGACGAATATTACGATCATTTTATGATTCTCCACTGCGTCCTTCGCTTTCTCACTTCAGCAGAAATACCACAAGCGATGTATGGTTTCTGTCAAGAAGCTCTTGAAACGTATGTCACTCTATGTGGAGAACTGTACGGACAGCAGTTTCTTTCATACAATGTCCATGCTCTATTGCATGTTGTAGCAGATGTTCAAGAGCTCGGTGGTTTGGATACATACAGCGCATTTTGTTATGAGAATAATATTCCGGAATTTCGAAAACGCATTCGGAAACCACACCTTCCTCTCCAACAATTTTATAAGCGATTAGTCGAACTGAATCATTTCAATATTGCACCAGTACAAAACGATCAGTTTCGTTTGTCACAACCTCATGCTGATGGACCCCTTCCAGAGGACATACCGCGCCCTTGTCGACAGTTTCAAAAATTAAGGATTGGTAAATTAACATTTGCAACTACTCTGCGTGATAGCTGCTGCATTCTGAAAAATTCGAAAGTGTGCCTCATCAAAAACATTGTGCAAGTCGAAGGCACGATTTTCCTCATTGTTCAAGCATTTCGAACAGCATCTGAAGTATACAACGTTGGCATATCATCTACCTCCGTTCGAGTGTATTATTGCACAAATTTATCGGACAGAGTTCATGCAGTCAACTTAAATCAAGTATCAAACAAGAGTTACAGAATGCCGAAGTGGAGCTCTGCGGAAGGAGAAGAAGAGAATGTAATTGAAAATCAATGGATTTGTGTCACTTCACTGACGCTACTAATTGTACCTCAACATTAGACACGAATCAATATCGAAAGATCTACAAGCCTATATGGGACGAATTTAAAAAAAAACGCAGGTGTGTATGAACCGAGAAAACGTAAGCTGTATTATCTGTTTGAAACTACTTCATACAGTACGAAATTCACAAACAAATGGGATCAACTAATATATCAAGATTGCGATTGAAAAGTTCGCGAAATCCTTCACCATTTGCTGTTTCCACAATTTAAATTGCTTGTGGCTTTGACATACATATGCAGTTGATTCCTATATCTTCTTGCTACTTCCGTGACAAGTTTTAGTCTATACTTTTCCATGTGTATCCTCCAAAAATAATATTTGAGTAGTCAAAAAACTTGAAAAAGCCCTGTATTTTTATGCTTCAATTTTGCTGGATAGTATATATATACTTTGTGATAACGTTTCAGAAACATGGAGCAGAACAACATATTGAAGGTTAAATCAAAAAAGGAGCTTCGGGTGTCAAAAAGTGGGAGAGTGATTAAAACACCAAAAGCCATATTAACTACGTCTTCAGATGAAGCTCCACGTCGTCAAAGGTCCTCCAAGAAGGCGATTACTGTCCAAAATGAACTGCAGCGACTACGAGCAATCGCCAAAAACATGATTGTAACAAAACAGAATGCTTTAGGCGAAGAGAAAGTTGCAGCAACAGCAGTGATCGAAAAATCCGTACCTGACTTGCCACAACTCAAAATTCCAATTTCTACGAACATTGATCAATCTAATGATCCGTAAGTGAAGTATTGATTATATCAACTAAAATTTGTGAAACTAGATCTACTGTTCAGTAGATATAAGTATGATAATGATCCAACTTTCATCTAGAAAAAAAGTAAAAGAAGCAACTGCTGAATCACCTCAACCTGAGTGTTGCGGAATACAAACACCAAGCCTGGCAAAAGAAACTAACACTGCAGCGATGACGACTAAATCGCATGAACCTCGGTGCTCCAAAATACAGACACCCGGCACAAAGACAGGAAAAAAAACAGTGTCTCTAATCTCATCATACACTAAATCAATTAATGAGCAAAATATGGATAAGGGCGGTGGAAACCTAGCTGATCAAGAATTAGACGAGAATTTCGAAGAAAGTTTTGACGTCAACTCGGAGTCAGTACGAACAACCTTGAAGTAAGTGATATACAAATCGATGGTTCCTATCGAAAAGAGCGTAACTCAGCAGTGCAGGAAAGAGAAGCGTAACTCGACAAAACAGTTAAGAAAGGCATTTGTCATAGGGCGTCACAGGGGACATACGCCTTTCTTAACTGCTTCGCCGAGTTACGCTCTTCTTTTCTGAACTGCTGAGTTACGCTCTTTTCGATAGGAGCCATCGAAATCTGTATTTTCCGTAACATCTCGTGATTATGAACTCATTCTATAGGAATTGCGTTAGCCATATGAACCTAAAAATAGGTAATCTAATCCCTAAGTTGCTTTATTTTTTTTTTGTAATTGAATTTTGTCACTTCTATTGCTACCATAGCTAGAACAGAACTGTTCGAAGTGTAATATTAATATCTTTTGTAATTTTATTCAATCTGTTTATTGTTTATAAAAAATTATATTCGTAGAGAAATTCTACAGCAGAATAAAGATATTCAACAACAGAACCGAGACATCCTACTTGAGAATCAAGCATTAAAACAGCAAATTCAAAACCTATTGGAAGAACAGAAACGGTGTCTTGGCGAATTTGGTCAACGCAGTGTAGGCGAGGAAATAACTGTACAGTTATACGAGCCACTCGAAGGCTTTCCTCTTGAAACGGTCGAACAATTTGAAGAACTTGAAAGTGAGTCCAAGAAAAGCCTTCGTAAGAAGCTGGTAAGAGCATTTTGCCTATTTCACACTACGCAAATGAGTTATTATCTCATCAATAAATCTTCGTTCAACATAATGAATAATTCGACTTTTTTCCAGTATGTACATCTGTGCAACTTGGGAGGGTCTAGGGTGCGGGAATTTTTGAACTCTGCTTTAAAACAAATTATGACCGACAAGTTGGTGAATTCATTCACGTGGCCTGGTTGCAAAAAAAGTGCAAAATTTGGTGACACAAAAATTGCCAATGTCATGTACTGAAAGTGCAGACTATTAAATATTTCTGCGATTTTTAATTATAGTATATGGGGCTTTCCATACCAACCCAAACTACCGATGATTTTTGCATCTTCGATTTCGCTGAAATTTGGGCATCCTTTTTTACCCCTCGAAAAAGGTTTTTGTGATTTTTTTCAAATTTTTTCAAATTTTTGAAAATTTCGCGGATTTTTTTTTTAAATAGCCATAACTTGGTGAAAAATTGTCTGATTTGGGACTTTTTTTTTCAAATTTCGTGTTTTTGACTGAATTTTCTGAAACATGTATGCAAAAAACTTTTCATTGTGAATTTGATTGTTTTTTTTTTGTATTTTAAAGGTAAAACTTGGATTTTAAGATTGTTTATATCCTTCGATTTTTTTTTAAATATTCTCAAAAATACTACTCCCCAAAACACAAATTTTAAGCCTAGTCTCGTAATGGGATAATGATGGGTTATAATTTTTTTGAATTTTTAAATTAATTAGTTTTTTTTTTTGTTCCATTTATTGTTTTTACTTTGTAGAGTATTGTATTCGAATAAAAAACCATACCAAATACTCTACAAAGTAAGAACAATAAATGGAACAAAAATGAAAAAAAAATTAATTAATTCAAAAATTCAAAAAAATTATAACCTCTCATTATCCCATTACGAGACTAGGCTTAGAATTTGTATTTTGGGGAGTAGTATTTTTGAGAATTTTTCAAAAAAAATCGAAGGATACAAACAATCTTAAGATCCATGTTTTACCTTTGAAATACAAAAAAAACAATCAAATTCACAATGAAATGTTTTTTGCATACATTTTTCAGAAAATTCAGCCAAAAACACGAAATTTGAAAAAAAAAGTCCCAAATCGGACAATTTTTCACCAAGTTATGGCTATTTAAAAAAAAAAATCCGCGAAATTTTCAAAAATCCTCGTCTCCCAGTTGGCTGGATGAAAAAATGTGAAAAAAATCATAAAAACCTTTTTCGAGGGGTACAAAAGGATGCCCAAATTTCAGCGAAATCGAAGATGCAAAAATCATCGGTAGTTTGGGTTGGTATGGAAAGCCCCATATATACGTGACTGATGCAAATACGTTTACTTTCTCTTCCAGTGGCAGCGAAGAAGTGTCCACTCTTTAGGGGCCCTGAAACGAAGGCAGAATTTAAAACCGAAATGCTAGAAGTCTTCCGCTCCACAAAACAAAGGTTTCGCAATTTATTAAAAAAGTCACTCGCGACGGAGGAAGGGGATGAAGACCAAGAGCAGCTACTTACGAGAATTCAAAGATTGGAGCAGAGCCTGAATCTGAGTTCGGTTAACGAAGAAGATTTCGACCAGGAAGACTTCGACGCAGACGACGACACTGACAATTAGTGTCGCCTGTTTAACTTATAGTACAGTTCGTAAACCACATATTTTTTTGAATCTTGTTATTTATCATACATGTTATTAGTCATGTGAGAAAATATTTTATAAATATATATTTTTATTAAATAAAAAATGTTTCATATAAACATAACTGTTTTTATTTATTTCGCGACGTATAATTATGAAATGTTTATTGAGAAAATAAAATCAATCACTATCAATAAAATAACAGTCTAAATGCCATTTCGACGACCGGCATTCTACAGTCACGACGTGCGAGTCATATGCGTGGCACGCACGCATGTAGCACGACGTGCGAGCACTATGCGCCTCAATTGATGACGCATTGACGCTGCGTTCATGAGCTCACGCCGTGAGGATCATCCGCACACGTGCGAGCTTATACACTCGCACCGTGCGGACATTTTGTTATCTGGGGTCATACGAAATTCTAGTGTTGACAACTCACATGATTTAGAAGAAGGTATATTCAGATATGATATTGCAAAGATTCTAAATAGATTGATACACGTAGACAAAGTGTTTTCCCTCGAAACCCTTAACAATAGGATTCAGCTTTTTGATTTCAATACCAGCATTACTACGAACATTCCACCTCCACTGAAGAGAGATGCCTTAAAATCAGGATGTCTTATTATGTCAGTATCTGAAATGTCTTGTTTAGTGCAATATTTGGGTTTAATCATAGGTGATCTTGTTTCACCAGATGATGTAACATGGCAATTGTACGTTATACTCCAGGAAATGTACAGCATAATAATGGCTCCAACAGTTACATTTGAAGGTTGCCAGTTACTTCGCACTCTGATAGTTGAACATCATCAATTATACATGGAACTTTTCCAAGAAAATCTCAAACCGAAACACCATTTTTTAAATCATTACCCACGTCTCATGCAAGAGCTTGGTCCATTGAAAAATATTTCAACCATACGTTATGAAGGAAAACATCAAGATTTGAAAAAAAATTTCAAAGTCATAACCTCACGTGTTAATCCAGCTTACACATTAGCTTTAAAACATCAACTTCAAATGGCACATAGGTTTCTCAATGATAAAGTGTTTGACGAGCGTATGTCTTGGGGCGTTATACTCCAAACAGATTTGAGTATTAATGATGAGTTTAATGATTTTAAGGCAGCTCTTCCGAATGATTTTGATCGTAAATATATGACCGCAACCTGGGTAGAAGTTAATGGTACCAAGTATAAACCAAGTATGATTCTGATGATAGACGATGCCAATTATGAACCAGTATTCGGCAAGATTCGATATGTGCTCATCGATGCCAATCGGCAATTGCATTTTTTATTGAAAAAATTGGTGAATTTGGGTCTTGCAGATCATGTATGCGCATTTCAAGTAACCGAAACACAAAACTGGGGATTCATATCACAGAAGCAATTAATCACATATCAACCTTATAGCATGCACGTCATGACCGATGAAATATATTATGTATCGTGTCTTTAAATGATAAACAAGGCAACTTGGAGCGAGTATTTTTATACATGAGGTATTCTCTGAGACAGGCTCGGTTCTTCATCCTGATCAATTTTTTCGATAATGATTTTTGTTATCAGTAACCCAAACGGAACCTAGGTGAATTATTTCAAATTTTTCTTTCAAATACTTTCTCAGTTGGGAATTTTGAATTTTTCTAATGAAATAATTTTCAAATAAATATAACTCGACTCGCGGTGGTCGAATAATAAGAACAAGAACATATAGGAAAGACTCTCAGAAATTGTATGTTTCAGTTGAAATATTATTGAAATTTCATGACGTATCGTTGATGTCTTGACATTATTATTTCTAGTTCTCAATACAAAAGTTTGATTTTTGCCGAATATGCAACTTTTGATTTTTTTGAAAAAATCCTCCATTGTACATTTTAATTAAACAATTTTTATTTTGCCATTATTTTTCATTTTATTTTATATTTTATTTTTCGATTTTTTTCATATGAATGGATGAAAAATAAAAACAAAAAAATCGAAAGAAAATTCTACCCATGATGAGACACGGTTTAAAAATTTTTTCATTCAAATGTAGAATAATGGAGAATTAAAATAAAAGTGGCATATATGGCGAAAATCAAGCTTTTGCATTTAAACTAGTGTTGTACGGCTTGGCCGGCTAAGGCGGTTGAAAATTAACCGGCTAAAACGGCTTAGCCGATTAACCAGTTAACCGGCTGATCAGCTAAGTTACGCTGGCTGGATGGATGTATAAATGTATAGTTGAATTGATGGATGGATGAATCCATCCATTCATCGATCCATTCATTTATCCCTCTATCCATTCATCCATCCATCCCTCCCTCCCTTCCTCTCTCCCTACTTACTCCCCTACTATCCATCCCTCCCTCCATCCATCCATCCATCCCTCCCTCCCTCCCTCCATCCATCCATTCATCCATTTATCCATCCATCCATCCATTCATCCTTCCATCCATCCATCCATTCATCCATCCTTCCATCCATCCCTACATCCATCCATCCATTCATCCATCCATTCATCCATCCTTCCATCCATCCATCCATTCATCCATCCATTCATCCATCCTTCCATCCATCCAGCTTAACTCAGCCGATCAGCCGGCTGACCGGTTAATCGGCTAAGCCGTTTTAGCCGGCTAATTTTTAACCGGCTCAGCTGCCTTAGTGGGCTAAGCCGGCTAAGCCGTACAACACTAATTTAAACCGGGAAATGATGTCATGACGTTAACGATACGTCATAAAATTCCAATATTATTTTATGCGAAAAGTACAATTTATGAGAGTCATTTTCATGCTCTTGTTTTTTGTGATTCGACCAACGCGAGCCGAGTTACAATTATTTGAACATAATTTTTCTATGAAAATTCAAAATCTCCAACTTGGGAAGTATTTGAATAATTCACCTAGGTTCCTTTTGGGTTGTTGATAACATAAAAAAATGGATCAGGGTGAGGACCCGAACCTGTCTCACTTGGGAAGAATATCTCAGATATAATATATACATATGAGATGTTCCATATGAAAACGAGAGTGATCTGACCTTGTAGTTTTCGATTTCGATCCAAATTTGTTTTATGTTTCTTATTCCAAGTTGAAACCATACCCCAAAGCGTTTTTTAATAGTACTTATTCATTTCGATCGGACAATTAACGAAAGTATCGGATTGTTACCGTTTGACCAAGTTTAACCTTTTCTTTCTCTGAGATGACAAAAAAAAAAATGAAAATCAGAAATAGCTTTTCTTTGGAATTTCAAATTCATTGTTCAAACTCGAATGTCTTCTACAATCGATAATGGTGTCGGTTCGGAAAAATGTTTTTTCAAAAAGTTCAATTCAAACTGAATATTTTATATCTGGGTCATTTTCACCCCAGAGAGTGTCGTTTTGGTAAGAAAAATCTTTAACTTCGTCAAACGGTAACAATGCAATTTTTCGGTTAATTGGGTGATCGGAAAAAATAAGTGCTATTGAAATATGCTTCAGGGTGGAGTTTTGACTCGGAATAAGCAACATGAAAAGATAGTTTGATCGAAATCGAAAATCGAACACCTCATATATAGTCGATACTCCTATGAAGTTAACACTTTATTAACGTTACAAGCGCCAGGTGATACCTCTTATATTTTTACAGAATTGAATTGCTATTGATGCTCTAAAGGTTAGGGAGGGACTTACCCATCTGGTGATATCCTTATGCCCAAGATTTGGCCCGCGCCTCAAACATTTTAGGTCTCTTTCAAAAATTTTAAGGTTTCGAGACTCCTATAAAAGTCGATTAAAAAGTCCTATATTTGTCATTTGTTGCCTAGTCGAAACGTGGTGTGTTGTCTGATCGACCGAAATAAGTTTACAGAGATAGATAAAAAAAGTGTATCTGTGATGAGATATACAATATACATATAAGTATAGCTACATATGTGCAGACATTTTGTTGGCCACTTGATACAACTATATATATCTTGTTATACTTTAGTTATAGTATTCGTTGACATGAGTTGATCTCGTAATTATAGCATTTATATATATATATATATATATACACACACATATTTACCTGTAGCTCTATCATTTGTGAAAAAACCAAGGTTCAAGATACTGGGTGTTTTGCATAAAACGAAGTACATGCTAATGCTCCAAGTAGTAGCATCTACTACCAAGCATTTTGGATTAATGCTATGTTTAACTTGTGACTCGCTGCTTCTCATTTGGAGTAAGTAATCGAAGCATTAACATGTACTTCGTTCTAGTGATGAGATATAGGTATAGCCGAAACTATGAAATGTGTTTACGCAGATAAAAAGAAAAATGTGTAACTCTGATAATATATATATATATATATATATGGGGAATTCCATGTGTTTTCACCCAGCCTCGAACCATCACCATTTGCGATTTCGTCGTAACTCTGGTACCTTGTAGTACTATCAAATAAACTTACCCAGATTTAATTTTTTTTTTTTATCTCTTACCGTTTTGAAGTTATGCATCATTGAAAGCAAAATTTTGGGGCTGCTTTTAAAATTATGAAAAAAATACAGAAAATTCTATATTAAAATACGAGAATTTAGAGATACTACCGAAAGTGGTATCTTCATTAGTTCGAAAGTTATGGATTATTGAAGATCATTAAACCGCTGTTAAAATTCTGAAGTTTAATTGACGCTGTTACTACGCATACGTTAGGTTGTTTATCGGTTGCCATGGAAACATCGGCAGTTCCAAGCGGATTGCGAGGGAGCATCGTTACAAAAAGTGCATCATGCTGAAATAATTAGCTTTATCAGATGAATCTCGTTTAAGCTTTAACTAAATAGTTGAGTTTCTTGACTGTATCGTGAAAATACGCAGAGCTTTCGACGCCAAATACGAAAAATGGCGCCCAAAGGCTATCGTAGTAGATGCTGCAATCCTTTTCAATTAAGAAGACACAGAAAGGTGACTGGCTTAAGATGCCCTAATGCCATCCAGATTAAGAAAATGCCTGTGCTATCAAACAAAAATCGAATATGTAATACCTGCAGATTACGAATCGACAAAATAGCGATGACTAATGAATCTGGTGAGTTTTTAAAACAGCTTAAAGATGTAGATTAATGACCAATACGAACTGCAGGTTGTATTCATTTAACTATCCTCCATTTCATTCACCTAAGAAAGAACTCTACATGAGAATTGTTTGTGATTCACAGATGTGAATAATGACTCAGTAATTAATAATAATATGCCGACATGTACCCAAACACAAAGCGATTATGATTCCACATCGGTGACATCTCAAGACTGTGCAGTAATGCTGACTGAAGATTCAGATTTGAGCATTGATACAAAACTGCCGTTTGTTAATGATTCATTGCAATCAATGGGTCTGTCTCCAATACAAGCGAAAAAACGTTCAAATCCAACATTCATAAAAAATAAAATGGATGATCTGTCTACATCTTTACAAAAGTCTTTGGGTGTGGAACCGTCGTCTTCATCTACTGAACTCAATAGTCACTATTTCATAGAAATGATGAGTCAACTGAAACGAAAATTTCACGCGGCTTCTACAACCTATAACCAAAAAATTCAAATACTATCGCTGGTACCACAGAGTTGGAGTGTTCGTAAAGTTACTCAAGAGATGGGCGCCACTGAGTACATGGTAAAGCTCGCAAAAAAACTTACTGAAGAAAATGGTATACTCTCCGAACCTCGTGCTAAATTAGGTAAAATAATATTGTATACCGATAATAAGAGAAAGATTACAATAACGTAACGAAATCAAACTTATCGTTAGTCCAGTCGAGATGGGATTTAACCAGGAAATAATTGGCGAAAGCGATTCTCTTCTTTTATACTCACGCGGGGTGGTTGTTGGTGGTGTAAATCTCAATTTTCGCACAAATCCTGGAGTGCGATTCTGGATCTATTTCCACTATTTCCACTATTTCCACTATTTCCCGTATTCATCTACCTTTCAACTTTGCAATTGTTAAAGGCAATGCGTTAAGCCAGGACGTCAAATTGAAAGTTATATCGTTTTACGAAGACGATGAAATGAGTTCTACCATGCCTGGAAAAAAGGATTACGTATCTGTGAAAAATAATGAGGGACGATCCATTCATAGACAAAAAAGACTTATATTGTGCAATTTGAAAGAGCTCTATCACCAGTTTAAGGAACAAAATCCTGATTTATCTATTGGATTCTCCATGTTCGCTACACTTAGACCCAAGCACTGCGTACTGGCAGGTGCCAGTGGCACACACACGGTTTGTGTATGCTCCGTACATCGAAACATGAAGCTCATGATTTTAGGTAACTATTTTCAACTGTTCTGAACAGAAATAAAAATACACAAAATTTTCTGAATTCATGCACGGAACTAGTATCACTGACAATATGTTGATTGACTTTGTTCATAGGCTGTAACTTGCATATTCTGACAAAAGACTTGGATCACCCGTTGACTACTTGCGACAGTGTTTTATTACTAATAGTTTGCGATGATGCTGAATCGAAATGTTACCTAGGCAATTGTAAAGCTTGTCCCAAAATTGAAATCTTACGGAACTTGCTTGTTCAAATTTTGGATACCAATGATAAGCCGACTATCAGCTATAAACAATGGATTTCGAGGCCACGCACAATCCTAGAAAAGGTTGAAAATCAACCTGCGGCAGACTTCATAGAAGTATTTTGTAAAAAGGCGTGTATGCTAATCCAACACGCATTCATCGCCAAACAGCAGGCTAGTTTCATGAAGACATTGAAAGCCTCCTTACAACCGAATGAATGTCTTGTACTCGTAGACTTCGCAGAAAATTACGCTTTTGTTGTCCAAGAAGCTGCACCAGGCTACCATTGGAACAACAGTCAGGCAACGATTTATACTGTTGTTATGTATTACAACAATAATGGCACCATTGATCACAGAAGTCTTGTCATTATATCCGATTGTATGCAACATGATGCAGTTGCTGTACACGTGTTTTCGCAAATCATTATCGAATTTGTCAAAACTGTCATCGCTAATGTTGAGAAAATATTTTATTTTTCTGACGGTGCCCCGCAACAATTTAAAAATTTTAAAAATTTTGGCAACATTTATTACCATAAGCAGGATTTCGGCATTTCTGCAGAATGGCATTTCTTCGCCACCGCACACGGGAAAGGCCCGTGTGATGGTATAGGGGGTACCGTGAAGAGATTGGCAGCTAGAGCGAGTCTACAACGACCGTCAGATGCACAAATTACTACCCCCGAAGAATTATACCAGTGGGCTTCTAATCCGAGGAACATTCCGTCTATCACTGTTAAATATACCGACGTAAATAAATATACGTCAACCAAAGAATTTCTGCGGCAACGGTTTGAAGCTGTCAGGCCTATCTTGCAAACACAAAAATACCACAGCATTATCCCTGAAGAAAATGGACGCTTAAGAGCACGACGTTATTCTAATGCAGAGGAATTCGAGACCCATCGCATATTGAGATAGGGAAGCAATAAACAATTGTAACTTTGGTAAGAGGTATATTTACTCGAATTATTAATAACTTTGGTAAGAGGTATATTTACTCTAATTATTAATAATTCGAGTAAATATACCTCTTACCAAAGTTCCAGTTATTGTCCAATTTTTGTACGTGTTATGTACACTAGACGCTCGTTATTACCCGAGTTTCGGGACCCGGCGGGTACTAACGAGCGCGAGCTAATACCTCCATATAAGGAGCGACAACAGTGCCGGCTCCACAGAGACCGAGCTTGGCTCAAACGTGGTTTAGTTCCGCCGCAAGAGCGCTAGATAGCGACGTCCCTGCGCCTGGAGCTCCCGCTAGCCAAGGTCGGGCAATAAAGAGGTGGGTACTAACGAGCGTCTTTTCATTTGAGTTTAGTTGGGACATCGACATTGCCGAAATACCTATTGGTTAAAAAAAAAAAAAAAAAAAACGAACGAGAGTCTAGTGTAGTAACTTGTAGTTCATATTATACGCGTAAGTTTATATTGTGTGCCGTCGATTGTAAAAGTATATTTGGAATATAACCATGACTCGGGAAACCAGTCTATCCGTTGTGGTAAATAATTTATAACTTTATATAACGATGTTACTAAGCATACGTTAGGTTGTTTATCGGTTGCCATGGAAACCTGGCAAATTTCGCCAAATGTAGACACGAATGATCTTCAATAATCCATAACTTTCGAACTAATGAAGATACCACTTTCGTTGGTATCTCTAAATTCTCGTATTTTAATATAGAATTTTCTGTATTTTTTTCATAATTTTACAAGTGGCCCCAAACTCACCTATTTAGTTAAAGCTTAAACGCAATTCATCTGATAAACAACCTAACGTATGCGTAGTAACAGCGTCAATTAAACTTCAGAATTTTAACAGCGGTTTAATGATCTTCAATAATCCATAACTTTCGAACTAATGAAGATACCACTTTCGGTAGTATCTCTAAATTCTCGTATTTTAATATAGAATTTTCTGTATTTTTTTCATAATTTTAAAAGCGGCCCCAAAATTTTGCTTTCAATGATGCATAACTTCAAAACGGTAAGAGATAAAAAAAAAAATTAAATCTGGGTAAGTTTATTTGATAGTACTACAAGGTACCAGAGTTACGACGAAATCGCAAATGGTGATGGTTCGAGGCTGGGTGAAAACACATGGAATTCCCCATATGTATGTCATTTAGCCATTTCGGTGACATTTTTGAAGATAATTTGTACATTTCCGTGACTTCGGAACCTTTCCGTGACGTCACCGAAATGTTTTTCGGTTAATTTGTACACTTTGATGACAGTCATCAAAATGCATATAATACATATTCATCTATATATCACATTTGGACATTTCGGTGACAGTATTTAAATTTCAATTTTCACACGATATTTACTAATTTTTTGGCAGCTATCGATTGCTATCATACCAGAAATTGAATTAGAGGTCTCAGTCTTGATTGTCACGATGATAGATTGATTTTTATCATATGTATCCGTGCGGAATGACTACTGTCACCGAAATGTCCAAATAATGATTTTTCTCTGAACATAAATTATACACTTCCATGACGTCACCGAAATGTTTTTGCTTCGAAATATTCATACATATATTTATGATCGCTGATTATTAGTTGACAACCACCACATTTTCAACTAATTTAAGGATTCAAGTTAATTGACAGAATTCACAAAAATATTTGTTTTATTTTTTTAACAGCTGAAAAACCTGAGTCATAGATTTTCTTCAAATTTCTAATAGCATTCCCCTGACTGCAAAATCAAACCATATTTGATAAAACTATTTTTTCTCTTGATAGTTGCGTGTCAGAAATCAAAATTTGACATCTAGAACCCAGACTCAAAATTCATGTAGATCGGCGTCATCATTCGTTGAATCATTCTGGTGACTCTTATAATGATAGATCGTACATTTCCGTGACGACGTCGGAATGTTTCGCTTCCAAATATGTATTGCAACTTTTTGGATTATTTTAATTAATTAAAATAAGACAAATTTTGATTTCTGGAATCAGGGCGTGTTGTTGCATTAAATGATTTTGTTGTTCTAGGCGGCTTATTTATTATTTAGTATTGCGACAAACTCTAGCTACGCTACTGACTTGTATCGCCACTTAGGGGGACAAAAGCAGTAGCTCAACAGACGAAAAATATCTGTTACTAACAGAAATAAATTAGGAAATTTATCCTGTTTGTCGAAATCGAGAATGTTCTGAGCGGCAAACACGAGCGTTTTAAGGCTAGTGAAGACGCCAGTGCATCTAGATTCGATCTCCTAGATTTTATGTTTATGATTTATGCAAAGGAAAGGAAAAAGCTGGAGTTGAGAGTGTTCAGAGCGGCAAACACGAGCGTGTTAAGGCTAGTGAAGACGCCTGTGCACCTAAACCCAGTTTTTATACTGTTTTAGTTTGTTCGAGTAAAAATTCAAGTTTACAAAAATTCTGGTCTTTATTTTGACACTGATATGTTTGAAAAAGAATTACGAAATACAAAAATAATATAACAAAATACTAGACTAATTCTAATTTCTTTAATTCTAAGTTTTCTAAATTGATTCTAATGTCTGTGATTCTAGTTTCTGAATTTTATGAATATCCCGACAGGCGATTATTCGATTTGTGCCGCGTTTGGCGATTTGCTAAATTTGATATGATCTCGAGATCCCGACAGGCGATACTCTAAATTTTAATTGACGCTAAAGGGAATCGTTTCAAGTGGACCTTGAAACGACTATGCCCAACAAAGAATATGAGTCTATTTATCCCGACAGGTGATAAATGCTAAATACGATAGTGAGCCAATATGCCCCGACAGGCGACAATTGCTGCCGAAGCTGGTCAGCTGTCCTCTATTTATACCGGGTTTTGACGTCACGTCGTTCGTTGTCCAGCGCGTAAGGGTGTGCGCGCGCCGATCCTTCCTCGGAGCCAGCCTGATACGTTACAGTATATATACGTAGATTCCCGCCAGCTGATTATTATTAGACAATCGTTAAAAATAACAGAAATCAGATACTTTCTACTTTTCATGATCAGATACTTTTCTACAATCGACTCAGGGTCTGAGTAAATAATTATCAAACCCCCGAGACGAAACGTGGATATAGCAGATTAACATCGGTCCCTCTAACTGCGTTTCAGTTTGTGATTTCAGACAGTCCGGCAGAGGTTAAAAATCTAAAATCGTTTGCAGAATTATAAAAATGAGCCAGCTTTGGATCAGCATCGCTGATATAGCAGGAAACGGATGAGTGTCACCGAAATGTACTAACAATCATTAGTAGAATTATTTTAGTGACTCCTTTAATGATAAATTGTTCATTTCCGTGGCGTCATCGAAATGTTTCGCTTCTAAATATGTATGTATATATTCATGGTGGCTAAAGTTGAGCTTAGGGTAAAAATCTGAAGTCGTTTGCGGAATCATGATAATGAGCGAGATTCGCATCAATATAACGCTGATTGTGAGTTACAGATAAGTGTTATCGAATTGTATGTACAAACAATCACTGGTAGAATCATTTCGGTGACCCTTTTAATGATGAATTGTACATTTGTGTGACGTCATCGAAATGTTTCGCTTCCAAATATATATATATATACCTACATAGATTCCTGACAGCTGATTATTATTCGACAATCGCCGTTCAAATACGTGGTTTGAATTTTCGAATGAATACCTAATGAATGTTGTTGCGGACGGTTTTTCACCTTCGGCGATAAAAATAACATTAATCAGATACTTTCTATAATCGTCTTAGGGATCGTTTAAATCATTATCAAACCCTCCAGACGAAACGTGGGTATAGTAGATTAACATCGGTCCCTCTAACTGCGTTTCAGTTTGTGATTTCAAACAGTCCGGCAAAGGTAAAAAATCTAAAATCGTTTGCAGAATTATAAAAATGAGCGAGCTTTGGATCATGATAGCAGGAAACGGATAAGTGTCACCGAAATGTACTAACAATCATTAGTAGAATCATTCTGGTGACTCTCTGAAATATAGACAAGCGTCATCGAAATGTACAAACAATCATTAGTAGAATTATTTTAGTGACTCCTTTAATGATAAATTGTTCATTTCCGTCACGTCATCGAAATGTTTCGCTTCCAAATATGTATGTATATATTCATGGTGGCTAAGTTAAGTTGAGCTTAGGGTAAAAATCTGAAGTCGTTTGCGAAATCATAATAATGAGCTAGATTCGCATCGATAACGCTGATTGTGAGGTACAGATAAGTGTTACCGAATTGTATGTACAAACAATCATTGGTAGAATCATTTCGGTGACCCTTTTAATGATAAATTGTACATTTGTGTGACGTCATCGAAATGTTTCGCTTCCAAATATGTATATATACATAGATTCCTGACAGCTGATTATTATTAGACAATCGATAAAAATAACAGAAATGAGATACTTTCTACAATCTACTCAGGGATCGTGTAAATCATTATCAAACCCTCCAGACGAAACGTGGGTATAGTGGATTAACATCGGTCCCTCTAACTGCGTTTCAGTTTGTGATTTCAGACAGTCTGGCAAAGGTTAAAAATCTGAAATCGTTTGCAGAATTATAAAAATTACCGATCTTTGGATCATGATAGCAGGAAACGGATAAGTGTCATTGAAATGTACTAACAATCATTAGTAGAATCATTCTGGTGACTCTGTCGATGATAAATTGTACATTTCCGCGACGTCATCAAAATGTTTCGCTTCCAAATATACACATATCACATCTCGATATGTATCAGCACCGCTGAAATATAGACAAGCGTCAACGAAATGTACAAACAATCATTAGTAGAATTATTTCAGTGACCCTTTTAATGATAAATTGTTCATTTCCGTGATGTCGTCGAAATCTTTCGCTTTTAAATATGTATGTATGTATTTATGGTGACTGATTATTGATTGACAATCGCTATCAAATTACGCAGTATAGATTCTCCAGTTAATAATGAACGTTATGTTGCGTACGATTTTTCAGTTTCACCGATGAAAATGATACGTGTCAGACGATTTCTACGATCGATTTAGTGATTGCACAAATCACTATCTAGCTCTCGGGACAGAACGTGGATACAGCGGATAAATAGCGGATACTAATGCACAAACGGATAAATACTTATACCGTGCGTTGTGTCCTATTGGGAATACAAACAGTGCATTCTGTTATTTATTCATCGGGAATTCTGTTATATTCCAGACAACTAACTAACTAACTATATCCAAGGCCTATATTTTCCATACGTGGCTGGCCTCGTGTTATACAGGGACTTTCTGTGGTGGCGGCACAGTTAGTTCCATTAGCCACCGCCACTACACACAAGCTCGCTTCGTCCATGTGACAACCGAAGACTTCACGCTTATGGTTGCTATACTCTTTGCTCTGTTCAAGCTGCATCATTCTTTTTTTCGGTTGGTATCCCTGGCACACGGACGAAGCGTGCGTGTGTTTGATGGAACTAGCTGTGCCGCCACCACAGAAAGTCCCTGTATATAATGTTAAGGTGCTTTTTCATGCACGTCAATTGACGCTGATTTCGAGAGTCAAAAATTATGAATTATACATACATTATTAGTTTGACGCTCAGAATCAGTGTCAATTGACGTGCATGATTGAAATCCTTATGGTTGAAATCGTTGTTACGCTTTTATCCAGACTTTTATATCTAATGTATATATATAATTTATATATATAAGGTTGTATATACAGTGTCACGGAAATGCACAAATGCTCAGAAAAAATCTATATATATAGTGTCACCAAAATGTACAATTCATAGTAAATTGTTTCTCAAATCCACATGGTTTTTCAAAATCTAATTTGGTTTGCGGGGTTGAAAAGTTCAGGTCATTTTACAGTATTTTCAATGAAAAAAAAATAGTGTCACCGAAATGGCTAAATCTCGTACATATATATATATATATATATATATATATATATATATATATATATATATATATATATATGTCACCGAAATGGCTAAATCTCGTACATATATATATATGTATGTCATTTAGCCATTTCGGTGACATTTTTGAAGATAATTTGTACATTTCCGTGACTTCGGAACCTTTCCGTGACGTCACCGAAATGTTTTTCGGTTAATTTGTACACTTTGATGACAGTCATCAAAATGCATATAATACATATTCATCTATATATCACATTTGGACATTTCGGTGACAGTATTTAAATTTCAATTTTCACACGATATTTACTAATTTTTTGGCAGCTATCGATTGCTATCATACCAGAAATTGAATTAGAGGTCTCAGTCTTGATTGTCACGATGATAGATTGATTTTTATCATATGTATCCGTGCGGAATGACTACTGTCACCGAAATGTCCAAATAATGATTTTTCTCTGAACATAAATTATACACTTCCATGACGTCACCGAAATGTTTTTGCTTCGAAATATTCATACATATATTTATGATCGCTGATTATTAGTTGACAACCACCACATTTTCAACTAATTCAAGGATTCAAGTTAATTGACAGAATTCACAAAAATGTTTGTTTTATTTTTTTAACAGCTGAAAAACCTGAGTCATAGATTTTCTTCAAATTTCTAATAGCATTCCCCTGACTGCAAAATCAAACCATATTTGATAAAACTATTTTTTCTCTTGATAGTTGCGTGTCAGAAATCAAAATTTGACATCTAGAACCCAGACTCAAAATTCATGTAGATCGGCGTCATCATTCGTTGAATCATTCTGGTGACTCTTATGATGATAGATCGTACATTTCCGTGACGACGTCGGAATGTTTCGCTTCCAAATATGTATATATACGTAGATTCCCGACAGCTGATTATTATTAGACAATCGATAAAAATAACAGAAATCAGATACTTTCTACTTTTCATGATCAGATACTTTTCTACAATCGACTTAGGGTCTGAGTAAATAATTATCAAACCCCCGAGACGAAACGTGGATATAGCAGATTAACATCGGTCCCTCTAACTGCGTTTCAGTTTGTGATTTCAGACAGTCCGGCAGAGGTTAAAAATCTAAAATCGTTTGCAGAATTATGAAAATGAGCCAGCTTTGGATCAGCATCGCTGATATAGCAGGAAACGGATGAGTGTCACCGAAATGTACTAACAATCATTAGTAGAATTATTTTAGTGACTCCTTTAATGATAAATTGTTCATTTCCGTGGCGTCATCGAAATGTTTCGCTTCTAAATATGTATGTATATATTCATGGTGGCTAAAGTTGAGCTTAGGGTAAAAATCTGAAGTCGTTTGCGGAATCATGATAATGAGCGAGATTCGCATCAATATAACGCTGATTGTGAGTTACAGATAAGTGTTATCGAATTGTATGTACAAACAATCACTGGTAGAATCATTTCGGTGACCCTTTTAATGATGAATTGTACATTTGTGTGACGTCATCGAGATGTTTCGCTTCCAAATATATATATATACCTACATAGATTCCTGACAGCTGATTATTATTCGACAATCGCCGTTCAAATACGTGGTTTGAATTTTCGAATGAATACCTAATGAATGTTGTTGCGGACGGTTTTTCACCTTCGGCGATAAAAATAACATTAATCAGATACTTTCTATAATCGTCTTAGGGATCGTTTAAATCATTATCAAACCCTCCAGACGAAACGTGGGTATAGTAGATTAACATCGGTCCCTCTAACTGCGTTTCAGTTTGTGATTTCAAACAGTCCGGCAAAGGTAAAAAATCTAAAATCGTTTGCAGAATTATAAAAATGAGCGAGCTTTGGATCATGATAGCAGGAAACGGATAAGTGTCACTGAAATGTACTAACAATCATTAGTAGAATCATTCTGGTGACTCTCTGAAATATAGACAAGCGTCATCGAAATGTACAAACAATCATTAGTAGAATTATTTTAGTGACTCCTTTAATGATAAATTGTTCATTTCCGTCACGTCATCGAAATGTTTCGCTTCCAAATATGTATGTATATATTCATGGTGGCTAAGTTAAGTTGAGCTTAGGGTAAAAATCTGAAGTCGTTTGCGAAATCATAATAATGAGCTAGATTCGCATCGATAACGCTGATTGTGAGGTACAGATAAGTGTTACCGAATTGTATGTACAAACAATCATTGGTAGAATCATTTCGGTGACCCTTTTAATGATAAATTGTACATTTGTGTGACGTCATCGAAATGTTTCGCTTCCAAATATGTATGTATATATTTATGGTGACTGATTATTGATTGACAATCGCTATCAAATTACGCAGTATAGATTCTCCAGTTAATAATGAACGTTATGTTGCGTACGATTTTTCAGTTTCACCGATGAAAATGATACGTGTCAGACGATTTCTACGATCGATTTAGTGATTGCACAAATCACTATCTAGCTCTCGGGACAGAACGTGGATACAGCGGATAAATAGCGGATACTAATGCACAAACGGATAAATACTTATACCGTGCGTTGTGTCCTATTGGGAATACAAACAGTGCATTCTGTTATTTATTCATCGGGAATTCTGTTATATTCCAGACAACTAACTAACTAACTATATCCAAGGCCTATATTTTCCATACGTGGCTGGCCTCGTGTTATATATAATGTTAGGGTGCTTTTTCATGCACGTCAATTGACGCTGATTTCGAGTGTCAAAAATTATGAATTATACATACATTATTAGTTTGACGCTCAGAATCAGTGTCAATTGACGTGCATGATTGAAATCCTTATGGTTGAAATCGTTGTTACGCTTTTATCCAGACTTTTATATCTAATGTATATGGGGCATTCCACGCCAAATCGACCTGGTCGTGACCCTCGACCTCTCAGATCTGGTTCGCGATTTTTTGTAAAATTCTTCAGACCTTGAGTAGCAATCACAATTTTTTTCAGATTTTTCAAAATAAATTTGAGTGAGTCATGAATTTTTGAATTTTTTTATCCAGCACCCCGATGGCCGTGATCGAAAAATCTGAAAAAATTCTCGGAAATTTTGTTTGAGAAATGAAAATTTTCGAACTAAAATTCAAAATGTCTGGGCTCTTGCTTCGACCTGTTTTCTTTTTAGGTTTTTTTGAGAATATCACTATGAATCCGGAAGTTGTTCCGATATTTTTTGTTTTGACGTAGTCAAGTATAGTTGATTCATGACCGATCACGAACAGTGATCGTTCTCAATTAATCACAATTTCACGTTGAGATTCAAGGAAAAAAAAAAAAAAAAAACGCTCGAAAATCAAGAAGCAAGAGCCCAGACATTTTGAATTTTAGTTCGAAAATTTTCATTTCTCAAACAAAATTTTCGAGAATTTTTTCAGATTTTTCGATCACGGCCATCGGGGTGCTGGAAAAAAAAATTCAAATATTCATGACTCACTCAAATTTATTCTGAAAAATCTGAAAAAAATTGTGATTGCTACTCAAAGTCTGAAGAATTTTACAAAAAATTGCGGATCGGATCTGAGAGGTCGAGGGTCACGACCAGGTCGATTTGGCGTGGAATGCCCCATATATATAATTTATATATATAAGGTTGTATATACAGTGTCACGGAAATGCACAAATGCTCAGAAAAAATCTATATATATAGTGTCACCAAAATGTACAATTCATAGTAAATTGTTTCTCAAATCCACATGGTTTTTCAAAATCTAATTTGGTTTGCGGGGTTGAAAAGTTCAGGTCATTTTACAGTATTTTCAATGAAAAAAAAATAGTGTCACCGAAATGGCTAAATCTCGTACATATATATATATATATATATATATATATATCTCGTACATATATATATATATATATATATATATGTACGAGATTTAGCCATTTCGGTGACATATATATATATATATATATATATATATATATATAGCGCCAGGTGATACCTCCTATATTTTTACAGAATTGAATTGCTATTGATGCTCCAAAGGTTAGGGAGGGACTCACCCATCTGGTGATATTCTTATGCCCAATATTTGGCCCATGCGCCAAACATTTTAGGTCTCTTTCAAAAATTTTAAGGTTCCAAGACTCCTATAAAAGTCGATTGAAAAGTCCTATATTTGTCATTTGTTGCCTAGTCGAAACGTGGTGTGTTGTCTGATCGACCGAAATAAGTTTACAGAGATAGAAAAAAAAAAATGTACCTGTGATGAGATATAGGTATGCTCGAAACTATAAAATGCGTTTGCACAGATGAAAAGAAAAATTTGTTTCTCTGATGAGATATGCATATAGTCGATGCTTCTATGTGGTGAATACTTGTGTCGTTTATTAACGTTACAAGCGCCAGGTGTTACCTCTTATATTTTTACAGAATTGAATTGCTATTGACGCTCCAAAGGTTAGGGAGGGACTCACCCATCTGGTGATATCCTGATGCCCAATATTTGGCCCACGTGCCAAACATTTTAGGCCTCTTTCAAAAATTTTAAGGTTTCGAGACTCCTATAAAAGTCGATTGAAAAGTCCTATATTTGTCATTTGTTGCCTAGTCGAAACGTGGTGTGTTGTCTGATCGACCGAAATAAGTTTACAGAGATAGATAAATAAAGTGTATCTGTGATGAGATATACAATACACATATAAGTATAGTTGCATATGTCAGACATTTTGTTGGCCACTTGATACAACTATACATCTTGTTATACTTAAGTTATAGTATTCGTTGACATGAGTTGATCTCCAAACTATAGCATTTATATATATATATATCTCTCTATATAATAAAAAAATCCTGCCCGGCGAAATAAACAAATGAAAAAGAAGATCAAAACGCACTATAGCAAAAAAGATTATAATAACAATAGTATAGCGCATGAAGTTGGCGGTGCTATGAGGTGCGGAAAACAAAACAAAAACAGCATCTAGCAGACAAATGTCGCATGTATGACAAGATGTGTGTCGAGCTGTCAACCGTGAGTATTTTCAAATAAACGTACTTCGGAAAATTAAAAATAATCAGAGTGAGGCGCGAAGCGCCGAGTGCCCGAGGCGCGTAGCGCCGAGAGGGGTTGACGCGCGAAGCGCGTAGGGGCGAAGCCCCTAGTATATATATAAGACAAATTCCTTGGCTTGAGGGGTACGGTGACTACGTCACCAATAATCGGTACTGCAGTTGATGCTTGTAATAACTGGAAATATATTTACACTATATACACATACCTAAGACTAAATACCTAAGTCTAATACACACTTGTACGCAGGCTTACCTGAATCAACGACAAGTACAGCTTGACTTTCTTAATCCATAATTAATAATATTAATTATTGATAGTATAATTATTTATTACTTAATTATACTGGGACAAGCGTCCTTATTTTCACACGCCTATTTACGTGGTCACTGCTCGTATCGCGCAGCTATGAGTGACCAGCGCGACGGTCGTCTGCCTCGGGCTAGGTGTCCGTGTTTGGTTGGCGACCTCTGACGCGTCGCGCTATAAGTTTGACATGTCTTAAACTTACATCCCCCCCCCCCCCCCCCCCCAACATGTGCTTCAGGAGTAAGGAGACTGGAAATAAGGAATCATTTTACTTGCATGATAAACGTTAGACTCTGGTGTTTTAAATCCGGAGTCAATAACATACAGTAAGTCAGAGATTTTATGTTTTATTTTAAACGGACCCACCCTGACCGGATCTAGTTTTTTCCTATTCAAACGATTTCCGTTTTGAATATAAACCAGATCACCGACTTCATATGTTACTTCACGTTTATGTTTATCATAATAAGTTTTATTTTGATTATGAATTTTTTCTGCATTAGAAAATGCTATCTTTCTGTTTTTTCCAAGATTTTCTAAATTGTTTTCGTTAAGTTCCGCAGGGAAAAAGGATTTATCAATTCCGTTTAAAAGGTAATTCGGTGTAAATCTTGTTGTGCTGTGTATTGTATTATTGTAGTCTTCGACACATTGTTCAGCTATGACTGACCACGGTCTGTCTTTATTTTCAAAAATTTTACACCTAATCCGATTAACTAATGTTTGGTTAGTACGTTCATTTTGCCCGTTTGAAAAGGGGCAATCTACCGCGGTGAAAATGTTTGTTATGTTTTCTGCTTTTAGAAAATTTTTAAATTCTCTTGAGTTTATTCCAGCATATTGATCAGTTAAAAGTAGTTTTATTTTTCCCTTTTTCTGAACTTTTTTAACCAAGTTTATGAAATCCTTTGCTGTCTGCGTTTTTGAGGTCCCTACAAAAGCGTACTTCGTGAAATGGTCTACTACCAAATGCAAGTATTTTTTTGGTGACTTGTTTCCACTGAACCCTCCTATTGTATCCAAGGATGTTATTTGAAAGGGCTCCGACGCTGGGCCTAATTGTGAAAGAGGTTGGGTAAAATTTCCGAATCTCGATTTATTTCTTACACAGATGTCGCATGCTCGACAAATAAGTTTTATATGTTTATGCATATTTTTAAAATAGTATTTCGGAGTTACCGTCAGTGTTAACTGCTTTACTCCCACATGACTTTCGTTATGAATATTTTTTATTATTTGAATACCTAGATTTTCCGTAACCCATATTTTTTCTTTGTTATTTAGGATTTTATAGCAAATGTTATTTTTGATTACTATTTTATCCTCTTTTTTCCTGTATAATTGTTTTTGGTCCTTCATCAATTCTTCCATTGACAAAAAATTTACTATTTTTATAGCCGTTTCACTACTTGTGCTTTCGTCTAAAACTGGATTTCGAGAAAAGCTATCTGCTTCTGCATTATTTACGCCTGGGTTATACTTGATTTCAAACTCAAAATTTGAAATGTAGTTTAATAGAGCTAATAATTCCGGATCCTTACTCTTTTTTATATTAAAATTTTCAAGCGGTTTGTGGTCTGTAAAGATCGTGAATTTATTTCCTATGAGTTTATATTGCCAATATAAGATACACTCTTTTATCGCCAGGACTTCCAAGAAAATGGCGCGTTTATTTTCTTGTGATTTCGTTAATTTTTTTGAAAAGTAAAAGACTGGTTTTATAGAGTTGTCTTTTTGAGGTTGTTTTAAAATTGCCGCTACTCCTTTTTTAGATGCATCTGTAAAAATATATATAGGAAGTTTTGGGTCGAAAATTGCCAATATTGGATCAGAGCTGAGATAGTTTTTTATTTTTTTGAAGCCGTTTTCACATTCTTGTGTCCATTCAAATTTTACATTTTTCCTAAGTAGATTATGTAGTGGCTCTCACTCTATCGAAGCTTGGGGTATATATTTTAAGTAGAAATTTATTTTTCCCAAAAGTTGCCTAACATTTTTTTGATTTTGCGGTGTAGGGAACTTTTTGATTGCTATTAAGTTATCGTTTAGAGGTTTTACCTCATTTTCTTTGATTTCATGTCCTAAATAGATGACCGAATTTTTTGCAAATGTGCATTTTTTCCTGTTTAATTTAAAACCCGCTTTTCCTATGGCGGTGAGAACTTCGTTGATGTGACGTAAATGATCTGAGAAATTTTCTGAGAAAATCAAAATATCGTCAATATAATTTATCGCGAAAGTCTCGAGATTATTTTCCGCTAGTACGTCACTCAGAATTCTCTGAAAAATTGCCGGGGACGACTTTAAGCCAAAAGGCAAGCATTTCCATTGCCAATGCCCGTCTTTTGTTATAAACGCGGTTTTATATCTATCTTTTTCTCTAATCGATATTGACCAGAAAGCCGAGTTTACATCCAATTTTGAAAAGATTTTGCAATCCCGTACTCGAATTAACAGATCATCGATAATTGGGAATGGATGGCATTCTGGTATGATTATTTTATTTAGTTCGCTGTAGTCTACGCATAACCGTGACTTTCTCCCTTCTTCCTTCTTCAAAACAAGAGTTACCGGTGATGCGAACGGACTAGTAGAGCGTTCAATTAAACCTACCTTCGATAACGATTTTATTTGTGACTTTATTTCTTCGTTATCCGCTATAGAGCAATTGTATGGTTTACGCGCAATATATTTATTTTCAGTAAGCTTTATTGACGCCTCGTACCCTTTTACTTTTCCCACTTCGAACTTGTCTTCTGTAAACAGCTCTTTGTGTTTATTCCATACGCTTTCCAAAGAGCTGTCACTGTTTACCAGTATATTTGTCGACCTAGTCTCTGTTTTCCTATTCTCATGTAACCGACATTTCTTTGTATCATTTTGAAAAATTCTCAGATTTTCATCCTGACAAAGTTTAAATTTTTTTATTGCATCTAAACCTAACAAAATGTCATCGTGAAAGGAATCACTTTTTACAATATAAAAACATATTGTATCTGAAATATTGAAAATTTTTGTTTTTAGATTTATTGAGCCTAATGTGTTCGTAGTGCCAGCAAATGTGTTCAGTTTATTTTTCCCACTTATTTTTTTGTTTAATCTTAATTTTACAACTGTATCATAACTTATTATTGATACATTTGCTCCCGAGTCATATACCGCAACGACTGGAGTATGTTCGATATCTATTCTTAATCTAATAAGTGGGGGCGCGATCCGTTTTTTGACTCGTCGGAATACGCTACGCTCTCTTCGATATTCGTGTTGTTTATTATTTTTATTCTATCGTTTTTTGTTTTCTCTTTATCCGAGCGCTTTAATCTACACACCTCTTCTGAGTGATATCTGTTAGGAAATCCTTTTTTATCGCAGTAGGGGCATGGTCTTTTTTCTAAGTCTAATACACACTTGTACGCAGGCTTACCTGAATCAACGACAAGTACAGCTTGACTTTCTTAATCCATAATTAATAATATTAATTATTGATAGTATAATTATTTATTACTTAATTATACTGGGACAAGCGTCCTTATTTTCACACGCCTATTTACGTGGTCACTGCTCGTATCGCGCAGCTATGAGTGACCAGCGCGACGGTCGTCTGCCTCGGGCTAGGTGTCCGTGTTTGGTTGGCGACCTCTGACGCGTCGCGCTATAAGTTTGACATGTCTTAAACTTACATATATATATATATACACCCACATGTTTACCTGTAGCTCTATCATTTGTGAAATAACCAAGGTTTAAGATACTGGGTGTTTTGCATAAAACGAAGTGCATATGCTAATGCTCCAAGTAGTAGCATCTACTACCAAGCATTTTGGATTAATCCTATGTTTAACTTATAACTCGCTGCTTCACATTTAGAGTAAGTAATCGAAGCATTAGCATGTACTTCGTTTCATGCATACCAGCCACTGCCTAAGTACAGAAACTACCAGGGTCGTATTGTATATTATAGTCATATTGTGTAAGTTTGAATCGAGTTTTTCAGTCGAACAGATATTTTCCGTGTAATAGTTTGCCTGATTTCATAATTCCAAATAAATCCATGTATATTATCAAAGTTTGATACATTACATTGCATTACCCTTAATGATTTCCTCTGTTAAAAAAACAGGGTTCAAGGCGCTGCCTAAGTACAAGAACGCGAGTCGTATCGTACATTATAGTCATATTCTGTAAGTGTGAATCTAATTTGGTCAAACAGCTATAAGTGTAAGCCAAAAGCAAGTATTTTAACACTGTTATTCTAGGATACCAATTGCAGAACCCATTGTTAAATAATTTTTATGCGATCCAAATGCGTATTCCTTTTACCCTGTGATCACTGATTAAACTGATCCCGAGTCTACAGTGATCAGTGATCAGGGTGAAGAGAATACGCCTCAGATTGCTTTTTGATATGCACATGTTCCATACATCCATATTGTGATCTTAAATATAAGTTTATTCCTGGACTTTAGTAATGAAAGCAAACGTATTGTAACTTGTGGGGATATGCTTCACTAGCTGAAGGCTAGTGAAGTTATCCAAGTTCGCGTGAGTATCTTTGTCACGGGTAATGATTTGGAGCTCCTCCTGGGAAAAGTTGAAAAAACCCTTTGTTGACCCTAATACAGACTCGGATAGATTTTACTCTACCAGAGCTGCCTCCCTACAGACTTGGAATATGCTAGACTCACAGACTAGGATAGCAATTATAGCTCTATCGTAGCTGTCTTGAGTCTAACTCACCGAAGCTGCCTGTTACAGACTTGGGTCGTATTACTCAGACTAGGGTGCCAATTATAGCTACACCGTAGCTGCCTGTACTACGCCGAAGCTGCCTTCTAGATAAAATGATTTTAATTCTGAAAAGTTTGAAAAGTGAGGTTAAGTTGCACAAAAACAGTTAATGAAGATCAGATTCCTTTGAAATGGCTTCTGCAGTCATTAGACTGTTCTAATTTATTGAACACAATAATATTAAATCAAAAGAGAAATAAATTTAAATTAAACAAAATCATAATTATTTACAAAAAACAAAAAATAATAAGAAAACAAAATATTTTACTCCCTTTGCTTTCGGAGTCGAACCTAACCTAAAAATTATCCTACTCGTTAACCTAATTCGCCGCGCGTGTCGTTTTGATTCTTTTTATCCCGGATTCTGAATTTGTACTTTTTCTTATTTTTGAAATAGTTTATTTGATTCGTTAATTTGCTAAGGAATTGCCGCTTTAGCTAACTAAGATTTATTTTGGAAAATATTTCAATGAAATGTCGCTTTGGCCAAGACTTGAATCTTTTCTTTGCTTTTTCAATTTACTGCCGCTTTTGGCTTTTGCTAAATTGTTATTTTGAACTTTTGAATTTGTGAGAATTGAATTTATTGAAGAAAGTGAATTTTTATGAAGAAAGTGAGTTTACGTTATTGCGAGTCGGCTGGCCGCTTTGGCACGATTCCGCTGGTCAGCGTGGTTTCACCCGCCTTTATATAGCCGTCGCGCGGACCAAGATGTCGCGTGTTCGTGAGTGGGGGGTTCTTGTGACGTATGAACGTGTGACGTAGTAACGCACACGTTACATTGCCCCCTTTTCGTCAGCTGATGTTCGGCGTTGACTCGTCTTTGGTGTTACGACGACAGGCATGCTGATGAAACCTTTCTTTTCAACCAGGTAAGTTATATTTTTTCTTCTAATCATCTTCTTCTTTTTCTTCATTCTTTATTTTTCTAAATTATAGGTTACGTTATGCCGTACTAGCTGCTGCTTTAGCTAACTGTCGATATTGTTTGAATTTACTTGTACAAAGGCCGCTTTGGCACGCTGCAAGATTTTAAATTTGTTAAATTGTGATTTTAATATTGTTACACGGGGTGCGTCCACCCCTTGTATTGACTTTATATTCACTTATCTCATAGCCACCCGAACTCCCATGTATTAAACATCACAGTAATAATTAACAAACATCTTCTGATAAAACAACTAAATGATGTATCTAGCGATAGCCTTTTTATAAACAGTCTAGTCTCAGACATTAACCGAGACACTTGTATCTCTCTGAATATAATCCAATCTGCTTTTGCCATTAATTTGTGCCTTCACGTCTCCTTATTTCGCTCAGGGACTCACTGCTCAATTAAAAAGGTAACTCCTAAAGTTACATTTGGTGTCAGAAGTGGGATCGTTTCTGAGTCCGATAAGCTGATTTGTCTGGTGCATTTCTTTTGGTTTTTGCCGATTGCTTGTATTCAAAAGCTATAAGCTTTCGTTGCCTTATTCGCAAAAAGAATCCTACAAATCTGCTCGCTATGAGCAATCGACGAATTACTCGTCGCCAAGAATCCCCTGCTGCTGCTGCCGCTCGCACCAACCAAGAACCACGGGCGGAAGAAATGGAGGCCAGCCCGATTACCGCCCTGGTAGCACTTCTGCAGCAGCAGGCTACTCAACAGGCCGCCCAGCAAGCCGCTCAGCTCGCTGCTCAGGCCGAGCAGCAAGCCCTCCTAATTCAGCTCCTCCAGGATCAACGAATGGAACGAGAACGATCAGAAGGACGACTGGTGGGAGTGCTGCAGGATCAGCAGCAGTCGTTCACCCAAATCCTTTCCACCCTGAGGGACGACCGACGAGGATCTGGAGACGAGCCCCAGCCTATCCAGTCCTTGACAGAGCCTATCCCCTCTACCTCTTCCTGCCAGCCGACCCAAGTTCCTGATACTTTAAGGTCTGTGCCGCCAATTAGGGAAATTGCTCCCCCACATACGCTTGCTACTGTTTCGCCGGTCGATCGCGGCCTGGTCGCAGTTGAACCTAGTCTGGTCGGTGTTCCTTCCCAGGAGCCGACTTTCACTTCTCTCACTCAAGCCAACGCTACTCTGACAGTCAACGCTAACCCTGACATGAGCAACAGAACCGCGGCTAACCTCAAACCCCCGACATATGACGGAGACAGACCGTTAGCTCAATTCGAGCAACAATTTTTGACGGTTGCGAGTGTTAATAACTGGACCCCGACAGTAAAAGCCGCGAATTTAGTAAATAGCTTGAGAGGCCCGGCAGTCAGCGCAATATCTTCTTTGACCGCAGCTGAATTATTAGATTTTGATAAAGTTCACGCGGCTCTTAAGCTTAAATACGGGTACGAACATCTGACCAAGCTATTCTTAACTCAGTTTAATACACGGCGCCAACGGAGGGATGAGGATCTTGCCACGCTCGGGCAAGACATAGAGAGATTGTCGCGAATAGTTATGCCTCATGGTGACGAGGCCATCCGCGAGAGTTTCGCGACGGATAGATTCATAAACGCCTTAATTGATCCTGAACTAAGACATGCCCTGAGCTTGATAGGACCCACTACCCTCCGTCAAGCCATAATAAAGGCATTAGAGGTAGATGCGATTAACAAACAATATCTAGGATCCGGCCGCGTTCGACGGGTAGAGGCGGTGAGTCCCTCCCCCGAAGAATCCAAAGATCGCAGGAGGAGATCCTCTTTCTCAGGGCAGGAACGGAATTATAACTTTGAAACGGAATGTAGATATTGCAAAAGACGCGGTCACACGGTTGAGTATTGCCTCACCCTACAAAAAAGAAATCGCTTCCAAAATAATTACACGCCCTCTAATCAAATCTCTTGGAGAAATAATGATAACAACTCCAATTCTAATGCAAACCGGAACAGCAATCCTTCCCAGGGAGAGAGGATGCCCCCTGACGAAAGCTCTCGTATAAACTCCCGCCAAAATTGGAGAGACAACGACACTCGGGATCGAGATAAGCACCAGGAGGCGTAGAGTCTTTAACGTCACTTTTTAACCATTCGATTTCAGCGTTCAATCATAATCTCAATAGGTTAGGAAATTCTTTAATTTTCAGGTTGTTTTTGCAACCTCTGAACATAGTAGATAGTCTCTCGGAATTCTCGCGCTTCTTATTTGTTCCTCCTCCCTTAGAGCGTTGTCTCTCCAGCGTTGACTGCTAATTTTACTCAGAGAT
The DNA here is from genome assembly GCA_944452935.1 of Rhogogaster chlorosoma. Lineage (NCBI taxonomy): Eukaryota > Metazoa > Arthropoda > Insecta > Hymenoptera > Tenthredinidae > Rhogogaster > Rhogogaster chlorosoma. The sequence goes on along the minus strand of OX101803.1, from coordinate 8,915,374 downwards.
CCGAGCGGATTACTCTCAATTATCGTAGGGATAAGAAATAACCGCTTCTTTTGAAAGCTTTAGGTCTCTCGCCAAGTAATTTCAAGTAACGGCACCGAAGATGCGGATCAAGAGGGAGTTCAGCAGATATAACCCCCGGAAATCTCCTTATTTATGCCCAGATAAAGATAAGATCGTTCCATTTTTAACCTTCTATCAATTTTAAGTTCCGCTGTTACCCATTAATTCTAAATGAGATAATTACGATCAATAGTCCGAAACCTAGAGGATCAGTACGACAAATTTCCTCTATCCTTCGTACTCACGTCTGTCCTCCAATCTAGGGTGTGCTGTTTTCCTGTCCTTTTGGTTCCACCTGGGTGCAGTTCGTGATTCCTGATCCCTGTTTTCCTGCTGCGGACCATACCTGACTCTCCTGACTCTCCTGACTCTCCCCGACGGATCACAAACTGACTTCACCCCCGGGCGGCTTTCAGTTTTCTAGACACCCCTTCTCCTCCAAGGACGGACTTCGCTTCAACTCTACATTTCAGCCTGACTAGGCGAAGACCTTTTTATACCAAATATTGTTGTGAATTTGTAACCAAACTACCTTCTCAGGTTTTCTGTGGTTTCCCTCGAGGCTTAGGTTGGAATTACAGGTAGTTTAGGGAAGATTTCAAATACTTTAAGAATTTTAAAGTCTGATCCACAACTCTCAGTCCTCTCTTCCCTTAGCAGATCACACACTCGCTATTCGCTTTCTTAAGAGTCGGGTCGCCTCTTCCCTTCAGGGGGGGGCAGTGTTACACGGGGTGCGTCCACCCCTTGTATTGACTTTATATTCACTCATCTCATAGCCACCCGAACTCCCATGTATTAAACATCACAGTAATAATTAACAAATATCTTCTGATAATACAACTAAATGATGTATCTAGCGATAGCCTTTTTATAAACAGTCTAGTCTCAGACATTAACCGAGACACTTTTATCTCTCTGAATATAATCCAATCTGCTTTTGCCATTAATTTGTACCTTCACGTCTCCTTATTTCGCTCAGGGACTCACTGCTCAATTAAAAAGGTAACTCCTAAAGTTACAATATGTTGAATGATTTGAATCTAAATTGCTATTTAGGATCTCACTGCCGCTTTGGCAAGTGAGTCCAGCTATCGTTTGTGAGTCGGTTGGGCGCTTTGCCTCAAATCCGCTGATGAGTGCGGTGTCACCTGTCTTTATATAATGGTCGCGCCGACCAAAATGTCGCGTATTTGCGAGTGGGGGGGTGTTGTGACGTATGTACGTGTGCGCTAGCGTGTGTTGGCTAAACGCACACGTTACAGTATATAACTGAAATGAGCAGATCTTTAATTTTTTACCTGCATAGCAAAATATGTCTTATTATGTTATGCTTCACGTGTTTTTTATTAAAGGAAAAAAGATTGTAAAAATTGTTGAAATCTTTCACGTATATTTATCAGGAGTGATGTTGTCAGGATTTGTCAGGACTTGATTCAAGATTGTCAACCTCACGCCAAACGAACTCTGATTGTGTTAGGAACAAGCTTATACTTCGTTGAGACACATCAATGCCAAGTTCAATGGTATTACCAAATGAAATTCTGCACTGAACTGAATTTGAGAATTTGTCCAGAGTAATCTTTGGTTGCATTATTTCTTATAGCAACCAAAGAATATTGTGGATAACTTCAAATCCAGTTAAGTGCAGAATTTCCTTGTTTAATTCAAGAAAATATTTCGTTGATTGCAGCGTGACGTCGTTGGATTGACTAAAGCTTTGGGTTAAGTAAGGCGATATTCTGTTTGTTGGACTAAATTTTGATCCGTAGAACCGAATATTTAGGACTAAAGTACTACTCGACCCTAATACTTAACTAAGTACTCGGTTCCGCGGATCAACATTTAGTCGCACAAACAGGATATCGCGTCGCTTCACCCAAAGCTTTGTTCAATCCAACAACGTCTCGCTGCAATCAACGAAACATTTTTTCGAATCAGCTGAAGAAATTCTGCCCTGAACTGGATTTGAAGTTGTTCGGAGTAATCTTTGGTTCCTCCAATTAAATACTCTGTTCTACGGATCAACATTTAGTCGAACGAACAGAATATCGTGTCGCTTCACCTAAAGCTTTGTTCAATCCAACAACTCGCTGCAATCAACGAAACATTTTTTCGAATCAGCTAAAGAAATTCTGCCCTGAACTGGATTTGAAATTGTTCAGAGTAATCTTTGGTTGCTCCACCCAAATACTTAGTTCCGTGGATCAATATTCAATACAACGAACCGAATATCGCGTCACTTGATCCACAGCTTTGTTCAATCCAACGACGTCTCGCTCCAATCAACGAAACATTTTCTCGAATCAGCAAAGGAAATTCTGCTCTGAACTCAATATGAAGTTGACTGGACTGATCATTTGCGGTTTCAATAAAATATTTAGTTACATTGAAAGATGTTCAATCAAACGGACAGAACATCATTTTGCTTTGTTCAAAAGTTTATTCCGTTCAAGAAGGCCACATTCTGATTAAACATGGTTGTTTCACATCAACGAAATGGCGAACGTCAGTAGACTGAATCTTTTTTTACACGAATTTATCATTTCTTGAATCAACTACACATTCGTTTGATTGAACAAGTTTTGATTCAGTTCAAGCAACCAATATTTTGTCACATTTGCATAATATTTATTTCACCGCCCGTAACCGCCGCGTTTTGTTGGGTCGACCAAGGTTTTTTTGACCTGACGAATTTTTTCTCTCAGTGTAGGCACGTATCACCGAGCGATACGATACTCAGGCAAAAGATCCTATACCTGGCGGCACTAGCGATATTATAATATAATAAAGATCTATTAATTTATTGACTCAATAAAATACTTGACTCGAGAGATTCTACAACAAAA